>JAPVLO010000210.1:8307588-9722632 GCA_027257055.1 Cephalopachus bancanus | reverse complement strand
ACAAGTCACTCAAAGGAGCTGGAAAAACAAGACCACCAAAATCCTAACTTCAGCAGAAGAATTCAGATTATCAAAACAAAAGCCCAAATAAGGAACATAGAAGACAAAAATATCCTAGAAAAAAATCAACAAAACAAAAAACTGGTTCTTTGAAAGGATAAACAAGATCGATGGACCCTTAGAAAGACTGACCAAGAAAAAGAGCAAAAAAGCCCAAATAAACACAATCAGAAATGCAAAAGATCAAGTCACAACTGACCCTTAAGAAATACAAAAGATTATCAGAGATTACTATGTACACTTGTACGGAAACAAACTTGGAAACCTAAGTGAAATGGAAGACTTTCTGACAGCACACAGACTGGGTTCACACAACAAGGTTGAAACAAGAAATTGAGACCCTAAACAGACCAATAACACCCCAGGAAATTGACTTCATTGTAAGAAAACTATCCACAAAAGAAAAAAACAAATAACCAATCAAACAAAAAAACCCTGGACCAGATGGTTTTCCAGCAGATTCTACAAAACATACAAAAAAGAACTGGTACCAATCCTATTGAAAGTATTCTAGGCAATCAAGAAAGATGGGATTCTCCCCAAATCATTTTATGAAGCTAACATCACACTGCTATCCAAATCAGGTAAAGATCCAACAGGGAGAAAACTACAGGTCAATATCCTTGATGAACATAGATGCAAAAATTCTCAATAAGATTCTAGCAAACTGGATTCAACAGCACATCTCAAAAATTGTCCACCATGACTAAGTAGGGTTCATCCCCAGGTTTCAGGACTGTTTCAATATCTGCAAGACCATAAACATAATTAAATACATCAACAGATGTAAAAACAAGAATCATATGATTATATCATTAGATACAGAAAAAAATCCAGCATCCCTTCTTGATAAAAAACCTTGAACACCCTGACATAGATGGAACATACCTCAAAATAGTAAGAACCATCTATGATAAAACCACAGCCAACATACTGCTAAATGGACAGAAACTGGAAGCATTTCCCTTGAAAACCGCAACAAGACAAGCCTGCCCACTTTCACCTCTCTTGTTCAATATTCTGTTGGAAGTCCTAGCTAGAACAATTAGACTAGAGAAGTAAATCAAGGGTATCCAAATAGGAAAAGAGGAAGTTAAGTTTTCCTTCTTTGTGGATGGAAACCTAAGAGAATCTGTCAAAAATCTCCTTGCACTGATAAAGGACTATGGCAAAGTCTCCGGCACAAAGTAAATGTGCAAAAGACAGTGGCATTGCTATACACCAACAATAAACAGACAGAAAACCAAATAAAAAGCACAATCCCATTCACAATAGCCACACAAAAATGAAATACCTTGGCATCTTCCTAACCAAAGGAGTAAAGACCTTTACAATGAAAACTAAAAACCACTGCTCAAAGAAATCCAAGAAAACACAAACAAATGGAAAAATATTCCATGCTCATGGATTGGAAGAATTAACATTGTTAAGATGTCCATCTTAACAAAGGCAATCTACAGATTTAAGGCACTATTTATTAAATAGCCAGTATCATTCTTCTCAGACCTGGAAATGACAATACAGAAATTCATATGGAAACATAAAAGACCATGAATAGCCAAAATAATCCTTAGCGAATGAAACAAAGTGGGAGGTAGCACACTTTCAGACTTCAAACTCTACTTTAAAGCTACAATAATCAAAACAGCCTGGTATTGGTATCAGAACAGGCATATAGACCAATAATACAGGATAGAGATTCTGGAAGCAAACTTCAATTTCTTAGCCAACTCATCTTTGACAAAGCCTTGATAAACAACCAATAGGGAGAGGAGAACCTACTCAGTAAATGGTGCTGGGAAAACTGACTGACTACATGAAGAGGAATGAAATAAGATCTCTTCCTATCACCATACACAAAAATCAACTCTAAGTGGGTCAAAGACCTAAGTGTATAACTACAAACTATAAGAATCCTAGAAGAAAATTTAGGAAACATCCTTATGAAAATTGGAATAGGCAACAAGTCCTGATCAGCTCTCCAAACACGAATGCCATAGAAGATATGATAGATAAGTGGGACCTCATCAAACTGAAGAGCTTCTGCAAAGCAAAAGAAATCATCAAGAGAGTGGAGAGACAGCCTATGGAAGGGAAAAACAATATTTACTAACCATGTATCTTGCAAAGGCCTAACATCTAGGATCTACAAGGAACTCAAACATACTGAAAGGAAAAAACAAACAAACAGCCCTATGAAAAAATGGGCAAAAAAATATGAACAGACACTTCTCAGAAGAAGACACAGGGGCAGCCAACAGATACATGAAAAAAATGCTCAGCCTCACTAATCATCAAAGGAATGCAAATTAAAACCACACTGAGATACCTCTTAACTCCAATCAGGATGGCAATCACCAATAACTCAAAAAACAACAGATACTGGAAAGGATGTGGTGAAAAGGGAACATTTCTACACCATCGGTGGCAATGTAAACTAGTACAACCTCTATGGAAAACAGTGTGGCAATTTCTAAAAAATCTGAAAATTGACCTTCCATACGACCCAGCACTCCCTCTACTTGGAATATACTCAGAGAAACTCAAATCACCTTATAATAAAGATACTTGCTCACACATGCTTATTGCAACATTATTCACAATAGCAAAAACATGGAACGTACCATGCTGCTCATTGAAAGTGGACTGGATAAAGAAAATGTGGTATATTTACATGATGGAATATTATGCAGCCATAAATAAAAACAAAATTATGAACTTTGCAGCAACCTGGATGGAATTAGAGTCTATAATACTCAGTGATTTATCACAGAAACAAAGATGTGAGTACTACATGTACTCACTCATAGGTGAACTTGGAACACTTATATCATAATACCATAAGAAAGGAATTGGCAGTAGTGGGACAGTGCCTGGGGAGAGGGGGAGCACATAACACCAATAAGGGTACTGACACTTTACTTGTATGATAACCATCTATGTACCTAACCCTCATTTGTACTCCACATTTTATTTTTATTTTATTTTATTTTTTTGAGTTGAAGTCTCACTCTGTCACGCAGACTGGAGTGCAGTGGCCGCTCCGGGCCATCACAGTATCGACCTGCTGGGCTCCGGCGCTCCTTTCGCCTCAGCCTTCCAAGTAGCTGGAACTACAGGCGCCTGCCACCATGTCCGGCTCATTTTGATTTATTGTAGAGATGAGGTCTCGCCAAGTTGCCCAGGGGAGTTTCGAACCCGTGAGCTCAGGCAATTCACTCACCTCAGCCTCCCAAAGGCGCGGGATTACAGGCTGAGCCACCGAGCTTGGCTTGTACCCCGCATTTTAAAAATAAAATAGCTAAAAAAAAAAAAAAAAGAACAGAGAAAGTAGAGGGAAGAAGGAGCAGACATCTGAGGACTGAATTAATACAAAGGAGTCAGGAATCAGGAGAGAGGAAGAGGAACCAAAAAAAAAAAAAAAAAGAAAAGACTGAGAAAGAGTAGCCATGAGAAAACAACGAAGAGAATGGCAAACCAGAAGCCATGCAAAGAAATTGCCTCAAAATGGAATGAGTGATTCCCTGCATCAAATGCTGACAGTTGCTTAGATAATGGGGGTGAGGGGAGGGAGGGCAAGAAGAGGAGGGGAAAAGGGGTAGCCAACCCATGAATTTATGAGTAGCCTTGACAAGAGCAGTTTCAGTGCAGTAAGGTAAAAGCATGATTAGGTTAAAAACAAGAGAGAATGGGAGGCAAGAAATTGAAGAAGAGAATATAGACAATACTTTTGAGTTCCATGTGTTCTTTCATTAAAACTTCAATGACTACAGTGAGAATGATTTTTGTGGGCTTAGGCTAATGTGCAATAAAAGCACAGACATTTTAGAAATGGTAACAGACCAGATGGGCACCGTCTACTCATTTGGAGATACATTTTAGTTCCATTGAGCTCAATTATGAATCCCTAGTAACGTGTCTCAAAATATACATTTCATGAAAATCTTACCAAAGTGAAAAATATGTTTTATATAATAGAAAAATCCTCCAACCTTTCTTCAGTATCCAGTTACAGCATATTTTTATATTTATTTTGTTACTTTTTGTAATACAAAAATAATTTATCTTGAAAGCCAATATCAATTTTATAGTGATTAAGAACATCGACCCTGGGCAGTTTCATGCCTAAGTTTTCTCATTGGCAAATTAAGATAATTATAGGACTTATCTGGCAGTGTGGTCTCAGGGTCAAATGAATTAGTAGGTTAACACATGTTAAAACAAACAAAAACAAAGCAAAACAAAAACTAGAAAAAATATCTAGCATGCAATAGATACTCAATATTTGTAAATATTATTAATATGAACATGAATGCTTTGAAAGTGATATCTATACATAATAAATTGGCAAATGAATACTAGGTAGATTAGACTCTAAAAGATTTGGAAAAAAAAGAACAGAGAAGGTAGGGAGAAGAAGGAATAGAAATCTGAGGACTGAATGAATACAAAGGAGTCAGGAATCAGGAGATATTTTACATATTGCACTTTGTAATTTTTTACATATTGTACTTCAGAAGTTGGGAAGTTCTTTTTATGCACATTTTGGGATTGTCAGACTAATTTCAAAATCAAATAGCTTGCAAAATGTGATAATAAATTAGTGTTTCTCTTCTGAAAACTGGTAAGATGAGGGACATTGTATGATGTACCTCATAGAATACTTGAGAAAATTAAAGGGCATATTGTATTTAAAGTGTTTAGCTCAGAGCTTGAATAAAATAAACATTGAAATCATGGATATTGTTATTAGTGTTGTTATTTTTATGCCCCTGTATAAGTAATTTTCTTTTTGGTCTTAATAGTTCTATACATGCTTATCTATGGTATTATAGCAGAGCCTTCTAGGGTACACCCAGTATTAATATTTTCCTTTTTCAGTAATAGAACCTTCTGAGTTTTAATTAGGCACACATCTGCCCAGCTAGAGACTACATTTTCCATTTTCTCTGCAATTAAGTACATTACCATTTTTTCCTGCCATGTGACTAAGTTCTTGAATAAGAGATAATGAGCAAAAACATATATATGTATTTTTTCAACCCCTTCCATTAAAATAACTAGGCAGATGCATTTTTTGTTTCTTTTTGTCCTTTTTTCCATGAACCAAAGATGAAGGACCATGCTGTTGATTAGCTTGGACCAGGTGGGGTAAGTCAATATTCTAGGGGAGTAGTTTATAAAATGGGGTTCCTAGAATCAGTAGCATCTGCCTATTACTGTTAACACATGTAAATTTATTAAGAATGAAAATGATCAGGCCCCCATGTCAGACCTACACAGTCAGATACTCCAGTGGTGGGCTCTGCAATCTGTTTTTACACGTTCTCCAGAAGATTCTGATGCTCATAAAGTTTGAGGACTACCTCTTTAGGGAATAACACATCAGCAAAGTAGATGGCCCCTGGGTCTCTAGATGACTTCATGGAACTGAGCAGCCTGCCCACCATAGATTTACCATTCTTATACGAGAAGTAAATTTCTATTTTGCTTGAGCCACTGAGTTTTTGTGACTCTTTGCTGCAGCAGATTATCAGGCACTCTAATTAAAACTATGGAGTATCTTTTGTCTTCTCAGTTTACCACCAGTCAACTTTCATGGGGAAATAACAAGTAAATTTTTCTCGAAGACCTATTAATATCAAACACTGTTTACAGAGGAGAAGAGAAAATTGACTGATTTTCAGTTTGCTGAACCTATTAATCAAAAACATACAAAAAACATACTCATAAAATCACTGACAGACACATATTACACATAAATTTTTTCAGTCATAGAAATAGGCTTCTCAGATGTAAAGTAATTAATGCAGAAGTAAATCACATACAATCGGGATGATACACAAGATATGCTTCAATAACTTTATAATTAATCATATCATGGAGCTAGAATTCACATTTTTAATTAATTTATTTGATTCAGTGCGATCCAATAAAATACAATAAATATTTCATAAGAGCATATTGTACCAGAAACAGTAGAAGGAAGCGGAAAAACAAAGATGATTAAGATATGAAAACTACCCTAAAGGAGCTTACAGTCTCATGAGATAATATCAGTTGCATTCCCAGAAGTTCATTAGGAGTTACACATTTCACAACACCCTCTCTAACTCATTAATCTTATTTAAAATGTATTGTGTGTATTTAAGGTATACACGTGATGTTATGGGATACATATAGATAAAACGGTTACAAGAGTGAAACAAATTAACATATCTGTCATGTTACATAGTTACCCATGTTTCATTTGTTTTGTGACAAGAGCAGCTAAAATCTACTAATTTAGCAGGAATTCCAAATACAGTACAACAGTATTACCTATAGTCCTCATGTTATACATTAGATCTCTAGACTTGCTCATTTCACGTCTGCTGCTTTGCTACCTCCTTCCACCCCTGACCCCTGATAACCACTGTTTTGTCTATCTCTCTATACTTGGCTTTTGTTTTTAAGATTCCACATATTAAGTGAGATCATGCAGAATTTTTCTTTCTGTGTCTGGCCTATTTCACTTAGTATTCAATCTCCACATTCATCCATGCTGTGGCAAGGTCTCCTTTTTTAAAGACTGAATAGTATTCCTATGTTGACTCTTGAATAACGGGAAGGTTAAGGGAGCTGATTCCCCATGCAGTAAAACATCAATGTACAGCTTTTGACTCCTCTGAAACTTAACTACTGATAACCAACTGTTGTTCAGAAGCCTTACCCATGGTGTAAACAGTCAACTAACATATTTTGTATGTTGTATGTATTATATACTGAATTCTTACAATAAAGTAAGCTGGAGAGAAGAACATGTTATTAAGAAAGTCTTAAGGAAGATAAATAATATTTTCTATTTATTAAGTGGAAGCGGAGCATTGTAAAGGTCTTAGTCCTCTTGTTGCAGCGTCTGAGGAGAAGGAGGAAGAAGAGGGGTTGGTTTGACTGCCTCAGATTGTGCAGAAGCAGAAGAGGAGGTGGATGGGGAAAAATAAGAGGCAGACACACTCAAGCTATCTTTTATTGAAAAAAAATGTATAAATGGACCTACGTAGTTCAAATGTATGTTGTTCAAGAGTACACCTCACCGTTTTTTAAATATCCATTTGTCCCTCGACAGACACGTAGGTTGTTTGCATATCAACATGAGAGGGCAGATATTTTTATAAAGCAGTGATTTCATGTTTTGGTGTATGCACCCAGAAGAAGGAATGCTTGATCATATGACAATACTGGTTTTAATTTCTTTAGCCATTGCCGTCCTGTTTTCCACAATGCTAAACTAAATGGTATATTTTTAAATCTGTGCTGAAAATATGTTTAAAATATATTTAATGCTTCTACTAGTTTTTCTTTGACATCAGCAATGCTACGTTTTTGCAGGCTTATTGCTATACCTTGCTGCTAATGTTAATTTAATTATTTTTTAATTGGGATGCCATTTATATATGATAAAATGCCCCCATCTTCAGTACACATTTTTAAACTAAAGTGATACATGATGATATGCTGTAATGAGTTCAAGTAATTCAGAATAGATTTTGGGGTATGTCAGGTCTTGAATTCCTGCTCTGGTATTTACTGTGTGATTCTGGACACATTCACATCTATAAAACTCAGTTTCCCCATGTCTAAGATGATGAAAATAGTACTTACTTCCTTTGTTTTCCATGAGAACTAACCCCTCAGCCAAATTCCTTGAATCAGCTGCTGCCTGCTCATTCCAGTGGGTCTCAGGCCATCACTACACTGAAATTCTCTCCACCAAGGTCACCTCGCTGAAAGTCAATGGACATATTTTAGTCTTTATCATATTTGAACTTCTTGAAGTCACACTGCCCTCTGGATTGTTGGAATATATAGACATATTTCTATCTTTATCGTGCTTGAACATTCTGAAGTATTAAACATCTCCAAAAGAGACTCTCTCCTAAGTTTTTGTGAGCTTGACTTCTTGTCTTTCTTACATATATGTAAATATTATCTCAGTCTTCTTTAACATCTTCTCCTCCTTCTCTCTCTGCCCTTAAATATTTACAATTTTAAAGGGTTTCCCCCTGAAGATCTCATCCAATCCCTGGGCTTTTGATATAGTTTATGAAGGTGACTCCTACTATTATTTCCATTATTACCTCAGGCCCAATGTTCTTTTTTGGACTCTAGATATAAAAAAATCTTACTAGATAGGTATAGATTCATTTTTTATTACAGTGTAATCAAATATGCTACAAATTAAATTTGTTTTCTTCTTCCTAAAATATTTTCATTCAACAGATCAGTATTCCCTATTTTAAGACATTGCACCTGTGTCTACTTTTTTAAAACCTCAAATGGTGATCATTTTTACTCATTTGTCACCTTACCTTCCAATAATTAGATCTTTTTGATTTTGTCTTTTGGTGGGACTATGGGAACATACCTGCTATTTTTTCTCCCTGCATCTACTCTTACTCCTGTTCTAATCAAATCTCTACCCTGCAGCAAGAATGATTTTTTAAAATGCAAATTGGATTATGTGAGTTTGTTCTCAACATCCTTAAAGAACCTGTTAGTTCAAAATTCTTAACATATATAAACTAGATAACACTTGGAGTCTCCTGCCCCATTGAATCTAGGGATCATACCACCATTCTATACTCTCAGAATTCAAAGATTTTATGATTTTTGAAAATTCTCTAATTGAGAAAATATATGTATGTTGTCAGAGTCAAGTGAATCCTAGATTCTAGCTCTGGCAGGAGCTGTCATCTTTTTTATATTCCAGGTCACCAAGATGTGAAATTAAGTCTTTAATTAATTCCTATTAAGCATCTTATTTCTCCACTATAGGACATGAAGCTGAGTGTGAGTTGTATATACACACTTATGAGTGTGTGTGTGTGTGTGTGTGTGTGTGTGTGTGTGTGTGTGTGAGAGAGAGAGAGAGAGAGAGAGAGATGGAGAGAGGGAGAGAGATGATTTTCACTAGTAAGTCTGAGGAATGGTAGTGATGCTGATCAAGGTTCCCGTTGCAGCAACTCGAACTGATTAAAATTGTACATTAGGTTTCTGAAGGATGGAAAGTTGTCTCTTTGCTTTACATTTGCGTTTCTCATGCCTCCTTAATCCCTTGTAGTATGCAGCATTTTATCATCAGTTGGTTCCAATAGCAGATACTTTAGTATTCCAGGCCACGTTTTCTCACAGCATCTGATTTCATGCAGGTATGGTGGACAGTTCTTTGCCATAGTCTTACCTTTTCTGCCTTAAGGCTCTCTCCATACCTTGGGAGGCAGTCAACCTGTATGCAGGAGCAGGTGAAAGTGTCACTGAGGGGAGCTTTAACAGAGACTGTCTGAGGCAGAATCTTTAAGGTTTCCCAGAGACCTTCAGCAGAATGGAACCTGATTACCCACCATAGCTACCAGGTCAATTACACTCTCTTTACAGGATTTTCTTCCTTTTTGTTTCACCCTCTGGACTCTCATACTCAGCTTCCTGGGATCACCTCCCCAATAAACCCCCATGTCTGAGAGTATGTCAAGAAGTCTGATTTTGGGAAATGGAAATTAAGACAGTTTCTTCATGCCTTCCTATTTCTCTATACTTTCTCTTTCTTGTCTTACTCTTGCCACTTGAAGGAAAAGAGAAAGTAAGAAAAAGAAAATAATAATAACCCAACCTTCCCCTTCTCTCAGTTAGAACAGAACTGTGAGTACCTCTGCCTTCAGTGACTACATCTTTTTCTAATCAAGGTTCTTCTCCAGACAAAGATAGCTTTTTGTGGTTTGTTTGTTTGTTTTTTCCTCCAGAAGACACTCTGATATTAGTTAAGTAGTATATTATTCACTTCTTTGCACACTGTTGAAAAAACAACTTGTAATATTTTCTCACCTCCCTTTTAGGTTTGTAAACCAAAAAATGCCTATTTCCTGAATTTCTTTTACTCCGGCCAGACATGTGATTGGGTTTAGTTCCTTAAATGTATGGGTCCTTGTCAGAGCCTGTTACAGATGCCTGCAACTGCTCCCGGCTTGACCAATTTTTACATATTCTTAAAATCTCAGCTTAAATGTTACTTCTCTGGGAAATTACTTACTGACCTCCTTGCTTACTGATTGCATATAACATGACCTTTCATCAACCTCATTATATTTTTAAACTATTTCTTCATGCTGAAACATAAACTCCATGAGGAAAGGCTCATGTGTACTGTAGATTGCAGTGCCTTAACAGGGCAACCACCCAGTAAACATTGTTTAATGGTAATAGATTAATCAGTTTGAATGAAACTTAAAGAGTTAAAGCTAGGAGTATGATCAGTCTTGATAGTTGCAAAAGTAATCTTTACTTCGTAGTTTCTGGTGAAACTTTTTAAAAGTTATATTTCAGCCGGGCTCGGTGGCTCAGCCTGTAATCCTGCACCTTTGGGAGGCTGAGGTGAGTGGATTGCCTGAGCCCGCGGGTTCGAGACCCGCCTGGGCAGCGAGACCTCATCTCTACAATAAATAAAAAAATCAGCCGGGTGTGGTTGCACATGCCTGTAATTCCGGCTACTTGGAAGGCTGAGGCGGAAGGATCGCCGGAGCCCAGCAGGTCGAGGCTGTGGTGGCCGGGAGCGGCCACTGCACTCCAGTCTGGGCGACAGAGTGAGATTCCAACTCAAAAAAAAAAAAAAAAAGTTATATTTCAAAAGAAATTATATAAGAAAACTAAAAAGGAGAAATAGTGGTGTGGTGTTTATATAAATAGGCAAATAAACTGAATACTCTTATCAAAAGTAGGGTGAAAGATTTGGTCAGGAGGTTGTTAAACAGCAGCAATTCTCTGATCTAAGTGATATCCTTATTTCTGAATGTGTGCAAATCTATTTCTCTTTTAATTACTAGACTTTTCCACCTCATTTTATTTTGACAAACTTCTTTTTTTTTTGAGTTGGAGTCTCACTCTGTCGCCCAGACTGGAGTGCAGTGGCCGCTCCCGGCCACCGCAGCCTCGACCTGCTGGGCTCCGGCGATCCTTCCGCCTCAGCCTTCCGAGTAGCCGGAATTACAGGCGCGCACTACCACGCCCGGCTGATTTTTTTATTTATTGTAGAGATGAGGTCTCACTGCCCCAGGCGGGTCTCGAACCCACGGACTGAGGCAATCCACTCACCTCAGCCTCCCAAAGGCGCGGGATTACAGGCTGAGCCACCGAGCCCGGCTGACAAACTTCTTATGAGGTAAACACGATTGGGCCCCAAGACAATCATCTCAAATTAAAGTGGTTACCTAGGAGGTCAAACAGAAGAGAGAGAAAGCAGAGTCTTCATAGCATTTAAAGTTCTGGGAATCTAATTTAACTTCATAAGTAATTCTTCTATACTACTAGTAGTCTTCCTAGAGCAGCGCTTAACGTAAGCAGTGCCTTGAGCAAATTATTCTGGGGATTTAGACACTAAATAGCAAATAGCTGAGATGAAAGGACACAGAGTAGAACATTTGTTTCCATCTGACTTGTAACAAGTGGGCGGTCATTGTAAATAATATCTGCTTCCTTTAACCAAACATCTCTTTCATCTAACACATTAAATTAATTGCCACTGATACTTTAACATTGCCAGCAAATTCTAAGCATTAACATCACACAGTGCAAAACATTTCCATTTCAATTCTTCAAGATTATTAGCATGTTCATTTCATTTATACACCTAGCATTCTTCAACATAACATTTAACTTCTTGTTAATGATAAATTGAATATTGGAAAATGACCCAATGGATGTAAAAATAACAAGAAAATTTCATCCTGAAAAGCAACTAAAGAAATATGCTGTTGGTGTGCCAGAAAGTATAAGAAAAATGTATGTGAGATATATCACAAGAGAGGCAAGAGAGAACTAAGGGGCTTCTAGCTAGTGATGTAACACATATGGAATATCATGCAATAGAGACCCATAGCTGTTTTTAAAGAGTTTGTCAGAAATGGGATTTGAAAAATATGTAGTAACAGGAGGCAAAATAGGGTCAAAAGAAAACTCCAGTGGACAAGGATTAAAAAAAAAAAAAGGCTGGTCTCGGTGGCTCAGCCTGTAATCCCGCGTCTTTGGGAGGCTGAGGTGAGTGGATCTCCTGAGCCTGCGGGTTCGAGACCCGCCTGGGCAGCGAGCCCTCATCTCTACAATAAATCAAAAAATCAGCAGGGCGTAGTAGCGCATGTCTGTAATTCCAGCTACTCGGAAAGCTGAGGCGGAAGGATCGCCGGAACCCAGCGGGTCGAGGCTGCGGTGGCCGGGAGCGGCCACTGCACTCCAATCTAGGTGACAGAGTGAGACTCCAACTCAAAAAAAAAAAGATGACACGAGAGAGAAAGAGGAAAATAGTGGGGAAAATGAGATGCAAACTAGTGTAAATGTGAGGAGTTAGTCTTTGATAGGCTTGTGGGCTTGAGGAGTTAGTCTTTGATAGGCATTGTACATGGGCAAGACTGATCACAGAGTTTCAGGGCCCAAGACGGTGATACTTTTTGGTGAGAACTTATGGAGGGTTTTGTCTCATTTCAGTTTTCCATAAATGAGAATATAAAAGGTCTTGGATGTTTGAAAAAGGAGTGGCATGAGATCATTAAGAATGAGACTGGGAAAGTGTAAAAAAAGCTGGAAAAAGTCACAGAACATTAAAATAATGAACAATAGATGCATATACTTATAGATAAACAGAACACACAAATATAAAATTAGGTGGATAAGTCAAGGTGGAGAATGATATATGAAGTATAACTGTATTTATATAAGTTTAAAATATTCACCCAAGTTCGCAGAAATATATATGTATGCACAGCATACCACAAAAGAGATATCAACCTTGCAAACCAAACTGTTGACTGTGGTTGACTGAATAACAAGCAGCAAGAGAGTCCATGCAGGTGGAGGTGGTAGCTAAAAAGGATTTAAATCATGTAAAAAATCATTTTCCTGAAGTGTTTTATTTCTAAAAAAAAAAAAAAGGCTTGCAACAAAAATGACAAAGATGAAAAACTATTAATTAAACATGATGGCAGTGATAGAAGTACTGAGATATAATCTATTTTATATATAGTTCCTGTTTTTCAAAACAAAATGCATATAAATTAGAAAGAAAAGTTTATTAGAGGCACAGGAAAATCAACAAATTTTACACTGAATCCTCAATGTTAAAAATATCCAATGAAACAATTAAATATGAATTTAGTCATTTAAAATAATAAAATAAATGCTCTTCATTTATTAGGTAGTCTATGTCTATGGTTTATTTATATGAAATACCATACTCTAATGTAAAGTCTAGGAGTCAAAGGAGTGCAGATCACATCTTTCTGGAAAAATAGAAATTAAATATAAAAAGTTATAAACATAAAAAGATATAAATATACAAAAATGAAAATTTTGACTCTATGAAAAACAGCCATTGAAAAATCCATCCATTCCAAAATGTGTAAAAGCTTCCCTAATAAAAATGAGACAAATCAAATCAAAATTTTAAGAAGAAGCCCAAGGCAGTGGAGAAAGATGGTGGCAGTCGGTCAGATTATGTGAGTCCCAGTGTGAGTGAGTGAGTAGTTTGGACAATTTTGCCTTCGTGTCTGTGAGTAAGTGGGCGTGTGAGTGTTTGACTGAATGATGATTTGGGGGAGCAGGCAGCCAGGGGTCTCCTGATGAAGCGGCTGGCTTCACAGTTGCTCTGCTTGGTCCCCAGTGCTTCCTGGAGTGCAGAAGCTCAGCACTAATTTTTAAAATCAGCAAAGCCCTTCCTGGGAAGAAGCTGTCGGGAGCTACTGCCAGATCCAGGCTCTGCCTCACCACTGCAGCATCTGGTGGGACATTGGCAGCAAGGGTTGTGGAGGGAGCACAGTGCTGGACAGAAGCAAAGCATCACTGGAGGAGATGAAACAGGCACCCTGCCACCATCTTGAAAACTAGGCAGGGAAGTGCTCAGGTTTACTCACCCCTGAACACAGACTGAACATATGTAACCAGAGGGTTAACTACTCAGGAACTGATTGTGACACAGAGGGAATATCCTGAAAACACAAACTTTGGAGGCACAGGATGAGTGCTGATGCTCAGGAGCCCACCCTCTGCCCTGACTCAGTTGTGGGACAAAAGGTGTCACCAGAAAAGGACAAAGAAGATCCCTGAAGAGATTAGCAGTGAATCCGGAGTGAGTTCAGCTCCCTCCTCCCCAGCAGTCCTCTGAATGTCAGACCCACAAGCCTGGGGCAGGACTGAGAGGGACAAATCTAGGTGGAACCTGGATGTCAGCCACAAAAGTAAGATAAGCCTGGCTAGGGCAACCCCCATCAGTACTTGGGGAGGAGACAATCCTGCGCCTTCCCACTGGAGGAGAGCCCTCTGACCATAGGAGAGTGGGAGGAGAGGACTGAAGTCCCACCCACCCACATGTCTCCTCCTCCTTCCTGGGTGGGGCATGGGGGAGATTGGGAATGAGGCCTGTATAGCTCTGCAGGAGGAGGGACTTACCTGTGAGCTGATAAGAGGAACAATTACAGAACCTGCCACAAGAGGATGCATAGAGCCCAGAATTTAAATTGTTTTTCTTTGTGTGTGAAGGTGTATGTGAGAGTTTGATTTGCATTCCCTTCTTTTTTTAGTTATTCTTTTTTTCTTTCTTCTTTTGTTTTCTGTTTATGTGTGTACGTGAATGAGTGTTTTTCTCTCCATTTTTTGATTTCTGTTTTTGTGATTCTCTTGTTTTAGTTTAATGTGTGTGTGAATGTATGTGTTAGGATTTGACTTGCATTCTTCCCTTTTTTGTTTAGTTGAACTTTTTTTCCTGTTTGTTTTGGGATGTGTGTGAATTTTATTGTTTTTTGCTTGTGTTTTTCTGTGGGTTTTTATGGTTTTTGAATTTTATTTTATTATATTTTGTCCTTCCTATTTCATTCTACTTTTCACTGTTTCCCTCAGTACTGTTACTTTATCTTGGACTCAGGGTATACACACACATACCTACTGCATCATCATATAGAATGGTGGTGGAGAGCGGGTCTTAGGGAAGTCATACCTCAGACAGTGAACATTGTGATTTGCAAGTAGTTTTTGAATTCTACCCTATCCTCCTCCTTATTTAACTCTCAGAACTACAAGAGGCAGCAAAGTTTCCCATCCACAGTCCTGTTTCAAAA
Source organism: Cephalopachus bancanus (assembly GCA_027257055.1). Classification (NCBI taxonomy): domain Eukaryota; kingdom Metazoa; phylum Chordata; class Mammalia; order Primates; family Tarsiidae; genus Cephalopachus; species Cephalopachus bancanus. The sequence goes on along the minus strand of JAPVLO010000210.1, from coordinate 9,707,441 downwards.
TAGAACAAATTCAGAACCCTGATCAGGGAAGAATAAACATCAGAAGTCAAAGTCCCTCACATTGCTACTGAATAATGGAACTAAAGAGAAAAGAAAGTGATCTGTCACAAATGAGGAAAAAGCAACAGAAGAACACAGGTAATATCCCACCAAAGAGTAATGCCTAAAAATCAGACTTCAGAGCTGAAACAATGGAAATCACCAATGACTGGCCCAAGAATATAACAGGGATTATGGAAAGAGTGAATAAGACTCAAGAAAGACAAGATGCAACATTGAACGAACTTGTAACAGAGATTTTTGCCATAAAAACTTCATCCAGGAAATAAATAACAAGATGATAAGCATGGAAAACAGAATTAATCAAGCAGAAGAAAGAATCTCAGAGCTTGAAAACCAAAGCATGGAGTTAACTCGATGTGTAAAAGTCATTGAAGGAAAACCCAGAAAGAAATAACAAAGTCTCCAAGAGAAGAGCAACATTATCGAGAGACTGAACCTATGACTAACTGGTTTAACTGAAGAAGAAAGGGAAATGGAGAACATCTTGGAGCAGGTATTCTAGGAGGTAATCCAATAAAACTTTTCCCATCTCACCAGAGATATGACCGTCAAAACATGAGAGATACAGAGAACTCCTGCAAGACATCAAATGAGAATACCAACCCTTAGACACATAGTAATTCACCTACACAAAGTAGGCACACAAGAAAAAATCATAAAGACAGCAAGAGAGAAAAGTCAGACTACCTACTGGGGAAAACCAATCAGAACAGCAGCAGAGCTGTCAGCAGAAACACTGAAAGCTAGAAGAGACAGGAGTCCAATTTTCAAAGTCCTCAAAGATAAACAATTTAAGCCAAGAATTGCCTACCCATCCACGCTCAGCTTCATTAGCAATGGAAAATTAGAATCCTTCCCAGACATCCAATCCCTAAGAGATTATGCAGCTTTTAGACCAACTCTACATGAGACTTAAAAAGATATAAGCTGAGAAGAAAGAAAGAAAAAAAAGAACAACCATGCACTTCCCAAGAGAACAGGATAACACAGAATCAGCAGAGAGAGCATTATGACTAGAAACTTGAAATCACACACATACATCAATCCAAAAATTAAAAGAAAGCAAACAAATGAAAAACTTTATCAGAACTTCATGATCAGGATAAACACTCACATTTCAATAATCAGCCTGAATGTGAGTGGATTAAATGCAACACTGAAGAGACATAGGATGGCATACTGGATAAAAATACATGACCCAATTATTTGCTGCATCCAGGAAACTCATTTCACCATAAGAGATGCACACAGACACAAAGTTAGAAGATGGAAAACAAATTTTTAGGTAAACAAATCACAAAAGAAGGCAGGAATCATGATCTTAATATCAGATAAAGCATCATTTATGCTATCAAAAATTTTAAAATATACAGAAGGACTTTACGTAATGATAAAAGTTTCAATGCATCAACAAGAAATTTGCATCCTAAATATATGTGCATCCAACAAAGAAGCATCAGTGATTGTAAAGCAACTACTAAATAAACTAAAAAAAGATATTGACTCTAACACTATCATAGCTGGGGAATTAAATACTCCACTAACAACCCTAGATAGATCATCAAGGCAAAAAAAAAAAAAAAAATCAACAAAAACATTCAGACCCAACCTGATGCTTGACCAAATGGATTTAATAGATACCTACAGAACACTTCACCCAACAACCACAGATTATATTCATCACCACAAGGAATATACTCCAAGATCGATCACATCATCAGTCATAAATCAAGAATAAAGATATTTCATAAGATCAAAATACTCCATGCTCTTTCTCAGATCACAGTGGAATAAAATTAAATATCATCACTGACAAAGCTCCTTCAAAACTCACTAAGAATCTGACACTAAACAGCATGATACTGAACAACTCCTGGATCAACATGGAAATCAAAGCAGAAATAAAAAGATGTATGGAAAAAATGGAAATATAGACACATCTTACTAAAATCTCTGGGATGCCAAGAAAGCAGTACTAAGAGGAGAATTCATTTATTTATGAATACATATAAAGAAAATGGAAAGATTACAAGTTACCAGCCTAATGAATTACCTAAAGGAGCTGGGAAGACAAGATCACCAAAACCCAAACTTCAGCAGAAGGAGTCAGCTCACCAAAGTAAAAGCCCAAGTACAGGATGTAGAAGACAAAAACTTAAAAGAAAAAAATCAGTGAAACAGAAAACTGATTATTTGAGAGGATAAGTAAGATTGATGGGTCCCTAGTCAGATTGACCAAGAAAAGGAGAGAAAAAGCCCAAATAAACACAATTAGAAATGCAAAAGATCAAATCACAATGGACCCTGAAGAATCACAAAAAATTATCAGAGATTACTTTGCACAGCTGTATGGAAACAAGTCTGAAAAACTAAATGAAATGGAGGACTTTCTGACATCACACAACCTCCCAAGGTTGAAACAAGAAGAAATTGAGACATTAAATAGACAAAGATTGTCAGGAAATTGACTCCATCATAAGAAAATCACCTACTAAAAAAAAGTCCTGGACCAGACAGCTTTCCAGTAAAGTTCCATAAAACATGAAGGATGAGCTGACACTAATCCTATGAAAGTATTTCAAGCAATCAAGAAAGACAGAATTCTCACCAAATTATTTTATGAAGCTAGCATCACACTAACTGGGTAAAGATCCAACAAAGAAAGAGAGCAGCAGGTCAATATCCCTGATGAACATAGATGCAAAAATACTCAACAAGATTCTTGCAGATTGGATCCAACAATACATCTCAAAAATCATCCACCATGAATAAGTAAGCTTCATTCCTGGGATGCAGGGCTGGCTCAACATTCAAAAGAACATAAATATAATTAAATACATCAACAGATGTAAAAATAGGAATCACATGATTGTATCATTAGACACAGAAAAAGCTTTCAATAAAATCCAGCAGCCCTTCTTGATAAAAACCTTTGAACACCTAGATGTAGACGGAACATACACCAAGAGAGTAAGAGCCATCTACTGTAAACCCACAGCCAACATGTTGCTAAATGGATAAAAATTGGAAGTGCTTCCCTTGAAAACCAGAAAAAAGCAAGACTGCCCACCTCTCCTGTTCAACATAGTGTTGGAAGTCCTAGCTAGAGCAATTAGACAAGAGAAGGTAATAAGGGGCATCCAAACAGGAAAAAAGGAAGTCAAGCTAGCCCTCTTGCTGACGATATGATTCTATATCTCAAAAATCCAGGAGAATCTGTCAAAAACCTTCTTGCACTGATAAAGGACTTTGGCAAAGTGTCAGGGTAAAAATCCACGTGCAAAAGACAGTTGCATTCTTAATACCAACAACAAACAGGCAGAGAAACAAATAAAGAATCAACATTTGGAAGAATCAACATTGGTAAGATGCCTATCCTACCCAAGGCAATCTGCAGATTTAACATAATACCCATTAGATTACCAACATCATTCTTCTCAGACCTGGAAATGACAATGCAAAAATTCATATGGAAGCATAAATGACCATGAATATTCAAAACCATGCTCAGCAAAATAACCAAAGTAAAAGGTATTGCACTTCCAGACTTTAAACTTTATTAGAAGACTACGATAGTCAAAACAGTCTGGTATTGGTACAAGAAAAGGGATATAGACCAATGGAACAGGATAGAGATTCCATTAGCAAAACCTCAATTTACTCAACCAACTCATCTTTGACAAAGCCTCCACCAACAACCACTGGGAAGAGGATAAGTTATTCAGTAAATGGTGCTGGGAAAACTGACCAACCACATGCCTAAGATTAATACAAGACCTCTACCTAACACCATACACAAAAATCAACTCAAAATGGATCAAAGACATAAACATAAATCTTCAAACTCTAAGAACCTTGGACAATGCAGGAGACAGCCTTATGGAAATTGGAACTGGCAGCCAACTCCTGATCAAAACCCCAAATACTCATGCCATGAGAGATAAGATAGGCAAATGGGGCCTCATCAAACTGAAAAGCTTCTGCAAAACAAAAGAAATCATCAAGAGGGTGGGGAGACAGCATACAGAATGGGAAAAAATATTTTCCAACTACATATCTGACAAAGGCCTTACATCTGGGATCTACAAGGAATGCAAATGAAAGTAAAGAAATATTTAAAAAATGGGCAAAGGATATGAATAGATACTTCTCAAAAGAAGACATATGAGCAGCCAACAGATACATGAAAAAATGCTCAGCACCATTAATCACCAAAGAAATGCAGATTAAAACCACATTGAGATACCATCTAACTTCAGTCAGGATGACCATCATCAATAACTCAAAAAACAACAGATGCTGGAGAACTTGCAGGGAAAAAGGAACACTTCTACACTATTGGTGGGAGTGTAAACAAGTGCAACTGCTGTGGAAAATAGTGTGATGATTCCAAAAAGATCTAAAAATTGACCTTTCATATGACCCAGCAATCCTCCTTTTGGGAATATACCCAGAGGAACTCAAATCACTCTATGAAAAAGATATATGCACATGCATGTTTATTGCAGCATTATTCATAATAGCAAAAACATGGAACCAACCATGCTGCCCACCAAAAGTGGACTGGATAAAAAAATGTGGTACATATATACAATGGAATATTCCACAGACATAAGGAAAGATAAAATTATGAACTTTGCAGCAACTTGGATGGATTTAGAATCTATCATACTCAGTGATCTATCACAGAAACAAAGAACTGAGTACCACGTGTTCTCATTCATAAGTGGACCCTGAACAGTTATTATAATACTATAAGAAAGGTATTGGTAGAAGTGGGAAACTCCCAGGGGAGGGCCACCTTCTTCAATAAGCATACCTGTTCCCAAACTTTACCTGTACAATGGTCATTTGTACACCTACCCCTGAATCGTACCCCACATCTTTAAAATAAATTTTTTTAAATGGGGGGAAAAGAGATAAGCTGCCAAAAATTAACTTAATATGCAGAATTCCAGGTAAAAATGTTTGTAATAGGGCTATATTTACATTTAAAAGCATACTGATTGCCTCATATTATTTTTTTTCCAATAAAAAAGATGGAATAAAGAAGGGAATGAAGGCAGAAAGGGAGGAAAAAAGAATATAGTGAAAGGTGGAAGGAATGATTGGCTTTACAATCTTAGCTCAGAAAACAAATAACAATGAAACAAGTCCAAGAATGCAGGTGATATGTTATCAATAACCATTATACCTTGATGAATTAGAAACATAGAAAGGCTCTATAAATAATATGCATCCAAAGTTCATTTCATCAATATATTAATAAATATTGACAAATCTTTGTTGAACCTAATTAAAAATAAAATACCTAAATAATGAACCTAGATATGAGACATTACATTACAGTGAAACTTATGTTCCATGACTATGAGAATTTTTGTCTGTTTCATTTGTTATTGTTTATCCAAACTTCAGTCCTGCCATATAACAGGTCTCAATATATCTTTACTGGATTATCGTGGATCAGATTTTTAAAGATTTAGGGGAATACAAATGCCAGGTTTTTACTAATATCTACTAAAAATTCAGGTGTAAAGTGTAAGATTCTAAGAGAGTCTAAGTTATCAAGAGATGTAAAAGTGTTAAAAACTGTAATAATGGCAAAAAGCTATTACAAAATCATTGACTCAATGAATTGAACCAAAAAGATGTTAAGTTCTCTCTTTTTTCAAATTTTAAGGAAACGCAAAATTTTCATGCTTTATATATACCTAAAGAGTTTGAAAGCAATGAAAGCCTCTCTAATTCATTTTATGAAAGTAATGCAGTCTTGATACCAAACCCTGAGAAATATTGCATAAACATGTAAGAGGAGATGTCAGTCTCAGTATAGTGAATAAATGCAGTTTTTCCAAATAGAATCTAACATTTTTAATGGTAATAGAAAAGTGGAAACAAAAAGAACACTTTAAAAGTGGGCTGTTTCTTCCCCAGTGCTTCTCTTGAACAAAAGTGCTCTAAATCTTAAAGCTATTATGGTCCTGTAGTCAAATTGATTAGAAAGCAGAAAAAAAAGCAATCTTTGTGTCTTTCTGTCTCTCTCCTCTCTCTTTTTCTGTCTCTGTCTGCCTCTCTGTATGTGTGTGTGCACATGTACTTATGCATGCACATGCATGCGATACGTGGTGATAGTCGCACCAAGGACTCCAGTCTGCGTTTGCATTTCATTTGCTTCTATTTGAAAGAGCCACTTATATCACTAAAGGTGAAAAGCCATTTTAGTTATCTACTCACTGACATTGAATTAAGACCTCCTATTAACAACAGTCAGCATATTACCAACTGACTGTCCAGAGGACGAACGTATGTGATGGATAGGCATCATCTCCATGATGTAGGACAGAACAAGTCTTTCAAGGCAACTCAGAGGGTTGGCTGTGATGAAGAAAGGAAAGCTCTCCTCATCCCCACCCCACACCTGCTCTTCCAGGTTACTAAACACACACATCTTGAGATCATTCCCAATGTTGAAGCACACACGGGATAGAGAATAGTATTTAAAAATGCTAATTCAGGAAATATTTCAAATTCCACTTCTACCACTTACTATATGCATGCAGTCTTTAAAACACTGTATTTCTCCCATTTTAGATTTAAAAATTGGCAAGTTTTAAATGGGAGAAACACGTGTTGTTTTTAGAATTGAGAAAGTTAATAGAGTTAAGCACTTAGAAAAGTAAATTTTCCGAAAACGTTAACTAGTACATTGTTATGTTTTTGTTATTAAAATTATAAAAGAGTGCTCTCAATGGCTTTACTTTCCTTCCAGATTCTTGGGGCTTACATCTATTTCTGAATGATTATAAGGTAGACATAAAGTGGTAATTTATGTATTATTTTTTTCCCTTTTCCTTCTATATCTATTTCTTACCTTAAACAAGCATCTGTCAATGGTATTATTGTGCTCCTGCCAGAATTCTCCATTTCCTAAGAAAACACTCCCTCCCTTCCCCATAGTTCTTAATTTCTTCCTTCACTGTGTTTTTTTATCAATATTTTTTATTTTGATATTGTGGGGTACTTCACTGTGCTTTTATCTTCTAAAGTCCTTTAAAGATTTTTGGAAAATCATGTCATTTATTTAACTAATATTTTGATTGTTAACTCCATGGCTGGTATGAGAGAACAATAGCAACAGCAGTAAAAATAGTGTGGTTCCTGCCCTCATGGAACTTTCATTACAGTATTGGAGTCAAACAATAAATTAGTCAACAAGAATATAAATATAAAAAGATTGACTAATTGTATGAGCGATATTGCTATGATAGAGGAATGATAGCAAGACGGGAGGTTTGAGTTTCTTAATTGGGATAATTCTCTAAGGAGGTTAAGATTTCATCTTAAAACTGTAGGGCAGGAGAATAGTCCAGATTGCAAGAGGAGATTATCAGCCCTTGCACACTGCCAAAGATGGGGAAGAGTTAGGCACATAGGATCCAAGGCTGATATAAATGATGTTCAGTGAGCAAACAGGAGATTAGCTCCACTTGAAAGTCAGAGAAATTGATGAATCAGGTCCAAAGGATCCTATAGTCAACTGTAAGAAGTTAGATACTTTTATAAGAGTGATGGAAAGTCACTGCAGGATTTAAAATATTGATGCAATGTCATTCTGTTTATATTTTAAAGAGACAACTCCGGCTATTTTATAGCAAATGGGTTACAGGAGGACATGTTTAGGAATCTACAGGTATAGTCCTGGAAGAGAAGGGATGGTAGTTTAGAATGATATGATGGTACTGGTGAGGATTTTTAATGGGATTTTTGACACATCTGTAAAATTAGTAAGATGTGGTGACGGATTGGAAGATAGGCAGAGAAAAAGAAATCTGTTTTTCTGGAGATCTCTTACTGGGTCTGTAAGGTATCATTTAGTGAGATGGAAAGAACTCGAAAGAAGCTCATCTTCTGAAGAGAAAGGAATATTTAAATTTTGGACATGTTAACTTTGAGATTGTTACCAGATATTTTTTATTTGTGTCTGATTATATTATTATTATTATCAACTATTTACTGGCATTCTCTGTGGAAAATTGTTTTTCTGTCCCATTGAAATTAGGCTTGTCCATGTGATTTGCTTTGGCTGATAAAATGTGAGTAGAAGTGACAGATGCCACTCTTGATGAAGGTTTTGAGAGTTATGGTGTGGTCTTCCTATTTTTCTTTCCCTTCTTCCATGAAAATGGCATATCCCCAGATACAGGTTTTGGCCTTCAATCTGGATTCAAGAATGAAAAAGATACTGGGATCAGGAATCTTCATCTAACAGAGGCAACATTTCACGGGGGCATAAATAAATCTTTGGTGTAATGTGCTAACACTTGGTAGTATCCAAGTGAATATGTCATGTAAGTGGTTGCAAAGACAAGCTTGGGGCTTAAGGAAGGGGTCAGAATTGAAGATATGGATTTGGAGTTTATCAACAAAATGGTTTTATGTAAAGGCAAGGAATTAGATGAAATCACCTAGGAAATGCATGTATATAAAGAAGTGAATAAGGAGGAACTGAGTTCCATGACATTCCAACACCGAAGTTTTAAAGAAGTAGCTTCAAAGAAGACTGAAAAAAAAAGAACATAATAAGTGAGTGAGGAAGAAGAAGTCAGTTCTGTCTAAAACTGCAGAACGGATGAGCTTGAAAAGAAAGTCATTTCTTAACCTAGAATCACAGAAGTCCTTTGTGAAGTCCTTTGTGACCTTGTCAGGCTCAATTTCACTTGAGAGGTAGAAGAAGATTTAGAGTAGAATTGACTGAATGTATGATACAGATTTCTTCTGTCTTTATATGTCTCTTGGTCATTTCATTTAGGATTTAGGAAATGGATAAATACATATATTCAAGGCTTTGCTTAAATTTACCATGAAAGAAGGGATTTTAAATGCCTTCATAGGGTAAAGTGATAACCTCTGAAAGTCTCTGTTTGTCAAAAATTCCATATACGCATTTTTCTAAATAAAAATGATTATTAGTTTAGGATTGATTTTTCTCAATTTTTTCTTCCAAAAATGCTATTACTTCTTGGGATGTTAAAGGTTAAATGAGTCTCCATTAATTCTCTTAGATCACTCCTTTCATCTGGAAATATTGTTCTGGACATTTCCAGACTTTTACTTCAAGTAAAACCACAATTTCAGAAAAATCTCATTATGTGGGATATGTCCATCAAACAATTTTCTTGTCACTGAGTACTCCATAAATGCACTTAATGGGCAACATTGTAATAACAGTAGAAAACCTAATACAAAACTGGTTATTTACGCACTTATCTTGCAAAAATGTTTTCTATTAGATTTCTCTCTTCTTGAAGAAGGAGCTAATAAAAAAAAAAAAACCCTATTGCTATTTGCAGTGTAGTCTCTGCTGATAATGTTGTCCCCGCCTTGAATACCTTTCTCAATTGGTAAATAAGTCCAAATGGAATTCTCACATTTCCTATAGTAACATACTCCTTTATGACATTTCTGACAAAAGCTTTGCAGGATTTTGTGTTATAGATTCCTAGTTGAGGAGACAATAGAGGCACAGAAAGCAATAACAAATACACCTCCAGGAGTAGATAATGGCTTTAAAAGTATGCTATATTCTTCTGAATAGAGATTATGTGTATAAATACTGCAGTTCAGATGGCAGAATCAGAAATAACTGCAATTGAGGACAACCGAAGTAAGATGATTTTTGCAAACAAACAGAAAACTTAACAGGAAATGATTTTTGTTCTATGGGAGATGGGCATCACAGCGGATAAAACCTATCATGAAGGTGCTGATTGAAATAATTCCCCCATATTATTTCTTCCAAATGTTTCCCAGGGAACTGTAAATTTTATGGGTCATGAAAATTGTTGAAAGCAACACCTCAATTATAAAGCAATCTCAGTGGGATAGGACAGAGTCAAGAGTCTAAAAACATATTTAAAAAAACCTTCTAAACAACAGAGCAAATGCCCTAAGCATTACATATTCAATCTGCAAGTGTTGATATAAGCCTACTGTGTGACTGTCAGTGTACCAGGTGCTGGAACAGATGACAAGCCAAGGATTATTTTTCTCAAGAACCCCACAACCTGGTGGAAGATGGGGAACAGATATGCTTAAACAATTACAAATACTGACTAGGTAGTCAACTTAAGTAGACATTATCCATGAAAGAATTGCAAATGTTATTATAAAGCTGTTTTCCTCCTATCGTAATTTTTCTCCTACAGATGTAGACTTAGGCAATTGCAGAAGAGAATGAAAACAGAAAGTATCAGTGACATTTCAATGCATAATACAAATAAGGCAAGGAAGGGCATTCTTTGACCTTTTTTCCATGCAAAAAGGTATAATTGGAATACGATAAGTTGCACACATTTCACGTCTTCAATCTGATCAGGTCTGATATATGCATAACACCACAGTCGAGGCAATGATCATTTCCATTAACACCACAGTTTCCTCATGCCTTTTGGCAACACATTTTCCTCCATATTTCATATCTAGGCAACCTCTGCTCTGTTTACTGTCACATGTTTTAGTTTGTACTTTTCTAGAATTTTATATAAATGGCATCATAAACTTTACACTCATTTTTGCCTTTCTTCTTTCACTCAGCATGATTTTGCAATTTATTCATGTCACTATATGAGGGAGGACCCCCCTCCAAAAAATCTGAACTAATTTATAAAAAATAGTGAAATGATTTTTATATGTTTAAACTTCTGTCACCTTCAAAATGCTCTCTGTTGGATGCAATACACCTATAGAGATTTTTTTTCCCACTGCTCAAAACAGTTTTTGAATTTGTTAATTTTGATGCCTTTTAGAACTTCTGCCATTTTTTGTTTCATCTCTTTCACATCAGCAAATTGTTCCCTTTGAGGACTTTTTTCATTCCAGGAAACAATTTAAAAAATTGCACAGAGTGAGATCAGGTGAATAGGAAAGGTAGGGTACAGAGGTCATGCCATTTTGGTCAAAAACTGCTAAACATTCAAAACAGTGTAACTGGGTCCACTGGTAAAACACCCATAATGAAATGGGCAAATCTTCTGAAAAACATTTCCACAAAAAATATCACTGAAGTCCAATGCAACCTCTGACAACAACTCTAGTTCATACACTGATGCCAATGAATTCCTAGAACACTTACCTAGCAAGGGAAGCCTGTACTATAAGGGGCCCGCCTTCCAAAAAATAATTCCAGGTTTTTCTTTTTTCTTTTTCTTTTTTGGTCTTCCCATGTATATGTGTGTATTTTTTTTTTCTCTTGGGTAAGCACCTAGAAGGGTAATGGCAGGTGGTATGGAATATGCAAGTTTAACTTATTATAAAACCAGCCAACCATTAGCCAAAGTGAGTGTATCATTTTGTATTTCTACCAGCATGTATGAGCTTTTGTTACTCATCTTTGCCAACATGTGTTCAATTTTTTTTCATACAAAGGGATGTGGAGTTGTATATCATATGGTTTTAATTTTCATTTTCCTAATGATGTATGTTCAGCATATTTCCAAGTGCTTATTGGTTATTTATATGTCATCTTTGATGAAGCATCTTCTCAAATCTTCTGCCTGTTTTTGATGAATTCTTTGTTTTCTTCATACTGAGTTGTAATGTTGTTTTAATGACTCTGAACACATTATTTGACTAATATATATGTTGTGAATTTTTAATTTTTTATTAAAATCATTTGACTAAAGTTAGAAAAAAGACACTTGGGAGAAATAACAAATCTAGAAGTAACTGATTCAGAGTTGATGGCTATACATACTTTATTATAGTAATGCATTTCTACTTGTGGGTTTTCTATCTGGTATATATATCCGATTCTTTTACTTACTTACTTACTTACTTACTTACTTACTTACTTACTTATTTAGAGTTGGAGTCTCACTCTGTTGCCCTCGCTGAAATGTGGTGGCACTCTCAGTCACCACAGCCTTGACCTGCTAGGTTCAGGCAATCCTTCCACCTCAGCCTTTCAAGTAGCTGGAAGTATAGGCTTGCATCACCATGCCCAGAGAATTTTTTTATTTATTGTAGAGATGAGTTCTTGCCAAGTTGCCCAGGCTGGTCTCGGACCCATGAACTCAGGCAATCCTCTCACCTCAGCCTCGCAAAGTGCTGGGATTATAGGCATGAGCCACATGCCTGGCTATATATGACCAATTTTTAAAATAAATGTCAAGTGCAAGCTAGAAAGAATATGCATTCTGCAAATATTGAAAGTAGAATTCTATATACGTTCCTGAGTTTACTTTTCCAAGTGTTGTGTCTCCTTGCTAATCGTTTTTGTCTGTATGCTTTTTGTTGTTGATGTTGATGTTGTTTTTTTTTTTTTTTCAGCTGGAGTCTCACTCTGTCGCCCAGACTGGAGTGCAGTGGCCCCTTCCGGTCACCGCAGGCTCGACCAGCCGGGCTCCGGCGATCCTGCCGCCTCAGCCTTCCGAGTAACTGGAACTACAGGGCGCGCTACCACGCCCGGCTAATTTTTTGATTTTATTGTAGAGATGAGCTCTCGCCTGCCCAGGCGGGTCTTGAACCTGCGAGCTCAGGCAATCCACTCACCTCAGCCTCCCGAAGGCGCGGGATTACAGGCCGAGCCACCGAGCCTGGCTTGTCTGTATGTTTTATCAACTAATGAGAGAAGTATGTCATATGTCTCACTATGGTTGTAAATTTGCCTATTTCTCTTTAGATCCGTTTATCATTGCTTTATATATTTTGAGGCCATATACTTAAGACCTTACAGATTCAGGGTTACTATATCTTCTTGGGATTTGATCCTTTTATGATTATTAATATAAAGAACACTCATTTGACTTTATATTCTTCATTCTTCCCTGCACTTAACAAAATTATTTTAGAGTTGTGTGGTATAAGGGGGAACTTTTTATATAAGTAGTTTGCATGCAGGTGAAGTTTGGGCTTCTGACTGGCCCTCTCTCCCAAACAGGAGACCAGGTACTCTGTATGTTGTCAAGTGCCTCCTCCCCTCCTCCCTCTCTACCACCCCTAGCAGTGTGTAGCATCTGCCGATCTCACCCTTGTGCTTGTGTGACCAGTGCTCAGGACCTGCCTATGAGTGAGAACACGCAGTATGCAGCTCTTTGTTTCTGTGGTAGCTGAGTTAGTATGATGGCATCCAGCTGCATTCATGTTGATACAAAGACTTCATTTTTTTTTTTTTTTGAGTTGGAGTCTCACTCTGTCGCCCAGACTGGAGTGCCGTGGCCGCTCCCGGCCACCGCAGCCTCGACCTGCTGGGCTCCGGCGATCCTTCCGCCTCAGTCTTCCAAGTAGCCGGAATTACACGCCCAGCGATATTTTTGATTTATTGTAGAGATGAGGGTCTCGAACCCGCGGGCTCAGGCAATCCACTCACCTCAGTCTCTCAAAGGCGCGGGATTGCAGGCTGAGCCACCGAGCCCAACTGACTTCATATTTTTTTAAAGAGCCTGTTACACTTAACACAGTTGAACATTACTTGTGTGTGTTCATGTGTGTACATGTGTGTGTATTTTAATATTATTGATTTTCCTTTTATGAAAACACATGCTCTTAATTTTCCTCTTACTTTCTGTACATTCTTTCTCAGTCTTCCGCCAGTTTATCACGTTTAGGTGATGAAGGTGTTCCTGGTTCCAGTATTATTCTCCCTTCACTCCCCTCCCCTCTCCTCCCTTCCCCTCCCCTCTCCCCCTCCTTTCTTCCTGTCTTCTCCTCTCCCTCCCCTCTTCTCCCTTCTCTTTCACCTCTCCTCTCCATCTCCTCTTTCTCTTTCTTCTTCTCCTCTTTCTTCTAATTTTCTTTATTCCAGAAACACAATTAGCCATGTGCCCTTGGACATGTTATCTCTTTGTCTCAGAGTGCTTATCAATAAAATTAGAATGAAAGGAGTAGCTTACTGCATAGGGTTGTTGGGAGGATTTAATGAGTTAACACAAAATGTCTGCTTATAGTAAGTATTTACTATTTTTCCCTTTTCTTTTTATACTCCTTAGATAATATAATTATATCATGATTATATCATGTAATCAAACCGTGTAATTAAATATCATATTTAATATGTTATCATATTAACGTCATATTTAAATCTGATGTCCACCAGTTGTGGTCACTCTACAAGTACTAAATTTGCAAATATAGCTGTCTATTTCTCACCTTAATTTACCATCCAATGGACATCACAAATTTAACACATACACAGAAAAAGTCTTATCTTCCAAGCCCCACTCCCACTGCCAAACAAACAATATTTTTCCCATTTTTCATGACTTGGTATATGGTATATTTATCCATCCTTGTATACATTAAAAAATGAAGGTTTTTAAATATTCCCTTTATTAATCACATATACAACCTAAATCATTATAAAACCTTATTAGTTCTAACTTTAAAATATATCTTATATTTATTTATTTATTTTTATTTTAAATTACTTTTAATTTAAAAATTTTCCATTAAATCACAACTACAAACAGAAGTATACATAAACTGTGAGTGTACTTCCTGGTTGGTTTTCACAAATTGAGCACATTGGTATGACTTGCAAGAAGCAGAATGTCACCAGTCCCCAGAAGTCTTAGCATGCTGCTCTCAGCCACATCCCCTCCCAGGCAGCTGCTTTCCTGATTTCCAACACCATAGATAGCTTTGTATATTTTTGAGCTTGATGTCTATGCAACCATTTCGTGTACTCCTTGGTCTGGCATCTTTCACTTAACATTTTGTTTGAGAGATTTATTTACATGGTGATGTGTTGTTGTAGATTGCTCATCCTCAATGCCATTGTATAACTACCACAATTTATATATCTGTCCAATTGTAGATCAAAGTGGTGGTGAGCCCTGAGCATTCCTCTGCACTCTGGCCTAGATGACAGGGTGACACCCCAACTCAAAAAAATAATAATAAAAATATTTACATCTGAGGCAACTTGGTGAGAACTCGTCTCTATAATAAATAAAAAATAAGCCAGGCATGGTAGTATGTGTAGTTCCAGCTACTTGGAAGGCTGAAGCAGAAGGATTGCCTGAATCCATCAGGTCGAGGCTTGGTGGCCATAAGCATGCCACTGCACTCCAACCTAGGCCACAGAGTAAGACTCCAGCTCAAAAAAAATTTTTTTTGACTGCTAACATGAAAAAATAAAGACATTTACAACAGCCAAACACTAGAAACTCTCCAAATTTATTTATTTATTTTTGTATTCATTGTTATCACTATCATGCAAACCATCACAAACTCTTAGTATATAACTAACTATTGGTCTATTCATTCCCTCTTTAGCCCTATTCCTAACATTCCACAGAACTGCCAAATTGGTATTTTATTATTACACATTTCTAATCTCCCTTTAAAAATCCCTTGATTGGAATGTAGTTTAATATAGGTTAAAAATAGAACCCCTCACCATGCCATACATAGCTTTCCCTATATCTTAAAAACCATTTCAAATCATTTTACTTATTCCTGGCGTTTATTGTACTTCAGCTATATAGACTATCTTTTAGTTCTTCAAGCATGCCAAGTACTTTCCCAGTGCAGAGGGAAGCTTTATACATGCTATTCTCTCCGAATGAAATGATTCTTCCCCTCATTCTTTACCTGCTGACCTCTGATCCAATCTTTTATGTCACAGCTTAAATATCACTTATTCTGAGAACTCTTTCTTAATTACCTAATATAAATTAGGGCCTCCTCTAACTTCATCAAGACACTGACTTTTTCTTTTATAGCACTTATTAAATTTATATTAATAAGTGAAATTTTAAATTTTATAATATTTATTTGTGTGTTACTGAATGACTATCCCCCCATAATATATGGACAATCCATGAGAAGTCATAGATGGCACTTAAAAGGAAAAAATGAAATAAATTTAATGTGAGGAGAGCTGAATGGGGAACAGACATACGTGAAATTTGTTTTTCTCAAGTAGAGAAGTCAACTAATAGGAAAGAAAAAAAATAGATTCAAGGTTGTCATGAAGAAAAGTTCTGTTGAAATGAAGCAAAAAATAATCTAATGATGGACAGAGCACTGTGCTCTTAAAAAAAATCAATCTAGAATAATCAACATTAACATATTGCCAGGCAAATTACTAAATTTCTAGGATAAGAGAGAAATGCTCACATATTCAGGTACAGAGATATTGTCTGCAAGGGTAAAAAGTTCCAGCTGACTTCAGACTTCTGTACCACAACATACAAGCCAGAAGACAAATAAATGATACCTGTAAGATTGTGCAGAAAATAAATGACTCAATAATAATGTATCCAGCTGTCATGAGCTTTGAAAGCAAAATATAGTTGTCTTACATCTTGACAATGTAAAAATAGTTACATAAATAATAATATCTGGTAAGAGGGAGGAGAGGTAGGAGGACGTATGAGACTGCCAAATATCTCATCTTTTATGGTACTTAATCAGCAAGTATTTGCACCTAAAAATGGTGCTATAGTGTTTCCGTCTTCAAGTGTATTATACTCTAAGGGAAAAAAGACAGATGGCACATTGAAAATGGAAATGAATAACCTTATTAATGATAAGCGCCTTAAAGAAATCAAATCAGGATAATGAGATAGCAACAAGCATGAGAAGAGAGAGATATATAGCTGAGTATTAGAGAAGGCAACCAAGGGAAAGGATTTACTTTCTGAATGTTACAAATAATAACAACTCCACTCTCTTAATGTTTTTAAAAATATGTTTTTGTAATGTTTTAAGAAATATTGTCTTGAAGAAAAATACTTAAACAATGAACCAGCAAATTATTCAGATTTACTGCAGAATCACCACAATTTTTCTTCTGTTGCATTCAACTAAAATGTAAATAAATATTCTTTATAAAAATCATATATTGTGAGAAATACCAAGAAAATATTTTTAAATATTTACTTATCTCTGAGTATCTCTCTATTTATCTTTCCATCTAGTTGCAACAGAGTTATTAGCTATCTATCACAGAGAATATCAGGAATATTGTTCACCTATTCTAACAGTTGTGGCTTATGAATTGTGCAGAATTACTTAAAATAAACAATTTCACAAAATAATAGATTTATTTTATCGCATCTTTCCCTGAAAAAACCTTTTATCCCTTATTCCTATTTGTAAACATCTTATTCTCCTTTTCATAACTCTTTAAGTCCAAAGAGCTAATTTCATCCTATATTTTTCTATCTTTATTCAGTAGGGTTAATCTTCCATGGTTTGTTTGTGAGAGGAAATGGTTATTTCTTTTTGAAATAAATTGCTTTTTCTTTTTTGGTCAGGAAAATAAAAGTTTGAGGACTGCAATTGACAAAACTTTTTGAGCTCAATTGTCCTATACTTGAATCAGTTTCATATTCATGAAAGATTTGGTTCTAACTTAAAACGAAAAGTGGCAAACAGAAACAGAATGGCAGAGCAAAATGCTTGTCTTAGAATGTGCTCTAAATAGCAAAACAATCATTGTGGAATAAAAACTTACTCAGCCACCAAGAGATGCCAAACAACTTTGGAAATGGTATCATTGTGGAATAAAAACTTACTCAGCCACCAAGAGATGACAAACAACTTTGGAAATGGAAATAAAACAGGGTGACTGTTTTAAATGAAGAAAAAAATAGACAAAATACCATGAAATAAATCTGAGGTTATTAAGCCTTTGTAAGTTAACATCTCATTAAAATTTTCTAAATGGAAATTAAATATGTCTAAAAAAGGTGGCCATTCAAGAGGAACCAAAATAGGGAGTGAGGTTCTACATTCAAAGGAATATGAGGAAGAACACATCCCTGGAACTCAACAGAGGAATGACAGGTCCCAGGAAAAGCAGAGTAGTAAAATCACACAGCCTACTTTCAGGAACCCGGCAAGGAGATGTAGGAGTCCCCCAACATGGTGAAACGGGGAGTGAATGAGTGAAAAATCCCCAGAAACTCACACCACTGCCATGGACCTTGGTCACCTGAGCCAAAATAGAGTTTCTGTGATCTCCTGGGTTCCCCAGGTCAACATAACATCCTGAGTGGTGACATGCAGGGGCATTGCCCAAGCCCATGTGAAACCACTCAGGCAGGTAGCACCCATGCCTGTCAAGGAGGGAGCCTCAGTGTTCCTCCGTAGAGGGCTGTTGCTGCAGCCTCTGCCACTGCTGCTCTCAGGACAAGAAAGGAGCAACCCAACAGAGCAAACTTGCATAGCTAGCACGGACCTTGCAGCTGAAATAAGCAGAATCAGCGAGGACTCAAGGGGTTCATTACTCTCCCCCATCTCCACTGTTTTCCCTAGGTGTGGATCACCTGTAATCAGCCTGTAGAATGCACAGGGGCCTCTGCACTCAAGTGAGCATGACAAGAGAGCCCCCAACCTCCACCCCCACCAGGAGGCTAGCTGCTGGTGCCATTGAGTAGGTCTTCCCAGCACAGTTTCTGTAGCCAAAATACACATGAGCAAAGAGCAGTGAGGGCACCTGCAGTCCCCCCAACTAGGCCTGCTCCCCTTAAACACAGACTGACTGCTCTGGGCCCGTGAAGCATAATGTGATGCCATACTTGTTTAGACATGATGGTAGAGACCCGCTGCCCTCAAACAAAAGGCTGCCAGTGTCACTCAGCTATCCCCATGCAATGTGAGTTCCCCTCACCCCCAACAAGGCAACCATTGCAGCTGAAATAATCAGGAGCAAGCAGCAAGCAATCAAGCTGTCATATACCCTCATCCCTCTCCTTTGTCTTCAGAGAAGCAAGGGGTAGATCACATCCACTTGATCAATGTGACTGAGGCTAGGTAGTCCTTGGAAAGTCTGACTGAGGTGCAGTAGCTGTTACTAGACCTCACTTTTAAGCACCATCTATGGGTCTACATTATTAACTACAACCTAACAGAAAAATACTTTTGAGCTAGTGGCCCTTGGAAACAGCCACAGCATAACTCTAGTCACACCTAGAGAACCCAGACAGAGGCTTGATCTCCCAAAAATGATCAGGAAGTAAGCCAATTAATCATATACATCATGTGCCACAGCTATACTTATAAAGACACAAAAGTAGGAAAGAAAAAAAAACCCTCCATCCCAACAATAGCATTCTAATGAGAGAGAGAGAGAGAGAGAGAGAGAGAGAGAGAGAGAGAGAGAGAAGCATCAGCACCCTTAAATGGGAAGAGAAAGAGAGAAAGTATCAGCACCCTTAATTGGGAAGAAATCCATGTAAGAACTCTGGCAACACACACACACACACACACAAATAGAGTGTTTTGCCATCCCCCACATAGTCACACCAGTTCCCAAGCAATGTGTCACATACAGAACGAATTGTCCTTCCTAACATATAATTCAGAATGGGATGTCAAAGCAACTTATTAAGATTCAAGTGAAAGTGGACTCCCAAATTAGAGAGGGCATAAAAACAGTTCAATAATTGAAAGCTGACAACATTCTAAGAAAGGACCACACTGAACTCCTCAAAATGAAGAAATTGTTTTGGGAATTTCAAAACACAGCCACAAGACTTAACAACAGACTTGACCAAGCAGAAGTTAGAATTTCAGAGTTTGAAGATGAGTTCCTAGAAACAGCTCAGTCAGATAAAAATAAGGAAGAAAATTTTTTTTTAATGAACAAAGACTTTAAGACATCTGGGATTATGTAAAGAGACCAAATCTACATCTGATTGGCACTCCTGAGAGAGGAGAAAATGGACGTTCTCTGGAGAAAGTAGTTGCAGACATAATCCATAAAAAACTTCCCTCATCTTGCTAGAGAGGTCAACATGCAGACAATAAGAAATCCAGAGAGCCCTTATGAGATACTACATGAGATGACCATCTGCAAGGCACATCATTATAAGATTTTCTAATGTCCCTACAAAAGAAAAAGTCTTAAGGGCAGATAGAGAGAAGAGACAGTACACCTATCAAGGGAGATTCATCAGAATAACAGCAGACCTCTCAGCAGAAAGCTATTGGAAGCAAATTGATAATATTCTTAAAGAGAAGAAATGTCATCAGGAATTTGTTACTCTAGCAAACTAAGTTTCATAAATGAAGATGAAACAAAGTTCTTCCCAGAATAGCAAGTGCTAAGGGGATTCATCACCTCTAAACTGGCCCTACAAGAGGTGCTTAAGAAAGTTCTTAACAGAGTAACAACAACAACAACAACAACAACAACAACAACAACAAATCAACACTGCCCAACACAAGAGTACAAGTAAGCACACAGCTTACAGACCATGTAAATCATCAACAAAATTGTGACCACTAAGCAATTTCTCAACAACACTATAACAAAAACAAACACTCATATATCTGTGAGTGTCAACAGTGTAATACCCCCACTTAATAGATACAGAGTAGCAAACTGTATTGAGAAAACATACCCATCCTCCTGCTGTCTCCAGGAGGCCAATTTCACCTCTAATGACAACCACAGACTTAAGGTAAAAGGATAGAGAAATATCTACCATACAAATGGAAAACAAAAAAAGAGTGAGGGTCACTTTTCTTATATCAGAATAATAGACTTTAAACCAATAAAAAATTTTTATATAAGAGTAACAGACTTTAAAACAATAAACAAAAAAAAGGTATAATAGAGAAGCGGCAAGATAGTGACAGGGCAACCCAGTCTGTGAAACCCTCTGCAAGGGAAAACTGCAGTGGGTCTCTGACTCTTATCCTGGGGGCTGTGGACCCCAACATTGCAGCCTGCTCTTCATACGGAGCTCGGCCGTTGCCACAGCTGGGGCATCACAGCAGACTGGACAGTCACTGCAGTGCAAACAGTGCCGCTGCCACAGCCCCCCCCACCACCACTGCCACCACCACGGCCTCTGTGGCAGCCATGGTACATCACATCACCCGGGCTGGAGGCAATCCACTTCAGTCCTTGAAGCCCCTTCAGGGAAGATCTGCTGGGAGCTCTGCCACCTCTCCTGCGACCGAGACGTACTGCCTGCCATGAGTCTCCAGCCTGTGCCCTGAGGCAGGCATCCATCTCCAGTCTCACTGATTCCTGTCTGGCCCCACCCCCTCTGGGACAAGCAGCTGAGATAACACAACCTGCTGGCAATTCAAGGTAACAACACCGAAACGGGAGAAACAAGCTTGAAAAAGACATAGGTCAGAGTGGTGAACAGAGGGTGATCTGAACTGTCCTTCACAGCAGACCAAGGGCAAATGACCCTAACTGCAAACTAATTTACCAGCTTGAAAAGAAAACTAGAAATCAGAACTGAAAGGACATTGGACTTTAAACAAAATGTCTCAGAGTGTGCTTCAGTGATTCTGTTAGTTTAATGACTTAATTCTATTCCTACTGTATTGTTCCTTTTTTCTTTTTTTTTCCTCTTCATTTTCTTCTCTGTAAACCATATCTTTGTATAGAGGAACAGCACACTAATAAGATGGTTGGTTAGCTTGTATGTTAGCATCACTATATGTTTTATTTATTTTTTGTATGAGAGATGGTTTGTCTGTAGCTGTGGTCTATTGTTTTTATCAGTTTCAGTATAGGCCTCTCTCTCTATTTGTTGGCACATGAGTTTGTTTCCCCCCTTACTCCTCTATCTCTCCACCCCCCTCTTCAACCCACTGTCTGCTCCATTCTCTTCCTTCTGCTAACCACATTTTATTTCAGGGAGTAAACCTACAGCACCACTGCATGGACAGATTCCAAGGCAGTGGGAAGTGGGCTCCAGATTATCCGCACACCTGTCAGTGAATACTAGGACCTGCAGATAGATTTTGAATCACAGCTCCCCCCTTAAGTAAATCTCAAAACTTCAAGAAGGACCACCCCCAACCTACAGTGCAACTCCAGAATTGAACAAAGTAACAGGGCATACATAAAGAATAGGAGATTGAACAAACACAAGTAAAACCAATCCCTTTACCCCTGAATAACAGAATTAAAGAAGACGGTGATGTGGAGGGAAGGAAAAAGTAGGGAGGGGGAAAAACCGCACAAATGAAGAAAAACCAACAGGAGAATATAGGTCTCAAACAGACCCCTGGGAGGTCAGACACTGAGAAAACAGATTCTGGAGCTCAAACAATGAAGAACCCCCAGAATGACTGGTTACATGCAACACACCCAGACATCAAGACATTAATGGAGAGAATTTAAAAAATTGAGGAGAGACGAGAGGAAAATAGGAAGGAGCTGATGTCAGAAATCACAGCAGAGAAGAATATTGTGAAGGAAATGAAGCATGGAAAGCAGAATCAGTCAAGCAGAAGAAAGAATCTCAGAGTTCAAAGACCAAAACACATAACTAACCCAAACTGTCAAAAGCATAGAAAAGAAGCTCAAAAAGACAGAACAAAACCTGCAAGAGATGAATGATCATTTCAAGAGACCAAACCTAAGAGCAATTGGGCTTCCTGAGGCAGAGAGAGAAACAGAAGCCACACTGGAACAAACATTTCATGAAATCATTCAAGAAATCTTCCCTCATCTCATCAAGGATGAAAAAATTCAAACACAAGAGATTCACAGAACCCCTGAAAGACAACAAATGAGAAGACCAACTCCCCGAAACATAATAATTCACCTAAACAAAGTAGCTATAAAAGAAAAAAATCTTAAAGGCAGCAAGAGAAAAAGGCCAGACTACCTACCAGGGAAGACCAATTAGAATAGCAGCAGATTTATCCACAGAAACCCTTCAGGCTAGGAGAGCCTGGAGCCCTATCTTCAAAGTTCTAAAAGATAAACAATTTCAACCAAGAATAACGTACACAGCCAAACTAAGCTTCATTAGTGAGGGAGAATTGAAATCTTTTCCAGATATCCAATCCCTAAGAACCCACGCTGCCACCAGACCACCTCTACAAGAAACACTTAAGAAAGTACTGAACACAGAAGAAAAAGAAAAAAGAACAACAACATTCTTCACAAGAGTACAGGCAAAAGATTAAAAACACACATGAACCAACTCCAAAACCCAAAGAAAGATGACAAACAAACAGGAACAACTGTGTAAGAACCTTATGACAGAGATCAACTCTTGCATTTCAATTATTAGCCTAAATGTGAATGGACTAAATGCACCACTGAAAAGACATAGAATGGCAAAATGGATGAAATATCATCAGGCAACAATCTATTGCCTTCAAGAGATTCACCTCACTAGAAAGGACACCCACAGACTCAAAGTAAGAGGATGGGAAACAAACTTTCAGGTAAACGGAATACAAAAGAAAGGAGGAGTAGCGATCTTAACTTCAGACAAAATACCCTTCAAGCTACTAAAAATCAAAAAAGATACAGAAGGCTACTACATAATGATAAAAGGCTCAATCCATCAACAAGAAATATCTATCCTAAAGATATATGCACCCAACATAGGTGCGCCAACTTTCATAAAGCAACTTCTTGGAAAACTAAAGAAAGATATTGACTCTAACACCATCATAACTGGGAACTTTAATACCCTACTCACAGCCCTAGACAGATCATCAGGACAAAAAATCAGCAAGGAGATCCAGAACCTCAATGTGACTTTGGACCAAAAGGACTTAATTGATACCTACAGAACACTCCATCCAAAGACCACAGAATACACATTCTACTCATCACCACATGGAACAAATTCTAAGATCAACCACATACTCGACCATAAATCAAGCATAAGCAAATTTAAAAGGACAGAAATTCTACCATGCACGTTCTCGGACCAGAGTGGAATAAAAATAAATGTTGACACCAACAAAGTTCCCCCCAACCCACAAAGACATGGACACTAAACTGCATGATGCTAAACAACTCCTGGGTCCATGATGAAATCAAAACAGAGATCAAAAGATACCTGGAAACAAATGAAAATGAAGAAACATCTTACCACAATCTCTGGGATACCCTGAAAGCTGTAGTAAGAGGGGAATTTATATCCCTACAAACACACATGAAGAAAATGGAAGGAACAGAAATTCACAACCTAACAAGCCACCTAAAGAAACTGGAAAAGCAAGACCACAAAAACCCTAATTTCAGCAGAAGAATCCAGATTACCAAAATAAAAGCCCAAATCCAGGACATAGAAGACAAAAACGTAATACAAAAAATCAATGAAACAAAAAGCTGGTTCTTCAAAAGGATAAACAAGATCGATGGTCCCCTAGCTAGACTTAACAAGAAAAAATGAGAAAAAAACCAAATAAGCACAATCAGAAACACAAAAG
Organism: Cephalopachus bancanus; assembly: GCA_027257055.1. NCBI lineage: Eukaryota > Metazoa > Chordata > Mammalia > Primates > Tarsiidae > Cephalopachus > Cephalopachus bancanus. The sequence goes on along the minus strand of JAPVLO010000210.1, from coordinate 9,683,216 downwards.
ATGAAGTCACATCTGACCCTGAAGAAATACAAAAGATCATTAGAGACTACTATATACACTTGTATGGAAACAAACTTGAAAACCTTAGGGAAATGCACAACTTTCTGACATCACACAACCTACTTAGGATAGAACAAGAAGAAAAGGAGACCCAAAGTAGACCAATAACAATCAAGGAAATCGACTATGTAATAAGAAAACTTCCTACAAAAAAAAGCCCTGGTCCAGATGACTTTCCAGCAGAATTCTGCAAGACATTTAAGGAGGAGCTGATACCAATCCTACTGAAGGTATTCTAGGCGATTGAAAAAGATGGAACTCTCCCCAAATCATTTTACAAAGCCAACATCACATTGATACCCAAGCCAGGTAAAGATCCAACAAAGAAAGAGAACTACAGGCCAATATCTTTGATGAACATAGATGCTAAAATTCTCAACAAGATCCTAGCAAACCGGATTCAGCAATACATCTCAAAAATCACCCATCATGACCAAGTAGACTTCATTCCTGGGATGCAAGTCTGGTTCAACATTCGTAAAACCATAAATGTAATTAAATACTTCAACAGATGTCAAAACAAAAACCACATGATCATATCATTAGATGCAGAAAAAGCTTTTGATAAAATCCAGCACCCCTTCTTGATAAAAACCCTTGAACATCCAGGCATACGGGGAACATACCTCAAAATAGTAAAAGCCATCTACGAGAAACCCACAGCCAGCATACTCCTTTTTTTATTTTTTTGTATTTATACTGGTTTTATTATATTTTTTATTTTTCATCATTGAGATTTTATTTATTGTGTTGAGGATTAGTACATAGACATTTCAATTTGTACACAATTCTTAACATACATACTGAAAATCTGAAAGCCACATATTGTAATTCTTTTAAAAATAGTTATTCCAGAACTTTTCTGTTTAAAATTTGGAGGCAAATTTTCCTTGAGAGACTATTAAGTACTGGTATCCTCAGATGTTGATAAGCTCTTAAATAAGTCCCACCAAGCCACAATTTAATATTATGTATACTACATATACTCAAATTTCCAATCTTTTCTAGCACATTAACCAAGTCATTAGGAAAACAGAACTATTATGATCAAAGATGTGACAAAGTGAACACAATTCTGACAGAGAGCCATGATTAAGGAGTGGTTTTCTTTAGGAAACAATTCTACTAAAAACCAACATGGGAATGGAAGTAATTTTAAATGTTCAAGACACTAAGTGCAGAGCTAGTAACTCCATATTGCCATTTAGTATGCTTTATATTATAGAATATAAAAATTAAGCCCTATTAGTGGAATGTTGAGCTGACACACAGACACATAGTATCCATAATTCAATTGACACTATTTTCTGGTTTTACCAAAAAATAACCAATACATGATTTTATCTTTTAAAAAAAGCATTTACACTTCAAAAGTGGGATAAGATAGGATGCATTTGTTCTTAAAATTTTTTTAGAGCTACTAAAAAACTTGCATCTACAAAATAGTTGATGAAATGATTCCTCTATATTGTACAAGAAGGAAGATGGGCCCACTGATAAGACAGGGTAGATGATATTATTCAGACTTGACTTCTTTCTCTCCTGATTCATCAGAGACTGGACTCCTTGGTTTTTGTTCCTCTGTTTTTTGCAGGTACACCTCAGTTTCTTGGTTAGCCACTTGGGCCTGTTTTCCCTTTGCTCTCTTTTTCTCTGTTTACACTTTTGTGTCTGAAGATGTATCCTTTCCTGCTGCCTTTTTTGCCTCCTGTTTCCACTTTTTAAGGAATGGAATGTTGAGTGGCGAGGGAGTATCCTGAGGTGGCCTGTAGGCCACAGTGAGCTAAGAGCCTTTGTGAAGCTGGGCTGCTTAGCTACTGCCACTCCTCTCATTATATTTATACTAGTTTTAATGTATTATTAAAACTTAGAATTCACATCTGCTTGAATTAGTGTGTTACAATATCTGTGTGTTGACTGATAGGAAAAGCAAGAGAAGAAAAGAAGCGATCACTATTCTTGATTTCCTCAATTGTCAGTGTTAATCAATATAATTTGAGGGCCATGAGTCACCTCAAAAGAAGGCATAAAATGGTAATTTTAATAAATAAATCAGGAAATAATGACACTTTATATCTTATTTTTTCTGTCTCCATCCATTCTACTGCATAGAGCATGGTTATGTGTGTTTTCTAAGGCTGCTATAATAAATTACCACAAGCTACATAGCTTAAAACCACAGAAATTTATTCTCTGGCAGTTCAGGATGCCAGAAGTCTGAAATGAAGGTATAGGCAGGGTTGGTTCCTTCTGAAAGCACTGAGGGAGAATCCGTTCCATGCCTGTGTCCTAGCCTTGTGTGGTTGCCTGTGTTCCTTGGCTTGCAGCTGCATCATTCCAGTCTCTGCCTCTGTGATCACATGGCCTTCTTCCATGCATCTCTTCTGTCGTAGTGCATCCTCTCCTCTTCTTATAACAAAGGGCTCACTCTAACCCAACGTGACCTCATTTTAACTTGATTACATTTATAAAAACCCTGTTTCTAAAAAACTGGCCAGAGGAGGAGTGAAATAGGGAAGAGAATATTACTTGAGTATCTCTTTTTGGGGGACACAATTCAACCCCCTACAAACTCACTAAGCTTAAATAGAAACTAATGGTCTCTCTCCTTCCTCCATATCTACCGCTGTCTTCTTTAACCTCAATTTATCTAGACCTATTACTTAATCACTGGCTTCCCATTGTCTACTATCTTTGGTTTAAGTTTTTCTGCTTGGCTCTACCCTACATAGCCAAGATGATTTCTTATTGTAAGAACTTGCTCTCTCTAAGCTTGAATCTCATTTTTGTTTCCTTGTGCTGTCACTCTTGCATGGAAGGCCTTCTTTCTTCATCTAAGTAAATCTTATTCCTGAGGGCAGGGTGCTTTGTACTTTTTTTCTTCTTCTTAAAAATTTTTTATTTTAAAGATTTGGGGTACAATTCAGGGTTAGGTATACAAAGGTTCATTATGCAGGTACCCTTGTTGGTGAAGTGTGCCCCCACTCCTGGCAGATTCCCACTACTGCCAATACTTTTCCTATAGTATTATGATAATTGTTCAAGATCGCGCTTGTGAGTAAGAACATGTGATATTCAGTTCTTTGTTTCTGTGATAGATCATTCAGTATTATAGACTCTAAGTCCATACAAGTTGCTGTGAAGTTCATATTTTTTTCTTTATGGCTGTATAATATTCCATTGTGTATATGTACAACATTTAAAAAAATTCAGTTCTTTTTTGATAGGCAACATGGTTGGTTCCATGTTTTTTACTACTGGGAACAATGCTGCAATAAACATATGTGTGCAGGTATCTTTTTCATAGAGTGATTTGAGTTCGTCTGGGTATATTCCCAGTAGGGTGATTGTGGGGTCGTATGGAAGGTCAATTTTAAATCTTTTAGGGATCTCTAAACTGTTTTCCACAGAAGTTGTATTAGTTTATGCTCCCACCAGCAGTGTAGAAGTGTTCCCTTTTCCCTGCATCCTCTTCAGTATCTGCTATTTTTTTGAGTTATTGATGATGGCCATCTTGACTGGTTAGATGGTATTTCACTGTGGTTTATTTTGCATTTCTTTGATGACTAGTGAGGCTGAGCATTTTCTCATGTATCTGTTGGCTGCTTATATGTCTTCTTTTGAGAAATTTTTATATTTAGGTCTCTGATCCATTTGGAGTTAACCTTTGTTCATGGGGATAGATAGGGGTCCTGTTTCAATCTTCTGCATGTGGTCAGCCAGTTTACCCAGCACCATTTGCTGAATAGGTTCTCCTCTCCCCAGTGGTAGGTGGTGGAGGCTTTGTTGAAGATGAGTTGGTTGAGAAATTGCAGTTTAGCTTCTGGAATCTCAATTCTATTCCATTGGTCTTTATGCCTGTTCTTGTGCCAATGCCAAGCTGTTTTGATTATTGTAGCTTTATAGTAAAGTTTGAATTCTGGTAATGTGATACCACTGGGTGTGTTTTTTTGGTGAGGATTGTTCTGGCTATTCTTGGTCATTTGTGTTTCCATATGAATTCCTGTATTGTTTTTTCTAGGTCTGAGAAGAATGTTGCTGGTAATTTGATGGGTATTGCATTAAATCTGTAGATTGCCTTAGGTAGGTTGGACATCTTCACAATGTTGATTCTTCCGATCCATGAGCATGGGATATTTTTCCACTTGTTTATGTCATCTTTGATTTCTTTGAGTAGTATTTTATAGTTTTCATTGTAAAGATCTTTCACATCTCTGGTTAGGAAGATGCCAAGGTATTTCATTTTTTTGTGTGTGTGGCTATTGTAAATGGAATTGTGCTTTTTATTTGGGTTTCTGTTTGTTTATTATTGTTGTAGAGAAATGCGATTGTCTTTTGCACTTTTATTTTATATCCTGAGACTTTGACAAAGGCAAAGGCAGTGTAAGGAGGTTTTTGACAGATTCTCTTGGGTTTTCAAGGTACACAATCATGTCATCTGCAAAGAGAGATAACTTGACTTCCTCTTTTCCTATTTGGAAACCCCTGATTGCCTCCTCTTCTCTGATTGCTCTAGCCAGGACTTCCAATACTATGCTGAACAGGAGGGGTGAGAGTGGGCATCCTTGTCTTGTTCCAGTTTTCAGGGGAAATGGTTCCAATTTTGTCCATTTAGGAATATGCTGGCTGTGGGTTTCTCGTAGATGGCTTTTACTATTTTGAGGTATGTTCCCCATATGCCTGGATGTTCAAGGGTTTTTATCAAGAAGGGTTGCTGGATTTTATCAAAAGCTTTTTCTGCATCTAATGATATGATCATGTGATTTTTGTTTTGACATCTGTTGATGTATTTAATTACATTTATGTTTTTACGAATGTCGAACCAGCCTTGCATCCCAGGAATGAAGCCTACTTGGTCATGATGGTTGATTTTTGAGATGTATTGCTGAATCCGGTTTGCTAGGATCTTGTTGAGAATTTTAGCATCTATGTTCATCAAAGATATTGGCCTGTAGTTCTCTTTCTTTGTTGGGTCTTTACCTGTCTTGGGTATCAATGTGATGTTGGCTTCGTAAAATGATTTGGGGAGAGTTCCATCTTTTTTAATCACCTGGAATACCTTCAGTAGGATTGGTATCAGCTCCTCCTTAAATGTCTTGTAGAATTCTGCTGGAAAGCCATCTGGACCAGGGCTTTTTTTTTGTAAGAAGTTTTCTTATTATGTAGTTGATTTCCTTGATTGTTATTGGTCTATTTAGGGTCTCAATTTCTTCTTGTTCCATCCTAGGTAGGTTGTGTGATGTCAGAAAGTCCTCCATTTCCTTAAGGTTTTAATGTTTGTTTCCATACAAGTGTACATAGTAGTCTCTAATGATCTTTTGTATTTCTTCAGGGTCAGATGTGACTTCATCTTTTGTGTTTCTGATTGTGCTTATTTGATATTTTCTCATTTTTTCTTGTTCAGTCTAGCTAGGGGACCATTGATCTTGTTTATCCTTTTGAAGAACCAGTTTTCTGTTTCATTGATTTTTTTGTATTACGTTTTTGTCTTCTGTGTCCTGGATTTGGGCTTTTATTTTGGTGATCTGAATTCTTCTGCTGAAATTAGGGTTTTTGTGGTCTTGCTTTTCCAGTTTCTTTAGGTGGCTTATTAGATTATGAATTTCTGTTCCTTCCATTTTCTTCATATGTGTTTGTAGGGATATAAATTCCCCTCTGACTATAGCTTTCAAGGCATCCCAGAGATTGTGGTAAGATGTTTCTTCATTTTCATTTGTTTCCAGGTATCTTTTGATCTCTGTTTTGATTTCATCATGGACCCAGGAGTTGTTTAGCATCATGCAGTTTAGTGTCCATGTCTTTGTGGGTTTGGGGGGAACTTTTTTGGTGTCAACATTTATTTTTATTCCACTCTGGTCCGAGAACGTGCATGGTAGAATTTCTGTCCTTTTAAATTTGCTTATGCTTGATTTACGGCCAATTACGAATCGATCTTAGAATACATTCCATGTGGTGATGAGTAGAATGTATATTCTGTGGTCTTTGGATGGAGTGTTCTGTAGGTATCAATTAAGTCCTTTTGGTCCAAAGTCACATTGAGGTTCTGGATCTCCTTGCTGATTTTTTGTCCTGATGATGTCTAGGGTTGTGAGTGGGGTATTAAAGTCCCCAGTTATGATGGTGTTAGAGTCAATATCTTTCTTTAGTTTTCCAAGAAGTTGCTTTATGAAAGTTGGCGCACCTATGTTGGGTGCATATATCTTTAGGATAGATATTTCTTGTTGATGGATTGAGCCTTTTATCATTATGTAGTGGCCTTCTGTATCTTTTTTGATTTTTAGTAGCTTGAAGGGTATTTTGTCTGAAGTTAAGATCGCTACTCCTCCTTTCTTTTGTATTCCGTTTACCTGAAAGTTTGTTTCCCATCCTCTTACTTTGAGTCTGTGGGTGTCCTTTCTAGTGAGGTGAATCTCTTGAAGGCAATAGATTGTTGCTTGATGATATTTCATCCATTTTGCCATTCTATGTCTTTTCAGTGGTGCATTTAGTCCATTCACATTTAGGCTAATAATTGAAATGCAAGAGTTGATCTCTGTCATAAGGTTCTTACACAGTTGTTCCTGTTTGTTTGTCATCTTTCTTTGGGTTTTGGAGTTGGTTCATGTGTGTTTTTAATCTTTTGCCTGTACTCTTGTGAAGAATGTTGTTGTTCTTTTTTCTTTTTCTTCTGTGTTCAGTACTTTCTTAAGTGTTTCTTGTAGAGGTGGTCTGGTGGCAGCGTGGGTTCTTAGGGATTGGATATCTGGAAAAGATTTCAATTCTCCCTCACTAATGAAGCTTAGTCTGGCTGTGTAGGTTATTCTTGGTTGAAATTGTTTATCTTTTAGAACTTTTGAAGATAGGGCTCCAGGCTCTCCTAGCCTGAAGGGTTTCTGTGGATAAATCTGCTGCTATTCTAATTGGTCTTCCCTGGTAGGTAGTCTGGCCTTTTTCTCTTGCTGCCTTTAAGATTTTTTCTTTTATAGCTACTTTGTTTAGGTGAATTATTATGTTTCGGGGAGTTGGTCTTCTCATTTGTTGTCTTTCAGGGGTTCTGTGAATCTCTTGTGTTTGAACTTTTTCATCCTTGATGAGATGAGGGAAGTTTTCTTGAATGATTTCATGAAAATGTTTGTTCCAGTGTGGCTTCTGTTTCTCTCTCTGCCTCAGGAAGCCCAATTACTCTTAGGCTTGGCCTCTTGAAGTGATCATTCATCTCTTGCAGGTTTTGTTCTGTCTTTTTGAGCTTCTTTTCTATGCTTTTGACAGTTTGGGTTAGTTCTGTGTTTTGGTCTTTAAGCTCTGAGATTCTTTCCTCTGCTTGGCTAATTCTGTTCTCCATGCTTGTTAGTCTGTTATTCATTTCCATCACAGTATTCTTTACTGCTCTCATTTCTGGCATCAGCTCCTTCCTATTTTCCTCTTGTCTCTCCTCAATTTTTTTAATTCTCTCCATTAGTGTCTTGATGTCTGGGTTTGTTGCATGTGACCAGTCATTCTGGGGGCTCTTCATTGTTTGTTTTCCAGAATCTGTTTTCTCAGTGTCTGATCTCCCAGGGGTCTGTGTGGGACCCATATTCTTCTTTTGGTTTTTCTTCATTTGTGCGGTTTTCCCCCCTCCCTACTTTTTCCTTCCCTCCACGTCATCGTCTTCTTTAATTCTGTTATTCAGGGGTAAAGGGATTGGTTTTACTTGTGTTTGTTCAATCTCATATTCTTTATGTATGCCCTGTTACTTTGTTCAATTCTGGAGTTTCCCTGTAGGTTGGGGGTAGTCTTTCTTGAAGTTTTGAGATTTACTTAAGGGGGGAGCTGTGATTCGAAATCTATCTGCAGGTCCTGGTATTCTGTGACATGTGTGTGGATAATCTGGAGCCCACTTCCCACTGCCTTGGAATTTGTCTGTGCAGTGGGGCTGTAGGTTTATACCCTGAAATAAAATGTGGTTAGCAGAAGGAAGAGAATGGAGCAGACAGTGGGTTGAAGAAGGAGGTGGGGAGATAGAGGAGTAAGGGGGGAAACAAACAAGTGTGCCAGCAAATGGAGAGAGAGACCTATACTGAAACAGATAAAAACAATATACCACAGCTGCAGTCGAATCAACTCCCATACAAAAATAAATAAATAAAACATATAGTGATGCTAACATACAAGATAACCAACTACCTTATTGGTGTGCTGTTCCTGTATACAAAGATATGGTTTACAGAGAGAAGAAAAGAGAAGAAAAGGAAGGTGGGGAAGAACAAATAGTAGGAATAGAATTAAGTCATTAAACTAACAGAATCAATGAAGCACACTCTGAGATTTTTCATTTAAGTCCAATGTCCTTTCAGTTCTAATTTCTAGCTTTTTTTCCAAGCAGGTAAATTAGTTTGCAGTTAGGGTCAGTTGCCCCTGGTCTGCTGTGAAGGACAGTTCAGATCACCCTCCGTTCACCACTCTGGCCTATGTCCTTTTCAAGCTTCTTTCTCCCATTTCGGTGTTGTTGCCTGGAATTGCCAGCAGGTGGTGCTATCTCAGCTGCTCGCCCTAGAGGGGGTGGGGTTCGACAGGAACTGGCGAGACTGGAGATGGATGCCTGCCTCAGGGGACGGGCTGGAGACTCATGGAGGGCAGGACATCTCGGTCGCAAGAGAGGTGGCAGTGATCCCAGCAGATATTCCCTGAAGGGGCATCAGGGACTGAAGTTGTTGATCGCCTCCGGCCTGGGTGGTGCGATGTGCTACTGGCGGTGGCTGCGGCGGCTGCAGCGGCGCCAGCAGCAGCGTCTGCATTATAGTGGCTGTCTAGTCCACTGCGATGCCCCAGCGGTGGCAATGGCCAAGCTCCGTATGAAGAGCAGGCTGCAATTTTGTGGTCTGTAGCTCCCGGGGCGAGAGCCAGAGACCCACTGCAGTACTCCTTTGCCGAGGGTTTCACAGACCAGGTTGTTCCCAGCATACTCCTAAATGGACAAAAACTGGAACAAATTCCCCTGAAAACTGGAACTAGACAAGGATGCCCACTTTCACCCCTCCTGTTCAACATAGTATTGGAAGTCCTGGCTAGAGCAATCAGAGAAGAGGAGGCAATCAGGGGTATCCAAATAGGAAAAGAGGAAGTCAAGTTATCTCTCTTTGCAGATGATATGATTGTGTACCTTGAAAACCCAAGAGAATCTGTCTAAAACCTCCTTACACTGACAAAGGCCTTTGGCAAAGTCTCAGGATACAAAATAAATGTACAAAAGACAATCGCATTTCTCTACACCAATAATAAACAAACAGAAACCCAAATAAAGAACACAATTCCTTTCACAATAGCCACACACACACAAAAAAATTAAATACCTTGGCTTCTTCCTAACCAGAGACGTGAAAGACCTTTACAATGAAAATTACAAAACACTGCTCAAGGAAATCAAAGATGACACAAACAAGTGGAAAAATATCCCATGCTCATGGATTGGAAGAATCAACATTGTGAAGATGTCCATCTTACCTAAGGCAATCTACAAATTCAATGCAATACCCATCAAATTACCAGCAACATTCTTCTCAGACCTAGAAAAGACAACACAGAAATTCATATGGAAACACAAACGTCCAAAAATAGCCAAAACAATCTTCAGCAAAAAAAAACAAAGCAGGTGGTATCACATTACCAGACTTCAAACTTTACTATAAAGCTACAATCATCAAAACAGCTTGGTATTGATATAGGAACAGACATATAGACCAATGGAATAGAATTGAGATTCCAGTAGCAAAACCCCAATTTCTCAACCAACTCATCTTCGACAAAGCCCCCACCACTTACCACTGGGGAGAGGAGAACCTATTCAGTAAATGATGCTGGGAAAACTGGCTGACCACATGCAGAAGATTGAAACAGGACCCTTATCTATCCCCATGCACAAAGGTTAACTCCAAATGGATCAGAGACCTAAATGTAAAACCTCAAACCATAAGAACCTTAGAAAAGGAAGGAAATACCCTCAAGGAAATCAGAACTGGCATCCAATTCCTGAACAATACCTGCAACCCACAGATCATAAGAGAGAAGATAGACAAGCGGGACCTTATTAAACTGACAAGCTCCTGTAAAGTCAAAGAAACCGTCAAGAGAGCAGGGAGACTGCCTACAGACTGGGAAAAAGTATTTGCCAACACCAGGTCTGACAAAGGCTTAACATCCTGGATCTACAAGGAACTCAAACATGCTGAAAAGAAAAAAAACAAACAATCCCATTATAAAATGGGCAAAAGATATGAACAGACACTTCACAAAAGAAGACATCCGAGCAGCCAACAAACACATGAAGAAATACTCAACCTCACTAATCATCAGGGAGAGGCAAATCAAAACCACACTGAGATACCACCTAACTCCAGTCAGAATGGCAATTATCAACAACTCAAAAAATAACAGCTGCTGGAGAGGGTGTGGTGAAAAGGGAACACTTCTACACTGTTGGTGGGAGTGTAAACTAGTGCAACCTCTGTGGAAAGCAGTGTGGTGATTCCTAAAAGCTCTAAAAATCAACCTTCCAAATGACCCTGCAATTCCCCTACTGGGAATATACCCTGAAGACCTCAAATCACTCTATAAAAAAGATACCAGCACACGTATGTTTATCGCAGCGTTGTTCACAATAGCAAGAACCTGGAAACAACCACACTGCCCATCAAAAGAGGACTGAATTAAAAAAATGCGGTCCATATACACGATGGAATACTACGCAGCCATAAAAAAGAACAAAATCATGAATTTCGCAGCAACCTGGATGGAACTAGAGTCTATAATACTGAGTGACCTCTCACTGAAACAAAGATCTGAGTATCACATGTTCTCACTCATATAATGGACTTTGCACATCCAATGTAATACTATAAGAAAATGACTGACAGTACTGGGAAAGTATGGGGGGGGAGGGAGATGGGATTAACAGTTGTAAATATCTGTCTGGGGATGGGGAAACACCTCTTATCAACAGGGTGCCTGAATGAAACGTAATTGTATACCTAACCCTTAACTGTACCCCACAAAACCATAATAAAAATATTTTTAAAAAGTATAATAAAGGGTGCTACATAATGATTAAGGGCTCAATTCAACAATAAAAATAATCTAATTTAAATGTATGTGCACCCAACATAGGAACACCCAGATCTATAAAGTAATTTCTACTTACCTAAAAGAGGACATAGATAGCCATACCATAATAATGGTGGATTTCAACTTCCCACTAACAGCTTTAGATAAATTATCAAGGCAGAAAACTAACAAAAAAATCCTGGACTTAAATTTGATATTCAAACAATTAGGTCTAACAGATATTTACAGAACACTTCACTCCAAAACTACAGAATATATATTATTCTAATTGCACCTTAATCATACACTAAGAACAACCACATACTAGACCATAAATGAACATTTAATAGATTCCAAAAAAAATTATACCATGAATCTTTTCTAAAATAAACAACTTATTGAGAATAAAACTAAAAATCAACACCAAGAGGTTTCCCCCAAACACATAAATACATAGAAATTAAACAGCTTATTCCTGAATGATTCTTGGGTAAACAACAAAGTCAATATAGAAATAAAAATAGTCTTTGAAAATATTGAAAATAAAGATACAGCATATCTCTAAGAAGTACTAATGTGGTACTAAGAGAAAAATTTATTGCACTGCATGCCACACCATGAAAATAGAAAGATCTCAAATCTAATTGAAGAGACAGAGAGAGAGAGAGAGAGAGAGAGAATTCAAATAAATATACTCAGGAGAAAAATGACAAAATTTCAACCAATCAGAAGAAATAAAAAAGAGTATCAGAGGTTATTATAAACATCTGTATGCATGCAAGTTAAAATATCTAGAGGAAATGAATAAATTGTGAAAATCATACAACCTTTCAAGATTAAAACAGAAAGACATTGAAACTCCAAATAAACCAATAACAAGCCATAAAATTGAGTCAGTAATGAAAACCTATCTACCAAAAAAGCCCTGGACTCAGTGAATTTACAGCTGAATTCTACCAGATATTCAAGAAAGAACTGGTACTAAAACTCCTAAAATTATTCTAAACAGTTGAGCAGGAAGAACTCCTCCCTAACTCATTCTCTGAAGCCAATATCATCCTGAAGTCAAAAAAAAAAAAAAAAGGCAAAGACATAACAAAGAAAGAAAACTACAGTCTAAGATCCATGATGAATATAGATGCAAAAATACTCAACAAAATACTAGCAAACCACACACAGCAGAACATAAAAAAAAAATTACTTTATTCTTAGGATGCAGGGTTGGTTCAATAAATACAATCTACCACATAAACAGAAGTAAAAATAAAAACCACACGATTATTTCTTTAGATACAGAAAAAAGCATTTCTATAGATACAGAAAAAAAAAATGGTAAAATTCAGCATCCCCATGATAAAAATCCTCAACCATCTAGGCATTGAAGTAAAGTTTCTCAAGATGATAAGAGCCATCAGTGACAAACCCACAGCTAACATCAAACTTAACTGGCAGATGTTGGAAGCATTTCCCTTAAGCACTGGAACAAGACAAGGATACCCACTCTTACCCCTTAACATAGTACTGTAAGTCCTCGCCCAAGAGAAAGAAATAATATGTATCTAACTAGGGAAAAAAGAGAAGTTAAATTTTATCTCTCTTCACAAATGATATGATTCTATACTTAGAAAACTAAAGATTCCATCAAAAGACTTCTAGCACTCGTTAAAAAACTCAGTAAAGTCTTGCAAAAATAAAGCACATTTCTATACACAATGTTCAAACTGAGACCCAAATAAATAACACAATCTCATTTACAATGATCACAAAAAAGTAAATAAAATACCTGGACTACATCTAACCAATAGGTGAAGCATCTCTACAATGAGAACTTTTAAACTGCTGAAAAAATAAAAGATGAAGCAAACAAATGGAAAAACATTCCATGCTCATGAATTGGAAGAACTAATATTTTTTAAATGCCCAGATTGCCTAAAGTAACCTACAAATTCAATGCAATCCCTATCAAATTACCAGTATCATTTTTCACAGATCTAGAAAAAAATACTTAAATTCATATGGAAGCAAATATGAACCTGATGAGCCAAAGCAATCCCAAGCAAAAAGAACACAGCTGGAAGTATCACGTTGCCAGACTTCAAACTTTACTACAAGGCTGTAGTAACCAAAACAGCAAAGTACTGGTACAAAAACCCAATACATAGACCAGTGGAACAGAATCAAGAACCAAGAATTAAAGCTGCTGTCTAACAACCATCTCATCTTTGAAAAAGTTGACAAAAATAAATACTGGGGTAAGGATGGTCAATTTAACATATGGTGCTGGGAAAAATGACTAACCATATGCAGAGAAAGGATGCCGGAGTCCTCATCACAGACAAAAATTAATTTAAAATAGATAAATGACTTAAATGTGTGTGTTTATCGCAGCACTCTGCACAACAGCAAAAACAGGGAACCAATCTCGGTGCCCATCAATGGCAGACTGTATTTTTTAAAAATGTGAAACATATACATCATGGAATATGCAAAGTCATAAAGAAGAATAAAATCATGTCCTTTGTAGAAACATGGATGCAGCTGGAGACTATCATTCTAAGTTGACTATCACAGATACAGAAAACTGAATACCACATGTTCTTATAAATGGGAGCTAAACATGAATACACACAGGCATAAGGATGGGAACAACAGACACTGGGGACTCCTAAAGCAGGAAGGGAGAAGGGCGGTAAGGTTTAAAAATCCATCCATTGGGTACCATGTCTACCACCTGGGTGATGGGCTCAATACAAGCCCAAATCTTATCATCACACAATATGCCTATTTAATAACATCCTTTGAATATAAAAATGTACCCCTTGAATTTGAAAATTAAAAACAAAACAAAACAAAAATAAATAAACACAAATCTTCCCCCATGCTTCCTTCTTCTCCTCAAATAAAGCTATGACTCATTTTGTTGTCTCTGGACACATTTGCAGAAAAATTTTTAAAACTTTCAGAATATACTGGAATTAACAAGGGTAGGGAAAACTAATCAAAAAACTTAATAAGTGGGACAAGGAAAACTTGAGAAAAAATTATGAATCACTAAATTAGTCCTTCTGTATTTCTAAAGTGGTAAAATAACATTCTATTTACACATTGGATGTGTCTCTATGGTTCTGTTGTTATACAGGTTATACAGAGCAGTTCTTACAAATATCCATAAATCATTAACACCAGTTGGTGAGAAAATTAATCAACAAATACTTTATTAACACTGTTGAGGTTATAAGCCATCAGTAGATATTGTCCCTAATTTGTCCTCAGGTTTGGAACCAATTGTCAGATTTTCCACAAGTGTCTTGGTCAAATTTTATTCTCCTTATGGATATGGTTAAGTTCTGGGAAAATACTATTTTCATAATGTGACACATTTTTGACTGTAATACATAACAGTGAAGTGGCTTGTCAATAGAAAAATCATAAACAAGAAATGACACTTCATTCTGATATTAATATATAAAACCACTGATTCAGTTGATTCTGCAATTTTTGTCAGCTTGACATAATTAATTGGATGTACTCAACTGTTGGAATGTGTTAACTTGACTTAAAAACTAGACTTACTCTATTTTCCAACTGCAGTTATTTTTTGAGGAAGGTAGTTGTTAAACTAAGCAGCATAGGCCCCTCAAAACTAGTACAGAAAAATGTTGTTCAGGAAGATGATATTTCTCACGGAATCAGATCTGGGGGATGCAAAGTCATATCCAGGAGCACACACTAGTGCAGGAATGCCATATAAGGCAGGAGGAGATATAATGTGGCAACAGAACAGCAGCTATTTGTCAAACAAAGGGGATTCTTCTTGCCTGAAGTTGAATTCAATGAACTTACATGCATATACATTTGCAATGCCTTATCAAAGAATCATAAAATGAATTCTATGTGCTAAATGAATCTTTCAGAGAAGGGAAGCATTAGTATAATGATTAGGAATGAAATTTGATACAATAATATTGAGTAAAGCTTTTGGCTTCCAAAAGTAATTTCTAATGCATATTTTAAAATTTTTTATACTTGCTGGCCCAATGTTTGGTATTTAGATCACCCTTAATACATATTAAATGAACTAATATGTAAATAAATGAGTAAATAAATACAAAACAATATTAATATCCTTCCTTGACCTACCCAATAAGAAACGTACAATTTCTTTGTTTTAGTAGATCCTGTGGGTAAATGGTTCAAACCACAAGAGATCCAATCTGTTCTTGACAATTCTGAACAAATATACATTCTCTCCCTGCTGGTTCATTAACAATAGTATCTTCACTCATATGTCCCCAAACCATTTGGCCATGTCCAACTGCTTAAGTCTTTTGTCAGACAGTGGTTCATTTGCTTCTTATTGCTAAAAGAGCTAAAATACATTTTATTTACGATGCTCAGCAGTATACTTATTTTAATTCCAAAATGTTTTTGAAGCAGGACTCCTTTTTTGATTCAAGTGTTTCTCTTGCAAACAGTTCTTTATCATCTTTCACTGCTCTGTTTACTGGGGTATCATGGCATATTTCTCAGAAATAACTTAACTAGCGTCATGGTGAGAGGAAGAAAGTCATCTAATGGTATTGTGATTTGAAAACTTGAGAACAAGTTCTGAGGATTCTAATCATTGCCTTGAAGGGCAATCTATCAATTCGAATATGCAAGGAAATGTTAAACCTTGATTTCAATTTGGTGCTTTGGTTGGAGGTAGAGGATTTTTATTCTTATAAAATATTTATTTAAGGAAATGTTGTAAATACAATGACACTCAACATTTTGAACTTGGTTACAAACAGCTGAGGTATTAATAATGGAACATTGTCATATTAGCTCATTAAAGGTAATTTTGTATAGATATAGTTATAAACTGAGCTATGGCTAGATGTACCCCTAGATTATTTTCTTAGCAGTATTCCTGGTACATATTAATCCATATAATCTCTGGTGCTGGATTTCATCATTCTTTTTATTATTAATCATAAAAGATAACAATATTGCCTCATTTTAAAAATGTATAGTTCTGTGATTGCCAGAGTAAACTTTTGCAACGTTTGTAACAGCTGTTTCTGTTTTCTATAATTGTGAATTGCCCTTTATATTCTTAGACTATTTGTTCTATGAAGGTCACTTTGTCTTCCACAGTTCTTTGAAATAATTCTTTATATAATAATAATAGCTATTTATAATAAATGCTATTTTTCCCAATTTGTTTTAAGGTGACTTTGATATAAAAATATTTTAAATCTTTATTTAGTAAAATCTAGTAATACTTTTGTTGGTTTCTACTGTTATATCTATTATTACAAAAACCTTACCTGCCCAAAAGAGGAATTCAAATTTTTTTTTTAGTGTGTCACCTTTTATTTACATTTTTATCCATGTGAAATTTATTTGAGGGTAATATATCATATAAAGATGTAAATTTGTATTTTTTCCACATCACTTTTGAATAGTAGGCTTGACAAATAATTAAATTGCTACTTAATCAAATAAAGATATTTATGTATATTTGGATTTGTTTATAGGTTTTCTATTCTGTTTAATGATTTATGTGTTTACTCTGCAAAAACTATATAATTCTAATATACTTTATTTTAAAAAAATTTTAACATCCAATACTACAATTCTATTTTATTACTTCTTTCATAAGTATGATGAAGGAAGTAACTATGATAACATCTCTGCATCAAATTTTAACACTTCCTCATTTATATAGTCACTATTGTCACCACAGGGTAGTTTGGAGTATATCATACAAAAATATGTTCCTGTCACTTGTGCAACTTCTAAAATGTCTTTCAATAAATTTTTGTTTTCTTCTGTATAATTCTTATTAAATTATAAAAATTATTCATTTTTGTGAGTGGGAACTTTACCTTATTATATTTCAAGTAGTTTTTGTTATAAAGTAGGAAACACTGATTTTGTATATTTAGTTTATAATTGACTGCTATAATTTCTTATTCAAATTATTTTTAGATGATTCTCTTGAGAAATTATCAAATCCCAAAATAAGATTGTTGTTTTAAATAATCTTTTTAACCAAAATATATTATACTAATTCATTTGCTTTGTTTGTATTTGTTGTTGAAGTATTACTACACAGCTACACTTTTAGAATAATGTTCAATAATGACAGTAATGAGAAACATCCCTCTGTTGAGAATGATTATATTAGAATTCCCCCAAATCCAGTAGCAAATAAAATAAGACCAAGCAGATTTAGTTCAGGCATACAATCATGTTCTCATATCAGAAAAAAATCTGTTTATTTAATCACCATATTAATAGGTCCAATAAGAAAATTATCTCTGGAAATTGTAAAGTGTACTTTGAGGAAATTTAACATCCTGTAAAAAATGAATAGACTCACAATAAAACATTAGCTGAAACCAACAGCCAGCAGAACGCTTAATGATAAACACTAGAATCAGAATGAACTATTGCTAGAGAAGGTTTCAACTTGCTATAAAGTCCATGCATGATCATCGGGGGGGGGAGGTCTGTGTAATACTTAAAGTAAATGCAAAAGTAAATGCGCATATTTACCTTTTTTTTTTGATTTACATTTTTCTGTAGTGCAGGCTCATGGCTTTAATCCTGTTCTCTAACAGATTCAAGGTCAAAGTGTTTAATTTTTTTAAAAAAGAAAATTTTTAAAAATAGAATATCTTGTATTACTACTTTAAAAATAATTACTTTTAGCCAGGCTCAGTGGCTCAGCCTGTAATCCCGTGCTTTGGGAGTCTGAGGCGAGTGGATTGCCTGAGCCCACGGGTTCGAGACCCACCTGGGCAACTTGGCAAGACCTCATCTCTACAATAAATCAAAAACTAGCCAGGCATGGTAGCGTGCACCTGTAGTTCCAGCTACTTGGAAGGCTGAGGTGGAAGGATTGCCAGAGCCCAGCAGGTTGAGGCCACTGCACTCCAGTCTGGGAGACAGAGTAAGACTCCAACTCAAAAAAAAAAAATTGCTTTTTCTATGGAAGGCCATTGTAACTAGATGAGAAAATCAAATAGTAAAATACTTGCATATTTCACTCAAGAAGATCAGCTTTATTTACAGACAAACGAATGAACTGAAAATGTGTCAAATTTTTATAAATACTCTTTCTCTTTTCTGGGTTTTGGACAGAAGTTTGATAGCAGATCACTTGTGATTACCCTTTCTGAAGATAATGTAGAGTATGGCATTCTAATTTTCTAAATGACCAGAGATCCCTTATGCTGTAGCAGCTGGTAAATTGACAGCTTTCCATAAAATATTGGACAATAAAATAAACCATCGCTCTTGACTAGAATTCTTATCATGAAGACCAGAAAACAACATTCCTTTTTTTGAAAAGAACAAAAAGTAAGATTGTGCCTAAATTACTCATGAAACATTGACTCAGAAATCAATAGATGCACATACGAAGGTATAATTATCTATACCTGATTACATATTAATTACCACAAGCAAAATTGATGTACATCAAAGGTAAAGTGATCTCACTATGCTACGACTAATAGAAATGATAATGTTTCCTGGATTGTCATTCACTTTGCAATGAACATTTTTATTGGAAGCCTACTATTCTACATTATTGTTATAAGTGCACGTTTTTGGAATTTACATCCTATACATGTTCTTTATTAATATGAATTGAACAAACTGTAAATACGATTCTTATTTCCTTTATAAAATTGTATTCTGGTAAAGGTTTGAAATCTTGTCCGCCTTCCTGCACTTCTTTGGTCCACTCTGAACTCCGCAATACTTACCCTGTGCTTGTGGGTCAACCAGGCTTCAGAAAAGACTGTATTAGGAAAGGTCAGGTTACTTTAGGTCACGTCTCTCTCCACTCTCCATCCTTAGTAGTTAATCTCACTTTGATCTTTTCATTAATAGTGAATCTGAAACAAGTGTACCTGGAAAAATTCTTTCTTCTATCTTAATTCTGGAGAAATCCCCAAGGGCTAGTTTAATTCAAAAAGTACCCTGGGTGTTGGTTTCAAATTTGAGATGATTCTAATGTAAATAAAGAGGTCTCTTCTCCATGTCTTTACAAGATCATCTTTAGGATGTTGATTCTGCAACAGCAAAGAAATAAGCAGCTAGTGTTTCCAGTTGACTGTTAGTCCTTCATCATTTTTATTTCACTTCCTTAAATTACCATCTGTATGGAAAAGCCCTCAATGAGTACATCTACCTTATCAGCATCTCACTGCACTTAGGAACATTTTGTTTTACGCCAATAATATTTGAATAGTATTTTTACCACAGCAAAAGGAATAAAATTATTCTGACTTTGACCTACTTCTTATGTATTAAGTATTAGTACTTATTGCTTCTGCTACCACACAACATTGCCACGTCTTTTTCTTTGTTGTCAATCCTTTTTTTTTTTTACTTTGAGTCTCACTTTGTCACCCAGGCTAGAGTGCAGTTGTATGCTCATGGTCACCGCAGCCTCGACCTGCTGGATTCAGGTGATCCTTCTGCCTCAGCCTTCTAAGTAGCTGGACCTACAGGTGCGCACTGCCACACCTGGCTTATTTTTTTTTTTTTTTTTTTTTTTGAGTTGGAGTCTCACTCTGTCGCCCAGACTGGAGTGCAGTGGCCGCTCCCGGCCACCGCAGCCTCGACCTGCTGGGCTCCGGCGATCCTTCCGCCTCAGCCTTCCAAGTAGCCGGAATTACAGGCATGCGCTACCACGCCCGGCTGATTTTTTGATTTATTGTAGAGATGAGGTCTCGCTGCCCAGGCGGGTCTCGAACCCGCGGGCTCAGGCAATCCACTCACCTCAGCCTCCCAAAGGCGCGGGATTACAGGCTGAGCCACAGAGCCCGGCTACCTGGCTTATTTTATTTGATTTATTGTAGAGATGAGGTCTGACCAAGTTGCCCAGGCTGATCTTGAACCCCTGAGCTCAAGCAATCCTCTCACCTCGGCCACCCAAAGTGCTGGGATTACAGGCTTGAGCCATGGTGCCCAACCTGTTGTCAATATTTAAGTGCCACAAATCTTAAGGCCATGTTAGAATTGTCATCACTCTTTAGGGTGCATATGATATATGTAATGCAGCTAACACTACATATAGTGCATTACGTATGATCTCTGTAGTGCAGCTACCACCTATCGCTGGATCGTTCGCTTGGAAAGGCCTATGTATCATCCAAATTACAATTCAAATGAGGCTGGATACCAACAAGGTAGGCTCAGATGAAGATTAGTGATAGGAAGAGAGAGGAAAGGGAGAGGAAAGACTGGGAAGAGGGAGAGGTAGAGCTAGGAATCAAGACAGACTATACCTTGACCTTTTCCTCAGTGAGCTGGGAAGTGCTGGAGCAAAAACAACCCTTCAGTGTTGTTCCATACAAGGCCCAAATTGCCAGACTTTTATAACCTGACCTCAATCAACCATTGGAGTTGAATCATGCTTGGGTGAGATGACTATCTACAGCTATGAGAGTTCCTGAAGGAAATGACAACTCTCCTAGTAGTTGAGGTAAAAGGTAATTCTTTCGAGTAGGAGTCTGGGCAGCACATTTCTGTGCCCAACGCATCACAACACTATTCTAAGTATAGGCATATATATCATGGCATCATTAATCTATTGGTGGGAAGGAGGTTTTTGGGGAGGAGAGGTGGGTGGAATAAAATATATGCAAGTGAAAACATAACTAATCTTTTAAGACTAAGATAAAGCATGTGTCTTTGTATCCCCATACTTTGTATCTTGAATTCTTAAAATGATGATGATGAATGAATGGATTATTTTGCTTGAGAATTATTACTATTAAAATCTAGTACCGTTTTTATAAGAGTTTGGAGAAAGAGCAGTGAAATTAATCTTAGAAACATGTTGTTTACAAGGATAACCAGTATTTCAATACTCTTATTTCTCAATCAATAAGGAATTGATGACACAGATAATTACAAGAACACCATGACCCTAAACCCAAGACTATAAAAAAGTGCCAATAATACGTAAGTTAAAGGCAGAAGAAATTCAGAAGCAAAAGGTCAGTGAAAGAAAAACTATGATCACAAAACAGTAAGCATAAGCTGTAAATATTTGGTCACTATATGATAGCTAAATATATATACCAATGTGTCTTATTGGGTGAAATTAGATCAAATGAGTAAGTAGTATGTACCAACCATCTTTTCTAATATTTAAGGCAACAGAATTCAGGCCTCTGGAAAATACTTTATGCATTCATCTTCTATATTTTACTAAGGCAAATTAAAGTCATAGCTTTTCACTCAGAGCTCCTGTTGGAAAGTGTGCTTCACTGAAGAAAAACAAACCAATCTGGATATATTTAGAGACAAAGCAAGAATACGAAAACAAAGTCTGGCAGCACACCAAGTCAAATTCCGCCTTCACAGATATTCCATGACCACCAATGTCACCAGCATCAATGAAGACCACTCTGGGGCCCTTTCTAGGCAAGGCTCCCACATAGGAATATCTTCAAGGGAGACTTGAGGAGTCTGCCCATTGCTTTTAGAAAGTATAAAGCATTGCTTTGTGATCCGAATAAAACTAAAGCCATCTAATTTTGTAGTCAAATATTTTGGTTAAATGCCTCACTCCTTGTTCTAATTATCACCCATCTCAAAGGCAAGAGCCTCACTTTACAAAAAGCAGGGAGAACAAGGTTAACTTCTCCCTCCCAAAGCTTTTCATAGATGAGAAAACACACTGCTGGAGTCCTCAGCACACTTAACTGTAATATTTATCAATGTAATTTGCTGTTTTTCTTAATAGAAATTCACTAAAAGCTAACAAACACTCTCTGAGAAAAAAGAAAAATATGTAGTCACTGAAACTGAGATGCTTTGTATGCTAGAAGTTTGAGTTAATGAACTTGAGTTACCTAAAAAGAGTTAGTGCATCTCCACTTGGTCAGAAACTAAACTAGAAAAATTAAAAAAAAAAAAAACTAGAAAAACTATTTACTACCTAATTAAATTATTTCTTATGCGTCCGGATGCAGATTAAGGTAGAACACCTTAATGGCCATCTCTCGCTAATAAACGTTACTGCTTCTATGAATAGATCCAAGGGCGTGCTGTACTTCCATTTCCAACCTTCAGCTCAGTAGCAGCTTAAATGCTTTCCTGCATTGTAATGAACTTCAATTCTTAAAAGTATTCACTTGACCCAAACATCATTATCACAAAGCTTATCTTACATTCTAACTTGGCCAGAAGCAAGTAGATTTTTTATTCTTCACCTCATTCTCATTTTTATGTTTTTAATGTAAACCTACAATTTCGAATTGTCTAAAAACCTATGTTTTTTGTGAGGTATTCCCTGACACTCTGCTTTATGAGTCCTCATGGCATCTCTTGTTCCAATATACTGTACAGTTAGTCAACTTTTTACCTTTTCTGAAATTAGAGAATTATATCTGCATGCTACATTTTGTATGCAATTATATGCTATTAATATACATTACCTTACCCCAGAGCCTATTTGTTCTCAATAATTCTACAAATCTTGTTTTCTCAATGGTTTTCAGTCACAGTGCTTGCTTCCACGTGCTTGCTATTGAATAGTGTCATTTTAATGTGCTTCTATCTTTACCCCTTTAACATATTTGGAATAATTCTCAGGTTTCTTCATGTCACAAAATGTTAGCGGTAATAATCACAGCTTTGTGGGGGGTATATTTCAGCTTTCATATCTCAACCTTTGCTAAATCATGTCATTTTGTTATGATTGAAATTGACTGGCAAGTTCACAATTAAAATATGAGAAAAATAGCATATGAAAATAGATTCCACTGGGATAAGACAAATGTGGATACAAGCAAATAAAGGTGAATGAGAGGCCTATGAGATGGCAGTATGTGGTATCCAATGTCTAGTGACAGAAAATAAATGCAAATGCAAACCCATGCAGGCATTAGCAAAAACCGGCTGGAATTTTGGAAATATTAAAGCTTAAAGATGGTATGTGGCTCCAGAGAAGCTAATAAAAATGCAAAAGAGGGCACATAGTGATTTTTCTTTTATAGAGTACAATATGGAAAGGGAAGAGGAATAATTTTGCAGTGAAGAAATCTGAAAATCACTACTTTATTCAGGTAATGAAGGTCAGAATCAATAGTAATAAGTCATGATGATTAAATACTCACTTGATATGATCTGATGAAAACAGCACTTTGTCTCTGTGGTTGTCTTGGTTTGTTTGTGCTGCAAAATGCCTTAGACTGGGCAATTTATAAAGAATAGAAATGTATTTCTTATAGCTCTGGAGTCTGTCTGGTGAGGGCTTCTCTCTTCTTCCAAGATGGTACCTTTACTGTTTCTTCAAATAACAGAAAGAAAAGAAGGGTGGAAAGGATCCAAAATCTAGGTGAAGCTTCTTTAATAAGAGCTTTAATACCATTTAGGAAGGGAGAAACCCCTATAACCTCTTCCAGGACCCATCTCTTAACACTTTTAGACATTAAGTTTCAAAACATGAATTTTGGAGGGGAAACATTTAAACCATAGCGGTGTTCTCTCACCTTAAGACTCTTAACCCTTGTCTAGCCGTGTTAAAAACATCAGACAACCCAAATTAAAGAATATTCTGCAAAATACATAAACAGTACTCCTCAAAACTTTTAAGGTCACCAAAAACAAAGTAATGATTAGCAAAACCAAACAAAGTCTTAGAAACAGTCACAGTCTAATAGAACCTAAAAGGACATAAAGACTAAATGCAATGTAGTATTCTGAATGGCATTGGAACCACCTATATAGAATTAACATTGGGTCACGGAGTAAGAGCTGCAGTTATGGTTAGAAATTAATGGATATGTTTCTTCTAAGGTTGCTTTTACCCCAATAAAGGGCAATTACCATCATGACCACTGGGGAGGAAAGGAAGCTGCCTGGAAATGCAGATAAACGTAAGACTGTTTGAGAAGACAAGAAGCCATTGAAAGACAAAAGTAGCTTCAGTCTCCAGGGGTGCCACCTCCCCTCCACCCTTCTTCTAGACTACCTTCATAATGGCTCAGAGATCAGGGGGTGGTACCTAATGGTACCTTGCTTCATAGATAGCATCTATTGTAAAACCTAAGAACAGCATTCAAGATCTTTTTCAGATTTTGTATTCTGATGGGCCCCAACCAGGCCAGACTACCAGGAAGTCAGCTTAATAGATCCCTCAGGCCACCTCTTAGATATTTGCTCTACAGCAGAAAGACAGTCTACACACTCCAAGACATTATGAACCAATCAGCATCCTTTGTCTTTCTTCTTACTGGGTTCCCTTTAAAAATCTTACCCCCTGAATCTTCAGGGGGATGGATTTGAGATATCTTTCCTGACCTCCTCACTCAGTTGTTTTGCAATATTAAAATATTCATCTAACTGTAATGGCTGCATCAGTTTTTATATTTTCTAGGCAGTGGACATAAGAAACTGAACAGGTTATAACAGAATCCTGGAGCAGAAAAAGGACATAGGCAAAAACTAAGGAAATAGAAATAAACCATAGGCATTACTTAATGTGTCAGTATTTCTTTACTCATTGTGATAAATGTATCAAAAGCAGGGATATAAGTAGGCAAGAACTCTGCCACAGTGCCACACCTTTCTTTCTTTTTTCTTTTTCTTTCTTTTAGCCTTTTCTTTCTTTTTCTTGCCTTTCCTTTCCTTTCTTCCCTTCCTTCCTTCCTTCCTTCCTTCCTTCCTTCCTTCCTTCCTTCCTTCCTTCCTTCCTTTCTTCCTTCCTTCCTTCCCTCCTCCCTCCCTCCTCTCCTCCCTCCCTTCTCTCTCTCTCTCTCTCCCCCCCCCCTTTCTTTCTTCCTTTGGAGTTGAAAGTTCACTCTATCATCCAGGCTGGAATGTGTAGTGCAATAGATTGATTATGGGCTCAGCCTTGACCTCCTGGGCTCATGTCATTCTCAGCCTCTTCTGCAGCTGAGACTGCAGACGCATGCCACCATGCCTGGCTAATTCTTTGTTTGTTTGTAGAGGTAAAGACTCAGGATGTTGCCTAGGCTGGCCTTCTCCTTGGACTCAACTGAACTTCCTGCCTTGACCTACCAGACTGCTGGGATTACAGGAGTAAGCTACTACACCTGACCAACTGCAACTGTGTTGTGTGTCTAAAATTATTCTAAAATAAAAAGTTTATGGAAAATTACAGAAGAAAGAAACCAGGCAAAGGAAATACAGAAAAATATTTAGCTAGATATTACAGAGATGAAGTCACAGAATAAAGGTAAAAATTTTAGGCTGGATGCTGGGGCAACTGACAAAAGCTCAAATAGGGGTTTGGACAGGGATTGGTAAACTTTTCCTGTAAAGAGCCACAGAGTCAGTGGGCTCGGTGGCTCAGCCTGTAATCCCGCGCCTTTGGGAGACTGAGGTGAGTGGATTGCCTGAGCCCGCGGGTTCGAGACCCGCCTGGGCAGCGAGACCTCATCTCTACAATAAATCAAAAAATCAGCCGGGGCGTGGTAGCGCCTGCCTGTAATTCCGACTACTCGGAAGGCTGAGGCGGAAGGATCGCCGGAGCCCAGCAGGTCGAGGCTGCGGTGGCCGGGAGCGGCCACACTGCACTCCAGTCTGGGCGACATAGTGAGACTCCAACTCAAAAAAAAAAAAAAGAGCCACAGAGTCAATATTTTTAGCTTCACTGGCCATTTAGTTGCTGTAATTACTCAATTCTGCCATTGTAACATGTAGTAACCACAAACAATTCATAAGCAAATGTACATGACTATTGAGAACATTTTATTTACAAAAACAAGTGGTAGGCCAGATTTTGCCTGTGGGTTGTAGTTTACCATTCCTAATCTATGAGGTACTAGAGTTACTGGAAAAAATAATCCAGGGAATTGAGACAGAAACAGGGAAAATAAGAATTTAGTCACCAGAACTGGAATTTAAAACAGGGATTGGCTAAAAGGGTGCATGATCCTAATTAACTGAGTACTGGAACAGATCAGACAGATTTATTGTGAGTCCAGAATTATTGAATATGACTCTTTAAATTCCCTTGACTGAAAACATGATTTGAGCCAGAGGAGGTACTAAGAAGAGAGATAGGCAGAGAGCCTGGGGCCTTTTTCCTTGACCAATACCTAGAGAGCAGATTGTTCTCTATTGTTGACCAATCTCAGTCAAACATTCAATCAGTATTGAATTATATTAATAGAACATCCTTTTTTCCCCCTGAAAAATTTTTTTGTGGCTTATTTTTTAGAAATCAACCTGAAGATTAGGAAACAGACAAGTGTCTGCCCTTTTGTTTCTACAATTGAAGACTCTAAGAATGGGTCAGTACTTCCTCAAAGATGGTTATTTGACTACTCATTTTGTCTGAAATGAAGCACAAGGATATTGATGATTTCATATGCCCAGTGACGGAACTAAAAAGAATATAGATGCTTGGTTCAATACAGGCTTGCAACACTTTATTATTAGACCCTGGTTCATTCCCCTTGTTTGTTCTCATAAATTGCATAATGCTTCTTTAAAGCATGGCATGTGATCAGAAGAAAGAGTTCAGAACTGTGGACCCACCTGTGAACTTTCAGAGCAGGGAGAGAGGGTAGGGATTTGTCATCTCAGACACTACTTGGCTTGAAGCAATTATGCTAGAAACCATCTGTGTAAATGGCCTTCCATAGGAGTTAGATTGTGATAGAAATTTACCTTTCCTGTTAGCATGAAGTTCTCTGCAAGTTTAGTTACAATTCAACTTTTAATTATGACATGAGGAAATACTGATAATTAGAGGTGTATAAGGGACATTACTGAAATTAGGGTACAGCATATCAATAGCCCTGAGTAGCCAGTTGAATACAAGTGAGCTCTAGCACACAGAGAGGTCGGAAGGTGAGTGCTCAAAATAGAAGGGAAATGCAAGCTGAAGACAAATTGCCTACTTACAGCTGGATGTGATATTGACGATGTGAAATCTGGATGAAATTTCCTAACAACATGGATATCAGTACCTCTGACTCACCCATTATCTATAGATGAAGTCAAATACTACTTGTAATCATTATGTTTCACAGATCAACTATTTTCTCTATAATTCTTTCTGCTTTTTTAGTGTGTACATATATATGTGTATATATATAGATTTTTTCCATTTTCTAAATAATCTCTCATATGATTAATCTGTAAAATACACACCATCTTGATATCCTTTGAAATGCTTAACTTATGTTTTTAAAATAGACACAAACATTCTTATTACATTTTCTAGAAGTCTGACATACTTCAAGGCCAAGGTGAACTGAGTTCAATGACAAAGACTAGAGATTATTATTTCAAGGAAATAAAACAAATTGATCGAAGGTCAATATTTCATCAGAATCCAAACTAACCCAGGATTGAAATCACAATGTAAGATCTGTTGATATGATTATTTTACTAAACAATTTAAAAAATTATACCTATGGTATGCTTTTTGTTTGCTCTTTTTGTCATGTTATTATTTCCTTTAAGGTTATATTCAGACTTCTCTCATCACTATATCTTACAAAACAGACCGTTACTGTTATATCATATTGTAAGATTATACTGTAAGGGAGGGGTGCCATGTGGTTTACAGATTTTTTTGTTTAATTCCTTGGATGTCTTAAGGTTAAAATGGAGACAGCTTGTGATGGCAAAAGGGTGAAATAGAATGTGTCTAGTAGAAGAAGAGAAGGCTACTAAATCCCAGAAAAATGTCAGGCAGTGGGTCATAGTGCTTGGAGTAAGGTCAGCAAACTCCCAGGGTGCCTACAAAATACTGGTAGAAACTTTCTTTTTTAAAATCCAAAACTAGAGCTGTGGCTGTGTTATTAAGCACTCTGCATTTTTTAGATACTATACCTCTAAAAAGCATTGATCAGAGTTGAGGGTGGGTAAGTTCTAATTACAATTTAATGTATAAGAAACTGCCCTTTTGTAAACCAATTTATACTTTCTAGAGTTCACTTTCTTCATTAACATAAATTCAACAGTTTGAACTAAATCAATGATTTCCAACCTGATAGCACAACTGTATTTTTAAAGATAATATAACATCTTCACAAGAATCAAATAACTTTAGCAAAAAATAGGTTTTATTAGGTGATTAGAGTTGATCACAGAATTCATGGAATAGCTATACAACCAAACTACAGGAGAGGAATGAATAAGGACAGCTATGAAATTCCTACTACCTGGAGCGTACAGATCTTTATTTCTTTTTTCTTTCTTTTTTTTTTTTTGAATTGAAGTCTCACTCTGTCGCCCAGACTGGAGTGTAGTGGCCACTCCCGGCCACCGCAGCCTCCACCTGCTGGGCTCCGGCGATCCTTCCGCCTCAGCCTTCCGAGTAGCCGGAATTACAGGCGCGTGCTACCATGCCCGGCTAATTTTTTGATTTATTGTAGAGATGAGGTCTTGCCTGCCCAGGCGGGTCTCGAACCCGCGGGCTCAGGCAATCCACTCACTTCAGCCTCCCGAAGGCGCGGGATTACAGGCTGAACCACAAAAAAATCCGCCGGGCGTGGTAGCGCGCGCCTGTAATTCCGGCTACTCGGAAGGCTGAGGCGAAGGATCGCCGGAGCCCAGCAGGTCGAGGCTGCGGTGGCCGGGACCGGCCACTGCACTCCAGTCTGGGCGACAGAGTGAGACTCCAACTCAAAAAAAAGAAACAAAAAACAAAAAAAAACCCCAGATCTTTATTTCTAAGCTACTACAAACAAAATGACAGCCCCAAGCACCTCCAGTCTTTATTTTATTTTATTCAGACATCAAATTCTAGAGAAACTATCTAAATGGGCCCCAGTTGGTCAAAAGTCTACCATTTTGAGATTAAGTTGTGACCAAAGATGCAGACTCATGTAGCACAAATAGCCATGAAAAGTTCATCCCTATACAAACCCAAAGAAATGATTATTCTCTACACTCAAAGACACCCCAACTAGCATGATTCTAATATGACTCATCTATTTTCACATACATAATAAAGGCACTCAACACTCTTTCCAAGACTCCTATAAGAAATTTTCACTTCCACTTTCTGAATTCACATTTTATGTTACATGGTCTGTTTTGTAGTATACATTTTTGTTGGTCTACTTAGCATTTGCCCTCCTTTTACATCCCCAGTGCCCCAGGTTTATGTGTAATAACACCTTCCTTGTTAGAGATGATTTAGCGTAAGTCCTATAACTAAATTCTGGCTGGTGAGTTTTTAAAAGGAAAAGTTATAGAGGTTGCTTGATAAAAAACATCCTGGCTTTTAAGAGAGACAGAAAACAATTAGCGATCTCTTTTATGGCAGGTGTTTTTGTGCCCAGATTTGCTGTCTATTCCTCTCAAGACCACTGGCTTCCACCTGAATAGGAGACTAATACAGAGAGGAGAAATAAGAAAGATAGCCTGGGGAAAATGAAGCAAAAGTCTGCTTTACTTCTGAACTTTCAGTTATGTGATTTACTTAAAAATCAGTTTGATGATACTTGCAGCTCAACAGATGCTAATGTATATTCTAATTTTTAACTTTAAGATCTCTTGGTGATGTTTATTCTTCTATATCTGTCTTGATCATATCTCAGTTTTCTATATCTTTGCAGGAAAAATAATATTTTTACCCTTACAAATATATTCTAAATATGATAGATAAGTCAAACAACATGTATATTAAAATATATATATTTGTTTATTATGAAACTGTGAATTACATAGAGCAGAGTCCTTAGATTTGCAACTAAAATGCAGTCATGGATTATTATTTCTATCCTTCCTTAGTTCTACATGAATTCACATTGTAACTTTACTTGAATGAAGGAATCAAGAAAATTCTCAATATTAATAAAATGATGTCATGACCATAGAGATGGTAGAATAGAAGACAGTCAACAAGAGTTATTTCCCCCCTGGGTATTATTGTATTATATCTATCATATTTACTCTGGATGATCAGATTAAATAGCATCAACAAATACTCCTTTTCCCAATTTCCCCATTTACATTGGGAGTTTCATAGTACTGGGTCATATTTTTAGGTTTTGGTTTAGTAAAAACATGATTAAGGGTCCATTCCCCTGCATAATATGGTTTCCAGGCTGATATAGCACAAAGGTGTTAAAATTTCAGGGTGAGTTATTAGCTATAATTCTGACAGGCACCTTTACGTCCTCTACGATTACTCCTTTGTTCATGGCACTGGGTTTATCTCTGAGGGAGAGTGCTAGATTATCTCTTTGAGAGAAATAACACCCTATTATTGAAATGTGTTGTCTACCAGCTCTTGATGAACTTTGCTATTGTTTAGGGAAACAGTCACTTACAGCTGACTGATAGAAAATAAGACCAATGAATCTCACAAGTGGTAGTCCCTTGCTTGCTTCTTTTATTTTCAATTGGTTTTGGGTTAGATGTCGAGAATAAAGCATTCAGTAATTTCATGGGTGAATGATATTGACAGTGGCAGGGAAAGTAAGTTCAAATCTAGAATAGGTGTCTATTTGATGAGGACAAATCTTTGCCCACTTCATGATAGAAGGGGTCAAATGTAATCAACCTACTAGCAGAGAACTGGCTGGTCCCCTAATGCATGATGTCATATCATGGATTTGGAGTTGATTTCAGCAAGAAGAATAGCCAAGTCAAACCTGGTAAGGGAAAATTCAAAATGATTAAATGTGGGGATCTGTCCCATCTCCTCCTTTTAACTAGTTTGTTTCTTGAGCTTATTGTATGAACCCTGGCTTGGCTGGGACAGGAGGCTATTAGAAATTCAAAGAGGCTCATCCTGTTATTTTGATTATGGTGAGGCTATTTTGCAATGGTGGCCTTCTGGTGCATAGTCACATAGGATACACTTATTTAAAGATTCTAAGCCAAAACTTTTAAAGACATCTGTTGTGAAAGGTCTTCTTCTTCTTCTTCTCCTTCTCCTCCTCCTCCTCCTCCTCCTTCTTTTTTAAGCATCGAATCTGTCACAAATTGGTGATTTTTTAGCACTTCTCCGAGTTCGTTCTCAGATCTTTAGCCACATACCCTTTCACTAAAACACCTGACTACAAAATCCTCTAATATTGCTATTCCTTTATTAGGTAACTGACCAGACTATTAGTCACTGTCTAAAAATCAGCATATATCTTGAGCTTAGGTTATCTCTCCATTTTAGGCAAAGGGAAAAACCAGGTGTAGTTTCTGAAGGTCTGCCAATGGCAATATTTCTTTTCTCTATTATCTGATAATCCCTGAGGGAAGTTTTAAAACTGTTGCAGAATACATCTAGCTGGTTCCACTATATTGTGCGATGGCATCTTTTAAAAAGGCGCCATCTTCATCTTTCATCTTTATCAACTGGTCATTACATCATGAAATCATAAAATCATGTTATAATGAGTAAAAGGTACACTGAAGCTGTATTTGTGTAACTATTTTTGTTTTCAGGTTATGTTTGTTTAGAACTACTTTTTTTCTTTCTTTCTTTTTTTTTTTTTTTTGAGTTGGAGTCTCACTGTGTTGCCCAGGCTGGAGTGTAGTGACACACTCATGGCCACCCCAGCCTTGACCTGCTGGGCTCTGGTGATACTTCGGCCTCAGACTTCCAAGTAGCCGGAAACTACAGGTATGCACTACCACGCCCTCCTAGTGGAACTACTTTCTGATTGGATATGCTTAAATAGAAATATTAGAAAAGATCTGGTTCATACCATTTGAATCTGCCATTCAAGCCCTATGGTCATTTGCTCCTCTGTGATCAGGAGTTCTTTCTCAAAAAACAATGGTTTCATTCTAAATGAACCTTGACCTCAAGTGCTCTGTTCCACTACTCTTATACATGTTTGCATGCGGTGCCACCTATCACTTCAGTCGGCTGTAAATATATTGAACATCAACTTGGCAACAAGGGACTTAGAAATAAACACCTGATCTTTAGTCCATCTTAAATGTTGTATTAGTTGCCTGTTTCTATATTTAAAAAAAATTATCTTTAAAACAGGGATTTTTAACAATAAACATTTATTATTTCACAGTTTTTTGTTGGGTTAGGCATTTGGGCACAGTTTAACTGGGTCCTATGGTTCAACCTCTTTCACAAGGCTTAATCAAAGTGTTGGCCAAAGCTGAAGCCTTATGTGAAGGCTTGAATGTAATCCACTTCCAAGTTCATTCATGTGGCTGTTGTTAGGATTAACTTCCTAGAAAGCCATTGGACTGACTGTCTCAGTTCATTTTCTGGCTGTTGGACAGGGCTTCCCTCAATTTCTTGACACATAATCCTTTTCATACAGCTGCTCGCAGCATTATGGCTGATTTCATCAGAATAAGCAGCTGAGAAAGAAAAAAGGAAGGCAAAGTCAAAGTCTTGTTTTGTAACTTAATTATTTAAGTGAAATTTCATCAATTTTTCTATATTCTATTTTTTTAAGAGTCTCATGCTCTACTGACTAAGCTTAGCTGGGCGACACATATATTCTATTTTTTTAAAAGCCGATAGATCCAGTCTACAACTCAAGGGAATGAGATTACAACAGACTTGGACACTTGGAGAAAGCAATTATGGGGAGCCATCTTAGAAGCTGTCTATCATGGAGGCCACTACTCAAAGCATAAAAATAATGTTTATCTGACAAATGTAAGATGGATATCCACATTTGCTATATAAGGGATCTTAGAAAACTTTGTGGAAAAATACAATTACAAGATAAAACTAGGACTGTATTTCTCATCAAGTTCAAGACATTTTTGTAAGCAATGATAACAGCCACATAGTTCATACTCAAGAACCGAGGGTATTGAGAATTTACCCATGCCAATTCAGTCTTTTTTATATTAACTGAATAAAAATGGATGTCCTTTAAATATTGTTTTTAAGATTGAGAGACAAAAAAGATACCAGAACAAGCAAACCCAGGACTAGAATGTGAATGTCTAATGATTTCTCATTAAAATCCTCACAAAATTGCCCTTGCTGAATGAGAGGAATGGACAGGAGCATTGTGGTAGAGAAGGACTCTGGTGAAGCCTTCTTGAGTGTCTTTTCTGCTAAAGCTTTGACAATTTCAACACATTCCAAAAATAAGCAAATGTTATCAATCTTTGGTTCTCTAGAAAGTCGACAAGCAAAATGCCTTGAGCATCTCAAAAAACTGTTGTCATGATTTTTTGCTCTTGACTGGGCTGCTTTAGCTTTAAACCATTTCTGCCTCTTGGTAACAATTGCTTTGACTGTGATTCACCTTCAGGATCATACTAGCAAAGTTATGTTTTATCTTCTGTCACAATTTTTCGAAGGATGCTTCTGAATCTTGACCCCACGTGTTTAAAATTTCCCTTGAAAGCCTTGCTTTTGTCTGAAGATGATCTGGGGGCAATGATTTTGGTACCCATTGGATGGAAATTTTGCTCAGCTTTAATCTTTCTCTTTCTTTCTTTCTTTCTTTCTTTCTTTCTTTCTTTCTTTCTTTCTTTCTTTCCTTCTTTCTTTCTTTCTTTTCAATCAGAATTGTGTAACCTGAATCAACTGAGTTGTTGCTGGCTGTTGCTTCTGCTATAAATGGTCAGTCCTTCTCAATTAGGGCATGGACAAGATCAATTTTTTTTCTCACAAATTGATGTAAGTGGTCTATCACTGTGATTTCATTTTCAACATCACCTTGGTCCTTCTTAAAATGAGTTATCCATTTGTAAACTGTTCATATTTTGGGGGCATTGGTCCTATAAACTTTTCATAAAGCATCAATAATTTTACCATCCTTCCACCCAAGTTTCACCATAAATTTGATGTTTATTCTTACTTTACATTTAGCAGAATTCATGTTTCTTTGACAGGGATTCTTTTCAAACCAATGTATCTTCCTTTTTAGTATGCTAAACTAGATCTTGTTCAGACATGTTATAACAAATTAGTATAAGTTTATTTGGGTCCAAATTTTTTTTAAATCTCCACATAATGTTTTCATCATATACATTTTCTGTGAACTTTTTAAAGGCCACTTTTATATTGCTTGTAAAATTTATCTAAACATAGCAGGTATTATATTTTCCTCTTAGTCAAAGAAATTGTAGGCTGTGTCCTCAAGTTGGAGTACATACCTCAGATCAACCCAGACCAAATGTTCTCAGGAAATTCACTGAGTTAGCAGTGTCCTGTATTTTTTTGTGAGTTGTATCTCCTCTACACCATCATGCACATACTTTTGTAAGTTTGTAGGAGACTTATGACTTGTACATACTAGATCTTGTCAGAATTTTATCATTAATGTAATAAACCAGTCTTATGTATTGTTAGGCTTCAAGGGATCAAAGTTTCTACAGTGTAGATTGTGGCTAGAATAAAGCAGCAGAGCTTATTGGTATAGAGTTCTCACACCAGGTGAGAGAGTTTGGCTTTGGGTATACTAATGTTTTGGAAAGGAGAAAATGTGTCTGCGAGGCCAAGAACTGTGTCTCAAGTACCAAGGAGCATAAATAAAGTAATAGTCACAGTTAAAGTCACCCTTTGATTAAGTTTATGATAATATAAATTCTTCACTTCATCAGTCTTTCCTTCCAGCCAAATCAGAAAATTCAAAATTATTGATGAAGAAAGGAGAAACAGTAAAGCACTTTTAGAAGATTCCAACATATTCCCTTGATAAGGGATTAAAAAAAAAACTTCTACTGGTTTTTAACAGTGTGTATGAATGAGGCAGCAGGCAGACAAAATAGATTTATAGCATTGAATTCATAAAATCCATGCCTCCTAATGTTTTAAAATGTCTTCCTCTGCATTATGCCAAGGCACTCTTAGACCTTTAAATGTAAGTAGGCTTGGCCATGAGTGGCTCGGGTTTGTGCAGTCAATCCAGCATAGAACCATAGCTGGTTACCAAACTAGCCCTCAGATTGCAATATATCAGGTGAGTCATTGAAATAAATTCTGCCTGACACATATTTCTAAATTGTTATTCTTGATTAAATTCCTTCAAATTGTCTTGAGAGTATTCATAATATATGAGAAATATATACATTCACTTGTGGATTTTTATTGATTTGTGGCCAGAATGTTCAATGCAAGGTTGTAAGTTCATGTAAAGATTTTTGTAGGTGTGTCCTAGTTAATAATGCTGTATAATACACCACTACAAAGCTATGTGACATGAAACAACTGCTTTCTATACTTTCAGATTCTGTGGGTTAGAAATTTGGAAAGGTTATAGTGAGGACAGAAGATCTCTCCTTTTTGGTCTCTGAGGTCTTAGTAGGACAGAATTGAGGCTGAAAATTATTTAACATCTGGGAACTGGAATTATCTTCACTCACCTGTTTGGGAATTGATGATAGCTTTGAACCAGACACCTGCTCAAAAGCACTCAGTGTGATCTGTTCAATTGGGCTAGTTTGGGCTTTCTTGTGATATGGTGGCTGAGTTCTAAAGCAAGGATCCCATGAGAGAAAGCAGAAGCCACACATTTACTAAGGCTGAAGTCTTAACACTAGCATATGGGTTACCTTATGTCATATTCAAGTCAAGCATTTACAGGGTTCAGAATTATGGGAGGGGATATAGACCTTATGTCTCAATGATAGGAATGCCCGAAGATTTGAGTACCATATTTTAAAACCGCTTCAAGGGGGGTGTGACTCTTAAAATTTTCTAGCTTATCTGTGTTAGTGCTGTTTTATTTATTTTTAAGATTCCAAATCTTTTCTCATAATGTCCTAACATTCCTATAAGAGTCCTGGAGAATTTAATTTCTACAGTCTTAACCCAACAGTTGTACTGAGAAAGTGGTTTATTCAGCTGTGTCGCATCAATTCTCTGAGATTTTTCTTTAACTTGAGCTGAAGAATTTTAG
This sequence comes from Cephalopachus bancanus, assembly GCA_027257055.1. NCBI lineage: Eukaryota > Metazoa > Chordata > Mammalia > Primates > Tarsiidae > Cephalopachus > Cephalopachus bancanus. Next base: position 9,647,310 of record JAPVLO010000210.1, on the reverse strand, counting down.
TTGTAACTTTACCACATCTTATTTTATTACCTACTTCAAAGAATGTGAATAATTATATTTTCTACTTTGTATTCCCCTTTCATCACTGACAAAGATTCAAATTTCATTTAATCTAGATCTGAAATGCAGGATCAGAGTAAGTTTATACTTGTCCTGAGAAAATTGCACAGAATTGCTAATCAATATCATAAAAAACCTAAGAAAAATATTTCAATTTTTCTAACCACCTGCATGCAAAGCTTTCTTCTTTGCCCCTATTGTCACAAATAAACACAGGTGAGAATGTAATTCACTAGTACCTAACCCGAGCACCTATATTTATGCACCTGTTATCTTAGGGCATTCAAAATTCGTTTGATTGGAAGATGCAAAAGCTGATGCTGACTAATTTATGTGAAGAAGGATTTATGCAATGTCATTGGAGAAGCTGATGAAATCAAAGGTATAATATTTCAGGATCTTGGGTGACTCTGGGATCATCACCAGTGGAAGTGTTTTCATGTTTCTTCTTCCAAGAATGCTATCATTCTCCTGACTCAGCTCCAGATACTTCTAGTCAGAGTTCTTAGAAGTTGGTAGTTGTGTGGATTGTATAACCATGATGCAAAGCATCGTCTTATTTTTTCAGAAAAACTTTCTTTCTGTTCCTTATTCCAAGCATTAAAAATTACCACAGAAGCACATGGGAAAGTCCCATGGCAATGAAACAGTTTTGCTTGTGTCAATAGGCAAACTTCTCTTGGGAGTTCAAAGATCAGGAGCAGATGTCAGCAAGGGGCCTCTTCAGGGAAAATGGAAGACTGCCAAGTTCTACAATTATTTGCACTGCCACTATAACACTTCTGCCAAATTCAGATTTGGGCTGAATCCAGAGGCTACTTCTCTAATTGAAGGGTTCTGGTATGGTTTCCTATGCTCTTTGATCTACTTATCATCAGCTGTTCCCCAGCATGCAGGCTTTTCCAACCTCTGCTGGATTGCTTGCTTGTAGTGCTACATATATGCAAAACTTGGCATTCTTACTGAAAAAAAAAGGAAAAGAAAGAAAGGAAGAAGGAGAGAAAAAGAAAGAAAGAAAGACAGAAAGAAAGACAGAAAGAAAGACAGAAAGAAAGAAAGAAAGAAAGAAAGAAAGAAAGAAAGAAAGAAAGAAAGAAAGACAGGAAAGAAGGAAGGAAGGAAGGAAGAAAGAAAAAGAAAGAAAGAAAAGAGATCTGTACTAATGAGAATAAGAAGTTCAGAAGAATTAATTGCTGGGTCACAATGATGTTTTTGTCTTGTTTTACCCTCTGTGTTTTTTGTAGCAGCCTAAATTAGGTGTACCCTTCTACACCTGACTCTTACCCGTATCACCTATCTTCTTCTGCAAAGTATCCTCCCCATTTAATGGGCCATCCAAGTAAAGACCACTAGAAGGAAAAACACTTATTTGTCTATTGATAGGCAAACTTAACTAGTCAGATTTATAGTTCAGACTCATATTTCAGGGTCTGTAGTAAATTATTTATCCTTTTTTAAAATCAAAATTACTAGGTAAAAATTTGCATAATTTTCATCTCCCTTGTTTGCTAGCTGATATCCTGTTGAGCTTCATCTTTAGATCATTCTTCAGCTCAGGTTTATTGGCTTTGTCTGTTTTTTTTTTTTTTTTTTAGTCATTTGTTTTATCTATGCTGAAAATTTTAAAACTAAGAGCAATTGTTCATATTTTAGGTCTCTTCTCAATGTTCACAATATTTCTGATTATAGTTTCATACATTATTGTGGATTTATTCACTGCTTCTACTGCAATATTTTTAAATGATGTATTATTTTCTTTACATTTCCTGTTTTGCACAATTGTCTTTTGTACTTTGGAGTCTTATCATATATTCTTTCAAATCTTATTTCTTAAAGTCAATACTCTTAAATATTAATATTACAAACTAATCTATAAACTTCACTTTTATTTCCTCATTCATATATATATTTTAAAAAGTATCCCTTTCTTCTAACTTTTGCTCTAGTGATAAACTTCTAATTTATTGCAGTGTACTTTAGTAGACCACCCACTGGTAACTTTTTTTTCTTTTGAGTCTTCCTTGAGTGAAGATACTTTCCATGACTAGCATGTTCTTCACATATAGGGTGGACTGATTATTTTATTTCCTATCTTTCTCCAAAGATACTTTTGAAAGCTTGCAAGTATTAAATTGAAGGATATGTAACAAAAATTTCACATTACCAGATTGTTGATATTGCAGTCTATTTGGAGTGAAATGGGTTGGACTGGTGGATGGAGGAAACCCAAATCCCATGCTTTACTTGAAGAGGAATTTATTCTTGGTATATTTTCTTTTCTCTCTTTCATGTCATTATGCTACTGAATGCATATATCTGGTTTGTTTGAATAAGCTTCAAATCCCTGGTATTAACTGAGACTATGTCCCATTCTTCATATCTGAGAAAGATCCACCTGTACTGTGGAGCACTGCTGCACACCTGTTGTCCTACTGGTTTGCCCTCACTTGCCCATTGCCATTTCAGAGCAGCTAGATTCATTTTCTCTTGTTCCCAGAAGATAAAGAAGCAACACATTATGTGCTCTTCATTTTTTTCATAATCCTCCCATCTTCCTTACATCCCTTAGACCTCCAGATTTTCTAGTCTTTCTGGGTTACTTTCTGGATTACATCTTGTAACATCACTCTGCTTTTTTTTTTTTTTTAATCCTTTCTCAGAAAAGCAAAGTTTTCCTTTATTTTGAGTTTTGTCATCAGGGTTTTCTTATAAGATGTTTTCATATGTGCTATATCCAGAAATAGCAATTCTTTGACATTCAAGGTACTTTGATGTTGATGGCACCATTTCTTAGCTTCCATGTTTGTTATACATTTTTCCTTCTTTGTTTCTGCTCCTTTGTGGATATTAGTCAGCATCTATGATAGTGATGGGGGTGTCTATGTTCAAGTTTTTATCTTTTGCAGAGCTTTCTTGTCTTCTTGTTTGTATTATCTTCTTGAATGATAGCTAATTTTCACAGGACTATATAGAAAAAAAAGGTATACCATTTGTAGGATTTACTTCTGGTCATCATGTTAAAACTAGGAATGTATCTAACCTTTATCATTTGTAGCCAGCATTCTCCTTGAGATACTCTTTGGAAGAACTCCACATGTTCAGAGATTTATTCTAAAATTCACAGTCTTATGTTTCATTTCCCCTAACCATTTCTTTTAGAGGTAAGAAACTACACCAAAGTGTTACTAGAAGAAGCATTTAGTTTTAAAGAAGACAATTAAATTTTAAATGACAAATGAAGTGGATCTTAAACTAGTTAAAAAGTGATAAAGAAATGCCAGTATGTTGAAATTGTGAAAAGACAAAAATAAAATAAAATAAATATATTGTAATATGCACTTGGATTTTTAGCACATATGGTTGAAATGCCAGAAAAACAAACAAAATGATGGGCCTGTCCTGAATTAAAACATTGGGAATATTTTTCAGTGGTTACTTTAGCTCTTTAACTTGTTTCTTTTCCTAATCTGGTAGGGCCTATTCTCCTCTTTGAAATATTTTCCTGTGTATAATTCTCATTCTGTAAAAAGTCACTCTAAACTGTGATACTAGATACCTTAGTTTCTAATAGCTATAAAACTACATTAAACTAGAGACACAAAGCTTATACTGGCAAATAGTTTCTTGAAATATAAATAGAATTAGCTACTTGACTGCCTTGACCTATCTAAAAATGTCAAATCTTAATAGATGAACAAATATTTATTGCATACTTTTAGTATTCAAGGCAGTTTCTTATGTGTTCTGAGAATGAAGTTTATGCTACTGTACTAGTTTGCTAGGACTTCCATAACAAAGCACCACAGACTGGGTGGTTTAAGCAACAAAATTTAATTTAATTTTTATAATTCTGGAAGTTAGAAGTTAGAGAATAAGATGTCAGCATGATTGGCTTCTTCTGAGAGCTGTGAGGAAAGGATCCGTTTCAGGCTTCTCTCCTCACACACGACCATCTTTTCCCTGTATCTTCATGTTGTCTTCATTTTGTTCATGTCTGTGTCCAAATTTCTTCTCATGAGGACATCAGTCATAGGGCCTGCTCTGGTGACCTCGTTTGAATTTTGATCAAAAGATCTTATCTTCAGATGCAGTCAAAATCTGATATACTGGAGGATAGGTCACCAACATATAAATTTGAGAAGACAAAATTCAGTTCATACCACATACTATTTATTGTACACGTGGAGGGCAGTATATTGGTTAAGAGAAAAGGCTGTGAAACCCATTGCCAATACATGAATCCTCGATTGACTTTACCTGCAAGCTGTGTTACTTTTAGCCAGTTTGTTTTATTTTAAGACTTTATAGGCTTCAAGGCCCATGTCTATAAATTTAAGGTGTTATATTAAATTAAAATGGAAAGTACACCTAGAGAATTCCTGAGCAGACAGAGAAAGTTAGACCTCATATGTGACTTAATCTTGCTTGGCTTGCAAACATAAACAAAATTTAGCTTAAGCAATTTCTTATAAATATGTATATTAAAGAAAAATTGAACTTAAGATTAATCAATCAGAAACTGCCAACCAATTCATATAACTAAGCACTTTGCAACAAGATAGACAAATAAGGTAACTATCATCAATCAACTGTGGGTTTTTTTTTCTTTTTTTGGTTTTACTTCTGTGTTCATTCTATAAATGCCTTCCCCTTGACTTTCCTAACCAGAGCTTCAAAACCACTTCTGATTCAGACCCACCCAATTAGTGAATCTCTGTTTACTTAAATAAACTCTTTAAACCTGTAGTGTGTCTCTTTCTAACAAGATTAATACTTATTTCATAGGCCTGTTTTGTAGACAAATGAGTTAATACATACAAAGTACTTAGCACACAAATTCAGTATAGATTCAGTATCTGCACAATTCAGTTTTAGGTGTTTTTAATAATTAAGTCAAGAGTAGGAGATATAGTATATAATATCCCAAAATGTCATGATGACTAAATTGGGCACATACCTGGTAGAGAATTGATTACATTAGATTTTAATAAAATTTATTTTCCCAAAAATAACTATTTAAAAATAGTTAAGCAGAACCATTTAAGTTTGTTAGCCAAAAGCATTTAAACTCCTTAAATAAGTTCTGATTCCAGATAAGATACAGTGTACTTCATCTTTCTCTCTGAATACAGCTATAAAACCTGAACAAAATGCATGAAAAACGTTTCTGAAAGCTCAGAAAAGTAACTCATAGTAGGCAGGTTGAGAGAGAAGACCAGAATTTAAAGTTCCATCACACTGCTAATAATTGTATCTTTTTCCCTTTTTTCTACTCATCTGTCTAAACTTATGGTTGCCTGAAATCTGGATGTGTATTTTGTTGTAAACAGAAAACACTTCAAGAGTGGTCCTTTAGTTCTGACCTGAGGAACAGAAAAGGAATCTCCTACAGAAACAGTGGGATAAATTCTCTGATTATCTTTTCCTTCTTCTTCTTCTTTTTGTTTTATTTTGTATTTTTCCTCTTTCCAATCTTTGTCAATTTAGCCCCCAGGAAAATCCACTCACAGGGATGAGGGCGATGGCCATAGTGGAGGCAAGGTAGCTGGCATATACAAGTGACTTAGGGAGGCAAACTTTCTTTTCGAGTTAAAATAGCAGTGGTACCATGAAAATGGTATAAACAGCTTTTTCTTTTGTTCTCTCTTTATCGTTGCCTTGCTTAGTCTAACAACTGGCCACATTCACAGGAAGTGTGCGGCGCAGCAGTATAAATAAAGCCTCATCTACCTGGATAAAGAATCAAAAGGAAGCCCCAGGAAACTGAAAGGTTAGGCATAATCCCAGATAGGAAGGAACTCAGAGAAAATTAATGCCTTAAAGTTGTGTATGAACTCATGGGCTCACCCCTGACCTGAGTATGCATGGATCTTAACCTAAACAGCAAACCACATTTTGGAAAACTAATCAAAGGAATAGCTTCCCAGGTCTCGCCTGGCCTCTAGCTTTTGTACACATGAGACAAATCTGAATAGTAAAGGCAGTGACAATGGAATTGAATTGAAATCACAATAAACGGAAACAGGTTGGAATTTTTGGGGAACTCGAAGTTGGTGACCTAACCAAAAATATCATTAAATATTATTGAATAAGACACAAAGTCTTATACTATAGTATTCAAAATGTCTGAGATGCACCCTAAATTACTCAGCTGACAAAGAATCTAGAAAAACTCCACTTGCAGGAGAAAAGGCATTGAACGCATACCAAGACCAAGATGACCAGATGTTGAAATTCTACAATAAAGACTTTAAATCAGCAATCACATAATGTTTCCACAAGCATTCACAGACATAACATGGGCTAGATGAAGAATGTTTAACTCAGAGTAAATACAAGGCTTCCTGAGGGTGAAGAAACTATGAAGGCCTGCAAATGGAATTACATGGATATCAAACAAGTGGTTTTCCCAACAAGTGGGTCCACTGTTGAAAATCCTGTTGCTTGGGCCACAAGTGCAAAGGTTATTTTTAATGATCTATGGATAGAGGCAAGATAATTGGTGTTTTTAAAAAATATGCCCAGACTAATGTCATGACCACCCAGGGTCAAGACCCATTAGACAAGTGTGATCTACTCCGTTTTCAGAAGAGAAGACTGAGGCCACAATCATTATTTCCCCATCAGACTTCTCTACCAACTGTGGATACCATATACCATCAATTGTCCCTTGGGCATGCCAACATGATGACCAACTTTACATCTAATTCTTAACTGTCCTTGACTCCAACTTTCTATTTTTTGTTTTTATCAGGAAGACCTCTTATATTTGCATATTTATTTCTTAGAATGCTCCCCAGTGAGTTTTATTTTATTTTTTTGATGTTGATTACAGGGCTGAGGTGGGATGGGTGGGGTGCTTGATCAGGGTATGGAATTTGGGAGGATGTAATAATGTTCAGTGACTGAAATAAATACTATTTGGAAGAATGATTTTAAAAATTAAAATTAGTTGAAAAAAGTCATGATGACCAAAAAATGTAAAAATTCTTAAATAAAGTAAAACTTACTGACAGTGCTGTGTGGAGCCACATTAAAAACTGGGGCAAAAATTATATAATCGATAATATTTGCCGTATCTTTATTTGAAATGTTAATGTCTTATTCCTCTTGTATTTTTCTTTGTTGGGGGTAGTCAGTTTAGTGCATTAAATATTGCAGATAAATGGTGCATTTAATTATTGTTTGTTTTGTTTGTTGAGTTTTTTTGCTTACCCTCTGGGTTTTTGGGCACAAGGAGAGCACACCTTTTGCTTCACCTTGGCCCTTACCCTGAGTAATGGATCTGCTGAGTGAGGACTTGTGGAAAGAACAAGAAACTCCTAGTTATGATATGAAAGATGTTAAATTAAAGAACAAGAAGCTCCTAGTTATGATATGAAAGATGTTAAATTATTGGGAAGTGGGAGAATAAACAATGTTTGAAGTAGAAGAAGAGGAAAAATGGAATGCTTTATTCTGAAAATGGATGAACACTTTGCTTTATCAGTTAGCACTAGAAATTTTTTCAGAAGAGGGATCAAATTTTATTCCAAATCACTTTTTAATAAACTGCTTAGAGTGAAGATAAAACTCTGAGTATCCAAGTTATTGTTAACCATGATAATTTTTTATAAAGATAATTAAATAGGTTAGTCAGAGAAAAAAAAAAAAGAATAAGGAGGAAAGATCCCAGAAAGGAACGAAAAGAGGAGCATGATTTTGAGAACAAGAATTGCTAATGTTTAAGTTGCTTTCATTTGAAATTTCTTATCTTCTTAAACTTTCCCGTGGAATTCATATAAATGCTTATGTGAGTGGGTTTTATTTATTTTTGTGTTGTGCAGATTAAAGTAAGAAACACATTGCTTGCCAATGACAACAATAGCAAGAAAATTAGAGAATCCATAAGTTGAACTAATTCAGCAAAAGCAAGAGCTCAGAGTCAGAGAAGAGTATGGAAATATACAAGAGGGGACCCCCAAAATATAGCAATTATTTTTTGGAGGGCAAGCCCTTTATAGTATAGGTTTCTCCCACTGGGTAAGTTTCTAGGAATCCATCAACATCAATGTATCAGCTAGCATTATTGTGAGAGGCTGTGTTCAGCTTTAGTGAAGTTTTTGGGAGGATTCTTTCAGTGTGTTTGTCCATTTCATGATGAGTGCACCTGCCCACACCACACTGAGTATTCAGCAGTTTTTGACCCCAAATGGCATGGCCTCCATTCCTTACCGTGAGTGACCCTTATCTGATTACCCAGATGATAAAAGTCCTCAAAGAGAAATGTTTTGTGGATGTGGGAGAGGTGAAACAAAAGACGGCAGAAGCACTCAAAGGCAGCAACTTTGATGAATTCAAAAATGTCTTGAGCAGTGGAGAAAGCAATATTGGATCCAATGGAGAGTATTTTGAAGGTGACTGAACTTAATAAATACACATATTTATTTATTTATTTATTTATTTTTTGAGTAGGAGTCTCACTCTGTCGCCCAGACTGGAGTGCAGTGGCCGCTCCCGGCCACCGCAGCCTGGACCTGCTGGGCTCCGGCGATCCTTCCGCCTCAGCCTTCCAAGTAGCTGGAACTACAGGGCGTGCTACCACGCCCGGCTAATTTTTGATTTATTGTAGAGATGAGTTCTCGCCAAGTTGCCCAGGCGGGTCTCGAACCCGCGGGCTCAGGCAATCCACTTGCCTCAGCCTAAATTCCAGTTTTTGGGGGGAGTCCCCCCTCAGAAGTTTTCTTAGTGTTTCAGAAATCTCATAGATGGTCTTGGGCATTCCAAAATTTGTAAAGAGTTGAATTCAATCTTTCTGAGAATCTTAAAGTTCCTGTGGTGACAGCTGACGTGTAGACAAGCACTTAGCATGGCTGCTTAGCATAACTAGACTAAACCACTCTGTATTTACTTGTAATTGTGCAAACTCTGGACTTTCTTGTATTGTGTTTATGCAGTGTTTTTCAAAATGTTTCTTTGCCAGTCAGCAATCCCATCATCTCTCCTGCCATTAAGAAAAGTTATCAAAAACCTGGAAATTAGGAACAAGGCAAATAACTGGGTAGCATGTCCTTCAATGTCATGTGGAAACAAAAGTCCAGTTAAGAATTTTTTAGGATAATGTGCTTTATTCAACTCACTGTTTGCTGTTCTTCAGAATTTCTGAACTTAGTGAAGTTATATTCAAGTTGTTGGTTTTTTTTGTTTGTTTGTTAGAAACACAAAAACTATCTGCCAGGCAGAAAAAAGACAATCCCAAAGTTTATCGTTTATTTTGTTGAAGGACATTAGTTTGTATCTAACACAGCAATCTCATCTTAAACACTACTTTTGCAAATTCCTGATAAAAATCTACGTCACCAAATCTGTTTGAACTGGTCTAAACATTTTACTAGTTTCCTCACTAATTAATGAAGTGAATAAAACTTTTGACATGTGTTCATTAAAAAAAAAATCATGGGATGGGATAAATAAGGTTAACACTAGCTTATATTATATTAATCTGTATAAGATTAATATTAGAATAAATGTGAGATAAGGAAGAGTTAATAATCTTAAAGAAGCATCATAGAAATTATCCAACCTGAACTGAAAAAAATAAAAATTAAAAAACAGTTCTCGAGGACCTACGATAAGCATACCAAAATATCTAATCTATATGTCATTGAAGTTCTAGAAGAAAAAAAGTGTGATGCAAAGAAGAATTTCAAAATTTGAATAAATAATGACAGAAAACGTCATCATTTTGTCTAAAGCCATAAACTCTCAGATTCAGTAATTGCAGTGAACTGCAAGCAGAATAAACACAAAGAAATCTATGTGCAGTCACATCATAACCAAAGTACTAAAAATTAAAGACAAATAAAAAATTCTTAAAAGCAACTACAGAGAAATAACATATTATCTATAAAGAAATAATAATTTAGCTGGGCTTGGTGGCTCAGCCTGTAATCCTGCGCCTTTGGGAGGCTGAGGTGAGTGGATTGCCTGAGCCCGCGGGTTCGAGACCCGCCTGGGCAGCGAGACCTCATCTCTACAATAAATCAAAAAATCAGCCGGGCGTGGTAGTGCGTGCCTGTAATTCCGGCCACTCGGAAGTCTGAGGCGGAAGGGTCGCTGGAGCCCAGCAGGTCGAGGCTGCGGTGGCCGGGAGCGGCCACTGCACTCCAGTCTGGGCGACTCCAACTCAAAAAAAAAAAAAAAAAAGAAAGAAATAATGATTTGAATGGCGACAAATTTCTTATCAGAAACCACTGAGGCCAGGAAGATGTGGCTCTACATTTGTAAGGTGTTGGAAGAAAGCTACCTGTCAACACAAACATCTATATGTAGTAGAAATATCCTTCAAAAATGAAAATAATATAAAGCCTTCTCAAATGAAGAAAGACTTAAGGACTGTGTAGTCAGCATCCTTGCTCTAATAATGTTGTTAAAAATGTTCTTTGAGCAGAAGAAAAAGGATAGCAGAAAGAAACGTGAAGCATTAAAATGAAAGAAGAGCAAGATAAATAATAAATATTGATGTACACCAAATAGACTATTAATCTCATATTGAGCTCTTTAAACAAAAATTTTTGAAATAATTTTATGGATATTCATCACACATAGTTATAATACGTAAAACAAGAATATAAGGAAAACAGGAAAAGGGACCTGTCTGGTGGTAAAGTTTCTACATTCCACTAAAAGTGATAAAATAAGTAGCCTGCTAAAAATTAAGTATTGTATTATAATACTGAAGACAACTACTCACAACACTGCAAAAATGATGAAAGTCAATAACACAATTGGTAAAATGCAAAAAATATTTTGAAATACTTAGAAAGCAGAAAAAAGGATATAAATTTTAAAATAGAGCAAATAAACATAAAATATATAATAAAATGACAGAACTATACTCAACCATAATGGCAAATACATTAAACACTCCTGGTTATAACAATTAAAAAACAGAATTTCTAGAACAGATAAAATAATATCATTCAACTAATACCTTAGATAGAAAATCACCTCAAACATAACAATAAATAGGTTATAACTAAAAGAATAAAAAAAGACATACTGAGGAAGCACACATCAAAATAAAGCTGAAATGGTAAGATTAATAAAAATTAAAATACACAAGTACAAAAATTGTTCAGAATAAATAGGCCTATTACATAATGAAATGTTAAATTCACCAAGGAGATGTATGTATATAACACGAGAGCTTCAAAATATATGAAGCAAAAACTGTGAGAATTTAAAAGAGAAATAGACAAATTTATGATTATAGTTGGAGATTTCAAGACTGTTTTTCAGCAATGACTAGACATAAAATTTGCAAATATATAGCAGAAGTGAATTACAAATTATAACTTTAACCAACTGGATCTAATTGGGTTTTATAGAATACACCATTCAACATCAGTAAAATGCATATTCATTTCTAGTGTAAATGGAACATACACAAAGATAGACCATATTCTGGATAATATAACAAACCAATTTTAAAGATTTGAAATTGTTATCAACCAAACCTGGGTCTTCTTGCTTGGTGCAGTAAAGTCGAGCAATCACATCAAGATTGGTGCAGCAAGAGAAAAGAGGTTTATATGTAGGGTGCCCAGCAAGGAGAATTTAATAGTTCATGCTTAAGACCTAACCTCTCTGTTGGCTTATAAGCAAGGGTTTTTAGAGGCAGTGGCAAATGTTAGGATAGCAGAAGTTACAGGGAAAATGATATATCAGTACATGAAGCTGATACATTGGTTTGTCCCCAAAATGTGGGATATCTTGGAAATGAAAGCTTCCAAGTCATAGGTGGATTCAAAGATTCTTTGATTGATTAAGGAAACAAATATTTCTCTAGAAACTTGATGTCAGCAGAAAAGAATGCTAAAGTCTGGCATGTAGGCATGGCTCTCTCCAGGTGCCTAAGGAAAAAATTTGGCCCCAGACTGGGTGACAAAGTGAGACTCTGAGTCAAAACAACAACAACAAAAATGGAACAAATAATAGTAGTCAAAGTTCAGTCCTCTGTTCTTCCTTATCTGAGATCTATGAGCCTGTGAACAGCATTTTCTATTTAGTAGGGTCTGGATTTCTCAAAAATAATTTAGGGACACGTGTTTAGATGTCATCTTTAGTTTCTATAGGAAACAAAACATCTTGTGGCTTTAACTTCCTTGACTATTGTTTTAAACTATTATTATCTTCTTGCTTATCAAGTTGATCATTTACTTTTCAAGGCCAGCTAGGTACCTGGAATTTCCCTTGAAGAAACTCAAGATTTTTCTTTATTTTCATGTTTGAGGGGGGAGAGAAGGCAGGCCCCTAAGAGGTGTCTCTGCTCCACCTAAAAATAATGCATGAACCTAATGGAATTGAAGTAGAAATCATTATTAAATTTGATATAAAAAGGAAGTCTCCAAACACTTGGAATTTTTTTTTTTTTTTGAGTTGGAGTCTCACTCTGTCGCCCAGACTGGAGTGCAGTGGCCGCTCCCGGCCACCGCAGCCTCGACCTGCTGGGCTCCGACGATCCTTCCGCCTCAGCCTTCCGAGTAGCCGGAATTACAGGCATGCGCTACCACGCCCGGCTGATTTTTTGATTGATTGTAGAGATGAGGTCTCGCTGCCCAGGCAGGTCTCGAACCCGCGGGCTCAGGCAATTCACTCACCTCAACCTCCCAAAGGCGCGGGATTACAGGCTGAGCCACCGAGCCCGGCTAACACTTGGAATCTAAATAACACACTTTGATAAAATATTTGCTTTTTAATAGAACATTTGCAGAAATCTTACCTGATAGTCAAACTGATCAAATTAAATAGATTTATTTACAAAGTTTTCTTTAAAAAAAAATTTTTTTTAAATTTTAAAATTGTGGAGTACAGTTAAGGGTTAGGTATACAAATATTCATTGTGCAGGTACCCTTGTTGATGAGGTGTGCCCCCACTTCCCCAGACAGATATTGACTGCTGTTAATCCCACCTCCCTGCCCCTCCCTGCCCCTCCCTGCTCCACGCCCCCGCAGTTTCCCACCACTGTCAATTCTTTTCTTATAGTATTACAATAGATGTTCAAGGTCCACTTATGAGTGAGAACATGTGATACTCAGATCTTTGTTTCTGTGAAAGATCACTCAGTATTACAAACTCTAATTCCATCCAGGTTGCTGTGAAATTCATGATTTTGTTCTACAAAGTTTTCTTAAAATTAGCTTTGTTATTAATAATATACTCATGAAGCTGCCTTAGTGGCTCAGTCTGTAATCATGCACCTTTGGGAGGCCGAGGTGAGTGGATTGCCTGAGCCCGCGGGTTCGAGACCCGCCTGGGCAACTTGGTGAGACCTCATCTCTACAATAAATCAAAAATTAGCCGGGCATGGTAGGGCGCGCTTGTAGTTCCAGCTACTTGGAAGGCTGAGGCGGAAGGATTGCCGGAACCCAGCAGGTCGAGGCTGCGGTGGCCAGGAGCGGCCACTGCACTCCAGTTTGGGCGACAGTGTGAGACTCCAACTCAATAATAATAATAATAATAATAATAATAATAATAATATACTCATGGAAAGACAGAAATAGGCTTTTCATGTAATTTCAAGGAATAATGAAAGGCTTTTGTTTACCTTTTGAGTAAACTGCAAAAATAAATAAATAAATACAATAAGGTAGGGGAAAGACATGGTGTCAATAGCCTTTATACTGTCTTTCTTAGTTCGTACTGTTTAGGAAAATTGGTCTCCTATCAAAGAGTAAAGATTTTTGCTTTTTAAAATTTTTGAATTATCACTTTGGCTACATGAATGACTCTACAGAGACCTATGATCCTGTATTGTGATATCAAATGTTTTAAACCTATTATATATTTTAATAAACCTTTCAAAAATCAAAATTTCAAGTTTTGAATTCAATCTTCCTGACCTTTAAAAAAATTTTTTTAAAGATTGGTTTGCTCTACAATCCAAGATAATCATATTTGTCTTATTTGGTATACTGAAATCATATAGGAAGCATAGTCATTTATAAAGTATGCTTAATTTTCTTTGGGATATATTCATATGTGTTATTAGTATGTGTTCCAAGAGTTTATGACATTCCTATAATTCTGATATATCTTAGTATATGCTATTAGTAGTGATTATAATTATTGTTATATGCCACAAAATGGCCATGTTTTCTTATCACATCTTTGACCAAATTTAAGACTTTTTGTCATCCATAATTATTGTTTATATTTATCCTTTTCAAAAATTAGTTTACAATCACTACAGGACCATAACAGGTGCTCATCAATGTAAGTTTCTAATAACTTTGAAGATTATACCATTGGACTAGGAAAGACATGTTTTCTAGGACTCTAATTAGAGGACTTACGTGTTCATTTTACTGACCCAATATGGAGCAAAATTGGAGTTAATTGTAAGGACTGAATAGGAGACTAAAGCAATTTTTTAATGACTTCATTTGAAAGCATTGTTCATTCTTTTTGTTGTGTTTTTCAGAGTTAAAAACCACACACACACAAAAACACTCTTTCTTCTGGGCTATTTACAGATTTTGACAATTGAGAAAAATATGTTCTTGTAAGCAAAAATTTGAAGCATTTTTTTCTCTCTACCAGACTTCTCCAGAATTTGGAAGCTATTTGTTAGTATTGATTTATGACACAGAGAGATATTTGCATATGTTCAATAAGAATCTTTTCTCTTTTATAACAGAACATGATTGGAGATACTGGTTATTTTACCAAGGCTGGGATGACATTTTCAGATATGAAACAGATTTCTTGAGGAATTGAGATTGAGACCTATAAATATCTGATAAAAAGCCCCTTGGAAAGGCTGGTTTGTAACCTTACAGGGTTCCTGAGCTGTGGTAGGTAAGAAAGTTTGTTCACTAACAGGCCCAGGTACCCCAAGTTCTTTGGAAGCTCAAAGAGAGGAATTCACTCAATTCACACAGGTATTTGCCAGCTCAAATCCTTGACTGGTCTTCAAAAACTTTCAAAGATCGAATCTTAGGTTCCTTATGAAAACATTTCAACAAGGACAATTTATCAAAAAACCTCTGTTGGCAAATAATTATTCTTGTTTTATACTTCTTGCACATGAGAGTATAACTTATTTTGCAAATAAATCAGTCCTTTATGATATGTCTTGGTAAAAATGGAGGACTGGAGAGGAAAAATTATGTTTCAAAAGAAGCTATAGTACACCTGTTATTAGATTCTCTTGTTCTTTGTTTTTTGAATTTTTATTATTGTTTTGGACTGCATTCTCAATTCTTTCCTGGCTACAAGTTCTCAAACTAACATCTTCAATTTTTTCTTTCAGTTTTCTGAGTTGGAATCACTTTTTAGTGATTAAAAAAAATTTTAAAAAACAGTGTTTTTTTTAAAGTCTTGAAAACTGGAGCTAAACAACGTATATGAACAACTTTAGTATCTATCTGCTGATGGAAGGCCTCTTTTAACTTGAGACCTCCTATTTGATGAAGAGATACATAAAAGACTCATATTATCAATTGAGGCCAGATTCAAAAAGCACTCCAAAAATATGGAAATATTATATTGACCTCTCCCACAAAAGAAAAGATTTAGTTCCCCCATCCAACCAAGAAGCATGTCCCAAGAGTCAGCTAAAACCAGAATGAAAGGGCCCCTAACAGGTACTGTTGAGCACCCAGACAGCGATTAAACTTCAGGGAATCACCAGCTGGGTACACCTGTCCAGAATTAAACCTGTCTCTTATGAGTCTCCACAGGCCCAAGGAAAGCGAGCTGCGTACACTTGTGAAACTGTAGAAGACCTCAAGTACGTATTCAAGAGACTGCCTCCTGAAGGTAACCACAAAGGCTAAGTAGTATCCTCTATTTTGATACCCAACACGTATTTAAGCTTGATATTTCTATTTGTATTTTAAACTGATACAACTAAAGCCCAATGGGAAGAAAACTTACTTGTTAACTTTCTAGTATTATCACCTCAGGAAAAACTCTCCAACGATTGGATTTGCCATCCACAGCCACAAGTTGAGGGGCTGGGTTTTAATTTGTCCCTACTAGAAAGTTAACTTGACACCAATGACCCCCTTGAGGAAGAGTCTCTTTTGGTAGTACAAACTGGGAAATAACTGAAAGTACTCAGATGTATACATCTAACAGATCTTTATAACCGTTCCATTCAAAAGGAAGTCCACAGGCTCAATGATCCCTCCTTGACAGCTCTTTGCTGAACTTGTAAAAGTGAACCCTGTGCTAATGCAAGTAATAGATGAATGGCACCCACCTTCTGTTTTCCCTGTGACATTTGACACATTCATCTCCTGTGAACCTAATGTTACCCATTGATATCCCCCCTCTCAATTACATTCCATCAAATTCCAATCTCCCCAGGGACAATGTACAAATTGGACAGGTATAGATACTCTCACATGGAAACTCTTTTATCTGACTCCTAAGGGAGAAAAGGCACATACCTGGACCTAAAAACCTCAGGACTCAGAGAGGGAGCTCTCCAATGCAATATGCAACCACCATGGGGCTAGCCTGATTACTTGATTTAATTTTTCTCTCCCTTATCTGGCAGGTGCACCTCTTGTTGTATATTCCTTTGTGCCGTCAGGAAAATAAACTGCCTTAGGAGAGGTGCCCCAGTCCCATATTTTTATCGCCTCTAAAGGCTCTGGTCTATCCTTGCATAGATAATTCTCAGTTTCATAGTAAATGTGCCATAGGGCAAATACATCCTTAAAAAGTAGTGGTCTATAACATCATTACAACCAGACATAAAATGAGTCATAGTTTTAATCCTGACTAGGATTGGGATGACACTGGGAATTGCTGCTCCTGAGGTGGTTTTCTCTATCATGAGACATTAAGAAATCTCACCCAGACCATGGGAAATCTGGCCACAAATACAGAAGCCCTACAACACCACAACACCTTCCTTAATTCCTTAGCAATTGTTGCTTTTGACAATACACCAGCTCTAGATTATTTTTTAGTGGAACAGGAAGGAGTTTGTGTGGCAACTCATGAAATTTGTTGTACCTACATTAACAATTTCAGAGATGTTGAAATTGATATGCATCTATAGTCTGGCTAAATGGCTGCATTCCTTTAGAAAGGGAAGCCCAATGGCTTATCAATCTGGAATGCAATCAAAACAGTCTTTCCACCTAAAAACTGACTCCTCCCATTATAAAGACCACACATTGCCATACTTATATTGCTTATATTTAACCTAGACCTGTTTAACCTTCTTGTAAAGTTTGTGTCTTCTAGATTACAGCAATTGTAAAGAGTATGCTGGTGCAAGCCTTCAAGCCCATCTTTCCTTGTAGCCCAGAATATAGAGACATCTTCCCTTTGGGCCCCTTAGATTAGGCATCCAGAGATTTTTACTCCTCGAATACAGGCAGGATCTAACACGCATAAATTAATCAAGAAGCAGCTACAGAAGATAGACTTCTACACTTCTGCAACCCCTTAAAACGAAGGAGAAGTAAGCCGGGCTCGGTGGCTCAGCCTGTAATCCCACGCCTTTGGGAGGTTGAGGTGAGTGGATTGCCTGAGCCCATGGGTTTGAGATACGCCTGGGCAACTTGGCGAGACCTCATCTCTACAATAAATCAAAAATCAGCCGGGCGTGGTAGTGCATGTCTGTAATTCCAGCTACTTGGAAGCCTGAGGTGGAAGGATCGCCGGAGCCCAGCAGGTCAAGGCTGTGGTGGCCGGGAGCGGCCACTGCACTCCAGTCTGGGCGACAGAGTGAGACTCCAACTCAAAAACAAACAAACAAACAAAAAAAAAAATGAAGGAGGAGTATGTATATATCGCCAAGGGAGGAATGAAATAAGGCTCTAGCAGGACTAGTTTCCCAAAATGAAGGTTACATGCCAGCCAAGAGCAATTGAGATCATCAGGGTACCAAAAGCAACTTCTGCCTGCCCTTTTTGCTTGGTATATGCTGTTTATAATTCATTAACATGCCGAAAGACAGAAAGACATCCCTACAAGTGCCATAACAGTTTACAGTTGCCATGGCAATTCCCAGAAGTTACTCTATATGGTTTAAAAAAGGAAAGAAGTCTTTGATTCTGAGAACTCCTTGCCCCTTTCCCCCAAAAGTCATGAATAATCCACCCATTGCTCTGCATAAAATCAAAAGATAGATATAAAAGTTAAAAACCCATCAATGTATGCCAGCAATGCCATTCTTCCTAATAGCCCAGTCCAGGCCACTCTGCCTATGGAGTAGCCTGTTCTCTGTCATTTCAAGAAACTTACTCTTATTTTCCAACTCTAATCATAGTGATGCACGTGGGCTGCTCTGCCTATCGGTCTTTCTCTTGAGTAAACTTACTTTTCATTTCCTACTTATGGCTCACACTTGAATACCTTCCTGCCCAAAGTCAAGAATCTACTTGGCTTCTTGGGCTGAACTCCAGTTCTGGGGTTTGTCTACATCATCTTCCTTGGCAACTTGGGTGGGACCTCAAATTTGAAATGCCCTGACTTGTATCAAATCCAAAAGCTGCTTCTTTGAAGAGATGAATACAATGAAAGAAGGTACAAATTACCAATATTAGGATTAAAATAGGAAATAATACTATGGACCAAACAGACATTTAAAAAAAAATACTACAAAATCTCTTTATACATAAATTAAAACACTTATTTGAAATGGATTAACTTCTCAAAAAGCACAAATGAATAAAACTTATTTAAGATAAAATAGATATCTTTAATAGTCCTAAAACTAGTAAAGACATTAGCAAAGACTCTTCTTTTGTTATAGGCCAAGGCTCTGGGAATGAACGTTTCTTATATTTCTCGTCTGATTCAAAGTTGAATATCTAAATGTACTAAGGTAGACTCTTTGATTGTTATGACTTCTCACACTCCCTTAAATAACTATCAACATGATTGGATCTTAGTCCTTGTTAATTCAGTCTCAGGGGTTGGTGAAGGGATTAGGAGATCTTGAGTCATGCCATTTTTAATTTGACCTTGGGGATAAGTGAGGGGCTATGGAGTATAAATTCTGAGTAAGTTGTACTGTCAGCAAGTGAGCTTTTAGGATAAATACACCAACTTGCTTCTTGATTCCATAGTATTAGATTAAATGCCCACTTCTCCTACCCTCTGACTTTGTCTCTGATTGGCCCCAAGGGAGAGAGCAGCTAGTTTGTTAGGCTAGAATTCTTTGACCAAAACATTAGTTTATTCTGAGTTCTTTGTTTGACTAATCCTGAACTTGGACTTCTGGCTCTTTTGTTTTAGAATGGTTAGAGCAAGAATTCTGCTGAATCAGTTTAGCAAAAGTCCTCCAAGCTTGGCTTCTGACCACCCTTATCTTATCACCCCAGCCAGCCTTTGCCAATAACACTATTAATTAGTATAGCTAGAAATTTATAATTTTTGATATATTCTCTTAGTAATTCTTTGATCTACTAACCGTCACTTTGCTCCTTGGTTATAAATCCCAGGTTCTTCTTGCTGAAGGCATAGTTGAGTCCAGTCCTTCTCCCACATTGGAGACTCCATTGCAGTAGTTCCTATACCTATTACCATGGCAACTCTTGAGTAAAGTCTCACCATCTTTAGCAAGCATTTGGATGATTATTTTTCTTTAACAACAATAAACCACAGTTAAAAACTTTCCCAGGAAAGATATCTCAGGGCCCAGATAGTTTTACTTAAAAATTCTACCAAATATTTTTAAAATAACACAAATTCTTTATAATTTCTTCTAGCAAATAGAGGATTGAATACTTCCCAATGCATTTTGCAAGGTCAGTATTGCCCTTATACCAAAACCAGACAAAAGCCGGGCTTGGTGGCTCAGCCTGTAATCCCACGCCTTTGGGAGTCTGAGGTGAGTGGATTGCCTGAGCCCGCGGGTTCGAGACCCGCCTGGGCAGCAAGACCTCATCTCTACAATCAATCAAAAAATCAGCCGGGCGTGGTAGCACATGCCTGTAATTCCAGCTACTCGGAAGGCTGAGGCGGAAGAATCGCCGGAGCCCAGAGGGTCGAGGCTGCGGTGGCCAGGAGCGGCCACTGCACTCCAGTCTGGGCGACAGAGTGAGACTCCAACTCAAAAAAAAAAAAAAAAATACCAGACAAAGATGTGTAAAACTTGGAGTATAGAGATCATTATTTTTGTATGTTTCTGTAGAATTAAGGTTTTATGAACAAATTTTTTGTAAATTGGGATCCTGGGCTAAAAGCAGTGCTTGGGTAGTTAAACTGGATAGATAGCAAGATTAACTTTAGAGGTGTGTGATTACATTTCAAGGAAAAATTAAGCTCAGGCCTTCAAGGCAACTTTTAGGTCATAAAAAACAAAAGACACAGGAAATTGGGGGCAGGATGGGACTTATTCAGGCCTTTGGAAAGATATAGTTATATCTCAAAAGGATATATTTACATTCCTAAAAAGGATACTGGTATCCCTTTCATTTATCTTCAAGGAACAAAGATTCTTCTCTCTTCTTTTTATAGGAGGGAGAGACAGCTGCTTCTTTCTCTTGTATATAAGCAAAACAAAACAAAACATTTTCTTATGGTCCGTATCTAAGATACAGATTTTATATGCAAAGGAGATTTGATCTGGCTTTTATTCAGTTGTTCCTAGAATAAGAACTGGGATGAGAGAAGTCATGTAGTTATTATTTGCTTGTAAATAAATAATAATCTGCCTCTAATCTAGCACACTTCTTGCACATACATTTTAAGACAGAGTTGATAAAGTGAATATTAAAAACCTAACACAAACAAAAAGAGTGCTCAGGTGGTCTCAGATTGGCATTCAACTACTCTAGACCAAAAATGGCACATGCCAGTTCTGCTCACTATTTTATGGCTAGAACGAACTACGTGGCTCTAATCAAACATGGAGTGGGAAAAGAGGAACAGTAAAACCATGTATTTCAAGGTGGAGAGGTAAAATTATTTAACTGCCTTAATTTTATCAAAGCTTTTTGTTTAGAAGACAAGAGTCTGATGAATTAAATTAATTGCTATCAACTCTCTCACATGAACATTCCAAAAAAAGAAAACAATATTCATTGAAAAAAATAACACACTATAATGTAGTCAATGACGTCAATATCACTTCCATCTGGTAAGACTGAAAGATATTGTTGCTTTGGGATTTTAATTCTCATAATGAGGCTTACTACTTCATTGTTAACTGAATCTAAGGCAGTGGTTCTCAACCACGAGCCACTTCTTCCTCTCTCTTTCCCCATCTCAGTTGACATTTTTGACTTTTTGTTTTCCAGTCAGGGTCTCACTCTGTTGCACTGGAGAGCAGTGGCATGATCATAGCTCACTGTAGTCTTGACCTCCTGAACTCGGGCTATCCTTTCGCTGCAGCTTCCTGAGTGGCTGGCAGTCCAGTCTGCTCACTTGTTTTTTGCTTGTTTGTTTTTTTTTCTTAGAGTCAATTTCGCTATGTTGCTTAGTCTGGTCTCAAATTCTTGAGCTCAAGAGATCCTCCCACCTTGGGCTTCCAAAGTGCTGGGATTACAGGCATGAACCATCGCACCCAGCCTGATGACATTTTTAACTGCAGCAACTGGGGTGGCATCTGATAAACAGAGCAAGAAATGCTGTTAAATGTTGTTAAATGCTTACAATGCAACAGGACTGTCCCCATAAAAAAGAATTATCCAGCAAAAAGTACTATAATGCTGAAATTAAGAAACAGATGTCAAGAAGAAAATGACCCATTCGCTTTTATTAAAATTTTCTATAAAAATATTTGTGTTTCTAAAATGTAAACATAAATAAAAATATGCCTTGTGCAATGTTATGTACAAGCAAGGTTAAAGTGAAAATTTATATGATGTCTGACTTACTCAAAGAAACTTTCTTTTGTTGACCATACAAACTAGGACATAGACCCTATTAGATGATTCCTGAGTGCCATAGAGGTCCTTTTCAGAATATTCATTAAGATGGTAATGAGAAGCAGACTGCCATGGCAACTACTTCCCCAGTTTGATCACAAAAAGAACTCCCATCAAACCATACTTATTCCAGGACACAATTTGCTACAGAAAACTCTCTGTCCCTGACATTAAATAATTCTTCTTTTGAACTGTCCCCCAAACTTCTTGATTGGTCCCTTGCAGCCAATAAAGTAATGCCAAGTGCACCTGGAAATTAATGAGAAAAATGCCTCACTTCAAAAGTCCCACCTTCATAGAATATTTGCCAATCCGACTCTATCTAAGTATGTAAGTTTTCTACTCCATATACTTACTCTTCTTTCCAATTCTTTTGAATCAAAGCTAAAATGAAAGTGATGACAGATGTGTCCCTTCTACAGTTTGTGAATATGCTGCCTTTGTTAATTTCTTCTTGGACTTAATTTTTGTTTTTGATTAGATCACTAACATTAAAAATATTCATTTCTTGGTAGTTATCCTGGATAATGGAGTGCTTTTATCTCGCTCATAACTGTACTCCATTATTTAAAGATAATTACTGCCCCACATGGTTTAACTAAGCTTTGATACAATTTTATAATGCAACTTAGAGCAATAGGTTTTTTCCTACATCAGGCTCACTCAGTCCCTTTGATAAACTTAGAGATAATGTTATGAATTTCAAAAAATTTTACCCAAGGACATCAGAACTAAATTAAGAAAACAGGATTTGTTTAGTAGAAAAGGTCATACAATAAATTAAAACACATCAAGTCCCCTGAGGTTAGCCATGATAAGCTTTTTTAAAGAATGCAGACATAAAAATATGGCTTGAAGCCGGGCTCGGTGGCTCAGCCTGTAATCCCACGCCTTTGGGAGGCTGAGGTGAGTGGATTGCCTGAGCCCGTGGGTTGGAGACCCGCCTGGGCAGCAAGACCTCATCTCTATAATAAAATCAAAAAATTAGCCGGGCGTGGGAGCGCATGCCTGTAATTCCAGCTACTTGGAAGGCTGAGGCAGAAGGATCGCCGGAGCCCAGCAGGCGAGGCTGCGGTGGCCGGGAGCGGCCACTGCACTCCAGTCTGGGTGAGCGAGTGAGACTCTGACTCAAAAAAAAAAAAAAAAAAAAAAAAAAAAAAAAATATGGCTTGAAAAATTTTAAGATTTGGTGAAATAGACTGTTGGGAGCCGGCCACGGAGGCCACGGAGGCCCACTGAGCGTTAGGGATCAGGAAGGGCTGTTGACCCCGAGACCACTAGGATGCATTCGGGAGCTATTGACCCCATTTCCTCCCCCTTTCTACTCAGCACTAACCAGATTAAGCTCCTGTGAGCTCAAAACATAGAAACTCTGAGACTGGGATGAACACAAGCTAACTTTAGAAGCTCATTGCTCCCATTCTCCCACAAACTGCAGTTTTGGCTTTCACACAACTTATAATTTAAACTTGTGTCACATCTAAGAGCCTTAGTATTGGTCACAGGCTCCTGGGTCATGATCTTAGGATTTATTGAAGGTGTAAATTGTAAAATATAGTTTTAGAAAACAGCCATTTTGTTGAAAGAATGCGACTGGATTACTTGCAGGTAGCCCACTGTGAACTTTGGACTGGGCCACATTCCAAACATTCTGGGATGGGCCACTTTCATTTGTAAAGTAAATACTTAAGCTTCTATAGAATTGTTTAACTTGGCGTAAATCAATCAGCTTAGGATGAAAAGGTTTATAGAATATACCAGTCACAGATTAGGTTATCCTTTGTTACGGGATTAAGATTATCATATGAAAAGGGTTTAAAGGCAATCATTGATTAAGTTTTCATGGATTAAGGTTTCTGGTGGGTGGGGGATGCCCCTCCCACATCTGACTTTGTGTGTGAAAGACCAGTTGTAATTCCCAGTAACACACATCACTTCTGCACTAGACTGGAGTCCAGTCTCCTTCTTTCTCTCTTCTTACCCCCAATCGCCGACGCCATCTCCACGTTTGGGGTACCCTGAACCTGACTGGAGCTGGTCTCTGGCAATAGACCAAGAGAAATTTCTGGCAAAAGAGCTTTTAGTATTATTAACAAATTCTTTGCAAATTGACTAATATAAGTAGAAAAGGAGAAGATGGTTAATCAAGAATTCCAATAATAGATAACCCTAAACTTCTGATTCTCTCCCTGTTTTATAAATCAATATCAAATTAAAATTTTACATTTCAGTATTAGGTCAATATATTAAATACACCTAGGGTTGAGATATAATAAGAACACTCTGTTTTTTGCCCTATAAATTTTGTTAGTTCCCTCTAGTATCAATAGAACTATTCTCTAGTTCTTCTCTTTCCATATATATAATCGAGCCATACTTTCCTCATTCTTTGGGAGGATTTTTTTGATTCTTTATTATTTTTATTTATATAACTTGATTTAGCCAATGAAATATGACCAGAAGTGGTTCTTTTAAGAGTTAAGTATAATTCATCACGTCCCTTTCTTCCTACCTTAGAGGTCATGGAAAAACATATTGATGAATTCATCAATTTAATTCCCTGAATGGCAGTAATAAATAAAGTTCTTCTGCTGACCCATGTGAAACATATCACAAGGAAGAAGTACAACTTTGTTGGCCAAACCACTGAGATGTGGGATTGTTAGTTACTATAGCATGACCAAGCCTATCCTAACCATTACTTCTTCCTAAAGTATCCGTTTCTTATGAAGGTTAAAACACACACACACACACACACACACACACACACACACACACACACACACAGCATCCATAAGGAATAAAACATTTCTTCAGTTTCTTATAACTGGGTAATAATTTAAAGTGGCAGGCCAGTGAAATGTAATAGGAAATTAGCAATTAAAGCATGTTCCCACATGTATCAATGAGAATAGACAATCTAGCTTAGAAATAAGAGACTCAGCTTGGAGATTTTAAGAATAGCTTCTACTTGGAAACAGCACAGAATTCTTCTTGCAGAGTCATTACTTATGTAAAAGTAAAAATCCTTGCAGACATCAGTAGTTTCATTTTGTTTTCTTTTGTTTTTTAAAAATGTAAATCTTGAAGACCAGAGAAGAAGGATCAAGGAAAACATTTACAGGTTTATAAAGAAGGGAAACAAATAAAAATACAAGCAATATGCAGTTCAGAAATACATCATCTGATACAATAAAATAGACTTGTCATGTAGTCTTGAGAAATTGTAGTTAAAGTACCTGGAAATTTTCCTATGAGAAAGAAAATAAGAATTGTCTATCAGAGTAGACATAGAAGAACAGACAGAGAATGAATCTGATAATATAACATATTTAGCAGCAGGTCAAATATAATAAAATAGTAACTAGTTTTGAAGTAACTGGAAAAGAAGACATCTATAATTATTGTACAGAGGTTTTATAAAATCAGTGTGTTTTTAGAAAGTCTCCTAACTGGTAGAGTAAAGATGCTACAGGTCCCTTATTCAGAATTGCAGTCACTTGTGGAGAGATAGATGCGATTCTGAGGAAGAAGCTTTTTCCTTCCTTTGCATGAAGAGGATAATGAAGTAATTTTAGAAAGCTTCTCTTAGCGCCCACGTTGATCAAATCTGGCAGGACCGATTGAACATGTCTAACCTCGATAGCTTGTTGTGCTGATGGAATAAAAGGAACAGAAATAAAACTGTATTATTTGATGGTTATTTGGACAGTACAATTTAGGCATGCAATTTTAGTTAAGGCATCAAGCCCTGAGAATTCTTGTTCAGGTGGGAAATATAAGTACACTTCATACAGGATGCAAAAAAAAAGGTGTATTCCATTTTATAAAGTCAATTGCATCATAACAAAGTAATAAAGGAAGAACAATAATAAAAATAGATGCTTCAATAAAATATGAAGTAAAGAAATTGTCTTAAATATAAGAACTGGGATGAACTTTAATCTGCTTAGAAATTGCTAGTGTGTTACCAACATTAGAAGACAAAGAAATGTTGAGAAATCCTTCAGTTGTGAGTATGGAGTGGCTAAAACTTGTGTCAAAGAAGCCATTGGAATCACATATTACTTCATGTGTAAAAACATAAAGACAGTGAAAATCATGAGTCTAATGGCAATGGCAATGGCAAAGCTGAGATCATGTTATAATCCTCTAATTTACAGCAGGCAATGAGGGTCACAATTGGAGAGTTATACACAGAGCTGAGAAGTTTGCAAATGTATCCTGAATGATTTGTGTATATGACTTTTGAATAATTTTCTTCTCAACCCCTAATCACACTGACTATTTAAAAATCTTCTAGAAACAAAGAGAACAAAATAGATATACTTAACATTATATATATTTAAAAAATCCCATTAGAGAGCAGAGTATTCAACAAAATCTAAAATACACAAAGTGATAAACTTATATTAGGAAAGAAGAGGCCCACAGCAGAATAATTCACCATGTACGGAATTACAGAAAGATCAACCAAAGTTATAATAAACTTTAGATGGCCTCATGTTGCTGTTGTAATGGTTTAAAATTCTTAGCCACAAAAGTTTAGAACTATCTTCCACATTTTTTCTACTTGCTTTCACCAAATTCATGGGGTCATTAGCCAAGCTAGAAAACTAGGGAAATTCCTCTGAAGCACTTCAGTCCTTCATTAACTGTAAGACAGTGAACTATAAAGACTGAGGGTATTAGGAGAATCCATGGAAGTAAAAATCAGTTTATTTCAAAGAATCAACAAAATTGACACGTCCCTAGCTCAATTGATTAAGGAAAAAAGACCCAAATTAACAGTAACAGGAATGAAAAAAGAGCACTATAGAGCATAAATATTAAGGATAATAAAGATTATTATGATAAATATCATGACAATAAAGTCTACAACCTCCATGAAGTGAACTGATTCCTTGAAAGATATATATGGCAAAATATGACTGAAAAAGAAAAAGAAAAACTCAAAAACCCTATGTTAATTTCTACAAATTAATGCATAAAGATCTTCCTCCAATGAAAACTATAGCCTATAGATGTATGTAACATCATTAGATATCATAGAAATGCAAAATAAAGCCACTATTAAAAAGTGAATCAAAAACTCAAAATATCTGAAAATAGCTTTAAAAAACAGAATGGGAAATACTTTCCTACTCATTTTATGATAACGAAACTGGATGACTTTGGAAGTTAAAATAAAATAAGATCACAGACTAATATCTCTCAAGAACAAAGATTTAATAATTGTTACCAAAATATTATCAAATTAAATAATGTATAAAAAGAATATTATATCATAAACAGATGGTGTATTCCCCAGGAATGCCAGGATGGCTTGATTTTATAAAATTGGGTAATATGATTCACTACATTGACAGAAAAAAAATGAAGACCTATGAATATCTAAATATGATAGATTCATACAGTTTTTAACCAAATTCAACATCTATTCATGATAAACACTCTCAGCAAAATAGGAGTAGAATCCATCTGATAAAAGGTATCTATGACAAACTTAGAGCACACATTACACTTAATGCTCAAATACTGAAAGCTTTTCCATCTAGGGAGCATGACAAAGTCTGCTACTCTTACCACTTTGATTCAATATGGCATTGAAGTCCTTCTCAGTGGTGTAAAGCAATGACAAGACACACAGATATACAGAATGGAGAAAGAAGAGCAAAAATGTCTATATTTGCAGATTACATAGCAAATAGAAATTCCTAAGGTATATCTAAAATAATTATTGGAATTAATAATTGAATTTAATATGTCTATAGTCCACAAAACCCAATTATAAGTCTATATACTAGCAATAAGTAACTGGAAATAAAATTTAAAGAGCCAATATAATTGATAATAGTACTTAAAATATAAAAATTAGAAATATTTTTTTTAATTTTAAAGATGTGGAGTACAATTCAGGATTAGGTATACAAATGTTTATTATGCCTTGAGAAATAATTTTTAAAAATATGTGCAAATATTTACATTGAACGTTACCAAGCTTTGCTGAGGAGACAGAAACAGATGCAAAGACATACATTTTTACTGAAAGATTCAATATTGTTGGGGTGTCAATTCTTCCCCAAATAATCTTTAAACATGATGCAATTTAACCCAAAATTCTAGCAGACATTTTCCATGAAAATTTCCAAGGTCTTTCTAATATTTTTTTAATGGAAAAAGTTTATAATAGACAAAACAAATTAAAGAAACAAGGACAAAATTGGGAGTTTTACATTAACTAATTTGAAGGTGTACTATAAATTGGCACTGAGCAAGACAACATAATTATGGCATAGCATAGACATACAGAACAATGGAAGAAAATAATGTCCAGAATTAGTTATTCTCATAAATTTAGTAACTTTTTTAACAAATGTGTTAAACACAATAGAGAATTTCAAAAAATGGTGCTGAACAACTGACTATGCATATGAAAAAAATAAATTTCAACTCTTACTTTATAGTATATATAAACTTATAATGGGTTATAGACTTAAATGTAAACACTAAAACAATAAACCTTTTAGAAAAAAAGAAAATAACAAAAAAAACTTCAGCAAGTAGTACAAGGAACAATTATGTATGTCGAATGCAAGAAGCATGAACCATAAAAAATTAATAAATTAAAATTTATCAAAATTAAAACCATAGCTCTTTGAAAGACACCATAATAAAATGAAAAACAAATCACAGACTAGAAGATAAATTTGTGACACATTATTTTGACAAGAAAATTATGTGCAGCTTTTATTTTTAAAACTCCTTCAATGTTTACAAAATAATTTTTAAAATAGTAAGAATTTTTGATATTTCAAAAAAATAAATATATGAAAGGCTAATAAGCACACAGAAATACTCAATATCATTAATCATTAAGCAAATAGAAATTACAATACAATCTCTGCATAGTCACTAGAATAATTAAATACTAACCACGCCAACTTTTGGTGAGGATTTATAGAAACTGGGACTCTTATACATTGCTGATAGGATTGTTAAGTTGTACAGTCATTCTGGAAAGAAAGTCGACAGTTTTTTATAAAGTTTAAATACATTTATCATCAAACAATTTCATGAATTTTCCCAAGAGAAATAAAAATACATATCTATACAGTTTCATAAAAATACTAACAGAAGCTATATTCATAATAACCTCAAACTGGAAACAACTCAAATAGTCATCATGAGTTGAACTGATGGTGTATCTTCTAATGTAATGGTACTCATTTTATTATACATCTCAACACTTCATATTTTCTTGTTCCCTCAGCATCCTCAAAAACAGGCTGTGAGTGCCCCTCCCAGAGGACCAGATGTACCCATGTGAAAAGGCTGACCCCTGTCACAAGTTCTTGCTCTTCCTTGACTAAAATCTAGTACTACTCAAATGCACCGAACCAATTCACAGGAGCCTTTTGCGTGTGTACTCCATTCTGACCACCATTCGAGGAATTTGGATCCTTAATCTCTCAGCTCCTCACCTGCTTGGTTGAGCCTGCTTCTTTGGTGCTTCCTCCCCTGTGGCTACTTCTTGGTATGCAGTGACTCTTTCTGTAGAATCTAACTGTAAGAACAATTTTTGTTTTCTGCCCCTTTCTGGTGGTGGCATTAAACTGATCATCACTGAAAAACTCCACAACATGCAACATACTTATCAACGAAAGGGAACAAACTACTGAATGATGTAATAATGTGGATGTATCTCAAAAGTATCATGCTTAAAAAAAAAAAGGTAGACCCAAAAGATTTCACATACTATACGATTCCATTTTTATGACATCTTAGAAGACGTGTGGCTAAGCAAATTGGTGGCTGCTTGGAGCTGGAGATGAGGGCTATTATCTGCAGAGAGGCACAAAGGGATCTTATGGGGTGATAAAAATGGTCTATGCTGTGGTTATGCTTGGGATTACATGGTCATACATCTTTGACAAAATTCATCAAATCCTACATTTAAATGAATTCATGTTTTTTGGTCTCACTTGTCACCCAGGCTGGTCTGCAGTGGCACCATGGTTGATCACTGCAGTCTGGACCTCCTGGGCTCAGGCAATCTTTCCACCTCAGCCTTCCGAGTAGCTGGGACTACAGGTGTGCACCACCGCATCCAATTAATTTTTTTTTTTTTGTAGACACAGGTTTGGCTGTGTTGCCCAGACTGGTCCTGAGTTAAACACTCCTCTCACCTTGGCCTCCCAAAGTGCTGGTATTACAGGCATGAGCCACCATGTCCAACCATTTTATCTCTATATAAACTATAACTCAGTAATTTTTTAAAAATATGGCTCGAGTTCCTAACCTTGATCAGTCCTAACCTTCATTGTCCTCTTTCTGTTTCTGACTTAGTTATGTCCTATTAATCTCCCATAACATTAAAAACTTTTCCATCTTTGAAACTTTGATTTATTTGCTTCTCCAGTGGCTGACCACTCTTCAGTTTTTCAGTTCACAGAGATTATCCTGGGTTGCATTTACAAGTCTCGTTTTGGGAAGTCAAATATAGTGGCCAAATGGCTTCAATTTAAATTCTGAGATATTAAATGTTGATGAAAATAGAGGCTCAAGTACTAAGAATGGGGTTTGGAAGATTTAGTTAAAAAAGTCAAGAGGCATTTATTTTATGTGATTTATGTGAAGCAGTTTGGTTTTTGCGTTGCTTCAAATTTTTAATGCACACCAGTATCACTTGGGAAACATGCCAAAATTATGTTGACCTGAGGTAGGCTTCAGGATCTTGGTTTTTAAGAAGTCTCCTGGGTGATTGGGGTATGTGGTTTTCTGACCATATTTTAAAATCTCAGTTTTGTTGGAAAGAAGCTAATTTGGTCTGTTTTGTCATAGAAAGTGAGCATATGTGTGTGGTGGTCATCGAGGGGTGGAAAGAATTGTATTCACTGAATTCATATGTCATTTCTGCTATTTTCAAATTGTGATACATTGTGAAATCACTTAAACTCTTTGAACATCAATATCTTTATTTAGGAGTGCTGTACCCACCCTTGAGATTTGTTGTACTAAAAGTATGATGTCATGCATTCAGAACTGTGCCAAGCATATAGTCCACATTAGACGTTATTTATCTCTTTTGTTTGGTTTATTTTAAAGATAGCATACATATTCTTAAATTTTATTCAGATATTTGATTTATCTAGGAGACAGTATCCAGGATAAGAAATATCTTGTTTTTCTATTGTTAGCCATAAGTTTTAAATTGGGAGAAAGGAATGATTAGTTCTTTGCTATTAATAGGTCCTCTTGCTGCTTAGCACTAAGAAGAGTAATTAATTTTGTGATGTAAGTGGTTAAAATTGAGGGGTATAGCATGGCTAAGAAAGAGTTCTTTTTTCCCGTCTCCTTTTTCTTTCTTCCTCCCCTCCTTTCCTCCCTCTCCCCGCTTTCCTTCCTCTTCCTTCCCCTTCCCTCCCCTTCCTTCCTTCCTTCCTTCCCTCCCTCCCTCTCTCTTTCTTTCCTTCCTATTAACAGGTCTAGATAAATATCTAAACAGTAATGGAAGCTTCCTTGTCTCTAACTCTCCTTAGCATAACAGCAATAATGACCGAATGATAGCCCCACTTTTCTAGTTTTACTGATATGACACTGTCCAGCTAAGGTTCATCCTCGAGGTTGAGTCAAGCTCTAAAAACTATTCATATAAATTCTTTTATCTGTACTTCATAGTTAGGTATATTGAAACCCACTAAAGTGATTCTTCCCTGCTAAAAAAATGAATTTAGAGTAGAGTTTCAAATTCATCCTAAATTTCTCAATTTGAACTTTCCTTTGGCCTCCAAATACTTTTTAAAAGGTTAGGGCAGAATGTTGTTGCCATTACTAAACTTAGATTTCATTTCAGTCACCTTCAGGTGCTTGTTTATTTCCTATTTATTATTATTTGCTTTTGATTCAGGCTTATTTTTCACTATCCAGCAGTCCACCCATGCTATACTCATCAAGTTTATCTCTCATCAGTCACTCTGCACACATTTTTTTCTTCCTACCTCTCTGCTTTGAGTCACATATTTTCTCCACCTGGGACAATCTTTTTCCAGTTTAAATTCTTCCCATTGCTCAAGATCCTATTCAATCTCTACGTTTCCTCTTGGAAACTTTCTTCAATTACTCTAACCTTCTCTGAATTTCCTGCTGTATTTATTGATGAGTCACAGTGCAGTGATTTAATTACATACAGAATGTCAGAGCTTGGGGGAACCTTAGAAATCATCCAGCCCAGTGCTTCTGTTCACAGGGAAGAAAACAGAGCACAGGAGGCAATTTGGGGAGAGTAGAAGAACATGCTCTGAGAGAGTGGGTAGAAACAAGATTTGGATGTGACACTGATGGCATATGTGATGCTAATGATCTGGCCACAGGCAGGGATCGATGTTGAGAAGAGTAACCAACGTTAGACTCACAGAGGAGAAGAAATGGGATTGGGAGTTAATAAGAGATGTACTGGTGTATTAGAGAGGAACATAGAGATTTTGGTGCTGATCTGTATGCATCCTCAACCACAGGAACTCTCTAGAATGCTAGTGCCTTACCAATAGTGTCAGAAATATGCATCCCCTCGCCAAAAAAAAAAAGAATTATGTAGCCATAGGGCAGAGGGATATATGTTCACTGGACATATTTACTCTTTTTAAAAATCATATTTCAGAGCAGTTATTTTTAAGTAAATGATTCTAAATTGTCAATGGATATTTATTGAAGTTAATTGTGATATATTCACACAAAATGTTGTAGAAGTGAAATCTCAAGTAGAAGAACAAACATAAGAAAAAAACATAGAAGGAAACATTATGTGGTACAAAGGAAGATGGTGAGGCTAGCTTGAACTTGAACAGAATCTCCTGGCATGGTGTTAAGGAGGATGCCAGTGAACCTGGAGTGTGTTTTTAGGTTAAAAAAAAATCTACTGAAGGGATAACAAAAACATGGAACCAACAGAACTGCCCATCAAAGCTGGACTGCATAAAAATAATGTGGTGCATATACACTATGAAATATTACACAGCCATTAAAAAAGGACAAAATTATGGATGTTGCAGCAACTTAGATGGATTCAGAATCTATAATACTGAGTGATATATCACAGAAACAAAGAAGTGAGTATCACATGTTCTCACTCATAAGTGGACCCTGAACATTTATCATAAAACTGTAAGGAAGGGATTGGCAGTAGTGGGAAGCTGCCAGGGGAAGTTAGGGGGGCGTATAACATCAATTTTACCTAATCTCAAACCAGATGAAGTGGGGACCAAAGCAAGGCCCAAACTGTACCTGTACGATGACCACTTGTGTACTTAATACTGAATTGTACCCTGCATCTCTGAAATAAAAAAAGAAAAGCTAATAAAAGAAAAAAAAATCTATTGAAGGAATTTAAAAAAGCGACGAAGAAAAAATTTCATTTTATTCTGTGTGGATTATGTATTAAATAAGGACACTGTTGACTCAGTAAAAATGAAGCCACGTGTGACTATCTGGACCCAAATTGAACCACTTTCCTTTTGGTTTTTATGATGTCGCTTTGCTGAGCTTCCTCTTACCTCTCTGGTGTCACCTTCTCAGTCTCTTTCCCGAGGTTACTACTCTTTCTCTAAATAACACTATGTATTTCATTTCTATAACTTAAAAAAACTGTATGCTAAAGATCACCTATTTTATATCTTCAAACCTAGAGTCACCTCAATATAATGTAAGCGTAGATATGCCATTGTCCCATTAACATATCCACTTGCAAATCTTTATAGATGTAGTAAGACTTGGTGTTCCTTTCTTAAAAATCTTACTGCACCCTTATCATTTTAGCAATCATATCACCATCCATCATTACCAGAAACCAAAAAGTTATCTTTGATTCCTCCCAGTCCTTAATTCCTCATATCCAATTAATCAGATTAATCAGCAATCCTGTCCATATCTAGCATATATCTTTAAGGTCTACTCTCTGTTGTCTTTGGTATCTACCTAAATCCAAGTCCTTTTCATATTTCCTCTTCTATAACTACATACCTGGTGTTGCCACTTCCACTGTGCCCCCTCTGTGATGCTTCCCCCACAATACTGCCAGAATGATCTTACGTAACCATAAATCTATGACATCACAACTCTGTTTAAAACCCTTCAACAGATTCCTTTTGCACTCAAGATAAAATTCAGATTCACTACTGTAACCAAAGAGGCCCTTGTGTTCTGGCCTGTTGTTTTTGCACCCCTGTTCTAATCAGCTCCCTCCACACAGCCCTCTTTGATGACCCTCAAACAATGCTGTGCTTTACTATTTTAGAATTTGGAACGTGCTGTTTTCTCTATCTAGGGAGCTTGTCCTCTAGTGGGTCTCATGACTGATTTCACTTCGGGTCTTAGTAAATCATCATCTTTTGGAGAGTGTTTCCCTACATGTCATTTTAATCTTAAAAAAATGTACCTTCTTTACACACACACACACACACACACACACACACACACACACACTTTTTCTATGTGACATCACTCTGCTTCTCCCCTACTTATGCTAATCTGCAATTATCTTAATTATTCATTAGTATATTATCTGTTTCTCCTGACTACGATATAAGCTCCATGAAGGCAGAGGCCCATCTGTTTTGTTACCAAGGGTATAAAATAGATACTGACACAAAGAAGCTGCCCAGTAAATACTTATTAAGTGAATTAGGAAGCCACAGATGTTTATTTTTGTAGGAATTGTGCAGAGAAAATATCTTCGGATATAGAAATATGCAGCTTTTAGCTGGACGCATGAGGCTAAACGTGAAAACAACAGAAGTGGCTTTCTGCTTGTTTTATTTAGCATAAACGCAATAACTTTACATTTAAAACATCAGACAAAACACATCTGCTAATTAATGCTAAAGGTTGCAGCTAAGTGGAAGAGCACTGAAGGATATAGTGCTACGGCATGTATTCTAAGAACATTGTTTTAAATTCACATTACTATTCATCCACCAAAATATAGTAACAGAGAACAGGTTCAATATTTGTCCTCTAGGAGCCATTTTCTAAATTCTGAACTGTGAAGTACTTCGTATGGGGCTCCATAGTTTATCTAAAGAGTCTCAAACGAAGCACCCATAGCTCACAAATTCTTTCATGTTTCTATCCTATTAATCATCACTTTATTCCCAAACTTTTGGAAAGTTCTTGTAGTTGCATACCTGTGACTTAACTGGTATTGAAGGCATATGCCCTTTGGAGGTTAAGCCACACGATGAGAGATCAGCAACTTTTCTGGGAAAAATAGGCTATCTGAAGACCTTTCTCTCCCAGCAAATCAGTACTCTCTGACACTGGGTGCTTGAGGAAATCCTTTTCTCCCTCTGAGTTAGCGTTGGTATGAGAAGGACCCAGGAGGGAGTAGATTGTCTTTGGTACAGGCATGGTTGAGGGATGGTAGCAATAAAGATACACTTTGTTTCAAATACCAATGTTATTAATAGATAGACAGATTGAAGAAATATATACATGGGTTCCTACCCATATGAGAAAAATTATAAAATATTGATATTAAAGGCATGAGGTATTAATGTCTTGAGAACTTTTAAAAGGAGTAAGAATATTTTAAATGAACTTTTTTGTGATTTTTTTTTTTTGGTGTACACTTAGCACATGAATAGATTTGTGTAAACAACACTGAAGTCAGGATGTAAACAGTTAATTCTCTCCAGAAACTCTCTTGGAGTATCATTCTAAGCAAACACCCTCACCATATCCCTAACTTCAAGAACAAATTATCTGTATTCCTTAACTACAGTTTTGGATTTGGAGAATGTTTTATATATATATATATATAATAATATACATTATTATATATAATAATATTATGCTATAATATGTATTATAATATATAAGTAGAATTACATAGTATGCAACTTTTGAGACTGGTTTCTTACGGATCAACATATGTGAGATCCAAGTTGTGTGTCAATAATTTATTCCTTTTTGTTGCTGAGTAGTATTTCATTGTATGGATCACAGTTTATGTATCCATATTGTCACCAAAGGACATTTAAATTATTTCCTGTTTTAAGTAACTGTGAGTTGCTGTAAACATTCGTGTACAGATTTTCTGTGAATATAATTTTTTATCTATCTAGGGCAAATACCCATAAGTGGGATTACTCATTTGTATGATTATTGGTATTTAACTTTTTGAGAAACTGTCAAATTGTTTTTCAGAGTTGTTGTACTGTATTGTCTTTCCTCCAACAGTCTATAACAATTCCAGATGCTCAGTATTCTCATCAGCACTTAATATGTTTTATTTCAGATAGTCTAATAATGTGTGTAGATCTATCTCCTAGTTGTTTTAATTTGTGTTTTCCTAATTTCTAATGATGTTAAGTATCTTTTTATAGGTTTACATGCCTTTCCTATATTCTCTTTAGTGAAATGGCTATTCAAGTCTTTTGCCCATTTTGGGGTACATTGGGTTGTTTCTTTTCTTACTGTTGCCTTTTTAAAGAACTCTTATATGTCCTGATACAAGCTGTTTGTCAGGTGTGCAGCTTGATGATGTTTTCTACCAATTGCTGTCTTGCAATATCTACCATTTATCTTTGTGTCTATCATTTTAACAATTCCATAAACATCTGATTATTGGAACTTTTTGATAAGTCTTAGAGTCAGTGTGTAATTACTCTAAAGTTTATTTTTCTTTTTCAAACTTATTTTGTCTATTCAAGGTCATTAGCTTTTCTATGTGAATTTTAGGATCAGTTTGCCAGTATCTACAAAACTTCATCTGGATTTTGATTAGGATTGCATTAAGTGCATAGATAATCTGAGAAGTATTGATGTCTCCACTTGATGACTTTTGTTATAAACAAGGTATGTTTCTTGATGTATTGAGGTATACTTTGAATTCTTTAAACAGCATTTTATAATCTCAAGCAGATAAAAACTACACATTTTCTGATTTAGTTATTAGATTTATACCTACTTTTCTGATGGAAAGTCATTATAAATGTAATTTTTTTCCAATTGTTCATTGGTAGTATACAGATTTTTAAGAGTTGACCTAACAGTCTATGACCTGACAAAATTAATTTATTAACTCTAGGTGATATTTTATAGATTTATGTGAATTGTCTTTACTCACATTCATGTTGCCTATGAGTAAGAATGATTTCATCTCTTCTTTTCTAATTTGTATGCTCTTTACTGTTTTTTAAAATTGTCTTATTGCATTGTTCAAGACTTTCAATATTATGTTTAATAGAAGTGGTGAGAGTAGACAGACTTGCCTTATTCACAATCTTAAGATGAAAGATTTGGGCTTTCACTATTAAATATGATGTCAGCTGTAGATTTTTTAAATGAAAAAATACTGTGTTTATGTAAAAATAACTTAGATTAATCTACAAATGTATTACAATCATAATTTTCAGAAAACTTGACCATTCCAAAATTAATATGGAAGAATAAGTGCACAGAGTAATCAAGAAAATATAGGTGAATGAAAATAGTGAACTAAAAAAGGAAGGTAATATCACCAAATAATTGTAATTACACCCTAAGCATTTTAAAAATAAGTATTGGGTCAGGAATAAATAAATAGATTAATTCAACAGAATAGAAAACCTACAAATCAACTAATATGTGATAGGCAAAATTATATCATCCCAAAGATGACACTACTGGAACCTGTGACTATGTTATGGTACAAAATACATTCGTTTTCTAGGGCTGCCAAAACAAATACCACAGACTTGGTAGCTTAAACAACAAAACATTTTTTTCTTACAGTTATGAAGATTGAAAGTCCAAGATCAAGGTGCCAGTAGAGTTGGTTCCTTCTGAGGTCTCTTGTATTGGCTTGCAGATGGGTGTCCTATTGCTGCTGCTTAATATGGTCTCTTCTTCTGCATGTGTATTCTTGGTGTCTCTTTGTGTGTCCACATTTTCTCTTCTTATAAGGACACCAATAGATTAGGTTAGACATCACTCATATGACCTCATTTACCCTTAGTTACCTCTATAACGGCCCTATCTCTTAATACAATCATACTCTGAGATGCTAGGGATTGGGTCTTCAGCATATGAACTGGGGAAGGAGGGCTTCAATTCAGTACCTCAAACAGAGTAAGGGGGGAATTAAGGTTGCAAATGG
Source organism: Cephalopachus bancanus (assembly GCA_027257055.1). Taxonomy (NCBI): domain Eukaryota; kingdom Metazoa; phylum Chordata; class Mammalia; order Primates; family Tarsiidae; genus Cephalopachus; species Cephalopachus bancanus. Next base: position 9,609,230 of record JAPVLO010000210.1, on the reverse strand, counting down.
AATTCTTCAGCTGACTTTGATTAAGACAACAAGAGTGCTATGATTTGAATGTTTATTGCCACCAACATTCATGCTGAAATTTTTTTTTTTAATTTTAAAAATGTGGGGTACAATCCAGGATTAGGTACATAAATAGTCTTTGTATAGGTAAAGTTTGTGCCTCCCTTTGGTCTCCACTTCACCTGGGATTAGGTACCCTTATTGATGTTATGTGTCTCCCCTTCCACCTCTGACAGTTTTCCACTCGTGGCAATCCCATTCTAATAGTATTGTGGTAAATGTTCAGGGTCTGCTTATGAGTGAGAACATGTGATACTCAGTTCTTTGTTTCTGTGATACGTCACTGACTATGATAGACTCTAAATCCATACAAGTTGCTGTGAAGTCCCTAATTTTGTCCTTCTATATGACTGCATACTATTCTATCATGTATATGCACCACATATTTTTTATCAACCCTATTTTTGGTGGGCAGCATGGTAAGTTCCATGTTTTTGCTATTAGTAATAAATATGTGTATGCAGGTATCTTTTTTTATAGAATGGTATGAGTTCCTCTGGATATATTCCCAAAAGGGAAATTGCTGGATGGTATGAAAGTTCACTTTTTAGATCTTTTAGGAATCACCACACTGTTTTCCACTGAGATTTACAGTGTAGAAGCACTCCCTTTTCCACCACATCCAGCATCTGTTGCTTTTTGAGGTATTGATGATGCCTATCCTGAATGGAGTTAGGTGGTATCTCAGTGTGGTTTTAGTTTGCATTTCTTTGATGATTAGTGAAGCTGAGCAAATGCATCTGCTCATGTATCTGCTGGTTGCTTGGATGTCTTCTTTTGAGATGTGTCTATTCATATATTTTGCCCACTTTTTAATAGGGCTGTTTGTTTTTTTTCTTATTGGAATGTCTGAGTTCCTAAGAGATCCTAGATATTAGGCCTTTGTCAGATATACAGTTGGCTAATATTTTTTACCCATTCTGTGGACTGTCTTGAAATAACTGTAAAACCTATAATAGCCTGCAATAGCTTGCTTGACATGAGCAATTCCATTTTGTTTAATCCTCCATTTTAGCTGCTTGCCTACCCAGAAATGACCCCCTCCACATGCGACTGTTGTAACTTTCTCATGACCACAGACTTACATCCTTGTTCCCCCTGAGTTGTTCCCCCTGCCTTTGGAAACTCCCCAACAATAAGTTCCATGTAATTGTACTCTTGCTTAACTGAAATTAGATGTTACACCAAGAAATTGTTACTTGCAAAATTCCCACTGCCACATCCTCATATTTTGCTCCTATACTTTGTTCCCTTTGTTTTTAGCTTCCTGTTCCCCTACCCCCCTGCTATTTAGCCCATCTTGCAATTTTTGCCTTTATTTTTATTTTTTTATTTTTTGAGTTGGAGTCTCACTCTGTTGCCCATACTGGAGTGCAGTGACCGCTCCCAGCCACCACAGCCTCGACCTGCTGGGCTCCGGCGATCCTTCCGCCTCAGCCTTCCAAGTAGCTGGAACTACAGGCATGCACCACCATGCCTGGCTGATTTTTTTATTTATTGTAGAGATGAGGTCTCGCTGCCCAGGCGGGTCTCGAACCCGCAGGCTCAGGCAATCCACTCACCTCAGCCTCCCAAAGGCACGGGATTACAGGCTGAGCCACTGAGCCCGGCGATTTTTGCCTTTATAAACTCCTTGCTTGCTTTACTTGGGGTTGAGAGATCTTTGTGGCACTAGCCCGTTCTCGACCGCTGGCTAATAAAAGACTCAAATTCAACCCTCTGAGTGTTGGCAACCTATTCCTCGCACTTTGGCTGTAACAATCCCCCCACTTTCTTGATGGTTTTTTTTGCTTTGAAGAAGGTTTTCAGTTTGATGTGATCCCACTTGCCTAACTTATCTCTTATGGCATGGGCGTTTGGGATTTTGATCAGGAATTAGCTGCTTATTCCAATTTCTGTAAGGATGGCTTTGGCATATTCTAAGATTCTTACCATTTGAAATTTTACATTTAGATCTTTGATCCATTTAGAGTTGATATTTGAGTATGGTGACAGGTAGGGGTCCTGTTTCATTCTTCTGCATGTGGTCAGCCAGTTTTCTCAACACCATTTACTGAAATTTTTTCTCCTTTCCCCAGTGGCTATAGATGGAGGCTTTGTCAAAGAAGAGTTGGTTGAGAAATTGAGATTTTGCTTCTGGAATCTCTATCCTGTTGCATTAGTCTATATGCCTATTCTTGTAGTACCAGACTATTTAGATTATTGAAGTCTTATAATAAAGTCTAAAGTCTGGAAGTGTGACACTTCCCATTTTATTTCTTTTGCTAAGGATTGTTTTGGTGATTATGGTCTTTTATGTTTCCATATGAATTTCTCTATTGTTTCCAGGTCTGAAAAGAATGATGTTGGTAGTCTAATGGAGTATTGCATTGAATCTGTAGATTGTCTTTGGACAGATATCTTAGCAATATTGATTCTTCCAATCCATGAGCACAGAATATTTTTCCATTTGTTTGTGTCTTCTTTGATTTCTTTGAGCACTCTTTTGTAGATTTCATTGTGAAGATCTTTACTTCTCTGGTTAGGAAGATGCCAAGGCAATTCATTTTTTTGTGGCATTGTGAATGGGATTGTGCTTTTTATTTGGTTCTCTACCTGTTTTCTTGTTGATGTATAAAAATGTGATTGTTGAGGTGAGTGGATTGCCTGAGCCCGCGGGTTCGAGACCCGCCTGGGCAGCGAGACCTCATCTCTACAATAAATAAATTAAAAAAAATCAGCCGGGGGTGGTAGCACATGCCTGTAATTCTGGCTACTCGGAAGGCTGAGGCGGAAGGATCACCGGAGCCCAGCAGGCGAGGCTGCGGTGGCCGGAAGCGGCCACTGCACTCCAGCCTGGGCGACAGAGTGAGACTCCAACTCAAAAAAAAAAAAACAAAAAAACAAAAATGTGATTGTCTTTTGCATATTGATCTTGTATAGTGAGACTTTGCCAAAGTCTTTTATCAGTTCAAGGAGGATTTTTGCAGATTATCTTGGGTTTTCAAGGTGTAGGATTGTATCTTCAGTAAAGAGGGATAACTTAGCTTTCTTTTTTCCTATTGGATTCCCCTGATTCCTTCTCTTGTCTGATTGCTATAGCTAGGACTTCCAACACTATGTTGAACAAGAGGGATGAGAGTGGGCATCCTTGTCTTGTTCCGTTTTTCAGGGAAAAAAAATGTTTCTAATTCTCATTCATTTAGCAATATGTTGGCTATGGGTTTATTGTAGATGATGCTTACTATTTTGAAGTATGTTCCTTCTAAGTCTAGGTGCTCCAGGGTTTTTGTCAAGAAGGAATTTGGATTTTATCAAAAGCTTTTTCTGAGTCTAATGATATAACCATGTGGTTCTTGTTTTTACATCTGTTGATGCTTTTAATTACATTTATGGTCTTGTGGCAGTTGAACCAGTTCTGTATCTCGGAGATGAAGCCTACTTGGTCATGGTGGATACTTTTTGAGATGTGTTGTTGAATCTGATTTTCTAGAATCTTGTTGAGAAATTTTGCTTCTATGTTTATCAGGGATATTGGTCTGCAGTTCTCTTTCTTTGTGGAATCTTTAACAAGTTTGGGTATCAGTGAAATGTTAGCTTCATAAAATGATTTGGAGAGAGTTCTGCCTTTTTCCATTGCCTGGAATACTTTCAATAGGATTGGTATCAACTCCTCCTTCTATGTTTTGTAGAATTCTTCTGGAAAACTTCCTGGTTCAGGGCCTTTTCTTTTTTTGGTAGGTAGTTTTCTTATGAAAGAGTCAATTTCCTGGGTTGTTACTTAGTCCATTTAATATCTCAATTTTTTCTTGTTTTGAACTTGGGTGGTTGTGTAATGTCATTAAGTTCACCATTTCATTTAGGTTTTCAAGTTTGTTTCTACATAGGTATGCACAGAAATCTCTGATAATGCTTTGTATTTTTGGAGGGGGTGTCAATTGAGACTTGAATTTTTGCATTTGTGTTTATTTGGGATTTTTATCTCTTTTTTTGGTCATTCTGGCAAGGGGTTCATCAATCGTGCTTATCCTTTCAAAGTACCAACTTTTTGTTTTGCTGATTTTTTTTTCTATATTTTTTTTTGTCTTTTATGTCATGTATTTGGGCTTTTACTTTGGTGATCTGGATTCTTCTGCTAAAATTAGGGTTTTGGTGGTCTAGCCTTTCCACCTCCCTTAGGCGATTTGTTAGGCTGTTAACTTTCTATTTTCTTGATGTGTACTTAGACGGACATAAATTCCCCCTTAGGACTGATTTCATGGTATCCCAGAGGTTTGGGTAAAATATTTCTTCATTTTTGTTTGTTCCCAGCTATCTTTTAATTTCTGTTTTGATTTCGGTATTGACTCAGGAGCTGTTCAGTATTATGCTGTTTAGTGTCCACTGTGCTCTGAGAAGGCACATGGCAGTATTTTGATCTTATGAAATTTGTTTATGCTTTATTTATTGCCAAGCATGTGGTCAATCTTGGAATACATTCCTTGAGGCAATGAGTAGAATGTGTATTCCAGAGTAGAGTGTTCTCTAGGTATCTATTAAGATCATTTGATCTAGCATCAAATTGAGGTTCCAGATCACTTTGTTGAATTTGTTTTTGCCTTGATGATCTATCTAAGGTTGTTAGTGGGGTATTTAATTCTGTAGCTATGATAGTGTTAGAGTCAATATATTTTTTTTTTAGTTTACTTAGTAGCTGTTTTATAAAAGTTGGTGCTCTTATGTTGGGTGCATGTATGTTTAGCTATGATAGTGTTAGAGTCAATATCTTTTTTTTTTAGTTTACTTAGTAGCTGTTTTATAAAAGTTGGTGCTCTTATGTTGGGTGCATGTATGTTTAGGATGGATATTTCTTTTTCATGGATTGACCTTTTTATCATTATGTAGTGTCCTTCTGTACCTTTTTAAGTTTTTGATAATTTAAAGGTTGTTTTGTCTGATACTAGGATGGAGACTCCTGTCTTCCTTTGTGATTTGTTCAGTTGAAAATTTGTTTTCTATTCTGTAACTTTGAGTCTGTGAGTATCCTTTGTTGTGAAATATGATTCCTGGATGCAGCATATTGTTGGGTTATGTTTTTGTAATCCAGTTTGCCACTCTATGTCTTTATAGTAGTGTATTTAATCCATTCACGTTCTCACTGATTATTGAAATGTGAGAGTTTGTCACTATCATAAGGTTCTCATAAAACTTTTGTTTTATTTTAGATTTCAGATTAATATATATGTGTTTTCACTTTTTTGGGGTGTGTTGTGTGTTCTGTTACTTCTATGTTTGTGATCTTGTGGAATATATGGTCTTTCTTTTTTATTCTGTGTACAGCACATTTTTAAGTGTTTCTTGTAAAGCTGGTCTGGAAGCAGAATATTCTCTTGGGGATTTGATGCCTGGGAAATATTTTAATTCTACATCACTGGTGAAGCTTAGGTAGGGAATTCTTGGTTGAAATTATTTTTTTTTGGGGGGTGACCTGAAGATGGCGACCGCATAGGTGGATCCCTGAGATTCTCAGAACATGAGTTTCCCAAAAAGACTATTACTTTTCTTCCTGCACCCCCCCCCCGCCAACCTCCAGCCGCAGTGGTACGAGGCTTGGGGACTTTTGGTCCCACGCAGGGCCAGACATTGCGGCTGGACCGCGGCTGCTCCACTATATGTGATTCCAGCTGGCTGGGGAAACCCAAATCCCAGATCCCAGCTCCATCCCTGGCTACATGGTCACGACCAGCACCCAGCGCCAAGCTGCTGGTCATGCAGGGAGGCTCTGAGCTCCTGCTCCTTAGAGATACCAGTCCCATTTCTGGCTAAAGTACCCTGGGAGGGACCCAGAGCTACCACATGCCCTCTGGAGCTTTGGAGATCAGAAGCCCTGTGCCCACCCTGGCTGAGGAACTCAGTGTGCCTGACCACAAGCCTGTGTAAGGGGGCAGAACCCCAAGCTAGTGCAAGGTGCCGATCACAGGCTTCCAGCTCCAGAGGAAGGAACGTCCGACCCTCACCTCCACCTCAGCCTGCTGGAGGCACCCCAGATCCAGCACCCAGCTGTGCAGCTGGTCCCGCCTAGAGACCCACAGGAGCGTCCCTAAAAGTGAAAGTAAAGACACCACCTCTGCCATTTTCAAGGCATATTTACATCGCATCACTCACCCATCTATCAGAGCCTCCACCTCGGTTCCCCCGGTGACGTCATTAACAGGAGACAAAGCCCCTTCCCTACACCGAATAGAGACCAGTGTCACAGATCTCCCAGGCAACAAGCTAACTGCCTGCAACAGAAACAGAGGGGAGAGGCTGGAGATTAGATCTCAGGAACTTTATCCACTAAGGGACGAGAGAGAAAAATCTACACAAATGAAGAAAAACCAAAAGAAGAATATGGGTCTCTCCCAGACACCTGGGAGGGCAGACACTGAGAAAACTGACTTTGGAATGCAAACAACGAAGAGCCCCCAGAAGGACTGGTCTCAAAATACAAACTTAGACATCAAGACATTAATGGAGAGATTAAAAAGAATTGAGGAGACTCAAGAAGAAAAAAACTAGAAAGGAGCTGATATCTGAGATAACAGTAATAAAGAATACTGTGAATGAAATAAACAATAAACTGATAAGCATGAAAAGCAGAATTACCCAAGCAGAAGAAAGAATCTCAGAGCTTGAGGACCAAAATATAGAAATAACCCAAACTCTCAAAAACACAGAAAACAAGCTCAAAAAGACAGAAAAAACCTTCAAGATATGAGCGATTACCTCAAGAGGCCTAACCTAAGAGTAATTGGTCTGCCTGAGGCAGAAAGAGAGACAGAGACCACGTTGGAATAAACCTTCCATGAGATCATTTAAGAAAACTTCCCTTATCTAATCAATGATGCAAAAACTCAAACATAAGAGATCCAGAGAACCCCTGCAAGACAACAAATGAGAAAACCAACTCCTAGACGCATAATAATTTGCCTAAACAAAGTAGGCATAAAAGAAAAAATCCTAAAGGCAGCAAGAGAAAAGGGTCAGATCACCTACCATGGAAAACCAATCAGAATAGCAGCAGATTTATCTACAGAAACCCTGTAGGCTAGGAGAGCTTGGAACCCTATATTCAAAGTCCTAAAAGATAAACAATTTCAACCAAGAATAACCTACCCTGCCAGATTAAGCTTCATCAGCGAGGGAGAATTAAAATCTTTCCCAGATATCCAATACCTAAGAACTTACGCTGCCACCAAACCACCTCTACATGAAACACTTAAGAAAGTACTAAACACAGAAGAAAAGGGAGGAAAAAGAGCAATGTTCTTCACAAGAGTACAGGAAAAAGAATAAAATACATATGAACCAACCCCCAAAACAAAAGAAAGATAATAAACCAAGTGGAAGAACAACTCAAAAAGAACTCTATGATAGGGATGAACTCTCACATTTCAATAATTAGCCTGAATGTGAATGGACTAAATGCACCACTGAAAAGACATAGAATGGCAAAATGGATAAAATATCACCAGGCAACAATATACTGCCTTCAAGAGACCCATCTCACTAGAAAGGACATGCACAGACTCAAAGTAAGAGGATGGGAAACAAATTTCCAGGCGAATGGAACACAAAAGAAAGGAGGATTTAAAATTCTAATTTCACACAAAATACCATTTAAGCTATCAAAAATTTAAAAAGATACAGAGGGCCACTACATAATGATAAAAGGCTCACTCCATCAACAAGAAATATCTATCCTAAGCATATATGCACCTAACATAGGTGCACCAACTTTTATAAAGCAACTCCCAGGAAAACTAAAGAAAGATATTGACTCTAACACCATCATTATTGGGACTTTAATAGCCCACTCACAACCCTTGACAGATGATCGGGACAAAAAATCAGCAATGAGATTTGGAACCTCAATGTGACTCTGGACCAAATGGACTTAATTGATACCTACAGAACACTCCATCCAAAGACCAGAGAATACACATTCTACTCATCACTGCACGGGACATATTCCAAGATCGACCACATTATCGACCATAAATCAAGCATAAGCAAATTTAAAAGACTGGAATTCTACCATGCACCTTCTCAGACCACAGTGGAATAAAAATAAACATTAACACCAACAAGTTCCCCCCAAAACCCACAAAGACATGGTCACTAAACAGCATGATGCTAAACAACTCCTGGATCAATGATGAAATCAAAACAGAGATCAAAAGATACCTGGAAACAAATGAAAATGAAGAAACATCTTACCAAAATCTCTGGGATGCCTTAAAAGCTGTAGTAAGAGGGGAATTTATATCCCTGCAAACACACATGAAGAAAATGGAAGGAGCACAAATTAATAGCCTGACAAGCCACCTAAGGAAGCTGGAAAAGCAATATCACAAAAACCCTAATTTCAGCAGAAGAATCCAGATCACCAAAATAAAAGCCCAAATCCAGGAAACAGAAGACAAAAAGGTAATACAAAAAATCAATGAAGCAAAAAGCTGGTTCTTTGAAAGGATAAACAAGATCAATGGTCCCCTAGCTAGACTGACCAAGAAAAAGAAAGAAAAAACCCAAATAAGCACAATCAGAAACACAAAAGACGAAGTCACATCTGACCCTGAAGAAATATAAAAGATCATCAGAGACTACTATGTACATTTGTATGGAAACAAACTTGAAAACCTCAAGGAAATGGAGGACTTTCTGTCATCACACAACCTGCCTAGGTTGAAACAAGAAGAAATCGAGACCTTAAATAGACCAATAACAATCAAGGAAATTGACTATGTAATAAGAAAACTACCTACAAAAAAAAGCCTTGGACCAGTTGGCTTTCCAGCAGAATTCTACAAGACATTTAAGGAGGAACTGATTCCAATCCTACTGAAGCTATTTCAGGCGATTGAGAAAAATGGAACCCTCCCCAAATCATTTTATGAAGGTAACATCACATTGATACCCAAGCCAGGTAAAGATCCAACAAAAAAAGAGAATTACCGGCCAATATCTGTGATGAACATAGATACTAAAATTATCAACAAGATCCTAGCAAACCGGATTCAACAACACATCTCAAAAATCATCCATTATGACCAAGTAGGATTCATGCCTGGTACGCAAGGCTGGTTCAACATTCGTAAAACAATAAATGTAATTAAATACATCAACAGATGTCAAAACAAAACCCACATGATATATCATTAGATGCAGAAAAAGCTTTTGATAAAATCCAGCACCCCTTCTTGATAAAACCCTTGAACAACTAGGCATACAGGGAACATACCCCAAGAAGTAAAAGCCATCTACGAGAAACCCACAGCCAGCATACTCCTAAATGGACAAAAATTAGAACCATTTCCCCTGAAAACTGGAACAAGACAAGGACGCCCACTCTCACCCCTCCTGTTCAATATAGTATTGGAAGTCCTGGCTAGAGTAATCAGAGAAGAGAAGGAAATCAGGGGTATCCAAATAGGAAAAGAGGATGTCAAATTATCTCTCTTTGCAGATGACGTGATTCTATACCTTGAAAACCCAAGAGAATCTGTCAAAAACCTCCTTACATTGATAAAGGCCTTTGGCAAAGTCTCAGGATATATAATAAATGTGCAAAAGACAATCGCATTTCTTTACACCAATAATAAACAATCAGAAACCCAAATAAAAAGCACAATTCCATTCATAATAGCCACACACACAAAAATAAAAATACCTTGGCATCTTCCTAACCAGAGACGTGAAAGACCTTTACAATGAAAACTACAAAACTCTACTCAAAGAAATCAAAGACACAAACAAGTGGAAAAATATCCCATTCTCATGGATTGGAAGAATCAACATTGTGAAGATGTCCATCCTACCTAAGACAATCTACAGATTTAATGCAATACCCATCAAATTGCCAGCAACATTCTTCGCAAACCTAGAAAAAACAACACCGGAATTCATATGGAAACACAAACGTCCAAGAATAGCCAGAACAATCCTCAGCAAAAAAACAAAGCAGGTGGTATCACATTACCAGACTTCAAACTTTACTATAAAGCTACAATCATCAAAACAGCTTGGTATTGGTATAGGAACAGGCATGTAGACCAATGGAATAGAATTTAGATTCCAGAGGCAAGACCTCAATTTCTCTACCAACTCATCTTTGACAAAACCTCCACCACCTACCACTGGGGAGAGGAGAACCTATTCAGTAAATGGTGCTGGGAAAACTGGCTGACCACATGCAGAAGACTTAAACAAGACCCCTATCTGTCCCCATACACAAAAATTAACTCTAAATAGATCAGACACCTAAATGTAAAACCTCAAACCATAAGAACCTTAGAAAATGAAGGACATACCCTCATGGAAATTTGAACTGGCATCCAATTCTTGAACAAAGCTCGAAACCCTCAGGCCATAAGGGATAAGATAGACAAGTGGGACCTCATTAAACTGACAAGCTTCTGCATAGCCAAAGAAACCATCAAGAGAGCAGGAAGACAGCCTACAGGCTGGGAAAATATTTGCCGACTCCAGATCTGACAAAGCCTTAACATCCTGGATCTGCAAGGAACTCAAAGTGCTAAAAAGAAAACAATAAACAATCCCATTATAAAGTGGGCAAAAGATATGAATAGACACTTCACAAAGGAAGACATCCGAGCAGCCAACAGACACATGAAGAAATACTCAACCTCATTAATCATCAGGGAGATGTAAATGAAAACCACACTGAGATACCACCTAACTTCAGTCAGAATGGCAGTTATCAACAACTCAAAAAATAACAGCTGCTATAGAGGATGTGGTGAAAAGGGAACACACTTCTACACTGTTGGTGGGAGTGTAAGCTAGTGCAACCTCTGTGGAAAGCAGTGTGGCAATTTCTAAAAGCACTAAACATCAACCTCCCATATGACCCTGTAATCCCCCTACTGGGAATATACCCTGAAGAACACAAATCACTCTATAAAAAAGATACCTGCACATGAATGTTTATTGCAGCATTGTTCACAATAGCAAGAACCTGGAACCAACCACGCTGTCTATCAAAAGAGGACTGGATTAAAAAAATGTGGTACATATACACGATGGAATACTCTGCAGCCATAAAAAAGAACAAAATCATGAATTTTGCAGCAACCTGGATGGAGCTAGAGTATATAATACTAAGTGACCTCTCACAGAAACAAAGATCTGAGTATCACATATTCTCACTCCTATCGTGGACCTTGATCATCCAATGCACTACTATAAGAAAATGACTGACAGTGTTGGGAAACTATGGGGGTGAGGATGTGACTAATGGTAGTAAACATCTGTCTGGAGATGGGAAGAAACCTGTTATCAACAAGGGTGCCTGAATGAAGCATATTTGTATACCTAACCCTCAACTGTACCCCCACAATATCAAAATAAAAAAATATCAATTAAAAAAAAGAAATTATTTATTTTTGAGAACATTACAGATTAGGATCCAAGCCCTTCTGGCATGTAGTGTTTATACAGATAATTCTGACTGATCTTTCTTGGTAGGTAGTCTGCCCTTTTTTCCCCTTGCTGTCTTCAAGATTTTTTTAATACCTATATAGGCAAGTTACTTTGTGTATAGAGGTTCGTCTTCTCATAAGATGTCTTACCGGGGTTTTCTGAATCTCTTGTGCTCATATAATTGTCTCTCTGGCCAGATAGGAAAGTTTTCTTCAATGATCTCATGGGATGTTTGTTCCAAGGTGATTTCCATTCCTCTTTCTACTTCAAGTAATCCAGTCAGATGCAGGTCTGGCTTCTTGATAAAGCTGCACATCTCTTGAAGAGTTTCTTTTTTCCTCTTAAGTTTTTTTTTTTCTGTATTTTTAATAGATTGGTTTAATTCTATGCTTTGGTCTTCCAGCTCTGAGATTATTTCTTCTGCTTGGTCAATTCTGCTTCCAATGCTTGTCAGTTTGTTATTTATTTCTTGGATGGAGTTCTTTATTTAAGTAATTTCTAAATATGCTTTCGTTAGTCTGTTCAACTCTGCTGCAATTTCATTTCGTTTTAACCCTTGAATTTCTTGAGTTTTGTTCATTCTATTCAATGATTCTCTGATTACTATAAGTACCTTCTTGGTACAGTCATTCTCTGAGATAGCCATTATTTATTCTCCAGCAGCTGTTCTTCAGGCACTGATTCTTTTTTGGTGATCTGAAGGTTACTAGTAATTTTTGTTGTTGGTGTTTTCTTCATTTGTAGTAAGTCTTTTATCTTTCTCTTTAATTCCATTGTTCAGTGGGAAATGGGGATGTAATCATTTCTGATATTTACTCTATTTTCTGTCCTTCCCTGAGCCAGGGCTTCAGGTTTGTTCACTTATGAAATAGGCCTGAGGGTGGGTCATTGTTCAATCTCTTTACAATTTTGAGCACTTACTAAGGAGTGAGGTAGGGACCACAAGGATTCAGAACCTACTGACAGGTCACAATGCTTGTTATCTAATGAATGGGCCAGATGTGACTTGCTCTCAGTATTCACACAATATGACCCTATAATGGGTATGTGTGTGTAATCCCTGAGTCCAAGGCAGATATATGAGAGAAAAGAGAGGGAAGAAAGAGAAAAAGGGGAAAGAAGAAGAGAGAAAAAACCCACAGAGAAAGAACAAAGAGAGAGAAAAAGGAGGAAAGAAAAGAGAAAACACACTAACAAACAAATAAAGCAAACATACAGGTCAAGAAAGCAATGAAAAAAGAGGAAAACAAAACCAAAAACAAAACATACTAAACCAACACCCAAAAAACTTATTGGTAGAGAGTGCTCATCTTTTGCATATCTCTTTGGGGGGGAACTCCCTTTTGTGCTGTGTTCTGTGTCTGCAGATCTGTTACTGTAGGTTCCCTCTTTGCTGCTGAAACTTAAGATGTTAGTATCTTCACCCCCTGCTGCCTGCAACTGATAGTCAGTGTGTGTCTGTTGGGGATGTGAGGATGGGGTAACTTGACTCAGCATCTTCTGGATTCTCTTCCCCTTCCTTCCTCTCTCAGCATGGTCACAGTTCCCATGACATCCAGTTTGTGGTCAGGGAATGGGTCTTCCAGCCTCTACCCTGCCTCCCTGATCTCTTTTGCTCATTACTAGGGACAGAGGGAGGAGTCAGCTAGGCACTCACCAGTCTACTTCTCAGTCAGAACTGCTGTACTGCTATATGTGTCTATTGCCCAGCAGCTGGCTCAGGGTTGGTGGAGGTGGATTGTCTGGGGCTCTGCATCCACTGTGTTTGTGCACTGGGAATTATGCTCTCTGGGTTCATGGAGAGCAGTCCAAAGCAATGCAGGGATCACCCCTGGTAAGTTAAGATGCAGTCCTGTAGTTCTGCAGAGACCACCCTGGAGAACTTCTCTGCCCAGGCTTTAGAGTGATTGCTCAGTTTCTCTACAGACTGCTGTTCTTGCTGCAAAAGGAGTCAAAAAGCATAACTACCTCCACAGCAAGTACCAATCTATGGATATTAGGTCCTGGTGGCAGGGTCTTGAAGCATAGCCTGGTGCTGGAGGCACTGGCAGTGAGTCCAAGCTTGGGACGGACTCTCCCCACTGCTTCTTTAGGAATCTACCTCTGGCTCCCTCATTGTGCTCCCTCTGTGGTCCTCGCTGCCAGTGTCTGACCTGGTGCTGTGATTATGGGAATGACAGTCACACCAGCAGCTTCCTCAGAGGATTAGCTTTGCTGATTTTAAAAAATGGTGCTTAAGTTCTGTACTCTGGGAAGCATTAGGGTTCAAGCAGAGTGGCTGTAGCACCAGTCACTTCAACAGGAAAGCCCTGGCCACTGGATCCTGAGTCCCCACTCAGTCACGCATATGTCCACTTACACACAGACCACAGACATGTACACAAATTCATTCACACACTCACTCACACACACGGATACTTGCACAATCTGACTGTCCAGTCCCATCTTCTTGGACCCAATTGTAGATTTTTTAGAGACACTCTTCATCAGGTTGAGGAAGTTATATTCTATGCCTAATTTGCCCAGAGCTTTAATAATAAATAGATGTTGAATTTCGTCAAATGCTTTTTCTGTAACAATTGATATGTTTATGTAATTTTTTTTTCTTTCCGCTGATAATATGGTGGATTGTATTGATTGCTTTTTATATATTCAACCAGCCTGGCATTTCTCAGATAACCCTCTTTTGATTATGGTGTATTATTCTTTTTATATATAGCTAGAATTAATTTTTAATATTTTCTTGAACATTTTTGTGTTTGTGTTCATAAAGGATAACAGTTTATAGTTTTGTGGGTTGTAGAGAACATATATATGTATTTATGAAGAATTGGAACTTTATGAATAAATTTTGCTGGAAATATGGCATCTTGAGCTAAAAGCAAGTTTTGAAAGTTAACTTTCAACTGTATGGATAGTGTGAGAGCACAAGAGGGATTTATATAACTCTGGAGATATGTGTTGATATTTAAAAGAAAAATAAGGCTTGAGATCTTAGAGACATGTCTATGTTGTAAAATATAAAAGTACAAGAATTTTCTGGACCTTGTATAGGTATTTGACATGTTGTGTGTACAGTAGTGTATTTCTTTTTATTGCTGAGTAATGTTTCATTGTGTAGCTATATCACAATTTGTGTAGCTATATCACAATTTGTTTATTCTTTCACCAGTAATGGAAATATGATATTTGTCTCATGACTTTCATATCAATATTTTGTAGTTTTCCTCATATTTCCTACCTATTTAAATATTTCTTCAATTTGTCAATCTATTAATAACATTACTAAATATTCATTTTGTGACAAACACCTTTATAGATTCTTGGTAATAGTAAAAAAGTGGTTATCTTTTGGGGTGTGCTTTTTCCCATTGATAACTTGGAATCTCATCTATATCAATTACTTACTCTGCCTTTTTTTGAAATATGACTTTTTAAAAAAAATTTTAGAGATGGTTATCCTGCAACTTTTTTTTTAAAGAAGAGACATCATTTTCATTCTAGATTTGTTCCCCTACTCTAATGACCTTCATTCAGATGTAGCCATCCCCTTGTTTTATTTCCAGGTCAAGTTCACTTCTCCATACCCATACACAGTAATTTTGAATGTTGTGATTCTTTTAGGCTTTGGCCATGAGAAAGACTGTTGGGAATGGGCTTATGGCATCTCTCTTTTGATTTGAACTGACTAGCTTATCAGTAAAGCTGATAATTCATTGGCCATTAAATCTTTTGTGAAGTTCCTCTTTCATCATATACTCTTTTTTTTTAAAGAGAGTAGTTCTCATTGATGTTAATGACAAAATACAATCACTCATGTTGTACAACTCCTCATGTAATAACTGACAGAATGTTGTATGATCATTTGTATTAGTTCAATCAATAAAGCACAATGAAGCTACAGCAAAGTAACAACTTTCTTTGGAGTTGTCTTTCCAGAGAAATTCTTTGCTGTGCAAAGCATATCACTGGGTTTTTGGTGAAAATAAAAAAAAATAAAATAAAATAATAATAACAACAACAACAATAATAAAGGGGGTAGTTCTTTTTAAAAAACTCAAGAAATGTGTATATAGAATCTACTAACACTCTTCTTCACAAGTATTCAAATATATTTTTCTGTTTGCCATTTCTTTTGAAACTTTAAAAAAATATTTATGGTGAGGGTTTTTTGACTATTGTTTTTGCATTGTCACACCAAGTAATATGTTCTTTAATTGCTTCTATCTTTGGACAAGATTTTTACTGAACTAAAATTCACAAATGTTCACAAATTTTTGTTTTAATTAAATGGTTACTTTTGATCTTAAAAACTGTATGCCAACTTGGAATTAAATTTAGCGAGTAATGTATATGAAGGGTACCCAAAAAACCTATAGTTTATTTATTAAAAATTTTGTATTTATTCTTACATCTTTAAGCTTCAGTTACTTTCAAAGTATTCTCTGTTTGATGCAATACACCTATCAATACACTTTTTCCACTGCTCAAAATAGTTTTTGAATGCATCAATTTTGATGCATTTTATTGCCTCTTCCAAATCAGCAAAGATGTGTGGGTATATAATGATGGTGGGGCACAGAGGTCATGCTGTTTTTGGTCAAAAACTGCTGAACATTCAGCACAGTATAGGCAGGTGAACTCATAAATCATTCATCATATGAAGGGCAAACGTGTTGAAAAAAAATCTCAAAAAAAAAAAAAAAAAAAGAAAAAAGAAAAGAAATAATTGAAGCCAAACTCAGTTTCTTACAACGATGCTAGTTGTTACACTGATTCTAGTGGGTTACTAGAACACTTACCTAGCAGGGGAAGCTTGTACTACAGGGGGTCTATCTTCCAAAAAATATTTCCAACTTCTTTTTGTGGGTCCCCCTTATATAAAAGTGGACTAGCTTGGAAATATGTAAAAATATATTTTATTTCACAAAGAAAAATCAATAATAGATATCTCAAAAAAGGGATTAACATAATAATAAGAAATTAGAAAATATTACTTATTCATTTAATCATTTATTTAATAAATGTGCATTAAATGTGCATTGCATACTTTGCACTATGTTAGATTTGACATGGCATACACTCAGGTTCTCTGACCTCATAAAACTTATTAAAAGTCACTAAAATCTACATAGTTTAGCCATACTTAAATTCCATTAAATTCAAATTATAACATTGGTACATGCTTTTTTCCCAAATTAATTTTTTATTTCTTTTTTGTTTAAAATGTGGGGTACAAGCCGGGCTCGGTGGCTCAGCCTGTAATCTCGCGCCTTTGGGAGGCTGAGATGAGTGGATTGACTGAGCCCGCGGGTTCGAGACCCGCCTGGGCAGCGAGACCTCATCTCTACAATAAATCAAAAAATCAGCTGGGCGTGGTAGCGCATGCCTGTAATTCCAGCTACTTGGAAGGCTGAGGCGGAAGGATCGCCGGAGCCCAGCAGGTCGAGGCTGCGGTGGCCGGGAGCGGCCACTGCACTCCAGTCTGGGCGACAGAGTGAGACTCCAACTCAAAAAATAAAAAATAAAAAATAAAAAAATAAAATAAAATAAAATGTGGGGTACAAGTCAGGATTGGGTACATAAGTGGTCTATGTACAGGCAAAATTTGGGCCTCCCATTGGACCTCACTTCACCTGGATTGGGGACATGCACTCTTGTTGATGTGTTTCCCAACCCCTCAGTGACAGTGTCCCACTACTGCCAATCCCTTTCCTGTAGTATTATGTTCAGGGTCCACTTATGAGTGAACTCATTGTACTCATTTCTTTGTTTCTGTGATAGATCACGGAGTAAGAAAGGCTCTAAATCCATCCAAGTTGCTGCAAAGTCCATAGTTTTGTTCTCCTTTATGGCTGTATAATATATACAACTTTCTTAAAATCCAGCCCACTTTTGATAGGCAGCACATTTGGTTCTATATTTTTGGTATTGTATAGTGTGCTTCCATAAATATGGGTGCCAAGGTATCTTTTTCATAGAATTATTTGAGTTCCTCCAGATATATCTCCAGAAGAGGGATTCTGGGGCATATGGAAGATTAATTTCTAGTTCTTTTAGAAATTGTCACACTGTTTTCTTTAGCGATTGAACTAGTTTGTGCCCCCACCAACAGTGTAGAAGTGTTCCTTTTCTCCACTTCCTCACCAGCATCTGCTGTTTTGGGTTTTATTAAAGATGGTCATTCTTACTGGAGTTAGGGGGTATCTCAACGTAGTTTTGATTTACATTTCTCTGATGATTAGTGAGGCAGAGCATTTTAACATGTGTCTGTTGGTTGTTCATATATCTTCTTTTGAGAAGTGTCTATTCATGTCTATTGCCCACTTTTAATGGTGCATTTTTTTTCCTTCCTTTTGACACATCTGAATTCCTTGTAGATCCTGAATGTTAACCTTTGTCAGATACAGAGTTGGCAAATATTTTTTTCCATTCTGCGGACTGTCTCCCTGCTCTCTTGATGGTTTATTTTGCTTTGCAGAAGTTTTTCAGTTTGATAGGGTCCCACTTATCTATCTTATCTCTTATGGCGTGGTATTTGGGGTTTTGATCAAGAATTGGTAGCCTGTACCAATTTCTGTTAGTGTGTCTCCTGCATTTACTAAGAGTCTTATAGTTTAGGTCTTTGGTTCATTTAGCCCAAATTAAATTTGAAATCGAGAAAGGAATAGGTCATAAATACAAAAGTGGTCATCACTCAGTAGGAATATACTTTGGGAAAGTTTTCTGTTCTGCAATTTGATAATATTATTCAAGATAGTCTAAGTGATTTGGATTTCAGAAATGTATTCTAGAAAATAATAAACACAAATAAATTATACAACTGTAAAATACAACCATTAAAATAACTTTTGGAAATATATTAATGTGTTTCTTCATGTAGATAGAAAAAGCAGTCTAAAAAGACAGATACAGCATAACCTTAACTCACAAATTTGTGTGCACCCACACACACATATATACACACAAAATAAAATCTGTGACTGCCTACCACTGGTACAGCTATTTTTAAAAAATTGCTGTATAGTCTATTTTTTCCTTCAAAATGCATTATGTAATAATAGGTAATGTTGGAAACATATTTTCTTCATTTTTAAATGTACTGTTTGTAAATTACTGTTTTTAAATTCAGGTAGGCAGGAGCACTACTTATTAACAATCTAGAACTATCTAGGCAACAAATTTCTTCTACATAAAAACCTTGTTTTTTCTGACACTTCATTTTTATGTAAGGGTGGTGATGACATAGTTGAAATTAGTGAGTCATTCAATAGTGTAATTTTGAATTATTAAACTAATGCATTAGTTACTTACAATGATTCTAAATAAAGGTCTTCCAATGTCAAAAAAAATCATATTGAATTCCTGTGGCACAAAATTTTCTCAAATTATTTAATGATTTGTTTAACCTTTAATTCCAGAGTGATAACGTAACTCCATTTAAGAGCATATTTTTAGAATCTGGATATTATCAAAATTAAAGGGTGATATATTTCCAGCAATGGACAAAGGTAAAAGTGAATTGGTTTATTATTTTGAAAACCAGATAATTTGAATCTGTCATAACATTACCCTCTGAAGTTGTGAACTATGAGATGATTTAAAATTATGGTTGTTATCTAATATCTGGTAGCTCAATTTCCCTGTGCTGAATGAGAAATTAATGATATCTATGGCAGAGCAAAAAAGAATTATCAAGTTATTATTATACTCTGCTTAATTTCTTTTGTTTTTTAAAATTTTATTTTCAGGGACATGTATTATGTCTTATCTATAGCTCACCATTTCAGACATTCATGTTACTGGTCATATTCATGTTACTGGTCATAACAAGGTTTGAATATTGTCCAGTGATGATCTTTTCTTTAAGGAAAGTTAGTAAGCCTGCTACTGTTTTGAGTATATGTTAATAGAAAAACTGAAAAATCCACTAATCCATCAATAAGTACCTACTAAACTCTAGTATATGTCCACAATTATATATGGAAATCTACATTTAGGGCTTTGTAGAAGACCTGGTTTGTTGGTTTACCCAAAAGCCGTTCCCACTTCTAATCTCCCTGGTCCATCTTCCACAATACAGTATGAAAGAGTGAGGTACTGACTTTCTCATTCCCCTTCGCACCCAGAGATGATAATATGACTCAGTTCTAGACAATGACATTTCTGTGAGTTTCTAGAAAATTTTCTAGTTATATTGGCCCCCGCCATCTAGACTTGGAAACAGATCTGTGAGTTGTGAAAATTATCTCAAAAATTTTGTAAAGGGACACACATGAGGAATGAAATCCATGAGGTTAAGGCTGATAGGAAAGAAAGTGAGACTCTTAACCCGTGAGAGTCTTGCTGAGTCTCTGAATCATCTACAGCACTGCCTACCCCCAGACATTTGTCTAACAGTAAACTCCTACTTGTTTAAGCCACAATGTGGCTTTTTTTTAATGACTTATGTGTAAACACTGTCCTAATTGTTAGGCTTCCTTAACATTCATGTATTCAATAAATACTTGAGCATCTACTAGGAGAAAGGCAGTTTGCTTGCTCTTTGTTTGCTATGATTATTTGTAGAACACATTTCTTATTTTAGGGCTATCTAAGTAAGTACATGTTAATATGGAAATTGTTACTGCTAAAATCAGGACACAAAGATAATCTGTCACAGAGAAATAGAATGTTCACATTGAAACCCACAAGCTGACCAGAGCCCAGCTAGGCAGAGAGGGAGAAGGGAACATTTAAGGCAGAAAAGAGTACGTGCTCAGGATGAAGGTCCTGGACAGGAAGGAACTAAGCAAATTTTCAGAAGTAGAAAAAAAATTAGTGTTGCTATTGTAATGTAGTTCAGATGGAAGAACATATTTATTAAGCAATAGAAAATATTTCAAGTTAATGTATTCTTAATATAAATAACGTGGAGAATTAGATGAGAATTTGGGTTCAAAGAAATATTTTGCATGGAGGTAAATACATATATTTATCTTTCATCCTTAATAAGAGTCTCCTAAAATGAGAGCAAAGAAGAAAAAAATGAAATATATTTATAAAAACAGTGCTAATAGGAGAGGTATTATGGGCAGACAACAGAATACTATAATATAGATACTACAGTTCTGTGCATCTAACTCTGATTCATATTAAAATTGACATTTTTTTATTTTTTAATAACTTTAGGAGTTTCACAATTGCCTCATGAGCATTCATTCTGATAGATTGGAGGTTTGGAGAGGTAAGTTTAACCTGCCAGTTAATAATATCTTGAATGTAACACAAACAGAAAAGTGCACTAATCTTAAATACACAACTCCAAAAAATGATCACAACATAAATACAAGGGGTGCCAACAAATGTATGTTATGAGCTGTTATTTATGTATTATCTTTCAAAGTTAAATTGAATTATGGTAGCAATGTGTAGTATGATTGCTCAGTCATGCTTTCGCCATTTTCCTTGACTGTCCTGCCTGGTGCATGGTGATGCGAGTATTCATTTGATTAGTGCCCATCTTTTGCTCAAACATCATGCTTAAAATGTGTGTTTTTTTGCAATCCCTATATATTCATGTTATCAGTACCCAAGTAAAAATAATAATAATTGCAACATTCTAGAAACATCCCTTGTGCTGCCTTCTAGCAGTAAACCTCAACTCCTACTCTCCAGACTTCTGATTTTAAAAGAAAATAATGCATTATGTATTTTTGCATTAGAATATTGTTTTCCTCATGGTGTTGTTTTATGTAGTAATAACTGATACACTTTCCTTACTGTGTAATATTGCAGAGGTTAAATATATAGCAATCCATTTATCCATCCTATTGTTGATAGACACTGTTTTCAGTAATGGATTTCAATAATTTTCAGCAATTAACTATTACAAACAATGCTACCATTCATAATACTGTAAATATATTTTGTGTATGGATGTGTGCATATCTTTGGGTCATCGTGCTAGCATTGTTATATACCTTTAACCAAGTAAAAACTACCAAACAATTTTCTAAAGTGCTCTTACCAATTTATCCACGTAGTGTTGATTTGAGATTTCAAGTTAACCCATAACTTTGTCAACATTAGTATTGTCAATCTTTTTTTTTTTTTGAGTTGGAGTCTCACTCTGTCAACCAGACTGGAGTGCAGTGCCGCTCCCGGCCACCGCAGCCTCGACCTGCTGGGTTCCGGTGATCCTTCCGCCTCAGCCTTCCAAGTAGCAGGAATTACAGGCATGCGCTACCACGCCCGGCTGATTTTGTGATTTTATTGTAGAGATGAGGTCTCGCTGCCCAGGCCGGTCTCGAACCCTCAGGCTCAGGCAATCCACTCACCTCAGCCTCCCAAAGGCGCGGGATTACAGGCTGAGCCACCAAGCCCGGTTTGTCAATCTTTTTAACTTTAGATATTCTGAGATGTGCTTAGTACTACATCAGTATTACTATAATATTATGTAATAGCACTATCTCTTCATTTGGCTATTTTCCTTTTGGATACATTCTGTTTGAATATTTTACCCATGTTTCCATTTTGTCATTTTTTTACACATTTGTGACTTTCCTTTTTTTTGTTGTTTTTTTTTGAGTTGGGGTCTTACTCTGTTGCCCAGACTGGAGTGCAGTGGCATGCACACAGCCACCATAGCCTGACCTGCTGGGTTCTGGTAATCCTTCCATCTCAGTCTTCCAAGTAGCTGGAAGGATTCCAAGTGCACATCACTATGCCCAACTAATTTTTTTATTTATTGTAGAGATGAGGTCTCACCAAGTTGCCCGGGCTTGTCTTGAACTCCTGGACTCAGGCAATCCTCTCACCTCAGTCTCCCAAAATGCTGGGATTACAGGCTTGAAACACCATCCTGGCCTGTGGCTTTTCATTTTTAACTGATCTTGAATATAGGTCAGATTTTGATGATAAATATTATAAATGTTTCCTTTTATCCTGTGGCATTTCTCTTCATTCTCTTTAATTATACCTTTTAAGAGCACCATTTCCAGTTTTACGGTAATGTACTTTATACAGAAATTTCCCTGCATACAAACCTTCAAGTTGCAAACTTACAAAGATGCGAACATGTGTTTGCATATCCAATCAGTTCAGGTGTCTGGTATACAATGTCACGTGCATGCATTCACTACAAGTGGTTGTACTTTTGTGAACTTTACTGTACAGTACTATACAATATTATTTATGTGAAAAGTATTATAGATCTATCACAGTATAGCACTATATAGGCAACTGTGTTAGTTGGGTACCTAGGCTAACTTTGCTTGACTTATGAACAAATTAGGCTCATGAATGCGCTCTCAGAATGGAACTTGTTTGTACATAATCTTTTATGTAAGTTTAGTGCATATTGGATATTATTTAATAAGATTTGCCTGTGTCAAACATAAAAAAGTGTTCTCCCATTTTATCTTCTACAACACTCTTCACACTTAAATGTATAATCTATTTGGAATTCACTTTGGAATATGTTTCAGGTAGGGGTTAACATTTTTTTAGTTATCCTTATGGCAATCCCAGTCACCCAGACATATTTATTGGAAATACAGTCTGTCATCCAATGTTACTACTATACCACCTTTTTGTCATAAATGCCTCTGTATGAGTGACTCTGTTTTCATACTCTCTTTTTTCATCGGTCCATGTGGCCATCCTTGTGCCAGAGCTATAATGTCTTAATGGCTGCACACACACACACACACACACACACACACACACTCACATGTATGTATGTATTATGTATACATGTATGTATGTATTACAGAGATGGGGTTTTATTGTGTTGCCCAGGCTGATCTTGAACCTCTGGTCTCAAGTTATCCTCCCATCTTGGCTTCCTAAAGTGCTGGGATTACAGGCATGAGCCACTGTTTCTGGCCTCCAGTTTTACATTGTTACCTTTTATTGTAAATTCTTCAATTTTCTCCAAAAATGCCTTGGATATTTGTGGAATTTTGCACTTTCATTTAAATATTAGGTTAGCTTGTCATTTCTTACAATAGTGAAGAACAATAAAATAACAACTGCAAAATCAACTTGAAAACAACTGATTTTTAAAATTATTGCCTTGTCCAATTCATGGACTATTTTATCTTTCCATTTATTTAGGTGTACTTTAATTTTTTTCAATAATATTTTAGAATTTTCTGTGATTTTGAAAAGTATTATTAGATTTGGCTTTAGACATCTGAGTTTTTGATGCTGTCACAAATAATATTGAGGTTTAGTTTTATGTTCCAATTTTTTTTCTATGTACTCATCTTCAGATCTTTTTTTTAAAAAAAATTTATTTTAAAGATGTGGGGTACAATTCAGGGTTAGATATACAAATGCTCATTATGCAGGTATCCTTGTTGATGAGGGGTGCTCCCCTCTCCTGGCAGATCCCCACTACTGCCAATCCCACCTCGCTGCCCCCTGACGCCCCACAGTTTCCTGCTACTGTGAAGCCCTTTCTTATTGTATTACAGTCATTGTTCCAGGTCTGCTTATGAGTGAGAGCATGTGATACTCAGTCTTTGTTTCTGTATTATAGACTCTAAGTCTATCCAAGTTGTTGTGAAGTTCATACTTTTGTCCTTCTTTATGGCTGCATAATATTCCATCATGTGTATGTACCACGTTTTTTTATCCAGTCCTCTTTCTTTTTTTTTTTTTTTTCTTTCTTCAGTCCTCTTTCAATGGGCAGCACGGTTGGTTCCATGTTTTTTGCTATTGTGAATGATGCTGCAATAAACATGTGTGTGCAGGCATCTTTTTCATAGAGTGCTTTGAGTTCCTCTGGGTATATTCCCAGTAGGGGGATTGCGGCATCGAATGGGAGGTTGATTTTTAGATCTCTTAGGAATCACCGAACTGTTGAACTGTTTTCCACAGAGGCTGTACTAGTTTACACTCCCACCAACAGTGTAGAAGTGTTCCCTTTTCCATGTATCCTCTCCAGCATCTGTTGTTTGTTTAGTTTTTGATGACAGCCATCCAACTGACAAGCTTCTGCAAAGCCAAAGAAACCGTTAAAAGAGCAGGGATACAGCCTATAGACTGGGAAAAAAATATTTGCAAACTGTATATCTGACAAAGGCTAACATTTAACCTACAAGAAACTCAAAAGTGCTGAAAAGTAACAAACAAACAGCCCCATTACGAAGTGGGCAAAATATATGAATAGACACTTCTCAAAAGAACATAAGAGTAGGCAACAGATACATTAAAAAATGCTCAGCTTCACTAGTCATCAAAGAAATGCAAATTAAAACCACACTGAGATACCACCTAGATTTTATGTTCTAATGATGTGATTACAGTAATCGTTAAATGCATTGTCTAATACTTTGATCTAGACTTTTCTTTGTTTTATATATGCATAATCATTTATCTGAAAATGACAGTTTTATTGCTTTTTTACCAATCTTTATATCTTTAATTTGTTTTCTTGCCTTTTTTCATTAGTTATAATTTCCAATATAATACTGAATAGATGTAGTGACAGCAGGTATTTTGTATCTTTCCTGATCTCCAAAGTTGAAATTGTGTAATATTGTTTGTTGTTTTAACTGTAGATAATTTTCATCATACTAAGAACCTTTTATTCTATCCTTAGTTTAAGAGTTTTATATTGGGCAAAATAGTTTTTTTGTTTAAATTTATGTTTACTTTTATCAGACACATTGTATACATTTTCCTAGATAGTCATATGATTTTTTCTGTTATTCTGTGATTATGGCAAAGTAAGTTGATTGCTGTTGAAAAGCTAAATCTTGGACTCAAAGATTCTTCTTTGTATTAATCTTGTGTTTACTTTTTTCATATTCTTTTTATGAGTTTTATTAAATAGTTGTATGATTTTTTTTTCCATTTTATCTGTGAACACTGATTGTCACTGAGTTGATAAACAAATTTTGGAATCAAAGATATTTATTTGTATAGTCGTAGATTTGACTGGCATTGGATTTTTGTGTCCACTGTTAGTAGATAAACTAATCTGTAATTTTTATTTTAAAATTGGCAGATCTTAGTATCAATATTATGTCAAATTCATTTAAATTTTTGGGAAATATTTACTCTTTTTCTATTTGTGGAAAGAGTTGGGATAAATTTGCTATTATACCTTTCTTAATGTTGAAATTCAGTGAAGTCATATAGGTTTTAATTTCCCTGTTTGAAAAGTTCTCTAAATATAGATTCCTTTTCTTAAGTAGGTATAAGCTTACACAGACTTTTGGTTTGTGTGTCTTATGTAATATTGATAAGTTGTATCCACTTAGTTTAAATGATCAGATTTACTGAAATAATTTTTAATATCACCTTGCTTGATTTTCATATTTGCAAAATCTGGAGTAATGTCTTTTGTTTTTTATTTGAATTTGTGTGTCTTTTTTCTTAATTGTACTTGCCAGAAATTTGTCAATTATATTGGACTTTACAAAGGTCTGGTGTTTGTCTTTCCTAACATACATTTATTTATTTTTAAAGTAATTTCTGCTTTACTTATTATTTGTTTTCTTCTTTTTTATATTTAATTATTCAAAAGTCATGGCATATTTATTTTTTAATCTATTTTTTAATGATTGTTCCATGACCTTTAGAAAATTTTGTCAAAACATTAAACTCTCTTATTGTCAGTTTTAAATGTATTTGGGGTTGAAGAAAAATTGTAATAGGAATGTTTCTTTAGCAAATTGAAATTTGAAATATTAGAAATATTTATTTTATTCCAAAGGAAACTATCAAGACTAGTTTAAAAAATGCTTGTATTCTTCTCAGTGTACATTTTGTGATACAAAGTGACCATCTTTTTTATTCCTTGGTGAATTCTCATACTCCTTTGTACGTTTAAACAAATTTTGACACTTCATCCTTTGCACTTTCAGTGCCTAAAAATTACTTCTCTGGGGCATCTTCATTCCTTTCATCATGACCACTTTCCTCATTATGTCCATATGCATAAGTTGGCATTTACTAAATTCCTCTGATGAAATATCTAGTCTCAAACAGAGGCCATGTCAACATTCTCACAGTCAGCTATTTCTTCTATAACTCTATTTACTTTCCTTTCACATTTTTTCCCCATCTTATCAATTTTTATTTCTTTGTTGTACTGTCAACTTTGTGAGCCAATTCCTTCTTCAAAAATTATCTATTTTTACAAAATGTCACTTGGGTTTATCACTGGGGGACAAGGAGTCAATACAACTGCATGCTGTTTTCTATGCTTAACTGAAAAATGGATGTGAAGAGACCAACTGGCAGTAGACCCTCAAAAAAGTGATGTGCTTGTCACTGGTCATGATATACATCTATTTGAGCAGTGATGTGTGAGCTAAAGAGCTGAGTAGCATTTTATACTTTAATTACTCACAGTTAATATGCCACGGGAACTAAAATTTGAACTTTCATGTTGGAAGAATGGTGTTATCTCACTAAACTGTAGTAATTAAAATCTTTGCATATTAAAGCCATGCAAAACAAGGATTGCTTCAATGTTTCTAGGCCATGTTGTTAGATAAATTCACATTTACTAATGGTATAACTGCCTTTCATTATAAAGTGGTTATTTTAAATGACACTTTATTCTGTAATGTCTACTTTAGATTAAATAACTATCTTTCTCATCTTACTGCTTGCAGGATATATCTTTTATTTGCAACTTTTCTAAGTTTGTATATTTTAGCTCTATCTCCTATAAACAGCATGTAGTAGAATTTATGTTTTAATCCAGTGTGACGTTTATTTTTTTAACTGAAGTATTTACTTCATTTTTGTGTACTAGAATTACTGAACTAGTCAAGTTTAAACATTCTCACCAATTCTGTTTATTTTTCTTTATTTTCTTTTTATTGTTTAACTGAGGATTTTTTACTTGAAATATTTCATCTACCTTCTATGGATTTGTTATATTATTTCAATGTTCTTACCAGAGATTATATAATATATCCATGTCTTTTCAAAGTTCAATATAAATTAGAATATAATTTCACAAACAAAGGATCCTTAATTTCCTTTGCAACATTTCCTCAGATCTTAACTTTTGTGTTTCTTTTTGTTGAGTGTTTTTAATTCCTGTATTTTCAATTTCACAAGGCATTAGTATGACTATTTTGTATTATCAGTATGTTTCTTTTTAAACATTCATTTACTTTAGATTCAAAGGATACATGCAAAGGTTTACATAGGTACAGTACATTTCGTGATGGTGAGGTTTGGGCTTCTGTTGAGACTATCACCCATGTGGTAAGCATGGTACCCAATGTGTGGTTTTTCAATCCATGTTCCCTGTTACTCTTCCCTTTTAGGAGTCTCCAGAGTTTACTGTTCCCATCTGTATACCCATGTGTATTCAATGTTTGGCTACCACTTTAAGTGAGAACACACAGTTTTTAGTTTTCTGTTTCTGATATTTCACTTGGGATGATGGTCTCGAGCTACATCTATGTTTCTGCAAAGGACATGTTTTTGTAGAAAGGACAAGCATTTTTTTTGGGGGGGGCGGTGAATAAACATATGACAAAAATGTTACAGTCTAAAGTCTAAATAAGAGACATGCAAAATGTAGTTTGTTTCAGAGGATTTGATAGGTTGTATTTGAACTTGATGTTTAACATATTGTCTTTTTAGTGCCAGAATATTGGTGACTTCAAATAATAGAATCTTATCTATGGACTCACTCATACTTATTGGCTTCATAGAAATATTTTCATTACCCTAAGACTGCAAATGTCACTTATTGGTGTTCAGTTTTAGAAGTGAGAAGAGCATGAAAAAAATCATAGTTACACACACAAAAAGCAAATATAACCTTGGCAATAAAAAAAAAGCAAACATATTTGAAAGAGTTTGAGACATAAAGAGAGAGGGTAAGAGAGGAATAAAGAAAATTAGAGGGTTGCTACTTTATTGTACACAGTGAGAAAAATAATGTATAAAATTGTTGAAGCAAGAAATAAAGATTTTAAATAATTTATTAGATCTATCTATGTATCTCTACATCTATATCATCTATCTATCTTTACAATCATCATCATCTATCTAAAATTATGGAAGAATAGAAAGGTAGAAGATATTGTATAGAACAGATTTCCCTTCATTCATAGCATGGTGTCCATAGGATAATTTACTTACGGAAAACAAACTATGTATGAATAAACATATAGTACAAGTAAAAACAGTCCTCAAGATAACAACAACAACAACAAAATCTAAGTTGATACCTTGAGGTTATAGCTCAGGAGTAGAACATTTGACTGCAAAGTGGAACCTTTATGGCTTGCAAATGAAGTGAATCTGGAACAGAGGGTATCATTTTACAACTTGATTATCAACAAGATATAAAATTATGTTAGTAATTGAATACAGTTATTCTAGGATTTAAAAAGTAAAATAAAAAAATAGCCATGATAAAGAAAAAATTAACAGCAGAAATATGTACGAAAAAATTAGACTATTATCATTTACAATAATTACCTTTGACAACAGTAAACACTTAAGTTCAAGGTGATATTTTCAGTGAAAGAACTATTGGAAATACATTCATTTTCTTCTCATTAATCCTGCCTTCTAATTAACTTAGAATTTTGTGTTATAGAAAAGGTAGTGAAGTCAAGTGTTTTTTGTTTTGTTTTGTTTTTAAGTATCAAGAGATGCACAACCACAAGAAAGAAAAGCTATGGGTAAGTTCTTTTCCTTTCACTTTCTTCTGGCATAGCAAAGAAACTAGCCAGTAAAAAGGAAAAATTAAAAAAAATAAGCCTTCACATGAAATTAAAAGCAGAATTTGGTTTAATAGTTAAAGGAGGAAAAAAAAAAGTCTCAGTTGAGACCCATAAAGGTGAGTTCTGTTTCTGTTAAAATCTTCTGCTTTCTGAACTTTTTCATTTATCCAAAGTAGTATTGCTTAAGTGTTTGGAGAATCATCTTCCTTATGAAAAACACTATGATTTTCAATATCAAAAGTATTAAAATTACTAGGAATTCTTTGGGTAGTAGTTGAGTATAAAAACTGTTTAATAATATTATTTATTGTTAATGTTAATCTACACTGTTTTTCTGGTACATAAAATGTTTTATTATGAATTATGCATTTGAAAAAATATAATATTAATCTTTTTCACAAAATTTTCTTATAGCAATCATAGACAAATACCATGTACTGCCTAAGGAATGTAAGGTGAAATGCCATTGCCTTTGGTTTTCTGTTGCCTGTGCTGATGTTTATTTTATGCTTTTTTTGTTCCCTTTAACCTAAATGTGCTATTTTCTTCCCAAAAATTGCTGAACATTTTAATCACTCAATTTTACTTTTGAATTTTAAAATACCACTTGTTTTTGGTAGTACACATGCATTTGCAATAAACTAATACATTTTTTATTTTTATTTTAAACTACCCCCTAAATTTCCAGTTAGGCCATTCATATATCTTTCTAATAAGATAGCTATTTTATTGCAGAGAGAAAAAAAAAAGTATTTGCTATCTTGTACAAGATGTGTTACTCTACCTTCCCATCTCTCAATCTCTTTGAACTCACATTCTATTATTTCCTTCTCCCTCCAATCAAATCACTGAAGTTACTGAGACCTCCTTGCTGAGTCTTGAACAGGCCACACAAAATTACTTTACATTTTTGTTCCCTGTGTTTTGGAACGTTGTCTCAGATTCTCTTTTGGCTCACCCTCCATTTCTTTCCTTCATCAGAGAGACTTTCCTGATCAGCCTCCTCATATCACTCCTACCCTGTGGTGGATTCACTGGGCCCTGCAACCTTGTCTTCCTTCACCTGCTTTAGTTTTCTTCACAGCACATATCCCCTGGCATTATGTATTTATCTGTTTTACAGACTGTGGCTTTTCTCCTATCAGCATATTAGCTCGAGCGCAGATATTTCATGTGGTTCACTGCTGTTAAATGGCTAAAACCAACATGATAAAGGGTTCTCAGTTTTCTCCTTGCCTCTTCTACCCTACCTTCCCCTTCTCCCAGGCATGTTACTTCCTTTCTTTTCTAACCGGATTACACCAATGATCCCAAGCAAGTGGCAGGAAAAGAGGAATCAGGCAAGTTTGTATTACAGACAACAACAACTTTTGGGACACTTAATTGACCTTTCCCTAGTCCATAAAAACAGTGACCTTGCATTCGTCTGGAAGTCACGTGGGTGTCCCTGGATATGCAGCAGTTCCACAGTGCTTTCAACCTTTATTCAAGTCACTGAAATAATTTTCTTCTGATAGCTTCATAGGTCGCTCCTCGAATAGTGTCAGGCATAGAATAAGGGTTCAATAAATTTTTGTTGAGGAAACATCTGTTTATATCCTTCCTGATGGGATCATAATGCCCATACCATTAGGAGCAGCATTTTTATTGCTTATATAATTTCATTTCATTAAATTTTCCTCTCCTACAGCATAATTTTAATAGTTATTTATTCTTCTGTTTATGGACATACAATTTCTCCATCCAGTTTCCTTTATTTAGACATTTTTGCTATGATGAATAATGTTACCATGAATTTTGTCCTCGCCCTTGGCTCCCCTCTCTGAGGTCCAAGCCCCCGAGGATATTCCACTGTGTGTGTGTGTCCATAATCTCTCCTAAAGCAATTGAAGTTATTTGGTATTAAATATAAAGCTGTGCAACTTACAAAGAGCAATTTGAATTTAGCGACTACCCTTAGTTTTGTATTTAGGAGTGTGATCAGCATATAACTCTCTACTTCAAATAAAATGGGTGGGACAGATACATTTTTCAAGGTAAACTACAGCATGTTGAACAACTCCAAAAGTTCTGTGCCATTAAGTTCCTCCAAGATCTGCCCAATACGAGATGACAAGAAACTAATCATTAATTCTACCCCCTCCCTTTGTCTTGTGACTTTCCTCCTTTTTTCATATACTTTTATCTTGACGTGTGTGTCTACTCCTTTGTCAGTAAAAAATATTCACTTTTAGCTTATTTCTGGAGCTAAAATATTAGTCCTTAAAAAAATTTCTCTTTAAAAACAAATTTCTAGAAGTGTAATACTGGGTCAAGGAATATGATTTGGATGAATGTTAACACTCTGACTTCTCAACTGAGTTTCTGAATTTATTTCTCCACATGTATGTTATATGATTCCATTTTCTCTCACTGGGCTTTATTATCATTTTAAAACATTTTCTAATGGAATGTCTTTCTTATTATAACTTTAATTTGTTTGATTTATTTGAGATGGAACACTTTAATACACACTCACAGGACATTTATCAGTCTTTCGTACATTGTCTATGAATATTCTCCATCTAGAAAATTCATCTTTTATTTTTAGTTTGACCTACTTATTTGCAATTATTTTGTGGCATGTTTCTTGCTTTTAGTGTTTCTGCTCATTTTTTTTTTTTTCTGTACATATTTAAACTTGAATTCAGTCAAATCTGTTTACTTTGTGATTCTCTTTCACCTCTGCCATACCTACCTTGGGCACGGGCTTAGGTTGGCTTCTTCCAACTTTTGCTTGCATATTGTATTAGTCGGCATGGATTGCCTTAACAAAATACCACCAACTGCATAGATTTAAAAGCAGAAATTTATTTCATCACAGTTGTGGAGGATGGTAGTTCTACATCAAGTACCAGCCGGACTAGGTTCTAGAAGACTGCCTTCTTGCCATGTGGTCATATGGCCTTTCCTGTCTGTGTGCACAGAGAGAAAGATGCTGATGTCATTTCCTTTTCCTATAAAGAAAACAGTCCTCTCAGATCAAGGTCCACCCTTATGACTTTATTTAACATTAATTAAAGTCAGAGCCTTCAAGTATCTGTCTCCAGATACAGTCACATTAGGGCTAAGGCTTTAATACATAAATTTGGAGAAGGGACACAGTTCAATCTATAGCATACACACACACACACACAAACACACACACACACACACATACACACACATATATATATACATATGTATATATTTATACATGTATGTCTATATAATGTAATGGTAGTTTTAGCTTCAATGTCTTAAATTTCAATATTTAATCTACTAGGAAATTCTTGTTTGTAATGCCTTAGTTCAGAAACTAATTTTGTTTTGTCTCAATATTTGTAACCAAAGAACCCAGAATTTCTTCACTACATCACTACATCTATTGATATCACTAACTTTCCTATCATCACTAAATCTTCCCTCTTACACACACATCTATTTATTATTTTTCTTATGCTTAATTGATCTGTTGAGTCCTACAGAGCTACTATCTTATTTTAAATATTATGGTGTATAGCTCTTAAAAGTTTTTTGCATTATTTTTGTCAAAAATGTCTTGACTTTTGTTATTCTTATTTCTTTGTTGTTCCAGGTGGACACTTACATTTATTTAGGTTTTCTTATTTGCATTATAATTAAAAATCACTTTTGTCTTAGAAAAGTAATGCATTCTTATTATAGAAATACAAGAAATAAAATGAAAAAAGAGAAGAAATATATCTTCCTCAACCTATCTCTATGTGTCTATCCACATATCTATCTTTCTAAATGGAATTTTTCTTAAAAACCTGATATATAGTAATATTTTGTGATCCTAAATGTCTCAAAATAGAGTCACTCATAACAAATGACATAGCCCACAATGAAATTACTGCCCTTCAAAGTGAGAAACACATGTATAATGGACTGAAGTGATAAAATAACACCTGTTATGGCCAAGCCCACCCAAGATGCTACAAGAAAGTGAGTCTAAGGCAACTGAGATAATGACTGTGGACACTTTTGCTGAGGGCCGTAAAAATAGCAACAACAACAACAATTAAAAAATGGCAAGATGCTGGCAGAAATTCTGTCCACATGGATTCTGAGGCCTCTTCTCAAAATTGGCCGTGGCCGCCAGGAGCTCTACCCAGGAAGAACAGTTACTTATCCACCCTCTACCCCAGTTTGAATTTTAAAATAAATCATGACCTGCCTTTGTCAGCCTTCTGGTCTCCAGAGCTACTTGCCAGGACTTGTTTCTCCCCTCTCTTACAATTGCCTCAGAGTGCTGAGTATATTTGCATGATTGTTGGTGTGTGAAAGACTTACAATAAACTGTGGATTCAAAAGCATTTAATTGGCCACTGTGTCATTGTAAAACTGCTCAGCCCCTGGTCCAAGTTAGTACAACTAGACTGATTCAAACCTTACAGAGTAAGCCTCTTTCGCTAACTTTCAAGAAAGAACACTTCAGGTCTGGATGACTTTACTTTTGAAATTTACAAAATTTAGAGAGGAATTAATACTAATTTAACATACATATTTCCAGAAAGTAGAAGAAATGAAAAGACTTCTTAGTTTATTTTTTAAGGTTAGGTTTACTGTGATACCAAAGTCAGAGAAAGTGATTCAAGAAATTACAGAATGAGCGCTTGCTCTCTTAAACCAAAATGCAAAAATTCTCGACAAAAAAATCAGCTAACACAATCCAGCAATAAATACAAAGGATCATATGTCACTACAAAGTGAGAATTATCCCAGGAATGCAAAGCTGGCATAGCATTCAAAAATCACTCAAAGTATTTTATCACATCAACAGACCAAAACAAAAACAAAAACAAAAACAAAAAACAAAACCATATAGTCATCTGAATAGCTGCAGAAAGAACCTTCAACAAAGTTTAATATCTATTCATAATAAAAAATTCTCAGTAAACTAGAAATAGAAGGATACTTTCTCAATCTGATAAAAGGCATCTATGAAAAACCCCAAGCTATCATCACACTTAATGCTAAAAGACTAAATTATTTTACCATAAAAATGGAAAAGAGAAATGAGTCCTCTTAAATACTCCCACTCAACACCTCCATGAAGCTCTTAGCCTGTGCAAGAAGGGAAAATCAGTTAATAAATAAATGAATGCTAATTGTAAAAGAAAGAGTAAAACTTCCTCTATACATAGAAAACACGATTGTCTACACAGAAAGTCCCAAAGAATCTACGAAAACTCCTGGAACTTAAAAAATGGGTTTAGCTATGCCGTAATGCATAGTCAACAATCAAAAATCAAGTGTATTTCTCTGTACAAGCTATGATTAATTAGCATTTCAAATTAAAAGTCAGTATGAGCAGAATCACTCCAATAACATTGTTTGTCAAAATATGGACAGTGTATGTAAGCTGAAAAATTACAAAACACATGAAAAAATGAAGAGATATACTGTGATGAATCGAAACAGTTAATATTGTTAAAATGTCAATTCTCCTCACACAAATCTATAAATTTAATAATATTTCATCTAAATTCCAGAGAACTATTCTATAGATCATAGAAGCTGGTTTAAAAATTCGTAATAAAAAAGAGAAGAACTCAATTAAAATACTTTTGAACAAGAAGAACAAAGTCAGAAGACTAATAATACCATATTTCAAGATGTACTGTACAGCTATAGCACTCAAACTGGTAGTTTTGGAAAACACAAACACCTGGTATTTTTAAAGGAATAGACACACAAATTAATGAAAGAAAGCTGTAAGCCCAGAGTTAGACCCACATTCTCTGTGTCAGACAATGTTTGATTAAGTTGCAGTGATAAAGAATAGTCTTTTAAACAAATTAAAAGAAAAATGAACTTTGCCTCATACCTTAAACACTAAACAAAAATGAATTCAAGTTAGATCATAAACTTAAAATTATAAAACGATTGGATGAAAACATAGAAGAAAGTCTGTAAGTCTTTGGGTTAGGCAAAGACCCATGATATGGCATTCAAAACATTTCATATAACCAAAGAATCGAACATGACTCCTAAAAAATGTTTTGGAAAAATTGAAGATCTTCAAAATTAAGAACACTTTATTTGAAAGATGTTGTTAAGAGAAGAAAAATCAAAAAGAGAATACATATGCAAATTGAAACAATAAATGTATTCAATAATAAAAATCAAACAGCTGATTTAAAAATAGGCTAATGATTTGAACAGAGGCTGCAGCAAAAGAAGCTAAGAAGGTGACAGATTAGCACATGAAACGATATTCAAATAATTAGTCAGTAGGAAAATACAAATTAAAACTTACAACACGGGTGTCACTGTATACCTATTGGAATGGCTAAACCAAACAAAGCAAAACAAAAAACTGACAATACCAAGTGCTGCTGAGAATGTAGGGCATTTGCATCCTCATATATTACTGGTGGGAATGCAAAATGATATAGCCATTTTGGAAAACCATTTGGCCATGTCTAAAAAAGTTAAATATATACTTGTTCTTGGGCATTTCATACCTAGTTATTTGCTGAGGAGAAATGAGAAGTTATATTCACATAAAAACATTTATGCAATTGTTAGTAGTAGCTTTATTTCTAATGCCAAAAAGCTAAAAAAAAATTCCCATTATCCCTTAATTTAGGAATGAATAATCAAATTATGATACATCTATATAATAGAATCCTCCTCATCAATAAACAGAAACATATTGATGCATGCCACATCATCAGATGTTAAGTGCATCATTATACTAAGTAAAAGAAGTCAGACTCAAAAGGCTACATATTTATAATTTCATTTAGAGGACATTCTGAAAGACAAAACTAAAGGTATCAAAATCAGATTCATAGTTATTAAGTACGGGGGCGATGAGAGGGATTAATTATATAGGCAGAACTAGGAAATTAGGAGAATGATGGGACTTCGGTGTATATTGATTGTGGTGGTGATAGTTACCCAATTATATTCATCTAAGTTCAGAGAACTCTATAATAAAAAGAATGTGCTCCTCTGTGGAAATTTTAAAAGTTCATAAAATATAATAAATACAAAAGTGAAAGAAAAAGACTTAGGCCAAGCCAATAGAACTAAGTCATGATCAACCTAAATAAGACTTTATAAATGCATTACCATGTAACAGTTTTTACCAAATATACCAAAAATATATTTACTTTTGTGTTTTTAAATGAATTTGGCAGACCATATAAAACTATTGTGGCATATTTCAAATCCAAATAATGTTGCTTGTCATAGTATCAAAAATTACCTTGGCTTATATTTTCACAGTAGTGTCAAATATTTATAACAAAATAGTGTTCTATTGTGGACTGATTTTAATGGGAGTGTTGCTTTGTTGTTAATGGTGATGTTTGCTGGTTAATATAAAGTAGCTATATTTTTCATGCTTAGTGAATATCTTTCTATCGCTATTTTCCTCTGTAAATCGAAAATAAAATTTTAAGAACTGCAACTGACTGAACATACCCCCTCTGGGCCTAGGAAAACCTTAAAAACTAAATCCAAGTCGACGATGGAAAAGGAGATTGGACATCACCTCATTATACCTCTTCCCTTTTGGAGTTTTAGGCATAAATGACCAGCTTTAACATTAAAAAAGATATTACAAGACTGTCAAAATAGACTCTGTGGCAGTAAGAAATCAAATTTCAACCTGACTCTGGTATAGTATTATGTGACAGATAGAGGGCCCTAAAGAAAATACCCTAAAATATGTTTATTTGACATATTTTGGAATGACCCTATAAAGTTGTCTTTGGGGAAATTTTCATCTATAATGAATACCATTTAAGACATTTGCCATCTATTCTCTCTGAAGTCTACTATATGGAGGTTTCATCTACATGTCAAGAACATTGACTTCCTCAAACCCCCAACTTTTATCTTAATTCAAGCATTTCTTCGCCTGATTTCAAATTCTTTATTCTTTCTACTAATTCTTTCTACCAATTACAAATCAGAAAATCTGTGAATCTGCCTGTTAGGTAAGTCTTTCCTCCCCTTGAAGATGTCCTTCTTATCTGGGTCTAGCCAATGTAAGTCTTATATGTATTGATTTATGTTTTGTCTGTAACTTCAGTCTCCCCAAACACGTATAAAAACCAAGCTGTAATTTAATCATTTGGGACACATGTTCTTAGGACCTATTGAGGTTGTGCTTATAGGCATAGATCACTCACATTTGGCTAAGAATTAACCTCTTTAAATATTTTACAGGGTTTGGTATTTTTGTGAAAATCTAAAAATTTTTTTGGGGGGAAAGTTACTTTGTATTATATTTTCTTTGTTTTTAAATCTATCCGGTTGAACTGAAAAGTTTTCTAATCTGATGAGTTAGTATAATAAATTATATTTGCTCATGTCATAATGCAAATAATTATGTTTGCTCATGCCATGTATTTTGATATTGTTTGTCAAAATTTTACTTAGAGGAGGAAAAGAAAGTAATTGATCCAATCTAATGTTCTTGTCACCTAGATCTCCTAGTAACTAAATTAACTATGCTTCCTAAGGACAGCACACCTTATCTACAGGGTACCTACAGACCTTACCTACAGATATCAGCAGGATATCTTTGGGAAAAAAAAAAAAAAAGAAAGAAAGAAAGAGAGAGAGAAAAAAAACATTGCCTATAGTAAATTAATAGAGCATCTATGAGTCATGCCTGTCTCATGGATGTCACAATAGCTGTATGATATCTGGCGTATAAAATGAAGATATTTTGTAACTTTAGTGCTCTCTGGATATGAGGAATGCTGTGAAACTTAATGTTTTATTCTGAGACAGAGAACATGTGTCTGATATGGCAACAAAGAATTTGGGAGCCAATGTGATATCCCAGCTCTCTTTCTGCTTTGTCTGTGCCTCTTGATTACTTATATACTAAATTATTAGTGACGATTGATAGTGAGTAAACTGATTCTCATGAGTCTGTTGTGACACTTTCATCCTTGGTTCACCCTGTGGTTATATTAAAATAGTACAAAGGGAATAAAACATAGTGTGGTATTGTAAAATATATATTTGGTCCTTATCCCCGGATCCTGAAACAGAGCTTCTAATATCCTTGTAGATAAGAGATGCTAGGAGAATCTTTTGTTCTAATATTCAGTCTTGTTTACAATTCCTGACACCCAGCTCCTAAAACTTTTGAAATCTCTTAAGTCATAAGTACTTGTTTGTATCCTAGTGAGACAACTGGTGGCTGAGAGCTCCTGTATCTTCTCAAGCTGGTTGTCAGGGGAACTAACTCAATAAGTAGAGGGCTAGAATGTTCAGTCCCACTGCAAACCTCCAGGAAGGGTAGAGGGGCTGAAGGTTGCAATGATCATTGATGGCCAATAGTACAATCAATCATACTTATATAATAAGGCCTTGATATGTATATATATGTGTGTATATATATATATATATATATATTATATATATATATATATATATATATGAATGATTCAGGAAGCTTCCAGATAGCTGAACAAAGGGATGTTCCTAGAGGGTGGCATACCTGGAGAAGGCATAAAGCTCTGTGCCCTTTCTTCTGTTCTTTCCTGGCCCTGTTCATCTCTTCCATCTGGCTGCTAATCTGTATCTGTATCTTTGGTAAGATCCTTTACATTAAGTTGGCAAACATAAGCATTACATTGAGTTCAGTAAGTTGTTCTAGCAAATTAATAAAACCTAGGAAGAGAGACATGGGAACCTCAATTTATAGCTGATTGGTCATAAGCACAGGTCATAAATTGAGGCTAATATCTGGCATCTGAAGTGGGAGAAGTCTTGTGTGACTGAACTCTTAATCTGAGGGGTCTGCTGCTCTCTCCAGGTAGATAGTATCAGAGTTGAATTGAATTATAGGATACTTAGTTGGTGTTCACCAGATAACTTCTTGGTGTGTGTGGAAAACCCTACACACATCTGGTTTCAGAATTGTTGTGTGAGCGTTAAGTGAATGAGAGTAAGATAAACTTTTTTATTTGTTTTTCTCATCTCTAAGAAATAGATAAGCAAAAAATAACAAAATGAACAGCATGGACTCTCTTCAAATGAGAAATATAAACATATCTGAAAGACAGAAAACTTATAGTGGCATGGAAAAATGACTGACTATTCTGATACTAGTGGTACTTGTAGAGTGGATTATAGTAAAGGAGGAAGTTAGTTTTAATTTCAAAATATCAGGTAGACTTGAACTATACATACCTTGATATATTGATATTATGGAGAAATATTAACTGATAATTTCTATATAAAACAGTTGATCTCTTCATTTTACTCTTACCCATATTTTCCACAGAATTCTGAGAAGCCAGTATCAACAGCAACATAAGTGACAACAGCAAATTCTCACCTAGTGCTTACCATGTGACAAGTAATATTCTAAGTATATAGATAGAGGGTACCAAAAAAAGAATATATATTTTAAGAAGGGGGAAAAAACTGTATTAACATTGTAACACTCAATATGTGTTAATAACAAAGATGAATAAAAGTCACATTTGACTTCT
The DNA here is from genome assembly GCA_027257055.1 of Cephalopachus bancanus. Taxonomy (NCBI): domain Eukaryota; kingdom Metazoa; phylum Chordata; class Mammalia; order Primates; family Tarsiidae; genus Cephalopachus; species Cephalopachus bancanus. The sequence continues at coordinate 9,569,509 of JAPVLO010000210.1, read as the reverse complement.
GCAATTGTAAGAGGTGCTCAGAGTGGTTACCATCAGTGACCAGACACTTTTTATTAATGGCTAACTAAAAGTAATACACAGATAACATCTCTTAAAATATATGGACATTTTAAGTATGACATTCGTGCATAAGAGGGCTTTAATTAAATGAAATTAATTAATTAATTAATTAAGTGCTAGTGTCACCAGGCAATAGGCAGGACAGTCAAAGAAAAACGGCAGAAGCATGGTTGAATGAACATCGTACAACACATTGCTACTGTAATTCAATTCAATTTTGAAAAGTATTTAAGAGCATATATATATGTTTACATATATATGTAAATTTTTATCTTCACATATACTTCTAAGGTAGGTATTATTATTGTTATTACCAGTCAACAGTTAAGGAAATAGAAGCACAAAGAAGCTGCATATTGTAATTAATAGTTAGGAGAAATAGAATTTAAACCCAAGTAATTTAGCTCTAGAGTTCATGATCTTAACTGTCACGATGTTTGTATCTCTATCCTCCTTGTTCCCTTGCAACAAAAATAGGTGTACATTCTGTCTCACCTCCTGGGATGATCCGTTTTAGATGTCAATTTGGCTAGGTTACAGTTTTCAGTTATCTAATCATCCATAAACCTAGATATTGCTATGAAGGTAATTTGCAGATGTGATTAACATATACAGTCAGCTGATTTTGGGGAAAGGAGATTAATAAACTGCATGGGCCTGTTTATAACAGTTAGCAAATTTTAAAAGCAAGACCGAAATTTCCCTGAGGAAGAGAAAATTCTACGTATGGACTATGGCTTCATCTCCTGCGTGATAGTTTCTAGTTTGTAATTCCAATGATCTCTAGCAAATTTTCAGACTTGCACAGCCAGCTTCAACAGTTGTGTAAGCCAATTCCTCCTCTTTCTCTCCCTCCCTCCCTCTCTTTCTGGCTTGGTTTCCCTGATTGATATACTAACCCAAAGAAAAGCATTCTGGATGATGGGTCTCACCTATGTAATTAAAGTTTTCAAATACTTTAGAAAATGTGATCAATCTTAAATATTAATAGGCATTCAAGATATTTTAAGAAAACTCACAAGCTAAATAAAGTTTAAAAAGGACAAAAAGTAAACTTCAGAGAATACAGAAACGAAATTTAGAAAATGGAAAAAAAATCAGACATAACTACTCTTTAATTAGTATCATCAGAGAATCAAAAGGAGGTTGAACAATAATGGAACAAAGAAGAGCTCTTTGAAATTAAAATAGTACTGTAAAATAAATATTCAACAGAATGCTTAGAAGATAGTCGAAGAAATTATGTATGTGATACAGCAAGAAGAAAGGGCAGGGGAGAAGACAGAAAGGGAGATAAAGTAAGAATCAATCCAGGAGGTCTGACTTGACACTAATGAGTTACAAAAAAAATTGAGTAGAGATAACAGTGAGGAGGAAAATTAAAAAGCTAAAATACAAGAAATTTCCTGGGGCATAAGGACATAGTCTTAAGATTCAAAAGGGCCAACATGTGTTTAGCATAGTGAATGAAAAAGACAAGCAGCAGGACACATCACTGTGAATATTAGAGATACAGAAAAATATCTATGAGAGAAAACTTTTTTTGAAAAAAGTATGAGGAAAATAAAGCAGTTTGCCACAAGAGACTAGAATCAGACAGGGATTATTATTTCTTTCTTTTTTTTTTTAACCAGCAGCACAATACACACTAGAAGAATTAGAATCAAGCTTTAAGCCTTAAGAGAAAGTTATTTCTACATACAATTTCATACAGGGTCAATAAATTGTAAAGTCATTCAGGCAGGTAAGAATAGAGGAAAAATATCTCCTAAGTACTTCATAGGACATTTGTTAAACCTATACACTGGTAAAACAAAGGAGAGAAGTAAAAAGGATAGATGTAATTCCAGAAGCATGGAGCTCTCCATGAGAGTAATGAAGGATGATAGCTACACAGTGGACCTGGAGAGCACTCAGCCCAGTAAGGGAAGCTCTTTGCGTTTAGACTCTGTCACACTGCATTCAAGCAGAGAATAGATGTGTCTGGTATTGCAAAACCACATTCTGTAGCATCAGATACCCTAAAGGACAATGATTACTTTGGTTGCTTTTATTGTTCTACGTTGTGCATACATTTGAGACCTGTCATTTGCATGTCCACCTCCTTACTGCCTTATAAAACTTATCTTTCTCACGATGTGAAGGGGTTTTGCTGGGCATCCTGTCTACTCATCTCCCTGGAAGTCTTACTTACTTTCACTTTTAATAGTCATTCTTTTCCTCAGTCTGGTTTCATAATTTGTCTGGCACTCTGGTGCACAATTGCTGATGACAACCTTCCCTGATTTCTTATGTTATTGCAGATATTTCCTCCCTCATTTATTTAATAAATTTAATAAAATATTGAAAGAAAGTTTTTTAAACAATGAACTCAAGTTACCAACTTAAATAAGAAATGTAGTGCTGAGAAGCCACTTAAAGTGATCAAAGCTAATTTATAAATGTGTGATTTGATTACTAGTTAATTTTCTTGCATGTTTTATTTATGGAGTAGTTGTCTTTTCATAACAATATGTAACCTATAGAAAAAAGATATTATATCTTTATGATGTGACTTCAGTATTTAGGATAGACCACGTTAACTGCTAGTTTTGCACAGTGATGCTGAAAAATACCTTTGGCATATTTTCTCATTTAGTGAGGCCATTGGTATATTGTGTATATCATTTTTGTTTTAAAATTTGATCTCTTTTTGGGGACAAAATTATTTGTTTTCTTATTTCTACTGGCTATTTTTATTTATTTATTTGGGCTACAAGTGAGACATGTAAAATACAGTTTTTATGTTTTAAAGGAAAGGACACAAAACTAAATGGCAAGAACAAAAATCTAAGGAAAAAAAAAACAAAGCTAGTTTTGAAATTAAGCACACATTCCAGTATAATGAACCATATAATTAATCTAAGAACAAAATGATAAAGTTCCTAATCATACATGTATTCAACTGGTTCTTTGTCGATTTGGTAACTAACTCAACTGTTTCATTTAATACTCTGAGTTAATGAGAGATTTCATATTCTAACAAGATGAACATTATAGGATTTCTGCCTTAAACCCAAGGTTCTCATAAGCCTGGATAGTAAGTAAAAGTAGGGATTTGAGGGGTGTATTTGTGTGTGTGCATGCATCACCCTACACACATGCAGCTTAGTGCTGGAATGCAATAAAAATATTAAAGAAATATTAAAAGATTAAAGAAAAGGGTAGAGGTATAAGGAAGAGATTCATGACAGAAGGTATGGTAAGAACAAAAGTATAATCATATCTTCAGAGAATAGTGAATTTAACAGCTTGTCTAGGCTTATGGAATACTGAGAAACTGGTAGTAGGGATGTGATTGGAAGTAGTTAAATAGTCTACATATCCACAAATAAGAATTTAAATTTGATATATGTTGGTTAATAGGAGTGGGGAGGAAGGATGTTTGTGGAAGATTAACAGAGAAAAATTGACAAAAAAACAGGTGATATATTTATCCTGGGGCATGAAGATGAAAGAAAGTCAGGAGAGAGAAATGATTAATTTAAAAATGAAATTATCATATAATTTTGGGGAAGTTTTACTTAAAATTATTATTTGTTTTTCTACACTTATTTCCTGAATTCAGATATTGTGCAAAATTACTCTGCTATTGTTTTCAATCACCTAAATATCAGTGAGAATACTTATAAATGAGAAACGAATCAGGGTGAAATAATATTGACAGCTGTCTCTGTAGCCTGTTATTATTTGACAATGTTCTACAACTTCATTAGTTCAATTGAATGGATATTTTGAAATGAAGTGATTTAATGGTTCAGCAGAATATATAGTAATTTGCATAAATTATACAAAATCCATTTATGTAACAGTGTACTGGAAACAGTAGAATAGTGTCACTGTTAATTTATCTATATTGGGGACAACAGAATCTATTTCTATGTCACAAGTCATGAAGGAATCAGTTTGGTTTGAAGAAAAAGAGTTTTTTTCTGATTTTCTCTTTGGGATACACCTTATTCCTAAATACCCTCTCCCACATGCAGAAGATAACAAGAGGAATTCAGAATTGCTTCAAATGGAGAAAATAGTCTGAAGCATCACATGAGTAGATTGTTTTTCACAGAGCAATAGGAGCAGCTCTGGTACATACATGAGTGTATCAATGTCCATCCCTGTCACCTCAAATGCATTCATGGAAAGTAACAAGAAATCAATAAGCATAGGAACAATATGGCAGGAAATGTTTTCTCACTTAAATGGAAATATTGGAGTGGTGTTCTATATTATGCTAATATATTTGCATAACATATGGAGCATTTATACAGAATATTTATCTCTCTCTAATTTTTTTGTTTTTTGAATCACGGTCTCATTCTGTTGCCCAGGCTGGAGGGCAGAGACAGGATCACAGCTCACTGAAGCCTTTACCTACTGGGTTCAGGCGGTCCGTCTTCCTCAGCCTCTCGAGTAGCTGGGACAATAGGCTCACACCATCATACCTGGCTAATGTGTGTGTGTGTGTGTGTGTGTGTGTGTGTGTGTGTGTGTGTGTGTGTGTGTTGTGTGTGTTGTGTGTGTGTGTGTGTGTGTGTGTGTGTGTGTGTGCATCTTGCTAAATTGTTATGTTGCCTAGGCTACTCTCAAACTACTGAGCCCAAGCAATAATCCCACCTCAGCCTCCCAAAGTGCTTGGATTACAGGCATGAGTCACCACGCCTGACCCAGTTTTTTCTATCTTCTCTATCTATCTATCTATCTGATAAATTATTGTCACTCTGATTTTGCTTAGTATAGTTCTGTATCAAATGAAATGTATTACTTTTTATTACGCATTTGCCTTATATATTTTCTAATACATCAATCTAAATCAATGAGTTCGACATGCTTTGTAGCTGTGCCCAATTTATGAAATAATCAACATTCACATCATTTGGAATTTCAATATATTTAGATTCATATTATGAGAAGATCAACAGGCTTATTATATTTGCATAAACATTAATGTTGGCCACTGTTTACAGAAGAAAACAGAAAACTAAACATTTTTTCTCCAGGTAATGCTGTATACATATGCATGTACAGAAATCTATAATTTACAAATTATTTAGGGAAAATAACAGCTTCAAATAACTATCATTTCCTCTAAAGTCATCTTCATATTACCACTCTTGTGGGAAATGTCCCTATGTAGTTCTTGTAAGCTATTCTCTGTCTATTAATATAGATCAGAAAATATTTTCAGTTTTCTCAATTTAATTATATTTAATCTGCATTGTTTCAGAAATTTCTAACAAAATACAGAAGGAAAGGGATAATTAACTTTCTTGACCACATATAGTAAAAGTAGCTGAGTATTTTAAATGTGTAAATTCATCCAATCCTTGTGAAACTTATGAGGTAGTTTTTAAAAAATACTATCTAATAGATGAGAGAAATGTAAATAACTGTGAATACTAGACCTGAAATTTAACTGAGGGTAAACCCCATTCTCATCAGAAAAGTAATTTTCCAACAAACTCAGCTCCTGCATCTAAATATGCCCTCATCTTTTCCCAGGCTCTTTATGGTCATGACATGCTGAACTTTGGTAATCTTCTGGTGCTTGTACACAATGGTGTCAAAACCCCTTACTTTGTGCTTGCATTAACCAGATTGTTACGTTCAAATAATAAGCTCTCCAAAGAATATTTGTGAAGATATTGGATTTACTTTTTATCACCCATCTGTTCACATTATCTTCTCACTGTCGTAATTGGGCCATGTGTCCACAACATTGACCAAGAAAAATGGTACATAGGAAGCTAACTCATTCAACAAATACAATTCTTTGGGAGCTTGAAGATTAGGGACATGTGTACATCTTCTCTGTGTCTTCATGTTTTAAATGAAGAGGTTTCATTGCACTCAGAAATTAGACAATATCACTGAAGAACACATCCTCCTGCTTTTACTATGCAAAACATTACATGCATGCTATTTAAAAGACATCTCTTTGTAACAGAGTATCTATTTAGAAAGATAAATATGGGCACAGGGCCAGCCCCACATTTCTTGCTAGATTAAGAGGGAATATGAGGAATCTTGTCTCTTTTATTGCATCCCAAATGACTTCTGACTGAGTAGAGAGAGAGGTAACAATCCAGTGGCTTTCTAGATGACTGCTGTCATCAACATGCATCAAGAATAGCTCATAAAAAGAAAGATGGGGAGATAAAAATAATACACGCAGGTATTAATATTTATTTATTTATTTATTTTTTTATTTTTTTATTGTGAAGTTGTGGGGTACAGTTAAGGGTTAGGTATACAATTGCGTTTCATTCAGGCACCCTGTTGATATAGGATGCTTCCTCGTACCCAGACAGATATTTGCTACTGTTAATCCCATCTCCCTCCCCCCACCATAGTTTCCCAGTATGGTCAGTCATTTTCATATAGTATTGCATTGGATGTTTAAGGTCCATTATATGAGTGAGAACATGTGATACTCGGATCTTTCTTTCTGTGAGAGGTCACTCAGTATTATAGACTCTAGTTCCATCCAGGTTGCTGCGAAATTCATGATTTTGTTCTTTTTTATGGCTGCGAGTATTCCATCGTGTATATGTACCACATTTTTTTAATCCAGTCCTCTTTTGACGGGCAGCATGGCTGTTTCCAGGTTCTTGCTATTGTGAACAATGCTGCAATAAACATGTGTGTGCAGGTATCTTTTTTATAGAGTGATTTGTGTTCTTCAGGATATATTCCCAGTAGGGGGATTGCGGGGTCATATGGGAGGTTGGTATTTAGAGCTTTTAATCATCGCCACACTGCTTTCCACGGAGGTTGCACTAGTTTACACTCCCACCAACAGTGTAGAAGTGTTCCCTTTTCTCCACACCCTCTCAAGCAGCTGTTATTTTTTGAGTTGTTGATAATTGCCATTCTGACTGGGGTTAGGTGGTATCTCAGCGTGGTTTTGATTTGCATCTCCCTGATGATTAGTGAGGTTGAACATTTCTTCATGTGTTTGTTGGCTGCTCGCATGTTTTCCTTTGTGACGTGCCTGTTCATATCTTTTGCCCATTTTATAATGGGGTTGTTTGTTTTTTTCTTTTCAGCACGCTTGAGTTCCTTGTACATCCAGCATGTTAAGCCTTTGTCGGACCTGGAGTTGGCAAATACTTCTTCCAAGTCTGTAGGCTGTCTCCCTGCTCTCTTGATGGTTTCTTTGGCTTTGCAGAAGCTTGTCAGTTTAATAAGGTCCCACCTGTCTATTTTCTCTCTTATGAGCTGTGGGTTTTGGGTTTTGTTCAGGAATTGGAGGCCAGTTCCGATTTCCATGAGGGTTTTTCCTTCATTTTCTAAGGTTCTTATGGTTTGAGGTTTTACATTTAGGTCTCTGATCCATTTGGAATTAACCTTTGTGCATGGGATAGATAGGGGTCTGTTTCAATCTTCTGCATGTGGTCAGCCAGTTTTCCCACACCATTTACTGAATAGGTTCTCCTCTCCCCAGTGGTAGGTGATGGAGGCTTTGTCAAAGATGAGTTAGTTGAGAAATTGAGGTTTTGCTTCTGGAATCTCAATTCTATTCCATTGATCTATATGCCTGTTCCTATATCAATACCAAGCTGTTTTGATGATTGTAGCTTTATAGTAAAGTTTGAAGTCTGGTAGTGTGATATCACCTGCTTTGTTTTTTTGCTGACAATTGTTCTGGCTATTCTTGGACGTTTGTGTTTCCATATGAATTCCTGCATTGTTTTTTCTAGGTCTGAGAAGAATGTTGCTGGTAATTTGATGGGTATTGCATTGAATTTGTAGATTGCCTTAGGTAAGATGGACATCTTCACAATGTTGATTCTTCCGATCCATGAGCATGGAATATTTTTCCACTTGTTTGTGTCAACTTTGATTTCTTTGAGCAGTGTTTTGTAGTTTTCCTTGTAAAGGTCTTTCACGTCTCTGGTTAGGAAGATGCCAAGGTATTTCATTTTTTTGCGGCTATTGTGAATGGAATTGTGTTTTTTATTTGGGTTTCTGTTTGTTTATTATTGGTTTAGAGAAATGCGATTGTCTTTTGTACATTTATTTTGTATCCTGAGACTTTGCCAAAGGTCTTTATCAGTATAAGGAGGTTTTTGACAGATTCTCTTGGGTTTTCAAGGTATACAATCATGTCGTCTGCAAAGACAGATAACTTGACTTCCTCTTTTCCTATTTGGATACCCCTGATTGCCTTCTCTTCTCTGATTGCTCGAGCCAGGACTTCCAATACTATGTTGAACAGGAGGGGTGAGAGTGGGTATCCTTGTCTTGTTCCAGTTTTCAGGGGAAATGGTTCTAATTTTTGTCCATTTAGGAGTATGCTGGCTGTGGGTTTCTCGTAGATGGCTTTTACTATTTTGAGGTATGTTCCCCGTATGCCTAGATTTTCAAGGGTTTTTATCAAGAAAGGTTGCTGGATTTTATCAAAAGCTTTTTCTGCATCTAATGATATAATCATGTGGTTTTTGTTTTGGCATCTGTTAATGTATTTAATAACATTTATGGTTTTATGAATGTTGAACCAGCCTTGCATCCCAGGAATGAAGCCTACTTGGTCATGATGGATGATTTTTGAGATGTATTGCTGAATCCGGTTTGCTAGGATCTTGTTGAGAATTTTAGCATCTATGTTCATCAAAGATATTGGCCTGTAGTTCTCTTTCTTTGCTGGATCTTTACCTGGTTTGGGTATCAATGTGATATTGGCTTCGTAAAATGATTTGGGGAGTGTTCCATCTTTTTCAATCGCCTGGAATACCTTCAGTAGTATTGGTATCAGCTCCTCCTTAAATGTTGTGTAGAATTCTGCTGGAAAGCCATCTGGTCCAGGGCTTTTTTTTGTAGGAAGTTTTCTTATTACGTAGTCAATTTCCTTGATTGTTATTTGTTTATTTAGGGTCTCAATCTCTTCTTGTTCCAACTTAGGTAGGTTGTGTGATTTCAGAAAGTCCTCCATTTCCTCAAGGTTTTCAAGTTTGTTTCCATACAAGTATACGTAGTAGTCTCTAATAATCTTTTGTATTTCTTCAGGGTCAGATGTGACTTCATCTTTTGTGTTTCTGATTGTGCTTATTTGGTTTTTTTCTCGTTTTTTCTTGGTCAGTCTAGCTAGGGGACCATCGATCTTGTTTATTCTTTCAAAGAACCAGCTTTTTGTTTCATTGATTTTTTCTATTATCTTTTTGTCGTCTATGTCCTGGATTTGGGCTTTTATTTTGGTGATCTGGATTCTTCTGCTGAAATTAGGGTTTTTGTGGTCTTGCTTTTCCAGCTTCTTTAGGTGGCTTGTTAGGTTGTTAATTTCTGTTCCTTCCATTTTCCTCATGTGTGTTTGTAGGGATATAAATTCCCCTCTTATTACAGCTTTTAAGGCATCCCAGAGATTTTGGTAAGATGTTTCTTCATTTTCATTTGTTTCCAGGTATCTTTTGATCTCTGTTTTGATGTCATCATTGACTCAGGAGTTATTTAGCATCATGCTGTTTAGTGTCCATGTCTTTGTGGATTTTGGAGGGACTTTGTTGGTGTCAATATTTATTTTTATTCCACTGTGGTCCGAGAAGGTGCATGGTAGAATTTTCAGTCCTTTTAAATTTGCTTATACTTGATTTGTGTCCAATTATGTGGTCGATCTTAGAATATATTCCATGTGGTGATGAGTAGAATGTGTATTCTGTGGTCTTTGGATGGAGTGTTCTATAGGTATTAATTAAGTCCATTTGGTCCAGAGTCTCATTGAGGTTCCGGATCTCCTTGCTGATTTTTTTTCCTGATGATCTGTCTAAGGTTGTGAGTGGTGTATTAAAGTCCCCAGTTATTATGGTGTTAGAATCAATGTCTTTCTTTAGTTTTCCTAGAAGTTGCTTTATGAATGTTGGCGCACCTATGTTGGGTGCATATATGTTTAGGATAGATATTTCTTGTTGATGGAGTGAACCTTTTATCATTATGTAGTGGCCCTCTGTATCTTTTGTAATTTTTGATAGTTTAAATGATATTTTGTCTGAAATTAGGATCACAACTCCTCCTTTCTTTTGTGTTACATTCGCCTGGAATTTTGTTTCCCATCCTCTTACTTTTAGTCTGTGTATGTCCCTTCTAGTGAGATGGGTCTCTTGAAGGCAGTATATTGTTGCCTGGTGATATTTTATCCATTTTGTCATTCTATGTCTTTTCAGTGGTGCATTTAGTCCATTCACATTCAGACTAATTATTGAAATGTGAGAGTTTGTCCCTATCATGGAGTCTTATTGAGTTGTTGTTCTTCCACTTGGTTTTTTCTTTTTTCTTTTTTTTTTTTTTTTTTGTCTTTCTTTTGGTTTTGGGGTTGGTTCATGTATATTTTATTCTTTTCCCTGTACTCTTGTGAAGAATGTTGTTCTTTTTTCCTTTTCTTCTGTGTTTAGTACTTTCTTAAGTGTTTCATGTAGAGATGGTTTGGTGGCAGCATAAGTTCTTAGGGATTGGATATCTGGGAAAGATTTTAATTCTCCCTCACTGATGAAGCTTAGCTTGGCCGGGTAGGTTATTCTTGGTTGAAATTGTTTATCTTTTAGGACTTTGAAGATAGGGCTCCAAGCTCTCCTAGCCTGCAGGGTTTCTGCAGATAAATCTGCTGCTATTCTGATTGGTCTTCCATGGTAGGTGATCTGGCCTTTTTCTCTTGCTACCTTTAGGATTTTTTCTTTTGTGCCTACTTTATTTAGGCGAATTATTATGTTCTTCTCATTTGTTGTCTTGTGGGGGTTCTCTGAATCTCTTGTGTTTGAATTTTTGCATCACTGATTAGATAAGGGAAGTTTTCTTGAATAATCTCATGGAAAGTTTGTTCCAATGTGGTCTCTGTTCCTCTTTCTGCCTCAGGGAGTCCGATTATTCTTAGGTTAGGCCTCTTGAGGTAGTCACTCATCTCTTGAAGGTTTTGTTGTGTCTTTTTGAGCTTATTTTCTGTGTTTTTAAGAGTTTGGGTTATTTCTATATTTTGGTCCTCAAGCTCTGAGATTCTTTCTTCTGCTTGGGTAATTCTGCTTTCCATGCTTATCAATTTGTTATTTATTTCATTCACAGTATTCTTTATTACTGTTGTCTCAGATATCAGCTACTTCCTAGTTTCTTCTTGTGTCTCCTCAATTCTTTTTAATCTCTCCATTATTGTTTTGATATCTACATTTGCATTTGAGACCCTTCATTCTGGGGACTTTTCATTGTTTTCATTCCAAAGTCAGTTTTCTCAACGTCTGCTCTCCCAGGCATCTGGGAGAGACCCATACTCTTCTTTTGGTTTTTCTTCATTTCTGTAGATTTTCCTCCCTCTCTCCCTATCCCTCCCCCTCTTCAATTCTGTTTTTGAGGGAAGGTGGGGTTGCTTTTATTTCTCTTCTGCAATGAACTGCTCTTCCTTATGAGGGTCTTCTGGCTTTGTTCACTTTTCCCTCTGCTTTACAGTCTGTCTATTCAGCAGTATGCAGCCTTGGTCCCTAGATTTAAAAAGGGGGCATATAAAAGAGGAAAATAATGGAGGAAGGGGGGTCAATAGGGAGTTAGAAAGAGAGAAGTGCGAGAGGGAAAACAGATATACATACCAACTATCAGGTGAGAGAGAGACACAGGGCTGGGAAGAAGTGAAGAAAGACAGGTAAGAAAGATTCCCTAAAGAATACTGATAGTTACACAGAGACAGGCCAATAAAATCAAGAAACAGTTTAAGTCAGAAGGTAAACACCAAACTTACTCTAAACCAACAGTTTCAATGATAAAATCATAAGTCAAAATAAGCGATCAGACTAGAGTCACTTCTGTGATCTCTGATTCCAGCCTCTCCCTTTTGTTTTTCGTTGCAGCATAGGGGTGGGGCTTTGTCTCCTGTTTCGCGTTGTTGCCTTAGGAACTGAGGTAAAGTTTGTTGATAGGTTGGCGGGGCAATGGAAGTCTCTGCCTGGAGAATAGCAAGGTAGTTTACCCAGATCTGTTTTTCTCCACTTGTCTGGGTCCCCCAGTTTGGGGTCTCGCACTGAGTGCCTCAGTCAGGGTGGACCCAGAGTTCCAGAGCTCCAAAGCTCCAAAGGGTAGGCAGTGTGTGGCGAGAGTGGCTCTGGGCCCCCCACAGGGTACCTCTGCCAGGAAAGGGACCGGAGTCTCTGAGAGGCGGCACCCAGAGCCTCCCTGTGTGACCGGCAGTGCTGGGTGCCGGGTGTCGGGCTGGAGACAATGGAGCTGGGGAGAGGGCCAGAGGGAGCAGGGACCCAAAACTCCCCCACAAGCTGCAATATCTGGCCTTAGAAAATGAGGTAAAGTTTGTTGATAGGTGGGCAGGGCAATGGAAGTCTCTGCCTGGAGAATGGCGAGGCAGTTTAAGCAGATCTGTTTTTCTCCGTTTGTCTGGGTCCTCCGGCTTGGGGTCTCACGCTGAGTGCCTCAGCCAGGTTGAACCCGGAGTTCCAGAGCTCCAAAGTTCCAAAGGGAAGGCGGTGAGTGGCGAGAGTGGCGCTGGGCCCCCCATAGAGTACTTCAGCCAGAAAAGGGACCAGAGTCTCTGAGGGGTGGGTGCCCAGAGCCTCCCTGTGTGACTAGCAGTGCCGGGTGCCGGGTGTCGGGCTGGAGACAATGCAGCGGGGAGGGATCTGGAGGGGGCTGGGACTGGAGACTTCCACACACGAGTAGAACAGCAGCAGTGGTGGGGGGTGCGCAATATCTGGCCTTGCGTGGGAAGTTCCTGGGCCCGGCACCAGCACGGTTGGTGGTGGGCTGGGGGATGGGGGAAGAGAAGTAATAGCCTTTTTGGGAACTCACGTTCAGAGAATCTCACCAGTTCACCTACGCCGTCGCCATCTTGCCCCGTCTCCAGGTATTAATATTTAATCTGTTCTTCAGCCATCACAGCAATATGGAAATGCCTAACAATCATGGAATTCAGAAGAGGTGCCCTGATTAAAAGTTAAAAACTGTATCCATCCAGCAAACATAGGAAAAAAATGTTCAACATCACTAATCATCAGAGAAATGCAAATCAAAACCATAGTAAGATACCATCTCTCACCAGTCAGAATGGTTTTTATTAAACAAAAAACAAAACAAAACAAGACAAAAAAACAGATGTTGGTGAGGATGTGAAGAAAAGAGAATGCTCCTACACTGTTGATGGGAATGCAAGCTAGTTAAACCCCTATGGAAAGCAGTTTGGAGATTTCTCAGAGAACTAAAATTGGATTTACCACTTGATCCAGCAATCCCACTACCGTATATATACCGAAAGGAGCACAAATCATTCTACCAAAAAGGTACCTGCATGTGTATATTTATCATAGACTAACCACAATAGCAAAACTGTGAAACCAACCTAGGTGCCCATCAATAGTGAAATGGAGAAGGAAAATGTGAGACATATATACCATGAAATGCTATGCAGCCACAAAGAAGAACAAAATCATTCATGTCCTTTGCAGCAACATTGACACAGCTAGAGATCACCATCCTGAGAAAATTATCACACAAATAGAAAACTGAGTGCCATATGGTTCTCCTTAATAAGTGGGAACTAAGTACTGTATGCATATAGGAACAAGAATGGAAACAACAGATACTGGGGCAATCCCAAAAAGTAAGGGTGGGAAGGTAGATAAGAGCTGAAAACTACCCATGTCCACCACCTGCGTGAGAGGCGCAAGCCTCACCATAATGAATTATTTTTATGTAACAGATCTGTACATGTACACTCTAAATCAAAAAGGAAAATAAAAAGCACTGATAAAAAATAAATGTTAATAGAATAAACACACCTTTAAAAAACAAATTTTTTAAAAAAACGATCCATCCTCATGTAGTTGATTATAAAAGAATCAAAGAATATGAGGTGAAAAGAAAAAACTCAAAGTGAAATTTCTTATCTGATTATCTATACTATCAATTGCATATAAGATAATTGCATATAAATAAAATTTTTAAAAATTTTATAATAATCCACAGGCAGCAGTTATTTCATAACCAGAAACAACAGAAAAATCAAACAACTATGACAGTTCTTTCCTCTGCAAGACAGAATTCTGAAAAATCTGACTTATGTTTTTTGGAAGTAACAGTTCATAATAAAATGCATCAAAATGAGATAAACAAGTCTAGCATGTCTATAGAAGTCCTGCTTGGCAGAAATTGTCATAATGTCAAATAGCATAGGGTTAGCATCTGTAAAAAAGAAATTAGTGAAATAATAGTTTCATCATTTTTTCTTAAGCAAAAGAAATATTTAGTAAAAATGTATGAAACTGCTTTACATTGAATTGTATGATGCTATAGAAATGTCACAAAATCAATTTTTTAGCTCCTCTCTCCTTTTAACTGAGGGTTACTTTTAATTTTATTCTTTTCCAGAACTAAACAGAGGCTTTAAAAAAGGCAAGAAAAGAAATCAGAGTAGAGGGGACATCTCTAACCAGTGTAGAATAGGAAATAATCTCTGGGGAATCTTGAAAATGTTGTTTTCAGTGTGACTATCTCACTAAAGGAGCTGATACACAAGACAAAAGTAATTGTTGAAGGCCTAATGTGAATAGTAACTAACTATTTGCATTAATTATGGTATTAGAGGAGACTAAAAAGACTATGAATATTTATAAACGTACTATATTGAATAAAAATTTGTTTAGCTTCAGCTCAAAAAATAGTAAAATAGTATCTTGGTGTGTAAACAGTTTTCTGGAAGATTATAATATGGCTTTCAACACATCTTTCTGCACTCTCTCTAATTATATTTATTATCTGAAGTTAAATAAGCAGTCACCACATGTAAAGTTATAATTGTGAAAGTAATACATTTTTAGTTTCTCCAAATATCCACCTTATCTTTACAAACAATATTATAAATTAATGAAATCTAAAATACTAATTTTTTAAATGATTTCTGAGTATTTAAAAAATTGAGACATTACCACAGTTTTTATCATATTTCTATCAAAATGATACTATTCTATTGGGGAGAAAAAAAAACATAATGTGTTGGAGTTGATTCAGATGAACTGACTTCTCTTCAGAGGGTATGGAAAGCATTCCCAACACAAACATTTTATTCCAAATCCTCCTTGCCTTCCTGTAAGGGACCTTGGTAAGAGTGAGTCCCTTCTGATCAGGAAGAAAATAACAAAAATTTCACACATAATTTTCAGTCTTCCCTATAGGCTTAGTTTGGCTTATCACCACATTTGAATCAACAGACTCTGATCTCAGAAGTTTACTGCAGCTGTGCTGATCACGTTTGAGGCCTCCAAGCCAAATTGATTCTCACTATAGGTTGGCCTGGGAGCTTTCTGGATGTGGCATATATATTTAGACAGTTATGGCAAAACCAAGTTATTAAATGTACAGAAAAAGTTCAGTTTAACATAATTTCCCTGCCAGGCAACCAAATTTACAATTCCCTTGAAAACCACTGGCCCTTATCCATCCAACCTTTAAGTCATTGATGAGTTGATTCTAAATAGTGGTATATATTGGCAAGAGCAACCTCAAAAAACAAGAAACCTAATTATTGTAAATTTTATTAGGAATAACTTTAAGAAGAGCCAAAATGAATTGTCATATAAAATACAGTTTGTGAAATGTAAAGATTTATATATAAATTATCTTATATTATTTTATATAAATATAAGATATAGCAATAAACAATACACAGTTTAAATATAGTTTTTTTATTTTTTATTTATTGTAATGATGTGGGATACAATTCAGGGTTAGGTATATAAACATTGATCATGCAGGTACCCTTGTTGATGAGGTATGCCCCTCCCTCCCCTAGTAGTTTCCCTCAACTGCCAATCTCATCCACCCTCCCCTGACAGTTTTCCACTACTGCCAATTGCTTTCTTATAGCATCATAATTGTTCAAGATCAGCTTATGAGTGAGAACATATGGAACGCAGTTCTTTGTTTCTGTGATAAATCACTGAGTATGATTGACTGCAAATCCATCCAATTGCTGTAAAGTCCATATATTATGGACTTTATGGCTGCATAATATTCCATTATATATATGTACCACATTTTTAAAATCCAGTCCAGCTTCAATGGGCAACACGGTTGGTTCCATGTTTTTACTATTGTGAATAGAGCTGCAACAACCATATGTGTGCAGGTATCTTCTTTGTAGAATAAGATGTGCAGGGAAACACCACCATCTTCCATCAACAGCTCAATTTTTATTTTGGAAATATGTCTCTTTTTTAGTATTGGTTCCTAGAATTTCCATTAAACAGACTGATTCCACACCCATCCTCTGAGAAGCCTTTTGACTCAGGGACAGTGTCATGCTACCTTGGCAGTAAAAATTGTTTCAAAGATGTGCATCTGACCTATCATAAGTAGTAAGACTGAGTTTGTGGATAATGGAGTTGTGGAGAGTAGATCTTCTCTTTTGCTCTCTTGAACGTAGAGCATAACCATTTTACAATAATAAATGGCTTGCCTCTGTGACAATGAAGCCAATACAATAAGGAGGAGAGTAAAAACTGATTAAGAGATGGACAAAGCCAGGTCCTAGTGGCACTGATTCATCTCTTACTAAATTAGGCAAACCTAAAACCACCTCTAACTTTGGATTTTTCCAAATGTGCATGAACCAAGAAAACTCCTTGAGCCTAGTTCCCAAAACTAAAATCTGAACTAGAGTATGGGTCAGTAGCAACCCAAGAGTTCTAATTGATTTGGGAAGGAAGTTGACTTGAGTCTTCAAGTACCAAAGCCAAAAGTCGGGATCAGATAGGTCAAGAAAATGATAATGACAATCATACTTTTTCCTATTCCTTTTTCCGTTAATTAGAGAACTGAAAACACTCCATAGAGTGTGTCTGATGATGACATGGACGCTGCCAGAGCAATGTGAAAGGGTGAAGAGGGCACTGGCACTTCACGGAGATGGGGAACAATGAGGTAGGTGGCTTGGTGCAGGGAGACTGAGATCAGAGAAGCAACCCAAATCTGAGTTTTGGCATTTAGTAGCTGTTTAAGTCTTAAGAAAGTTACTCTCCACTTTAACACTCTAGTTTTGTTTTTTTTTTTTTTGCTTATAAAATAAAGAGGAGGAAGAATAATAATGGCTGCATATTGATATTAAAAAATAATGCAAATCCCTTAGCACAATGCCAATAGTATACCTGTTCTAATTTATTTCTATCAGTACACAACCTGAATGGTAGCCCTTTCTTTGTCGTATACTGGGTATCAACAGTAAGGCTATAAACGCAAGTGTTTTGGTTTGTCAACAAGCGGAGTGACAATTTTTGCCACATCTGCTCCATGGAATTATCAAATAAAAAATGTGAGAGGGTCAGATAGAAGTTGTTATGAAACTGAGGAAGAAGTAAGGTGACATGAGCACCTCTCAGCTTTGAGATAATTCAGAAACAGTTAATGACACCAAAATATCTTCCTGCAACTCCTAATGTAATTTGTCTTCTTCTATTGAATCTTCCAAGGTTAAATGCCAGGCATATAACATTTGGAAAAAACCTTCACAGTTATTTATGAAGTCTTGGAAATTTAAAAACTAATGCTTTTGTACAGATTCTGAACCTTGGTCACTTATTGGAATTACCTGGGTAGCATTACAAACTGTGGACACAGAGAATGTAGCTGAGAGCAGTTTCATCAGAAACTTTGGCAGGATGGCTGAGAGAATTCATATTTACTATGTGATCCTATTGTAAGTCCATAATTGAGAACCGTTGAGTCATGGAAAAAGAAAAGCAAATATATTTGTTGAGATCACCATATATATTTGTTGAGATCACCAAGCAAGGCATTAGGCGCCTTGCATATATTCTCTTGTATGAGTTTCATTTTAAATTAACTATATAAAATAGGTGCTGCAACTATACTCTGCAGTTAAAAACTAAGACTCACAGAAGTCAGGTGGTATGCTAAAAGACATGCAGATGGCACATGGTGACGCAGTCATTTCTTCATTTGCTTCATTTCTTCTCTTTCGGTTTTTGTGCCTGACACCTGAAATCTGTAAGAGGCAACTAATTTTAAAAAAGTAAAATCACTTTTTGTTATTGAAATACGTCTTCCATTTATCTGTTTGTTTTCTTTTTCATTATATCTGATTTTTAAAAAAATCTAAATGGTAATGGTTTGAGGGTTTAATACTAATCTCTAATCATGAAATTGCAAGCACATGCCATTGACAATTGTTTTTTCTGTATCCCAAAGAGAAATCCACATTTTGAAACAGTTACTAAAAGAAACCTTCAAAATGAAATCCTTTAGGAATATTGAGAACTATTCTAACAGCTTTAAAATAAGTAGGTGCTCATCAGGTATTTGACAATGCACATAAAATGGTTATTTCTTGGGACCAAATTAAGAAATTTAGAAAGTGAATGATAATCCACCGTATTACAGTGGTGGGAAGAAAAGTAGATTTTTTTTTAAACTTTATGGTCCTCCTACGGGAACTCTATATATGATGATATTTTTAAAAGGCACCACTACTTGAATGTCTAATACAAAGATTTAACAGTATATTCTTTCAATTTTTAAATGTGAATAGAAAAAATCCAGTGAGAATGGGAGTAGGGTAGAGAGGAAGTCAGTGTTGAAAACCTGAAAGTTTTACAGAAAGTTTCACATACATTTTGCCATTTAAAAAAAACTAGTGGGTCCAAACTTTACGTTAACACAGCTGCAATATCAACCGTGTATCTATTAATACTGTCTGCTGACCTCAAAGACTGCAGTTGCCAACTTGAGCTGATACCTATAATGCAGGAAAATTGAAACCATAGGATCACTACATTAACTTTCTGGGAAGGCAGTTTTCTAAGCAAAGTGCTATAGGTCAGAGTCATCTCCTCTCTTCTTATGTGGATAACTATTTGGTGGTGCAACCCAGGAGATATTTTCGGACTCATGGTAAAAATAATAATGATAATGAAAAATGTATCTTTTTTGAAAGAAAAAAGATTGAAGGGAGAGTGACATGGACAGATTCCAAACTATTGGTCTATATCTGAAATACAGCTAGACAAAAAATCGAGTCTGGTAGATTTCATTTATGTGAAGCAATGAAGTGTTGCTGAGTCCATGTTTCCAGAGTTGATGATTAGCATTATAATGTTAGAATAATTATTGTCAATCATAAGCTTATCCTGGTAATTATTACAAACATATACATTTAGGCGATAAGGAAATTAAGAATGAATATTTTATACATATATTTTGTCATGTGTGGTTGCCATGAGGATACTTAATTGTATTTTATTCTTGATTCACTAAAAAGATTTATTGAAAATCACATAGTAACAAGGGTATGATGTAACTCAGTGGAATTCTAACTTGAACACGAGTCACAATTATTTAAACGGTTAATTAAATCATGGGTTGCTGGGCTCCATTTCTACAATTGCTGATGCAGTGGCCCAGGGTGAGGGCTGGTAAATATGCATCCCTAACAAATTTTCAGGTAATGCTATTGCTGCTGGTCCAGAAAACACACTTGAAGTAGCACTGCTGCAAATAAAGGGACAATTCAAGGAAAGTTCATTCCAAAAATAAAAACAATAGCCTCTACTTGTTGGACACTTAGTGTCTGTATTGGATCTCATTAACCTCACGGGCAAGGAAGCTACAACTCAGAAGAGTTAAAAGACTTTCTCAAAGTGAGATAAATAATAAGGGACAAGGACAAGATTTAACACCAGTTTTGTCCAATTCTAAAACCTTGGAATTGAACAAAGAACATATAATAATTATTTTTTAATGTTCTATATTAGCTTATCAATACATGTTTTTTCCTCTCTAAAGACAGATTTGTTAAATATTGAAAATACACAAAATTGAATTGATTATTTAATGTTCATTAATTATCAACAACTG
Source organism: Cephalopachus bancanus (assembly GCA_027257055.1). NCBI lineage: Eukaryota > Metazoa > Chordata > Mammalia > Primates > Tarsiidae > Cephalopachus > Cephalopachus bancanus. Next base: position 9,549,571 of record JAPVLO010000210.1, on the reverse strand, counting down.
AATCAAGAAATCAGAGCATACTGGCTCAAAAATCACAAAAAGGAAACAGCCTAATGTAATTTTTCTCAAATTCTTATTAAAGCATCAAAAGGTTGGGGAATACGAAGTAAAGAACACTGAAATTAAAACTAAGTTTAATAAACTAAGTCTGTTTCTTCAATTATGATATCTCAGAGGAATATCATGAGTAAGGTCACTTGAGCTAAGAGGTAATAAATGAAATAATCAGTGTTCCGAATCATATAGCCCAAACTGACTTTGGAAAATAGGAGACTGAGAAAAGAATGTAGCAGTTTCCTTTATCATCCCCCCCTCCTTCCCCCGACTCAGATGTACAGAGGAACCAACTTTAAAATGACAGTGACCACTCTCTAGACTTCTGGCAGCATCCTCTGTAGGAAAATGAGAGTTCTTCTTTTTCTTTGGGAGTCCCAGGATAATCTTGAGAACAACATATCGTGGATATTTCAGTTTTCCTAAAAGACATGTTTTTAAAGTATCAGATGATCAGAAAGTTAGAATGAAGGACGTCTAAATGAAGACTTTAGGTCTGGAAATTGGATGGATATTATGCACATTCCCCTTGTAGATCTGAGAAGAGTATCCAGTCACCACAATAGGTGTACAGAGATCTACACCAATGACTGCCCCTCCACTTGCCATATGCATTTAAAAACAAAACAAAACAAAAAACTGAACATGCCCAGATGTTGCCTCATTCGAACATGAAGAAAGATATGTGTGCACACATGTGCACGTGCGCGCACACACACACACACACACACACACACACACACACACACACACCCCAAGGTAGAATTGAAATGGAATATAGGAGTATAACTGCAAATTTCCTCTCACCCTATATTTATGTTTATAACATAGTTGACTGCTAAAGTCAGTACACAAAATCTATATTGTCATAAAGAGTTGGAGGACGATTTGGCTAAATATTTGGCAAAAATTAAGTTAGATAACTGCTCACATGTGTTACCAAAATAGCTTTAAAATGAGATATTTGGATATTACTATAAAAATACTGTAAGAAAATACTTTACTGCTATGTAATTTGGGGATTACTACATTATATGCTTGATTCTAATGTAACTAAAATATAAGAATGGTCTGATAAGTTTTCCTCTAAACATGACTTTTAGATCAACTAATCCAAGACAACAAATGAGAACAAACCAATAGCAATGTGGGAAAAGAGTGTGGACAGAGAACTCAAATTCATCAGCAAAAGTTACCAATGATTAATTAAGATATAAAAATATCTTCAATCTGCAACTACCAAAGAAAGGCAAATTAAGCAATGATATGCCCTAATTACCATATCTTGTCCCAGATTAAAAATAATAAGATTCAGAGGATGAGTTTTATTATTCTTTTCCACTCATGGTGGAAGAATAAATTGTCACAGCTTTTTATATGACAATTTGGCAACATATCAATTTTTGAATCTAAAGACCTATTCATTCAGTAATTTAACAACTAAGCATTTATCTTAAGAGTTTAATTACTACCAAGCACAAAGATATAATTATAGTTATATGCATTGATCACTATTTAAAAATGGGGAAAATTAGAAAATAATTTGTCGCAAATAAGCGTATTAATTTGTGTGCATCATGAAACATTTTATGTATTATTAAAATATTGTTATGGGAGAGTAATAAGTGGAAACATATTTTTATAACTAACTAAAAAGAAAAATTTCAAAGCTGTGTGCAATATTGCTCTATTTGTTCACAAACAAATATGTAGTAGATTTGAAATAGAATTAGTCCATGAATGAATTACCTCACTCGTCACTTAAAATTGTAATAAAAATGAAAAGATCTGAATCAGCAATCAAAAATATGCAATACACTAATAGAAGAAAGAAAGCAGGTACAACTGGGCGCTGGAGAAGTGTGTTATAGGAACTTGAAGCATTTCATATGCTTGGATCTGACTGTCATGGAGGAGAGATTGAGATTGAGTGGTTTAGAAAAGAAGCCTGGAACTAGGAGGGGCAGGTAGAAAAGAGATTTGAAATAAAAAATAGAATTTGAAATAAAAAATAGGTTATAAAAGGTCTACACATAGTATAAGTAATCTCATTTTCTTCCCATCTCAACACACTCAATGGCTCATAGGTATTTACTACTACATAAGGATAAGCTCCTGCTCTAAAAAATGGAGTAGATGATCCTCAAGAAAATATTTAGCCAGTCTAACAATATGAGGAATAATTAAAAAGGAATGATTAAGAAAAAAAAAAGAAAGATCCCAATTTAAAAGGAAAACAAAAGAAAACATATTTTGGATTTGGTTTTTGCAAAGTCAACTCCATGACTAACAAGGGATGCTTTTCCAGCTGCAAAACAAGTATTTGCTTCTCTCTATGACTCTTGACTTCAAATTTTGAGACTTCAAGCTTATTATTTTTAACTTCAAATTTCAAATATGGCTAAAAGTTGCCAACCCATTTGACAGTCTATTTATACTGTATTTACTCAACAACAGCTTTCTAAATTTTGCCTTTTAAAGACACTAGGTCTCCTAAAGACTTGTCTTTTAGAAACATGATATAATATGGAAAATGGGGGTGAAATGAAAATGAAGAAACATCTTACTAAAACCTCTGAGATGCCATGTAAACAGTTTTAAGAGGAGAATTTATATCTCTATGAACACACATCAAGAAAATAGAAAGATCACAAGTTAACAGCCAAACAAATAACCTAAAGGAGCTGGAAAGACAAGACCACCAAAACCCTAACTTCATCAAAAGAATCCAGATCGCCAAGGTAAAAGCTCAAAAACGGAACATAGAAGAGGAAAATATAGAAAAATCAACAAAACAAAACTGGTTCTTTAAAAGAATAAACAAGATTGATAGACCCCCTAGCCAGAATCACCAAGTAAAAGAGAGAAAAAAGTCTAAATAAACATAATCAGAAATAAAAAAGATCAAATCGCAATTGACCCCAGAGAAATAAAAAAGATTATCAGAGATTACTGTGCACACTTGTTTGGAAAAAAAGTTGATAACCTAAATGAAATGGAGAACTTTCTGGCATCACATAACCTCCTAAGGTTGAAACAGGAAGACACTGAGACATTAAATAGACCAAGAACAACCCGGGAAATTGATTCCATCATAAGAAAAGTATCTACAACAAAAGCCCTGGACCGGACGGCCTTCCAGTAGAATTCTACAAAAAGTACAAGGAAGAGCTGACATCAATCCTTTGAAAATATTCCAGGTAATTGAGAAAAATGGCATTCTCCCCAAATCATTTTATGAAGCTAACATCGCACTGATATCCAAACATGGTAAAGATCCAACACAAAAGAGAACTATAGGCCAATATCCCTAATGAATGTAGATGCAAAAATTCTCAACAAGATTCTAGCCAATTGGATCTAACAATACATCTCAAAAAACATCCATCATGACCAAGTAGACTTCATCTCCAGGATGCAGGGCTTGTTCAACACGTGCAAGACCATACATGTAATTAAATACATGAACAGATGTAAAAGCAAGAACCACATGATTATATCATTAGACTCAGAAAAAGCTTTTGATAAAATCCAGCATCCCTTCTTGATAAAAACCCTCGGACACCTAGGCATTGAAGGATAATACCTCAAAATAGAAAGAATCATCTATAATAAACCCACAGCCAACATATTGCTAAATGGACAGAAACTGGAAATATTTCCCCTGAAAACTGGAGCAAGACAAGACTGCAGGCTGCCCACTCTCATCCATCATTCAACATTGTGATGGAAGTTCTACCTAGAGCAATTAGACAAGAGAAGAAAATTAGGGGTTTCCAGATAGGAAAAGAAAAGCTTAAGTTATTTCTCTTTGCTGATGATATGATCCTATACCTCGAAAACCCAAGAGAATCTGTGAAAAACCTGCTTTCACTGATAAAGAACTTTGGCAAATTCTCACCATACAAAATAAATGTGCAAAAGACAGACGCATTCTTATACAACAACAACAAGCAGGCAGAGAACCAAATAAAAAGCATAATTCCATTCACAATAGCCACAAAAAGGTGACATATCTCAGCATTTTCCTATCCAGAGAAGTGAAAGACCTTCAAATGAAAACTCCAAAACACTGCTCAAAGAAATCCAAGAAGACACAAACAAATGGAAAAATATTTCATGCTCATGAATAGGAAGAATCAACAGGTAAGATGTCCATTCTACTAAAGGCAATCTATAGATTCAATGAAATACCCATTAAATTTCCAACATCATTCTTTTCAGACCTGGAAATAACAATGCAGAAATTCATATGGAAACATATGGAATTCATATGGAAACATAAACGACCATGAATAGCCAAAATAATCCATAGCAAAAAAAAAAAAAAAAAAGCAGAAAGTATCATACTTCCAGACTTCAAACTTTACTGTAAGGCTACAATAATCAAAACAGCCTGGTACTGGTATAAGAACTGACATATGAGCCAATGGAACAGGGAAGAGAGACTGGAAGCAAAACCTTAATTTCTCAACCAACTCTTCTTTGACGAAACCTCCACCAACAAACACTGGGGATAGGAGAATCTATTCAGTAAATGGTGCTGGGGTAAACTGGCTGACCACATGCAGAAGATTGAAACAGGACCCCTACCTATCAGCATACACAAAAATTAATGCTAAATGAATCAAAGACCTGAATGTAAAACCTCAAACTATAAGAATCTTAGAAAGCACGGGAGACAACCTTATGGAAATTGGAATTGGCAACCAATTCCTGATCAGAACCCCAAGTGCCATGCCATAAGAGATAGGAAAGACAAGTGGGACCTCATCAAACTTAAAAGCTTCTACATAGCAAAAGAAACCACCAAGAGAGTGGGGAGACAGCACACAGAATGGGAAAAAAAATACTTGTCATGCCAATTGTATATCTGATGAAGGCCAACATCCTGGATCTACAAGGAACTCAAATGTGCCGAAAGGAATAAAAAACAAACAAACAGCCCCATTAAAAAGTCGGCCAAAGACACGAATAGACACTTCTCAAAAGAAGATATACAGGCAGCCAACAGACACATGAAAAAGTACTCAACCTCACTAATCATCAGAGAAATGTAAAACAAAACCACTCTGACATACCAACTAGCCCCACTAAGAATGGTTATCATTAATAAAACAAACAGATGCTGGTGAGGATGTGGAGAAAAAGGAAGTCTTTTACACTGGTGGTGGGAATGAAAACTAGTACAGCCTCTTTGGAAAACAGTGTGTTGATTTCTGAAAGAAGTAGAAATCGACCTTCCATATGACCCAGCAATTCCCCTACTGGGAATATACCTGGAGGAACTCAAATCATTCTACAAAAAAGATACCTGCATATGCATGTTTTTGCTGTGTTTCACAATAGCAAAAACATGGAACCAACCATGCTCCCCATTAAAACTGAGCTGCATAAAAAATGTGGTGCATATATACAATGGACTATTATGTAGCCCTAAAGAAGGACAAACATATGGACTTCACAGCAACTTGGATGCACTTAGAGTCTGTCATACTCAGTGATCTGTCACCAAAACAAACAACAGAGTACCACATATTCTCACTCATAAGGGGTCCCTGAACAATTGTCATAATAGTATAAGTAAGGGATTGGCAGTAGCGGGAAAGACTGCCTGGGGTGGAGGTTGAGGGGAGGACACAACATCAATAAGGGTACTTGATCTCAAACCAACCAAAGTCTGGACCAAAGGGAGGCCCAAACTTTATCTGTATGATGACCACTTGTATATCTAATCTTGAATTGTACCCCACATCTTTAAAATAAAACATAAAAAAATTCACCTACCTCATCAATTATCTTTTAAAAAATGGGGGGGATTAAATTATAGAGAACAAAAATGTAGTAATTAAGACAACTTTTTCTGCAGTAAATAATAATATAGTGTGGCAGCACTGTTGATTGATTGCTAAAATCTACTCTCCCTTATTTCGTAGTAATAGAATTGTGGCTGATCATAGGACTGCTCAGGGCAGCTCCAAAATGTATGTCTAACTTTCCTGACAACTAGGCATAGTGATATGCTGAAATTCTCATTCATGAACTGGTGTGGAAGTGTTGTCACTATTAGACCTAGGCCTTACATCACTGGGTGAATGAATATTTCTTTGTATCCTCTGCCTAGAATCTATTGTTGGTGGTTGATTTTCTTTTTCTCCTGGTCTTTTTCTATATTTTATAGAATGTTCTCATTTTTTTTTCTAGCACATAGGTAACACCTATCACCAGATTTCAGTGAAACTACAGGTTTTCTCCATTTAACCATCCTTTGACCAATTCAACAGAAAAATATAGGAAGGAAGTATAGAAAAAAATAGACTCAAATTAATATACTTTAATCACAAATTTACTTTCAAGGATGTATCCAGAGGTGTGCTCCATACAAACTGAAATAAATATGAGTTCAATTATAAATCACATTTATTTATATGTATAACATGATTTCTTAAGTTAATCTAAAATTACATTTAAAAAATAATATACAGTATTACATATGTAGAATATATATGTATGTTTATCTGAAAGTATATAAAATTCATATTCTATAAAAACAATTATGTTTATTTTAATTTTGTTCTGGATACTTTTCTCCATTTTCTAAGATGTTTTTAATTAATATGTATTTATGTAAACTGAAAAGATAAAAGAAAAAAGTAATTTTACCTAATTGGCTTATCTTTGTGGTAATTAACAACAAATATTGAAACATGCATATCCATAGATTTTTTTTTCCTCTTCCAATGAATTTAGTTTTATCACACAATAAGTTAAAAACCAATTTAGATTAGTTAATTTAGACTAACAGATTGATTAACATCCTTTCAAAAATTAAAACTTCCTAAATTAAGGTATTTATACAAGTATGCAAAAGCAAGCCCCCCCCAAAAAAAAACCCCTCGGGGAGGATGAAAACACAGATATTTTGTAAAACCACATTTAAAATAATGCCAACTTTATTGGGCTTAAATTCATAAATTACTTATATTATTTGAATTACACTTAGATTGTACTTGCTCACTAATCTTCAAGCTCTTGCAGACATCATAAATTTGCTTTTCTTCTTACACTGTTCATATTTGGGAAGTGTAGGCTTGTCTGTGTTAGGCAAACCTAACCAACCAATCAAAGTCACTAAACCCTGAAGAGCAAATTACAATGAACAGTGTGATAATCGAGAGTAGTGATTGAGTCATACACCTTGCCTAGTGAGAGGAGTCAATTAAAACATCTAAATATAGCAACAAGATTATAAAAGCCAGATGCAAGTAGCCCACATAATGAAGGACACATAGCTGAAAAAAAGATGAAGCTACTCAGGAAATGAATGGGGACAAACTTGGTAAGATATTTTATTCAACCAGTATCTACTCAGGGCCATTTTTTTTTTCATACAAGCTGCTGTATCTACTTTGAAAAAGTAAACTTGTTTGTTTCTCAATAACAACTCCATGTGATAACATTTAAACTTTCTAGCAAATTTCCTTGATGCATATATGAAGCAGGCAAATAATATTTTTCTTAATTCCAAATGCCCTGCCATCTTTCTAAGCCTTCACCTGCTTCATCCCTGTCACATCTGTCCCTTGTGCCCACAGGTCTGACTTCTCTTGACTGCCCTATCTGGACCCACATACAAAGTCAGTTTGAAATATTAGCAGTTGCCTTTCTCATGAAGATTGGGTCTGGAAATCATTTAATCATATTTGCCTTTTTCTGATATTTGGCTACCAATAGGTGGCACATGACCTGGATTTGCTGTTTCTTGTCACTTGTCTCCCTCTTTTCTAAGTGTATTCTGTATGTGCCCAGTATGTTGTTAGCCTGCTGACCATGCTTACTCTTTCTTCTGTTTCCTCTCTTACAATGGCTAGTGTTATGAGGCTCATTCCTATCGTATCCTACTTACATGGGCTCTACCTACCAATTAAGCTCATGGATCGTTTCTGACTACATACATAGAATAGCTAAAAATTCATCCTCAGGTATGTGTTTAGCCAGCCTACTCAGTTTCCACAGCATTTTTGCTTTATTCTTTCCAGATGTTCTGATCCTCTGATCTTAGATGTCAAATTTGGGTACATAGCTCAGGCCTTCATTGAACTGACAACTCATTTAGACCTGATTCTGCTTTTCACCTTTGACACTTAACTCTCTCTCTTTCTCGCTTAGGTATGGTCGTGTCCTAAAAGAATGACTCCATGAATTCACAGATTGTTCAGAAATCTTCACACAAAATTACGTACAGTTCCCTGCCATTAATTCTGTCTTGGATATAAGCCATAGTCCAGAATATTTTTAATTGGGATACAACTCATGAGTTTGTTCAGATGACGACACACTTGTGAACCTTGCTTCATTCTCGCTTAGCCTTTTCTTTATTCTTTGGAAATTACTTTAAAGTAATTACTTTAAAGACAATTACATGTGACTTCTGTTTTGAATGCTGCTATTAAGTAGTGGCAAAAATTCAAATATCAAATTTATGGACTCCTTGAGATTCACAGAATAATAAGTGGTTTGTCATTACATACTCCAAAATCCCACACATGCTCCAAAATCCCATATCCCTTCAGCATCCTGAACAATTTTCACATAGGTCACACCATCCACTCTTTAGTTATTCTATTTATAAGGTGAGTTTATTTTTTCTTTGAGCCAAAATTCACTTTTACCTAGATATGAAGTAGAAAGTAAAAGTGTTTTACTCTCCTAAGGAAAGAACACGTGATGGTCTTAAAACATGGCAAGGACTGTGTTTCTGTCCCTTGAATCTAGAAGGGATCTCAGAGAGCTTCAGCTTCAAACAACTGAGTCTACAGAATTGACACCCTGACTTCCATGGCTGGTCATAAAGGCCATGAAACTTTCATCTTCTTTACCAGAACATTCTCTCTTAAAGTCCAGAGCTGCCATGTTGGAAGCCTAGCTATCTTGAGACCACCATGCTGGAGGGAACTCCATGCTTGATGGTTATAGCTGAGTCGATTCTATTGCCCTCCCGGCTCAGACACAGACCTCTTAATATAGAGGATTTCTTGAAAACATGGAGCCAGCCTAAGTGCCCATCAACAATTGACTGGATAAATAAAATGCAGAATCTATTTGTCATGGAATACTACACAACCATACAAAGAATGACATCATGTTCTTTGCAGCAATATGCATGGAGCTGGGGAACATCATCCTAAGTGAATTAACTCCGAAATGGAAAACCAAACTTCGCATGTTATCACTTATATGTGAGGTGGGGGGGCAGGGAGAGGAATTTGGGTTCAGAAATTACTTGTTGATTACTTGTTGGGTACAATATTCACCATCTGGAGAATGAGCCACCTGAGACCCGATCCCATCACTACACAATATGTCCATGTAACAAACATGAGTTTTTACCCCCAAATCTAAAATTATTTTTAAAAAGTGACTCCTTTACCCAGTTGTTCTATCATCCAGATATTTGAGGCACCCTGAGCTATTCTAGTCATCCAAGATGACATGATGGAGAATGACCATCCCTGCTGTGCTTTTTCTGAATCCTGACCCACAGAACTCATGAGCATAATAGAATGTTTGCTGTCTAACTCAACTAAGCTTTGGGGTGGGTTGTTATACTGTAATAGGCAGCTGGGACAGGAGAGTGGAGAGTATCTTGTTCCTCCATTTTATTATTGTCTTAAGACTTGGTTACTCAACCATACTTTGTGATACTTTTTGCATTTCTTCGGCATGGATGATGTCTGATGAGTGACAAGTACAGTGGTGGGCTATAACCCTCTTTGTTCTGGACCTTCCACCTGTATTAATGCAAATTGGAACTGAATTTCCTTTTTAGGTGCAATATTGTTGTTTAATTAGATGAGGCATCAACTCAAAGTCCCTATGCTTCTAAGAACTCCTGTCAACTCCACTTCTTACCTTATTAAATGTCTTATTAGCTTCAATTCACTATTTCATCCTGTTGGAATAATTTTGAAATCTGACAGTTTCGTAAAATATATTTGACAATTTATCATCTTAATGTTACCAACACATGAAAAAATAATATCAGAAAGTTTTCCATCTCTTCATTTTAGTGACTTTCTGTTCTTTACAGTTAGTCATGAATTCTACATGTCATTTATATAAGAAAAATATCTTGAACACAAACATAAGCAACAATTAAACCAATGTGTATGCAGATACACTGCCATGAAAATCTGTTGCTAAGACTACCTCTTACATTGTTTCATTCCTCTTTTCAGTGAAATGATGAAGTAGGGATTTATCATAAATAGAGAAACTGAGGCTCACAGAGATTAAGGGAATGCCGTGAGGCTGAGATTTAAACACAAATGTGTCTCTTTCCCATCTCCCTGACTTTCCCTTTGTACTTCAGTACTAGAAATAGGACACTCAGAAAATAGCAGTGATGACTGTACATAGCACTTAAGTCAATAAATCAAGACCCACCAAAGGTAGCTGACTTGTGCTCATTCTGGAATTTGGCTGTATGTTTTCTCTTAGAAACTGCTAAGAAGGTTGAAAACAAAAGTTATTTTCACTCATGACAACAAAGCTAAATGCATTTTATATAAATAACTCAGAAGAACACGCTCTAGGAAAATATATTTGGCAAGGAAAATAACTCATCTTAAAGGAATAATGTACTACTTAATTATGAAAGAATGAATTTGAAAAGAAGTAAGGATATGAAGTTAATGCAAAAGCTACTCCAGTTTGGTTGGGGACATGCTGTAGTGTGTGGTGAGGCAGAAATGTTACGTAGGCTGTGAATACTTAGGCACTCCTAGCAAGGAGACATTCAACCATTATGAGCTAAAAAGTTATGATCCCTATTCTCCAAACTTACTTTCATCTGCATCCCTAAGATTGACAAATTACACCCCATTCACATAGTTATCTGGACAGAAACAAGGCATAAACCTCAATTTCTCCCTCTTCCCCTTCTACTTTTTTGTTGAGTCAGCAATACATTTTTATTTTACTTACAGAAACACTCAAATACCCAAACACTCAAACTCATTGCCTTCTTCCCAACTTCACTGTTACTGGCTTAAATCAGTCCAGCATTATCTCTTCAGTAATACTACCAAATGTTTTTATAGTTTTATCTCTCTTCTTGGCTTAAGTCAGTCCAACATTATCTCTTCATAATACTACCAAATGGTTTTGTTTCCAATTCCTCCCCACGTCAATTTAGATTAAAAGCTGCCATGATAGCTTTCTGAAATTAAAACCCAATCACTCATAACATTTGAGACATTGTGAAATACACCACGTCATGTGGTGGTACAAGAGTGAACAAGGCTTAGTTCCCACCGTCCAAAAGCTAACAGTCCAGTGGCTATTCAGAGGAATGAATAATTGAAATGTGAAAGTTAATTATGTAGAGACAAGAATAGGATATCACGGAAACATAGGAGTGAAATAGGATCTATTCTTGGAAGAGATGTCCCCTGTTAAAATTCTAAATGATGTCCTCACCCCAGTTTTAACCTACAAGATACAGTCCAGATTTCTTGATAGTGTCTGCATTTATTTTCATGGATAAGTTGTAGTTTGTCAAACCTATATTTGAGATCTAGTTCAAGACAGTCCTTTTTTTTTCCTGTATATTCTTCTACCAGCAGTGATTTAAACTAAAGTCACCAATTCCCCTAAAAGCAACATCAAGCTGTTTCATTTAATTTTTTAACTTCTCCATTTTGATTGCTAGAGGTGAAGTCTCAGGTCAGTTTCACAATTTTCGAAAGTGACAGCTTGAAGTTCACATACTGCTTGACTCATTCTCCTCAGCTGAATGATCTGAGTGTGGCTCAATTTATTGTACATGGCATTTATAGATGAGACCTTTAATGTTCCCAAGACAGGGAAGTGCCTCTATTTTTAAAGTTCTATGGCATTCTTCTACATTACTGAATTTTCCCTTAGATCTTCATTAATCCATTTCCTCAATGGGATTGCCTTTCTTCTCCTATTTGACAATTTTGTCATAAAGTAAAATAAATATCTTCTCTGATTTTTTAAAAGATATCATGGAAGAGACTTGTGGGAAGAAAGATTGTGTTAACCACCTCCAACACCACTAAAGTTTATAGCAGCAGGGCAAAAAGGCCACAGACACGGAGGCAGACAAGTTTCTGGCCTCTATTTGCTAGCCTGTGACCAATACATTCTTTTCCTGTCCCAAGCCACTGTTTACACACCTAAAAATGAGAATAAAATATGGCATGACTCTGACAGTCATTCAGCTTTCTTATCACTTAAAATTTTGATGGACCACTGTTGCACATAATCTCTAACAGAAAATGGCAGACAGCATAAAAGAAAATATGTAAGCACTGCTTTCTTATCTTAATGTTTCTCTATATAAGTGACTGATGTCCTACTAGATTTTGTTGAAAGCCATTTCAAACAGAAATAGTATTTCTATTTTGTTTCCTCTGATATGGGTTTGCTCTCTCTTGACATGGTCTGACATGAAGAAAAGGGGGGTGGGCAACGGTGCCCCCGGGTGAGATGCCGGGTGAGATGCCAATGCTGTCATCAACCTGTCCAACTTTCTAATGGAAAACATTTTTATATTATGGATACTGCCCTCAAAGCATACCTGAATGATAACATATCACAGCAAAATGAAGAATTTTGTAACTTGAGTAGACTTTCTATAGATAGTTAAATCTTCTAGTGGTAGATTAATGATACAAGACTGAATTCCTATCTCATATGTTGGTTGTAAAAATTAAAAGAGACATCATATGTGAGCCACTTCACATTGAAGTGCCACTTGCGGGGGTCCTGCCCCTGCCGGGTCTTGGGTTTTCTGAAGGAGGGACGAATAGGTGAAAGGTGAAAATAATATACTTGGACACCTGCTTGCTGAACAGATGACGTTTAGTGTTAGCTAACTGAAAGCTTTTATACCATTCATAAAGGGGCAAGACAAAGAAAATTCCTTCACGTACATATTCTTTAAAAGTTACCACCATCTAGTGGTCTTAGCAACAAACAAGCCAAGAACACTATAAACATTCAGACAATGAGTCTCATTCATAAGGCCAAAAATGATAGTTTTAGTCCAAAGTCCCGAATTACAGTCCTTGAAATGTCTCAAGAAAGTTTTCAAGTGCACATTTCTTCATGTAGCAGTAGTTTTCCTTCTGGGGCTTCTATGACCTTCAGAGCTTTGTAATCACCTCTCCTGTCCAAGTGTCTTTGTTACTTTTCTCTTATCCTGCAGTGTTTATTTCTAAAGAAAACTCAAAATAAGCTTTTAGTAATGTTTCAGGCCCCCAAGTTTGCATTCTGTCTTTAGTTAATTTATCATAAAAGTATCCAGTTAGTATATTATGAATTCAGTGAAAACCCACTCTACAAATGTTAACTTAGAATTTTAACTATTGAATTAAGTAAAAACCTTAATGATTAATCTTCATCCTAAATCTGTGAAAACAGTGTAATAAATCACCTACGTAACTCCTAGATAAGTGTTAGAACTTATAATAAATTCATATGAACTTACTATAAACTTGTGCTTTTAAAAACCTTATATCTAAACAATAAACTACATAATTCTAAATCAACTAAGGAGTGAATATGCTTATATCATTTTTTACTTAAGCAATATCTAGTAACTTATAACCAAGTGAAAGAAAGCATTCTTGATGTGCTTCAGAGTTTAACCCTTGCTAGTCCAACCCTTGTTAGAAAAGGCCAAGCCGGGCTCGGTGGCTCAGCCTGTAATCCCGCGCCTTTGGGAGGCTGAGGTGAGTGGATTGCCTCAGCCCGCGGGTTCGAGACCCGCCTGGGCAGTGAGACCTCATCTCTACAATAAATCAAAAAATCAGCCGGGCGTGGTAGCGCATGCCTGTAATTCCAGCTACTTGGAAGGCTGAGGCGGAAGGATCGCCGGAGCCCAGCAGGTCGAGGTTGCGGTGGCCAGAAGCGGCCACTGCACTCCAGTCTGGGCGACAGAGTGAGACTCCAACTCAAAAAAAAAAAAAAGAAAAAGAAAAGGCCAAGCGGCATAGTGGGAAAATGGAAAAATGAACCATGACATTCTCAGGTTAGCTGTGAGTACTTCGCATAAACATGCCATTTTCTTCTTCCACAACTGCACAGAATTCTTCGGCCATACCAAACAGCAAAGGTGGAAGACAGAAGGGCCTCAGCTTCCCCGGGCTCGCTTTGCGGCCAGGGGTTCTCAGTGCACCTGGACTTTGTCAATCAGGCAAGCCTCCAAGGCTGTCTCCAAGATTTATCTAATATAGACAGTCAATAAAGGTTTGTTTTGCCCATCTTGTTGGCCAGAAAAATGATATTTATTTATTTGTTTATTTTTAATGTTTTGAGTAGGGATCTTACTGTGTGGTCTAGACTGGAGCTCTAGTGGCATGATCATGGCTCACTGCAGCCTCAACCGTCTGGGCTCAGTTGATCAATCCTTCCACTTCAACCTCCTGAGTAGCTGGGACTGTAGGCACACACCACTACACCTGACTATTTTTTTTTTTTCATTTGTTGTAGAAACACGATCTCGCCATGCTTCACAGCCTGGTCTCAGACTCCTGGGCTCAAGTAATCCTTACACCTCAGCCTCCTAAATTGCGGGGAAGCATGAGCCACCATGCACTGCAATATTTATCTTTTTATCCACAAGCTCGTCCCATGCCAATATGAACTGTTTCAGACACATTAGAATCTATTTGTTGTTCAAGATTATATATTCACATGCAGTAGCCACACGATTCATTTCAGGTGTATACAAACAAACTTGCTCAAATCTCACTCATATCCTCCCCCCATTTTTGTTGTAATTATTTTGCCTCAGGCCAGCCCTAGGCTCATATCCATCATAGATATAACTCTTACATGGGCATTATGTACACAGTTCAGCATTTTGCTAAAATGTGAATTTCTGTTCTATCACAAAGAGCAGAATGCAGTGTGTTAGAGTGTTCTGTTAATGGAATTGCACAGATAGCATAGTCTGGACTTAAAAACTAGGTCCACAGATGTTTACTGAGCAAATATGGGAATGAATAAATGAAATAATGAGTACGGATATCATTGTATATGTTTAAATCATGGAAATACACAAAGATAACTAATAACTGTGGTTGTCAGCCTGTACCTCTCCAAGCTGCACATGGTAATGAACTTCTTCGGGTTATGTCTTAAATAGACCAAAGACAGTATGATATGGAGGCACACAGCTATCTACTCATACCTGATATGACCAATGTGCCTCAGGGTTGCTATCATCTCCTGTGGCCCTGGGCCACACCCCAGGACTGCAGAAGTGATAGACTTCCCTCAGATTCACCATTGTAAGAATTTATTACACTTAACTCATTCTTCTGTCTGTTCCTTTCTTGTTTCCCTGGGCCACATCCAGGAGTGCAGAGGCTACAGATTATCCATTGTAAGAATTTACTACACTTAACTCATCTTTCTGTCTGTTCCTTTCTAGTTTCCCTTTTACAATATATCTGAAGCCTAGTCATTATATTGGGAGACTGATCTCTTAGTCTAATTTTTTCAACTTCTTTCCTGCTACCAATCCCTGATTGATGACCAGATATGCCTTGGGTCTTAAAATATACACACATACAAGCACACACATGCATACACACATGCGTGTGTGTGTGTGTGTATGTGTGTGTGTATACAATACTATATTTCTTCATATCAGACCTGACCCTTTTGTCTTACCCCTGCACATTAATATGGATTTAAATCTAGGTTCACCACTTTTCCCTGTGTCTGGTCCAACATCAGTGCCCTAACTGATTTTTCCCTAGGTCCCACCCTGCTGACTCTGAGTTTATTCTCATTTGCTGGGTGAGAGCTCTCAGTGTGCTATGAAAACACAGATGTCCCATTTCTGACAGTTGTAGATTTTTCTGACATTGAGATACAGTATTTTATGAAAATAAGTCTAACTCAGAATAGTGAAGCAATCCAAGGATATTGGCAAATTGTGCATGTGACAATCTATTTGATAAATTACACTCAATATGCTGTTTTAAATACAAATATGAATGTTCATGCAGTTGTTTGTTTACTTGTCAATTATGCACTGCAGGAAAAACTTAATGTCTTTTGTTCTTATTAAAATCTGTTTGTCCGAATGTGCTTGAGTCCCTCAAATGCTCTGTTCAACATTCAAACATTTATTGACTATTCATGTCGTGCAAAGCACTGTGCTCAGTACAATTATTTGTAGCTCATGGGCAAAAAGGATAAGTTCTGTGGATTTTGTGTCTCTTTTACTTTTATTTATTTCCTTTATAGACTGTCACTTCACCAACTGCTTAAATAAAGAGCAGCAGTCTTTATTGTTCACTGAAATATTCTCAGGTCCTAGAACACTGCTGTGAATTGCAGGTGTTCAGAAAATGAACTTATTATAGACAAGAATACTGAGTTCAGAGAGAGGAAAAATCACAAGGTCTAAATTAATAAAATCCAGGTCTATGTTAATCAGACTCTGTCTCTGAGAACTTTCAAATAGTTCAGTGAAAGATCTGAAACCTCAGAAACACTTAGCAATTAGAAGACGATAAAGTATTAGAAGGTATTTCCAGATACACTTTCAGACATCCTCAGAGTTATAGTATGGAAGGCACCTTTCTGATGTGCAAGTGGGATGTTAGGGTTTCTGAGGATTAAAGGGAGCAGGAAATCATAAAAACGGAGTCAATTCTCATAGAGACGGGAAAGCAAAATAAGCTTCCAGTTAAAACTTCTTAGTCTGAGGGAGAAGATAAAAATCTTCCTCATAGAATCCCAATTAGTACTTGTAGATATCACCACCCCCTTCCTTGAGTGTGGGAGTGAGGGTAACATTTAGTGACTCACTTTCAAAGAATAGAGACTAGAAAGAGAAAGACAGTATCATACAGTGGAAAAACTGGAAATTACTACCTTAACCAGGTTAAATGCTCAGCTTAACCAAGTGCTCTGCATGGGTAATTCATGTTGGCATCGTGTACTCTGAAATAATGTAATAATGAATAATGTGCTTTATGAATAATGTGAATAATGTGCTTTATGACTGTTGCATCCTTCCCCAAGGCTTGTAACCCAGACTAATCGTGCGAAAAAATTAGGCAAACTCAAACTAACGGATGTGCTACATCATATCGATCAGTACTCAGCAAAGCTGTGAGAATCATGGGAAAAAAAGAGAAACAAGGAAAGCCTGAGACATTGTCACAGTTTTTTGTTTTGTTTTGTTTTGGTTTCATAACTTGGGACTGCTAAGTGAAAATATTTTTGTCACTGAGTGCTTACAATATGCTAAGCAGAGAAGTTTCAAGTATATTGGTTGTTTCTGTCAGTTTGGTGAGTTAAAAAGGGTATGATGTGGCTTTTCCTCGGGGAAGACATGCAAGGGATGACTGTCAAAGACTCACATTTGATACAATTACTTAAAATGGAGAGATATCCATTTTTACTACTGTACCACCATGATATATACCAGTGAAAGCTTTCTTGGAGGTATTACAGAGAACAAGAGTTTTGTTAAGACAATTACAGTGACCTCCCTGTGTTAACGATTTGAATTTATCCTAATTCACAAAAATTGTAGATTGAAAAAGTGTTTTTCTCTTAGATTGTTTCAAAAGATTATATATAATATATTCCCTCAAATGTATGCACTTTACCATCCCTCTCTAGTCCAGGGAGTACTTGATAGTAAAAAGTCTATTTTCACTGTGCCCTAAAGAAATGAGTCTGCCGAGGGGGAAAATATCCCAGATGTATGGTAAAGTGTTATGCAGACTTTCCTCCACCTTGTTAAGAGCAGTGGAAGGTTACTGTGGCCATGGCTTCATTAGAGAGCAAATTCACCTTGTTGACTGTGTATTATCTTTTGATTCCCCCTGTGGATTTTTTTTTTTCTTTTTTTTCTTTTTTGTCTCTATTTTCTTCCACATGACATCTGCTGTTGAGTCTAAGAGAGATTTTAGCTGTTTGGGTTTATTCACCTGTAGCTCAGTGATGTGATAACACAATGCCTAGTCCAATATGCAGTGGGTTTATACTTCCAAGAATTAATTCCAGCACATACTGCAATGAAAGGGATGCCAGTAAAATGTGAGTTAAAAATAACTTCTATAGGATGTCTTGTCATGCAAATGAAATATTTATACTTTATGTAAATAAAATATCATGTAAATCAAAGAAAACGTCTTGGAACTTCTTATAAGTCGGAAAATTTTCAAATACTTTGCTGTTTTCTTCACAAAATAATTTTTTAAAAAGCAATATTATTTATTTTCAAAGTGTTGTTTTTCATTTTTAAACAGCATTCTTTCAACTCTGATCACCTGGGAAAGTTTATCTGAATTAAGTACTACCAAAAGTGTTGAAACATGAAATAGTCTAGAAAATAAATGCACATTCTTTAAGGCACTTAAAAGGCAGGAAAATGATTCCTTATCATTTTCAAAATTGTCAGTTGTAAAATCACTTAGTAAATGACATGGTTGATTATCTTGATTTGGTAAAAATCCAGATAATCTAGCCTAATCATTTCTAGCTAAATGACAATACCTTAAAAAGACCAATGGGTAATAAAAAGCAAAAAATGAAAAATAACAAATTTGATTTTTGATAGAAGGAATATCAGGTAGGTTGGATGTTTCAAAATGTATTAGTTGGTCAATTTAAAGGAAAGTGCTAGGAGGGGGGTGGGGAAGCAGGATTGACAGTAGTGGGAATCTGCCTGGGAAAGGGGAGCACACCTCATCAACAAGGGTATCTGCATAATGAACATTTTTATATCTAACCCTGAATTGTATCCCACATTTTTAAAATAAAAAATTAAAAGTCTTAAAAAAATGAAAATAAAATCAAAAGAAAGATATTCATAAATCAGAGTAAAATGAATCTACATTTATAAATGTAAAGATGATAGACTTGGAAAATAATCTATAAGATTATTATTTCCAGGTTTATTGCCATGGTCTTTTAGCCAGTTTCCTGTTGCTAGCTTGATGCTTTATAGTCTAATCTCAATACAGCATTCAGAACTGTTATTTTAAAACTTTATGTCACGCTTGCATTCAAAATCTCCCATGGATTTCCATCTCGCTCAGTGTAAAAGTTCCAGTTTTTTCAGTTACTTCTGGATTCCTGATGCCTCTGACTCCTCCTTCTACATTTCCCCAACCCTTATTCCACTCCAACTGGACTGATTTCCTTTTGGTTCCTTGGATTCAAGAAAACCCCTGCCTCTAGGTCTTTACCTTTGCTGTTCCTTCTTCTTGGAATGCACTTCTCCCAGATAACCAAATGATTTGTTCTTTTACCCCTTTGAGATCTCTGCCTAAATGTCATCTCCTTGAGAATTTTTCTGACAATATGCTCAAAATTCCACCCCCTTTGGAAGTCACTAATTCATTCTGCTTCATTTTTTCTGCCCAGCTAAGGAAATGTAAGGTAGGGCTTAAGAGGAGACTAGCGCGATCTCTTATCCCTGTCTTCTACCATGCTCTTTCTTACTAACATCTAGCAACAGAGACGTTGCTATTCTTTAGCAAAATTTAAGCTTAACCCTGGCACAGGCTTCTGCAATTGCTGTTGTTCATGTCTCAGTTCCTCTTTCTGGCTTAGTGCTCTTTATTGGTTAATATTTTGCTTGAACATTCCTCCTAAGAGATGTCCTTCTATCTGAATAAAACTTCCTTATCTATTATTGCACCACTATCATCATTCTTGGCTGCTTCTCCCTTGTGTATTCTCATCATAGTTCTTGACATTATTTGAAGTGACATTATCACTTTTCACTTCTTTTTGTCTATTCTACCAGAAAGTAGGCTTTGTGACAGTAGGAAACTTGTCATCGTTCCAGTTACGTGTCACATTCTCAGTATAAAACAGTGCCTGATATGTAAATAGATGTTCCAGATACATTTGTTTAATATTTTCCTTAGATGCACAAAGGAAGGAGGGAAAGAAACAATGAGAAGAATTATTAGAATATATAGAATATAATTTTCTGTTATTAAAAAGACTTGCATCTTCAGCTGTAAGCAGTATAAACCTGACTCTGGTAGCTTCAATCAGGAATGGTTTCTTTCTTTTTTTTTTGCGACACAACAAAGTCTAGAAGTGGAGAACTCCAAGTCAATGTAGCTGCTAAGGAAAAGCCTCAACACTCTTTCTAACTTCCTGCACTGCCATCCTTAGCATGGGTCTTTTGCTTTCAAGTCCTAGAGATGGCTTCTGCAATCCCATGTATCGAAACTTTGTTTCAGGAAGAAAGAATGCAAAGACCCAAGAGAAAAGGCACTTGCAGGATGATTCTTCTCTGATTATAAGGACGATAACGACATATCCCTGTAAGTTCAAATCAATAACATCTAATTCGCCATAACCATGTCACTATGTTATTTGACCACCACTATTTTCAGTGGGTTGGTAAATCAATTGATTTACTAACTATGAAGGCACTTGGAAAAGTCTCAGGTGATTTATAAATATAAGGCTTTTTCTCCCCTTCTCATTTGAAACACAATTTTTTCCCCCCAGATATACTGTCAAGGAGCAAGTAGCAGGATTAGTATGAAGATTAAAGTTGCTTATACAATTTTTTTTGGTTCTTCAATAACTACCTTTTTGGGATCCCAAAATGCTCTAACTTTATATCAAATTCCTTCTATATTTCAAGTTATTTCAAGTTAACTAGCACATATCAAGTAGGCTAGCATTTTAAAGCCCTTAGCTTCCACTCAATGGTCATTAGTTTTTATTTATATCAAAGAAAAATTGTAATTATATATCAGAATGAGACAAAATATCTTCACCAGTTTCTATGCAGTGATTGGCTATATACTGGAATTGTCAGTGTCAGGATTAATGTATTTTGCCTAAATGAGATAAGAATGCTGCTTCTTTGCTGATTTTACTAATAGAAAATTTATTGATGCTGTGTCATTAATCCATGCCAAAAGCAGACTGTGCAGAATCTTGGAAAGTTCATGAATATAAACAGATCTGCAGGCTTTGATTTTGTGTCCAAACAATAGTGCCTTACCCAAAGAAAGCAGAATGGGCCATGCTTCTTTGTAAAATCTGGCCCTCTCCCCAATCCAGGGGAAGTGAATTTCCCTTTTCTTTCTCTCTAACCAACTTTCTAAATAAATCATATTTTCCAATCTAAAAAAAGAGAAGAGAGAGAGAGAGAGAGAGAGAGAGAAAAGAAAACAGAATATTCTCCAGACTGTGCTTCTCTCCAACAAACTACATTTGACTACTGACTACATTTGGGCTGTGGTGTTTCAGTGACAATTCTTAAGATCATCCCAAATGTATTATTTTCTTTGTCATATTGAGGTTCTTGGATTACATCAGTGGCAATAGCCACTTCCTCCTTTACACCTTCTTTTAGTCAAAGACATTTACCCTCATAGAATATATTTAAGGTCATGCAATTCCCTTTCTTTTTTTTTATAAGAGTCTTACTCTGTGGCCCAGACTGGAGTGCAGTGGCACAATCACTGCCACCGCAGCTGCAGCGTTGACACAGCTGGGCTCAGGCAATCCTTCCACCCCAGTGCTCCAAGTAGCTGGGACTACATGTATGTACCACTACACCCAGCTAATTATTTTGATTTATTATAGGAATGAGATCTCTTCATATTGCCCAAGCTGGTCTTGAACCCCTGGGCTCAGATAATACTTTTGTCTCGACCTCCCAAAGTGCTGGAATTACAGGTGTAAGGCACTGCATCCTGCCAAGGTTATGCAATTTTTATTACTCTAAGTTTCCATGTGAATTAGTTATATTTCCACAGCCATCTTGTGTATGACTTAAGAAAAGAAACGGTCAGCCTGTAATTGATACTTACTCACTGTCAAAGTTTGGCTTCAATGTATACATCTCTTCCCTTTTATAAAGCATGCATATGTAGGTACCATATAGTATCTATCTGTTCATGGGACTGCGAAAAATTTCTTTATTAAGACTATCCTCCCACTTCCTGTAAGGTTTTGCATTGTTCAGGCAAGTCCTACAAGTTAGTATGAGATATCAGTTTGCCCGTTTTAACAGAAATCAAATGACAATCACTTAAACAAAATCAAAACAATTATTTGAGGTTTACAGTCTTATAATTAGAAGGTTATGATCATTGGTTGTTCAGGCTGATTCTTCTCAGAGTATGTAGGCACCTCAATTTCTTCTTTTGTTTCTCTGTCATTTCTGAGAGCATTCTCCTTGTCCACTTGAATAAATCTGGCTTACAAGCATCCCATCAGCATTCCAGTCAATGCAAGTAAAATTGAAGTGCACGTTGCTTCCTTTAAAAATGTGACCTCAAAGTCATACACATCATCTTAGGCCTTTGGTCCAAATTTGATCACAAACCATACCTGACTACAAGAAAGGCTGAAAAATATTGCCTATACCCAGCCAAAATTGGAGGCTTTGTTACCAAAAGCAAGTAAGAGTAGTAGTTATTAGGGGTCAGTTAATGGTCTCTGCTACAACAGAATTGCTTACAACTTAGAAACAGCACTTGGACTATAAACATTAGTCTTCTGATTCCAGGTATCTCTGTTTAACAATACTTGAAAAGGCTCATTTATTCGAAGGCTTTATAAAGGTCAGAAAATGATAAATTGAAAATGAAGTAACACCACATAATCAACTATATACAACTTATAAAAACAATTAACCCTAGGAAAAGTTTGCAACAATTTACTGATAACATATGGGTCTAATTATTGTGTAGTCCAGATGTTAACTATCAATTTTTCCACACAAACTTATCATTTAGACAGGAAAGGGTAAGAGAAATCTATCTGTCCTTGCTTCTTGATCATCCTCCAGGTTTTGTTTGTTCAATGCATTCCTTAGTTGTACTGATGCAGCATCTCCTTATCCCATGGTTTATGCATTCCTAACTCAAATCAAACTTTTCCTTTCTTAAATCAAGATTGACATATAATTAAAAATAATTTCACTCATTCTGTTTTTATTTTGAAAGTCTGTATTTTGGAATATGAAATATTTATCAGCTTCATTTTATATTTACTATTATTTTTATTCCCAATAGCTAACAAATATATGAATACAAATTCAAGGACATCCAGAAATATGGTTACCTTCTACTGTGTACTATGTTGTAACAGAATGCTCTCTTCTCTCTGTGCTCTTTCAGACAAATACATTTCTGGCAAATTTGGAAGTTCAAAACAACTTCAGACCTGGGAGATATTTCCCTGCTACTTTGAGGTCCTTTCAATAGATATCTCTTGTGTCTCAGAAACAGGGTGTAGACAATATTTAATTTGCTATTTAACATGTTATGATAACTAACGCATGTTATAATATGAAAAAATTATTGCAGAAGTGTTATGATTTTAGAGAAAAAGAATCACCCTTGATATACAAAGAGATAAGAGACAGTCATACACACACACACACACACACACACACACACACACACACACACTATATTCCACAGCATTGCCACGATGTAATACTAAATTTAATGACAGAATGATAGGTATATTTCAAGTAGATGAAATAAAATGTATTCCCTGTTTTCTGAATGTCTGGGAAGGCTTTTTGAAGAAAACTGGAAGGCAATGTATGCATTTTGAGAATTTCTATATAACAAAGAAACACTTAATGCCATATACACAAGGATTCCACCCTGGAATGGTTTCAGTAATTATCTTCCTTCCTTGTATACTTCCTATTAGAAACTTCTGAGATCTTCAGATCATTTCTGGAAAATACATAACCCCCATCTAAAGGCCACAGCAATTCAAAAAGCAGCCTAAGAGACTGATAGCACAACTGGTTGCATTTTTAAATGTCAAAAGGATCCGTAACTATTTAATGTAGTAGACACAACTACAAAAACACGGGTTAAATTTACACCCATAGTGTGTCTGTGGAAATACTGTGTAGTATAATAAAGTTAGGATCAAATATTTCATGAAACCCCTGAGACTGAGTGATTAGCAAGCATCAGATGCAGAGACATGCTCGTGTGAAACATTGTTTGGATTACATCTTATCATGTCATTGTGTGTTATACCATCTCAAAAACCAACGTGTTCTGGCATACAAGGTTATGGTATCTCAGAGAACAACACTCTCCTCTTCAATCCATTTCCTATTTACTACAGCCACTGATTATCTTCCCCAGATTTAGAAAAACATCTGCGATACTATTCTCGACAAACAAGATTAAACTCCCCAGAGGTCTTTATCATTTTCACCGACTTCTATACCCAAAATAACTTATTTGTCACATCAACTGAAACTCCCTGCCATTTGTTGAACCTTTGAGTACTATTTCATTGTTCCAATTATTTTTAAATGAGAATGTGCTCACACACTTCCATGTTTCATATTCATTGCAGCACATTTCTTTATAAAGTTGATAAACAATTTTGAACTCCAAATTATGTCCTACATGTCACAAAGCTGCAGCTGTAAGCTGCAGCATTAAATTACGAGCTGAGAGCCTACATCAGAACAAACAAGGTCATCATCAAATAACTGCTAAGATTAGGTTCATTTTTATCACTTGCTAATTACTATATCTGTAACGTTGAAGGGAAAATTTAATATGCCATTTTTAGAGATCTTCATAGCCAATGCAGTATTGTAGTTAGTGCTAACACTTTGGCCCCTGCTGTTTTCAATGGCTATTCAATGTTGATTTATCCATTTCTTCTTCATGTATTGAGCACCTATTGTTCATTTGCCAGCATTGTTCTCTCTAGTAGGGATACAGATGTGAATACATCACAATCTCTGTTTGCAGACTTTATAGTCCACTTAGGGAAACAGAGAGTAATATATAGATGTGTGAATGAATGAAAGCACTTTTATGAATAACAAGCTTTAAAAAAGAAAGGAAAAATGTAATTATTTTTGGTTGCTATTGGAAATCTATAATATTAAAAAACCTGCCATAGATATCCCCCAAAAAGTTCTGTTGAGTGTTGGTAACACTCACTAAGGAATTCTAAAATAAAATGAATAAAGTGTTCATGCACAAACAATAACAAAAATGGGTATATTAGATGCTTGATTTCTACCCTTAGATTAATGTCCCTCATCTTTTTCATTATATGTCGTTTTAAAGAATCTTCCTGTGTCATAACATTTACCGAGGAGCTGAAAACAGAGAATAAAATGTTTTCCACAGGACTAGTAATGTAAGTGTGCTTTTAAAGCATATGAGCCTCACTTAGACCCTCCAGAAAGAGTTTTCTTTCCCCTTCCGTTGCAGCCCAGTATTATAAAAGCTTTGATTTACATAATAAAACAGCAGGAGTTAGATTACATTAAATCTGACATATACAATGGTCCACATATAATGAACTTAGTGATACTTAAGTCAATAACATTTAAAAAAAAATTGTTTTGAAAATGTGGGGTACAATTCAGGGGTAGGTATACAAATGTTCATTATGCAGGTGCCCTTGTTGATGAGGTGTGTTCCTCCACCCCCCAGCAGTTTCCTACTACTGCCAATCCCACCCCCCACTCCCTGGCATGTTCCAATTATTGCCAATCCCATTTTTATAGTATTATGATAATTGTTCAAGGTCTGTTTATGAGTGAGAACATGTGGTACTCAGTTCTTTGTTTCTGTGATAGATCACTCAGTATTATAGACTCTTAAGTCCAACCATGTTGCTACAAATTTCATAATTTTGTTCTTATTTATGGTTGCATAATATTCCATCATGTACATGTACCATATTTTTTTATCCAGCCCTCTTCCCATGCAACATAGTTGGTTCCATGTTTTTGCTATTGTAAATAATGCTGCAATAAACATACAGTGTGCAGGCATCTTTTTCATAGAGTGATTTGAGTTCCTCCAGGTATATTCCCTGTAGGACGATTGCAGGGTCATATGGGAGGTCGGTTTTTAGATCTTTTAATAATCACCACACTGGAGGCGGTACTGGTTTACGCTCCCATCAACTGTATAGAAGTGTTCTCTTTTCCTTGAATCCTCTCCAGCATCTGCTGTTTTTGAGTTATTGATGATGGTTGCCCTGACTGGAGTTAGGTGTGGTATCTCAGTGTGGTTTTGATTTGCCTTTCTTTGATGACTAGTGAGGCTGAGCAATTTTTCATGTATCTGTTGACTGCTCATATGTCTTCTTTTGAGAAGTATCTTTTGTCCACTTTGTAATGGGTAGTTTGTTTTTTTTCTTTTCAGCACGTTTAAGTTCCTTGTAGATCTCAGATGTTAGGTCTTTCTCAGATACACAGTTGGCAAATATTTTTTCCCAGACTGTGGACTGTCTCCCCACTCTCTAATAGTTTCTTTGGCTTTGCAGAAGCTTGTCAGTTTGATGAGGTCCCACTTGTCTATCTTATCTCTTATGGCATGGGCACTTGGGGTTTTGATCAGGAATTGGTTGCCAGTTCCAATTTCCATAAGGCCATCTCCTGCGTTTTCTAAAGTTCTTATAGTTTGAAGTTTAAGTTTAGGTTTTTGATCCATTTAGAGTTGATTTTTATGTATGTGAGAGGTAGAGGTCCTTGTTTTAATCTTCTGCATGTGGTCAGTCAGGTTTCCCAGCACTATTTACCAAATAGGTTCTCCTGAAAACTGGAACAAGACAAGGATGCCCACTCTCACCTGTCCTGTTCAACAAAGTATTGGAAGAAGTCCCAGCCAGAGCAATCAGACAAGAGAAGAAAATCAGGGGTTTCCAAATAGGAAAAGAAGTTATCCTTCTTTGCAGATGACATGATTCTATACCTTGAAATCCTCAGAGAATCTGTCAAAAACCTTGCACTGATAAAGGACTTTGGCAAAGCCTCAGAGTATAAAATAAATGTGCAAAAGACAGTTGCATTCCTATACACAAACAATAAACAAACAAAAACCCTAATAAAAAGCACAATCCCATTCACAATAGCCACACACAAAAAGTGAAATACCTTGACATTTTCCTAACCAGAGATGCAAAATACCTTTACAATGAAAACTACAAAACACTGCTCAAAGAAATAAAAAATGACACAAACAAATGTAAAAACATCCATGCTCATGGACTGGAAAAATCAACATTATTAAGTTGTCCATCTTACACAAAGAAATCTACAGATTTAATGCAATACCCATTACATTACCAGCTGCATTTTTCTCAGACCTGAAAATGACAATACAAGAATTCATAAGGAAATTTAAACAACCACGAGTAAGCTAAGCAATCCTCAGGAAAAAAAAAAAGCAGGAGGTATCACACTCTCAGACTTTAAACTTTATTATAAAGCTACAATAATCAGAACGGCCTGGTATTGGTAAAAGAACAGGCATACAGACCAATGATAAAGGATAAAGATTCCAGAAGAAAAACCTCAATTTATCTATCAACTCATCTTCAACAAAGACTCCATCATCAACCACTGGGGAGAGGAGAACCTATTCAAATAACATTCGATTAAACAGATTTTCATTTAGATAGACTGGTGTCTATTTAGTGAGGTATTTGAATTATAAAGCGGAAATATCATTTAAATACTCTTTCTTATCTAATTTTTAGTTAGGTCTTTTTTTAACATGGACTGTATACTACTTTGTCCCTGTGGAAATTTCTAGGCAAATACTTTAAGAAATAATAAAATATCTTTTGTTGGAGCATGGGTCGGTACACATAATATGATCCCCTTTATTAGATGTCCATTGGGAGCGCCAGTGGATCTTGATTGACAAGCACTGTTTGTCAGAAGGTTTGCTGTCTGGCAGTGTAGCTGGAGAAGTAGAGCTCTGTTACTGAGTTCCATGTTCTCTTCCATCTGTAAGTCGTCATAAAGGAAAATGGGAAATTCCAAAGAAGCCAGGTTTCCACTCAGAGTAGCCATTTACCGCTGTTCTATCCATCAATCAACCACAAAATATATAAAAGCTTAGCTAAACTATGAGATTCTGCTCATAGGCAAATATTTGATATCTTAAGGTTATCTCATAGAACCACAGTTTATTTAACTAATTTACTTGATCATTATTATGTATGTATTTTGCTTATTTAAGTCCATATTCTTAAAATGCAGTATATTAAGATAATTTTAGGCTGGGCACGACGGCTCATGCTTGTAATCCCAGTGCTTTGAGAAGCAGAGCTGGGAGGATCACTTGAGGCCAGGAGTTCGATATCAGCCTGAGCAACAAAGCAAGACCCTATTTCTACAAAAAGCAATAATAATAAGCCAGGTGTGGTGGTGTGTACCTGTAGTTCCAGCTTCTCGGGAGGCTGAGGTGGGAGGATCGCTTGGCCCAGGAGGAATTCGAGGTTGCAGTGACCAAGATGGCGTCACTGTACTCCAGCCTGAACAACAAAGCAAGAGCTTCTATATTAAAACAAACAAACAAACAAAATAGATAATTTTATCCAAGTTTCAGTATCAAAGGAATAAGAATGTCTTCCAATTTTTCATACTACCTCTAGAGATGATGGAGGCTATGGTTTCACATAGCCTTTTCTCAATTATATAATAATTATATTAATGATCAAGACTACTTTAGACGTGGCCCTGAGGAGGGTTCATTTTGAAAGGGTGCAGAGACATTCACCCCAAAATATAGCATTTTGCCTCAAGGTCTCTCTGACCATCCCCCACCATCTCTACCAAGCTACTGCTTCTCTCTGATAAAATTATTTATTACAGGACAGGAGAG
Organism: Cephalopachus bancanus; assembly: GCA_027257055.1. NCBI lineage: Eukaryota > Metazoa > Chordata > Mammalia > Primates > Tarsiidae > Cephalopachus > Cephalopachus bancanus. The sequence goes on along the minus strand of JAPVLO010000210.1, from coordinate 9,520,835 downwards.
GAGGAATCATTTTTACAAATAACTCCTGCTTCTCAGGTTCATTCAGTTTCCAAGGAGAACTATTGCAAGTGACTCTCTGTTTTCTCCATCCATTCATTCTCCCAACCGTGTATTGCTCCCTTAATAGAATTTCTCTTTTCCCTTCTCCCACAACCTGTTTTAACAGACTGCAAGCCTCGTTCTTTCTTTATTTTATTTTTTTAAAAATTAATCAATATTTTTTATTATGGTTTTGTGGGGTACAGTTAAGGGTTAGGTGTACAATTACGTTTCATTCAGGCACCCTGTTAATAAGAGGTGTTTCCCCATCCCCAGACAGATATTTGCTACTGTTAATCCCATCTCCCTCCCACCCATAGTTTCCCAGTACTGTCAGTCATTTTCTTATAGTATTACACTGGATGTTCAAGGTCCATTATATGAGTGAGAACATGTGATACTCGGATCTTTGTTTCTGTGAGAGGTCACTCAGTATTATAGACTCTAGTTCCATCCACCAGGTTGCTGCGAAATTCATGATTTTGTTCTTTTTTATGGCTGCATAGTCCAGTCAGAACAGCAATTATCAACAACTCAAAAAATAACAGCTGCTGGAGAGGGTGTGGTGAAAAGGGAACACTTCTACAGTGTTGGTGGGAGTGTAGACTAGTGCAACCTCTGTGGAAAGCAGTATGGCGATTCCTAAAAGCTCTAAAAATCGACCTTCCATATGACCCTGCAATCCCCCTACTGAGAATATACCCTGAAGAACTCAAATCACTCTATAAAAAAGATACCTGCACACATATGTTTCTCGCAGCGTTGTTCACAATAGCAAGAACCTGGAAACAACTATGCTGCCCATCAAAAGAGGACTGGATTAAAAAAAATGTGGTACATATACTCGTTCTTTCTTTAACATCGAGACAGTATTTAAGTAATTCATTGAGAAGTTGGGTCTTCATTCTGAGGACTCCTGTTTACATGCATTCAATAAAATGTGTTGTGCCTTCTCTACTGTTGATCAGTCTTCCCTCATGCCAGTGATTTTTCAGCAAACCTTTAGTGGGCCAATGGTCATGGCCCTAAAATCCTAAGAGAAGAAAAAGAAGAGATCTCTATTTTTATGGACCTAAATACAGCCAATTACCCAGTCCTGTGGACCTTCTTCCCGTTATATTTCCTGACTCCAGCCCTCTTTTCCATTATCACCTTATTCAGGCTGCAATGATTGGACACTTCATTACAAAAATTAGGCCACACTTTCCCCAAATCTCCTTTAATCTTCTCTCCTTGTCTTCCTGCCCTCCCTCACCATCTTCCCCCACACCCCACTATTTGTTTCTCTTCAAACTTTTTATTTTTGCTAGCTTCGCAAAAATACATTTTAATACAATCCCTTCCTAGTAACTTTCAAGTTCTCCACAAAATGCCTCTCTCACTAAACTCTACAGATGGTCAAAATAAACATCAATTGATTTGCAGATATCAAGTTATTTCCCCATCATCATGATAAGTTTATTCTCTATCTACTCCTTGAAATTTCTGCATAAAATGCCAATTGTGCTTTTAAAAAATCACATCTGCCAGCTACCTCATTTTGTATTTCCTTTATTTGCACTTTGTTATTGGGTTATACATCGACCAACTTGATGTTATCATTCATCTACAAGTGAACCTTTCTAGCACTTCTACAGCTTTAATAATGATGAGTTTCATCTTTCCCCCAGTAATGTTATATACTTGTTGAGAGTGTTTTATGTATCTTCCTTTTGTTTTACTCTGGAGAGATTTAATATTTGCTCAACAAATTATTACATGGTTTATTAGTTTTATCAAGAAGATAGCCTCATTATTAAAATATAAAAATAAGATATTTTTGCTCCTTTCATATTGTTTAAGTGTAAAATCAGTCTGTTTCTTGATTGCAGGATAAGTAAAAGTAAAAATGTATAACGAGCCTGTTACATGTAGGCATGATCCTGCAGGCACTGGAAGAGAAGAAAGATGTAAATATGTATGACACATTTACTACTCTCTAGAAGAAAGCAATTGTTTTTATTCGACACAGCACTTCTTTATTGAGCTATAAGCTCTAAGAGGGTAGAAAATCATGCTAAAAGCTATTTCACAAGTACCTAGCATGATACCAGCCTCATCGGTTTTGCCTTGAGCACTGCTGTTGAGCGAATGAATTGTCCATTTCTAACATATAGTAACTGATTCTTTTTACCTATTAAAATATAAGCATCGGGCATGTATGCAAGAGGTAAAATTAATTTAGCTTTAAAAGGTCTTATAACCTATAAGTAACATAGCCAATCATATGTCCATCAAGTCATTGTTTTTTCTTTATTTTTCTCCTTCTTTTATTTCAACATCAAAATTTCTAGCTATTGCTGTGGTAACCAGACAAGGAGTTCCCTAGGAAAATAAGAAACATGTCTCTTATTATAAAAAAAGTACTAAGTGAATTTCAATCACAACATTTATAATTATGGTGGGTTTCTGCTTTCAACTTATTGAATTACTAGGACAAGTCTTCGTTTATTTAGCGAAGTATTTTATAGAAACTAGTCATGAGGTACTAGGCAGATATCAGTATCCAAAAGACAAAATCAGGAAGCCATGAGTGTATTCTGGGTAAGGAGCAGTGCTGAAAGTTAAGCTAAAGCAGATTCCATAGATCAGGCCAGCTGGCTGGGTCTAGGATCCAGTGTCCTGGGATGGCAGTTCAGGAACATGGTGGCATGCAAGTATCACACAAGGAAAACATTTTGGAATCCAGGCTTGGGCTTTGGATATAGAAGTTGGAAGGATGAGGAAACAGGTCTGGAAGCAAGAAGCAGAGTCAGTCCAGGCATCCTAGCAACTAAAAGAAAGTTCCAAGAGTAACTATGAAACTTGAGACAAGAGATCTTTGTATCAATCATCTCTGAACAATCTTAAAGTCTAAGTACCCTGGAGCTCCTGACTGCATTATAAGGGAAGAGCAAGAGGGTAGACAGCTTATCTGCACAAGGGAGTCCTTCAAAGGCCACTGTGACTTCTGGGGTCCAACATTAGAAAGACCACTGAGTCACTAAGTTTCTCTTCTCCATATCAATATTTTTTTTTAATTGGTAAATCTACCTTCCTCATTATCTTGCATTTCTATCACTTGAGTTCAATTCCAGGGCTTTCTGGATTAGACATTGCTTCCAATTTCCCTTTAAACTAAAACATAACTTTTTGCTTTTAGGCAAAAAGACTGAAAAAAGTTCATTAGCATTTTAATAGCAGGTACCTCAGAGCAAGTATTAAGTCTGACACTCAGCTGGTGGCTCAGCATGCACTTGGCTGAGATGATGAAGAGAGAACACATATGACTGCACCTTCACTCCAGGTAGGGGAACAGGTGTCTATCCAAAGGGCAGGCTAACTTCAGAGGCCCTAATCACAAGCCACACATGTGGAACTAACCACACAACATCCCTAAAATACCTGTGGTTTTTCTTTTTTGGATCATGCTAAGGTGTTTTTTTTTTTCTTTTTCTAAAGCCAAAAATGAAAAAAGCCAATAAAGAAAAGAGAAACAGCTAATGAAGTCTGCTCTTAATATTTTTGAAAATAGCATGTACTTTTAATTCAGCTTAACAGACGATCATGCTAATGATATCAAGATATTTCAAAGTAGGTGGATCATAAAAACCAATGATCATAAGGTGCAATAGGCAAAATGGAGGGGTGAGATAGGTAACTAAAAATTTGTGCAGCACTTATTAGGCCATGCTCAGAATGCGTGGACTAATAATAACTAATCAGTAGGTTTATGTTTTTCTATGAAAAAAGTATATACAACATCATCATACAATACTATAAATTATTGACAATGTAAACATTTTACTTTGTCATTATTTGCCAATCTGTGTGGACAATGATTTATATTATCCATATAATATTCACTGATCAAAAAATTATTTCTTATAATAAGGTTATAATAATAGTAACAACCTGGTATTTGTACAAGAACAGGCATGTAGACCAATGGAACAGGAGAGAGATTTCAGAAGCAAAACCTCAATTTCTCAACCAACTCATCTTCTACAAGCCTCCACTACCAACCACTGAGGAAAGGAGAACTTATTTAGTAAATGGTGCTGGGAAAACTGACTGACCACATGCAGAAGATTAAAACAAGTCTCCTACCTATCACCATATACAGAAATCAACTCTAAATGGATCAAAGACCTACACATAAAACCTCAAACTATAAGAATCTTGGAAAATGCAGGAGACACCCTTATGGAAATTGGAACCAGTAACCAATTCCTGATCAAAACCCCAAGTGCCCATGCCATAAGAGATAAGATAGACAAGTGGGAACTCATCAAACTGAAAAACTTCTGTAAAGCAGAAGAAACCATTATGAGAGTGAGGAGAAAGTCCACAGACTGGGGAAAAAATGTCTGCCAACTGTATATTTGAGAAGGGCCTAACTTATAGGATCTACAAGGAACTTAAACATGCTGTCAAAAAAAAAAAAAACAAACCACTAACAACCCTCTTAAAAAGTGGGCAATCTCTCTTTCTCGCTCTCCCTGTTGCTCTCTCCCTCTCTATAGCTCTCTCCCCGCCTCTCTCCCACTTCCTCTCTCTCTCTCTCACTCTCTCCCTCTCTCTCTCTTTCTCTCTCCACAGACCCTTTCCCTTTTTCCCTTATAGCAGCCGCTTTAATAAATCTCTTGACCTTAAAAAAAAAAAAAGTGGGCAAAAGATATGAATAGACACTTCTCAAAAGAGAACTTAGGGGGAGCCAATAGATACATGAAAAAATGCTCAGCCTCACTAATCATCAAAGATATGTGAATCAAAATCACACTGATACAATACTTAACTTCAGCCAGGATGGTCATCATCAGCAATTCAAAAAGCAGCAGATGTTGGAGAGGAAGTGGGCAAAAGGGAACGCTTTTATACTGTTAATGGGAGTGTAAATTAGTACAACCTCTGTGGAAAACAGTGTGGCGATTCCTAAAAGATCTAAAAATCAACCTTCCATTTGATCCAGTGATCCCCTTTCTGGGAATATACCTGGAGGAACTCAAATCACGCTATGAAAAAGATATCTGTACATGTATGTTTATTGCAGCATTATTCATAATAGCAAACAGAGGGAGCCAACCATGCTGCCCATCGAAAGTGGACTGGATAAAAAAATGTGGTACATATGCATGATGGAATATTATGCAGTCATAAAGAAGAAAAAAAATTGTGAATGTAACAGCAACTTGGATGGATTTAGAGTCTGTAATACTCAGTGATCTATCATAGAAACAAAGAACTGAGTATCACAAGTTCTCACTCATAAGTGAACCCTGAACAATTATCATAATACTACAAGAAAGGAATTGGCAGTAATGGGAAACTGCCAGAGGAGGGGAGGTACACTTCTTCAATAAGGGTACCTGAATCAAACCTGGTGAAGTGGGGACCAAAGTGAGGCCCAAACTTTACCTGTACAATCACCATTTGTATTCCTAACCCATCCTCAAAATAAAAAATTAAAAAATAAGGAAATTAAAAAGAAAAAAATAATAAAAAATTAAGTGTAATTGACATAAAAACATTTCTAATAATGAAAACAGTGTTAACGCAAATTGGAGAGAAAACTGTATTGCAGCAAATTGGAGACTGATATATGTAGAAACAACACACTGGCCACCAATTCATACAGATTATATCCCTCACAATGGGAATTTTTTGAGTAACTTGCAGCCTACTTTCTAGAAACCCTTTTGAAGGAAAGAAAAAGTTAATATTGGTTTGGAACTCCATCATTATGAGAATGTTTCCTGTCTTAAGAATGTGCACATCTCTGTTTTAGTGAATTATTCAATTAATTGAAGTCTTGATTTATTGAGTTAAAGTTTAAAAGGAAATTATTTTCTCCTTGTGCAGGTTATTTGCCATCTCCTCATTCGTGTATCAAACAGTAGGCATTGCTTGGGTAACTTTATAGAATAAACCTGATGCTTTTGATATATTCATACAGGGTTTTTATGTCTTTGAGTATAATCCATAGGTCACCGGTTTTCATTTGTTGAAGCAACTATATCACACGATTCATCTTTTACTAGCATAATAATTCCTAAGAAATAAGCTCATGTGCTTTTCATCACATAATTAAATTTTGTAATATTTGACTGTAAACTGTATTTGCTCACCAATGGTAGAGAAAAGGATGAGCCGTAGAGGTACATGTAATCTCATTTTCCTGAGTAGCTAACAGACAGAGTGCAGATCCATAATTTTCTTTAGCTTTCTAGAGTGAAGTCAGATACTATTGCCAAATACATCTGCCCAAAACTATTGGGTTATCCTAAACTATTGCCAATGTATTGGGTTACAACACAAGGAAACTTGCACATTCATATGGAAAAACAAATACAATATATGTATAATGCAACTTTAAGCATTCAATACTTTTCAATCTAGTTCTTTTTATCCTATGGATTATAAAAAATGTCAATCCATTAAGTCTTTATCCAAAACTATGAAAGGTTTAAGATTTTACCCTATTCAAAAGCTAACTTGATCCGTGGATGCAGGCAAAAGCTATGGATGCTGGCAGAAGTCACAAGATTCCTGGGTCAGAGACAAAGGACTTTATTTCTCATGGCACAGCAAGCATCAGGAGTTTCATGTTTGCATCCATTTTTCTTATTCTTCCAGTTCCATGACGATGCAGAGTGGTCTTGGTGGAATTATCCAATACGATTGTATCATAGTGGAAAATCACAGTTTTCTTTCAAAAATTCTAATTTTTTTTAATGGGCTGCAAAAAGACCTGCCTAACTTTTCTTTTTTTCCTGAAAGGAGAGGCATTTTCTTTCATTCTTTAATATCCCAGTAAGGAAGCAAATCTTTCTATCTGGAAGAAGACATTATACTTCCAATGTTATTTGCTGTACAAACATCCTTGTAAAGATATGCTAGGGGAGGGAGGGGCATACCTCATCAACAAGGGTACCTGCATAATCAATGTTTTACCTAACCCTGAATTGTACCCCATGTCTTTATTTTTTTTTAAGACATTCTGAAACAAAAGCTAATACAAGACATGCAGAAATGTGAGAGATACATGGAAGTTTTTTTCCCCAATAGTCTTTGTGTGAAATTTTTTGTTCTAGGAAATCTAGGAGATACATATCTGACTTTCCATTGTGAAAGATAACTTACACTGTAATGGAGTAAAATAAAGGTACACATATAATGGTATAATTTAAGTGCTAAGACAACCATGTGTTTGAGCTGAAACTGAGAAACTACTTATAAATATAATACCTCCACTCCTTCCACACACAGACTCACACCATACCTGTAGCCACAGAAGTATTAGAATACAATAGATTCATAAATATACTTACAAGGTGGTTTTATATTTTGGATATGAGGAAAAGTCACAGGGAAATTGGCAAAGATGTCAAGAGAACAAGAAAGGAATGGTAGGGGTAATTAACTAACTCCCATGTCTTCTTTGACTCTGAGTTCTGGCCACAGTCAGAGATGTGTCAGGGCTGGAATGATAAAGGTGGAATTGAGCAGGGGTATACAGAATCCATCTTCACCCCGGTAGCTCATCTTTGGACCTCATGGGAGTATCTGGAGGCAGCATGCCTGGAGTGGCTACCACTCTTCCAATAATGGACTTTTTAGTGTTTAAGGTTCTTCATGCTACTTCACAGTGGCAGCCAGAACAAATGAGGAAAAAAAAAGTATACTTCATGTGTTGCTGTTGTGTGTGTATGTGATTTAATGACTAAAATGAACTGAATGCTTAAAATGGAACTGGCCCTGTTCTAATCACTTTACATATTTTATATTTATATATTTTTATATGTTTGTGTGTGTTTCAATGCATATGTTTTACATTTTATATTTACATATTTTATTCATTACTTATGAAGTCAGTATTTTCATTAATCTTACTTTACATGCAAGGAAAATTAGAACAAGGATAAGCAAATATTTTCAGGCTCATATTTTGGTAATTAAAGTTACAACAGGAAGAAAAGGCAAGGAGATATTGGGTTAATAGGAAATTGAGAAGAATAGCATAAATGAGTGATATGAGACATGATAGTTAGAGAATGGTTAGATGATTCAAGAGACAGAGCAGTCATTCAAGACTGATAAGAAAGCTAAAATGTAATATACGTCTTAAAAAATTATGGAAGAAATGACCAAGCAGAGACACAAAGGTGGGAAAGTTCATGGCTCGTGTGGGGAGAACAGGGACCAGATTAATGTGATTACAACGAAGAGTTTATTCATTGTTCAACTTGGTGTTGCTTTTGGACAACTAGTATGTGTCAGCCACCAAAGAATAATGAAAATCATGCTGAAAGTGCCAGTTGGGGTTAGATCAAGGAAATCTTCTATGTGTAAAATATAACTTGTCTAATGTTACATTTGTTAATAACCTTATGATGGTTTCATATTATAAATTTGAGCTTTTCAAGCTTACTTTTATCTCTCACTTTTAACTTTTGTAATTTTAGTACTTTGCCTTAAAAACTAAAGGCTCTTCAAACTGCTTGATTTAAAAAAGTAATAAGCTCAGAAGAATATTTTCTTTTCTTAAAACTTCAGATCCTATTTTGTGTTATAGCACCTTTCTTCCTTGCACTTGTTATATCTAAAACGGGTATCTTTTAACGTACTCAGACTTCAGAGAATGTTACCATACTCTCTGATCCTACATTTTAACTGACAAAGGTTTTAAAATTCTGATTTAAAATTACTGAATGCTTATGATGTGCTCACAATGAACTCTGTGTTGGCATCTCTGTTTTCAGTTTCCTTGTGCCACCCGTCTCTGGTGCAGCCAGGGTGGGACTGAGACCTTTGAGAAAAAGTAGCTGAAGACATTTACTGTTGATGGGTTGGCATCTCTGTTTTCCATTTCTTTGTGTTACCAGTCCTTGATACTGCCAGGGTGGGACTGAGTCCTTTGGGAAAAAGTTGCTAAAGACATTTGCTGCTGACCTTCCTAGGACAGGGGCAAGACAACCCACCTTCCAACCTATCCATTCTGAACCTGTCAGGCAAGACTATTGTGACATTTACTCAAGACTCTCTGTCAACTGGGAACATCTTAAACTATTCCTACTATGGGCCTTTCATGGTCCCTCTTCAAATAGTGCATTTATCTTACCCAAATTCTCAGCTTTGTAGATATTAAGGTAGTTCAAATTAGTCTAGGACCCTCTGATAAAAAGTCCTCGTAAAGATTCTCAGCATTGGTTCTCATCAATTCAGAAGCTTGTGGCTTTATCTCCGTTTCAGGGCTTCTTTTTTTTTTTTTCTGAAGCCAACTAAGAATAAATATTACTGTTTTCACATTCATGAAGAAATAAAATACTTGAAACCTATCACTCTTAGATGCTTTAATTCAAATAGTCTTTCACATTTAAATTAATAACATGAGATGCCTGCAAGAACAGTTTATGAGAAAGGATGAAAAAACAAACCAGAATTATATTTTGGAAGGTAGACCCCTGTCGTACAGGCTTCCCTGCTGGGTAAATGTTCTAGGGATTCATCGCTGTCACCGGTAATTGAAATATCACTATAAAAACTGGGTTAGTGATTCACACATGTGTGCAACCAGCAAGCACTTTAAGAGTCTGCATTTGGCTTCAGTGAATGTTTTTTTTTTTTCTTTCTTTCTTTTTTTTTTTTTTTTTTTTGTGCATTTCATGATCCACACCAAGGAGTGTTCAGCAGTTTTTGACCTAAAACAGCATGACCCCCATGCCCCACCCTCCCTATTTGCCTTAGCTCACCCCTAATGACTTTTTTGTTTCCCTGGATGAAAAAAGTCTTCTAAGGAAAACATTTGGCTTACGTGGAAGAGGTGGGAAAAAAAAATGGCAGAAGCTCTAAAAGGTATCAACATTGATGAGTTCAAAAACTGTTTTGAGCAGTGAAAAAAGCATTTTAATAGGTGTATTGCATCAAAGGAAGAGTAGTTTGAAGCTGACTCCATTTAAAACATGAAAAAACAAGTACACAGATTTTTAATAAATAAATTCTGTTTTTTTGGATATTACCTGTAAGCAAAATATTGAGGACTTTTGCTTGTTTGTTTTAATACATGTTGAAAGTTTTCTTTTGGGAGGTTTAGTCAAAGTGGAATTGAAAAGAGAAGCACTGGAAACCACTTGGAAAGCTTTTTCAGGGGGCTGATTTTGTTAGTTGGTTGTGGTAATAAACACAAAGGGGGTAAACTCAAGACAATATCACAGAAGAATCACTTGGACCTAAAGGGTAGGAGGCAGAAGAAGCAAGAAGAAGGTGAGTTTCATCTTTATAATTTTTATATACAAAACAGAGTAAAGGGCAGTGCTCTAAAATTGTGACTGGCAGCCAGAAGCGGACCTTGATAACACCAATTCCTTGCCTTTCATTCGCAGCTTATAATTTCTAGACGTAAGCATCTAAATGCATTACTGTATTTGCTTCTTTTACTGGGATCTTGGTAGAGAATATACATTAAAATGCTCTTTCTCTCTCATCTGATATTAGATTTAGATAAAGGGCAGTTTAGGAGAAAAAGATGCACAATATGTGATTTGGGAATGAAATAATTATAATTAAACATCTGGACTTGGTGTCAACTTAAATAACTTCATCTGTTCTGCAAAACCCCATTAGCGAGATAGAAAATTGCATAACTCTGCACATATTTGCAAATATTTCAGTAATTAAGTGATCTGTGAATGCATTTAATTGTGTAATAACTGAAAATATTTCAATATACTTCAAGTTTAAATGATCCAACATGTTTCTGATAAAATAGTGTTTTTCTGTTTTTCTTTTGCTGCTTTGGTAAAGCAATCACATTCTTAGATCTATTGAGTAGAAACACATTTTTAGTTAAATAGTTGTAGCTATAAAATGCTAATTGTGTTCATATGGATGGATTGCTCCAGAAAGATATACATGGCTTTACATTTGTAAAGAGCTGAATCTAAAATTGGACAATAATTAAAAGTATCACTATAAAAATTGGGCTAGTGATTCACAAATGGGTACAAAAAAGCAAATCCTAAAATTATAATGAAAATTTGTTAAAATTATATGGTTATATTTTTGTGTGTACTAGAATGAAAACTCTATGACAATGGGGACTCCTGTGCATGCACTTTTAAAAATATCCTTGGGGCCTAGAACAAAGTCTGACACACAAAAAAGTCAAGTAAATCAGTGATATACATGTAATTTATGTATGCATATAAATATGCATATCTGTGCATGTATCTATTAGTGTATATCTAAAAGCATGTATATATGTGCATACACACATCTATATAACCATAGAAAAATATCTTAAAATGTTAATCATTGGATATGATATTGTGGGTGTTTTTTTAAATATACTTTTTTCCAAATTTTCTTCAATAAGCAGTTATTAATTTTAAAATTGGATAAATAGCAATGTTATTAAGAATATAAATATTAAGAAAATTCTATGCATAATCAAAAAATACTTTCTTCAGTATGTACAAAATATGTTAATCTTCTGGAAAACATCTACAATTAAAATTCCTTGCAATTCTTTTCTATGTAATGTGGAAACTACATAGACTATTATCTAGTTTAATAGCCATTTTATAATTTCTTCAAGATCTACCTGGGAGGATTAATTCATGCAAAACTGCTTAAATGCTATTTTGTTGCCCATTTTCTTATGTCTGGTGTTATTTGAAAGCTAGTGAGCTTTAGATGGACAATAAGGTCTCAATTTTTTATTGAGATAATCAATGATCTTGTGACCTTTAAATGCCATTATAGACCGGAAAAAGAATGAACTCGAAAAGTCACATTTCAGAAGGAATCCCTATTACTTTTTAAAAGGGAAAATGAAAACGAAATGAGGAGTCAATCCAGGTATTTTTGCATCCAACCTATCAAGTAATTGCTAGGATTTGTTTCGTGCTCTGTGGTGAATCAGACACTGTTCTAAGAGCATTGCAGTAAAAATTTCATTTAATTCTCACAGCTTCCAGAGAAGTGTGAATTATTTTATAAATGGGGAATGTGGAATACAAAGGGAGGTGTTACCTAGCTAGTAAGTGTTCCAAATCAGGCAGCCAGATCCCGGAGGCTAAACTCCTTACTTCAATGACCAACTGCCCACCAACTCTCCAGATCACGAGCTTCAACATGGTCTAGTAGAAAGACGATTGTCCAGGAAACATGATGTCGAGGTTATACTTTTCTACCTATCTGTACTACCTCTATAACTTTTGGTGAACCTTTCATCTTTGATTGTTTATGAGCGTGTGTGCAAAACGCAGAACAATTTTACTTGTCTTTCCTGGAAACATTACGGTGTTTTCTGCGATTTATTTTTTGCCTTCCTAATTTTAACATATATAATTGTGTGAATACTCTATTATCCAATATAATGGAACATCTTGAGAGTGTGACTACTAGAAAGATGTATTTACTAAAATATTTATTTTTAATGTAAAAAAAACCACCTAAGGAGATTTCTATATTTAAAAAAAAAAGGAGATTTAAGCACAACTATTACTAAAAATTTGCTGGCACATTTTTGTAATTTAGATTTAACAAATGCTTATCTTAAAAATGAGTCCCATGTTATTTAACCTATTTCATATTAATGTTTCCAATTAATTCTATAAATCCAGAATAACCCTGATATTAAAATCTAAAAAAGATAGAGCACCAAAAGAAAAGTATAAATCTATTTCATTCTCACTGTGTGAAAAATAAAATAAAATAATAGTAAAAGCAATTCAACCTCAATCTAAATAACTTACTTTAGCTAGCAGGGCAAAAACCGAAAGAAAAAAAGATGACTGAAAATCGAAACTTCATCAATGAATGCAATCATTGATAAAAATAATCAAATCGAGGTGCTTTGAAAAAAATAATCAGAAGAAATGTTGAAATATATTTCACAACTTTCTGCATCCTTTTTGATAGTAGAGAAATAGAATTGCAAATATTATAGTTTAAAGACATCTATGTTAAATTAGCAGGTGCTATGATCAGAAGGAATATAGGCATTCAACTTAAGTAAGGGGAAAATAATCTAGTTTTTTAAAAATACTTTCTAAATAAGAACAAAAGACTAGAAAAGGACATCAAAGATAAGTAAAAGAAACAAAGACACCGTTTTAACATTACATTTCCCAGAATGCCCTTGCCTGTAAGATTCCAGTTAGAGATCTACAAGAGAAAGTTTTGTGACAGCTTTAGAGAGTAGAAATGAAACATCAGACATTTTGTGATTCACACAGTTGCTGTTTCTCTGGTGACACATCTTCTTGGACTTGTAACTACTCTGCCTTCCTCTGAAAACTACACTGACTACTACCTGGACCAGAGGTCAGCATGAAGGGTCTTGACTTCTGCAGGACACCATGCCAGAAGGGTCAGAGGCAACAAGAACTGACAAGGGTTTTTCCCATTTGTGGGGCTTCTTTAGGCTCCTCTCCACTTTTAATCTATCTTCCCTTTCCAACTGCCTGCTCTGAAGATTTCAAGCTCTATCCTAAAACTTGAGGATCGCTACAGAGACCACTTAACCTGCTCCTACAACATTATTGTCAAATCCCTATCTGTAAGTTTCCTAATGTTTCTGATTGGAACCTGACTGAAAAATTTAGGAGAATCGAATGAAAAATTCATTTGGACCTAACTAGACAGTATAAGAAGGTGGCTAATCTCAAGTAAAACATATTTGGGATCACCAGATATTTCATTTACAAACAAGCAAAATAAAAAATAAGGGCGAGACAACGATCTCACTCACAATATGAACAAACCACAAATTATATTGAAACAAATGAAATGATTGAGCACCGACATAAAGAAAAGTTAAGCCTTTTTTGAGAGACATAAACAAGGACTAGCATAGATGAAGAGAGATATCATGTCCATAGAAAGGAAAAGTAATAATGCAACAATTTTAACCATTGGTTTACATATTTAAAACTCCAACATTTTATAGTACATTTTTATAAAAGTGCAACCCAAAAAATGATGATAATGATCATTAGAAAAAATAAGTCAAGACCATTTTAAGAGAATGGCAAATGAGGCTTTTATCCTATTATATATATGTATATATGTATAATATGATAAATGCTATTAGGTTCCAGGCAAATAATAAACGATTAAGTTAATAGGCCAGAGTAATAAATCTAGAAACAGATTAAAATAGATAAATGTGTGTTTCACAAAGGCATAATCTAAAATCAGTAACAAAAATGTATTACCAGTTTTGGAAAAAATAATAAAAGGATAGATTATGTCTCATATCACATACCAAAATGAGGTATATAACTTAAATGTATTGGTGTAAAAACAAACAAAAATCAAATGTTTATTGGAAAATACAAGTTGCATTTTACATAGTTTTCTTACTGTGGAGTCTTTCTAAACATGAGCTTAATCAAAATTGATAGCTATAAAAGCGATATAAAAGCCAAAATATAGCTATTAAAAATAAATCTTTAGCACTGAAAAGTTCAGTATACATGACAATGAATTGAAGACTTCATTTTACTTATGCTTGATGAGCTCTCTCATACCTAAAAGAAAAATTTAAACTTGCATTAGAAAATGAAATAGTACATGTATAAATAAATAACAAATGATTAAATATTTATGACCAATAAAATAGAAAAATTGATGCAACAATGATATATTTTTGTCTTATCAAATCAACAGAGATTTAAAACAAAATAGAAATGGAAAACATCCATTTCTGGATAGGAATCAGAGATATAATTTTTCTTTTTTTTTATTTCAATAGCTGTGGGGGGTACAAATAGTTTTTAGTTACATGGATTAATCGTATAATGGCAAAGAAATCTGGGCTTTAATTGTACCCACCTCTCCCACCTGTGCACATTGTACCCGACAGGCCATTTTTCGGTCCCTCCACTGCTTTCTTCCTTTCTCTTCTGAGTCTCCAATGTCCATTATACCATTCTCTATGCTTTTGCAGATCCTTAATTAACATTTACAAGTGAGGCATACAATGTTTGGTTTTCTGCCAGCATTAGTTCAATTAGGATGACATTCTCCAATTCCATCCGCATTGCTGCAAAAGAAGTTATTTTATTCTTTTTGATGGCTGAGTAGTATTCCATGGTGTATGTACACATTTTTATTCTCCACTGACACGTTGATGGGCATTTAGGTGGATTTCACAACTTTGCAATTGTGAATTGTGTTGTGACGAACACGTGAGTGTGGGTGTCTTTCTTTTTGTGTGTGTGTTGGAGTCTCACTCTGTCACCCAGACTGGAGAACAGTGGCCACTCCCGGCCACAGTAGCCTCGACCTGCTGGGCTCCGGCAATCCTTCCGCCTCAGCCTTCTGAGTAGCCGGAATTACAGGCATGTGCTACCATGCCCGACTGTTTTTTTGATTTATTGTAGAGATGAGGTCTTGCCAAGTTGCCCAGGCGGGTCTCAAACCTATGGGCTCAGGCAATCCACTCACCTCAGCCTCCCAAAGCGCGGGATTACAGGCTGAGTCACCGAACCCGGCTGGGTGTCTTTCTTGTATAACAACCTCTGTTCCTTAGGGTGGATAACTAGTTACTTGTGAGATTTCAGGATCAAATGATATATCTACTTTTAGTTGTTTGAGAAGTCTTTGTATCGCATTCCATAGAGGTTGTACTAATTTACACTCCCGCCAACAGTGTAGCCGCATTCCCTTTTCTCCACATCCATACCATCATTTCTTTCTTTCTTTTTTTCTTTTTTTTTCCCGATAATGGCCATTCTAACTGATGCAAGCTGGTATCTGTTGTTTTGATTTGTGTTTCTCTGATGATTAGTGATGCTGAACATTTTTTCATATTTTTTTTGCCATTTGTTTATCATCTCATGAGAGATGTCTGTCCATGTCGCTGCCCCACTTTTAATGGGGTTCATTGCTTTTTTCTTGCTGATTTGTTTGAGTTCTTTGTAGATTCTGGGTATCAGTTCTTTGTCACATGTATAGTTAGTAAATATCTTCTCCCATTCTGTAGGTTGCCTATTTTCACTGTTATTTCTTTTGCCGTGCAGGAGCTTTTTACTTAAATTAAGTCCCACTTGTTTATTTATTTTTTGTTGCAGTTGCTTTTGGGGTTTAGTCATAAATTCTTTGTATAGGCTAAAGCCCATAAGAGTTTTCCCCTGGTTTTCTTCTAGGATTTTTATGATTTCAGATCTGACATTTAAGTCTTTAATTCATATTGAGTTAATTTTTGTGTATGGTGAGAGACAAGGATCAAGTTTCTTTTTTTTTTTCCTTTTTCTTTCCTTTTCTCTCTCTCTCTCTCTCTCTCTCTCTCTCTCTCTCTGTCTCTCTTTTGGATGTAGCTATTTTTCCAGCACCATTTGTTGAATATTGTAGTATAATTTATCTATTTCCTCTAGATTGTTTAGTTTATTTTTGTAGAGGTATTCATAATAATCTTGGATGATCTATTGAATTTCTGTCATATCAGTTGTAATATCCCTATTTTCATTTATGATTGGGCTAATTTGAATCTTTTCTCTTTGTTTTTTATTTAATCTAGCTAATGGTCTATTGATTTTATTTATCTTTTCAAAGAACCAACTTTTTATTTCATTGACCTTTTTATTTTTTTAATTTCAATTTTGTTTTGTTCTGTTCTGATTTTTATTATTTATTTTCTTCTGCTAGCTTGGTTTGTGTTTTTCTAGTTGCTTGAGGTATAATGTTGGGTTGTTGATATGTGACCTTTCGGGTTTTTAATATAGGCCTTAAGTACTATATATTTTCCTCTTAGTACATCTTTGGCTGTGTCTTCTCATTGGATGATCCCTTTATCATTATATAATAACCATCCTTGTTTTGGTTTTTTTTTTAGTATTGTTGTTAAAGTCTGTTTTATCTGACATGAGAATGGCTACAGTTTTTGCTTCCATTTACATGGAATATATTTTCCCACTAATTTATGTTGTGTCTATGGAGGTCTGTGAGTTAAGTGGGTCTTGTGAAGACAGCAGACATTTAGATTGTGTTTTTCTATCCATTCTGACATTCTATTTTTTTTTTAATGGGGCATTGAGACCTCGTACTTTCAGGTTTAATAATAATATATAAGATACTATTCCATTCATGATGCTGGTTGTTATTTGGTTGCTTTATTTATTTATTTATTTTATTGTGTTGGTATTCTATAAGCCCTGTGAACTTTATGGTTTCCAGTATTTTTCTACTGGTATATTTTGACCTTTTGTTTTAGTATTTAGAACTACTTAGAGTATTTCTTGTCGAGCTGGTCTAGTGGTGACAAATTCCCTCAGCATTTGCTTATCTGAGGAAAACTACATTTCTCCTTCATCTATAAAATGTAGTTTTATGGGAAATCCCTGGCTGACTGCTTGTTTGGGGAGATTGAAGATAAGACCCAAATCCCTTCTGCCTTTATAGCGTCTCCTGAGAAGTCTGCTGCTAGTCTGATAGATTTACTTTTGCTTGTATGTTTGTATGGCGATGCCTCCTACCCAACTCCCCTGCTTAGGCAGTCTGTATTTAGAATGTCAAACTGCTGTTGGCCTCAGGTGTTCTCACTGCTGCCTGTCCCAGCCAGGAGCTGCCTACCACCATCGAGTTTGCCCTTTGGGTCCATTCCCTCCCAGAACATCGAGAAAGCAGCCACCAGCAAAGATTAAATTCCTGGGATATGGTGACTGGTGCCGTTTTTTTTTTTTTCCCCCTGCACCACTCCATTAGGTTTTCAACAGAGCTTGGCAGTGAGTAAGGCAGTTTTCTATAAGGGACTGGAGTCATGCAAGGCTTAGGTGGCCTTTCAAGTCAGCAGCAGGAACACGGAATTCCTCCATTTCCCTCACTCACCTTCCCCACTGTGTCCAGAGACAGCTCATTTTTTTGTTTGTTGGTTTGTTTGTTTTTGCTGTGATCTAGGCAAAAGTCTGACTAGTTCCCGCTCAGGTTTGATTTTTCTCTTCTTTGCACTATAGTTATTATCATTTTTTAAAATGAGTTCTGGGGTGTGCTGCTGGTCCCATCCCTCTCTTGATCCTGAGAAACTCTCTATTTTGATGTACTTTGTGGGAGAAACATATTCTAGCTGCTTCTCATTGGCCACCCTAATCCCTATCACCAGGAATCAGATATTTTAATTCATGACATACAAATCAACAATTGGGAAATATCTAACAAAAATGGAGAGCCTTACAATCTATTTCACCAAATAATTTATTAATATTCTGAGGGGTAAAAAATGAAATATATTTCACTCACACACATTTTGGACTAGTAATCATTAATGTGCAAGGTAAAGGCAATTTTTAAAAATCAGTGACTTAAAATATGAAAAATTCAAGATAATTTACATGCCCAGTATTAAGGAATTAGTTAAATGAATTGGGATACATTAAAAAATAGAAAAGTTTATCTTTTATATATATATAAAGTTTATATTTAAAAAATAGAAAAGTTTACTCTTTATCCCTTCTGCCTTTATAGCGTCTCCTGAGAAGTCTGCTGCTAGTCTGATAGATTTACTTTTGCTTGTATGTTTGTATGGCGATGCCTCCTACCCAACTCCCCTGCTTAGGCAGTCTGTATTTAGAATGTCAAACTGCTGTTGGCCTCAGGTGTTCTCACTGCTGCTGAAAAGAGCAGCAGAAAAGAGAGCAGAAAAGATAAACTGACCAAGAAACTTATTTACATTGCATTCTTACATAAATAAATAGCAAAATATCAAAAGTGTTTTGCATCTGTTAATCAATTAATGTACATAAAAGGTTTTGTTAGTGATCTCATTTTACAGACGGGAGAATTGGGGCACAGAGAGGTTACATGACTTCCTATGCTCACAGAGAAGTCTTGGTTGGAGCTGGAAAACAAACAGAGGAAGTGGGTTTCAGACTCTGTCCTAGCTTTATATGCGCTTTCTTTAGGCATTTTGAATTATATTCATAATTTTCTTTTTATATAAGTTTTTCAGTTTTTGATATAAAGGTTATATTATAGCTCAATTTAAGACTTTCAACCTTTTATAGTCTCTGGAGTGTAATATATAGTATCTCATGCTGTTCATTATCATCTTTCCAGAAATAGCTTTCCAATACTTTCTTTGATGCTTTATATTTTTTTCATCTATATGCAATATTTTAACTTCATTTTAGTCAATATAGTAGTTTATTTTTTCCGAAAATAATTTGAGTCTATCACTTGATCTTGGTTCAAATTCTTTGGACTTTACATGACCCAAACTCAATGAAAACATACAATCTTTCTGTCTCTTAATTTTCTTGAATGAAATATATATATATATATATATATATATATATATATATATATATACACACACATACATACATACATACATATATATATATAAAACAGATTGTGTCTGTTAACTTTTTAAAACATATCTGTTTATTTTCTCAGAAAGATGCATTTTCTATTATTGCAAAAAATAGAATTCAGAATGCAAACAGAATTCGTATACATTTCTTTTGTTCAAAACTTGTGCCAGCTTACTGTTGTTATTGCTAATAAATTTACTGATAAATTTGATAGGCTGTCATCAAATCTGCCTTCACAGAGGTAATAGTGTTGTGACTGATGTTAGCATGGTCTGTTTTATTTCTCAGGAGAGTATATAAATAATTCAGAATACCTTTTCTATTTTTAAGAAGGGAGGGCCACTTGCCAACAAAATTCTCTGGGTTCAAAGTACATTCCAGTGTGTGTGTGTGTGTGTGTGTGTGTGTGTGTGTGTTGTGTTGTGTGTGTGTGTGTGTGTGTGTGTGTGTGTGTGTGTGTGATGTATATTTCTTTTTTTTCCCCCCTCAGAATATTAAAAGCAACTAATTTCACTGCTGAGGTCCATACTTCTGAAGATGTCTCTGAATGCTTTGTAATATTGTTGAAGTTTCTGTGTCTCCTCCCCTTAAATCTGGGATAGTCTTTGTAATTGCTTCATAGGGAATAGCACGCAGCAGAAGTGATAATGCACTACTCCCGAGGTTAGTTCAGAATGCAACAAGCAACTTTTGACTGGTTCCCTGGGCATGCTGCCTCTGGAGTAATACAACTGCCATGTAAAAAGTATAACTACCAAGAGACCTCTATATCTGAGACAACAAGGGCTCTGATAGAATAGCAAGCTGAGCTCTCAGCTGGCAACCGACTTCACCTGCCAGTCTTGTGAGGGAGCCATCTTGGAAACCCAGCCAATGGAGCTTGTAAACGATTGTAACATCTGAACATCTGAACTCATCCACTGAACATCTGAAAGGAACTCCACGAGAGCCCACAAACAAAGACTGCCCTACTAAGCACTCTTCAAATTCCTGATATGACTCCAACATCATGATTATAGTACATTGGCTATTTCAAGTGACTAAGTTTTAAGGTAATTTGTTATGCAGTAGTAATAACTGGAACAATTTTTAGAATAATGTATGAATAAATGGATTAAAGATTTAAAAGTAAGACCTGCAATCGTAAAGCTATTAATACTAGAAGAAAATATAAGGGAAAATCTTCTTGATGTTGGTCTGGGCAAAGGTTTTTTTTTTTTTTTTTTTGTCTATAACTCAAAAGCACAGGCAACAAAAGCAAAATTAGACAAACGGGATTGCATCAACTGAACAACTTTGCTTCTGTACAGCAAAGGAAACAATCAGCAGAGTTTAAAGACAGCTTACATAATGGGAGAAAATATTTGCAAGCCATGCGTCTGATAAGGGGGTACTATTCAAAATATATAAGGAATTTAAACTACTCAATAGCAAGAATACAAGTAACTCAATTTAAAGAGTGGCCAAAGGACCTGAAAAGGTATTTCTCAAAAGAATCCATACAAATAGTATATTAAAAGGTGTTCAGTATCACTAATCATCAGGAAATGTTAATTAAAACCACAATGAGTTATCACTTCACAAATATCGGGATGGCTAAAATCCTTGTACTTTGTTGGTGGAAGTGTAAATTGTTCTAAGCATGGCATAATTCAGTATGGAGGCTTCTTTAAAAATTAAAAATAGTACTGCAATGTGATTCAGTAATCCCAGTACTAGGCATATATTCAAAAGAAATGAAATCTGTATGTTGAAGGGATGTCTGTATTCCCATGTTCATTGCACATCCATGTTCATAATAATAAAAATATAGAAACAACCTAAGTGTCCTCCAACAGAAAATTTTGGTATGTATACATAAAGGGACACCATTCAGTCTTAAAACAGAAGGAAATCTTGTCATTTGTGACAACATGGCTGAACCTGGAGAACATTTTGTTGTTGTGTTTTGGTTTTTTGAGTAGGAGTCTCACTCTGTCACCCAGGCTGGAGTGCAGTGGCACACTCACAGCCACCACAGCCTCGACCTGCTGGACTTGAGACATCCTTCCGCCTCAGCCGTCCAAGTAACTGGAACAACAGGCAATCACCACCACACCTGGCTAATTATTTTTTTTATAGAGATGAGGTCTCGCCAAATTGCCCAGGCTGTTCCTGAACCCCTGAGTCTAGGCAATCCTCTCGTCTTTGCCTCTCAAAGTGCTGGGATTACAGGCATGAGCCACAGCACCCGGCCAACATTATGTTAAATTAAATAAACCAGGCACTGAAAAACAAAGACTGCATAATTTCACTTACATGGGGGATCTTAAAAAAAGCAATGCATAGAAGCACAGAATAGAATGGCGATTGCTAAGGGCTCAGTGTTAGGTGAGGATTTGGGTAGATATTTGTCAAAGGATACAAAATTTCAGTTAGATAGGAGGAATAAGTTCAGGAGACCGATTATACAACAGAGTGACTACAGTGAATAATACTGGATTGTATTCTTAAAAATTGCTAAAAGAGTAAATTTGAAACGTTCTCAACAAAGAAAGATAAGTAAATGAGGTAGTGGATATTTTATTGAGTTAGTCACTCTACAAAATATCATGGTGTTGACCATAAATATAGACGATGTTTATTTATCAATTAGCAAAGGAATATAACAAAGGATAGCAAAATTACCTTGAAATATTTTCTTGGCCACTTGGTTTTCTGAAATTTCTGCTTCATTTATTTATTCTAAAAGAACAACAGATTAAGTTTAACTTCAGAGATTTTGATTTTTTATTTTGATAAGAGTCTAAAATGATTGATTTTAAAATTTAACATTTTGTTGCACATAACGTATCTCATAATTTTCTAATTTCCATATCTGTGGTATAATCACATTTATCATTCCTACTATGTATTTATCATTCTTTCCTTTATACTTAGTTAGATAATCGAGTAGTTCTTTTTATATCCCACTTTACAAAGACAAAGTACTTGAATGTATTATGATTTTTTCATTTTTAGTTCACCAGTGCTTGCTTTTGCCCATATTAACATAATTTACACACACTAATGTAATTCTCCTGTTTGTTTTTTGCTTTTTGTCATTTGTGTATCTTTTTTAAGTTGAGTACTTAATCATTTTTAATAAAATTAAAGTCTATGGTTTGCCTATTAATGAATGAAGATTAAAATGTTACAGAAAAATTGGTAATTATATATTTCTTTCTTTCTTTATCCCAAAGTTATTATTATGGTGCAATGTCTTCTTTAAAAATTAACATTAATTTTTAGGACAATTTTAGGCTTATAGAATAATAAAGCAGAAATAGTTTCTTTTTCACCAAGATTATTAACAGATTGCATTAGTTTGATACACTTGCTGCAATGGAGGAATCAATATGGTACATTTGCAATAACAGAAGCCTATTGTTTGTTTAGATTTGCTCATTATATTGTGCAGTTACATGTATTTTAATAAATTAATTGTCTTGTATACACTATTACAGTATCATATAGGATAATTTTATTGCCCTAAAATCCCTACATTCTATTTGTTCATCTTTTCAACTGTTTTTCTCCCCCCTGGCAATCACTGATCTTTTCATTGTCTTTATCATTTTGCTTTTTCCAGAAGGTTATATAGCCGGAAACATACAGAATGTAGCCTTTTCAGACTGGGCTTCTTTTACTTGGCAATATACATTTAAAGTTCCTCTGTGTCTTTTTGTGGTCTGGCATCTCATTTCTTTTAATCATAAAATAATATTCCTTCATATGGATGTACTACAGCATCCATGGATAAAATAGTTTTATTTATAATAGATGAAAGCTGGAAGCAAGCAAGATATCCTTTATCCATTCACCTATTAAAGGATATTTTGGTTGCTTCCAATTTTTGTCAATTATAAATAAAACGATTATAACTATTCTTGTGCAGGTTTTTGTAGGGACATAAGTTTTTCATTCATTTGGAAAAATACCTTGAAACATAACTGATATTTTTTTCTCTCTTTATTTTATTTTAAAGATCTCGGGTACAAGTCAGGTTTAGGTACATGAGTGGTTTGTGTACCAGTGAAGTTGTTCATATAGTAAAACTATATTTGCTGTGTAAGAAACTGCTCAAATGTCTTACAAAGTGGCTGTGCCATTTTGCAGTCACACCAGCCATGAATGAAAGTTTCTGTTGCTGCACATTTTTGCCAGCACTTGGTGTGGTTAATGCTTTGGATTTTAACTGTTCTAATAGGTATGTAATGCTATCTCATTGTTTCAATTAGTAATTTTCTAATGGCATCTGATGTTGAACATCTTTTCACACGCTTATTTTCCATCTGTATACCTTTTTTGGTGAGGTGTCAGTTCAGATCTTTTTGCCCATTTTTAGTTGGGTTGTTTTCTTATTAGGTAGTTTTAAAAGTTCTATTTTTTTAAATATGAATTTTTATCAGATATGTGTTTTGCAAATATTTGCTCCTAGTCTGTAGTTTGTCTTTTCTTTTCCTTCTTTTATTTTTTAATTAAGTGTAACTCATCAACATTCTTTTTCTTTTTTCTTTCTTTTTATTTTTTATGTTTTGAGTTGGAGTCTCTCTCTGTCACCCCGGCTGGAGTGCAGTGGCACACTCATGGCCACCCCAGCATCAATCTGCTGGGCTCCAGGATCCTTCCGCCTCAGTCTTCCAAGTAGCCAGAACTACAGGTGAGCGCTACCATGCCTGGCTAATTTTGTATTTATTATGGAGATGAGGTCTCACCAAATTGCCTGGGCTGGTCTTGAACCCGCAGACTCAGGCAATCCACTTGCCTTGACCTCCAAGGCTGGGATGACAGGCTGAGCCACTGAGCCCAGCCTCAACTTTCTTTTTCATGGATAATAATTTTGGTGTTGTATCTAAAACTCATTCCTAAACTTAAAATCATCTAGATTTTCTTCAATGTTGTCTTGTGGATTTTTTTTCCTTTTTTTTTTTTTTTTTTTGAGTCAGGATCTTATTCTGTTGCTTAGGTTGGAGTGCCGTGGCATAATCATGGCTCATTGCTGCTTCAATCTCCTGGGCTCAGATGATCCTTCTGCTTTGGCCTCCTGAATATCTGGGACTACAAGCACATGCCAATATACTGGACTATTTTTTATTTTATTTTTTATAGAGACAAGATTTTGCTGTGTAGCCTAGGCTGGTCTCAAATTCCTGGGATCAAGCAATCCTATAATTATGGTCTCCTAAATTACTGGGATTACAGGCATAAGCCACCACACCCAGCTGAAATTAAATTTTTGTACATGAATATTCAGGTTTTTTCACACTATTTGTTAAAAAAGACAATCCTTTCTCTGCAGAATTTTCTGTTAGTTTTTATTTTCTGTCAAAGATCTGTTGACTATATTTTGAGTTTTTTTCCTGTTTTCCATTATGCTTTATGTTGGTCTATTTGTCTATTCTTTCAACAATACCATTCTGTCTCAATTTCTCAATTATATGAAATTATTTTGCACCTTATTTTAAAAAATATAACATGACAATTAATAAATTTCTTAGAGATATATTTGTATTTTGCTCTCTCTAATTTAGTTCAGGCAATAATTTTAAAAAATAATTTACTGAGGTTCTGTTTATGACTTATGTTATGAATTTAATTGTGCCATTCAAAAAGGTATGTTAAAGACCTAACCTCTTGTGTGCTGAAAAAAATTCATGTGCTACCTTGACATCTTGGAGCCTCACAAGTCCCTACAGGACTAACCATGAGTTCCTCAGCTCTCACCAGACTTACCTCCTACCTAGTGAGAAAGGCTCTCCTCCTTACTTGTGCCCTATCGGATAGTCTACTTGTACTCTACCTGATTCTCAACCTAAGAGACTTCAGCTGCTTGCCATCTCTGAAATGATAAACAATCTGATCCCATCTTCTACGGAGAAAAAAGAGAAACCATGCCCTGGTTGCTATAAAGCCTGCCTCCACAGCTCTTGATGGTTCACTCTGCTACCCATTCCATCCCCATGTAGCCTTGAAGGCCACTCTATCTCGTGAGGCTGAGTGTATATAACTAATAAACCGATGCAAAACTTACCTGTTCAGTGAAGGCTGTTGTGTGTTTGGCTACCTTGTACTATTTATGGCGTTGCTCATCAACAGGATATATAGGAGGTGATCAGAATACCCTCAGGCTTCTGAATGGAAACTTACTCAAACATAGAACATTTTAAAGATGAGCTCTCATCTTTAAAATGGATATGAGGAGCATGTTATGGACACTGGGAAAAAAAAGGTGATTCTTGCTATAAAGTGTCAAAGGACTCGTGTGAATATGTTCTTCCATGAGATGAAAAGTCGTGTTTATAAACCAATCATCTTATGTATTCATCTGAGAAGATTCCAAGCAAAGTATAGAAGACGATTCCTGGTTTCCCTTTGCTGTTTATGACAATGTGTGAGAAGAAGAGATAAATTTGGGAGGGACTGCTAGGTAAAAAGGAACCAGCACTTAATGATTTGGAAAATCCCTAATGTATCCAGATAGCACTGAGTGCAAGTGCAAGGTGTGATTGTACAAACTTTTGCTGGAAAAGTCAGGTGTGTTACTTATTGACCCAATAACCATTACACCAGAAACACTACCAGTGTGGACTGAATGGGATATAGAGAGGAGAATGGCGTATAAACACTGAGGCAGATATTGGAGTTACGTTGCTAAAAGCCAAGGAATGTCAAGGTTTGCTGGAACCTTGCTGACACCTTGATTTCAGACTTCTAGCTTTCAGAACTGTGAGAGAAAACATTGCTCTCGTGTTAAGCCATCCATTTTATGTAGCAATGCTAGTAAACTTTATAAACACACACACACACACACACACACACACACACACACACACACACACACACACGAGAAGA
The DNA here is from genome assembly GCA_027257055.1 of Cephalopachus bancanus. NCBI lineage: Eukaryota > Metazoa > Chordata > Mammalia > Primates > Tarsiidae > Cephalopachus > Cephalopachus bancanus. The sequence goes on along the minus strand of JAPVLO010000210.1, from coordinate 9,494,589 downwards.
CCCAAAACACCCAGAATTTATTTTTAAAAAATTGTGTATTTATTCTTACATGTTTAAACTTCAGTCACCTTCAAAGTACTCTCCATTTGATGAAATACACCTATTGAGATACTTTTTCCACTGCTCAAAACAGTTTTTGAACTAATCAATTTTGATGCCCTGTAGTGCTTCTGTCGTTTTTCGTTTCACCTCTTCCACATCAGCAAACGTTTCCCTTTAAGGACTTTTTTCATCCGGGAAAGCAAAAAATGTTGCTTGGGGTTAGATCGAGTAAATAGGGAGGGTGGGGCATGGGGGCCATGCTGTTTTTGGTCAAAAACTGCTGAATACTCAGCGCAGTGTGGGCAGGTGCTCTGGTATATTACCCATCACGAAATAGGCAAGTGCCTTGGAAGAATTTCCAGAAAAAAAAAAAATAATAATAACTTCACTGAAGCCAATCGCCGTTCTCTGCAACCTTGACCTCCTGGTCTCAGGCAAAATATTCCTGATTAGCTGAGACTACATGTGTGCCACCATATTCAGCTATTCTTTAAATTTTTTTAAAGGCGAGGTTTCCTTATGTTGCTCAGCCTGGTCTCAAACTTGGGCCCAAGCAATCCTCTTGGCACAGCCTCCCACTGAGATTTCAGGCAATGTTTTCTAATTTATTATCTTATTTCAATAGGTTCCAGGAAAAAGGTCAACATGAGATGAGATTTTGCAAGGTTGAAAGTGACTTTATTCTATATTCATATGATTCTGGTTTGTACAGACTTCCAGACTGGAAGTTATTTTCTCTCAAAATTTTGAAGGAATTGTTTCATTGACATCTTTTTCAATGAATCCTATGATAATGTTGCTTTTCTGTCTTTGGAAATCTTTAGTTAACTCTATTCTGGTAGTTTTGAAAAGTTTACTATTAGTTCATTGTGTAGGGGCTTTTTGCTTTATGTGTAGGTCACAGGAGGGCCTTGAAATCTAGAAAAATTTATGTTCTTCAATTCGGCAAAACTTCTGGCAGTTTACTTCTTGATAATTTATCTCTCCAGTCTTCTGTGTTCACTCCTTTTTGAACTATTAATCATTGGTTAATCAGTCAGGATTGTCATCTAAGTTTCTTATGGTTTCATTTTTGTATTTTGTTGTCATTTTATATGTCTGTTAGGGAAGCTACTGGTTTTTGGAACTTTTTTCTGACATTATATTTTTGTCTTCCTCTATGTAACTAAGAATGCTGCATCCTTATTTTGTTTTATTTTTTGTTGCTTTCGTTTTGTTTTAATATTTAATTTGAATGTTTTGAAAAAATAATTTATTCTACTAATTTTAATAACTTATGTACTATTTAAAATACTTAACAATGCATATAATGCAAGCAGAAATGTCTTAGAATGGACCCAAGGTATTTATTACATTATGAGTTCTAACTGGATATCAAACACAGAACTTTCACGTTATTTTATTATAATCTCTTTTTGTATTTTTACACTTTTTTTTAAGTCTATTTTTTAAAAACCCATTATTATTTTATTCTAATTGTAATGGCTAAAAAATTCAACATCAAAAAAGTTAAACTTATATTTCTGAAATTTTAAATTGCATACCAAATAATATTCATTGACATGTTTATATTTATGATTAAGAAATTGATTTGCAAAAATATTTTCAATCATTTTAGGCTTAGTTTTAATTTTTTTAATTTTTATTTTAAAATTGAGGGGTGCAATTCAGGTTTAGGTATACAAATATTCATTGTGCAGGTACCCTTGTTGATGAGGTATGTGCCCCTTTCCACGGGCTGATATCGACTACTGTCAATCCCACCTCTCCCTCACCCCCCCAAAATTTCCTGCTACTGTCAATCCTTTTCTTATAGTACTATAGTAGTTGTTCAAGGTCCCCTTATTAGTGTGAACACGTGATACTCAGATATTTATTTCTGTGAAAGATCACTCAGTATTATAAACTCTAATTCCATCCAGGTTGCTGCAAAGTTCATGATTTTATTCTTCTTTATGGCTGTGTAATATTCCATTGTGTATATGTACCATGTTTTTTTATCCAGTCCTCTTTTGATGGGCAGCATGGTTAGTTCCATGTTTTTGCTTTTGTGTTTAGATTGCGATAAACATTCATGTGCAGATATCTTTTTTATAGAGTGGTTTGAGTTCTTCCAGGTATATTCCCAGCAGGGGGATTGCGGGGTCATATGGAAGTTTGATTTTTAGAACTTTTAGGAATTGTCACACTGATGTCACAGAGGTTGTACTAGTTTACACTCCTGCCAACAGTGCAGAAGTATTCCCTTTTCACCACATCCTTTCCGGCATCTGTTATTTTTTGAGTTATTGATAGTGGCCATTCTGACTGGAGTTAGGTGGTATCTCAGTGTAGTTTTAATTTGCATCTCCTTGATGACAAGTGAGGTTGAACATTTTTTCATGTATCTGTTGGCTGCTCGTATGTCTTCTTTTGAGAAGTGTTTATTCATATCTTTTGCCCACTTCGTAACGGGGCTGTTTGTTTTTTTTCTTTTCAGCATGTTTGAGTTCCTTGTAGATCCTTGATGTTAGGCCTTTGTCAGATATGGAGTTGGCAAACATTTTTTTCCCAGTCTGTAGGCTGTCTTCCAGTTCTCTTGATGGTATCTTTGGCTTTGCAGAAGTTTGTCAGTTTGATAAGGTCCCATTTGTCTATCTTATCTCTTATGATATGGGCACTTGGGGCTTTGATAGGAATTGGTTGCCAGTTCCAACTTCCATAAGAGTGTCTCCTGCATTTTCTAAGATTCTTATAGTTTGAGGTTTTACATATAGGTCTCTGATCCATTTAGAGTAAATTTTTGTGTATGGGAATAGGTAGAGGTCCTGTTTCAATCTTCTGCATGTGGTCAGTCAGTTTTCCCACTGGGTGGTGGAAGCTTTGTCAAAGATGAGTCGGTTGAGAAATTGAAGTTTTGCTTCTGGAATCTCTATCCTGTTCCATTGGTCTATATGCCTGTTCTTGTACTAATACCAGGCTGTTTTGATTATTGTAGCTTTATAATAAAGTTTAAAGTCTGGGAGTTAAATACCTTCTGCTTTTTTGTTTGTTTGTTTTTTTGCTGAGGATTATTTTGTCTATTCTTGGTTGTTTATGTTTCCATATGAATTCCTGTATTGTTTTTTCTAGGTCTGAGAAGAACATTGCTGGTAATTTAATGGGCATTGCATTAAATCTGTAGATAACCTTAGGTAGAATGCTCATCTTAACAATGTTGATTCTTCTAATCCATGAGTATAGGATATTTTCTACTTGTTTTTGTCATCTTTAATTTCTTTGAGCAGTGTTTTGTAGTTTTCATTGTAAAGTTCTTTCACATCTCTAGTTAGAAAGATGCCAAGGTATTTCTTTCTCTTTTTTTGTGGCTATTATGAATGAATTGTGCTTTTTATTAGGGTTTCTGTTTGTTTGTTATTGGTGTATAGAAATGTGATTAGCTTTTGCACATTTATTTTATACCCTGAGACTTTGCCAAAGTCCTTTATCAGTGCAAGAAGGTTTTTGACAAATTCTCTTGGGTTTTCAAAGTATACAATCATATCATCTACAAAGAGAGATAACTTGACTTCTTTTCCTATTTGAATAACCCTGATTGCCATCTCTTCTCTGATTGCCCTAGCTAGGACTTCCAAAACTATGTTGAACAGGAGGGATGAGAGTGGGCATCCTTGTCTTGTTCCAGTTTTCAGGCGAAATGGTTCCAATTTCTGTCTGTTTAGAAGTATGATGACTGTGGGTTTCTCATAGATGGCTCTAACTTTTTTGAGGTATGTTCCACCTGTGCCTAGGTGTTTGAGGGTTTTTATCAAGAAGGGGTACTGGATTTTATCAAAAGCTTTTTCTGCATCTAATGATGTAATCATGTGGTTTTTGTTTTTACAACTGTTGATGTATTTGATTATGTTTATGGTCTTACAAATATTGAACCAGGCTTGCATCCCAGGGATGAAGCCTACTTGGTCATGATGGATGATTTTTGAGATGTGTCATTGAATCCAGTTTGTTAGGATCTTGTTGAGAATTTTGGCATCTATGTTCAGCAAAGATATTGGCCTGTAGTTATCATTCTTTTTTTGGTCGTTACCTGACTTGGGTATCAATGTGATGTTAGCTTCATAAGATGATTTTGGGAGAGTTCCATCCTTCTCAATCACCTGATACACTTTCAATAGGATTGGTATCAGTTCCTCCTTGTATGTCTTGAAGAATTCTTCTGGTTCAGGGCTTTTTAAATTTATTTATTTAATTTTTTTTTGGTAGTTTTCTTATGACATAGTCAATTTCCCAGATTGTTATTGGTCTATTTAGGGTCTCAATTTCTTCTTGTTTCACCTAGGGAGGTTGTGTGATGTCAGAAAGTCCTCCATTTCCTTTAGGTTTTCAAGTTTGTTTCCATACAATTGTACATAGTAGTCTCTGATGATCTTTTGTATTTCTTCAGGGTGAGATGTGACTTCATCTTTTGTGTTTCTGATTGTGCTTATTGGACTTTTTCTCTCTGTTTCTTGGTCAATCTAGCTAGAGGTCCATTGATCTTGTTTATCCTTTCAAAGAACCAGCTTTTTTTTCATTGATTTTTTTGTATTATCTTTTTGTCTTCTGTTTCCCAGATTTAGGCTTTTATTTTGGTAATCTGGATTCTTCTACTGAAGTTAGGGTTTTGATGGTCTTGCTTTTCCAGCTTCCTTAGGTGAGTTGCTAAGGTGTTAATTTGTGATCTTTCCATTTTCTTCATGTGCGTTTGTAGAGATATGAATTCCCCTCTTACTACTTCTTTCATGGCCTCCCAGAGATTTTGGTAAGATATTTCTTCATTTTCATTTGTTTCCAGGTATCTTTTAAGCTCCATTTTGATTTTCCTATTGACTCAGGAGTTTCTTAGCATCATGCTGTTTAGTGTTCATGTCTTTGTGGGCTTTGGGGGAACCTTGTTGGTGTTGATATTTATTTTTATTCCACTAAAGTCTGAGAAGGTACATGGCAAAACTTCAATCTTATGAAATTTCCTTATGCTTGATTTGTGGTCAAGGATGTGGTCTATGTTAGAGTATGTTCCATGTGGTGATGAGTAGAATGTATATTTTGTGGTTGTTGGGTGGAGTGTTCTGTAGGTATCAATTAAGTCCATTTGGTCAAGAGTCAGACTGAAGTTACAGATCTCCTTGCTGATTTTTTGTCCCAATGATCTGTCTTGGGTTGTGAGTGGGGTATTAAAGTCCCCAGTTATGATGGTGTTAGAGTCAATATATTTTTTTAAGTTTGACTGGAAGCTGCTTTATGAAAGTTGGTTTTCCTATGTTGGGTGTGTATATGTTTAAGATGGATATTTCTAGTTGATGCATTGAAACTTTTACCATTATGTAGTGACCTTCTGTATCCTTTTTAATTTTTGATAGCTTAAAGAGTATATTTTCAGAAATTAATATTGCAACTCCTGCTTTCTTTTGTGGTCTGTTCACCTGAAATTCTGTTTCCTATCTTTGAGTCTATGAGTGTCCTTTCTGGTGAGATGAGTCTCTTGGAGACAATACATTGTTATCTCCTGATATTTTATACATTTTGCCATTCTATGTATTTTCAGTGGTCCATTTAGTCCATTCACATTCAGGCTAATTATTGTAATGTGAAGGTTTATCCCTGTCATGCTGTTCTTATAGAGTTGTTGTTGTTCCTGTTTGCTCATTGTCTTTCTTTTGACTTTTCAGTTGATTCATGTGTGTTTTCAATCTTTTTCCTGTACTCTTGTGAAGAACATTGTTGTTCTTTTTCCCTTTTCTTCTGTGTTTAATACTTTCTTAAGTGTTTCTTGTAGAGGTGGTCTGGAGGCAGCGTAAGTTCTTAGGGATTAGATGTCTAGGAAAGATTTTAATTTTCCCTCACTGATGAAGTTTAACTTGGCTGGGTAGGTTATTCTTGGTTGAAATTGTTTATCTTTGAGAACTTTGAAGATTGGGCTCCAAGCTCTCCTAGCCTGAAGGGTTTCTGTAGATAAATCTGCTGCTATTCTAATTGGTCTTCCCTGGTAGGTAGTCTGACCTTTTTCTCTTGCTGCCTTTAGAACTTTTTCTTTTATACCTACTTTGTTTAGGTAAATTATTATGTGCCTGGGAGTTGGTCTTCTCATTTGTTGTCTTGCAGGGGATCTCTGAATCTCTTGTGTTTGAATTTTCACATCATTCTACTGATGAGATGAGGGAAGTTTTCTTGAATAATTTTATGGAATATTTGTTCCAGGGTGGTCTCTGTCTCTCTTTCTGCCTCAGGCAGTGCAATTACTCTTTAAGTTTAGTCTCTTGAAGTAATTGCTCATCTCTTGAAGGTTTGGTTCTGTCTTTTTAAGCTTCTCTTCTATGTTTTTGGCAGTTTGGTTTTGTTCTTCAAGTTCTGAGATTCTGACTTCTGCTTGGCTAATTCTGCTTTCCATGCTTATTATTTTGTTATTTATTGTAATCACAGTATGCTTTACTGCTGCGATCTCAGTTATCAATTCCTTCCTATTTTCTTCTTGTCGCTCCTCAATTCTTTTTATTCTCTCTATTAATGTCTTGATATCTGGGTTTGTAGTATGTGACCTGTCATTCTGGGGGATCTTCATTTTTTGTATTCTGAAGTCTGTTTTCTCAGTGTCTGATGTCCCAGGGGTCTGTGTGAAACATATATTCTTCTTTTGTTTTTCTTCATTTGTATAGATTTTCCTCCCCACTTATTCCTTTTTTCCCTGTCTTTAATTTTGTTGGGCTGGGATGGTGGGGTTGTTTTTACTTCTGCTTGCTCCATCTCTTATTCTTCCTTTTGTGAATTCTCTGGCTTTCTTCAATTGTGAAGCTGGACTGTAGGTTGGAGGCTATACTTTTTGCAGTTTTGAGATTTAATTGAGGGGGGAGCCATGCTTCAAAATCTATCTGTAGATCTTAGTATCCACTGACAGGTGTGTGGATACTCTGGAACCCACTTCCCATTGCCCCGCAATCTGTCCTGAAAGCAAAATGAGGTAAGAAAAAGGACAAGAATGGAACAGGGAGTGGGGAAAAGAGGAAGGTGGAGAGAGAAGAGTAAGAGGGAAAACAGACAAATGTACCAACTAATAAATGAAAAGAAACACAAAGACAGATAAGAGTAAAAAAAAGAAAAAAAACTAAAACATGCAATCATACAGACGTACAAACTAACCAACCTCTTTATTGGTGTACTATTCCCCTACACAAGCATAAGGTCTAAAGAAGAAAAAAAAATCAGTAAACTAACAGAAACAAAGCAAGTATGAAAACATTATCAATAATGTTAAGAAGAGAGAGAAAAGAGAACAAACAGATGAGTAAAACAAACAAAGAATAAAAATTAAAAATTAAAAAAAGGGAGGCAAGCATGCTCTGAGATTTTTCCTCTAAGTCCAATGTCCTTGCAGCTCTGATCTTTAGCTCTCATCGCAGACTGGTAGGGTTGCTCACAGCTAGGGTCAGTTGCCTGAGGCCTGCTGTGGAGAGTGAATCAGATCTGGGTTCAGTTGTCTTGCTGCCTGTCGAAGCTGCCACTCAGATCTGACCTGTGTCCATTCTAGCATGGGGGAGGGGCTTCTCTCTCTCCCATTTTGATGCTATTACCTTAGATTGCAAGTTGGAGGCTTGACAGAGCTGGGCCAAGCTGGGTGGGGCAATGCAAGCCCCTGTCTGGTCTCAGGGGTCCAGTTGATCTCTTTTTCCACTGCAGGCCCGGCCAAGCTGGGGAAGGCAGAATGCAAGACTGCAGGGCAATGCAGGTCAGGGTAGCACTGGGCGGCTCAGGTAGGGCTGGGCAGGGCAGTACAGCAGGCAGGGGAGCCTGGAGCTCCATGGAGCAGTAGCTGAGGGCTATCCAGGGTGGGAAGGGGCAGCCAGTTTTAATTTTTATGTGGAATTAAAACATTGCCTAAAATATATTTGCTTCCTGCAATAGTTTGTTTTCATAAATATGTTTTTACTCTTCCTCCTGAGATTTATTTTTTATCTCTGCATCATAAATATTGTTTATGTGCATTTTTCTTATCTTTGAATCATTAATTGTCTTCTTCCCACTCTATATATGACTCTAAAATTTAGATATTACATCTTTTAGGTGATTCCACACTTTCACTCTAATGTTATTAGAACACAGTTTAAGAGCCATGTGTTTGGTGCAGGCTCAGTGACCCAGAAATCTAAAGCAAATAGATGAGAAAAACATCGAGTAAGACTTAAAACAGTCCAATTTAAAATCGTTTTCTATGATTTATTTTTTATGCTGGATAATGCCATTATGTTTTGATAAGGACTGCATGCTTAGCAAAGATAAATATAATTATTTCTCTAACTTTCTGGTAGTTAGAGGGTATCCTTTCTCAGAAATTGTACATTCCAGGTCACATTTTCTGTATATAAAGCAAATTATTGGTCAGGTATGGATGCTTATGCCTGAAATTCCAGCAATATAGGAGGCTGAGGTAGGAAGATCACTTGAAGTCAATAGTTGAGACCAGCCTGGGTAACAGTGAGACACTCATATGTAAAAAAAAAAAAAAACAACTAAGAAAATTATTAGCAAATAAACACAGAGTCCAGAGTGTTTTTATTTTAAACACAAAATATCATGTTTCTATGTATTTTTTCTCATAAGTGTATACTGATAAATCCAAACATCCTATTACTTCCTTATGGAACCAAAGACCATAGAACACATCTAGTTGACCAGATAAAGATAAACTCAGTTTGAGAATATGTGAGGGAAAACTATGAAGAGAAATTCCCAGGAGATATATTTAACTTCAGGATAATATTCCAGTTGCTTTAATAAAATTAACATTTAGTGGAAAATTCACCAAAAAATATTCTTGGGCTACTAGTTCTTTTAAAAGCATTATTTTATTAAGCTAATTCATAAATTTAATAAAATAATTTTATGTCTTACAGGGATAAAACAAGATGCAAATATAAGTAATCAGTTTTGTTTAAAAAATGCTAAGTTATTTTGAAAAAATCGAAATATTTTTTAACCAACAGGTAGAGAAAAGTGTTTATTCCTATCTCAAATTATATATGACTGAAACAATGCTATTCAGATTACGTGGCTGCATCAAGCTCTATAACTTAAAGGCAACATTATAAATAGATCGTAAGACTTTGTAGCTTTGTTAATTGATAGATGAAACAAATCTTTTGCCAGTTGTAATAAGAAAGCTGAGTCAATGGAATGAGGGTAATATTTGAAAACTACCATGTAATTTTTAGGGGTAGTCCTGGAAACCTATAAAAAATTCCAATGTCTGTACATATATTTTATGAAGCCGTCTAAAGCAGTCAGGAAGATGCATTAAGTCTTGTCTAAAAATCATTTATAGTTTACTCCCAGTTAATTTACAAAGTTATTTGGAATGCTATTAAGGTCCATTAGATTCCAGATCAAGCATACATAGATGATAGATATAATGCTTACTATCTTAAATTCATTGCATGAAAAGATTAATCTTTAGATTGATTAGATTCATCTCATATAGGTGTTCTAATATGTAGGTTCATATATACATCCACACATGCATACATGCATGTAAACACAAACTTTATGTCAAAATGTCTATAGAATTATATAACAGTTAGAAGTTAGAACATGGGATTTGAAATAAAATATGGATTTTGAAGCCTAAAATGTTAGCTTAAGATCATACTCACATTTTACAGAGTTTCCACTTCAATCAACTTCAGTTTCCTCACCAATAAAATCAAGATAATAATATAAATTTATAGGTTGATATTGATACAAATGAGAAATCACACCTATACAGTTATTTGAACATCTATATCTTTACTACATCTGTATTATAGCTGTAGTTATCTCTCAATCTCTTTCTCTAATTATCTTTTCTTTTCTGTATCTGAGTCCAATACTTTATCATACAGGAAATGGACAATATCTTGGGAAAGAAATGTAACTGTAAAAGTTATAGGAAAAAAGGAAGTGTCTTTCTCCTTTTTGAGTTTCAGAGGCCAGAACACACAGTGGAGTGGAAAGAACTCACAACAGACTACACTTGAATGCATGAAAACAAAGATGCCATCCCCAATCACCTTTGACCACCCTAAAAATAGGAAGTGACTCTCCAGGCAATGGAAAGAAAAAACATAGAGATATGAGGAGTGGTTGGGTGCCTCAAAGGGATCCATAAACTCTGCTTCTTTGGTCAATCTCTGTGGATATGGCAAGCATACATTTATGAGAATGGAACACAGGGCATCTGAACTTTTATCTCAGGTTGAGCCCTAAAAAGAAAGTCTCCAGAAAGCAAATGGTTATGTCAAGTATTTATAGTATAAGAGGGTAACTTAGAGAACATCACAACCTGCCTTCAGCATTGCACAACAGAGAAATAGTGGAATGAGTTTTATGTACTTAACAGTGGCATAGAATTCTCAGTTACTGTACTTAAAGGGGTATTGTGTTCCCATACCATACTTTGGGGAAATCAGTGATTGACCTTGGTGGAACCAAACAAAATAGGAGGTAGGGCAGTAGCTACAGCAACAGATGCCAAAATGGAAAGTGATATCAACAATCGGATGTTTCCCCCAATAGCTTGGCCTCATCCCACATCTTCAATGTATGGGTACTATGTACAGCCACTTGGGAATTAGACACAGTGTAGGGGAATGGGGTAACCAAATTAGGTGAAATGAAGCCAGAAACCAAACTAGGTGAAATAAAGTTCTTGTCATCCCTCATGAATGAGGTTTGACATTAGGTTAAATTTCAGATAATTAAGCAAGCAAATCAAAATAAAACAAAAACTCCCGCACATCTGAGTTTGCGAGCTGCTTTAATTAATTGTTTCATGAAAGGTTGCTAATCAAAGCCGGGCTCAGTGGCTCAGCATGTAATCCCGCGCCCTTGGGAGGCTGAGGTGAGTGGATTGCCTGAGCCCGTGGGTTCGACACCCGCCTGGGCAGCGAGACCTCATCTCTACAATAAATCAAAAAATCAGACGGGCGTGGTAGCGCATGCCTGTAATTCCGGCTACTCGGAAGGCTGAAGTGGAAGGATCGCCGGAGCCCAGCAGGCGAGGCTGCGGTGGCCGGGAGCGGCCACTACACTCCAGTCTGGGCCACAGAGTGAGACTCCAACTCAAAAAAAAAAAAAAAAAGAAAGAAAGGTTGCTAATCAGATGCTCTTTTAAACCAGGTCTGATCGTCATCACTTTCAACACACTTGGACTACTCTTTAAAATATTTTACTTTCGTGAAACTGTCCCATCAATCTCCTTATCACATACAAATGCAAAGGAAAGCATGCCACATTTTACAGTCAATGTGTTTTTAAACCACCTTCAAAGAGGGAGTGGCTAGAGATGCTTCAAAAGCAGCTTTCCTCCTTCCTTTTATTAGATCAGTATCATTTTCTTTATAGAACATTTCATAGAGGATTTCTGTTGTAGCAGCCACTCCTCTTTGTCAGTTAGCGCTATCAAAGGAGTTGTAGGAGGAGTGTAATTACCAAATAGTTCTAGCCTGGTGAAGTGGATAATGAGAAGTGCAGTAAACATGGATTTGGAGTGTGTATGTGTGTATTTGTGAATCAGCATTTTGATTCTCTTTATTAGTCCTGTGTTTTACAAATGAGACTATGTTTTGAACAGCACCGCAGGGAAAAGCTCTAATTTTAGCTCAATGGGAATGGGGTCCTTACCTGAACTGAATAATGAGAGAGCCTCTCAAAATAAGTCTAAGGCAGACATTGAATTGGGCAGATACTAAAGGGTTTTTATAAATCAGTTTTACCAAGTACCTAAGGGATAGTGTTTTTCTACCTCATAAGGGCACTGAGTTTCAAATCTTTGTATCCAAGGAATGCAATAAAATCTTAAAGGAAAGATTGATCTTATATTTTGCACATCCGTGTCACGTAAAAACAATTTTTAAAAATCTGTCACCAATTTGCACATTTCAGTAGAAGAAATAACGGCAAAATAGGACATAATCTTCTTAGCTTAATGACACAAATAGAATGTGTTACATTGTTTCTCTGGATCCTTCTTAAGTTTCTAAGGGTCTAATAAAAAAACTCAAAAGTCAAAATATTTTAAAAGAATTTGAGTCAATTTATTTAAACTAGTTTGCTTTATTAATAATGGTCTCCAGAAATTTAGCTTATTTAAAATAATTAAACTTTATTATATATAGGGAGGTGAGATTGTTGAAGTGTTTTCCTTCAATGGGCCAGACTTACATTTTTTTACTCAGAGATAACAAATTAAGTTTTAAAGAAAACCAGAATTCTGGTGAATGTCACTTAGGAGAACATGAGCTGAGTAAACTCCTATTACGCCTTCTGGATGTGCACTTTTCAAAACCAAAATGTCTGTACCAAGACGCTTTTATCCAGATGAACTTGATAGCTGTTGGTAAAGATTACCTCTCTTAAGCTGTGCATGATTGTGGCAGAGTTCGCTCATGCTCAAATATTTGTTTCTTGTTTTTAGATTTTTTTTGCAAAGTCTGGTCACTCTGCCCCAATCTAGTAATTGTAAGTTTTAACAAATCACAGTACAAATGAAGTGTGTATTATTGATGCCAGTAACCAAAAACAGCACCAAAATACTTGGGCATAACTAAATATAAATTTGGGATATGCATTTCCCAATCGATATTTAAAAGTGTTCAATAGCTCCTTTTTCTTGGACACTATATCCATGAGTTGTATGTGCATACACTTTTTTGTGGCTGTAAATATAGAGGGAGAGTAAAGATAATTTTGAGTAAGCCAAATAGAAATTATATAAAACAGAAGAATTGTACCAAAAGGAGGATGAAATGACGAGTAATGGAAAAGCAGCAGAAAAGACCGAACATGTTTTGCCAAGATAAATTAACAAATGGTCTCCAAAAAAGATCTAACTCCCATAGCTCAATTGTATGTGTCTAGGAAAATAAAGTCTATAATGAGCTCTACTAATTGTAATGAAATCACAATAACACATAATGAAGTAAATAGTAAACTGAAGTGGGAAAATGTACAACCAAGGCATGATAAACATGGTTAGAATTGAGTGAGTACTTTCTGCTGTACAGAGTTGAGTCCTTCATGTAAAGACCAACTCATAATCTTACACCAATCATTTGGATGAGTGTCATTCATGATTTTTGTTTCACAGATGATGAAACCAAGTCAGAGAATGGCTGCCTAAAGTTATACAACAAATAAGGGTAAGAGAAGGAATTTGAACCCAGGCAGTCAGATCCCAGAGCCTACCTGTTTTAACCTACACTAAATACAAGTTATCACTTCTGTGTAACTCTAACCTAGTACCCACAAGACCATGGGCTGACAGGTAAACCACAGCCTTAAGGTCGACTTGGATTTGGTTCTATCTGACTGGAGACTTCGTGTAGGATATTCAGCTTGAATCTAAATCACCAACCTGGGTGAAATTTAGAAGCAAGCCAACAACATCTTGTACCCTCTAGTAAGTCAAACTCAGTAAGAATGATCAACCTAAGAAAATAAATCTATTTTTTTAGAAAAATGAGGGAGATGATTTTTTATATTTTTTGGTAAAAAATAAATAATTTAGAAAATGAGCCAACACAAAAATGCTAAGAAAATAAATCTATTTTTTTTTAAAAGAGGGAGATGATTTTTTATATTTTTGGGGAAAAAAAAGAAATAGTTTAGAAAATGAGCCAACACAAAAATACCAAGTCCTCATGTAGTCCATGAGTACTGAAAATGCTCCATCTTCACACTTCCCTCCAACTGTTCATCTTGAGGTAACTCGTTGGATGGCTGCATTCGTAACCCCTAAAGTGACTCTTGGAGACATTTGTCTCTTTAAGGGTCCCTTACATTTATTGCACAGTTGCTAATTCTGGATTATTTCCAATTTTTCATGGTTTGGTTAGGAGGCAGAACTTCACCTTCCACGGTGGAGCCTGTCAATTTTCTAATCACATGGTCAATCAGAAGCTTCACTAAGTAAGGGGTGCCTTCTTGTCAACCAAGGTAATGATGATATAAAACAGAGGGTTATTGCACTTCTTTCTTGGCCCTTAAAAGTTTCATTGTCCCATGTCTGTTTTCAGGCTTCCTTCGAATCTGCACGTTCCCATTATCTCTCTAGTAATTTCCCACATTGACTGAGATATCTGCTATTTACAGTAGAAGGTATTGTGATTGACTCAGTGACCAAACCATGCAATCTTCATTCAACATAGGAGTGCCTTGTCTATATAGTATTGAGGTGGTCTTCCACGAAGCTGATCAGGCACGCTGGTGTGGTGCCTATGTCTACATATGCTCTTCTGCATGCCCATTGGACACTAGAAGTCCTATTTTCCCCAGATAAGCATAATCCACCACTCTAGCCAATACTGCAAATCCCTTTTCAACTTGCTCCATCGGTGGCATAATGCAATTAAACAGCAAGATCGGGCTCTGTGCTTCTGGCTTAAAAGATGGGTTCTTTGCCTGGGTATTAAAACACCACAAACCATATTATGAACTTATTTTATCATCAATTGTCATACAAATATACTGCTAATATGTATTTCAGATGAGGAAATAGACTCTGAGGAGCTAAGTGATTTACCAATGTGGAACCCAAACCTCTTGTCTATATTGTCTCATAAAAGTTCTCTCTAAGCCAAGATTGAATGTGGCAAAGAAAGACCCTGGTAGCCACTCAGCTGTTGTACTAAATTTGTTGAGCTAAGTCCAGGGAAGAAAAGGGACAGGAGAGCCATTGCAACTCAAGTTGGCTGCATGGGGATGGTCTTCTCAATAGCTCATCTCCTCCCCATCTCCTATTCTTGATTGGATGAAGAATAGTTGGGTGGGAAAAGAGTTATTTGACAATGCTAGAATTAGCTTCTATTAGGCAGGGGACCCCAACCCCTGGGCGATGAACTAGTACCGGTTAGTGTCCTGGTAGAAACTGGGCAGCACAGCAGAAGGTAACAGTGGGCAAGTGAGCCAAGTTTCATTTGTATTTACAGCCACTCTTCATCACTTGCGTTATTGCCTGAGCTCTGTCTACTCTCAGATCAGCCATGACATTAAATTCTCATAGGAGTGCGAACCCTATTATGAACTGCGCATGCAAGAAATCTAAGTTGCACTTTCCTTATGAGAATCTAATGCCAGATTATCTGAGGTGGAGTTGAGGTGATGATGCTAGTGGGATGAGGTTTGATTGCCAAGAGACTATAATACATCACTTGCTTGCAGATTCATATCAAAACTCTATCAGTGAGTGGCAAGTGAGTTTAGGTACTTTAACTGTACAGCTGTATCTGGTGTCAGGCTTTCTGTCAGAATCCAACATTTATTTTAGTCCATGTATGGCCCACCCATTATTTTATTTACCACTTGCATCTGGGCCTCTTTTTTAAAAAATGATGAGTTGTATAATTATTTCACTATATATGACAATGTTATAACAATAGAAATGAAATGCACAATAAACATCATCTGCTTGAATCATTCTGAAACCATCCCTCATTCCCAAGCCAATGCATGGCAATATTGTTTTCCATGAAACCAATTCCTGATACCAAAAAGATTGGGGGCCATGACTTTAAGGGTTTGAGTATAAAAGATATCGCTGATATGATTGGAATCTGAGTGTCAACAAGGGATACTTTCTTGACCTCAGGCCATTGCTGTCCTTGGTTCTCATTCCTAAACTCAGGAGCAGAACTTCTGTAGGGCCTCTAAAGAAGTAAAAAAGAAACTTGGGAGAAGCTGGTAGATCTAATCAGACCAGAAAATCTGCCCTCTCTGGTTTGATTCATTTTTAAGATGGTCTAGTCTTTAGAGGGAGTCCAAACATCATAGACACATAGAATAAACTGGATACCTTAACAGATCCTCCCAGCCAAAAGAACACCCTGAAAGAATCCTTGAAACTTCCTACAAGCTAGGTAGAAATTTTCTGGAGCCCCTCTGATCAGTTTATAGCTACTGAATCTATATCCATTATTAAGAACATGTTTTCCTTTTAAAAATTTCTTTAAATTTTTCTAAATTAAATTTTTCTTCATTTTTTTATTTTGGTAATTTGGCTGACTGGGGTTTTCGTATGATTGTTCCAACTAAAAGACTTAAGGTAACCTGCGATCTGTGACCATATGAAATTCATGACTGTTTATAAATGTTTATACTGAAAAGTGACAGATAATAATTGTTTAAATGAATCATATTACTTTCTACTCATTTGTTTAATTAGTTATTTTAAAATTATTTAAAAATTATTCTATTTTAATAAATCTACAGTTATCAAAAAATATTTCATATACCTCATGAAATTTGTATTTAAATTATAAAGAATTTTGTGCTGATTACACAAGAATTTAATTATTGGACTTACTGTGTAAAAAACAATGTTTATAACTGTTTACTATAAATATATAATTGTCAAGTGGTAATATAATCAACTTATATATTTATATTAGCTGGTATTTATAATTAGCTCTAATTTAACGAATTTTAATGTTCAAGTGATTATTTTTAGTAATGCTACATAGGTGTTATAGTTCATGAATTCTTGCATACATAAGCTTATCTCTATAATGGAAAGATACTTCAAGTATGGTGGTACTGAATAGCAAAGACATTCTTTAGAATGCCATAGTATTATTACTTTAATCATGTTTGATATTTGAGGTAAAGAAAAAATTCAAGGGGAAACTATTTTTGTTCATTGTAATTGAGTTATTTTTAACTTAATTTTTGTTCCTTGTAATCAGTTCATTTTTTTAACTTAGATATTTGTAGAATAGTTGTAATTTTTTTCTTATGCTCATAGTTAGAAGTTTTTTACACGTGTATACCCGAATATCTATTTTTTTAATTATTATTTTTTTGGAGATGTAGTGATTCTTTTCTTATCTGAGTATGAAGAGCTAGCAAAAAAGTTTTCTCTATTATGTCTTTTGTTTTATATTTTGTTCTCCTTCAAGACACTGATCATTTTTGTTTTGACTCTGATTTTTATACTGTATATTATAATTTCCATCATTATTCAAGTATTTTTGTGCTTTATTTTAAGTTTAAGGCTTTTCTTATATCCATCCATATTCAATTATTCATATCACATATTCTGTTTTTGAGCCTCTAGATTGTCATTGCATTTTAAAATGTAGTGCTTTTGTACCATCGTCATTTTTCTTTTTATATCTAGCATTTAAAAAAATTAAGTTTGTTTCGTTTTCATCTCAATCTGTTATTCTCTTTGAAGTTCTGCTTTTATTTTTTTCATTGAAGCCATCTCTTTACACACAATATTTGGGATTTCATACAACTTCCTGACATTTTCTTCTTGCTGTTACATTATTTTCAGTTGTACACTACCTTCTGATTCTTTAAAAAAAATTTTTTTCCCTTTTCTTCCTTTAAAGCCTTTTTTCATGGGCTTCATTCTTTGGGTTGCCTTCATTCTTTTAATTCATTTTAGAATAAGACAACATGTATTGATACTATAATTTGCCAACAACAGCGTGACTCGACTGTCTTTAAGTTCACCTTTATCTATTTGTTTAGTAGAAGACTCTCCTATTCCTATCTACAACTGAAGACAGACTAATGTATGCAGCTTCCATGTCTATTTTAGGGTCCTAGGATATTTTCAAAACTGAAATTCCGGCTCTTTTCCTTACTATTTAACCAATGTAGAACCTAAAATATACCTTTTGGCATGTGCTGCTTCTGGAATTTCTTCTATCTTGAAATCTATCATATTGCACTGCCTCAGTACACCATCTTGTTAGAATCAGCGCTGGCTGGTCAAGATATATATATGTGCATATGTGTGCATATGCCTGCATGCATACACAAATACACACAGAGAATAGGGAACTAGAGATGGGAATATTTTTCTGTGCAGTTTGAAGTTACAGTGGAAATTCAAACAGAGACTACTGGGCAGTGCTCCCATTGTCAGAGGTCATATAACACTAGGTAGTCTGATAATCCTAGTTTTTAATATTTTTGTGTGTCTACTTGTTTATGGATAAGGATGCATTTAAGGCAACTTACTATATTTAAGTTTGAACCAAAATACTGCCTTACCTTTATAATACCTATATGTAAACCTCTCAATCAGAGGCAAAAAATTTTTTAAAATACACTGAATTGAAACTTAACACTCAAGGTCCCTCACAGTCATGGGTCCCTTCTGGAGTCCTTCCTGGGAAACTTAAAATCTATTCAAATGGTCATTCCAAAATAAGATATCGTCACCATAATTTACTAAGACTGCTGTGTCTTTTCATTTTTAACTATTCCTATATAACAAACCCCTCCTGTCATATAGTTTTGGAGTGGCTGTGGGCAATTTTGGGATCTGGCTAACGGGAAGTTGACTTGGAGATACATGGCTAATGGGAAAGTTTACACTGGATTTATTGGGACCTGTTTTATATTGTTTGCGTATATTTTTTCATACAATTAAGGTATCACTTTTTGTCTTGATATAGAAATGGCTTCTAGGTATACTCTTACCACCCTCAGGACCAATTCTTCCCCAACCCATGACACGAGTACAGCAACGACAAACTGGTAATGAGTGTAGTCAATTCAAAAAGTGCCTAAATTTAGTCATTACTCAGAAAATTTTGATGAAGTTTTCCTAAATGTGGTAGCCATTCTAAATGTTTACAAAACATACAAAGTGTTAACCTAAAATAAAGTTGTTTGTTTGTTTTTGTTTTTGTTTTTTGAGTTGGAGTCTCGCTCTGTCGCCCAGACTGGAGTGCAGTGGCCGCTCCCGGCCACCGCAGCCCCGACCTGCTGGGCTCCGGCGATCCTTCCGCCTCAGCCTTCCACGTAGCCGGAATCACAGGCATGCGCTACCATGCCCGGCTGGTTTTTTTGATTTATTGTAGAGATGAGATCTCGCTGCCCAGGCAGGTCTCGAACCCGTGGGCTCAGGCAATCCACTCACCTCAGCCTCCCAATGGCGCGGGATTACAGGCTGAGCCACCGAGCCCAGCTTGTATTTTTTAAAAATGAGACTTCTGTTCAACCATGTTAAAGGAAAGAACAACTAATCTTTGTGCTTTTTATTAGTAAAAAATAGAAAAGTATTGTCTTGTGAATAGGTGATCATAGAATAAGCAGTCAAAAATGTAGGAAAAAATATTATAGAGGTAAAATTATATTGTTTTTTTTCCTCAATTGGGTGAATTTGAGTGTTTGCTAGATTTTTATAAGTTTATGCCTTTTTCCTTATTTCAGATAAACACACATTAAATACCTAATATTATATTCATATGCTTGTATTTTTTAGGTGCTCACTACACACACACACACACACACACACACACACACACACACACACACACAAACACACAAACACACTTTATGCTTCAGGTCATACTCTACCTGTATCCCTTCCTGCACTCAGCATATCTCAACAACTTTGAAAATAATAAGAATAAAATTATTAACAATATTTTGAGATAAAAAATGCACACAGAGCATTTGTATTTCAAAGCTGAGCATTATTATGACAATGAAATACAAGACATTAAATGAGTAGTCTTATTTGTATATTGGTTTATATCATTCTAAACTAAAAAGAATTACACTTCTATTTATTTATAACTAATTATTTCTTCCCACTGCAAAACTTGAATGTAAGTAATTTAATTGAAAAAATGAGTTACAGGTATCCCACTGCTGGAGAAATAAATGCAATGTTATCTAGAACAAACAAAACAGTATATTGCCTCAGATTAGATTTCCAGGCAAGGTAAAACAAGGTGACTTGCCTCAAGTAAGAAAAGATAATTTCGTCTACTATTGTACTATTTTTAAACAGCATTGCTTTATGTGGTGAATCAGATAATGTTGTACCTATTATAATTTTTACTTTTATCAGGTCATTATACTAAAACAAAAGACTCAAGCAGCAAAGATTTCACTTTCATGCAAATCTTCCTAGTAATAAAAGATGAGCAAAGAAAAATTTAAAAAAATTATCTGTAAGGAGCTGCCTCCAAATTAAATAGCATTTAAGCAATTCTCATTAACTCTGAAATCTTTTTTGCATTTACTCTTAATTGTTCAAAACAAGAAATTTTCTGAAATATATGTGATTGCTTCTCCTTTCAGCTGCTCTCCCTTTTGGGACTTATTTTATCTTTGAAGTCAAAGAAATATATTAAAATTGCAAACAAAGTTGGTTTTTAATTAGGATGTTGGCAATTAGTTCACTCATTTATATCTCATTTCCTGTCTTAGCTGGTTTCAAGTTGCATATGTCTTCAAATTACCTTTCTGAGGCAAAAAAATGCATTCTTTCCTACTCCTTTATATTATTAGCATTCACCAAATAATGTGAGTGTTATAGGATTTGACTTTGTGCCAAATCCTACATGTATTATAGGATTCGACTTTGCAGCAATCTGAAAAACAGGGAGAAATGAGGGTCTAATTATAGCATTTGCACACAGAGTGAACTAATTTTTTATTATAAGTGAAGAGACATCTTAGTCACATCACAGAAGGATATCTCAAGTTTTAGTTGTGAGTATCACAGAACAATCCATTACTAAAGATGAATTTTATGTGCTTGACAGGCAAAAATTAATATTTACTTCTTGTCTCATTTATCAGAATAGCAGAATATCTTAGTGGATACCTGGGCTTCCTATTATAAAAAAATAAACTAGGGTACAATCGCTTATTATTTGAATTAGAAAGATAAAAATTATAGAAACATAGAAAGTAAAAGTGTACTCCTGAGAAAGAAATATCTTTTCTACATCTCTCACCCAAGCAGCTTAGTGGCAACAGTATCACATTTGCTCACTGGGAGCTCTGGTGGGTTCCCTGAACCTGGGGTCCTGGTCTCTGACATAATTCTTTCCATGGAGAGTAGCTGAATCCATGTCTCTGCACAGGGTACATGAGAATGTTTTTGAAATATCCTGGTGGTGCCACAAGCAAGAATAATTGCAAGATGTTTGGAGAAAATGCTAAAAGAACAAAGGATCAGCTAGGGAGCAGCCCCAAGGCTGTGCTCTGACAATTTTAGCAACATATTATTATTGAAAATGGGAGTGAACAATTTAAGCCTCTAAAAAGCTATAATGATGTTCCAAAAAGAGGCATTAAAATAAAGTGTACAAAATGACATTAGATTGCTGGGCATCCCCCTCCCAAACTCTCAAGTGCTCCTTCCAAATATGTATTGTGTTTATCCTTAAAGATGTCTGTTTTAGACTTAATATTTTCATACTGATTACATTTCTGGTGATATTTTAGTTTCATGGACACATTTCAACATGTCTTATAGAAAGGCTATCCAGGCAGCTGTCTTGCTGTCTCTCCCTTCCACTGTGCTCTCTGTTTGTCAAAAACTATCTGACATTAGCTATATGTTAATAAATGAAACTTAAATTGAGGCACAACCATACGCCATGCATCTAAAACTTATGAATGACAAACATGAAACACTGCCCATGTCATCACATGAGGTAACAGAAAAATGCCCCTCATCATCATCATGTTTACTTCATAGTTTAGAAAACACTTCTACATGTGTTAATAGGATTTGACTTTGCAGCAATCTGGAAAACAGGGTAGAAATAATGGTCTAATTATCCTTATTATAGCTGAGTAAAAAAAGAAATCTAAGAGTTTAAACACTAACCTTACGAGGTTACATAACTAAGGGATGTTAAAGCAGGAATTTAAATTTAGGTGTGTTGATGCCAAAAGTCTGGGCTGTTTCCACTACACAAGTGTAAAATACTAAGTGGTTTTCCAACAAATACTTTTTTCAGAGTCAGTCCTAAAAAAAGCCTTTTTATGTATTTTATATATATATTTATATATATTTATATATATATATAAAATACATAAAAAGGCTTTTTTTAGGACTGACTCTGAAGGTCATATATGCACACACACACATATATATACTAGCACACATATATATATACATATATGTGTGCTATAATATATATATGTGTGCTAGTATATATATGTGAGTGTGTGTATATTTACCTACATGATTATAAAATATACTATATATAGTATATTGTGTATATAGCTTATATAGTATATATAGTATAGTGTGTGTATATTATACATATACACACACACAGAATTCTTAATCTAGAAAAAAATGGGCAGCTTGGTTCCCTAAACACCAGATTGGTACCAAATTACTATGAGACCGTGATCTAGACCTTGATCTAGTCTGTCTACTTCTCTCTCTGTTTGCACGTGTTAGCTTCTCACGAGTGAAACAGGTTACATAAATGTGACAATTTCATCCAGCTCTAAAACATATTCTGTCTCTCAACGCATTTTATGTGCCAAGTCAGTGGTTCTCTGTGCCATTCATTCTGACACTATCTAGAAGAATAATGTGACCAGATAAAGAAATAGAAAAAGGAAGTATACATTGTGTTCTCCATAAAATGAGGGCAGTTGTGGCTCTTCAGAATCTCAATAGACCTTAAAACATGACCATACAAAAAGACTGATTTTTTTCTTTTTGTCGTTTTGTACTAACTCTCATCTCCATACCAACTCCTACCCCTATATATAGAAGTGATATTTATCAACAGGGATTTCAGGAGCCCTAAGCCAACACTGTGGAATTTTGTTTTAAATTTTGTCTTTTTTTAAAAAAAGTAATCATGTAGGTATAGGACATTTCTGGCCCCTGGCTCACATTCTTTTAGCTTGGCTCTGATTTCAGCCAGAGCTGAGTAGACACTTTCTTGTGGGCTTCGACTCTTCCCTGCTCAATGCTGCCGATATCTCCTGAGCTCATTTTCTACTCCTGGGTTTCTCAAGTATGCAAAAATAAGAATTACTGTCAATCAAACATGCAAACATTGAATATGGGAGTCTTGAAGTTGATGGCCATGGTAGAGGGAACAATCCTCAAACTACAGAGAATGGATCCAAGGTAGAAAATACTTTCTCTGGACTATATTTGGGGAAATAACTTTGAAAGGCTCACTTGTATGTTCTTCAAAAGGCCTCAGAGGGGATCATGTCTTAATTGCCCTTGAGCCTCTAGAATGTACTTTATATTGCCTTTTTCTTCTTTTCTTATTCTCACATGTTCTGCATTTCTGTTTCCTTGAACTATTTTCAATTAAAGTAATATGTCTTTGTTTTAGCTTCTTATTTTGGGGGTAATCATACTAAGCCAACTATGGTCAACTGTAAAACTTGTCTTTGGCTTTCTTGATGAGGCTACAGTTAGTATAACATTAATAAATAGAATTCCCCATATTATTTCCCATAAACAATTTTCTAGCAATTAGCAATTTTTTAATATTTTAGTTTAAGACCTGATATACTCTTATTGTCTGTTTTCCAAAGAACTAGATTCCTTAGTCTAAACTTCAGACTTTTGGTTGAAGTCTTGTTGGCCATTGCCTGTAAATTTATAGCATCTTTTGAATTTAGCTTAGTTTATTTATGTATTGAGGGGACACTTCATAGAAAAGCACAAACTGCAGATTGAATGGCACTTTTTTGTAGACCAATATCCATCGGTTAACCCAAGACCAGTGTCTTGTGCAAGGGTACAAGTATTCATTATAGATTCTAAGTGAGTGTCCATCAGTGCAAGTAGGGTGCCAATGTGATGGGTATTTTGATTGATAGTATGAATTATTTTGTATTCTTCACCCTGTATTGTACATAGGACAACATAGAAAAATAAGAAAATTGAAACATCATCTTAGTTGACAGTTTTAAATAAGACAATTGAAAGATTGGCTAGCTACCACATATTTATAATAGTTGTCAATTTTGACAATTTGGAATTCAACTTTAGTGGGTTTGTGAACAGAAAGATAAAAAGAAGCAAAACCACTTCCTTCCTTGTGTGGTGTCAGGGAAGTCGTGGTGATAGCAGATAGAAGAAAATTTAGTTTTGTTTTGTTGTTATTTTTCTATTTGAATTGCTTAGGAAAGGAATTTTAACAGACATTAGGCAACACAAGGCTAATGGAGAAATAACAGAGACTTTTAGGATGCTGGAAATGTTCGGGTTATAGGAATTTGAGAACACTGGAAAAGAAGCATAGAAAAAATACAATAAGAAAGTAAAAAGGGCTTCATAAATAGGTATGCTATTACAATAGTCACTTGGGCTTTGGATGTCTGAAACTCAGAGAGAAACAGGATTGAATTAAAATGGGTTCTGAGGTTGAAATTTAAGACTTATGAGAAATAAGAAGGGAAAGAGGAACACAGCCAAATTAAACAAAGTGAATACCTGCATATGGTAGAAGAGGAATGAGATCAGTTTGAATCTGCTTGAAAGGAACTGGGAAGAGAAATGAAAATGGACCCTAGGGAGATGAGGAGCAGGACTTTTCCAGTCTCAGGAGTTTAAAAGCTGACAAAAGACAGAGTTTGGGAAAGAAGCACATGGCACACAATGCAGTTTCTTAATAGCTCCTCAAAGATACAACCTCCAATAGTACCAGCAGATCCCATCTGGCTGTCTTTTGTGACGAGTTTTTTGCTAACAGGAACAACCAGGAAAATTGGGAGGCAATCATCCTACAAACAGGATTCCACAGACTGTAGCAAGTCCAGAGTAGAAAGCAGAAATAGAAACCTCTGAGTGAGAAACATGACAACCCAGAGCTCAGAAAGCCATGGGACATTTCTAGGAATGGAAACACAATAAGATAAGGGCAGAAAACAGCGATTGTGAGACATTTAATATCATGGCATTTGCTTGAGGAATTACCTGCGATTAGCATGAGTATCTCCATATGCACAGAGATGGGATGTTGTTTCTCTAGCCAAGGCTCATTATTCATCATTGAGGCACAAGAAACACAAGGGTCAACTCATAGTTTTAACAGGAAATGAAGATCTTAACGTTTTTATACAGACACTGAAAGAAAGGACGGGAACGTCATAAAAATTTAGGAGATGGACCATAAAAACCATATTAATTTCTTAATTTTATGCACACACAAAAGCAAGTGCATTTGACGTGGTTTCTTAGAGAGAAGAGATCGTCTAAGTGGTGTATTTTCTTGCTCTTAGAATTTTGAAAGCATGGTGTCATATTTATCTTTTGATACATTTCTCTCCGTTTTGTGTTGCAGTCACAGGTACTGATCTTTGGCTAACCCAGTATTGATTAACCTATTGTTGGTCAAGCCAAAACAAACAAACATTCTTTTTTCTCATTTTTTTTCTGCCTACTATTTTGTTCCAAATAACACTAATCTCTGCTGCAACCTGCATATTGGCGTAATTCTAGGTATTATAGGATTGGGTCTTGGGGGCATGAATTTAGTAAGGGAAATGGTGTTTTAAAAGTTGAATGCTTAAAATTTCACTTGTCATTACTTATGGACTTTAGAAAACGGGAGCAGTTTTAAAAGATATACATTAGTTGCTGAAGAGTGCAACACTGGAGAGCAATTTATATCCCCTCTGTGATCCCAGTGAGATCTCCTTAAGTGGAACTAAATCTAATTAGAAAACAACAAGGAAGATGAGAAGCTTTGTCAATATTTTGTTCCTAAAGTTATGTCTGGGGAGAAAGGAGGACAATTCATTTGGTTTTTAGATTTAATTAATAGGTGGGAACTGAGTGAGCTTGTTGATGGGGAGATACATATTAGAATTTTATAGGATACAGGTAAATTCAAGGAGTTATATATTTTCAGCACTTTATTATTAAGACTCATACACTCAACTGATACACTTTGTATAGCTCTGTGTGCAGAACTCTATTGGGTGGCAGAAATGGTTATAATTTGGACAGGAGGGACTAATGAAAGTATATGCCTTTGGGTAAACTGAGTAATCTATCTTGATAGATTTCAGAAGATTTGGGGGCAAAAATTATATTTATGAAAAGATTTAAAGAATCTGATTTCCCTTCTCCTAGATTCTTAGAACAACTGAAAGATTTAATAGATTTAACAGAACTTTTGCTGGTTTTCTTTCCTTAGTGGGAAGAACCACACTACTGAGTGCTTAATGCATCCTATATTTCCACTATTTTTATTCCAGGGAAATTTCAATGTGTCAGTACTTTGTCCATCACCCTTAAATGTAAGCCTGGGATGAGGGTGAAGATGTAAATTTGGACAACACACTAGAGTGATTTTTTGGTAGTCATTCCCTTTTGTTTATGTCCCCTTATTCTTCTAGGCAGATAGATGGTTTAGTAAAATGTGTCCATAGTTGATCTTTACATAGAAGGTGAGGTCTAGTATGAACAGCTTTGATTGCCTTTGCACTATAAGGTTGCTGAATTTGACAAATAATAATACAGGACAAATGTAATGATATTATTTCTTATTTCTCCTGCTAAGTAAAACTAAAATTATTGGAAATTATATATCAAACAAGCATAACAACCCTCTGAAAAGGGTTAAAAAGGGGATCTCAGGAGTTAAGAAATGACACAGTAGACAATCAACTGATTTTATTTTTGTTTCATACATCTCAGACTATAGTTGAAGAGGCTGGCAGTCCAGGAATGCTAATGAGTGAAGACAAGAATAAAAAGCCTCATAGAATGATGTTGTCTCCAGAAAAAAATGAGGGAAAGGCTATCCTAGGAAGACAGAAAACATTTAGACAAAAATGACTCTAGTCAAAAACCACAGAAAAAACTGTGTCTCACTCCCACACAAATCAGAAAAGATGGAGCAGGGTACCTAAAACTTACATCCTCACAAGGTTGCAACAAGCTACCTCAATACTTCTGTTGGAGTGGTGTCAGAGAAGGTCAACAAGGAAGCCAAGATCTTCCTTCCTGCAAGTCATTAAGGAGGTTCTCCACCTTTGCAGTATCAGGAAGGATCTTAAACTTCCATGCCCATATAATACTAGTAAGGTGGTCTTTTCCTCTCTGTTCATTTGGTGTCAGAAGCAATCTAGTGGGCAGTCAAAAGTCACCATTATCCAGGAATAATAAAGCCACCTCTGTTACAGAGTCACATGAGTGTCAATGGAAATCACAATGCAGGTGAAACTCTCATCTTCGCTCAATGGCAACACACTCCAGCAGTAATAAGAAACTACTTCATCTTGGGTGTCAAAGGATGGTAAGTAGAGAAGATGGACTTCTATCTTCACCAGAAATAATTGAAGTATCCACTTTTCTCTGTTGGAGTAGTATAAGCCAACTAAAACAAAAGGCTTAAATAAGACTGGGAATCGGATACGAGCAGTCAACAGACACTAGCCTCACTAGTCATCAAGGAGATGCAAATTAAAACTACACTGAGATATCACCTAATCCAGTCAGAATGGCCACCATCAATAACTCAAAAAATAACAGATGCTCGAGAGGATATGGTGAAAAAGGAACACTTCTACGCTGTTGGTGGGAGGGTAAACTAATATAGCCTCTGTGGAAATCAGCGTGGCAATTCCTAAAAGTTCTAAAAATCGACCTTCCATATGACCCTCCAATCCCCCTACTAGAAATATACTCGGAATAACTCAAATCACTCTATAAAAAAGATACCTGCCCACGTATGTTTACTGCAGCCTTGTTCACAATAGCAAGAACATGGAACCAACCATGCTGCCCATCAAAAGAGGACTGGATAAAAAATGTACATATACACAATAGACTATCACATAGCCATAAAGAGGAACAAAATCATTAACTTTGCAGCAACCTGGATGGAATTAGAGCTTCTAATACTGAGTGGTCTCTCACAGAAACAAAAAGCTGAGTATTACATGTTCTCATTCATAAGTGGACCTTGATCAACTACTGTAATACTATAAGAAAAGGATTGACAGTAGCAGGAAACTGTAGGGGGGCAGAGGGGTGGGGAAGTGGGATTGACAGTAGTCGATATCTGCCAGGGTTGTGGGGGCACACCTCATCAACACAGGTACCTGCATAATGAATATTTGTATACCTCACCCTAAATTGTGCCCCACAATTTTAAAATAAAATTAAAAGAAGAAAGGTACCTGCACAATGAATATTTGTATACATCACCCTAAATTGTGACCCACAATTTTAAAATAAAAATTTAAAGAAGAAAAAAAAAAGATTGAGAGTTTGATAGTATAATAAAAAACATTCAGGTTTCAACTAAAAACCAAGAAACAGCAAAATCTCAACTTGAATAAAAAAGGACAATCCATAGATGCCAAGATTAAGGTGACAGATGTTAGAATTATGTGATGATATTTAAAACAGCCATCTAAACCTGCTTCCGTGAACAATTATAAACATAATTGAAACAAATGAAAAAATAGAGAGGATTAGCAAAGAAACAGAAAGCTCAGCAAAGAACAAAAAAGAACAACAACAAAAAATTGAAATTTTAGAACTGAAAAATGTGTTAACTAAAAGGTAAAGATTAACAGATGGACTCAAATGCAGAAAGGAAGGCAACAAAACCAAAAATTAGTAAACTAAAAATTATAATAACAGAAATTAATTAACCTGAAAAATAGAGAGAAAGTAGACAAAAAAGAGGGGGGAAAAGTAGAACATTAGGGATCTGTGGCATTATAACAATATATTTAATATTTGTATAATTTAAATGCCAGAAGGAGAGGTGAAAGTACAGTTTGAAAAAGTAATCAAAAAAGTAATGAACAGAAAACTTTCAAATTTTGCAAGAGCAAAATTTTTAAAACATGCAGTTTTAAAAAGCTGAGTGAACTTCAAACAGAATAAATATGAAGAAATTCATGTCAAGTGCCATATTCTGAATGATTATTTCTCTGAAAAATTCATGATTGATACATAATCACTAATGGGATGGTATTAGAAGGTGGGACCTTTGGATGGAGAGCAGTACCCCTATAAAAGCAGTCCCAGAGAGTTGCCTTGTCCCTTCCTCCATGAGAGGATATAATTCAAAAGTACTGTCTATACACATGAAAAGGTGCTCAATCTCACCAATCATCAGAGAATTGTAAATCAAAACCACATGGAGATACCACCTAACCCCAGTAAAAATGGCCATAATAAATAAAACAAACAACAACAGACGCTGGCGAGGATGCGGAGAAAAAGGAACGCTTCTACACTGCTGGTGGGAATGAATCTAGTGCAACTTCTTTGGAAGACAGTGTAGCGATTTCTGAAATAACTAGAAATTGACCTTCACTATGACCCAGTAATTCCCATATTGGGAACATACCTGGAGGAACTCAAATCATTCTACAAAAAATATACCTGCACACGTATGTTTGTTGCAGCTCTAGTCACAATAGCAAAAACATGGAACCAACCATGCTGCTCATCAAAACTGGACTGGATAAAATAAAGGTGGTACATATACACAATAGAATATTATGCAGCCATAAAGAAGGACAAACATTTGGACTTCGCAGCAACTTGGGTGCATTTAGAGTCAATTGTACTCAGTGCTCTATCACAGAAACAAAGAACAGAGTACTGTATGTTCTCACTTATAAGTGGACCTTGAACAATTATAATACTATAAGAAAGGAATTGGCAGTAGTGGGAAACTGACAGGGAAGAGGGCGTAGAAGTGGCAGTTGAGGGCACACCTCATCAACAAAGGTACCTGTATAATCAATGTTTGTATACCTAACCCTGAATTGTATCCCACATCTTTATAATTAAAAAAAAAAGAAAGTACTGTCTATGAACCAAAAAGTTGGCCCTCATCAGACACTGAACATATTAGTAACTCGATCTTAGACTTCCCAGCCACAAGAACTGTGAGAAGTAAAATTTTGATGTTTATAAGTCATTCAGTTTAAGATATTTTGTTACATCAGCCCCAATGCATCAAGACAACAAGGCATATAATTAAATTTCTAAAAACTAAAACTAAAAAAAGTCTTAAAAACAGACAGAAATAACAGATTACTAATATGGTGAAAACAATTTAAATTACACTGGATTTCTCAACAGAAACTATGACGACCAAAAGAAAATCACAACACTTTTCAGGTGCTGAAAGAATAAAACATAATCAATGTTGTTGTTCCACCAAGAATACTATGTGCAGCAAAAATATCCTTGACGGATGAAGGAGAAATAAAAACGCTCTCAAATAAGAAAAAAAAATCTAAGAGAAGTTATAACCAGCTGAACTAAAGGAAGACTAGCAAAAGGAAGTTCTCTTAACAAAACAGAAATGGCAAAAGAAAAAAATCTTGAAATGTTAGGAAGGAAGAAATAATACAATAAGCAAAAGTACAGGTAGATATAGTAGATGTTCTCCTTTGAATTTTCCAAATTATGTTTGATCCTTGAAAAAAAGAACCATACATTTTCTAACGCGATCCTATGGGTTCACAGAGGCAACATTTAAGGAATTATAGTATAAAAGGGAAGGGTAAATGAATGTAAAGGGAGGCAACATTTCTATATTTCACTCAAATTGGTAAATAGTAACACCAATAGACTGTGCTAAGTTATTTATATATGTTATAACTATAGCAAACATTGCAAAAAATAGTAAAAGAGATATACTCAAAACCACTACAGATGAAGTAAAATGGAGTTTGAAAAATGTTCCAATAGTGTATGAAAAGACAAAACACAAAAAGATATAGAACAAATAGAAAGCACAAATAAAGACTTAAGCCCTAATGTATGTATAATTACACAAATGTGAATGGTCTATGCACATGAATTAAAGGAAAAATACTGACAGAGTGGATTAAAAAACATGACCCAGCTGTATTTTTTTTACAAGACGCATATTTAAAATATAATGATATAATCAGATTGAAAGTAAAAAATATGGAAATATGTACAGCAATTAGTAATCAATAGCAAACAGTAAGTTACAGCAAGTAGAAATTGCTATATTAATATAAACAAAGTAGATGTCAGTTCAAAGAAAATTACCAGAGATAGAGATAAACATTATCTAAAGATAGAGGTTCAATCTACGAAGAAGACATAGTCCCTCTAAATGTGTATGTACCAAAAACCCAAGCTGCAGAATATACAAAGCAAAACCTGATTAAACTGAAAGAATAAATAGACACATATACTATTATAGTTGGAGACCTCAACACTTTTATTTCAACAACAACAAAAAAACAACTAAACAGAAAATTGGCAAAAATATAACAAACTCAACAACATTATCAGCCAACAGAATTTAATCAACATTTGTAGAATGTTCTACCCAACAGCAGAGAATGCATTCTTTTCAAGAGTCCACAGAACATATACTACGGGAGATTACAACCTATAACTTAAAAAACAAATGTCAACAATTTTAAGGAATTAAATTTAATAACAGAAATGTAACAGGAAAATTACCGAATACTTGAAAATGAATCAATACACTTCTAAAGGATCCATGAATTAAAGTTGACATATCAAGGGAAATAAAAGATATATACATTAAACTGAAAATAAAAACACAATGCATTCAAATTCGTGGGACACAGAAGCTACAGTAGTTCTAAAATGAATATTTATAGCACTAAGTATATATTTTAGAAAAGTAGAAAATCTCAACAAAATAACCTAAGATCCCGCATCAAGAACAGAGTAAATGAAGAGTAAAGTATACATAAAGAATTCAGGATAAAATAAATATCAGAAGCCAATAAAATTATAATAGAACAATGATAAAAGTGATAAAGATAATCAAACAAGTAGTTTGTTCTTTGAAAAGGTTAATAAAATACTCAAGCCTCCAGTAAGACTGGCAGAAAAATGAGAGCGGTCACAAGTTACCAAGATCAGGAATCAAATGTGGGATAATCGCTCTCATCTCTGAAGTCATCAAAAAAGATAAGGGAATACTAAAATCAACTCTACACACATACATTTGACAATTTAGGTGAAATGGACAACTGATTGAAAAACCATGAACTACGATAACACATCCAGTATAAATCAATCATCAAGACTGTGTGATTGAGAGAGAGAAGTGAGCCAATGTGAGGCAGCGAGAGTGTGTTTCTCCTACAGAGTAAACCAAGGTAGAATTTCTTCAGCACCCAGAGAAGCAAAGGGCCAGCAGCATGCCTCTAACTCATCAAACAAGTGATAATAACCACATAATGCAGCGAAGAAAAAAATCAACCTGGACTGGAACTAGCTAGACTCCCCTCTGGATCAATGCGCTTTCAACACAGTGGGGAAGGTGAGTGAGGGGAATTCAGGAGTTCTGTGCTTCTGCCATGAAGTTGGAGAGCCTTCTGAGCTTTGTGAGACTCCGTTCCTCATGGGAAACTGCCTTACCCATAGTCATGATCTACCAAAACGTATGTGGAAAGACCAAGGGAGAAGACAGCCCAGAGCCACTCCAGCCACCAAATCCCAGTAACTCAACGCTTTCCCATAGCTGCTTTCTAGCTGGAGGGGATGGGCTGCAAAGGCAAACTCCCTGGTGACAGACAGTTTTTGGTTGGGGTGGGCTGTACCTCAGGGTGATAACACCTCAGGCCCTGAGTCCTGCTGCACTTTGATTTTCAAAATACAGACTGACTGAGGCTAAGGCTGGGAGTTGGGTGGGACTCAATTGGCTTAACAACCTCTCACTCCCTGTGGAAACTTTTCTGTGCCAACCCTGCACAAAAGCACCACCACAGTGGTTGGGGAGTCCCTCCTAATCCCCTCTAGGGTAAGCAAGATTGCTTACAGGTGGGGTGCTTGAGATACTTTTCCCTTGCAATTCCCTTTAAAGCTCAAAGCAGAAAGAGGATTTGGTTAATCCCCAGAGCTCTGCCCATCACCTAGGGTGATGACTGGGCATTTCCTTGGAGCAACAGAAGTCAAGCAGAAAGCCCATAACCGCTATTGCAGTTGGATGTCTCCCACATACACCACTTCCTGGCCAGACATCAACAACACAGCCCATAACATCTGATATACAACCTCAACTTTGGGTAAGACCTGATCCCAGACCCCACCTAACACCACTTTCCAAGCCATTCTGGCAACTCAGGACACTGCAAGCTAGTGCAAGTATCCAGCACAGGAATGCCACAGCTGGCAATTGAGAAACTTACCACATCAAGGGAGTCCTACATTGCCTATGTCAGCTCCTTGCTAACCCAAAATAAGAAAAAATAGTCGATTCATGTAAGAAGATATAAAAAATAAATCTGACAATATGAAAAAATGGAGTTCCACTGCTCCCCCAATTAAGGAAGGACAAAATGCAGTGGAAAGTTTTAGCAGTAGACAAGAACAAGCAGAAGGAAATACCTCAGAATTTGAAGAAAAGACTTTCAAATTAAACCGATCAGGCAACAATAAAGAAAAAAAGAATCAAGACAATGAAACAAAGTCTCCAAGAAATTCAAGGTTATGTGAAATGTCCAAACCTAAAAATCATAGGTGTTTCTGAAGAAGAATAGAAAGCAACAGGTTTGAAAAACCTATTTGAGGGAATAATGGGGGAATATGCCCCTGGCCTTGCCAGAGATTTAAACATCCAGATACAAGAAACCCACAGAATTTCCAGAAGCTACATTGCAAAAAGTTTATGCCCAAGGTATATAATGATCTGGTTATACAAATAATTTTAAGAGCAGTAAGACAAAATCATCAAATAACTTACAAAGGTAAATGTATCAGACTAACAGCATACTTCTCAGAAGAAATTCTACAAGCCAAAAGGGACTAGAACCCCATCTTCAATTTCCCAAAACAGAATAACTCATCACAGCATAATTCACAATTGCAAAGATGTGGAATCAGCCTAAATGTCCAACAATCAGTGAGTGGATAATGAAAATGTGGCATATATACACTATGGAATATTACCCAGCTATCAAAAAGGAAGAAATAATGTCTTTTGCAACAACTTCGGTGAAATTGGACATCATCCTAAGTAAACTAACTAAGCAATAGAAAACCAAATATTGCATGTTCTCACTTGTAAATGGGAGCTAAACTAAGGATCTGCAAAGGCATAGAGAATGATATAATGTGCATGGGAGACTCAGAAATGGAGAGGGAAGGATGGAGGTATGAAAAATCACCTATCAGGTACAATGTGCACAGGTTGAGTGGTGGGTATACTTAAAGCCCAGATTTCTTTGCCACTATACAATGTAATAATGTAACCAAAAGCTATTTGTACCTCCTAAAGCTATTAAAAAAAAAATAACTGTGGGGTTGTGGTAGAGAGATTTACAAATAAATCAACAGAATAGAATAGGAAACAAAAATGAACAAGAGATGTTGGATACCCTTCACACACATACATAACACACACAATAATTATGAAATGTGATGAATAGGTTAATTAGCTTGACTGAAGTACTCATTTTACTATGTATACGTGTATCCAAACATCACACTGTACACCTTAACTATACACCAAAAAAAAAATTCACCTCAGCATATCCTCATAAAAGCTATTTACTGGGGCTTTTTTTTTTTTTTTTTGCACATGTATCTACAATAAAGGTAAGGAAGAGCTGAGAAAGTGTGTGAGTGTGTGTGTGTGTGTGTGTGTGTGTGTGTGTGTGTGTGTGTCAGAGAGAGAGAGTGTGTGTTTGTGTGTGTTTGCATTGTGTGAGTTGGTAAGCTATTCCAATGATCCTGATCTACCTCGGTGAAATGTATCCTCTACCAAATTTGAGAAAAATTAACATAAAGGGGCATATTTACAAGACAATTGTTGGAAAAGGTGTTGGTCAGGCGACTCAAACTGGTTTTATCTTGGTCTTTATGTTCTAGCAATCACCACACAACTATTTTGTGATATCACAGTTATTTTCAATGAGGTGATATCATTCTCAAAGGGACAAAAATTGGTTCCTTGAGATATACAGTATATCTGTGGTAATAAATAAAAGAGGGGCTGCACTAGAAAAAAGTAGAGGAATGTGATAGAAAAAAAAATAACCTTTAAAAACTCATAGCCCTAGAAATTAGCTTCATGATTAGAATAGCATCATGAAATGGTTCTATTCAGATGGGGGAGGGAGAGAGAGACATAATGAGAGAAATAAAAAGAATGAAAGAAAGGACAATCTTTATTACTTTCACAAAATTATCGTGGTATTTTTTTTACATTCTGTGTTTTACCTCCACCAATTTGTGATAGCGGTCCTTTCCCAGAAAGTACTGCTTATTTTTGTTTTGTTTGCTTTGTTCTTCTTGCTGTTGTATCACAATTCTTTTTTAATGGAGAACTCAGGCAGATAAGAGTCTGAGATAATAAATCTTGTGGAAAGCTCAGTAGGAAGGCACACTCTTTAATGACAGGAGCAAGCTAACAAGAACAAGTAGATGTGAGTGCTCTGGTTTATACAGGTAAAGTGGACACCATTTCCTAGTGACTAACGTTGTAGTATGCTGTAGTCTTTCACCTTGGCAACCTCATAAGAAGTATTCGAAACTAATGTAACTCATTTAGCTTCATGTAATAACTTCCCAGAACTTAATTACTTTAAATATTTATTTAAGTAAAAGAAGAAGATGAAAAGGCTGGTTTCAATACAAATGGGCATTAACGTTCTGGAATGTAAATGATTGTCTCTCATGTGAGTAACCCTAGATATGCCATCTAAGTAATCTGCAACTCATTACAAATGGCAGCCTATTTTATCCAGAAGGTATTTATACACCAAGCTAATAGGCAATCAAGACTGTGAAAGAAATAGATATCAATGTGCAGTGAGTCAAACTCCAGGAACCCAAATTACATTTACATTAAACAATCAAGTACAGGCAAATCCCAAAAGGGATACAAAAGCACCAGGATAGACTTATATACAGGCAGACTAGATGAGAAGTAAAGCTATTTTGTAATAAGTCCCTTCTTCCTCAAAATAACCTGCAATTATGTTAAATTTAAAATAATTGAAATTGTGCAGGATTCATAGAAGACAATATATGTGCCAAAACATGATATGCTTGTCACAGGAAATAATCATAACCTAAAGGTCATCAAGTTAGCAAGGAACATAATGAGATACTAAGTCACTGAATGTACAACTAAAGCTTAATTTAATAACTTTTTTGGTTTCTGGACTCTAGGTGCCTACTCTATAAGCAGTGAGAAAGATATTATTACACAATGCTAATGTAATAAAAGCAAAGATAAACATCACATCAAGGGTGTGACTTTGTAAACAAAATGATCTACATTGAAAGTCCAGTGTAGTTTCTTACGAACTTTGTGTTCTAAGATAACAATCCAAAAAGTTTTACTATAAATGATTAGATAGCAAATATTTTAGGCTTTGTGAACTATATATGATCTCTGTCACATATTCATTGTGTGTATTTACAATACTTTAAAAATGTAGAAATTATAACCTGTATAAAAACAGACTATTAAGTAAAAGAGCTGTAGTTTGCCGGTCTCTGGTCTAACACAAATTATTTCTTTTCACTGTGTCTCAGTTTTCTCTTCTTTAAAGTGGGAACGCTCTCTTCTTGTTAAGCTACATTAAGTCTTATATAAGAAATGTTGCAAAGCATTTTAAATGTGGTATTTGTTCCATAAATGATTGTAGCTGGGGTCATTATCATAGTTGTGATAGCTGGGTAGCTTGGTTTTGTGAAACATTATTAGTATAATAATAATATATTATTATTACAATATTACTTTTATTATATTTTAATTATAAAATTACTGTAATTTTTTTCTCCAGAATATTCTGGGTGTTCCACTGAGAAACACTATGTCCATCTGTGGAGAGAGGGACATCTTCAAGAAAAGAGTACTTCAGATCCATCTAGCAGGTTTAACAAGTAGACAGAGAAAAAGCATCAAGTCATTTCCTGGAGTGGTGAGGATCACATGCAATGTGACATTTCTAGCATGTACATTCAGTGTGAGATTCATGCATTGTGGCATTTCTAGTGCATGCACTCAGTGGAGTATCACTGTTAATGCCTAAAAGGAACACTGACTTTGCAGTTCTGGTTCAAATGAACCTTACTGAGAAGAAGAAGATGATGTCAGGGGAGAGGGGGTGGGATTGACAATTAAGGAAAACTGCTAGGGGAGGGAGGGGCATACCTCATCAACAAGGGTACTTGCATGAGTAATGTTTGTATACCTAACCCTGAATTGTACCCCACATCTTTATAATAAATTAATTAATTAATTAAAAAAACTAATAAAAACAGAAACCACAATCTAACAAAAAAGAAATCATGTAAAAACTTACAGATTAACATTAATAGTCCCTTAAAATATTACAGTCTTTAAAATCAATCTGTTGCAGAATTTCCCAAAATGCAAGTCTAATACACATTAACGTTAACTCAGTACAAGTCTTACAACTATAACCTACATCAAAACGTGACTCAGAAGGAAATTAAGCAGTTTGGTATGGCAGATGAAATTGCTATTCTGCGTGGTGCTACATGAAACTGTTTTCTCTTTATCAGCTCATTATCTCACATTTCTTAAAATGATTAGGCCAATTAAATGCATATCTATCTGCTAAAGCACACAGAAAGACAGGCATAGTCCTTTTACTGATCACATGATCTTGTTGGTCTTTGAACTAGCATGGAATAAAGAGGCAGTGGGATCTGTTTGCCAGTGTAAACATCAATCACACAAAACCAGAAGGGTGGTATTTGCCATCAGAAATTGCCCCTTCTTAAATAATTCTACACAGCAGAGTAATGCCTTCAGCA
The DNA here is from genome assembly GCA_027257055.1 of Cephalopachus bancanus. NCBI lineage: Eukaryota > Metazoa > Chordata > Mammalia > Primates > Tarsiidae > Cephalopachus > Cephalopachus bancanus. Next base: position 9,457,010 of record JAPVLO010000210.1, on the reverse strand, counting down.
AATTATGGTATTATATGAGACACAAGCAGCTATTTTCATGTATGCAGCAGGGTACTGGCATCTTTCCTAAATACTTTGCAGACCAATAATACTTATATGACAAAAATACTTGGGGTCACATATAATCAATGTTGAGATCAAACTGAGATAATATGCTTCTTTTTTGCCGCAGTTTTGTAGATTACAGCAGTTAGGCAATGCCACTAAGGTTGCCAGCTACTTCAAAACAGTATATGCCCACCTACTGTGACTTTTAATTCATTTAGTACGATTGACTCTAGTCAAGAAAAATGTATCATCACTGTGGTCATCAGCACCTATTGAGAACTTGTTTTGGCAGGCGGTCTTCTTGAATCTTTATCAGTGTTTTTAACTACTGCCTCTCACCTCACTATGAATACTTCATAAAGGCTGGGCACGGTGGCTCATGCCTATAATTCCAGCACTTTGGGAGGCCGAGGTGAGAGAACTGCCTGAGCCTACGGACTCGAGAACTGCCTGGGCAACTTTGCGAGACCTCTTCCCTACAATAAATCAAAAAATTAGCTGGGCGTGGTTGCACGTGCCTGTAGTTCCAGATACTTGGAAGGCTGAGGTGGAAGGATCACCTGAGCACAGCAGGCAGAGACTGCAGTGACTGGGAGCATGCCACTGTCCTCCAGCCTGGGTGACAAAGTGAGACTCCAACTCAAAAAAAATTATAAATAAATAAATAAATAAGTAAATAAAAACTTCATAAAGATTCATAGTCAGAAACATCAGAACTGGAATATTCCAGGGACAGAATAATTTTTTTAGACTAGCAAGGGTAAATTTAAAACATTAAGAAATCTTCATCTGCTGAAATACATTTATCTCTTTTTTTAAAGGGTATCTATTATCAGAAAAATTGAGGCAGTTCATTTAATCCTTGCCTCTGAATGAAGAGGCAAAATTAAGTGGAATTTCAACTACAGCCATTTCAAAAAGTTTGTGAATAATGCTAACGAGCACTATGGGGCAGGTGGACCAAGCAATTATGTGTCTCACAGCCATAAGAAAGACTATGTCATCTTCAAGTAATGAGACATCTAGTTTTTCATGACTTTAAGAAAGCTAAAAATGAGTAATATAACTCACCAATTTATCCACAGACAAGAAGTTTAATGGTTGTTTATGAAGATGTGAAAATAAAGTCCACCTAAATCACACAGAGGCCATTTACTCAGAGCTTACTGTAGCAAAGGCATCAGTCATCATACCTTATATTTGGCAGAGACTCAGAGACAGGATGAGGAGTGGGAAAACTTTAAGATGAGCGAAGGCATCAGTTATACTCTGATTGGAAATTGTTGGCATGGAAAAGGTGGACACAGGCTAACTAAAGCAACATTTTATATGATTGGTTTCTCTGGTCGGTTCCGAGAACTGGACTAAATATTACAGTTAGAACTTGATCAATAATTGATTGTTTCCATATATACATATTATACAGTGTATAACATATTATAATATATACATGGATATACAAGATATAATGTGTATATATGGAAATACATAATATATGGGTATAATTGTATGTAATTATATTATATGTATATATGCATATAATATGTATATATTCTCTCTATATAATATGTATGTATGTATATTAAATTAGCAGTCATTGAGCAAGTTCTGACTACTTGGTGCTTACTGCTGCAGAATTTGGGGGTAAAAGTTCTATCTATTATCACATATGTTCTGACCATTGTTTGTTTGCTGATGCCGCCAAGTTCCCTATCATGGAGAAGTGATAGGTGGAGTCTTAGATGCTGGTCATTATCAGGAGTTTTATTTTATCCCTTTCCCACATGAGGTGAGTCCTGGATATGGGCCTATTCTGCACAGGACCTGAAGGATGATAATACAGTACAAAATTTCCATGAAGTCAAAGGTTACATAGTCAGAGGTTGATAAAGTCAAAGGCAAGTTAATTAGTATGAAAGAAGCATGTTAAACAAACAAGAATGGAATGGGATGGATTTGTTTGAGATGGCAGTGGACTTCGAAGTTAGGTTACCAAAGAGCTACAAGTAGAATGTGAGTGGAAAGGCATTTCAGAGAAACCATATAGGGTCCCCAGTAGTTATTTAAGAACACATAGATAGCCTTTGCACAAAAATGAAGAAAACGTTCAAAGAGGCCCAAACAAGATAAACAGCCATGGTTGGGAGCACACCACATGCTAAAAAATCATAGGTGGTTGCTAGTTATTTTCAATAGACAATTATTTAACATCCAGGCAAAGAGAACCACATAGATGTTTTATTCCTATCTTCTAAGAAGCTGCAGAGCTACCCATTAGTTTCAATGAAAGCTACAATACACAAAAACAACATTGGTGATTTACTCAATCATTTGTTATTCATCTGTAGATACGATAACAACACCTATATCATTGGGTTGCAGTGATTTTTCAATGAGTCAATAATGTGAAACTGAAAGAGTTCTTGGCACAGACAAAATGCCATATAGGTGTTAGCTATTACTGTTATTCAACAAGCTTTGAGAACTGCACAAAAGACTAAGGACACAAAGACAAATAAGACATAGTCCCAACCAAAGAAGTTTATGAATGAGAAAGGGAATGAGGGACATAAACAAATAATTGCAATATAACATAAATGGCTGGATTGGGGCTATATAGAATGCACCATAGGAACACAGGGAAAAAGTCACAACTGGAAGTATCAATCCTGAAACTAGAATATTCTGTTGGTGTAATTTCGCGATCATCAAAATCACAAGATTGCTTTCTGTTACAGTATAAGCATCCCAGATGGCAACTGATTAAACTTGACCTGAGTGAACTTTCAAAAGGATTAATTCTGATATGAGAGATGACTGAAGAGTTTGCTTTTTAAAATTTCTAATTTAGAAGCTCTCTAATTGTACTCTAATTTAAGTCAAACTACTTTAAATTGAAACATGTCTCTGTGGGACTGGTCGGTATTAATTGAGTATTTGCATATGAAATTCATAATTGCTGCCAAGATTTTAAAGTGATGTATTGCAGATACTTTTCCTGCAGAAGAAATAGAGACAAACAGATACTACTATTAATATTTATTAAACACAAATATATTATTTTAGGCTCAAAATAATCACATCATAAAAGCATCATCAACTCTATATAACAAAAAATATATTTTATATCAAAAAGCTGAGTATCTTTCTGAAAAAATATTTATCAAAAATTTATTTAAACCTAGGTGTACCTAACTCTGAAGATAAAATTTGTGTTGTTTTTAAAACCCATACCTCTTCACGAAACATAGCCATCAACAATTATTGGATAAATTAATACAACTGAATAATGACAAGATCTTATTTATTTACCTAGTCATAGTATCATTGTACAGCCTTATATACTTTTACATTTATGTGAATGTATATATAAAAACTATGCAAATTAACTAAAAGAAAATATACTTAATTTTTTGTAACTGATAGCACACCCATATTGATCTGGAAAAATATTATGTTGCTTTAAAAAAATCAAAGTTATTCAATTGCAAGCAAAAAGAAAAAATAGAAGAAAAACCTTTTTTTTTTTTTTTTGAGTTGGAGTCTCACTCTGTTGCCCAGATTGGAGTGCAGTGGCTGCTCCCGGTCACTGCATCCTCAACCTACTGGGCTCCAGCGATCCTTCCGCCTCAGCCTTCCCAGTAGCCGGAATTACAGGCGTGCGCTACCACGCCCAGCTAATTTTTGATTTTAGTGTAGAGATGAGGTCTCGTCTACCCAGGCGGGTCTGGAACCCGCGGGCTCAGGCAATTCACTCACTTCAGCCTCCCAAAGGCACGGGATTACAGGCTGAGCCACCGGGCCCGGCAAAACCTTCATTTTTTAAAAAAAGAAATTTAAAATTAACCCAGCTCAGGAGAAAATGAGCAAAAGGCATGAATAGGTATTTCACAAAGAGGACATGGAAATGGCCAATAAAAATGACAACACATAAAACATTAGAATTCAAAACATCCATACTAACACCACATCAACATTTAATGGAAATCAAGCTGACAGAAATAAAAAGGTCACCAAATTTTGGGAGAGAACACATAGGAATCTAGAATTCCTGTCTACTGCTGAAAGATATGCACATTTTTTAACACTTTTGGAAAATAGGCATTATCTGGTAAAACTGAAGCTCTGCATATCCTAAAATCCCAGCACTTCTTTTCTTAGTTACATAGCCCAGAGAAAGTCTATCACCTGTGCAATAAGAAACATTCACATGAAGGAAAACTATAGCCATGTTTGAGTAGCAAAAAAAACTGGAAACAATGCAAATATCCAGCCACCAGGAGAATAGATTAAAAAATTGTGTTTCAAAATGAAATATCATGCAGCAGGTCAATGAATGAAATAACACCACATTCATTAACTTTAATGAATCTCAGAAATACAATGATTCATAATAAAGCAAGTCAAAGATGAGTCTATATGCTATATAATCTCACTTATGTTAAGTTCAAAGATGTCGATGTAGTTTTAAGGATGATTTATATATATAGTAAAACTATTTTTTAAAAGCAGAAAAATAGAAACATAAAATTCAGGAGAATCTTTGATTTCCCCTTCTGGAGACATGGAGGAAATATATGATGAGATTTGTATTCATAGAGAGACACTTAGAGGATTTTGATTTCAACAGTAGTATTCAATTTCATAAGCTGTATTCAATTTCTTAAGTCTTTGGTATACATTTTATTAATATTTGTCTTTATAAGTGTTATAATATTTTTCCTTCTGTGTATTAAATATTTTATAATACATAAAAAATGCTCGTTCAACATCTATGAGGAATCATTTCCCAGATATATTAAGTGCAAAAATAATAAATAAAAACAGCAACAAGCAGTTCAAAAGTCTGGGTATATGAAATGCTATTACCACTTTTACATGTGCAAAAATACTACACAGGCATATTTCCTCATCAATTAAAATAAATTAACTCCAGAAGTACTAGGCAAAAACATGTTCTTATGTCTCTCAAGAAAAACTGAACAGCCAAAGACAAGTGTGGAAGGGAGGATTTTTACTGTACACCTTTTTGTTCCTGAGCTTTATACATGTATTATATATCCAGTTAGAAGTAAACATAAAAATATAAACTTTAAGCACTGTACTTTGCAGATTGTCTTACTTAGTGGCAATCTTAGGAAATGGGCAGTTATATTTTACATCTGTGGAGATTTTGAATCCAAAAGTTTAAAAAACCCTGCTCAAAACCACAAAATAGTGACAGAACCAGACCCAAATTCAGTCTTCCTTTAGTAAATATTTATAGAGCATCAGCTGTGTGCCAGGAACTGGCAGGTCTTTTGGATCTATCCATGAACAAAACAAAGAACTCTTCCCTAATAGAATTAAATTCTAGCTGCAGGAAATGAGAATAAAATATAAACATGACAGATAAACAAACAAATAATATATCATGTTAGAAAGTCACAAATGCTAGGGCCGATGACAGGTTAAGAGGGCAGAGAAGTCCAGTATAGGGAGGGTAAGATTAGGTTGCAGTGCTAAATAGAACAATCAGGGCAGTTCTCATTAAGTAGGTGAGAACTGAGAAAAGGCTTGAAGGAGGTGAGTGAGTGAGCCAAGTGGGTATCTACAGAAAGAAGTGCCAGGCAACCAAAGGAAGACCCTAAGAAGTGGGTTCGGCAATCAGGTTGGCAAAGTCAAATCTGCTGATTTCAAGGTTTGTTACTGTCATCATTGTGCTGCACTGCATAGTGCACCCATAGAAACATCATGAAAAACATGGGCAGGGATGAGGTTCAGTCTTGAAGCCTTTCCCATCTTTCTTATCATCCACACTCGAGTGTGAGCTAAGCTCATGGGGAACATATGAGACACTTACTTTCAAAGATTAAATGCATTTATTCCAGAATAAAGGAAATTGAAAGAGGTATTATCTGAGCCTAAATCATTTTTTTCCCCTAGCAGGTTTTTAAACAATGGTGGAAGGTAAAACCTTGCCTCTCCAAGAGAATTATTCAAGGAAAAGCATGTTTTCTGCTTTTGTTTTCTTTTGTTTTTAAATCAGCATATAGAGAGGAAATAATTATGGCAGTCAATATTAAAAATGTAGCTCGATGCTGAAGAGTGAGAAAATCAGTGCACAGTCTATCTGGGGGGATTTGTAGAGGAAAAAGGAGATAGAACAAAGCTTGCAACTTTTATCCTTACAAAATATGCTGCTGTAGAGGACTTAAATTGTTCACCCTCTCTACATAACACTGATTTTCTTGACCTTGCAAAAGTCATCCGATATCTGTTCAGGTATCTGCGAAAACAAGGGCAATGATCTCTTCTCTCTCTGGATCCTTTGTGATAATTTAGTGACTTTAATATCTAATACCAACTACTGTTATGTTCATTGCCTTTGTTCTCAAAACTCACACCACTGACCTAATAATGGAGAAAATGACAGCCATGTCTACAGCCACTTGCAACAAAAGACTCTCCATAGCCTCATACTGCAGGGTAATGAAGAGAAATTGCAAGTGAGCTGAGAGCTGCAAGTACCAAGAGAGAATCCAGGGACAGAATGAAAGGAACAGTCTTGATGATGTCCTTATAAATGTGCCACTGGTCTGATGGGAGGGAAGGCATGCTTCTTAGTTAATTTTCCATATTAGTGTAATGAGAAGAAATAGACAAACTGCCAGCGGGTTCATTTGGCTAATGTTTCAGCCAGTAGACACGGCACAGCTCCTACTAAAAGGGGTGAAAGGTGAACACAAATACATATAATTCTAAGCTGCTTCTTTTGGCCTTACAAAATAAGAGTAGGGTTACTATGGATAGTGGTTTGGGGATGACACAGGTCACTTATAGTTCATTTCTCCTTCCAGATTGTGGTTTTTGAAAACTATTTCATTGTGATGAAACTCTGCCGGCAGAAATAGACTTAAGAGTATCAAGCCTTACATTATACTTTCCATTTCTATGAATAGCTCCCTGGACAGTTGAATAAATATCCATTTTTGTGAATGCTCATTCTGCTTGTTTTAAAAATGCAATAGTGAGTATTTATTTCTCAAACTAAATAGCAACTATTCAACCTAAAGACCAACTTCCCTTAGAATGTTGACAAGGAACAAATGAACATAATATCAATATGCAGTAAATACTTGTCTTTGCTTAGAGACTGGAAAAACTGCTTAGACCCAGCACAAATGCTCCATCCGTAGTGTAAACATGGAATGGCTAGTTAAAGGATTATGCTTATTAAGTCTAAACATTACATATCCCCTGGGAATACAAGATTGGTTATAAAGTATTTATATGGCTTTTTTTTCTAAAATGCTTTAAAATCATTAGCTATTCTTGACAAGAGCTCTATGAGAATCGTGAAGTGGATTAATATCTGCTGGATACTATACTTAGGAGTCAGGGTGGAAAATTCTTACCCAGGGTGATCATCCATAGCAGGAGTTGGGCTGGGATAAAGATGTAGTTTCTAGATCCACAGCCAAATGATTGGCCAAGATTCCCATTTGAGAATCACTTCATGCCTGTGACCTACTGTGTTCCTTTAAGTTGCTGAAATCCCAGGGTTTCCTTTTTACACAAATTATAAGAATTTAAAGACATTGATTATGCATAAATGGGTTACCTTTTACTGTTATCTGACATAACAATGAATGATAAGCATGGCATAATGGAAAGAGGACATGATTTGTAGTCAAGCCCAGCTCTGCCATTTATAAAGAGGTTTGGGCAGGTAACTTCACTCTTTTTATTTATTTGAAAAAGAAGAGATCAGAATTACTGATTTCTAAGGTCCTTTCTGGCATTGAATGCCAATAATTTTATATTCTTCATAGTCATGAAATGGTTAGTTCAATAATTATACCCTCATCCCATTATCTTCTGGAAAAAGACATAAGCCTATCTATCTAATATTCGACCTTATATCTCAGTGACTGCTCTTTTTGACAACATAATCACGTGTGGGCTGACAAAATTCCTGGCTTTGACTGTCACTGGGCTACTCTAACAAATTCAGATCAATGGGAAAGAACGAGATGAAGACACAGGTAGTTGACAAGGAATTGTAAGTATGATCCAGTGTAATGTTAATAAAGCTCATCAACTTTATTATCTGGGGAAGTTAACAGGAAAAATACTCCTATACTAATTATATTTCAGGACTATACACAAGTAGTCAAAAATTGTTTTCAGCTTGCTTCATTTAATATAAACAATTGGATATGTAGGGTAAAATGCAAATATCCTTAAACAAGGTTTTAGAAGATTCTGTTGGTGATTAACACTTGAGTAAGAATTAATTTCTGTGGTTTACTAATCCAACTCTAAAGGAATGAGACATGAATATGTGACAGAGTAGTGAGCAAAATAATAAGGGGTTTACAGTTAAAGTCTCATTAAGGGAGAGCACGTATGGATAACTAGCAAGTGAGCGAGCGATTCTAGAAACCTATGATTGGTATTGAGGGAAGAAAATGGCATAGACATATAGAATAACTTTCAATGCCATTGTATACCTTTTGGTTGGCCTTGGTCTTGCCAAACTTTATATAGGAAATTGAATTATTGATATCAATTCTTCACTCTCCTGTTTGATAACTGTGCATCCACATCCTTACCAAGTCTGGTGAAATTCTACGCCCTTTTATTTTGGGTTGGCTAAGTGATTTCCTTTTTTCAATGAAAGTAATGATTGATTTTTGTTGGTAGAAATCTATTATTTTTATCAACAAGTATCAAAAATTCTTCATAATTCTCCAATGATCGTTCACATTGTACCAATTTCATAATGAAATAGTAATAGTATTAAAATAGTCTAGGCCTTAATATTATAATTAATTATATTTTCAGATTCAGTTGTAACAAAAAAGATAATCTCTCCAACCAAATATGGTCATGCAGGTTCAGAAGATCAAGAATCTGTGCAAGCCGGGCTCGGTGGCTCAGCCTGTAATCCCGCGCCTTTGGGAGGCTGAGGTGAGTGGACTGCCTGAGCCCGCGGGTTCAAGACCTGCCTGGGCAGCGAGACCTCATCTCTACAATAAATCCAAAAATCAGCCAGGCGGTAGCGCATGCCTGTAATTCCGGCTACGTGGAAGGCTGAGGCGGAAGGATCGCTGGAGCCCAGCAAGTCGAGGCTGTGGTGGCTGGGAGCGGCCACTACACTCCAGTCTGGGCCACAGAGTGAGACTCCAACTCAAAAAAAAAAAAAAGAATCTGTGCAATGGACTAAGAACTAAGAGGTAAGCCCTTCCCGAAAAAGCGGTAATAATATTTAAATCTGCTGAGACATGGCATTTTCCTATCCTTCCTATTCCTAACTATCCTTCATATCATTTAAATAGCCTTGCTTTGGTGAAAATAAGATTTTTTTTGCTTTGAAGTTGGGAGAGTGTCTCTTAAAATTCAAATTGCTATTGCAACTAACTGCATTTCTTGCTGATACAATATCATGAAGAGTAGAAGACATTAGAAGATAGAATTTAATCTGGTCAGAAAGAGGATTTTTTATTTTAGGGGTTGAAGAAGGCTTATATAGGGTCTCAAATTATAAGACAGCTGAACTCGTACAGGCAGAGTCTCACGTGGGGAGAAATTCTTTGTGGAACCAGGGCTTTATTTCTAGGAACAGCAGATGCGTTAGCTGCAGAACTTCAGTGGAAAGATCTGACTTGGGAGGTGCTAAGGTCTGAACGATTGTGTCTCCCACAAATTTCATATGTTTAAATCCTAACTCCTGAAGTGACAGTATTAGAAGATGGGGGTACTGGGAGGTGATTAGGTCATGGGTTTGGAACACTTATTATGGGATTAGTGCCCTTATAAAAGTTATCTAAGAGAGACTTCATCCTTTCTGCCATATGAAATTAAAGTAAGAAAACAGCTATTTAATGAAGAGGGCCTAGATGAACATTGGACTTACTGGTTTCTTGGTATCAGACTTCCAGCTTCCACGATTGTGAGAAATACATTTCTGTGGTTTATAAACCCCCAAGTCTATGGTACTTCGTTAAAGCAGCCCAAAACTGATTAAGACACAAATACATTACAGAAAATTTAGGAAGTAATTTTGAGTACTCTGCTTTCCTGAATCTATAAAAAAATTTACACATAGTGCCCTTTTGATTTGAGTCTATATTAAAAAACAAATAAAATGGACATTATGTCCACCCAAAATAAATCTATATTAAATAGTTTTACTTTCATAAATAATTTTATTATATTGTAGGGATCTACAAAGAGATGTGAGAGTTGAAATTAGCCTTAATTGGGAGGAAAAAATTTTTGAATATGGGCTAACTTCAAACAAGTTATATGCAGCAATTATTTTATATATAGGGTTTCATTAACATAGGTTACTTAAGAAAAATTAAACTGAGTATTTACAGGATGTGTGAATACTTGAAAATATAAATCTGTAGAATAATTGTGGCAAATGGAGAAAAAGATCTGTTAAACTGTCTCAGAAATGGGTACCAATAGCTATAAATTTTTAGTAATTATTTGTAAAATAGTAATTCTCATTGATTCTTTGCTACATTTTCAGTTTAAGTATGAGGATAATTTATTTTGAATTTATAATTTTAATCTGAGCTATTATTTGTAATGCATTCATGCTGAGGTTTTTCCACTCTTCGAGTTTGCCAGATTATATAAAATTAAATAATCTCCCATCAGGTAGTCAGTGAATGGAGTGTGTGGAATATGCCACACAGTATCTAGAAAATAAACTACATGTCTTAAAACCTTTAATTTATACACTGATAAAAAAATTAGTATTAATGATAAAAATTACCTTTTACTACAGTGTTACTATGTGCCACACATTATGATGAATATTCCACGTAGATTATGTCATTTAATTATGACAATTAATTAAGTCTTTTTAATCTGCTAACTTTATAGCTGAGGAAATTAAGACAAAAGTTTCCTACTTTTCTTAAATTAAAAAAAATGTTGAAGTAAAACATTGTAATATCTTCCATTAATATAAGAAAAATATGATGTATTAAAAAATCAACCTATTTGCATAAATGACTGCTATTTCATGTAGACCTCCATGGAATAGGGTAGGGATTGATGAGACCCCATGTCCCACCAGTGTCACCATTGACATTATGTCAAAGACTTTCTAGATGTCTGCCAACCCATCTAATAAGTACAGACTTGGCCACATTTTTCCTTATTTGTTAGTGATTGATGGTGTTAAATGGAACAGCATTGAAAATCTTGTTAACATCAAGATATATTTAATCTATTCCTTCCCTCGATCTCCTAAGTCACTTTGACATATAAGGAAATTAGATTAATCTGACATGATTCATTCTTTATACAGTCTTGTTTATTACTCCCCAGTAAGAGTTGCTGGTGTTCATCTAGCTGTTGCCAATTGATTTTTGATGATAAACTCTGTCTTCTTTTTTTTTTTCTCCTTGCTTTGAAATTTAGCTGAAATATGTCATTGCTTTGTAATTCTTTTAGTTGTTTGGGGAAAGGATATAAACATAGATAATTGTGTTGATCTATTTAATTGAGAGTTCTTTCAAATGTAATTTCTTAATTCTATAAGTTTAAAATTTTAAAAATAAAATATATCCTGATTTATTAATGTCTTCTTTATCAGAGGTTGTTTGTTACTAGGATCAACAAATTTGGACACATAAAATTCAGTCTCAATTTTTAACTCATTTAATTTTACCTTCTCCGCTCTGACTTTTATGCAGCAATACTTTTTTTTCTCTTTTTTCTTCTTAAGATAATGAAACTTTTAAAATAAGACTGAAGACAACAATAAAATGTATTGAAAGTTTTGCTTTGGGAATGGTTTTGTTACCTGCAGATCAGTCAGTTTTGTTAATTCAGCAAAATCATTTATGCATTATCTTTAAGAATCCACCTTGTTCTTTCCTTGTGATGGAAGCAAGATGTATGTGGCATTATTTTCGCCTGCAATGAGCTTATAATATTATTAGTCAAAATAAACCAAGCAATCAAAAGATAGGGTAATATATAATAAAAGAGCACTAGATCGTCAAAAGAGAACAGGTCTGAAAACCTTAATGGAAAGTCAAGCTTTAGTACTTACAAATTTCACTATCTTAGAGAAGCTCTCTCCGACAGCCCACACCCACCCCATTTTCTTATCTGATAGACAAGAATAAGGACACTTACTTTTCTAAAGGAAGGTAGCACATGTTTTGAATTCTTGCAATCGCTTTAAATCTTACTTAAAAACTTGAGAAGGTCAAAGAATATTTCTCCGTAGGGTAGGCCCCTGACATTTACGGACCTCCTAGTCATTCCCTGACTCTTGTTCTTTAAATGTTCAGATTTTGAGTCACTTGGTCAACAGTGTATACCACAATTTCCATTCAGCCACTTTCTGAATGTCACTTATATTCCACAGGAGAGATGTCTTAACCAGCCCACGGTTTACAGGCCAAGCATTTCTGGGAAGAAGAAAAAAAAAATCTAAGATAATAGTAAACAATATTTAATCAGTAACAAAACAAGAAAGCAGAACAAAGGAAAGCTATTTTGTCTCAGAAAGATTAGACAGTAGGGCTGTGGGGGCAACACTACAAGGATGAACAGAGAGATGTCTAATTTCTGCCCTCATTCTTACTCCCTTCCAGGACTGCACTTGCAGGGTCTGGTTTCCAAGTTGCTTCTAGAAAATTCCTTGTGAATCTTCCCTGAGATGCCATCCTGTCAGTAAGTACTCTTTGCTGAACTTCCATTTGGCAGCACCTAAAAAAATTACTAAATTAAGTAAAATAATGTAAGTTGAAAGTGTTTGGAGCAGTATTAGCTGAATGTAAATTAAGTGCTATATTTTTCATTGTATTGCTAGAAACTTTTGTCTCATTCCTTATTTTTTCCTGATTGTATGTTAAATATAATTTTTTTGTATTTTAGAAGAAAACTTTTAAAAAATATTTATTTAAACATGTAGTTCTTCCCACTCTTCTTTCCTAGCTTGGTGAAATGGCTGGATATTTTCTCCTCCCATTATCAATAATCTTCTTTTTCTTTTTCTTTTCTTTGAGTCGGAGTCTCACTCTGTCGCCCAGGCTGGAGTGCAGTGGCACACTCATGGCCACTCTTAATTGTCCTACAATTTTTTGATATTTAAACTATGTTTCCATGTGATCTCCAGAAAGGCCTCTGAAATTCCCTTCCTACTGAGACATATTAAAACTCTCTAATAGTTTGCAAAGTGCACAAGAAGACATCAGGCTGAAGCCGCAGAGAGAGGAGCTCAAGAACAAAAAAATCCTGCTTCAAGAGTTTAAATTCCTCTGATGCATGCTGCTGACTTACATAGAGACCTTTTCTTCTATTAGGGTGTCAGAAGCAGCTTCTGAAGAATGTGCGGAGGTGGTCTTGTTATAACTAACAAAAGTAGCTAAGCACATTGAAAACACACCAAAAAAGTAAAGTGGTTTCATTATTACATGTTACATTTTGTACTCAATAATTAACCACAGAAGAAAACATATTATTTGGGGGCAATGAACTATTGGTAGTTAAAGAGGTAAGAGGTAAGATAAATAAAAATGTATATGTTTCTTGAATATTATCTTGTCATTGTCACCATGAAAGCAGGTTAGAATCATTAGATTTATCTTCTAACACCAAAAAATAAAATAAAATAAAATAAAATAAATACAACCTCTATGGAAAACAGTGTGGTGATTCTAAAAGATCTAAAAATCAACTTTCCATATGACCCAGCAATCCCCATTCTGGGAATATACCCAGAGGAACTCAAATCACTCTGTGAAAAAGATTCCTGCACACACATATTTATTGCAGCATTATGCACAATAGCAAAAACATGGAATCAACCATGCTGCCCATCAAAACTGGTCTGGATAAAGAAAAAAAAAGTGGTACATATACACAGTGGAATATTACACAGCTCTAAAGAAGGACAAAATTATGAACCTCGCAGTAACTTGGAGGGACTTAGAGTCTATAATACTCAGTGACCTATCACAAAAACAAAGAACTGAGTACCACATGTTCTCACTCATAGGCAGAACCCTGAACAATTATCATAATACTATAAGAAAGGGATTAGAAGTGGTGGGAAACTGCCGAGGGTAAGGGGATACACTTCATCAATAAGGGTACCTGATCTAAAGCCAGGTGAAATGGAGACCAAAGTGAGACCCAAACTTTACCTGCACAATGACCATTTGTATACCTAACCCTGAATTGTACCCCACATATTTAAAATAAAAATTAAAAATAATTAAACTTCAGAAAGTGCCACTGGTATGTAAATCTTCAGAGAAAAAAGAGAAAAATTATAATATTTATTCTATTAACTTTTAAAAATCTTACAGCTACAATATTTGTATTTAAATTTGTTTCTTATAACTTTGTAACTTTTATCAGTTTGTTAATTTATGCTTTCTATTTATTGGAAGGACTGAAATTTAAACCAATTGAATGCTTTATTTCCCTGGATTCCTTAATGATAAAAAAGAAATTGAACTTGCTTTGCAATGTCAAGAGTTTGAGTCCAGCCGGGCTCGGTGGCTCAGCCTGTAATCCCGCGCCTTTGGGAGGCTGAGGTAAGTGCATTGCCTGAGCCCGCGGGTTCGAGACCTGCCTGGGCAGCAAGACCTCATCTCTACAATAAATCAAAAAATCAGCCGGGCGTGGTAGCACATGCCTGTAATTCCGGCTACTCGGAAGGCTGAGGCGGAAGGATCGCCGGAGCCCAGCAGGTCGAGGCTGCGGTGGCCGGGAGCGGCCACTGCACTCCAGTCTGGGCGACAAAGTGAGACTCCAACTCAAAAAAAAAAAAAAAAAAAAAAAAGAGTTTGAGTCCAATGGGATCCAACCAATCTAATACTAAACTTAATCACAACTTATTTTAGGCACTCAGTGTTTCTAGCATAATATACAATAAGATTTAAAAGTAGCAAACAATAATAAGTAAATAGGACAATAGATTTATTATCAAAAGAAATAGCATTGGTTAAAATTGTGAAGGAGAAATACAAACCATAGATAAAGATTATTAACACTTGTTCAACAACTTTCCAGACATTTTAGTCAATAGACAGATAAAAAAGATAGTAGACAAATGATAGAGTAAACATATATAATAGTGTTTTATGATATTTTTAGTTAAATATATTAAAAACTTTTACAGGAATTTAAGAGGAGACAATGAACCTGACATAAAAGAGAAGCTATGGCTGAATTTAAGGTAAACAATTACTTAGGAGATGATTATTATCTGAAGTTAATTACTCTGAACTAATAGTGAAGGTGGTAGGGGTGCTGAAATACCTCAAAACTAGAGTTCACTGTAGTGTATCTTTTCCCCAAATGTTTCTGACTTTTCCAGTAATGCCAACATTAACTTTCTGCTCTGAAAGAACAGAAATCTGTGCATTGATACTTTCTCTTACTTCCTCTTCTCCAAAACTCTGATTTTGTATGTATATTTACACATTGACAGTTCTGTAACTAAAATTTCCACACTTATAGGGCATTCATTTTTCATTTAAATGGTTTATCTTTCACTGCACTCCTTTCCTCCATTGTAGAATACTTAATTTTGGTAATTGTGAATCTCTCTGTCACACAATAAATACTCTGTAAGTCCTCTTTCTTCCCACCAGCAGTACACAGTAATTTGCTCCATTACAGTATAGTTTCTTTCTTTCTTTCTTTCTTTTTTAGCTAACCTCTACTCTTCCAGTGACTTCTCAGTGAGTCAATACATGTTTTAGAAAGATGATTGTGGGCATTTGCATCTCTCTGAATACATTGTGGTGAATCATTAGAATTCTTTCTTCCCTGTGTCACTTATAAGATTTACATACACAACAAAAGTACAAATCATTACTATTCATTTGTTGTTGATATAAAATGCATTGCAAAGGGAAGAGGGGGAGAAAATCTAAATTGACGTGATTTAAAAGACAGTTCATTTCCCAGGCAACATACCAGGAAGATTATTTCATTGTAACATAAAACTGACTGATAGCATTACAGGATTATATTATCTAGACTATTTTCATCTTTGTAGGGCCCATATTAATATTATTAGTAAACATTTGGAATTTATATTATGCTTGATAAACTGAAGCATGATAAAAATAAAACACATAGCTGATCTTCATTTTAGAAATGAATGAGTAATAAAAGTAATGAAATATAGAAGACTCTAGATGACATACTTTTGCATGGCTTAGAATTATTTCATCTTAGAGCAATAGTTTTGCAAGAAGAATTTCATACACTCAGAAGTGGCATCTCTTTTAATAATTATTATGCCTCTCAATTCCAATTTTAGTGACATTAATAATAAGGATGAGTACCATAGATTTCTATTGTCTTTATCTTGTAGGAGCACATCAACTTTTAATAATTGTAATTTTACCAGTTGCAATGTTGCTCATCTTTCTAATAACCACACAAAGCAAATGAGTGGTAGAAGTTTAATCATCATAATTTTTAAAATGTTAAAGGCCAAATAAAAAGGCCCAGAATAATTTGTGACTTAATCTAAAATTTTTATTTCTAGTTAGAGATTCAGAAGTCTGGGGAAGAGGCAAAGTGAAAACAAAATTTATACAAAAAGAAAGGAAAAAACACAATCAGAACTGCATGCATACACATACAGACTTCCAGAAATATTTTCAGTTTCTGCCTAAAAGAAAAAAACAACATGTTTTCCTAATATCTCTTACATTGCACATGTGCAACATGATAATAATAATATTAATAACATACCAAATAAATCACAATGCATTTTACATATGTAAAGTATCAAAGTCTTTGACATATAAAGGCACCTAACAATAGTAGTATTATAATATTACAGATTTTCTCAACTGCTCTTCTTGGAAATTTTTAGTATTTTGATTTCTTCACAAATTTGGAGTTCTGCATTTCTGCTATTAGTCCTACAAATGTCCTTTCTGAAACTTACTTTGTGAAAAATTATACTGTTTTATTAGCCATACAATGGTTGCCACTCTTTGTTTTATAAAATGCTTAATATTCATTCATGAAATGAAAAATATTATATACATTTTAGAAATAGCTTATAACTGAATATTAATCCATATCAAAGAAGTCTATAAAGAATATTTTTATTTATTTATTTATCTATTTATTTATTTTTTGAGTTGGAGTCTCACTCTGTTGCCCAGACTGGAGTGCAGTGGCCGCTCCCAGCCACCACAGCCTCGACCTGCTGGGCTCCGGCGATCCTTCCGCCTCAGTCTTCCAAGTAGCCGGAATTACAGACATGGGCTACCACACCCAGCTGATTTTTTTATTTATTGTAGAGATGAGGTCTCGCTGCCCAGGCGGGTCTCGAACCCGCGGGCTCAGGCAATCCACTCACCTCAGCCTCCCAAAGGTGCGGGATTACAGGCTGAGCCACCGAGCCCGGCTAAACAATATTTTTAAAGTTCTTATTGTGATGCTCTAACATTGGGTTGAAAATCTTAAAGTCCATATTTTGAATCTTTTCTCAACAAATATAACTTTTCTGCCTTTCAAAATAGAATTAAATAACATAACGAAGTTAAGAGGTTAAACGAGTATAATATATACTCTACTCAAAGGTAATTTTGTGCTGGTTAGTATAACTTACATGTTAAAATCTGTAAATTTTTAGCACTATATTACAAAAGCTTTTCCCCTTAAATTTAAGTCATGGGGCCAAGTTCCTCTCTCTTTGAACTGGATATTTGGAAGAAATAAGTTATTAAAGAAAATAACTACATTTTTAATGTGGTGGCTCTGAGTCAAAACCGCATGGTGAGCTAGGCCTACTTAGAATCACAGAAATCCTGAAAGACACCACTGTCATTAAAGGACTTTGGATGCTGAAGTGCATACTGCCTTTGTCAAGGATTTTTAAAGAGCACCAAGAATCCTTGGCATTTTCTACATCAAAATAACCCAAGTGACAAAAAGTGGAAGGTCAGCATAGCCAAGACCCATAGAGTTATCACTGTTATTTGTGTCTGAGAAAGAACATCCAATTTATAAGAACCTTTTACCTTGTGACTTTGTGTGGGAATTACTAGAAGTAATCAAATGTCATGTATATTATTTCCTTTTTTCCTTATACTTGCTTTAAAATATCTAGCATTTCAACCAAAATCACCAGATTGAACTATGGGGCTAGTGTTTATGCATTAAGCTCACCTGGAAACTATTCTGTAATCAAGAATTTAAATAGTAACCTTTCCTGTGAAACACAACATTATTAACTTCGATATTACAATTGTAAGTAGGTAGATATTTGTTGCAAATATAATGTAACTTTTTATCTTTGGCCAATAAATATAGACTATGTGATGAACACCCTCTGAGTGTTTACATGCTGAGAAAGTGTATTGAGTTTTTCTAATTTCATACCATTTTACTTTTCTTATCTAAACACTCTTGAGGTTGCCATATTTTAATCCACAGCAGGCTATATTTCGGAAAGGTAGAAACACTGATTTGTCTCCTGGGCTTTCAGCCTCTTTGCCCTCTGTTTCCACAGTGCTTTATAAAATAGTGTCTTCTATTTCTTATATTCTAGCTATTTTCTCTAATGCCTGAAGCTAGCTCAATACTCAGCCAATATTGGCTCTCAAAAATGTTTGAAGAATAGATAAATTAATTAGTCCAGCAAGATTCTAAAATGCCTAACTCATACTTAAATAAGGCACGCTCAAACCATCATTGACAAGCAAAGAAACTTACTGAATTAATTAATGAAGTATGGGGCACAGGCCTAATTTATGTACCTCTGGTGATTTCCCCTCAGCAATAGTTATAAAAATCATTTTCTGTGTCATTTTTCTGAGACTCCATCAAATATAAATCTCGAAAGCAGAAGAACAGACATAAAGATGCAGCATGCAGATGAACATTTGTTAGAGCTGCAGACTAGTAAACATGTCTGCTCATAATTAATGCATCTCTTTTATATTTTATCTCACTGAAGTCTCAAAAACCCAGGCTCCACATTTTTGTTTTGCCTTTTGTAAGTCTCTTTGAAAGGAGGAAAATCATGTCTTATCTTGCATTTTTTTTCCTCTTGCATAATAAAGTTACATCTTATTATTGGCATTTTATTTTCCCCTGGGCAAACCATTGAAAATGGTAAAGCGTGTGAGACCAGGAAGCAGGTGCGTCTCTCACATTGTTCTGCAGCGTTCAGTGTTCTTTCCATATGCCCAAGCTTTTGAGTTCAACTTGACAGGAATTAAATAGTATGCTTTATTTCCTGTGAGGAATAAAGTTCTCCTGACAAGCACCTCCAACGAAAGGAGGGAACACAGTATAAAAATGAAAGCTAGAATTTTACTTTTGCTTCCCCTGAAAATAGTCTCCCCAAGGGCAAAAACATATTTCTGAGAAAACATCAAGAAGAACAATATTTCACTTGGCATTACGAACTCAAAACGGATGCATGCTGATCTTCAGTATCTGTTTACAAACAATGTTTTTAAATGTAATGAGAAATATAGACTCTCCTTGTACTAAAATATTACACTGCCCACCAAGAGGAAATTTACTCAGATTTATTTTTTGTAGACAGAAAGCTGAATATTTTCAAGACATTGCTATTTTAATTTGGCATCTGAATTTTACTGACTGTGAAATGGGTAAATAATAAATACACCCCTTATAAGATATTTGTGATGCCAACATGAGAAAATAGATATAGATTAAATGTGATATGCAGGTGAAAAATCCCCGGATAAGTTCATTAAAGAGATAAATTAGTCCCACAAATATTCATCTCTTTATTTCATCCTTTTACAATTTTTAATTTACTTTTTTTTCTCTTTCCTCAGGAAACCGAAAAATGTAAATGAGGCAGCACTAAGCCTTCAATTAATCAAGGAGTAAAAATAAGTGTTCCATTTCCCTGATGGACAGCACTGATCATAGGTTAGGTGTCCTGCAGCTTAGAGGGAGAAAGTCTTTCTACCACCCAGGAGCACTGAAACGCTCCTTTTTTTTTTTTTTGATTCCCAAGTGGGGGAGAGGAAAGAGGAAGGGATAGGAGTAGAGGAGTGGCCGAAATCCAAGGTTCCTGATAAGGAGGTATCAGTGGAGGCACCTGCCTTAAAAGCGCAGATCTGAATATGAGCAAAACTGACCAGGAAGAGCCTGAGTCCTACCCGCAACTCCCTCCAGAACACTTTCATGCACTGCGGTGCACCAAGTGGGGCAGGCAGGGCATGTTTCCCTCATGGGAGCTGCCAGGCAAAGCCTTATAATTGCCAATGGTCAGGCTTGAAAAACCACTCAAGAGTTTTGCCTAAAGCCAGACCCCTCAGTTACTTTTGTGGGAATGCAAAATCGGAAAACAACTCACCCATATTAGGAAGAAAAATGATATAGTAGAGGAAAGGTTTTTGCAATTCTGAATTATAAAGTAGACACTAGTGACCTCAGTTAGAAATGAACATGTTCAATACTGGGCCATAGCTACATGGACTGTGGGATATCGACATGATGATATATATTAACTGACAGTTATTAATGTTGTTTTCAAGAAATATTTAATGAGGAGAGAAAATATTTGCAGTACAACATGAAGTCAAGAATGCAGAGGACCACATTTTATGTAATTTTAGTAATTTTATAAATTTTATTTCATTTTAGTAATGAGATACTAATTTTGGATATACCTCTGTGTGTGTGTGCATGTGTGTGTGTGTGTGTGTGTGTGTGTGTGTGTGTGTGTGTGTGTGTGTAATCTTACAAAAGTATATCAAATGCTAAAAGTAGCTGTTATGGATAATTGGAAGAAAATACCTTTAGAGATAGGATGTCTGGGTAAAGGGAAAGGGTCTGTCAGCAGTGTCTCAAGGGTACTTGTTGCTACATGCAGCACAGGTGGGTGGCACAGATGAAAGAAAACGTGGTCCCAGTAAAGTTCATTGGAACCTCTCAGTCTATGAAACTTAAGTTTGCTTTTTTTCTTTTAGTTTTTTTTTTTTTTTTTTTTTAATCAGTATTTTTTATTATCGTTTTGTAGGGTACAGTTTAGCTTGCGTGTTTCTTGTTTGAAAATACTGCATGCTTCAAATAGTAATTAATTAATATTAATTAATTGATACCACACAACAGTGCTGTTAGTGGGGGACCTGAAGCTAGAACACTTTTCTTTTTTTTTTTGAGATAAGAAGTGAGGTTGGGACATTGCCTTGCTAAGCTATGGTGTGGCCATGTGCTCTTTGAACTATGGCCAGGCCAAGTTTTCTTAAACTTTGGCCTCTCCCCTACCTTGGGGAGGTGAATCTCCTCTTTCTCTCTCTCTCTAATTTATTTCTAAATAAAACATATTTTCTAATGTAACTTCTGTGCAGTTCTTAGCATCTTTTATGAAGTATTGGATCACACACCAGACACCCCACACCCCCAGCAGGCCTGATCCAACATTCTGAAAGCCCCGCTGGGAGAGTGTGACCCTAACAGTACTAGGAATAAAAATTCTTGAATTTAAAAGAAAAAAAGAAGTGAGGCTGATGAAGCGATGATTGTTAGTGAGGAACTACTTCTTTACACCCTCATTTCCTCCTGGGCTCTCTACTGCCTGTATTCTTGTACCATGTGTCTTAGTCCATTTGGGCTGCTATAACAAAATACTATAAAATGTGTAGCTTATAAACAACAGAATTTTTTTTTCACACTTCTGAAAACTGAGATATTTAAGATCAAGTTGCCAACAGATTCAGATTCTGGTGAGGACTTGTTTTCTGTTTCATAAATGGCTGCTTCTCATTGTACCCTGAGGTGGCAGAAGGGGACAGCTCTGGTCTCTTCGTCCCCTTATAAGACCTCTAATCCCATTCATGAGGGCTCTGTCCTTATTACCTAATCACCTCCTAAAGGCTCCATCTCCTAATACTCTCATATTGGGGTTAATTATATCCTAACATAAATTTGGGAAAGGAGCAAACATTCAGACCATAGCACCATGTGTGTCCAGCTGGGTAGCTGCCTGTTTGGGTGGACACATAGAGGCTGAAAGCATCACGCTATCTCTCTGCAAATTTTACCTCTGCCATTTTAGCCATAATATAGCCTACTGACATGTGAAGGGATTAGAGACCTTACAGCATTTTTTTCTATTTTACATCATTTTGACAACTTAAAGCCTCCCCAAACAGCACAATCCTTTTAGAATTCTCATTTACTTTTTAATTTTATAGAAAATTGTTTCAGAGGATTAAGGGCTATTCATCTTGGCCTTACCTCTTTTTAATCACTGGTCTTGATTCCGACGTTAAACTTTATTTTTCTCGAGAAATTCAACTCCCGTATTACTGTTGTTTAACAGAGCAAAAAGAAACAGATCCTGAAATAACAGAAAAGGACAAAGGTTTTTCCTGAAAAATTAATATCGAACCAAAGTCATTGCTTCATTCCAGATGGTTCTTTCTGTACAGGGCAGTTTCCCTCCAGATCAGAATGATCCAAAGAGGAAACAAGAACATATCAGATTTACTATAAAGCTTAGTCTAAATGGGTGGAGGAACGTACCAAAAAAGCCACCTATCGGGTACAAAGTGCACAAGTGGGGTGGTGGGACAACTTAAAACCCAGACTTCTTTGCCACGTACTATGCAATCAAAAGCTGTTTGTATTCCCTAAAGCTATTGAAATAAATAAAAAAACAAGTAAACAAATAAATAGAATGAAAAGCAAAAAAAGAAAGAAAGCCCAGTCTGTAATCACTGAGCAATTTGATTAAAAAATTGTGTAATTAATTCTTTAAAATTGACTTTAATCATATTAGACATTGTCTTCTCGTTGAGAAAGATACGTAATAATGGACATTTTAATATTTTAATGGCTTTGTTTTCACTTCCTATTTCACTCAGGCAAGGGGAGAATTGGGTACCCAACTTCAAGGTATTTTAAAGGAGGAAGACTTCTTATAGATATAAAGCATAAAATAGATTCACAGGCTATGAAGATAGATGTAGGTGGGATGTAATATTTTCAGTTAAAGAAATAAAGGGTGATAAATCACTGAGTATGATCGACTCCAAATCCATCCAAATTGCTGCGAAGTCCATATATTTGTCCTTCTTTATGGCTGCATAATATTCCATTGTGTATATGTACCACATTTTTTATCCAGTCCAGCTTTGATGGGCAACACGGTTGGTTCCATGTTTTTGCTATTGTGAATAGAGCTGCAACAAACATACGTGTGCAGGTATCTTTGTCATAGAATGATTTGAGTTCCTCTGGGTATATTCCCAATAGGGGAATTGCTGGATCATACGGAAAGTCAATTTCTAGTTCTTTCAGGAATCGCCACACTGTCTTCCAAAGAGATTGTACTAGTTTGCATTACCACCAGCAATGTAGACGTGTTCCTTTTTTTCCACATCCTCGCCAGCATCTGTCGTTGTTTATTTTATTAATAATGGCCATTCTTACTGGGGTTAGGTGGTATCTTAATGTGGTTTTGATTTGTATTTCTCTGATGATGAGTGAGGCTGAGCACTTTTTCATGTGTCTGTTGGCTACCCATATATCTTCTTTTGAGAAGTGTCTATGGACCTTGAACTACAAGAATGCTACAAGAAAGTGATTGGCAGTAGTGAAAAACAGTCACGGGAGGGGGTGTGGGATTGGCAGTTGAGGGAAACTGCTAGGGGAGGGAGGAGCATACCTCATCAACAAGAGTAGCTACATGATTAATGTTTGTACCCCACATCTCTATAATAAATAAATTTTAAAAAAGAGAGAGAAGAAAGAAGTTCTCGCTATATTGCTTAGACTGATCAGTTTTTTCTTAATTCTAGCAAAACGTGGGGAATTAAATGAGTATTCATGCTTGCTGCCTAGTGGACAATAAATGTTGGATAAAGAAAACTATAAAAAAAAGAAATAAAGGGTATTATACACAGACATGAAGCAAGCAACCAGTGTTCTTTGGTTTCTCTGTTTGATTTATGTTGAACCACATTATCTCCTATAGACTGTGATAAGATATATTTGAAGCATCCTTGTATTGTGGGTTAAGCATCATTCCTTTGGAGGGTCACACTGGACCCAAGATGGAGACTGATAGAGACCAGAATCTCCCCATACATCATGATGCCACTCTAAGCCAAGAAAAAACATTTCTTAAACTCTCTGGTATGTGATGAAGCCAGATTACTTGGAAACACTATGAGGTCAAAGTTTGAGAGCAAAAGTCACTTATCAGTTGTTTAAATTCTTAACTTCAGCTTCCTATTTTCCATTTTAGCCAGAGGATTGATGCTTTTAAATTCTAGTTCTACGTGTAGTAGTAGCAGTGTGAAATGGGCAAGCCTTTTTTTTTTTTTTTAATTTTAAAGATGTGGGGTACAATTCAGGGTTAGGTATACAAATGTTGATTATGCAGGTACCCTTGTTGATGAGGTGTGTTCCTCCCCTCCCCTGGCAGTTTCCCACTACTGCCAATCCCTTTCTTATAGTATTATGATATTTGTTCAAGGTCTGCTGATGAGTGAGAACATATGGTACGATGTTCTTTGTTTCTGTGATAGATCACTGAGTATGACCGACTCTAAATCCATCTAAGTTGCTGCAAAGTCCATATGTTTGTCCTTCTTTATGGCTGCATAATATTCCATTGTATGTATGTACTACGCTTTTTATCCAGTCTAGCTTCGATGGGCAACATGGTTGGTTCCATGTTTTTGCTATTGTGAATAGAACTGCAGCGAACATATATGTGCAGGTATATTTTTTGTAGAATGATTTGAATTCCTCTGAGTATATTCCCAATAGGGGGATTGTTGGGTCATATGAAAAGTCAATGTCTAGTTCTTTCAGAAACTGCCACACTGTCTTCCAAAGAGGCTACACTAGTTTGCATTCCCACCAGCAGTGTAGAAAAGTTCCTTTTTCTCCACATCCTCCCCAGCATCTGCTGTTGTTTGTTTTATTATTGATGGCCATTCTTACTGGGGTTAGGTAGTATCTCAGACTGGTTTTGATTTGCATTTTTCTGATAAAGAGTGAGGCTGAGCACTTTTTCATGTGTCTGTTGGCTGCCTGTATATCTTCTTTTGAGAAGTGTCTATTCATGTTTTTTGCCCATCTTTTCATGGGGCTGTTCATTTTTTTCCTTTCGGTGCATTTAAGTTCCTTGTAAATCCTAGATGTTAGGCCTTTGTCAGATATGCAGTTGGCAAATTTTTTTCTCATTCTGTGGGCTGTCTCGCTGCTCTCTTGATGGTTTCTTGCTTTGCAGAAGCTTGTCAGTTTGATGAGGTCCCACTTGTCTATCTTATTTCTTATGGTATGGGCACTTAGGGTCCTGATCAGGAATTGGTTGCCAGTTCTAATTTGAAATGGGCAAACTTTTAATCATCCTAGTGTCCTCAGTATTCTCATCTGTAAATGAGGCTACTATTAGCATTTTCTTCATAGGGCTGTTGAGCTGCTGAACACATGCAAAATAGTGTCTGATGCATATCGAGTACCAGGTATATACTTATCTTTTATCATTCTCTTTTTCTCTAGCTAATTAAATCTTCTGGGTGCTGACCATTTCTTTGCTCAGAGAAATGAGTAGCAGTTCCAAAATGCCAAGCTAATTGTATAAACCAAATCACTGAAATTTTACATTTAACTTGAGTCTTGTCTTTGGCCAATATAAATAATGTGGTGCCATAGATATACTGTGGATTTATTGAAAGACAGAGAAATTGCTTTTCTAATCAACTATAAATCATTTTTTAAATAATTAATTATGTAATACAGCAGATTGGCTAATCTTAAAACTTTTATTTTTTGAGTTTTCTTTTCACTGTTATTATTATTATTTTTTTTTTGAGTGGGATCTCACTCTGTCACCCAGGTTGGAGTGAAATGGTATGATCATGGCTCACTGCAGCCTTGACCTCCTGGGCTCAGGCAATCCTCCTGCCTCAAGCCTCCTAAGTAACTGGGACTACAGGTGCGTGCCACCTGGATTATTTTATTTTATTTTATTCTTTAGAGATAAAGTCTTGCTATGTTGTCCAGGTTAGTATCAAACACCTGTACTCAAGCAATCCTTTCATCTTGGTCTCCCAAATTGTTGGGATTACAGGTGTGAGTCACTGTGCCTGGACGATTTTATTATTTTAAATGTTACTGTTTTATTATAGTCTATTTCAGATATATAAAGTCACTCAGTTCATGGTCTACTGACAGCCTTGATCTGCATAAGACTTATCCTTCATTTTATTATTTATTATCTCTGCCTCCATCCCCTCCTGCTATAGAAGTCTCCTTCAACAGTGTCATTAGCTGTGACACTAGCTCCTGTAAGGCAGTTCCCCATCCCAGGTGTTAGCTCCCACAGGTGTGTCATCCACCACCCCCATGACTCAGTTAGGCCAGCTTCATAGGCTGGAGGCCTGTGTAGTTGCACAGAACCTCATGTATAAAAGATCCACAACTTGACTGATATTCTGCTACCACGGTCTTGAAATTCTTAAGAATATTTTAACAAGGGCTCATGCATTTTTATTTTGCACTGAGCCCTGCAAATTATATAACCAATCTTGGTTTCAGCACCTCTGGGGGAACCCCCTTCACGTTTCCAGTTACCCCGATTTTCATGTTCACCTATAAATAGCAAGGCATGTAATTTTATTTCTGCTACTGTAATACCAGTCTATTAATTTGACAAATGAGAGGAGCAGCTTACTTTCATTCTCTACTATCTTCAACAATTTACATAAGTTAGAATTATATGTTCCTTGAAAGGGCACAGTTAAAATAGCATTTACCTATAGAACGATCTGGCTCTGAACTGGTTTTATACAGAGTGAAGTAAGGAAGAGTGTCTTTGACTATTTTAAATTGTTGAATGGTTTTTGGTTTTATTTTTCAAGGTTCTTATTCTTGTACCAATTTTAGCATTTTATATTTTTCCAAGAAATGCATCGATCTCTTCTAAGTTCTCAAATTCACTGGTGATTATATTATTTTATTTTCATGTTATCTTGATCTATCAGGATTATCATAATATTGTATTATATATGCCATAGTATTTATCACAATCATGCAATCATTATAATATTTTCTTTTCATCTGTATAGTAAATAAGTATTTAATCTGTTGTAGTAAATTCTTTCTTGCTTTTTTGCATTTACATTGTTGTTCATCTTATAGCTTAAGTTGCATGAGTATTTTCATCAAAATTTATCTTTATATCACACTTTACTGACTTAAATTGCCTTTATTTTATTATTTATTCTAATACTTATTTTCTCTTCAATGAAAAACTATTTAATGTAGCTTTTTTAACATATAGAATTTTTAACTACAATATGTATGCTTTTTAATTTGTTGATTTATAATTCGAGTTACTATATTATGGTTAAAATATTACATAATATATGTTAGATACTCTAAATCTAATTTAGAGTTTACCCTTGAAAAATCATGTGTTTGATCTATCCACGTCCATCTCTATGCACAATTTTTTCAATAAACATATTGGAAACATTTTTGGAAATTTGTGACAATTTGAAAAAACTTGCAGACTGCATTGCCTAGAAATACAAAAAAAAAAAACTAAGAAAAAACAGGTATGTCATAACTTCATCAAAGTATATGTGAATGCTACTCTATTTATGTGTTAATTGACTTTATATTATCAGTAAGTCTTCCACTCAACAGTAAGCTATTAACAATTATTTGGGGGCAATTAAAAGTGATATACAGATTTTTGACTGCATGAGGGGGTTAATACCCCTAAACCCTGCATTGTTTAAGGGTCAAATGTATTACATATATATAATATGCATATTTTATATATTTATATTATTTATGATAAGAAGCAGTCTCTTTTTATTTTAGTCTAACCCTTTTACACTTATTGTAATTACTATCAGATTAAAAGTTTACTTCTTTTATATTTCAGGGTTTCTGTAGATCCTGTTTATTTTAGGCTCTCTCATTATGCATGTTCTTTCTGCTTTCCTAACTACACTAAATAGCAAATTTCTTCTTTTCATTTAAAAGTTTGTGTCTTTGGTTTTTACTCATTGGGTAACTGAAACACACACACTCACACACAGCCACACACATACACACACGCACGTGCATTTTTTCCTATCTCTGTCTTAAATTCAGCGATATTCTTTTTTTTTTAATCCCCTTTGGTCTCTATCTGCTGAACCTCCAACCCTATCAAAACTATTTTTTTTTTTGTGGTCTTTTCCTAATTTTGGAACATTGTTTATTTAAACCACTATAAAGCTTTGAAGTCATATTTATTCAATGTTTTCATCTATATCTTGTTTTTTCCTGGATCTGTTTCTATTTCTGTTTGAGTACTTACTTCCTCCAAGAATGTTGTCAAAGAAAAGTTTGCATAGTAAATTTTATGAAGTATCATATGCTTGAAAATAGTATTTTGCCCTAACATTTAAATTATAGTTTTACCATATAAAAATATGTTCAAATTTATTTTCTGTCAACACATAAATATTGTTGCCTTACCTTCTGGTATGCATGTGGCTGTTGAGAAACCTGATGTTAATCGAATGCTTGTACTCTTTAAGGTTATTTATACTCTTCTTTCTGGAAACTTCTAGGATGTACTCTGTATTGAATGATCTCAAATGTTTCAATAATATATACAGACAAGGACTTCTACCTTCTGTTTAATACCACATATGCATTTTTCATCTTTGTTTGAACTGAAATTTTTTTTAATGTTGTTTCAAATATTTTTTTTGTTATTCATTTTTTTCTCTTCTTCGCTTATATGTATGCTATGGATTATGACACATCTATTTTTATTTATTTATTTATTTATTTATTTATTTATTTATTTATTTATTTATTTATTTTGAGTTGGAGTCTCACTCGGTCGCCCAAACTGGAGTGCAGTGGCCGCTTCCGGCCACCGCGCCTCGACCTGCTGGGCTCCGGCGATCCTTCCGCCTCAGCCTTCTAAGTAGCTGGAATTACAGGCATGCGCTACCATGCCCAGCTGATTTTTTTATTTATTGTAGAGATGAGGTCTCGCTGCCCAGGCGGGTCTCGAACCTGCGGGCTCAGGCAATCCACTCACCTCAGCCTCCCAAAGGTGCGGGATTACAGGCTGAGCCACCGAGCCCGGCTTAACACATCTATTTTTATACTCCCCATCTCTATATTTATTCTTTATTTTAACATCCTTTTATTCCCTCTGTGTACCTTTTGTAAAATTACTTAACCTCATCTCCAGTTGCAAATTTTTCCAGCTTTAATGAGGTGTAACCAGTAAATAAATGTTATATATAGTTAGGGTACACAGAGTGATAATTTTATATATATATATACACATATATATGTGTGTGTGTGTATATATATATATATACATATATAGTGAACTGATGAACACTTCACAGTTCTTTTTTGTGTGTGTGGTGACAACACTTATCTACTCTCTTAGCAAATTTCAAGTATACAAAATAGTATTTTTAGCTGTAATCACCATGCTGCATTTTTGCTCCCCAGAACTTATTTATCTTATAACTGAAAGTTTGTACCCTTTGATTTCCTCCATGCCCATCTCCTGGCAACCACCGTCTACTCTCTGCCTCTGTCAGTTGAACGATTTAAGATTGCTTATGTAAGTGAAATCATACAGTGTTTGTTTTTCCATGTCTGTTTTATTTCACTTAACATACATTATGTCCTCCAGGTTCATCCATCTTGTCACAAGGGACAGGATATCCTTCTTTTTGTAAGACTGATTAATATTTCTTTTTGTGTGGATTAGCATAATTTTATCCATTCATCTGTCAACTAACACTTAACATTGTTTCCATATCTTGGGTATGGCAAATAATGCCAGAATGAACACTGAAGTGCAAATATATATTTGAAGTATTGATTTTATTTCTTTGGATATATACCAAGTAGTGGGATTTCTGGCTCAAATGGTAGTTCTATTTTTATTTATTTAATTTTTTTTGTGCCTGAGCCCGCAGGTTCAAGACCAGCCTGGGCAACTTGGTGAGACCTCATCTCTACAAGAAAAAAAAAAAAAAAAAGAACAGCTGCAGAGTATTCCACTGTGTGGCTAGACCATCATAATTTTTTTGGTAAGAAATCTGCTTGCTGTTTTCTATAATTGTTGTAGCAATTTACATTCCCACCAAAGGTGTACAAAGTTTCTCTTTACTGTATACCCTCATCAATACTTATTTCTTGTCTTTTTCATAATAGTCATACTAACAAGTGTGAGAGAGATGATATTATATTGTGGTTTTGATTTTAATTCTCTGATGACTGGTGGAACACCTTTTAATATATCTGTTGGCTGTTTTTAAGTCTTCCTTAGAAAAAATATCTATTGCCGGGCTCGGTGGCTCAGCCTGTAATCCCGCGCTCTGGGAGGCGAAGGTGAGTGGATTGCCTAAGCCCGCGGGTTCGAGACCCACCTGGGCAACTTGGCAAGACCTCATCTCTACAATAAATCAAAAAAATTAGCTGGGCATGATAGTGTGCACCTGTAGTTCCAGCTATTTGGAAGGCTGAGGCGGAAGGATCGCCAGAGCCCAGCAGGTCAAGGCTGCGGTGGCCGGGAGCGTGCCACTGCACTCCAGTCTGGGTGACGGAGTGAGACTCCAACTCAAAAAAAAAGAAAAAAGAAAAAAAAAAGAAAAAATATCTATTAAGATCCTTCATGCATTTTATAATCAGATTACTCAGTTTTGTTTGCTATGGAGTTGTATGAGTTCCCTATATATTTGTTGTATGAAACCCTTATGAAATATACACGGTCTGACAATTTAGTTCGCGTGATCCTAGAAAAAGTGCTACATACCTCATTAATGAATATCACTACAGTCACCTTTGAAGTACTCCCCTTAGGAAGCTATGCACTGACACCAGTGCCAAGACAACCCATCAAAGCAATTTTGGAATTCTTTCTGCAATGACCATCAGAGCTGTTGTTGTATTATCCTTGATGTCCTGAATGTCCTAAAAATGTCTTTCTTTCAATATTTCCTCTATCTTTGGGTAAGTAAAAAATTCAGATCAGGTGAGCCAGATCAAGTGAGCCAGATCAGATGAGCCAGAGCAGGAGAGTAGGGAGGGTATTCCAATAGTTATTTGATTACTGGCTAAAAACTCCCTCACAGACAGTGCTTTGTCAGCTGGAGTATTGTCGTGATGCAAGAACTCTTTCTGGACCATTTTTGCACACACCTTTCTCATGCCAAGATTTCAGTTAAGATTTTTCCTAACTGTGTCTGTATTGGTATTTATTTGGTGTGTTATGCTTCTCGCAGTCATCTGATGATTTTGACACACAATTTCAAACATTTTTGCAATATTTTCATCAGTTCTGCTCATCACTGGCCATCCTGACCTCTCTTCATCAGTGACGCTTTCTCTCCCCTCAGAAAAATATTAAACCCATTTGTACACTGCTGTTTTCTTCATGGCATTATCCCCATAAACTTGGACTAACATGTCTCTGATTTCACTTCCACTCTTGCCAAGTTTAACAAGAAATTCAATGTTTGTTCGTTGCTCTCATTCAAGCTCCAACATTCTCACAATGGCATGCAAAAATATGCAACAACAATAATGAATGCCGCTCAGCCAGACACTGCCACACGTCGGCACAGACACAGCTGAGAGACACTGATATCCCAAGGTTATGAAACCTTACTGAGTTGTTTGTACAGTGCTGCCAACATAAGTGCACAGTGACAAGTTTGTGAACTTAATTGTCGGACTTCATATGTTTTGTAAATATTTTCTTTTATCTTATATATGGCCTTTTAAATGCATTGACTGTTTCCTTTGCTATGCAAAAGCTTTTTAGTTTAATGTAGTGTCATCTTGTGCTTGTTTGTTTTTGTTTTTGTTTTGTTTTGTTTGTGAGTTGGAGTCTCACTCTGTCACCCACACTGGAGTGCAGTGGCTGCTCCCGGCCACCGCAGCCTCGACCTGCTGGGCTCCGGTGATCCTTCCGCCTCAGCCTTCCAAGTAGCTGGAATTACAGGCATGTGCTACCATGCCCGGCTGATTTTTGATTTATTGTAGAGATGAGGTCTTGCTGCCCAGGCGGGTCTCGAACCCGCGGGCTCAGGCAATCCACTCACCTCAGCCTCCCAAAGGCGCGGGATTACAGGCTGAGCCACTGAGCCCGGCTGCTTTTGTTTTGTTCTGCCTTTGTTGCCTGTGCTTTTGGTGTTGTGTCCAAAATAATCATTACCAAGACAAATGTCAAGGAGCTGTTCTCTTATGTTTTCGTCTAGGACATTTACAGTTTTATGCTTTACATGTAAGTCTTTCATCCATTTTGAGTTAATTTTTGTGTAGTATTTAAGAGAAGAATACAATTTTATTTTTCTGCATGTGGATATCCAATTTCCCTAACATCAATTTACTTAAGAGGTCATATCTTTTCTTCATAGTGCAGTCTTCTCACCCCTGACAAAGGTTAATTGATCATATATGTGTAAGCTTATTTCTAGGGTCTATATTCTGTCACATTGGTTTATGTATCTGTCTTGATGCCAATACTATACTGTTTTTATTATTATAGCTCGTAATATACTTGTGTTTTGAAATCAGGATATGCGATATACCTTTAGTTTGTTCTTCCTCAAGATTGTGCCAGTCATTCCATACAAATTTTAGAAATTTTTTCTATTTTAGTGAAAAATTTCATTGAAATTTTGATAGGGAGTCCATCGAATCTGTAGATTGCTTTGTGTCGCAATATTAATTCCTCCAATTCATGAACACAAGATATTAAATGGAGTCTTTTAAAATTTCTTTTATCAGTGTATTATCATTTCCAATGTAGATAAATTTCACTTTCTGGGTTAAATTTTTTTTCTAAGTTTTTAATTCTTTTTGCAGCAATTATAAATGGTATTATTTTCTTAATATCTTTTTTGATACTTCATTATGTATATAAATGCAAGTGATTTTTGTATGTCGATATTGCATCTTGCAACTTTACTCCATTTGTTCATTACTTCTCACAGTTTTTTTGTGAAATCTTTAGTGTTTTCTATATATATGATAATGTCATCTGCAAACAAAGATATTTTACCCACTTTTTTCTGACTTGGATGTCTTTAATTTTATTTTCTTGCCTAATTGCTCTTGCTAGGATTTCTAGTCCTGTGGTGAATAAAATGATGAAATGGGAACCCTTGACTTTTCCTGAACTTAGAGGCAAAGCTTCTAACTTTTCACCATTAAATATGATGCTATCTCTGGGCTTTTGACATATGATCTTTAATATGTTGAGGTATAGTCCTTCTATGTCTAGTTTCTTGAGTTTTTTTGTCATAAAAATCTTGAATTTTGTCAAATGATGTTTCTGCATCTATTGAGATAGTTATGTCTATCTTCTATTCTATTTTTGTGGTGCATTACATTTATGAATTTTCATATGTCAATACATCCTTGCATCCCAGGATAAATCCCACTTCATCACTGTGAATGATTCCTTTAATTCTTATTGAATTTGATTTGCAAGTATCTTGTTGAAGATTTTTGCATCTATGTTCATAGAAATATTAGCCTGCATTTCTCTTTTCTTATAATGTTCCTGTCAGGCTTACTATTCTCATAAAATGAGTTTAGATCTGTTCTTTTCCTTTTCTTTAATTTTTTGGGAGAGATTAAAAATAGTTGGTGTTAATTATTTTTTTTAACTGTTTGGTAAAATTCACCTCTGAAACCATATGGTCCCTGCTTTTTGT
This sequence comes from Cephalopachus bancanus, assembly GCA_027257055.1. Classification (NCBI taxonomy): domain Eukaryota; kingdom Metazoa; phylum Chordata; class Mammalia; order Primates; family Tarsiidae; genus Cephalopachus; species Cephalopachus bancanus. The sequence goes on along the minus strand of JAPVLO010000210.1, from coordinate 9,423,243 downwards.
TTTTGTTACGTTGTTAGATGGCTTCTGATTACTATTAAAACCTCCTTACTCACCACTAGTTGTTCAGGGATTCTATTTCATCATGACTCAGTCATAGTGGACTGAAAATTTCCGGAAATGTATCCATTTCTTTCTAGGATATTCAATTGATTGGCTTATGATTGTTCAGGGTAGTCTCTTAAAATCCTTGCCTTTGTATTTCTGTGGAATCAGTTGCAATGTCTCCACTTTCATTTATAATTGTATTTATAAAACTTTAACCTACCTAAAAGTTTGTCCATTTTGTTTATTTTTTCAAAACAATTATTAGTTTTTTTGATCTATTGTTCTTCTAATCTTTATTTTATTTATTTCTGCATAAACTTTATTTCATTCTTTCTGCTAACTTTGAGCTTTGCTTTTATTTTTCTAGTTCTTTCAGGTATAATATTAATGCAGACCAGAGCTTTAGGTTGAAATGGCAACTGATTTGTCCAACTGTATATCCCCGGTTGAATAATTGTGTGATATTAATCAATGTTTTCTTTTCTCCTTTTAAAAATGTTCTGATTACAATGTAATTTGCGATCTATTCCGCTGAAAGTTCAAAGCTGTATTGAGTAGTTAATAGTAATTTATGTATAATAGCTCAGTGATTGTGCCTCTAGTAGTGTATACTAAGATATCCTGACATACTAAAAACAATTCATATTGTTTAGCATTTAACAAAACATTGTCTTAAGTGACTGATAAAACAAAACTGTAAAACAAGCTTTCTTATAGTTCTCATTTTATGGATGACAAAACCAGAGCTGAGGAAGGTTCTTTGGTTTTTTCATAATCACTCAACCAAGAATGAAAGTCAGGTAAATGGTGTAAAGAAAAGCATGGAACATAGGATGCCCCAAAATAAGCAGGCACAAATACCAAATATTTTAGCAATAAACCAATCCAACAAAACAGAGCAAATGCATGGAATAGGTGTCTACTTAGGGACACAAAACAAGAAGCTGGAAAAGGAAAGGTATACTCTTTTGACCTGAAAGAACTATGGTGGTCTCACTGCCAGAATTTATCCACAGCTATACCTCTGTTAAATGTAAGAAAAAAAAAAACATAGATAATTTAAGATGAAGAACACTTGCTAAGATTAAAATGCCGTAGTGGGAAAGAGGGGGATAAGGTGGAATTAGAACTCAAGTGTTATACTCACAACTTTTCAGAGAGAAAAGAGTTTTGGTTACTACATGTATTTTAAAAATAAGTCAAAATCATGGCCATCTCCTCTCCCACCAGTTTTTCCCTGTTTCTCTCATTTTTTGGTTATTTCTTTCTCTATATTTTTTCTCTTTTTTCCTCTTCTCTATCTCAGTAATTTCTTTTTAAAGACATATAGTTTTTATTATTTATTTAATGATGTGGGGTGCAATTCAGGGCTATGTATACAAATGTTCATTATGCAGGTACCCTTGTTGATAAGGTGTTCCCCTTACACCCCTGGCCGTTTCTCTCAACTGCTAATCCCACACCTCTACCCCTGGCAGTTTCCCTCTACTGCCAATTCCTTTTCATACAGTATTATGATAATTGTTTAAGGTCCGCTTATGAATGAGAACATATGGTACTCTGTTCTTTGTGTCTGTGATAGATCACTAAGTATGATAGGCTCTAAATTCATCCAAGTGGCTGCAAAGTCGGTATTAGACCTATAGATTCCTATAGGTGGATTCGCTCACACCATTCTGTGTAATGGGGCACATTGATGTATACACCTTCTATTTGCCTTTATCTTATCTCTCGTCATTCTCTTCTGTTTCCCACTTATCTTGCATCTGGATCATAATGATCATGAAATGGTACATTAGGACCACTGATCTCACGATATTTTGACTCCCTCAAGCTTAAAGGAAAGAAAGCTTCACAGAATTTGAGTATTTAAGTTAACCTAAAATTTTTGCCTTTGCTTTTCTGGAATTAATATATTTTTTAATTTTAAAAATGTGATTTCATTATCTATGAGATTCTGAATGTCACTAGTGGTAGTGAACATCTTTATCATCTCCCTGAATTTTTTTTTTTTTTTAATTGTTGAGTTGGAGTCTCACTCTGTCACCCAGACTGGAGTGCAGTGGCTGCTCACAGCCACCTAAGCCTCGATTTGCTGGACTGCGGCTATCCTTCCGCCTGAGCTTTCCGAGTAGCTGGAACTACAGGCGCGTGCTACCACACCCGGCTAATTTTTGATTTATTGTAGAGATGAGGTCTCGCCAAGTTGCCCAGGTGGGTCTCAAACCCGCGGGCTCAGGCAATTCACTCATCTCGGCCTCCCAAAGTACGGGATTATAGGCTGAGTCACCGAGCCCGGCTGTCATCTCCCTGAATTTAAAAAGAATGGTATTTATTTATTGTTCTGAATCTTATAAATATCTAACTTGCGGTTTAGCGATTGTCTTTCTCTTCTTACCTTACTAAATCTTTTGAATTTTATTTTTCTTTGAATCAGAAACAGTTATTTAAATGATCAAATATTTTTAAATCATCTATTAAGATAATCTTCAAAAATTTAATCTTGAGCATGATGACTTATGATACATTTTTATATTATTCTTGAAATAAAGCCTACCTGATACTATTTGTAAATATCATGGCTTAAAGTTTTCATCTGCATTTATAAATTAGATCAACCTATGGATTTTTCATTATGTGCACTCCATGCTTAGATTTGATTTCAAGTTTGCTCTAGTATCGAGAAAAAAAGTTGATTAATTTTTTCTTTCATTCTATTTTTCTTAATTTTGTTTCTAACTTAGATATACTCTTCTTTTTGAAGCTTTGGGAAAAAGAAATCTGCAGACTATCTAGAACTGACCTCCATTTTGGACATACTTCTCTTGCAATTTTTATTTCAAATTCTATGGTTATTCATTTACTTAGCTATTTTTATTCTCCTTGAACCAATTATTATATGTATATTGGCTAAAAATATTAAGTTAATTGAAATTTAAAGTTTAATTGCATAAATGTTGATGTTTGTTTACTTATTTTTGTCTTCTTCCATTTTTCTTGATCAGATTTCCTCAAGGCTTATATATCTTATAAGTTTGTTTATATTAATCAAGTCTACATTTCTTGTTACATTTTCCTACCTTTATAAGATTTATGTTCTTTTTATTTCTAAATTAGTTTTGTTGTTTTCTATCTTCTTAAATTGAAATCTAGTTGATATAGTGTCGATAGTTCTTGTCTTCTGTTACATATATTTAAGGTTGTACTTTTCTCTGATTGGCATTCTGAATTATGACAAATACATAGTGATCTCAATGCCATTCATTTTCAAGTACTTTCTAATTATCATTTTATTTATCCTTTTATGCAAAGAAAAATTTCGTGGCATGTCTCTTCCTTTACATAGGCATGCACTTGGGGGTGGAGGTGCTTTTGCTGCGAATTTCCATTTTTTTCCATAACTGTCAGAAACTTCGCTTCATGTTTTTTGCTTTGGATAAATTGTTGAAAGTTTCTTTACTGACTGATATGTGGTCTGCTTTACTGAATAGTCTAGATTTGTTTGAATAAAAATTTATTTTCAGTTTTCTTGATACACAATTATATTTATCTATTACTTCAAGCTGGTTAATTGTTTCATTATTATAATCCCTCTATGATTTGTTTCAAAAATATGTTTTCTTATAGTTTCAGAGGAAAGTGAATTAAAGAAGATTCCATTATAGTGTGGATTTGTCAATTCTTCTTGTATAGCTAGCAATGATTTCTTTTAAATTTAATATATTGCAACAACATTTTTTTAGGCCCAGAATTATCATTACCTGATGTGTTGATAAAGTAAACCTTTGGTAAGCACTAGATAATATCTAACATTTTTTTAGCTTTCTGTGTAGTAGGCAATGTTTACGTACTTTGCATCATTATTAAATTGACAATGTTATCAGTGCTGTTATTATTGCTACCTTGCAGAAGAGACAACCGATGAAAAGAATAACTGAATTACTCTCAGTTAGCAAGCAAAGGAGCTGCCCTAAACTAAAAACCACACAGACCGCCCCAGAGCCATGCTCGTTCATTATGCCATGTGGTTCAGTGTCAGTATCTTTCACTTTTTTCCCTCATAGATTCTATTTTGTGTTTGTTTTTATAGTATTTTCTGTCCTATATGATCTCATTCTTTGTTTTAAGCCACATATTGCCTGCTTGTTTTCTGCTTATTAATACCACATAGCTGAATTTTTAAATAAAATTTAATAGTCTTTAGTAAAGAATATATACACATACTTTTTTTTAGATAGTCCTTCAAGTTTTCATATTAAAAGCATCTCTTTTTTTTTCTACCCCAAGTCAATTGTTTTTAATTCCAGGGAAAGAATACAATATCTACATTTCCAAATTGGTTCTTGGTTTCCCCATGGCAGTTTTATTTCTGTCTTTAATCTTGAAGTAATCCATTTGTTCTTTCATGACTTTTGGCTCTAAATCATGGATAAGTCTTCTTTATGCTATAAATTAGAGCTTTTCTAAATTTGTACTTGTTTCTTTGAGTCTTATTTGTAAGGGAATATTTATACTTCATTCTTCCAGTTGACCTCCTCTGACTTGACATATCTTTTCATATATCCAACAGTTTTTTATTGTTTACTTTCATTTTATATCTTCCATATATTGTGATATATATCACATATATAACATATAGATGATTTTTCCAATTATAAACACTGAGCTGACTTCTCTCTTAGCTCATGTGAGTCTTTGATTCTTGTATATCCAGATAATAAACATGTTCTGAAAAAGTGAGAACATCTGATGACTGGAAATAGGAATTGAAGAATGGTGAGAAAGGTAGGAGAGAGACAGAACAAGGTTAGAAATGCTCTGTGTAATAATGGAGAGGGGTTATTTTATATCACAGGAGTATTTTGGCAATATCTAGGGACATTCTGATTGCCACAACTGGAAGGAGCTATAGGCATTTAGTGGGTAGAAGCCAGAAATGTTGCTAAACCTCCTACAATTCACAGAATAGCTTTTCACAACAAAGTTATCCAGTCTAAAAGGTCAATAGTTTTGTGCCTGAGAAACCATGGCTTACAGGTTTATAGAAATGAAAAAGTAGCTCATGGTGGAGAAAAGGTAGGGGGCAAGGAAGTTGAAAGAAGGTCAGTAAAAGGGAACAGAAATAACATCATTGCTCCAAAAAGGAGTAGATGCTGAAAATGGCACGTGTAGGCAATTTTAAAGAAGTGCTCTGACAAAAAGTAAAAAATGATCCTCCTTTCATCTCCTCAAGTACTTTTAGCAAAAATCTATGTTACTCAGCTTACACTGAGTGTTGCATTTCTGATATTTGTCTATTTGGGTTTTCTACACTATTCTAAAAATCACTCTCTAGGAGGCAAAACAGAAAATACCAAAAAGTCCTTGTAGCATTGTCATTACATTTAAAATTATTGAAATTTTTCTTAGCCATGCCAAAAACTCCATAACCTTTGAGAAATAACTGGGGTGCAACAGCTAGCTAGTATGACAAATAAACTATTTTTTTTAATGTCTTAGCACAAACTACATCAATTTTTATTATTGAAGGCCAACACTCAAATTTTATTATTTAAGTTACCACTCAGCAGGAAGCTTTCTTTCTATGATAGTTTAGGGACTTGAGATCCATTTACTTTGGGTTCTACCATTCCAGATTCTTCTCATCTAGTTAGCAACTAGAAGACAAAAGAGTGAAAAAAATACCTTGAGTGCTTGTTCAGTGGATCTAGCAGGAGAGCATAGCTACTCACATGCCCTTGACCAAAAACAGTTCTCCTCTATTGGGAAAAGTTGTCCTCTTCAACTGAGCTCAAAGTTTGGGGAGGGATGCATGAACGCTTGTTAGGAAGGAAGGAGACACCTACAAAAGACCCTGAATAGCCCAAGCAATCCTGAGCAAAAAGAACAAAACTGGAGACATCACATTACCTACTTCAAAATATACTATAAAGCTAACCAAAACAGCATGGTACTAGCATAAAAACTGGCACATAGATCAAGGAAACAGAATAAAGATCCCAGAAATAAATTTACACATTTACAGTCAACAAATTTTTGGCATAAGTGCCAAAAGAGCACACCATTGAAAAATAATAATCTCTTCCATAAATGGTATTAGTACAACTGGGTATTCACATTCTGAAAACTGCATTTAGACTCGTATCTCACACCACAAAAATCAACTCAAAATGCATTAAAGACAAATATGACACCTGAAATTGTAAAGCTTCTAGAAGAAAATACAGAGGAAAAACTCCTTGACATTTGTCTGGGCAATGATTTTTTAAAGTGAGTTCCAAAGCACAGGCAACAAAAGCAAAATAGGCAAATAAAATTGCATCAAACTAAAAAGCCTCTGCACAGCAAAAAAAAAAAAAAAAAATGAAATAAAATAAGACAATGATTGGTTTCAACAGAATGAAAAGACAAAACTACAGAATGGGAGAAAAATGTTTGCAAATCATACATCAGATAAAGGGTTAATATCCAAAATACATTTTAAAAAATAACTCAAAAGTAAGAAAACAAATAACCTGATTAAAAATGAGAAACAAATCTGAATAGATATCTCTCAAAATAAGATATACAAATAGCCCACAGGCATAAGAAAAAAATCTTTGACATCACTAATAACTGGAGAAATTCAAGTTAAAACTGCAATGAAGTGTGAAGTATCATCTCACATCTGTTAATGTGGCTGTTATGAAAGAGAAGAAAAATAATTGCTGGCGAGTTTGTAGGAAAGAAAGAACCTCTGTACACTATTGGGAATGTAAATTAGTATAGCCATTATAGAAAACAGTATGGGGTTTCTTCAGAAAATTAAAACTAGAACTACTGTATGATTCAACAATTTCATCACTGGGTATTTATCCAAAGGAAATGAAATCAGTATGTCAAAGAGATATCTGTACTCATCATTTATTGTAGCATTATTCACAATAACTAAGGTATAGAACCAACATAAGTGTTTATCAATAAATAAGTGGATAAAGAAAATGTGATATATATGTGTGTATATACACACACACACACACACACACACACACACACACACACACACAATGGAATATTATTCAGTCTTAAGAAAAGAAGGAAATCCTGTCATCTGTGATAACATGAATGAGCCTGGAGAATATTATGCTCAGTAAAATAAGTTAGACACAGGAAGACAAATACAACATGATCTCAACTGTATGTGGAATGTAAAAAAGTTGTGCTTATAGAAGTGGACACTGGAATGAAATTAATCAGGGGATGGAGTACTGGAGTAGTTAGGGAGATGGTCAAATGATAACAAATTTCAGTTAGAAGAAATAAATTCAAGAGCTCTATTGTACGACATGGTGACTATAGTCAGTAATAATGTATTATAATCTTGAAAGTTATTAGAAGAGCTTTTAAGTGTTTTCACAAGAAAATGGTAAACATGGAGGTAATGCATATGCTAATTCAACTTTTTCATTTTACAATGCATGCATGTTTTGAAACTTGTGCATGATAAATAATAAACTTTTACTTGTCAGTTGAATATGTAATTTTGTTCTTTTAAAAAGAAGAGAGACTTATCAAAAGGGTGCCTGAATGAATATTTGTATACCTAACCCTTAACTGTACCCCACAACATCAGAATAAAAAATATTGATTAAAAAAAAAGAAGAGAGAAAGAACACACCTTAAATACCTATATGTGGAATTGAGATACATTATGATTTTTTTTTTCACATTTCAATGGGGAGTACCAGTCATATGACCTCACCTAATTACAATTAACTTGGGGAATGTAGTAGTTGTTTGGGCTGCCAATTATTAGCAATAACTCTGGTGAATAGTTGATTAGCTTTGATACACGTCACAAGGATATTTCAAGTCTATGAGTTATTATTTGTTTTTATCTGAGCTATGATAGAAACTTACCAAAATAAATTCAATTGTTCCCTTATCGACATAACTTTTGACCTTATTAGGAAACAAACCATGACAATGTCTTCTGCTTTTTTCACATTTTTCCATTCCTGTCAAAGGAACACCCACCGTCTAGGTGCCGGAAGGGATTCTTTTCTTTCTAGGCTTATGTTGTCAAGTTTTCCTCCCATTGGAGGAAGATTGAGAATTTCTACTTGTAAAAGAATTTGTTTTTATCCACTGCACAAGTATGTAATACATTTATATATATCAAGTAATGGATATTTTTAAAAAAATTCTGGTTTTTTAATCTTATCTTGCTTATGTTATAGTTTACAAGAGCATAAACATATTTGGGGGCATATACATGGTGCTCTTCTGTAGTCTTTATGCAAAATAAGAATTTTTCTTATTTTTACATTCAGTATTTATTTCAATGAGAATTTGGAAGAGGTTGGCATAAATGAATGTGCTCAAAGTATGCACTGATTACTGACAGCACTGCTTATTCTAAAATTCTACTCTTATAAGTCTCAAATATGAAACACTAAAGCATTCAGTCATTATTTCATGTGTGATCACAGAAATTCTGAAGTGAAACCTAGAAAGTTCCTGATCACATTAAAGTGTATGTTGTTTTCATCAGTTTATACTAGAATAAATGAAAGAAATTTTGTTCTAATATTTATAAAAGGACATCGAAGATAATCAATTTGAAGTGTGAGAAGACCAGAGTGGTGGTTTGTGATGAGCAAGATATGTAAAGCAGTCTGCTTTTTAAATAGTTGCTGCTGTATTGTTCCGATAAAAGTGTTTTGCATAGAAAATGCATAAAAATTTATGTATGTGGCACTAATCACAAAGGAAATGAATATTGCCTGATTTTTTGAAATGCAGATAATCCCATTGAATTAAAATCACTTTATTTAAAGCTTAGTAGAATTATGCAAAAACAGTATAAAAAATACTTCAAATTTATTCACTGAGGACATAGGAAGTATTAGCACATCTTCCAGGTCCCCATTTCAAGTCACAGGAAACGAATGACATGGGACCAGCCAGACTTGGAACCCAGCTAGGAACAATTTGGAGATTTTACTGTTCTAAGCAAATATATGTTCAATTTAAGGTAAGTAAACAGAAGAATAGACAGAAAAATAATTTTAGAAAGAAAACTAGAGGATGGAGTCATAGACAGCACTCCCATTGTTGGTGGGAGTGTAAATTAGTACAACTTCTATGGAAAGCAGTATGGAGATTACTCAAATAACTAAAAGTAGATCTACCATTTGATCCAGAAATCCCAATATTAGTATTTATCCTAAGGAACAGAAGTTGTTATATAAAAAAGACACCTGCACCCGCATATTCATTGCAGTGCAATTTGCAATTGCAAAGATGTAGAATCATCCTAAATGCTCATCAGCCAATCAGTGGATAATGAAAATGTGGTATATGTAGGGTTAGGGTTAGGGTTAGGGTTAGGGGATAAGCGTTCTCCTGGTATCTAATGGGTGGAGGCCAGCAATGGTACAGAACATCCTGTGATGCACAAGACATCCTCTAACATCCCAAGATTATCCAGCGCCAAATGTCAGTAGTGCCAAGGCTGAAAAAATTTGAGATCCTAGGGATTCAGTAGCTTATAAAACAAAATCTCCACTTTCATGGAGATGTTCTCTCTTTGTTAGAGTAACACAACAAACAAGCAAATACACAAAATGGAGGAAAAAAACAACTCTTCAAAGGCATTAGTGGTAGTAAGGGGTGCCATTTTTTATAGGGTAGAAATGGAAGTTTCTCCAAAATAGATTATCTTTTGAGCAAATATAATATGATACAAGGAATGAGTCATGAGGTTTTCTGGACAAAGAGTCCATGGGGCTGAAGATAAGTATGCGCAAACAAGGACATGTGTGTAATATGTTCAAAGAAGGGCAAGGACATCTGTGTGCCTGGATGACAATAACAAGATGATTGGTAGGAAATGAGGCCAGGAGATAAATGGTTCCCAAGTCATGTAGTGCTTCGTTAGGCATGACAAAGACTTGGGGTTTTTCCTCTGGATGAGAGTAAAATTCACTGGAAGGTATAAACAGATAATAGACATGATCTGATTTATATTTTTAAAATAATTCTCTGCCATATGAATAGACTGGAAGGGAGATAGTGTTGTTTAGTGAGACAGGTCCAACCAATAAATTGTTGTGGATTGGGCCAAAGTAATCATAATGGAAATAGTGAATTTTTACTGGATTCCAGATCTCTTTTGAAAGTAGAGCCAACACACCCTGCCTTTGGGGTTGAGAAGTTCAAATCAGCAGAGCTCAGGAGCCAGAATAAGAGCAAATCTTCTCTCAATTGGTTCCTGAGTATATTAGTGAAAGAACCCACCTTTACTTCTACCACCTATTGATTTCTGACTGTATATATCCTGGCTATGGAGGGGCAAGTACTATACAACAGGACCTCCCAACTAATAAGCAGTCTGTGTCCTGTAGAAATCAGGCTGTCCAGTAGGAGGTGAATGGCAGATGAGTGAGCAAAGCTTCATCTGTATTTATAGTCATTCCCCATTGGTTGCATTACCACCTGAGCTCTGCCTCCTGTTAGATCAGGGGCAGCATTCTATTCTCATAGGAGAGTGAACCCTATTGTGAATTGCACTTGTAAGGGATCTAGGTTGCACACCCCTTATGAGAATCTAGTTCCTGATGATTCGAGGTGGAACCAGCACTGGGGAGTGGGGGCAAATACAGATTAACGTTAACAGGGAGGTTTGATTGCACAGCGACCATCATAAATCATTTACTTGCAGACTCATATCAAAATCCTGTAAGTGAGTGGCAAGTGAGTTGCGGGACTTCAATTTTACGGCTGCATCTGGCAACAGGCTTTAAGTCAAAATCTGACACTTATTTTAGTCCTCACAGGAGGACTATTTTTTATTTTATTTACCCATTATTTTATTTACCACATTTGTCTGCACCACTTTTTGCTTTTTACGATGAGCTGTATAATTATTTCAATACATATCACATTGTAATAGTAATAGAAATACAGTACACAATAAATATTATGCGCTTGAATCATCCCAAAACCATTCACCTCTCATCCCATCTGTGGAAATGTTGTCTTCAACAAAACTGGTCCTTGATGCCGAAAAGGTTGGAGACTGCTGCTATACAAAGAAAGTACCTAACTTGAAACACCATTATATAAGATAGGAACACCAATCTGAAACACCGATCCATTATATAAGATAAAAACTCATCTTTTCAGGGTATTGTCTTCCTACTGAGCTTTAACTGAGTCTTTGGCAAGCCATATCACCTTTCATTAGCCTAACTGCTTCTTGATGATGAACAATGTGGTAAAGCAGTAGGTATAAACCCACGGTTGCACTTCCCATGTTGTAAAGTGAATTATTTAGTAAGAAGCAATGTGATGGAGATTGTTTTGTGTGTCCATGGATGGTGGTGCCTGTAAAAGCATTAGGGGCAGTGAAGACAAATCCATTTTCAGAATTCATGTTCATTCAGTGAGATTGAATATTTCAGTGTACTCACTTGCTACCAGATAGCTGTCTGGCTTTCCCTAAATGTGGTGTCATATCAGGAACTGCTGATCTCTGCTATTAACAGATTAGGCACTCAACTTTAGTGCTATCCAGGTCAGCCTTGGTGATGAGAAGACCATGTTGCTAAACCCCATATGTAGCTTCCAACCTTTCCACGATGGTTGCTTTGCTCACCAGCATTGTGATAACACAGGAATGAGGCTGGCTGATACCAACAGAGGGTGTTTGTTATTTTATCCACCTTGTTAGTAAAAGTCTTCTTTGCAGAAGATACCCTTTAATGGGCATTCACGTAGGGCACAGACATCTTCAAAGTATGTGCCCATTTTGAAAATTCTATCCATATACCTCTACGTCAGAATTCCTTGACGAAGTGACATTTTGGATCCATGAATATGAACATTTATGATCCATGAATACCCTGGAAAATCTGAGTATTTATTTTGACATTGTTATAGTCATTTTACTTTTCACCTTTTCCTTTTTGTAGTCATTCTCATAAATAGAATTTTAAAGGAAAGATTTACAGGAAGATTTATGTATGGTAGGCACTTTTGGCAATTAGCTCAAGTTCCTTCTTCAAAGGGACCAAGTCTTCAATAAAAGGTCTGAGAACTGACTTATTACAGAGAACTGTATGAGAAGCTAAGATTCACCACTGTGATTATTTAAGTTAATTTTTTTTTCTTTTTGCTACCAGATCTACAGTTTTTCTTTTTCCATGGTTCAAGCATTATTCTAGTGAGCTGACCAACTATTTCGTTGGTAAGGACACCATGATCAATTAAACATAACCAAATATCTCTGCAAGCCGAGGCATTTTGATTACTAGCATGTCCCTGCTTCCCTTTTTAGTAGATGCCTTCATCTTGTTCCTTTTTAGTAGATATCTTCATCTTGTGGCTAAGTGACATCTGCTACCTCTGTATTTCATCAACCCCATTGAAATCAGGGAACCCATCCCAATGGTGTCATTTTGCAATTACAGTTGACTTGCTGAAAATCCACAGGTGAGAAAATCGACATGCCTGGGGAACTGTTGGCCATTAGGTTCTGTTAACCACAGTGCAAGGCAGAAGCCTGGTCAGAGAAGCACGTCAGAACCGAAAAGCAAATCTTCCTCCTCAAGTGTCCTTCTAGTGCCCTCTACTGATAGCTGACATTGTATGGCTGGCAAAGAAGAAATATTATTTACAGGGTCCAAATTCTTTATCTCAGAAAAAGAGTTTTGAAGCAAAAGGAGCAATATATTGATAACTAACAAATCTTCTACTGTAAAAGCCCAAGGAGGATAATTTTAAGACTGATATGGAAACTCCACAGCATTGAGGAATCCGAATTCTTTAAATTTTTGCTCTGCCTTCCTTGAAGATGTTTTAATAGCACATCCAAATAATAGCAAACAAAATAAAAACAGGAAAGAGAAGTATGCTTTCTTCCTTTAAAATTGGTGACTTGGAATTTGCACACCTCTTTTCCACATATAAACCAATGCCCAGAACTTAGTCACAGGGACACAGCTAATTAAAGGGAGGCTGAATTATGCAGTCTTTAGCTGGGCAGCCTGTGACAAGCTAAAATTCAAGGTTTCCATTGCTACAGAAGGAAAGGATAAAGAATATTGGGTGCCAACTTCAGTACTGTCTCAATGCCATTAAGATTAGAATGCTTATTAGATATTCAAATCTACCTCATATACCATTTCTGAAATGAATTCACATATTACTTGTTTTGTAATCTAATTTTTCCACTTAAAAATATGTGATCATATTTCATGGCAATAAGTATCTTACTGCAATATGAAACCAAATATTGTATCGGTTTTCATTTTACTGAAACCCTATCATGTATTAGATAAGTTCTTTAATCCTAGACATTTTTGCTGCTTCCAGTTCTCAGTATAAGAATAAAGTTCCATGTAGATAAGACTCTGCACACATCCTTATTTTTTTTAATTTAAGATAACATTCTGAAAAACTGCATTGTTCATTCAATAAGTATATGAATTTTTAGTGAGTTTTATGTGTTGACAAATTACTTTTTAGAAAAATATAAACAATCCAAAATAATGCATGGGAACTCCTATTTATCAACTCTATTTTTGTTTTATTTTTATTACTTGCTCATTTGTTATAGTAATTTGCAATTCTTCCTATCTATATCCTTGTAAAGTAATTAATAAGATATACAGAAATGTGTCTTGGTCAGAGATTTACGTGTGTGTGTGTGTGTGTGTGTGTGTTAAAATGTGACTTCATTATATTTTTGAATAGACTATTTTTTAGTATATGGAAAATATTGATTTCTGTATATTCACTTTTTCATCTGGACAAATTATGTGCTTCTCCATGATTGCCTTGAACTAAAAATAGTTATCAGATTTCTGTGACTGTAGTATTTAAATTTTAAATTATTTCTCAGCTAAAATATTCAAAACATTGTTAAATACAAAAGTTGATACAAATTGATCTTGCCTATTTCTCATATAATTAGAATACCTATATTATTTTATCACTGAGTATGATAATGCCATTAGTAAAACTGTTACTGTTTATCGTAATTGAGAAGCAACTTTCTATACCAATCTATCAAGATTCCATCTCCCAAACTGTTACGTAGTTTCTTTTCATCAGGGCTGCAGCATCAGCAGTATCCCGCTAATGTCAGGCTGCACTTAAAACAAAATATCTGAAAAATGGTGGAGATTTGTGGGTTGGTTAGCAAAGCTTACTGTTTAGTGAGATAATTAGAGGTAGCTCATTGTATTTTGGAGTTTGGGGTGTCTGACTTGACACAGACACTCTTAAACTGATAAGGGCTTTGAAAAGAATGAAAGTAGTCCTGATATTACAAGTCAAAAGAAAGCCATTCTCGATCACATGCACAAGTCAAGAAACGTCACTTTCCATTGCTCTGGTATATGTCTCACACATCGCTTTTAACGCTAACACGTAGGTGAGCGCCTTGCACTTAGTAGGCATTCAATACACATGGCTGAATGAATTTGGAGATTACATTTTTAAGAATGTTCTGCAATGTACAACACAAAACTCATTTGTAATATTTATTAGGAAGAGAATTGACACAGAGATATTCATAGATCCGAATGGTTAGAAAAAGAAAAGACTAGTCTTTTCTGCTTTTCTGTCTTCAAAATGAACATAATAGAAGCATAAAACATTCAGAGAAGACTTAATATTTTCAACTCCATTCATTTATCTGCACCTAGAATGATTCCACCTATTATTTACTTCTTTGACCCTTTAATTAACTTTTTTGTGAAATGGTTGTCTTTTCTGGAATGTACCTTTTTGTTATAATTTCACTTTTTATGTATTAGAATGTTTTGTTTTTAGCAAGTATGTAGCAACTGAAACTCATAATTCTTAATAAATGTCTGAAGCGCTCACACATACAAACAAGTGACCTGCCTCACTTCAGGGCATTAGTTTAAGTAGAATGTCAGAGAGATATTGCCTACTTTCAACAGTTACCCTGCTTGCCAGAGCAAGCTACCTTTGAAAGACAGCCTTTGAAAGCATGGAGTCAAAAAGCTTGGTGCGTCACAAGCATTTCTCCATTCCCACCATCTGTGACCAGACAAAAATGTCCATGCCCTTATCCCCCAATTATCTTTTGACGTTGATGACTATAGGTAAAGAGAAACAGGCTTCACACGCGGGCCACATCTTAATAGAGCTTAAATTAGCTGAGCTAAGTTTAGAATACTTTAACATATACCTAATGATCCCAGTAAGTGATAATGAGTAGCTTCTGTGGCACTGGGTGGGTGGATAAAGCTTCATGTCTGAACTGCACTTGTGTAAGTTCCAGATACTATAAAAGTTTAAATGATTTCGACTGTGATCACGGTCCAGACCACAGCATGTGAGCAACCCAGAGGACATTAGCACCGATATTCTACAAGAGACCCATTTCTGGCAACTGTGTGAACTTTTTTTTTTTTTAGATAAAAATGTATTAGTGCTTTATATGAATAGGACAAGAGTTTCAATATGAATTACAAGAGGAGGAAATAATAAGCAAAATATTGGCAAAGCTGTACTGACAACTAATAGGCTTTTAAAAATTTAAACAAGAAGAAATAATAAAAAGAAACAAGAATAATAAGCTAAATTAAATAATTGTGGGAAAAAACAATTAATGATGATAAAGATAAAATTAGCATGTAATTTATTCAATTACAGAAAAATAATGATTGATAAAGTGAAGACCTAATATTGTTAAATAACATTAATAAAATAGACAAATTCAGATAAGTTCACTCACCACACAGAAAGAAGACTAAAAAAAGAATGTGTGAAAAAAAGAATATACTAAGATTGATATGAAGGTGATTTTAAAAATAGAATTCTAAAGTGCTAATTTGAAAGTCACAAAAAAATGCACTATTCTGAGGAAACTTTTAATTTTAAAATATTATTCAAGAACAGATAGAATAATTTACTAGTAATAATAATAGCTGAATAATAATGTAAGAAACTGGGAAAGACATGAAGAAACTAAGCAGAAAAGTGGTATCACATGCAAATGGTTTTAAAGCTAGGTTTTATGAAAATTCATTTCTATTCTATTTTAATTGCTCAGGGATTTAAAAAATCTGAAGAGTCTCTCGAATCATTTTGCAAAACTTGCATAACATTAAAAAAACAGATATACAAAGGAAATTTACAGATAACGCTAGTTTTGCATACAGAGTTAAAATCCTAAATATATTAGCAAAAACACCTATTATATACTCAAGTGAGATTCATTCTGGGAATGAAAAACTTGTCCAGTGTTAAGAAATACAGTAATAAGCCGGGCTCGGTGGCTCAGCCTGTAATCCCGCGCCTTTGGGAGGCTGAGGTGAGTGGATTGCCTGAGACCGCGGGTTCGAGACCCACCTGGGCAACTTGGCGAGCTCTCATCTCTACAATTAAAAAAAAAAAAAAATCAGCCGGGCGTGGTAGCACATGCCTGTAATTCTAGCTACTTGGAAGGCTGAGGCGGAAGGATCGACGGAGTCCAGCAGGTCGAGGCTGCGGTGGCTGGGAGTGGCCACTGCACTCCAGTCTGGGCAACAGAGTGAGACTCCAACTCAAAAAAAAAAAAAAAAAAAGAAAGAAAGAAATACAGTAATAAAGTTCATTATATAAATTATACTATATAAAAGAAACGAGATCTTACCTTTTTTATATTGTTTTATCTCTAGTGACTATGACAATATCTATTTTACATTAATTGCTCAATAAATGTTATCAGAATGACTCTTCATTATCAATAAGTGAAGGAGAAAAAAGCTATAAAGTAACAATAGTTAGCATTTTATTGCTTGCTTACTATTTACCAGGCACTCTTCTAGGAGTTTAGTTTACTTAACCTAGTTAATTCCCACATCCACCTGTGAAGTGAGTGCAAAAAGTACATAAGCAAATCAAGGCATAGAATAAGTAAATTACAGTCATGTGGTGAAGCTGAATGAAGCTCTGAGCTCCTAGATATTACAGTATATGTTTGTAAGATTAACATGCCAGAAGGGCAATTGATAGGATTCCATATCAATTAAAAAAAAAATAAATGAAAAACAAAAAGAGTTTTAAAAAATCTCATTTATTAATATGGTAATAAGAAGTTTTCTTTTTTAATTTTTTTATTTTAAATATGTGGGGTACAATTCAGGGTTAGGTATACAAATATTCATTATGCAGCTACCCTTGTTGATGAGGTATGCCTCCGCCCCTACCCTGGCAGTTTCCCACTACTGCCAATCCCTTTCTTTTCCTTTTTCTTTTTTTTAATTATAAAGATGTGGGTACAATTCAGGATTAGGTATACAAACGTTGATTATGCATGTACCCTTGTTGATGAGGTATTTCCCTTACTCCCCTGGCAGTTTCTCTCAACTGCTAATCCTGCCCCCGCCTCCCCTGGCAGTTTCCCACTACTGCCAATTCCTTTCATGTAGTATTATGACAATTGTTCAAGGTCATCTTATGAGCGAGAACATATGGTACTCTGTTCTTTCTTTCTATGATAGATCGCTGTGTATGAGTAACTCCAAATCCATCCGAGTTGCTGCAAAGTCCATATATTTGTCTTTCTTTATGGCTGCATAATATTCCATTGTGTATATGTACCATATTTTTTTAATCCAGTTCAGCATTGATGGGCAACATGGTTGGTTCCATGTTTTTGCTATTGTGAACAGAGCTGCAGCAAACATACACGTGCAGGTATCTTTCTTGTAGAATGTTTTGAGTTCCTCTGGGTATATTCTCAATAGGGGAATTGCTGGGTCATATGGAAGGTCAGTTTCTAGTTCTTTCAGAAATTGCCACACTGTCTTTCAGAGAGATTGCACTAGTTTGCATTCCCACCAGCAATGTAGAAGCATTCCTTTTTATGGCCAGCATCTGTTGTTGTTTGTTTTATTAATGATGGGGAGAGGAGAACCTATTCAGTAAATGGTGCTGGGAAAACTGGCTGACCACATGCTGAAGATTGAAACAGGACCCTTACCTATCACTATACACAATAATTAACTCTAAATGGATCAAAAACCTAAACATAAAACCTCAAACTATAAGAATCTTAGAAAACGCAGGAGACACCCTTATGGAAATTGGAACTGGTACACAATTCCTATTCAGAAATCTAAATGCCTGTACCCTAAGAAATAAGATAGAAAAGCGGGACCTCATCAAACTGATGTGCTTTTGAAAAGCAAAAAAACCCATCAAGACAGCAGGGAGACAGTACACAGAATGGGAAAAAAATATTTGCCAACTATATATCTGACAAAGGTCTAACATCTAGGATCTACAAGGAACTCAAATACACTGAAAGGAAAAAACACATAGCCCCATCAAAAAGTGGGCAAAAAACATGAATAGATACTTCTCAAAAGAAGATATACAGCCAGCCAACAGACACATGTAAGAGTGCTCAGCCTCACTCGTCATCAGAGAAATGCAAATCAAGAGGGACTTTTCTCAAGACCAAAAGAATGAACATGCATATATATATACATACATATATATGCGTGTGTATATATGTATATATGAATGTATGTATGTGTAGGTATATATACATAAGCTATCATAATTCTGAGACATCATATTGACCATGAAACAATAGAAACATTCTCATTAAAATTAGCAAATAATACAAAATTAATGCAACATGATTTAGGACTTTAGGCCTGTTTTAGAGTTTTCAATGAGACAATTTTTAAAAACTTTGAATATT
Source organism: Cephalopachus bancanus (assembly GCA_027257055.1). NCBI lineage: Eukaryota > Metazoa > Chordata > Mammalia > Primates > Tarsiidae > Cephalopachus > Cephalopachus bancanus. The sequence goes on along the minus strand of JAPVLO010000210.1, from coordinate 9,404,480 downwards.
CTTAAGGAGTCAAAAGTATAACTATTTTTAGATAATATTTTGTTTTTATTTTGAAATTTTAATTGCAAAATATTCTAGACATATGGATGATAATATGACACCATTATATCGACTGCCAAAATAAAATAGATATGATATTTTGCCATATATTGATCTATCCTTCTCTTTATAAAAAAATGAATGAAATGTTACAGATAAAACTGAAGTTCCATCTTTGAATGACACTGGACCCTTTCACTCCCCCTTCCAAGTTAGTATAACCATTCTGAAATTGATTTGAGTATTTCTTATGCATGGTGTTAGTATTTTTCTACATGTATGTAAGCTTTTTCAACCATAGGTAATTTGGTTTGTATTTTTATAATTTACATAAATATATTTGTTGTTTTTCCCTAGTGTAGTCATTTATAAAACATTATATATTTGAGATCGATTCTTGTTGTTATACGAAGTCAATATATCAATTTAAATGCTGTAACTAACTTATCATGTAAATATACCATAAATGATTTACTATTCTTCTATTAAGAGACATGTACAATAAACATCATTGCATAGATCTCCCTATGCTCACACACAATTTTTTAAGAGTTGCCTGTCAGAAGACATATGTGCAACTTCAACACAACTAGATATTGCCAAAATGTTTGAATTCTGTTATCCTTACCAATACTTGGTTTTCCATCCTGAGGGGTACAGAATGCTAGCTCACTGATATTTGCATTTGTAATGCTAGCTCACTGATATTTGCATTTGTATTCCCAGCTATAATTTTCAGAGAGCAAAATTAACCCATTTTGAACATACAGTTTAATGGGCGTTGATAACCAAAGTATAGGAATTTTTGTCTTCCTCTCCATTACTAGGATTTCTGTCATTATGCATTAGATTTATATCCAGCAACATTTTAGTCTTTGTAAATGATTATCTGGTAGCTTTTGAGACTGTGTTTGGTTCTGCAGGTCCACTGTTAAGTATATAAGTTGAGATTTACTTTTAATGAATTTACTTAGGAATTATTATTTTTTGGAAAATTTTCACCAATTTCGGAACATTTTCAACCAGTATAAATTATATTGCTTTTTTTCTCCCAATTTCTTTCTCTAAATCCTATTATTCACATATAGCATCTTTTCTTATTTTTGATATCATCTTTATGCTTCATTCTATATAATTTCTTCACATCTAACTTGAAATTGTTGCATTCTAACTCTATATATGTCCATTCTGCTATACAACCAATCCACTAAGTTTTTAGATTCATTTATAATATTTAAGCTACATAGACATTCTGTTCAGCTTTTTTCCAAATCGAACTGTTCTTTAAAAATAGTAAACATATGATCCATTACTTGATACTTGAATCATTGTAAAAAGAGATTTAATATCTTCTTTTAGTTTGTTTTTCCATTATTAGACATTCATTTTTTATTGCTACTTATGATCTGCTTACTCGACCAGTCTATTTCTTCCTTGTGTATTATATAATTTCTGACAGTCATTTTACATTTATTAGGGCTTTTATTTCTTTCTTTTGGAATTCCTTATGCCTTAAGTTGTCAAAATATCTAGAGTGATTTGCTTGCTTTCTCAGAAACAATGTTCTTATAATTGGTTCAAAACCATTATCTGTATTAATTTCAAAGATTAAAAGTTCCAGGATCACTCAAGTAGCACAAATTGAAACACCAAATTTAGTGTTATGCTAGTGGTTTTACATTCTCAGGGTAAACTTTTCTACAGCCAGAGCTCAAGCAAAGATATAACATTTTTGTCATTGCTGATAATTTTTTAGTATGTATATTTGTACCTGAAAGTGAACAAATTTTCTAAATCAAGACAGGTTATTATTACAGAATTAACTGAATCAGTTCCTGTTTTCTTCAGTTCTCCTTTCTTGAGTTATCCTCTATAAAGGAGGAAACTTGAACAAGAATTTGGAGAATTTATATAAGATAAATTACCTCCTCTTCAAGAGAGGAAAATAGTTTTCTGCATTCTGGTGTAAGTAAATCTTTTAGAATTTAAATGATAACTCCAGTATCATTCTCTTTTAAAATAATACCTCCAGAAAGGAAGATCTCTTCTCCAAAGATATCTAAATCATCTTTTGACTTCCAAGTCCTGTCCTTTAACCCAGGTTTCAGGTTTCTTTGTTCAGAAAGCCTTAACCATGCAGACTCATCAAAATATTTCTGTAAGATAACACAGTCTCCTCGAGTAGATAAGTGATTTTTTTCAATATCATTTATTCAGGTAGGGTGCATGCAAGCCTTGGCTTGTCCAAACCAAATATGGGGAACTTAATTCCATTTCCACAACTCACTCCATTTAAAGGCATTATTTTTTTTACCTTCATGGATATTCATACTCAGACCGTGAATTGCCAGAAACACCAATTCCCTCAAACTGCATTCTAACACAATTGCAGTCATTTTCTGTTCTTTATTTCTGGTAACTGAGCATTCTTCTTTGTATTTTGTAAGTTATTCTATGCTTTAACATTTTAAAAAATCTCATACAGCATTTCTAAGTGTTTATATCTAAAGGATATTCAGGTTATGTTTGTCACATTGTCAGAAAAGAGCAATTCATGATTGCATTTTGTAACTGTAATAATAACAGAGGTCAATAAGGTTTCTAGATACAACATACATTCAACAGAAGTTCAACATGCGGCAATAATTAACTAAAAATGAGAGAGATGGAACTTCCTTCAAAATAGTAGCAGGCATATGCCCAAGGGAGTCAGACATTTACAGAAAAAGATAATGAAAGAGGAACTCCTGATGGGAGAGCAAAAGGAACTTTCATGTAACAATTTGCCAATGGTTATTAAATATTCCAAAAATATTTATAAGTTTTCACTTGCAGTACTTATACCTTAGAAATTTATTCAAGAAAATTATGAGGGATGTGCACAAAGATGTCTGCAAAAGATGATCATAAAAGTGTTTTATATAGATAAAAAGAGATGATAAAATGGAAAATAATCAAAATGGCTCAATAATAGAGTATTTGTTAGGCAAATAATGAGATATAGAATTAAGCAGCATGTAGAAATTAGAATTATATTGTAGGACAATATTAACATTAAAAATACTCAGCTGGGCTCTGTGGCTCAGTCTGTAATCCCGTGCCTTTGGGAGGCTGAGGTGAGTGGATTGTGCCCGCAGGTTCGATACCAGCCTGGGCAACTTGGCGAGACCTCATCTCTACAATAAATCAAAAAAATTAGCCAGGCATGGTAACATGTGCCTGTAGTTCCAGCTACTTGGAAGGCTGAGGCGGAAGGATCGCTGGAGCCCAGCAGGCTGAGGCTGCGGTGGCCAGGAGCGGCCACTGCACTCCAGTCAGGGCAACAGAGTGAGACTCCAACTCAAAAAAAAAAAAAAATACTCATAATATACCAACTTATAAAAAAACAAGGCACTGAAGTATATTTAGAATTTGATATTTGATGTGTTAAAAGTATATTAATTATTAAGCATTGCCTATGTGACAGGCAATCTTGACATGTATTAATTCATTTACTTGTAATAAAAACCCTATCAAGAGTTATTTTATTCATTTAATACCTGAGAAAACTGAAGCTTGGTTACATGACCAATGAGTCACATTTAGGTAGTAGAAGGCTGAAATAAGAGGCAAGTTATGTGCCTTCAGAGCCTTCCTGGCAATAAAGGTGTATGGTGAGACTTGTTTGTGTCACTCCTTTATGTGAGATTTTGACTAATTGTACTTTCAAAAATCAAGGCAAACAAAAATAATAATCAAAGTGATAACACGAGTTCCCAGTAGGTACTTAACAAAGATTCATGTAAACGGCATAGTAATGTTAAAGCCTTGGAATATTTTAGGCCTTGCTAAATGTAACGTATGAAAACTGCCTTCTGGCTAGAGATAATGCATATCTCAACAAGGACAAAGAAAAAAATATTAAAAGGTAGAAATACTTTTCCAAATACCGTACTATCACTGCACCAAAAAACACACATGTTTTGGGGATCATGAGTTTAAGTGTAGAATTGAAGTTAAATCTGGAAAAGTGCAAAATAGGAAAACAAAGGGAATTGCATTTTATCGCATTGTTACTATCTGCCATTTCAAGCAATATAACAAACAGAAAGGAACACTCTCTAAAAGAAAATGATATTTATTTAGGAGTAGCATTGCAAAGGAAATGAACATATCATGGTAAATTATGTGTGTATTCAAAGAGATTCAGATGGGGAAGTTCTTAAAGGCAAAATAAGGAGGATTATATAAACTGTTTTGAACCAATTATCCTTGGCTATAAGGATCAATAGCAAGGGTGGCATTAGTCCAAGACTGACTGGACAGATACCCTTGCTGGGCATCCAGAGGAGTTGCTGAAAAGACATCCTTGCAGAAGTATTTTCTTTCTTTTTTTTTAAACATATTTTTTATTTTAAAATTATGGGGTGCAGTTAAGGGTTAGGTATACAAATATGCATTGTGTAGGTACCCTTGTTGATGAGGTGGCAGAAGTATTTTCTGTGCAAGTTTGCAGGGGCCTTTGTGTGAGGTTGTGTTTTGTGCAGTCTTTTGTGATAGTTCTTGTTATCAGGCATACATGAATAAACACTCTTCCTTAACAACTTTCTTATGCTCCATTTTTCAGGGTTTGACGCAAGTGACTCCATTTTGATTCTAACGATTTTCACAGTCACGTTTTGAACACATGCTTTAAATTAATTATCAAGGTAACCAGTTTCAGACATTTTCCCTCTACTACTTTCTAGTATCTTATATATTAATATATATTTATGTAAAACCTCAAACCATAAGAACTTTAGAAAATGCAGGACACACCCTTATGGAAATTGGAACTGGCATTCAATTCCTGAGCAAAACACAAAATGCACAGTCCATAAGAGATAAGATAGACAAGTGGAACCTCAAACTGACAAGCTTCTGAAAAGCCAAAGAAACCATTAAGAGAGCAGGGAGAGAGCCCACAGTCTGGGAAAAAGTATTTGCCATTTCCATGTCTGACAAAAGCCTAATATCAAGGATCTACAACGAAAAAAACAAACAACCCCATTACAAAGTGGGCAAAAGATATTTACAGATACTTCTCAAAAGAAGACATACGAGTGGCCAACAGATACATGAAGAAATGTTCAACCTCACTAGTCATCAAAGAGATGCAAATTACAACTACACTGAGATACCACCTAACTCCAGTCAGAATGGTCATTAACGATAACTCAAAAAATAATAGATGCTGGAGAGGATGTGGCGAAAAGGTAACACTTCTACACTGTTGGTGGGAGTGTAAACTAGTACAGCCTCTGTGGAAATCAGTGTGGCGATTCCTAAAAGCTCTAAAAATTGACCTTCCATATGACCCTGCAATCCCCCTACTGGGAATATACCCTGAAGAACTCAAATCATTTTATAAAAAAGATACCTGCACATATATGTTTATCGCAGCATTGTTCACAATAGCAAGATCATGGAACCAACCATGCTGCCCATCAAAAGAGGACTGGATTAGAAAAATGTGGTATATATACATGATGGAATACTATGCAGCCATAAAAAAGAACAAAATCATGAATTTCGCAGCAACCTGGCTGGAACTAGAGTCTATAATACTGAGTGGCCTCTCATAGGAACAAAGATCTGAGTATCAGTCTCTGAGTCTCAGTCTCAGTCAGTCTTGAACTGACTTATTCCTTTTAGATTACCTGTAAATATAAATTGCCAGCCTAAAGCACACCATTTGTCCTAACACAAAATACCTACAGGTTTCCTTCTTTATTTTTTTTAATTAGAATCCAGAAAGAAACTTTTAATTTAAAAGTGAACTACAGCATCTAAAGCAAAACCAGAAAAAAAATTCACGTAATTATTGCCATTGCCGTTTGACTGTCTTGTCAGTTACTCATTTTAAAGTACAGGGATTTTATAAGCCAACTCCCAGTCTTTTTCTATTTATCAAGCTGTGCTTGGCGAGATATGGGACAAGCTTGCCAGTTTGTAGGATTCCTGTGACACGTTCAATTGCCTAATAGTTACATTAAATTAAAAATGACTATTGGATAGCTTATGAAACATCTGATAAAGTGAAAATAGGCTAATTTGGTTTCACTAGCACATAATCTTTAATCCAGTTTCCAAGGTTACTTGTGTACCAAATGTATATTTTTTTATCTCAAAGTTTGACTCTTGTGTATCACACCAAATCTTTTTTTTTTTTTATTTTCACTCTGTATGACATCTTACAGGACATGGAATCATATTCACAACAAAAGCTCCAATTTAATTGTGCTTCAGACCCCAGGAGACTCAATCGTTGATTTCAAAGTGTTATTAGAGCAAAGGATGTAGAAAAGAGTGCCCTCATTTGCTTATTTTTCCCTTTATATCCAAAATGAAAACTATGTCATGCACGAGAATAAGAAGATATCAACTGCTTCCTTTCTGAGGGCTTATTGCAAAGTTTTTGCTGAAAACTGTTGATGTTCAAGAGAAATGTAAAGCATGACCCCTGTTCTCAGTGAACCCAAATCAAACCGGAGACAAAAGCAAATTCTTGAACAATTAATATATAATAGAAGCTAAGAATTAAATTTTGTGGAAGAGACTGTGGCAAATATTTTAAAAATTCAGATCAAAGAAAGGTACTGTATCAAAGAAAGGTTTCTTGAAGAAGGTAGGAATTCAGGAGTGCCATAAAGACCAAACAGAGAGAGTTTAACCAATGGCAGCATGGCTGGAAATTCTCATTGCCGAAGTCAAGACATGAAACATCCTCTAAGCACTTCTCAAAAACTCATTATGTCATTATTTTATTCTAGTACAATACACCATTTTAGGTACCTAGTTGTCAGAGACTTGAATGATCATTATTATGTTTCATTTTATATTTTAGAGAAAGGGTTTTGCTCTGTCACTCATGCTGGAGTGCAAAGGCACAATCATAGCTCACTGTTACCTTGAACTCCTGGGCTCAAGTGATCCTCCCACCTTTGCCTCCAAAGCTGAATTATCATTATTCTTTCTGTCTAAACATGTGTCACCAAATAGAGTTTTAATAAGTTCAAGTATTTACACTCATTTTTATGGTGTTCTTTCTACTATACACACACAAGTATTTATTTGTTCACTATTTATGTATTTTGTGTATAGACATTTCTGGAGTACATGTAACATTTTGTTACATATAGATAATGCACAGTGATCACATCAGGGTATTTAGGGTGATGATCACCCAAGTACAATATATTTTATTAAGGACCATCATCTTACTCGGCTATCAAACATTGAATTTATTCCTTTATCTAGCTGTGCATTTGTACCCTCTAACCTACTTCTCATGTTCCCAGCTCCCCCCACAGTCACACTTCCCGTGTTCATTATCTATTGTTTCATTCTCTATCTCCATATAATCAAGTTTTTTGATTCCCACATATACGTGAGGACATGAGATATTTGTGTTTTTGTACCTGACTTATTTTACTTAACATAATAACCTCCAGTTCCATTTATGTTACTGCAAATGCTATCTTATTCTTTTTTATGACTCTTGTGCATTCCATTGTATACCTGTACCACATTTTCATTATTCATTTATCGGTCGATGCACATATAGGTTGACTGTATATCTTTGCTACTCTGAATAGTGCTTCAATAAACATGCAAATAAAGGTATACCTTTAATAAGTTGATTTCTTTTTCTTTAGGTAGATACTCAGCAGTGGGATTTCTGGATTGAATGTTTATTCTATTTTTAGTTTTCTTTAAAATCTCCACACTATTTTCCATAGTGGCTATACTAACTTACATTTCTATCAACAGTGTATAAATATTCCCTTTTCTCTGCATCCTTACCAACATTTGTTATTTTTTGTCTTTTTATTAATAACAATTGTGTCTGGGGTAAGAGGATATTTCATTGAGGTTTTAATTTGTTTGTTTCCAATGATTACTGATGTTAACCTTCTTTTTTTTCATATACCTATTGGCTGATTGTATGTCTTCTTTTGAGAAATGTCTATTCATGTTCTTTGCCTACCTTTTAATTATTATTTTTTTCTTATTGAATTATTTGAGTTCTTTCTGTATTCTGGATATTAGTCCCGTGTTAGGTTGATTGTTTGCAAATATTTTTACCCATTTGACAGACTGTCTCTTCACTCTTATTTATTTATTTTTGCGTGTGGTAGCTTTCTAGTTTAGTAAATTGCCATTTGTCTACTTCTGCCTTTGTTCCCTGTGCTTTTGAGGTCTTCCCCATAAATTATTTGCTTAGACCAATGTCTAGCAGAGTTTTCCTTAAATTTTCTTCTAGTATTTTTATGGTTTCAGTTATTAAATTTCAGTCTAATCTATTTTGAATTGATTTTATATGTGATAGTTCCAGCTTCATTCTTCTGCCCATGGCTATCCAATTTTCCCAGCGCTATTTATTGAAGTAAATGTCCTTCCCCTAGAGTAAGTTATTATCAGCTTTGTCAAAGATCAACTGACTGTAAATTTGTGGCTTCTCTATTTTGTTCCATTGGTCTATGAGACTTTTTTAAAATTAAAAATACCATGGTTTTTGCTTATTATACCTTTGTTACATATTTTGAATTCAGGTAATGTGATGCCTCCAGCTTTGTTCTTTCTGCTTAGGATCGCTTTGACTATTCAGGCTCTCTTTTGGTTCCATATTAGTTTTAGGATTTTTTTCCTAAGAATGTAAAAAATAACATTTGCATTTGATAGGAATTATATTTAATTTGGAGATTGTTTTATGGGAAATATGGTCATTTTATTTTATTTTTTTAATGATGATACAACTATAGTTCTTTTACTCACTGTATTATTTGTATATGGCAAAGGTGTCTTTACCTAATTTTTCTTTAATTTTTTTATTGTAAAGATGTGGGCTACCATTCAGGGTTAGATATACAAACGTTCATTATACAGGTACCCTTGTTGATGAAGTGTGCTCCCCCCCCAGCAGTTTTCTGCTACTGTTAATCTTTTTCTTTCTTTTTTATTTCCTTTTTTAATTTTAAAGACGTGGGGCACAAGTCATGGTTAGGTATGCAAATTTCATTTTGCAGGCACCTTTGTTGATGACGTGTGCCCCCCTGCCGCAGGTTCCCACTACTGCCAATCTCATCTACCACTCCCCACCACCGCAGTTTCCTGCTACTGCCAATTCTTTTCTTATAGTATTGCCATAATTGTTCAAGATCAGCTTATGAGTGAGAACATGTGATACTCAGTTCTTTGTATCTTCAATGGATCACTCAATATTATAGACTCTAATATGGTCATTTTAATGACATTGATTCTTTCAATCTATGAGCATGAAATATTTTTTCATTTGTCTCTGTCCTCATAACTTTCTTCATCCATGTTTTGTAGTTTTTCTTATAGAGATCATTTGCCTGATTGGTTAAATTTAGTCCTAGATATTTTATTTTTTATAGCTATTGTAAATGGGATTGCTTTCTTGATTTCTTTATCAGCTAGATCACTTTTGGCATATAGAAACTATTGATTTTTACATGTTGATTTTGTATCCTGAAACTTTACTAAATTCATTTACCAAATCTTCGAGGTTTTTTGATGGAGTCTTTAGGCTTCTATTATCAAGATTCTATCATCAGCAGAGAGAGATAATTTGACTTCTACTTTTCCAATTTAAATGTCGTTTGTCTCTTTTGCCTGATTGTTCTGGCTAGTACTTCCAGTACTATGTTGAATAGGAGAGGTGAAAGTGGACATTCTTGTCTTACTCCAATTCTTAGACAATAATTTTCCAATTCAGTATGATATTAGCTCTGGGTTTGTTGTGCATGGCCTATATTACTTTGAAATATATTTATTTAATGCCTAAATTTTTAAGAGCTTTTCTTTTCTTTTTTGTTCCATGAAAGGCTGCTGAATTTTATCAAATGCTTATTGAGATGTTCACATATTTTTGGTCCTTCATTCTGTTGATGTGATAGATCATGTTTATTGATTTGCATGTGTTGAAACATCTTTGCAGTCTTGGTATAAATTTCACTAAATTGTGGTGTATTATCTTTTTGATGTGCTGCTGGATTCAGTTTGCTAATATTTGTTGAGGATCTTTTTCATCTATATTCATCAAGGATATTAGCTTATAGTTTCCTTTTTTCTTTTTCTTTTTTGTCCATGTCTGTTCTAACCTAATAGGAGGAGTTAGGGAGACTTTTCTCTTCTTTGATTTTTAAAGATAGTTTCAGGAGGATTACTGTTTTTTGTAATTTTAGTGGAATTCAGCTGATAATCCATCTGATCTTTAGCTTTGTTTTTGTTGCTGCTTGGAGATTTTTTATTACTAATTCAATCTTGCTACTCATTATTGGTCTGTTTTTTACTTCTTCCTGATGGAATCTTAGTTGGTTGTATGTTTACAGAAATTTATTACTTTATGTTTTTAAGGGTTTTCAGTTTTTCAGCATATAGTTGGTCAGAATAGACTCTGATGATCTTATATATTTCAGTGGTATCAGTTGTAATGTCTCCTTTTTCATTTCTGATTTTATTTATTTGGGTCTTCTCTCTTCTTTGTTAGTCTAGCTAGTGGTTTGATAATTTTGTTTATCTTTTTGAAGAACCAAACTTTTTGTTTCATCGATTCTTTGTATTGTGTTTTTAGTCTGTTTTGTTTCACTCTGCTCTGATGTTTATTACTTATTTTCTTCTACTAATTTTGGGTTTGGTTCTTTCAAAAGTTTACAAATATTATGGGATTTATGTTTATCTAATTTTATAATTAAAGATGAAATAAGATTTACCAAATCATTCCTCTGAGAAATGAGAAACAAAATTTCTTCATCCCATTATATTAATCTCCCAATAGCTTAAGACATTATATAACATTTTGATTTTCATAATTTGTGATCTTTGTCTTACGCTATTGTTAATTTTTTACATGAAGTGTGTTTTCATTCAAAAATTACACATTTATTTCTACCCATATTTATTTGGTTTATGTTGTGTTTAAAGATATACTGCCCTGTGTTTTAAAAGTGTGACTTTAATGTCTCATTTATTTTTATTAATCTGTTGGATTGTAGTAATACTTACTTGAGCATATGCATAATTGCTTGCTCTGTTTCAGTTGCCCTACTCTCTTCTTAAGAATTTCCATCGTTAGTATGTTTCATGTTCATTCTCTGTCTCCCTTGTCTATTTTATTTTGATGATTTGTTTTTCCTTCTTCCTCCTTCATCTCAATCCTCTGGTGGAGATGCTGTAATTTGTCCTCCCTGTTCTTAATGTGGCTTCTTAGTTCATTTTCCTTTTAAATCTTCTAATAAAACATTTTGTCCTGTTAATGTAACTTAAGTTCACTTAAAACCTTTCTTTACACCGCATTGTTCCTCTATATCTCTTTCTCTTTCTGCATTCTTCTCAAAGTCTTCTTGTGTTTTCTCACACTTTATCTATTGTTTCATAGATTACAAATGTTATTACATTTTATTGTGAGTAAAAGATATACTGTGTTCCTCCCTCTCATGTATTATATTTATCTTTTTTGGAGGTGGCAAAATATTTTTGCAGACTTTGGTTTTTACTTTTATAATCTAAGACTTTATTGATTTATTATTTGAAGAGAGATTGATCAAGGCTTATTTTGTGTCACAGAAGAGTGTAGTGTGTTCTTCTTGACTACACCAGATGATTATAGTACTCTCATTATATATTTTAAACTGTATTGGTGGCTGATAGAAAAGGCTTTATGTTCTTTCTTTATGCATATCTGAGTTTCTCACTCATGTAATTTTGTTATCTTTTGATTAGGGCTTAGTCTTAATAAGGATAGCGGGGCTAGAGTTGGATCTTTTTCCTTCTCCATGTCAGTTAGACTTTGGTGAAATAGTTTCACATGAGGTCAGGCTATACTAAGAACAGCAGGTCTGGTATATTTTAAAACGGTTACTTTTCATCTGGACGTGGTAGTGCACGCTTGTAGTTCCTGCTGCTTGGAAGGCTGAGGTGGAAGGATCCCCAGAGCCTGACACTAGGGTGGCCATGACCGTGGCACTGCATTCCAGCCTGAGTGATGGAGGAGGGAGACTCCAACGCAAACAAACAAACAAATAAAAAATGGTGAATTTTCTCTTCCCTATGCCAGAAGCATAAAGAGATTTTTCTCCAATAGTCATCCTGACAATCTGGTATTACTCTTGGACTCACAAAAGTGTGAATGCATCTCTAAAACTGATCCCACCTAGTTGTTGATTCTCAAACTTGTCCATACTAAGCCTCTGGCAATTGTATTGTAGGTTTTTCTACTCTGGAACTGGTTTCTAAGGTTTCTACCTATAGGTTTCTGCTCTGCTAAGTTGTGATTATCTAAATTTGCCGGTCTTTTTTTCTAATTTTGGGAGAGTAAGTTTTCTCTGTAACCTCTATTTCCTGATGGATCTAAGAAGAGTTGTTGATTTTCAGTTTATTGTGTTTTCTTTCTCTTATGGTATGGATGGGAGTGATGACCATCAAGTTGCTTTCATGCTTTACTAAAAACCGAGATTCAAAAGGTGGCTTATAGAAATAAATATTTCTTGGTAATCTATCAGTTAGAGAAACGAGGCAAACATAGTTTCAGGAAAGTAACCACACTTACACATCTTCCCTCCTTTGGACTCAGTGAAGCTACTTCTCCAGATTCGCAGCAGGTTGTATCCAGATTCATCCCAGGGCATTAAAATCCATGTAGGCCACAACCCTCCTACTGGAGTTATTTTTTTTATTGGTGTTCTTTTATATGTCTGAGCATTTTAGATCAGTGCTTCTGAATGATGTTTAATTTCAACCAACTTGATACATTGCGTGCTTTTTTGTGTGTCCTTTTGGGCAACATTCCAAATTACAGTGTTTGAGTGATATTATGCCAGGACTCACTCTAATTATTTTTTTGTAACTGCATCGATTTCTTGGTTAGGGATTTGTAAGTCAACCTTCATATTTCCTCAATATCATTACAATAGATCTCATTAAAACTATTCAATTTTGTCTCTTTCTCACCATTTCATACACACACATGCAAACATGTTGCTATGTACATATATACATCCACATATTTACTACACACACACATGAATTTTGGTTAAATAATGGAGAGTGGGGCGTGGGGGGAGAGTTAATAGTTGTGCTGAAGTCAGCAACTTTTCTAGATGTCCTCTATTTCTTTCTACAGAGTAAAGCAGCAAACAGGAACTCCAAATTTCATAGCATTTCCTAGAGGACAGCCTAGTCCAGTTGGACCAATCCTTAAATAGAGAAAGTCATAGAGTGAAACACATTTGAATCATAACAACTCTGCCAAGACATAGAACAAACAGAACTGTGAAGCAGATTTACTCACTGAGTTATCTAAGGGCACTTGTTCATGGCACAATAAGGCATACCTATGTGGTAAAAATCGTTTTGCAAAATTCTGGTATATTTTGTCAGGTGAGCTGTGCTTTCTCACCAACAAGGAGGAAGTACTACACAGAGCCAAGTTGGTTTAAATAAAAACTTTGCATACAAAGGAAAAAAATAATGTTTGATTGGGATGTGAGGGTGACCAGTATTCTCAAACACAAGAATAAAGAAAGAACCACACAGACTCTTGAGGTAAGTCTGCAATTGCTTTTATTACCATAATTTCCCAAGAGGCTCAAAACTATATAACACGTTGCAAACAGATTCTTGTCATCTGGTGTGAACACAGTTCCATAATCATGAATGGTGTAACATCTTTTCAAACAGGTTGGGATAATGCTTAACAGACATTCGTTAGCAGTCCAAACTTCTAAACACTGAAAAAAACGGAAATTGTGGGCAAGACTGGCAGTTGCATACTTGAGTCCATGTTGCGGATATTTATTGGGCTTCTCCAGAAAGATTTAGCTGTACACATTTGGTTGATTATGTAATTAGTTGTGACTGTTCTGACTATAACGAGCTTTGTTGCTTATAAGGCTTTATTAAATATTATAATTATCAGGTCTGGTTGAGCAATAGGTGGTAGCATATGGTTTTAATACTTACTGACCCATCATAATGAAAAAAAAACCTATGAATTAAGTTTTATAAGAAGATACATATTAATTCTTCACAAATTATTTGACTCAATTAAGACAAGGGATTTACAGATATAAAAGACCTTAGCCTGAGAAATATGTTTTGTGCTTTACTTTTATCTTTCATTTTGAGACTCTGCTTAGTTGAGTCTCACGCTCCCATTTTAAAATAAGAAGTTAAGGCCAGGCATGGTGGCTCACGCTTGTAATCTCAGTAGTTTGGGAGGCCAAGGTGGGCAGATTGCTTGAGCCCAGGAGTTCGAGACTAGCCTAGGCAACATAGTGGGGGAAAAAAATAGCTGGGTGTGGTGGCACATGCATGTAGTCCCAGCTACTCGGCATGCTGAGGTAGAAGGATTACCCGAGCCTAGGAGGTCAAGACTGCCATGAGCCATGATCATCATGGTCACATCATTGCACTCCAGCCTGGGCGACAGAGTGAGATTCTGACTCAAAATGAAACCGAATAAAATAAAATAAAATAAAATAAGGAATTAAGCTATATAAACTGTTATAGAAGCTATTAAACTTGGCAGCTCATCAAAAATATTTGGTGAGCTTATGAAAAAAACTAAAGATGCTTAGGTCCCATCCAGACCAACTGGAACAGAATTAATCCACTCAGAAATTAATGTATTCATGCATATATTGTTTTTGATCTCTTTATTCTCATTTTCTTTTGTCTCTGATGCATAATCAACATCGAGAACCCTCCCTACAAGTCTTTCTAAGTCCCAGGTGGACTGTTAGCATCTAACTGGACAATGGTATCACAAGCATTCCCAATCCAACTAATATATATCAAGAAAATAAGAATTAAACTTAGGAAGAATTGATGCAATTATACAGGGCAAAGGTGGTGTCAAAGACAAACAATCTAAAGTGAAGGAAGACAAGTGCTGTGGAAAAATCTAATTTCAGGCATCTCAAATGCCTAAGAGATATTGTGATGTGAAGATATAGGATTAGGGAGCATTTTCAAAGAGTGAAACAAGGAGTTTCTAAGATCTGATGCACTACAGGTAATTAAGAAATATTGCTGATTTATGTAGTATAAGAAAAGTCAATGGCAAGTGTATCACCCTGAGACAGAGCTGGAAATCACCCCTCCCCCCCAAAAAAAAAGAAAAAGAGGGAAGAAACTGGTTTTAATCCAGAGCTGGTTAACCAGGCTTGCCATCCTTGGAGGGTAGATAATAAGCCTCTATCAGTTTTCCCACAATGAAACCACTGTATTCTTGTTGAGGGAATAAGGTGGAAGTGCTAGATTAGGAAAGCATTTTTCTAAATTAGTTCTAAAATGCCAGAGGGAAGATATTAATTAGGTTTCTATATTTTAGTCCTAGAGCTAGAAAGTTTTTAAACTCTATTATTTAACACAACAGCGATTTATTCCTTTCTAACCTCTCACACCATGAAACTTCGTTAAATACTTCATGATTACCTCCCCTCATCTCAAATCCTCACTCCGTTGCCCTCGTTTAGAGGCTTATTATCTTCAAACTGAATTAATGCTCTAGCTTTGTCATTATGTCCCCTCTGTCCACTATCTCCCTCTTACAGACTAGTTTATCCTCCTTACTCACAAAGGTATTTTTAAAATGTAAATATGAAATATGGCTTACGACTTTTAGTTGTTACCTTTCACTTCCAGGATAGAGCCTAATATCTCTTGCAGTATGTGATTGGTCCTTCATCATTTGCTTACTTTTCAAAACTCTCTTATCTATGCCTTCTGTAAGTACTCATTTCCAGTCCTTCTTTATAATTCTTGTTGACATGACAGGCAAAGCTTGTCTTAGTATGTTTAGGCTGCTATAACAAAATATAGAGTAAGTATCCTGTAATAGAAGTCTACTTATTTAAGAGAAATAGTCCAGAAAGTCCAAGATCAAGTGCTACCAAAATGGTGTCTGTTTCCTAAAGGCCATCTTTTCACTGTTACCTCACATGACAGAAAGGTTGTAGGATTTTTCTTAGGCTTCTTTCGTAAAGACACTTTTCCAATTCATGATAGCTCTATACTCATGTCATACTAGCGTTCGAAAGGTTCCTTCCAAATATTATACTGAAGGTTGGGTTTTGACAGAAGATTTTGGTTTTTTTTTTTTTTGAGGGGGGATACAAGCATCCAGACTATGGCAAGGCTATAAAAACTAATCCCCCAAATTGGAATGAAGAGACTGATGTTTCTGCAGTTTGAGAATAGAAATACCAGATGCATGAAGGCAGCCTCTCCACTGTATTATAGTAGGAGACCCTCCCCAGTCACACAGGATCCCTTCACGGCCAGGGAAGCAAAAAAGTTTTTAAATTCTATTATTTGGCACTAAAATAATTTCTTTCCTTCAAAACTTTAGACCTATCAGGACCTTGTTTGGCTTGGTTATTACCACTATTTGTATCACCTCTGAATCAGCCTGTTCTCTAAAGATGTGAAGAGACTACAATGTGAGTTTACCATGTTCAGCAAGAATGAGCTCAGCTGCATTTCAGATTATCCCCAACTCTTTTCCTGAAAAGAAAACATCTTTTCCAAATCCTCACTTCATAAAAACCTGATTATTTGCATTCAGCCAAAAGGAAGGCAAGATCATCTGAGTTATTGAAAGATATGGATACTGATTCTATATGGATACTGATTCATAGAGACACAAAAATGTCCAGCTCCCTTGGGTCAGATTGTTTCTCAGCTGAATTCTACCAAATGAACAAGAAAGAGCTGGCACCAATCCTATTGAAAGTATTCCAATCGACTGAGAAGGAAGAAATCCTCCCTCACTCATTCTAGGAAGTCAATAGGATCCTATCACCTACAAATGGCAAAGACTCAGCAAAGAAAGAAAACCACAGGTCAATTACCCTGATGAACATAGATGCAAAAATTCTCAACAAGGTAACAGCAAATTTTATTCCTAGGATGCAAGCCTGGTTCAACATATGCAAATTAATAAATGTAATCCACCATATAAACATATATAAAACCGAGTCACATGATTATACCAATAGACATGGAAAAGCATTTAATAAAATCCCAAATCCCTTTGTGATAATAATTCTCAAGCACCTACGTATTGAAAAAACATTCCTCAACATAATAAGAGCCATCTAGGACAAACCTGCAGCCACATCACACTTAGCAGGCAAAAGCTGGAAGTCTCCGTAAAAACTGGAACAAGATAAGGATGTCCACTCTCACCACTCCTATTCAACATATTACTGGAAGTCCTAGCCAAAGCAGTTAGGCAAGAGAGAGAGAGAGAGAAAAAGAAGTATTAAAATGGGAAACGAAGAAGTTAAATTATCTGCACAATGATATGACTGTATACCTTGAAAACTGTATTGATTTTGCTAAACATCTTCAAGCACTGATAAATGACTTCAGTAAAGTCTTGGGATACAAAATTCATGTGCAAAAATCATTTGCATTTCTATATACTAACAACATGGAGACTGAGGATCAAATAAAAAACACAATGCCTCTCACAACAGCCACACACACACACACACACACACACACACACACACACACACACACAATAAAACAACTAATTATAAATCTAACCAAAGAGGTGAAGGATATTTACAATTAGAATTACAAAACATTGCTCAAATAAATAAAAAGCAACACACACACACACAAAAATAGAACATCCCATCCTCATGGATTGGACAAATCAATCTCATCGAGATGTCCATACTGCCCAAAGCAATCTACAGATTCAGTGAAATCCCTATCAAAATACCAGCAACATTTTTCATAGACCTGGAAAAGACAATACTTAAATTCATATGGAAGTAAAAACAAACTGAATAGATACAGAAATCCTCAACAAAAAGAACAAACCTGGTGGCATCATCCTCCCAGACTGCAAACTTTACTACAAGTTTACAATAATCAAAACAGCATGGAATGGTATACAAATAGACACACAGAACAATGGAACAGGATAGAGAACTCAGAAATAAAACCATAGATCTACAACCAATCCATCTTTGACACAGCCAACACAAACACTAGGAAGAGGAAACCCTATTTAATGAATGGTGCAGGGAAAACTGGCTAACCACTTGCAGAGAAATGATACCGGGCTCCCACCTATCACCATATACAAAATTTAACTAAAAATGAATCAAGGATTTAAATATGAAACCTCAAAATATAAAAATCTTAGAAGAAAACCTAGGTAACACTCTCTTGGACATTGGCCTAAGCAATGAATCCATGGTTAAGTCCTCAAAAGTAAATGAAGAAAAAACTAAAATTAGCAGATGAGAACTTTTCAAGCTAAAAAGATTCTGCACAGCAAAAGAAACCATCAGGAGATTAAACAGACAACCCATAGAATGAGAAAAAATATTTGCAAGCCATGCATTCAACAAAGGCCTAACATCCAGAATCAATAAGAAACTCAAACAAACCGACAGGAAAACAAAACAAAACAAAAACAAACAAACAAAAAACAACCTTATTAAAAAGTGGACAAAAGACAGGAACAGACACTTTTTGAAGACATACAAACAGCCAATAAATACATTAAAAAAATGTTCAACATCACTAATCAAGAGAAATCAAAACTACAATGAGATACCAAGGAAAGAAATTAATATGTTAATGATGACCAAAGCTAATTATTATCACTGGCATGAACCTGACAACTATTTTGTAGGTCAAATCATCCAACACCTTCTACCTCATAGTGTTTTCATCGTTAAAGATTTAGTTGCACTGTTGGTAAAACCTGTGTTGAAGTTGCTATGCTTTAAAAAATATTGTGTGTTGTTTTAGAACAAGCATTGCAAACAATGTGTTGTTAATACCCTCTGTCTCTTTCCAAAACTAAGCATAAAGAGTCCTCTATAGCATCTCTTCATGTAGTGTGCTCTTGAAAATGCACACGAAGTAAAAGTACACATTGCTTTGTCTCACTTCAGATCTCTGAGGAGAGACCGAGCAGGAAATTTGCATTTTTAATAAGCTTCCCAAGGTCACTTTAATGTATACTCCAGTTTAAAAGCCACTTGTGACAGCCAATATAACTGAATTTATTTACAAATTCAGTATATGCAAAATAAAGAAAAAGAAAGCCGAATGGAGAATGGGATGACAGGTTGTGCTTCACACCCTTAAATGTTAGTGGGAAAAGAAGGGCACAAATTATGATAGAAGTGGGCAGAAAGCCAACCTCATTAAAATTCTGACTGGCTCCCTGCCTGATTTCCCAGTGACCTGGTCATATTTTAAGCAATTCATCAATCAAGAATAAATATTTAGTGAGAATGCGTGGCATGCTCAAGGTGTGGTGTGATTTCTCCTGGTCCCTGGGCATATGGACATATGTTATATTTGCATGATTGATTGTGCATGATCTCTCAGTATTTCTCCACTCTGTTGGCAGGACAAAACCACTACTATACCCAAATTGCCCTCAACAGGCTACTTATGAAGGGGGTGGGGTGGGGGGAAACAACTAAACAAGTGAGTCAGATTTACACGTTAGGCGAATCCAATAGGATTGTGTTGAATGCAGCTGAGGCTTCAAAAGAGTTTTAGGATGGACACAGAACCTGAGTTTTCAAAGTATTCTCTGAGTAGTTTTATCACATTGACTAAATGGCTTATTTAAAACTATATCAATTTTTAAAAATATTTTCTTTATAGACTAGATGAAGTTTAAAAAGCAAAGAATTTGGAATGGAATATGTGTTGAGTTAGGCTGAACTCTGACATGTCTTCTCTAAAACGTGGACAATAACGGGTACTTACGGGACTGCTCAGACTCTGAGAAACAAATGAGTTATTGTATCAAATGATAAGAACATCTTGACATTGCAGAGTGCTATACAAATATTATTTTAAAAAGTCAACAGTTCATTTCAGGTAGGACTAAAGTTGAAAGCTTGTAACTTTTTCACAAGGGTTTTGATAACATGCTCTGTGAAAAATGTTGGGAGGCTTTTTCGCTCAAGGTGTAGAAAATTTCTCAGGAGAGGTATAGAGCTAAGATCCAATTAGGGTATTTTCTACAAACAGCTGACAAGTAGGTGCTAAAAATATCTTGTGGCATCTCACCACCCTTGACTACAGTATGTCCATAGCCATTTATTGTAGTGATTTCATCCATCATGCCTGGTTTGTTCTCTTTGTTTTGTTCCTTATCTATTATTCTCATGAGGCACAGGGCTGAAGAATTTTCCCACAACAATGTATGCAATCTTCGCAGCACTGATCTGAGAAACACTCTAACCTGGTCTCATTTTCATATATGAAGAATATGAACTCCAGTAATAAGATGTAACTTGTTCATGGTTATATAGAAAGTAAAATATAAAGCCAGATTTAAAATGAGACAACTCCAGAACTCATACTGTGAAATACCTCATTATAATTCCTCCTAGGGTCTTAAATTATTTTGAGTGACGTATATTAAAAGATGTGTCAATTATACTTTGAGTTTACATTTTCATAAGTTTCAAATATATTCAAATTTTTGTACTGAAATATTTTAACAATTTGAATTGAATTTCTTTTAAGTTTTTATTTTAAAGATGTGGGGTACAACCCAGGGTTAGGTATACAAAAATGGTCATTATACAGGTAAAGTTTGGGCCTCACTTTGGTCCCCACTCTGCCTGGTGTGAGATCAGGTACCCTTGTTATGAAATGTGCCCCCCCCCCGCCATGTCCCTTCTCTATCAGTTTCCCACTGCCAATCTCTTTCTTACAGTGTTATGATAATTTTTTAGGGTCGGCTATGAGTGAGAACATTTGGTACTCAGTTCTTACATACTGAATTCTAAGCTCTAGAAATGATTCTTAGAAAAAAGTCATTTAATAAAGAATGAATGGATAGATGTTACACTTTACATTTAATAATTTTGACATTTTTAACACTTTTAAAGATATTAATAATATGTCCACATCTACTTACAGGATTAAACACCTTAGAGTTTAACCTTTCCTCTGACCCTTATTTCTGCTCCCCAGATTGAAAAGATAATGTTGTGAGAAATTTGCTTGACTGGCAAATTGAGAGATTCTAGTGATCCATGATGAAAGGAAACAAAAACAAAAACAGGTGGGGAGAAACAGAAAAACACTTGGATGAACCTGGCCAGCCACAAATAGAATCCAAGGATGGGTAGGTCAGAGGTAGGCCTAGCCTCTTAGATATTGGCATGCACTCCCAGCCTTTTGAATCTCCGTCATTCCTTCATTGTCAGTGGGTAGAATGGCTAAGCATGTTCCAGTGTGCTGGAAAATAATAATATCATTGTCTAAATAAATCACAGCAAGGTGAGAATCTGCCTGGAGAAGGGGGGCATACCTCATCAACAAGTTTACCTACATAATGAATATTTGCATACCTAACCCTGAATTGTACCCCACATCTAACCCTGAATTGTACCTCACATCTTAAAAAAAAAATCACAGCAAATATTCTAAGCAATCATTTTACAATGTAGGAGTTCACTTGAGTCCTAGCTGAATGAGTCTTTCTGGTATTTACTTATTGAATGACTCTAAGAAAAATACTTCAGTTATCTATACCTCAGTTTCCTCATGAGTAAAATGGAAGATCATAATAATATCAATTTTCTTATGTTGCTGAAGAGTGTAAGTGAAGTAATATATGCAAAATATATAAGTAGAAAGATGTCTGGCCTGTAGTGAGTACTCAATATTGCTATTTTTTTTAATTACCTATGTCTTGTTTATTCTAGTTCTGGTCATAATATATGAAAAGAGGAACCTGAGACAATGCTTGATATGAAGATGGTGCTCAGCAAATGCTCGCTGAATTAATTTTCTTCCCATGGGATTACTTAACTATTCATAAAAATACAAATTTATCTGTCTCACAAGCAATCCATGCAGTAAGAAAGGATTCACATATAATCCTGTCCTTATGGGATTCTGTTAGAAATGTTTCCTTGGCTAAAGTCAAAACTAAAACTGACTATTATATATTCTCAGGAAAAGACCATATCTGATGGTTTCTAAGATATATGAATCTTAAGATTTTCAATAAAAGAACTCTGATGAGAAGAAGAGATTTGGCTCTGTACTGCTCTCTTCTAAAAGAATTCTGAGCTACTTGCCTGACAAATCATTACTAACAGAAGTGCTTGGTTTAGACGTGATTTGTTGTCGTTAATAGGACTGTCTTTCAAAAAGTCTTATGGATTTTAAACCATCAAATCAAGTTCTAGAAAACTGTTTTTAGTAGTACTTTTCCTCTCTCTCTCTCTCTCTCTCTTTCCTTCTTTCTCTCTGTCATCTCTCTCTCTCTCTCATAATTTTTAGCCTTCTACATTACTTTGTTGAGGGGCATAAAAACTAAAAGTCTCTAAGAAATAAGAGTGGAAACAAAATTGACCTTATAATAATCACTCCAGCTTTCTAGAAGTTTAGTCAAAAATGGTCCCTACCCCAAACTCCAAACCTTGAGAAATGCACCCAGCACTTCTCTTTGTTATATAAATATCCTCCTCCTCTACCTGAAAGAAACAGCTTGAGTTTACTTGAATCCACCAGCTCTCCTCTAAGTGCTAAGAAATGGCGCAAGGCTTGCATATGCTCTGTACCATTCAGTAGAGCTGCGAACACTGACAGGTTTCCCATTCCCCTCCTTCCTCAGTTACTGGCAGAGTTGCTGCTGCCACGGTCTGTTGCTGTTTCACAAGTCATTCTTACACTTTTTTTTTTTTTTTTCCAAGAAGGCACTACATTTCATGAAAGAAGCCTGGTCTGGCAGCCAGGAACAAGAAAATAAAAGAAGAAAATATCAGTGTTCCAGTTTTATTGGAAATGAACTACTAAGAACAGAGGTAGAGCAGTAGTGGTGGCAAGCATTTTCTAGTCCAAGGTGGAGCTATGAACCTTTTGTTATCTAATTTACAAGCCCTTGCCCAAGGTCTTATCTCATATCCCAGGTTAGGATATTAGATGAGGTGATCTTTTGAGTCTTTTTTTTCTTTCGAAAGTAACACCGACTTAGAAATTAAACAGAACATTGAAGTTTTCAGTGAGAAAACAAGTTTGATGCATCCAGAGTCCCACATGGAATTTGCTAGACAGAGCAGCATGTCAAAAATGTAGCCAAATAACTTTATTTTATCAAGAATAAAACTAAAATACAAAAAGGTTAACTATGACTGACCCAGGATTAGAATTTAGATGATCTAATTTCCAATACAATGTTCTTTTCATAAAACCTCATAAAAATTTCCAGTTTCCAACAGAGGGATAGGATCGCCTTGTAGTTTTTGGAGGGAATTTAAGATTAAAAAGCAAAAAGAAAAAATATATATTTCAGAAGTCACTGTAATCAGTTTGTATTGACTTTCTGATTTTCCATTTGAGGAATTCTTCTTGTATTCTTAAGACATCCAACTTGACTGGTACTGGCTTTTGTGGGCTGGCTTATTTCACTCTATAAAAGAATGCCTATTTCAGAGAGGGTAGAGTATAAATGTCCAACTTCACAGGTTACATGTATGATATATGTCTCTTAAGAGACAGCCAGATAAGCTTTACCTCTGGATAGTATTTTAGGTAAAGGTAAGCAGGAAACAATTATATTTTGAAATATAGATTTCCTGTTATTTTACCTCCAAATTTCAAGAACCTATTCAATGTATTTACTTACATAATATTATTTCACAATATATTCACTTCTACAATTTCAACTCAAATATATGTGTGTGCATATATATATATTTTTGTTTTTTATTTATTTATTTTTTTAGTACCTCGAATTGAGGAAATTTAGGATGGAATTTTCCTTCTGAACTCTTATTCTGGAAATCTAGGCTGAACCAAAATTCCTAATATGAATGGAATCACTGGAGATAATTATTATGGTCTCCCAGGGAAGTCAAGATATCCTTATCCAACTTTTTTCATGTGTACATAATAAAGTCTAGACGTAGATGCAGTATTTATAAACTGTACTCAATGTAGTCCTATAGATTATAAATCATTAATAGGTAGGGCATTTTTATCCTTAGCTGTGTATATATGAAGAATGAAAATGGATAAATAATTGGAATAGATCTGGTTAAGAGTAAAGAGGTAACAGGTGGAAAGGAGATAAAGCCAAATGAATTAAGGAATTGTCAAATAAAGATTAATACTCAAACTTATTTTTATTCTATCAGCAAGAGTTAAGCCATTCCCTGGGCTGCACCTGCCATATTAGGCCAAGTAATAATGCAGTAACACAGGGGTCCCCAATCCCTGGGCCATGTACTGATAGCAGTCCAGGACCTGTTAGGAACTGGGTCACACAGTAGGAGGTGAGTGGTGGGTGAGCAGAGGTCCTGGATTCTGTCAGATCAGCGGGGGCATTATATTTTCTTAGGAGCATGGACCCTATTGTGAATTGTGAATGCAAAGGATCTGGATTGCACGCTCTTTATGAGAATTGAATGCCTGATGATTCCTCACCCCCTCCTGTGGAAAAATTTTATTTCATGAAACCAGTCTCTGATGCCAAAACATTTGGGGACTGATGCTATAGCAAAAAGCACCAAAGTCTTAGTAACTCACAACAGTGAAAGTATGATTCGCCCTTAAATTTTATGGCTATCATAAATTGTCTTTGACTTTGTTTCTTGTGATCTTCCTCTTACCCTGGCATTCAGGCTTACAAAGGAGCCCTTAACTAGGACATTACCAGTTTGAATACAGACTCTACAAAAATAGCTTTGAAAAGTCACTGAGTAAACAAACTGCTACAGCCTATAGCAAACAACAAGCCTGAAGATGAGGGAAAATATTATTTCTAGTTACCATATTATATTATTCAAATATACAGTTTTCAACAAAAAAAATGATGAAGTATGCAAAGAAACAAGAAGTCATGGCCCATTCTTAGATGAAATTTACAGAAACACTGGCATGGAATTCACAAGGCAAAGGCTTTAAATTAATGATCTTTAATAAACTGAAAAAAAAACAGACATAGAACTAATGCAAACCAATAAAACAATATAGAAACAAGCAGAGAATATTAATTAATATTAAAAGATACAAAATTATAAGAAAAGAACCAAATTCTGAAGCTGAAAATTATGATAAATGAAATTAGATTAACAGCTCATAGAAGATTTGAGTAAAAAGAAGAAATTAATGAACTCGAAGATAAGTTGATTGCAATTATACAGTTTGAGGAGCAGAAAGAAAAAATAATTAGAAAATGAGCAGAAACAATCCCATTCACAGTAGCCACATACAAAAAAAAAAAAAAAAAGAAAAGAGAAGAAATACCTTGGCATCCATCCACCTAACTAGAGATGCAAAAGATCTTTGCAATGAGAATTAAAGGGCACTGCTAAAAGAAATCATGAATAAAACAAACAAATAGAAAAACATCCCATGCTCATGGACTGGAAGAATCAATATTGCCAAAATGCCCATCCTACCCTAGGCAATCTACAGATACAGTGCAATCCCTATCAAATTGCCAACATCATTTTTCATAGACCTGGAAAAGACAATACAGAAGTTCATATGGAAGCAAAAAAAGAGTGCAAATAGTGAAAGCAATCCTCAGCAAAACAAATAAAGTTGGAGTTACCATACTTTAAGACTTTAAACTATATTACAAGGCTACAGTAATCAAGTTGGCATGGTATTGGTACAGGAAAAGTCACACAGATCAATGCAACAGGACAGGGAATCCAGAAATAAATACTTGATACTTCAACCAACTCATCTTTAACAAAACCATCAATAACAAACATTGGGGAAAAGAAATCATATAGCAAATGGTGAGGGAAAACTGGCTAGCCACACGCAGAAAAATGAAACTGGACCTCCTACCTATCACCATATACAAAAAACAACTCAACAAGGATTAAAGAGTTAAACATAAACCTCAAATTATAAGAATCTTATTTTAAAAAGTAGAGAATACTCTTCTGGGTGTTGGAGTAAACAATGAGTTCATGATCATGTCCTGAAAAGCAGTTGCAACAAAAACTAAGATCGATAGATGGGACCTTATCAAACTGAAAAGATTTTGCACAGTAAAAGAAACCATCAAAATAGTGAAGAGACAATCCACAGAATGGGAAGAAGTATTTACAAACTAAGCATTGAACAAAGGTCTAACATTCAGGAGCTATAAGAAACACAAATGAATTAAAGGAAAAAAAGCAAAGAATCCCATTAAAAAGCAGAAAAGGGACATAAACAGACACTTCTCAAAGGAGGGCTTACAAGCAGCCAATAAACACATGAAAAATGCTTAGTCTCACTAATCATCAGAGAAATGCAAATTAAAACCGCAATGAGATACCTCCTAACATTGGTAAGGATGACTATCATTAATAAGTCAAAAAACAACAGGTGCTGGCACAGCTGCGGAGAAGAGGGGACACTTCTATACTGTTGGTGGGAACATAAACTAGTTCAACCTTTATGGAAAGTAGTACAATGATTCCTCAAAGAATTAAAAATCAAGATTCTGTGCGATCCAACAATTATCCACTGGGAATAAACCCAAAGGAACATTATCAAGCAAAAAGACACCACACACATGTTCATTGCAGAACTATTCATAGTAACAAAAACATAAAACCATCCCAGATGACCATCAAAAGTAGACTGAATAAAGAAAATGAGGTACATATATGATGGAATATTAAGCAGTCATAAAGAAGAATAAAATCATGGTTTTCACAACAACTTGGATGCAGCTGGATACCATCAACTAAATGGTTTATTGCCACTATTGCAAAAACAAAGAACTGAATATGGCATGTTCTCACTTATAAGTGGGCCCTGAACACAAGTTACACTAGCACAAGGGTGAGATTGGCAGATGCTGGGCAGTGCCATGGGAGGGAAACAGGGGGCATTTGACAACATACGGGGTACCTGATCTGCTATCAAGATAGAGAGGGCCAGTTGGAAGACCAAATTTTATCTGCATGCAACCTACTTATGCAGTTAATCCCAACATGTACCTAACAATTCTAAAAAAGAGAGAGAGAAATGAACAGAACCTATGAGGTCTGAGGTACATCATCAATTATATCAACTATACATAGTAGGTATCTAAAAGAGGAGGAAAAGAGAAAACAAAATAAAAAAACTTGAAGAAAAAAATGGCCAAAAACTTTTGAAATCTGATAAAACTAATAAATCTACATATCCAAAAAACTCAATAAACTCAACGGATAAACTAAGAAAAATCTGCATTAAGGCACATGATCAAATTGCCAAAAGACAAAGACCAAGATGAATTCTTGGACACAGCATGAGAGGAGCAACTCCTCTATTAAAGAGTCCTTAATAATATTAACAGATGATTCTCAACAAAAACAATGGAGGCCAGAATAGAATGGGTTAGCATTTTTAAATTGCTGAAGGAAAAACACTGCCAACCAATACTTTATACTAACAATACTATAATTTAAAAATAAAGACAATATTAAGATTTTTCTTTTTTAAATTTTTAAAATTTAAATTTATGGGGTACAATTCAAGGTTAGGTATACAAATGTTCATTATTCAGGTACAGTTGTTAATGAGGTGTGCCCCAAGCCCAGCAGTTTCCCACTACTGCCAATTCCTTTCTTATAGTATTGCGATAGTTTTCCAAGGTCCACTTATGAGTGAGAACATATGATACTCAATTCTTTGCTTCTGTGATCATTCAGTATTACAGCCACTAAGTCCATCCAAGTGACTGCAAAGTTCATAATTTTGTCCTTCTTTATGGCTGCATAATATTCCATTGTATATACGTACCACATTTTTTTATCCAGTCCTCTTTCTGTAGACAGCACAGCTGGTACCATGTTTTTGCTATTGTAAATAATACTGCAATAAACATGCATGTGCAGGTCTCTTTTTCATAGAGTGATGAGTTCCTCTGGAAATATTGCCAGTAGGGAAATTACAGGGTCATATGGGAGGTCAATTTTTAGAGTTTTTGGAATTGCCACACTGTTTTCCACAAAGACTGTACTAGATTATGTTCTCACTAGCAGTGTAGAAGTGTTGCCTTTTTGTTGCATCCTTCTAGCATCTGTTGTTTTTTTGTTATTGATGATGGCCATCCTGACAGGAGTTAGGTGGTATCTCAGTGTGATTTTAATTTGCATTTCTTTGATGTCTAATGAGGCTGAGCATTTTTTCATGTATCTGTTGGCTGCTTGTATATTTTCTTTTGAGAAGTGTCTATTCATATATTTTGCCCACTTTGTAATGGGGATATATATATATATTTTTGGCACATTTCAGTCTCTTATAGATTCTAGATGTTAGGCCTTTGTCAGATATACAGTAGGCAAATATTTTTTCCCAGTCTGTAGGTTGTCTCCTTGCTGGAGACCAACTCCAGCCAGGTTCAGGGTACCCCAAAGGTGGAGATGGCATCGATGATTGGGGGGAAGAAGAAAGAGAGAGAGAGAAAGAAAGAGACTGGACTCCAGTCTAGTGCAGAAGCGAGGTGTGTTATTGGGAATTACAATGGGTCTTTTATACACAAAGTAAGATGTGGGAGGGGCGTCCCCCACCCACCAGAAACCTTAATCCATGAAAACTTAATCAATTATTGCCTTTAAACCCTTTTCATATGATAATCTTAAAATCCCATAACAAAGGATAACCTAATCTGTGACTGACATATTCTATAAACCTTTTTCATTCTAAGCTGATTGATTTATGCCAAGTTAAACAATTCTATAGAAGCTTAAGTATTTACTTTACAAATAAAAGTGGCCCATCCCAGAATGTTTGGAATGTGGCCCAGTCCAAAATTCACAGTGGGCTACCTGCAAGTCACCCAGCCGCATTCTTTCAACAAAATGACTGTCTTCTAAAACTATATTCTACAATTTACACCTTCAATAAATCCTAAGATCATGACCCAGAAGCCTGTGACCAATACTAAGCCTCTTGGATGTGACACGAGTTTGAATTACAAGTTGTGTGAAAGCCAAAACTGCAGATTGTGGAAGAATGGGAGCAATGAGCTTCTAAAGTTAGCTTGTGTTCGTCCCGATCTCAGAGTTTCTAT
The DNA here is from genome assembly GCA_027257055.1 of Cephalopachus bancanus. NCBI lineage: Eukaryota > Metazoa > Chordata > Mammalia > Primates > Tarsiidae > Cephalopachus > Cephalopachus bancanus. The sequence goes on along the minus strand of JAPVLO010000210.1, from coordinate 9,375,367 downwards.
GTTTTGAGCTCACAGGAGCTTAATCTGGTTAGTGCTGAGTAGAAAGGGGGAGGAAATGGGGTCAATAGCTCCCGAACGCATCCTAGTGGTTTTGGGGTCAACAGCCCTTCCTGATCCCTAACGCTCATTGGGCCTCCATGGCCGGCTCCCAACATCTCCTCACTCTCTCAGTGGTTTCTTTGGCTTTGCAGAAACTTGTCAGTTTGATGAGGTCTCACTTGTCTGTCTTATCTCTTATGACATGGGCACTTGGGGTTTTTACCAGGAATTGGTTGCCAGTTCCAATTTCTATAAGGGTGTCTCCTGCATTTTCTATGGTTCTTATAGTTTGAGGTTTTGCACTTAGGTGTTTAATCCATTTAAAGTGTACAATGATAGGTAGGGGTCTTGTTTTAATTTTCTGCATGTGGTCAGTCAGTTTTCCCAGCACCATTTACTGAATAGGTTCTCCTCTTCCCAGTGGTTGATGGTGGAGGTTTTGTTGAAGATGAGTTGGCTGAGAAATTGAGGTTATGCTTCTGGAATCTCTATCCTGTTACATTGGTCTATATGCCTGTTCTTGTACCAATACAAGGCTGTTTGATTATTGTAGCATTATAATAAAACTTAAAGTCTGGAAATGTGATGCCTCCTGTTTTGTTTTGTTTTTTTTTAACTAAGGATTATTTTGGCTATTCGTGGTCCTTTATGTTTCCATATGAATTCCTGTATTGTCATTTCTAGGTCTGTGAAGAATGCTGTTGGTAATTTAGTGGGTATTGCATTAAATCTGTAGATTTCTTTGGGCAATATGGACATTGTAACAATGGGTCTTTTAGCCCATGAGCATGGAATATTTTTCCATTTGTGTCACCTTTGATTTCTTAGAGCAGTGTTTTGTGGTTTTTGTTGTAAAGGTCTTTGACTTTCTCATTAGGAAGATACCAAGATACTTCTTTCTTTCTTTCTTTTTGTGTGTGTGTGTGTGTGTGTGTGTGTATGTGTGTGTGTGTGACTATTGGGAATGTGATTGTGTGGGTTTCTGTTTGTTTATTGGTGTATAGGAATGTAACTGTCTTTTGCACATTTATTTTTTACTGTGAGACTTTGCCAGAGCCTTTTATCAGTGCAAAGTGGTTTTTGATAGATTCTCTTGGGTAGTGGAGGTATAGTATCATGTTGTCTGCAAAGAGGGATAACTTCCTCTTTTCCTATCTGGACCCCTGATTTCTTTCTCTTGTCTAATTGCTCTAGCTAGGAATTCCAATACTGTGTTGAACAGGAGGGATAAGAATGGACATTATTATCTTGTTTCAGTTTTCAAGGGAAATGTTTCCAATTTCTGTCTGTTTAGCAGTATGTTGGTTGTGGGTTTCTCAAAGATGACTCTTACTATTTTGAGTTATATTCCATCTATGCCTAGATATTCAAGGGTTTTCATAAAAAAGGTTTGCTAGATTTTGTTGAAAGTTTTTTCTGTGTCTAATGATATAATGATGTGGTTTTTATCTTTACATATGTTGATTATTTAATAACTTTTATGATCTTGTGGATGTGAACCAGCCCTACATTCAGGGGATAAAGCTTACTTGATCAAGGTGGATGATTTTTGAGATGTGTTATTGAATTCTTATTGCTAGAATCTTGTTGAGAATTTTGGCATCTATGTTCATCAAGGATATTGGCCTGTAGTTTTATTCTTTGTTGGATCTTTATCGAGTTTGGGTATCAATGTGATGTTAGCTTCATAAAATGATTTGGGGAGAGTTCCATCTTTCTCAATTGCCTGGAGTACTTTCAATAGGATCAGTATCAAATCCTCTTTGTATGCTTTGTAGAATTCTGCTGGAAAGCCATCTGCTCCAGGGATTTCTTTGCAGATAGTTTTCTTATGATACAGTCATTTTTCTGGATTGTTACTGGTCTATTTGGGGTCTTGATTTCTTCTATTTAGGTTTTTTAGTTTGTTTCCATAGAGGTGTACAAAGTTATCACTGAAAATCTTTTGTATTTCTTCGGACCACTTGTGACTTGATATTTTGCATTTCTGATTGTGTTTATTTGGACTTTTCCTTCTCTTTTTCTTGGTCAAACTAGATAGGGGTCCATAAATCTTGTTTACCCTTTAAAAAAACCAGCTTTTGGTTTCATTGATTTTTTTGTATTATATTTATACCTTCTATGTTCCTTTATTTTGGTGATCTGGATTCTTTTGCTGAAGTTTAGGTTTTGGTGGTTTTGCTTTTCTAGCTTCCTTAGGTGATTTTTTAGGCTAGTAACTTGTGATCTTTCCATTTCCTTCATGTGTGTTTGTAAAGATATAAATCTCTCTTAGGATTAATTTTATGGCATTCCATAGGTTTTGATAAGATGCTTCTTTGTTTTCATTTGTTTCCAGATATCTTTTCATCTCTGTTTTGATTTCCATGTTTATCCAGAAGTTGATTAGCATCATGGTATTTAATGTCCATGTCTTTGTGGGTTCGGGGTGAACTTTACTGGTGTCCATATTTATTTTGATTCCACTGTAATCTGAGAATGTGCATGGCAGTATTTCAATCTTATGGAATTTCCTTATGCTTGGTTTATGGCCAAGGACGTAGTCAATCTCAGCGTATGTTCCATGTGGTGATGAGTAGAATGTATATTTTGTGGTTATTGAGTGGTATGTTCTGTTGGTATCAATTAAGTCCATTTGATCAGGCATCACTTTGAAGTTCCAGATTGTCTTGTTGACTTTTTGTCTTGATGAACTATTTCAGATTGTTAGTGGAGTATTTAAGTCCCCAGCTATGATAGTGTTAGTCAATATCTTTTTTTTGTTTACGTGGAAGCTGCTTTCTGAAAGTTGGTGCTCCTATATTGAATTATTGGATGCATATATATGTTTAGGATGAATTTTTCTTTTTTCTTTTTTTTTTAGAAAACTGGATTTATTGAGAGGCTAGAAAAGCTCCCCCAGTGAGAGGAGACCCAAAGGGGTTTCCCTCAATATTTCTTGTTGATGGATTGAACCTTTTGTCAGTATGCAGTGACCTTCTGTATCTTTGTAAATTTTTGATAGCTTAAAGGGTATTTTGTCAGATATAAAGATCATAACTCCTAGCCGGGCTCAGTGGCTCAGCCTGTAATCCCGCGCCTTTGGGAGGCTGAGGTGAGTGGATTGCCTGAGCCCGCGGGTTTGAGACCCGCCTGGGCAGCGAGACCTCATCTCTACAATAAATCAAAAAATCAGCTGGGCGTGGTAGTGCATGCCTGTAATTCCAGCTACTTGGAAGGCTGAGGTGGAAGGATCGCTAGAGCCCAGCAGGCGAGGGTGCGGTGACCAGGAGCGGCCACTGCACTCCAGTCTGGGCAACAGAGTGAGACTCCAACTCAAAAAAAAAAAAAAAAATCATAACTCCTGATTTCTTTTGTGTTCTGTTCACCTGAAATTTTGTTTCCCATCCTCTTACTTTGAGTCTGTCAATGTTCTTTCTGGTGAGATGAGTCTCTTGGAGACAATATATTGTTGCCCCATAATATTTTATCCATTTTTCATTCTATGTCTTTTCAGTGGTGCATTTAATCCATTCACATTCAGACTAATTACAGAGAAGTGAGAATTTATCTCTATCATGAAGCTCTTAAAGAGTTTGTTTCTGTCACTGCTGTTTATTTGTTGATTTGTTGCATTTCCTTTGATTTTGAGGTTGATACATGAGTATTGTCAAACTTTTTTCTGCATTCTTGGGAAGGTTTGTCATTTTTTTCCCCTATCTACTGTGTTTAATATTTTAAGTGTTTCTTTTAGAGCTCATCTGTAGGCAAAGTTAACTCAGAAATTGAATGTCTGGGAAGGATTTTAATTCTCCATCACTGATGAAACTTAGCTTAACTAGGTTGATAATTCTTGGTTGAAATAGTTTATCTTTGAAAACTTTGAAGATTGGACTCCAAGCTCTCCTAGTCTGAAGTGTTTCTGGAGATAAGTCTGATGCTATTCTAATTGGTCTTCCCCAGTAGGTAGTTTGACCTATCTCTCTTGCTGCCCTTAGGATTTTTTGTATTATATCCCCTTTGTGTAGTCGAAATACTGTGTGTCTAGGAGTTGTATTCTTATTTGTTGTCTTGCAGGGGTTCTCTGAACCTTTTGTGTTTGAATGGTCTTCTCACTGATGAGATGAGATAAGTGTTCTTGGATAATTTCATGGAATGTTTGTTCCAGGGTGGTCTCTGCCTCTCTATCTGCCCCAGGAATTACAATTATTCTTAGGTTCAGTCTCTTGAAATAATCACTCATCTCTTGGAGGTTTTGGTCTGTCTTTTAAAGCTTCATTTCTATGTTTTTAACAGCTTGGATTAGTTCCATATTTTGGTCCTCAAGCTCTGAGATTCTTTCTTCTGCTTGGTTAATTCTGCTTTCCATGCTTATCAGTTTGTTATTTATTTCATTCACTGTATTCTTTATTGCTGCTATATCATGCATCAACTCCTTAATCCTTTCCTCTCATCTCTCCTCATTTCTATTCTCTCTATTAATATCTTGATAACTGTGTTTGTGGTTTAAGACCAGGTATTCTGGGGCATCTTCATTGTTTGAGTTCTGAAGTCTGTATTCTTAGTGGCTGACCTCCCAGGGATCTGTGTGAGACTCATATACTTCCTTTTGTTTTTCTTCAGTTGTGTAGGTTTTCCTCTTTCTTTTTTAAACCTCTTCTTTAATTCTGTTGTTCAGTGATAGAAGAGATAGCTTTTATTTCTGTTTGCTCAATCTCCTATTCTTCCTTATGCAGATCCTCTGGTTTTGTTCAATTCTGAAGCTGGACTGGGGTGGGTGTCTGTGTTTTTTGCAGTTTTGAGATTTAATTAAGGGGGGAAGCTATGATTTAGTATCTATCTGCAGATGCCAGTATCCCCTGACAGATGTGTGGGCCCCCTGAAACCCACTTCCCACTGCCTTACAATCTGTCCATGCAGTGGGGGTGTCTGCTTGCTTCTGAAAGCAAAATGAGATAAGAAAAGGGAAAAGAATGGAAAAAGGAAGGAGGAAGGTGAAAGGAAGGTGGAGAGAGAGAAGAAGAAGAGGGGATACAGGCATGCCAACTAACTAACAAACTGAGAAACAAAGACAGAAAAAACAAAAAAGACAAAAACATACAGACAATCATAAAAACAACCCCCCACCCCACCCCGTTGATGTACTCCCTCCAAAATACCCATACACAAACAGAAAATCTAAAAAAAAAAAAACTACATTAAAATAACAGAAACAAAGCAAGTACAAAAGTCTAAACAAAAACAGAAAGAAAGAAAGAATAAGATAAAATAGCAAAAAAAAAAAAAAAGAAGAAAGAAGAAAGAAAGAAAACAAAAGAAAAAGAAAAAGAAAAAAACCTCACTCACTCTTTGGTCATTTCTGTAATTCTAGGTTCCTTTTAGCTACTGCCTCCACCTCAGTCAGTGACTCTGGTTTATAGCCCCTCCCCTCTGTTCTCAGTGATGGCTGATAGGGTTGCTCTCAGTGTGAGTCAGATGCCCCAGGGACTACTGTGGGAGAAGGATGGATCAGATCTGGATTCCGTCTACTCACTGCTGCTGCTGTCAAGTCTCCCACTCAGATATAATGTTTCTGTGCCTGTTCCAGCATGGGGAAGGGACGTCTGTGTTTCAGAGTCCAATGAGCAGATAGCCTCTGGGCCCTAAGATGGAGGTTAGGTGGATCTGGGTGGGGCAATGCAGGTCTCTGCCTGGTCCTGAGACTGAGAAGATGGTGCCCCTTGGCATCTTACCACTGGTGTTGGAGCTTTTTTCCATATTTTCACAACCTGCATTTTCCACAGTTCCTTTTGCTCATGTCCATTCTGCTGCTGCAAGTGATAGCATGGGCCAGGTGCCAGGTGGGCAGCTGCTCTCTGCAGTCTCCTATCAAGAGAGCCCCTAGAATGGTAGATGATCCTGCATGCCCAGGTCTCCAATCTCAGGATGGTGGTGGATTGCAGTCACCTCCAGAGGAGTGCCCTGGGTGTATGAACTGGATTCTCCTGTCAGACAATCACCTACCCATTGGCACACACCCACTCATGCAAAGAGCCTTTATGAACATTCACTTTTACAGAGACTCTCACAGTCTGGCCTAAAACACTTCAGTTGAATTAATGAATGAATGAATCTATGAACAGATGAAGGAATGAAAAGAGAGACTATATTAGCAAACACCAAACTATTACCTCTTGCTATCACTCAGAGGTTTATGAATGATTTGCATTTTTTCTATTTATTTGCATTTTTCTAGGTTTTACTTTCTAAAAATATATAATTTTTATAATGACAGTTGCTTAATCACAACAAAAGTCTTTCAAAAAGAATAGGATAATTTTGTTTTAATTTAGTGAGAAAGCAGGCTTTATTGAGAGGACAGAAAAGTGGAAGAGGATCTGAAGGGGGTGCATGAATAGGATAATTTTTAAATTGGGGATCTACAGAAATTAATTCCTTCTAATTCTAGTTTTCAATTATTTTTATTTATTTTTTAAGTGGCTTATCTTGGGTCATCATTTTATCAGAGAATAATACAAGTCAGCTACTACCAAGTCCTGGGGAAAGCCATTGGAAATGATTTTGTTAGAACATTACTAAAAATGTCTTCATGTTCCAAATATGACCCGACATTGGCACAACATTTTCACTGAAAGTTAATAGTTTACCTTAGGGTAACTCTTGGTATTGTACATCCTATGAGTTTGGAGACGTGTATAGTTATATGTAGCCACCATTATTATGTCTTACAGAATAGTTCACTATCCTAAAATTCTGTGTGCTCCACCTATTCATTCTGCTGCTAAGTCATATGGTAAGAATATGAATAGTTTTGTAAGAAATTGCCAAACTGTCTGCCAACGTGGCTGTGCTATTTTGCATAACCAGCAGTGAGAGTTTCTCTTGTTGCTTCACATTTTAATCAAGATTTGGTTTTGTCAATACTCCAGATTTTGGCTGTTCTAAAAGGTTTATAGTGGTATCTTATTTCTCAGGAAATTGCTTGTTAATTTTCCTGATGACATATGATGTGGAGCATCTCTTCAGATGCTTACTGATCACCTGCATACCTTTCTTGGTGAGATGTCTCTTAAAGACTTTATCTTATTTTTTAATTAGGTTGTTTATTTTCTTACTGTTGAGTTTTAGGAGTTCTTTGTACGTTTTGGATAATGGTCTTTAACCCCATGTGTCTTTTGCAAATATTTTTCTCCCAGCATGTAACTTCTGTTTTTATTCTTCAGAAGTGTCTTCTGTAGGGCTGAAGTTTTTAACTTTAATAAAGTCCAATTTATCAATTCTTTTGTTTGTGGATTATGTCTTTGATGTTGTAGCTTAAAAAGGTATCACCAAACTAAAGTTCATTTTGATTTTTCCTATGTTATCTTCTAAGAGTTGTATAGTTTTGTATTTTACATTTAGGTCTATAATTGAGTTTACATTTGTGAAACATGTAAGATTTGTATCTATCTATATTTATTTATTTATTGTGCAAAAGGATGTCCATTTATTGAAAACACTATGTTTTCTCTGTTGTATCCCCTTTGTTCTTTTATCAAAGATCAGTTGAGTATACATGGAAGTCTATTTCTAGGTACTCTATTCTGTTCTATTGATCTATTTTCCTATTCTTTCACCAATACCATACCATTTTGTTTGCTGTAGCTTAATAGCAAGTTTTGAAGTTAGGTAGTATCAGTCCTTCAACTTTGTTCTTCTCCTTCAATGTTGTTTTAGTTATTCAGGGTCTTTTCCCTCTCAACATAAACTTTAGAATCAGTTTGTTACTATTGACAAAATAACTTGTTAGGATTTTGATTGAGATTGGATTTAATCTATGGGTTAAATTGGGATGAATTTACCTCTTAACAATATTGAGTCATTTAATCCATGGACATAAAGTATCTCTCCATTATTTATTTCTTATTTTTATACCAAAGTATTTTTTGAGTGCTAATGTAAATTTGCATTGTGATTTAACTCCCAAATTCATTGTTTACTGCAGGCATATGCAAAAAAAGTAGTTTTTTGTATACTAACCTTGAATGGAATAAAGCTGCTATAATTGCTTATTACATTCTGGAGATTTTTGGTGAATTTTTTAGGACTTTCAACATAGTCAATCAAGTCATCTGAAAACAATGACAGTTTTATTTCTTATTTCCCAATATGATACCTTTTGCTTCCTTTTCTTATTTTATTGCATTAGCTAGGAATTCCTAGTGGTATCTCATTGCTGTTTTAACTTTCATTTTCCTGATGACCTATGATGTGGAGAATCTCTATTTGTATTTATTGACTACTTGCATATCTTTCTTGGTGAGGTGTCTGTTAAGGACATAATCTTTTTTTAAAAAAAAAAGTCAGGTTATTTTCTTACTGTTGAGTTTTAGGAGTTCTTTGTACATTTTGGATAACAGTCCTCAACCCCATATGTCTTTTGCAAATATTTTCTCCCAGTATAAGGGTTAAAAGATATGATGAGAGGGGGAATCCTTGACTTGCTTCTAATCTTAATGGGAAGGCTCCATGTTCCTCAATATTAAGTATGATGTTAGTTATAATTTTTTTGTAGATATAATGTATCAAGTTTAAAAAGTTCCATTTTATTTCTAGTTTACTTGTTGAATTTTGCTAAATGCTTTTTCTGTATCTATTGATATTTTATGTGTTTTTCTTCTATAGTCTGTTGATGTGATAGATTACATTAATTTATTTTTGAATGTATGCTAGCCTTGTCTGCCTGGCATAAATCCTACATAGTTGTGATGCATAATTCTTTTTATACATTGTTAGATTCCATGTGTTAACATTTTTTGAGAATTTTTGCATACGTATTTATGAAAATATCAGTCTGTAGTTTTTGTATAATATTTTCATCTTGTTTTGGTATGAGGACAATGCAGGTCTTGTGAAATAGATTGAGAAGTACCCTCTCTGCTTCTATCTTTTGTAAGATAATTTTTGCATTGTTATAATTTATTCCTTAAATGTTTGGGTACAATTCACCAGTAAGCCTGGTACTTACTGTTTTGTAAAGTTATTAATTAATGATTTAACTTTTTTAAGTAGATAGAGCCTATTAAGGGGGACTATATATTCTTGAGTGAGTTTTGGCAGATTGTGTCATTAAAAGAATCAGTCCACTTTATCTAGATTATCAAATTTTTGAGTATAGAGTTATTCACAGTACTCATTCATTATCATTTTAATGCTCAAGTGATCCATAGGGATCCATTCCCTTCTTTCATATCTAATGTTAGCAATTTGGAACATCTCTTTTCCTTAGTCTGCCTACTTTGTCAATTTCATTGAACTTTGCTTGAAGCCAGCTTTTAGCTTTATTCACTTTTTTGTTTTTAATTTTACTGATATTTGCTCAAATTTTTATTATTTCTTTCATCCTGCTTACTTTGGATTAATATATTCTTCTTTTTCTGTTCTCTTTAGATGAAAATTTGTATTATTAATTTTATATATTTCCTCTTTTCTAATGCAAATATCACTGTTAGGAATTTTTCTCTAAACACTGCTTTTGCTGTATCCCACAAATTTTTATAAATTGTGCTTTCATTAAGTTCAAAATATTTTTAAAATTTCTCGTTTTTTTTTTTTTTTTTATGTGCCACATGTTACTTCACCCTGTGCTATTTAAACTTCAAGTATTTGGTGATTTTCAAATGATCTTTCTGCTTTGATTTCTAGTTTAATTCCATTGTGATCTGAGAGAGATGTGTGATTATTTTTTTTTTAATTGGGTAAGATGAGTTTCATGGCATAGTACAGTCTATCTTGGTGAATGTTTATGTAAGCTTAAAAAAATGTACATGATGTTGTTGAATTAAGTAGATCGATGCCAATTAGATACAGTTGATTGGGAGTTTTGATTTCAACTATGTTCTTACTTATTTTCTTCCTGATGGATCTGTCCATTTTCGATAGAAGGACATTGATTTCTCCAACCGTAATAGTGTTTGCATCTATTTCTCCTTGCTGTTCTATTATTTTTGTCTCAAGTATTTTGACACTTTGTGTTTAGGCATGTACATGTGAATTACTGTTATGTCTTATTGAAGAATTTCGCCCTTTAATATTATGCAGTGCTTGACTTTAACCATGTCTTGTTTTAAAGTTCTGTCAGAAATTAATATAGCTGCTTCCACTTTATTTTGATTTGTGTTAGCATGGTATATTTTTCTCTGCCTATTTACTTTTAATTGACATGTGTCTTTTTTATTTTAAGTAGTTTTCTTAAAGACAACATAGAGCTGGGACTTGCTTTTTGATTCACTCTGACAAATTCTGTCTTTAGTATTTAGTATTTAGATCATTGACATTTACATTGATTATTAATTCAGCTGAATGAATATCTTCCAAATTTGTGACGGTTTTTCATTTGTTGCTCTCCATTTTTATTTTTGTCTACCCTTTTTTCTGTCTTTTGCAATTTTATTGAGCATTTATGTGCTTCTATTCTAGTAAATTGTGCTTCTCTGTGTTCATCTGTCTGTCTCTCTAACTTTTTTTTTTTTTGAGTTGGAGTCTCACTCGGTTGCCCAGACTGGAGTGCAGTGGCCGCTCCTGGCCACCGCAGCCTCGCCTGCTGGGCTCTGGCGATCCTTTCGCCTCAGCCTTCCAAGTAGCTGGAATTACAGGCATGTGCTACCATGCCTGGCTGATTTTTTTTATTTATTTATTGTAGAGATGAGGTCTCGCTGCCCAGACGGGTCTCGAACCCGCGGGCTCAGGCAATCCACTCACCTTAGCCTCCCAAAGGCGCGGGATTACAGGCTGAGCCACTGAGCCCGACTCTCTAACTTTTGAGAGCAGTGTTTAGTCCTGTGAACTGATTTTTCTTATGGATCCAGGGAAATTTGTTTATTTTTCAAGTTTGTTCAGCTTTTTGTTTGTTGTCATGACTATGTGGCAACATTCAAGCTCCTTATATGCATGACCAGAAACCTTTTTAAAACAATGAAAAAGTCAGGTAATGAATAGGAAAAAAAATTTCATTAAAAAATATATATTTTCAATTAAACAGATCTCAGATATCAAAACAAAAAATGTAGAATTTGAGGATCATGTTATAACTGTGGGTGCAAACTGTTGCAAATATACAATAAAAAAAGCAAGGTCAACAGAAAATAACATGAAGTTTTTAGAGTTCCAAGCAGGAGATTAATGGAGGCTACTTCATAAAGGGCAAGTCTTTCAGAGGTAACTGTTTAATGAACAATTGTAGCACCCTAGATATTAGGGAAGGATTGAAGATAGCATAGTATTTTGGAACTCATAATGAGCCTGATATATTAAAATGAACTTTAATAATAAGACCATAATTGATATGAGACATGGATACTAGAAGCAGTGATGAGTTAACCTTTAAAAATCCTTGTGAGATATACATAAGTGAAAAAAAGGAACACTCAGATTCTTTAACCTTAATAATTGGAAAATTCTACTGCACACACTAAAAATAAAATTCATTATAAATGGAGGCCTAAACTATATTGAAGTAAAAAAAAAAATTACCAGGATATTATTTGAAATTAAAGTAGGGAGTTTAAATCAAGAGATTAAGAGCCTTAATCATTCATGGTAACTGGGAAAAATAAAATAAAGCAACAGTCTGGACTGGTTTTATTTTATCAGTGTTGACTCTTAAACTTTAGCTGAAGACTGTCATACTTCTTTTGAGTCTTTATTAATGATGCATTTGGAGTTCCAATTAAAAACTCAATGTGAGAAAATAACAAGAGCCTTCTGTCCACTATGAAAATCAGAATCTATGTGTTTAATATGACATGATCTTGACACATTCTGCATTAAAACAATGAAACAAACACAATAAGACAATTCAACACTTGAAACTGAGGGTTTTTAATTGTAAATGATAGAAAAATCTGGAATTTATTGAAAGGATATTAGTTTGTTAACAGTATTACCAGTGATCCTTGAGATCAGACATTGACAACAGGTGAAATCAAGCACAGCTGTAAGTTATGAGACCTACTTAGTGCTACTGTCAATGAACGCTACCTATTCTAGCTCACCTCATTAATGCTGATGTGTGAGACATAGGATGCCACTGTGTGCACTGTTGCATACTGATAATTGATTTTGTTGCCACCACTACCATTGTCAAAACTGAGTCAATAGTGTTCTAATATCTCTGTATCACTGGCTCCAATTTCAAGATCACAGTGTGTGTCTACATTTTAAGACTTATATCCTTTTCCTGCCCTTTTGCTGAAAAGGAGGCTGGCTTCTCAGTTTCTGTAGTAAGTATTGGGTTCTGGCTCCTATGAAGACTTAAAAATGAAGGATGTTCCTAACATTAGGAAGGCATTCATATGATGGATGAGAAACAATTATTAAAAATATCTTTTTAAAAATAAGATAGTCTAATACGTGTGTGTGCGGGTAATATATATATTACACTTAAAGTAGTTTACACTTACACAATGCTCTTGCCAATTATAATGTAACTATCACACAATGCAAGCAAAACATCTCACCTTGTCATCAAAAGAAGAAATCCAAAGTCATTCCATGTACTGTGTCACTATGATCTATAGATATTTATATCCTTTTCCTTCTCCCTCACAAAATGGGGGGAAAAAACTAGCCAATTCATTATATTTAACAGTGTGTAAAACGAGAGAAAAAAACTTAAAATTATTCTCTCTCCCAACACATATACATGTACGTGGGAAGAAAGAAAACTCTTGTATATGTTATAGTCTTTAATTGTGCAGCTAGTCACAAGAGATGAATTTATGATTTCTCTTCTTTAGTAGCAACTAAAGATTCATTTACCTTTGCCCAGAACTTTAGTAGGTCAATGATATATCCACAATGGGGTGGTCCAAATCTTCAGTCCTAACAGATCTGAACTTTCAATGTTTCTGCCTTTGTAAGACTGTAGTAGTCTTATTATTACCTGTTACTCTTGAACCTGGTAGTAATAGCAGGTACCCTAGAGAATCTTATGAGTGCCATCTATTTTATTCCTTAACTCTGCAATGTAGCCACACAGAATTTTGTGATTACCCCCTGATGTTCAAGAACTATTATCTGAACAACATCATTACACTTTTTCTGTACCTCTTTATCTATGAGCATCAGAAGCATCAGAAAATGGCCTGGTGACAGTCTTACACAGCTTCCAATTCAGGGTGACTATTGTTGTGTCCTTAGTGAAAATCCTCCCTTCAGTTTTAAAATCTCTAAAAAGAGTTCACAATGAGAAGCAAATGTTTTGCCAATAGAATGGATAGATTAATCATGACAGAATCTGCTTCCACCTCAGAAAGTTGAAATGGTCCCCCCTGTATCAGCTTTCACTAGAAAGTAACCTTCAAATCTAGTGGATTTTAGACTGGTAAAAATAGTTTGTCCTTCTTTCTAAGATTAGAAGATTTGAAAATAATATATACATTCACCGGACTCGGTGGCTCAGCCTGTAATCCCGGCGCCTTGGGAGGCCGAGGTGAGCGAATTGCCTGAGCCCGCGGGTTCGAGACCCGCCTGACAATTTGGCGAGACCTCATCTCTACAATACAAAAAATTAGCTGGGCGTGGTAGCACGCGCCTGTAGTTCCAGCTACTCGGAAGGCTGAGGCGGAAGGATCGCCGGAGCCCAGCAGGTCGAGGCTGCGGTGGCCGGGAGCGGCCACTGCACTCCAGTCTGAGCGACAGAGTGAGACTCCAACTCAAAAAAAAAACCAAAACATATATATATATACATTCATCAAAAACACATTATATACCTAGTACCAGATGAATATGAAACCCAAGAAAACACCTTAGATGTTAGAGTCAGACAGTCCTGGATTAATTCTGGTCAAGTCAATAATTGGCAGTATGATCTTGGGCAAGTTACCTAACACCCTTTGAGTTTCGGTTTCCCACCTTTTGTACTGGAAATAACACCAACTGGGTGTTATCAGGGATGTTGTATTATTTTTTCTTGTAATAAGATATGTAATTGATTAGCACATTGCTTACTGATATCAGTGTTTGATTCATTGAAGCAGAAGTAACATTTTCAATATTTTGTAACCAGCACACAATGGTCACCAATCAATCAATAGACTCAGAGTCTGGGACATCTGGGCCCACATGTGGAACTCCATGAAAGTCATATTTTACCAAACCATGTAAGAATATTTCAGTGGTATAACAACTGGGAGAGCTAGAGTGTAATTTCTGATTACTAGCCTATCATAGAAACAAGTAGTAGGAATTGTCCAAGTACTAGTGAGGGTGGAGATGGTAGTTGTGATAATAATATGGTCCCTTTGTAAAGATAAACAAAAAGAGATAAATCATCTGAAAGATTAGAAGACTTATAGTAATAGAAGTTAAGAAAAAAATACTCCACCAATAATGGATGTAGAGTAAAAAGGAGAAAGCCATAAATTGAATGCAAATAATATCCCTGAAATTTCAAAACACTACAGTAATTCAATACCTTTTAACAAAATAAAAAAGTGACTCATTATTCTTGGAAATAGAACACTCCATAATGTTTGGATTTTCCTTTATGAAACAATTAGTTTTCAAGGGAAATTTAATTTTGTTTGTCAGTATTTTCTTCTAACCAAATGGAAAACTCTTATCGAGAGTTAATTATATTTCATTTTCTAGAATTTGTGAGCAAAGAGGAGAAAGTCAGCTTCTGAGTCATATGTTTTGCTACACAGAAGAAGATAATACTCATAAGTAACTTTCAGTTTTACTTTCTGTATGTTTATATGTTAAAATAATAGCTATAATTTAATATGCATTCTCCCTTTGAGAGACTGTATTTATTTCAAGTCACATTTATTGAGCATCTATCTGATGCTGAGGTAGACACCACGATACAGAAATTGATAGAATGTGTTATTTGTGAGGGAGACAAACATTTAAACTCAGTGTTATCCTACCTGCAGGACAAGGCCCTGTCTAGTTTTCTGAGTTCAAATCCTGTCAATATCTCCTTATTCCCTGTGCTCTAGAAAGACAAGTCTTTTTTCCAGGCTCTAGAAGAGACCAAGTTTAGACTTACCAGAGATTATTTGTATTTCTTCTGTTCACTCTCTGAAACACTTTTGGCATGACTGTCTCTTTCTCAATATTTATCTTATACCTTCTCAGAGAGGCCTCATACAGCAATCTTAGCTTAAAGTAGCAAGTAGCAACAACTCTCATTCTCTACCTCACTGCCTTCTTTCAGATTTTGGAGACACTTATTATCCAGACATATTCATGTGCATATGTACTTGTGATCCATCCTCCGAATATAAACTTTATTAGATCAAGATTCTGGCATGGCCACTACTTAATAATTTGGAGAGCTTATGGCACATAGTAAAATCCCAAAAATATTTTTTGAATAAAAGCAGTACAACAAAGCAAGACTAAATCACTCAATTTTCAACTACAGCATTTAAGTTTTGGAATTGCTAGAAGGTTGCATTGCATTTTAGAAGAGATAATTGTCTTTATGCACATCATGTACTTGAGGAAAAAAAATAAGAAAAAGCTACCCTAGAGCACAGTATATAAACTTATTTCATGTGAGTTCTTTGACTACACTGCTGTATCTCAGTAGTAGAGACTTTTATCAAAACAATGAAACTTAAGTCTCAGTTACGCTTCTTAAACTTTTCAACATTTTGGAGACCAGTTCCCAAGGCCTTGAACTAATTTGTACTCCTCTGTTAATGGGATGCACCCTATCCAGTCCCATGCTGTGAGGTTTTGCTAATAATGGTTTATCTACTTTTTAAAGCTAGGGCTCCAAAGAGAAACAAGACTTTTTTTTCCCTCTGGTTCCTTGTGGCACGATGAAATGGCATTAGGGATGAAAGAACAATAGATCAAATGTGAAATCACACAGCTAAAGTAAGGGGAAAGGAACAGAAAAGAAGATAGCTGGATACCAACTTTTAAGAGAAGAGATGTTCATATTGGTGAAAGATGAAAGAAAGACAAGAGGGAGGAAAGATTTTGCTATAGAAACTTTTCCAAAGAGTAAAACAATATGAAAAGTCTACCTATTTTAATATTTAGCTAGCATATCACTGCTACCCAATCTTGATAGATAATTTTAAAAGATTGTGCACACAAAAAATTTACTTAATAAATGACTAATTGAAAAGTACCCAAAGCACAATAATAAAAATGTAAAATATATGGAAACATCACAATAATAAATGTGTGAGACTAAATAGAATAACAATACTTCATTAATTTCAATAAATTGAAAAATACTGTTTAATCATACTGTTGTTCAGTAATACTGAATAATACAAATATGAACAATTCCTAAATTAGTTGAGGTTTAATTTAGTGCAAGTCAAAATTCTAATTATGTGTTACTTGGTAAAATTTTACAAAATTATTTTAAGATTTCTCCAAATTCAATATGAAAATGTATAGTAATTCTCTATCAAGTAATTTTTATGTAATTTATTCTAGGGAAAAAATTTATGTTTAAATAAATAGAAGAAAAATATAAAGAAATCATAGATGCTAATATGAAAGAATATCAAAATTAATTACTTACACAGTCAACATAACTTAAAGAATATGATACTGGCCACTGATTAGACAAATAGATAAGTAAAGTGAACAGAAAGGCCAGAAATATAACAGTGTGTATTCAGTATATTAATAAGATTTTTTTTTAAGTTAGCAGTAAATACTCAAGTTACTCTATAACAGGTAGATTATCAAAGAGTTGATCAACTCCTTGGGGGAAGAGAAAAATGCTTACTTCACTTGATACATCAAAATACATTCCAAAATTATTAAAGAATAAATAGTAAAGCATGAAATAAAAGTATAGCTAGAATATAAATATTGATACAGATTTTTAATCTGGAGGAGACCTTTTTATACATGATACCAAAGGAAGAAATATAAATAAAGTATAATAAAATGTTTCATCATCAAAACACAAGTAAAAAATTAGAAGAAAACATATTCCATTCAAAATTAACCTTTAACTTTTATTCTTTGTACAACTCATTAGTCTTTCTGTAAAATATTAAAACAATTTGGAAAAATGCAGAAAAGAAAAATGATTCTTCCATTCAGATTATTACATATCTAGTATTCTGATGCATTTTTTCATATTAAATTATCTACATTGATACATATAAATTGAAAGATACAATTTTACGTATGTTGTTCTGATAATCTGTTTTTCTCTAAGTAATATATTATGGAACTATTTTAATCTCAAAAATGTGGGTTTGTGTCATCATGTTAAATAAATATGCATTATTCCATCTCATGACTTAAACATAACTTCACTTAATTGACCTTTTTCTCTGTTAGTATTTATATAATAATATGTGTGACTGATTGGTAATATTTTTTTTCCTTTGCTTGGTAGTGACTGTCATGATAGCAGGGTTGATATTTAACACATTTCCTGCTGTAATTTCAGGGTCTAGCCAATGTTATTGTCTACAAAATAGTGTCTGGGTAAAAAGTAGAGGTATACTAGAGACTTTAGCATATCTGATTTTGAAAACAGATATTTTGAGACTGGGTCAGGTACAGGCTTTAGCCTGTAATCCAGGCACTTTGAGACTATGGAGTGGGAGAATTGCTTGAGTCCTGGAGTACAAGACCAGCCTAGGCAACATAACGAGACCTCATCTTTACAAAAAAAAAAAAAATCAGAATTAACATGGCTTGGCAGCACATGCATGTGGTCCCAGCTACTCGTGAGGCTGAGGCAGAAGGGTACCCAGAGCCCAGGAGGTTGAAGCTGCTGTGAGCTGTGGTCTGTGCCACTGTACTCTAGCCTGGGTAATAGTGCAAGACTCAAACTCAAAGAAAAAAAGAGGAAAAAAGGACTGTATATGGCCTGTGGGAGCCTGTAGCAGAATTTAAAATTCAGATTTGTTAAGAAACTGATGAGTGATAAAGAAATTATGGGAACTGATTATCATTAAGCCATGTGACCATGGACCTATCATAGTTATATCCTTGATGAAACTAAGAACCAAAGTAAGTTTTATGAATTAATTTATATTACCTCTAATACAGAGGAATTACATATCGCTTCTTCAACTAGGGGTCAGTCACATGGGTGAGGGAAGATATAGACAAGAACTCTATGTTTTCTTTGTTCTGCAGAATGAAACCATGTAAGAAGGAGAAGGGCTCACTGGAGTCAATGACTGACTCATCAACATTTCTATATAGAAATATAGAGACACTCAAACATTAATGTACATAGATTTTATAACAAACTTACTTATAATAGAAAGATAATGGACGAAGCTTAAACAGTAATAAAGCAATGGTTAAACCAGTCTATGATTGATTATCAATGTCTGCATAAACAGAAGATTAAGAAATGGTGACGAGTTGGCCATTTCTACAGCAAATGCTCTTCAAACTATCTGTGAAGTAGCAATTGCTTTTTCTAGTATTCAATCTAGTTCAGATTGATTTATGTTATAGAATTTTTTTCAGCAATATCAAATTGGTATAAATTTCCTAAATACTTTCTTATTTCTTCTTTACTTATCTGTTTGCAAACTGATTACAAACAGTTAAAAACAGGCACCTGCCCATTCATATACCATACTTTTATAGCATATTTTTTAAAAAGTTGATAAGCAGCTTCATTAATTCAAAACTGAAATTGATCTTAAAATATTCTAAGCCAAAATATGCCATATACAGATGGGTTTAATTAGAGTATTTTGCACTATGGTATGTACTTTATTTAAATAAAGTCTCTACATGTAATAGTCATTAAACTGCAAAATATGGGGATTATTTGTCATCAGTTGGTTTTGTGCCACAAAGCAAACCTGGAACTTTGCAGATACCCTAGGTTTTGGATAGCAAATACTATATTGATAGTTAGCACATTTAGTATATTTGTTATATGCTAGCTACTCATCTATAGATACAGAAATCTTTACTTTAATTTTCATCTGGTCATTTCCTCTCCTTAAATAAAGCCATTATTCAAATACACTTGGAAAAACGTTAGCTGGAGTTTATGTATGTTAGGAAACAAATAACTAATATAATCCCGGCCAAAATCTTTTCTGAAGAACTAATTAGCTCCAAGTACTGGAAGCCATCAGACTAGCCCACCCTCCCCCTAGGGAAGACATGATAGGCCTTTTTTCTCTGTAATACATTCACAGGCTCTGTAAGTCTGGCAGTAGAAACCCAGAGGTTGGGTTTTAGTGCTGTTAGATTATCCCAGGGCAGCATCAATTTCTGGCAGTGATAACACATGCAATGGCTTTCCGGCAGGACACAGCCACGGGGTTCCTGGCAGAGCCACCGAGCAAGGTTTTTGTAAGCAGATCCATATCATTTTTGACAGGACTAACATATGGCTTTGCATTTCTGGCCAGACTCCTTCATGGTTCCTATCAAAAGAGACCCTACACGCTCTCTGGCAACACTGCCACACGATGTAAAGGATTTAATTCCTGGAAGTATATTGCCATGATGATTTGCTATAGAACAAATTTCAAAGTTGGTTTCCTGCCAACATAAAATTCTATAGGTCATGTCAAGGCCAACACAGCAGTGAGTTTTCAGCAAGAAGGTATCGAGCTGATCTTTTAATAGTCTTCAGATTCACACTTTGCCATATTTCTAAGTGTTTCCATGCACATTGAGTGTAAACAAAATATTTTCTACATGAAGGAATATTGCAATCATGTAACGTGTTTTGTGCCTCTACATACAAGAACATTTGCAGCAATGCCTCTCCCTTGTTAATCTAATTAAACAAATTGCAATTATTTTTAAATTCCACTTTAATTTGTAAAAGAGCCAACACAAGTTCCTGTTAACAGTGAGGAAAGAACAATCACTTACCATAGTTCAGAAGGCAATTTATTCATTCATTCTTTTATTCTGACCATAGAATAATTCAGAGGCTTAAATGGCTGCAAATATCTGAAGAGAGGAAGCCTTGGCCTTTGAAAGGCAATTAAAGTTCAAAATATAGAACAGGAAGTAGCAATATATCCTTCACTGAAGGTGATGCATTATTGCATTTTTCTGAAACGATACTATGCACAGTGTATATATTTAAAATACTATTTTAATACTGGTCTCATACTACTGCAATTAACAGTGGCACATCACATTTTCCTAATATTCCCTCCACAACTGGGGTCACCCTGCCCTGCCTGGGGTTAACTCACTAAGCAGTGATTCAAAGAAGAGATTTCTCAAATTAATAGTTGTAGAATCACTACATTGTATTTGATTTATATAAAATATAAACAAACCAACAAGAGAAAAGCAAGCATTCTTCAACTCAAAATAAAACAAATCCTTTTTGAAAGTGGTTATTATTCAACAAAAGCAAACAAAAAATGCTGTTGGGTCACTTTCTGTTTCGCGGTGACTTTGGATCTTATTATCACAATTAATTCAGTGTAGCTTTTTAAATTTGTTTATTATTAGTTTTACAAAACTCTTTCCCCAAAGTAAAGGCTATTCCAACTTGAGTAGCCTTAAGATGTTTGCAGATTAACTCTAATGTATAAAATAATTTTAGGACAAATATCTAGGTGAAATGCAAAGCTAATAAAACTTACTGGCAAATAAAGATTGTAAATTTCTTCATAAATTTCATTTTGGTATGTCTGAGAGATAGAAAGCAAAGGTAGAAACAATCAGTAAAAATATTTTCTGATTGTCCTGTGGGACCAGAGCACTGTATTGATAGATATAGTCTTGTAATTCTAGATCAGCTCTTACCTCACTGAAGTCCTTTTGCCAAAGCCTGAAAAGGAAACCTGAATTCAATTTTTGTCTTTTTGTTTTATAGCTGCATCTTGAAGCAGATAAAACTCGGTTTTTATTTTTAAAATAATTCTAATAATTTTGGAATTGTCTTATTATAACTGATGCAAAGTTTAAGACATGATTGCCACAGACTCTCAATATTTCATTCATTTATTTATTTAGTCAATCAGTAGCAAATGAGTAGCATACACTTATGTGCCAAATTCTTAGATATCGTTTTAGGGGGGCACTATTCCCAAAATGGTTCAAAAACTTTGAATCTCATCCTTGAACCCTGATGAGAGAAATCTCTTCAGTTATTATCAATTTTTTGCAACTAGGTGTGGTGACTCATGTCTGCAATCTCAGCATTTTGGTAGGCTGTGATGGGAGGATTGTTTGTGCCCAGAAGTTCGAGACCAGCCTGGGCAAATGGTGAATCAACATCTCTACAAAAAAAACAAATCAAAAAATTAGCTACATATAGTGGTGTGCACACCTGTAGTCCTGGCTAATCTGGTTGCTGAGGCGGCAGGATCACGTAAGCCCAGGAGTTGGAGGTTGCGGTGAGCCATGATTGTGTCACTGAACTCCATTTCAGCCCAGGTGAGAGAGTGAGATGCTGACTCAAAAAAATAAATAAATAAAATAAATAATAATAATAATAATAATAATAATAATCTTGCCTTGCTAAAATAAATGTCAAAGAAGAGAAATGAAAAGATAAGATTTACAGTCCAATGAGATTCAAAGATCTTAAAATTTCTCAAACTTTTTCAGAGGACTGTGTAAAAATCATAATTTCAATTGAAACACAACATGCTATACTAATCTACCAAATACAAGCATGATGTAACTTATTGCAAATAATATATAGGAATGTGTCACAAAGAACAAAACAACAACATAATTATAACTAATCAGTGCTTTATTTTAGAATTTTGAGTTAGGGCAGGATCATCTCACACTAAGTCACTAAGTTCCAGTGTTTCAAGCCAGAGTTTGAGAATCTCTGAGCTGGCTTCTCTGGACAACCAATGGCTGAAGCCCAAGAGACCACAGAAACAGGGGAGCAAGAAATCTGGCTGGGTAGTAGCACTGTTTGACACTAATGCTCAGATCATAGGAAAAGATTTCGTTCTTGGGCCTTCCTTTGACTTTGTATGTTGTAACTTGGGATGTATGCATTTCTTGGATGGTAATTACATCAGAAATAGGTCAATGAGGTGCAGGTTCTTCCTTCTGAAAACTGAGATATCAGCAGGAAGCCAGGCTCTCTCCCAATTTTGAGGAGCAACAGAATAAACTGCACCACCCAGTACATTGAATGTAGTTAAGTAAATGACTCCAAGAGTGACAAATATGCTTCTAAACAATAAATGAACTTTTGGAGCACCAAAAGGAAACATGCCTCTTTTTCTTCTGGGAAAAGAAAACTACTAAAATTTTCAAAGCACTTATTAGACACCAAGAAAAATTTTCAGATAATGTGTATATTATTATGCTATTTTAAGAATGAGGAAAAGATTCTTAGAAGTTAAGTAAATAACCCAAGAATGAGGAGGAAGCACCAGGCAGAGGCAGAATTGGCAAACAGACATTGACTGCCCCCCTTGCTGGAACTCTCCCTGAGAGACGTTCCCTTCTGAACA
This sequence comes from Cephalopachus bancanus, assembly GCA_027257055.1. Classification (NCBI taxonomy): domain Eukaryota; kingdom Metazoa; phylum Chordata; class Mammalia; order Primates; family Tarsiidae; genus Cephalopachus; species Cephalopachus bancanus. The sequence continues at coordinate 9,352,934 of JAPVLO010000210.1, read as the reverse complement.
CTGGGGATGAGTGAAAAAGGCATCATTTTCCCCCATTATTTCAGAATACGGACATTGTTAACTACATTCTCTAATTTCAGTCTCCACAAAACATCCATAATGCCTTTATGTGACTGGAGATATCAGATTTCAATAAGAAACCCTGAGTTCTTAAGACCAATGATCCTTTTTTCTCTTTTTGCCATAGTTTCCAAAAATAATAGCTACAGGAGGGAAAAAAATGAACGAATTAATTTATTAATTATGGTATTTTTCATCCAAAGAGAATGATTTTAGATCAATTCTTCAGCCTTCATTAAAGTCATTACCTTTCTAAAGAATATAAATTATGTTTGAGCTTCGTGCTGCTATGTCCACATTTGGATTATCTCCTATTCTACATGTTACCAAACTATAGAATAATCAAGATACAGGTTAAGGTAACACATTAATAGTCTTCCCAAGAGAAGTGTAAAATGATAAAATGAACTCTGACTTGTAAATTGACTAATTATTTTTTGTGCTACATCATTAGCTATAGAAAGTCTTTAAACTCAAATGTACTATTGGTAGAAAAATGCAAGCCTGTCATTTATAAAAGACATATTAGCATTATTTAAGGACATGTTACAGTTGAACCATAAAAGAATAATTTCTTCAATTCTCTTCATTTTATAATTGTTTTCTGACTGTAAATGTGGATAACTGTTCATTGTAGAAAATGTGGGAAGATATAGAAAACCACAAACAAGAAAATAAAAAATTGTTTGAGCCCCATAAGCCAGGGTTACTACAATCAGCATATAGTGTCTTTAAACACATGTTTGCAGAGATGCAAATATATTGATATATGTACAGTTTGTGACAATAGGATGCTACTTGTTTATAGCCTGATATTTTTTCATGTAATAATAAATCAGAGATGGGAACAAGATGGCGATGGCATAGGTGAACTGGTGAGATTCTCCAAATGTGACTTCCCAAAAAGACTATTATTTCTCTTCCCCCATCCCCCAGCCCACCACCAGCTGTGCTGGTGCAAGGCCGGGGGACCTTCGGTCCGATGCAGGGCCAGATATTGCGGCCCCCTGCTGCTGCTGTTCCACTGCATGTGTGGGAGTCTCAGGTCCCAGCCCCCTCCCAGCCCCCTCCCTGGCTACATCGTCTCCAGCCTGGCACCTGGCACCAAGCTGCCAGTCACTCAGGGAGGCTCTGGACACCCGCCCCTCAGAGACACCGGTCCCATTCCTGGCTGAAGTACCCTCTGGGGGGCCCAGGGCCACTGTCACTGCTCACCGCCTACCCTTTGGAGCTTTGGAGCTCTGGAACTCTGGGCCCACCCTGGCTGAGGCACTCAGTGCATGACCTCAAGCTGGGGGACCCAGACAAGTGGAGAAAAACAGATCTGCATAAACTGCCATGCCATTCTCTAGGCAGAGACTTCCACTGCCTCACCAACCTATCAACAAACTTTACCTAAGTTCCTAAGGCAATGGTGCAAAACAGGAGACAAAGCCCCACCCCTAGGCTGCAATGAAAAACAAAGGGGAGAGACTGGAATCGGAGATCAGAGAAGTGACTTTAGTCTGATCTCTTATTTTGACTTATGATTTTATCATTGTAACTGTTGGTTTTGATCATGTTTGTTGTTAGCCTTCTGACTTACATTGTTTCTTGATTTTATGGACCTATCTCTGTGTAGCTATCAGTACTCTTTAGGGAATCTTTCTTATGTGTCTTTCTTCACTTCTTCCTGGCCTTGTGTCTCTTTCTCACCTGATTGTTGGTATGCGTATCTGTTTTTCCTCTCACTCTTCTCTCTTTCTAACTCCCTATTGACCCCCCTTCCTCCATTATTTTCCTCTTTTATACCCCCCTTTTTAATCTAGGGACCAAGACTACATACTGCTGAATGGACAGATTGTAAGACAGAGGGAAATAGGTTCTAGTGTGCTCATACACCTGTTTGTGGATGCTAGAATCAGCATTCTGAACCACAGCTTCCCTCTCAATTAAACCTCAAAACTGAAAAAAGTACAGATTGCAGCCTATGCTCCAACCTGAAAAGTGAACAAAGCCAGAAGACCCTCATAAGGAAGACCAGGACATTGCAGAAGAGAAATAAAAGCAACCCCACCTTCCCTCAAAAACAGAATTGAAGAAGGGGAGGGAAAGGGGGAGAGAGAGAAAAATCTACACAAATGAAGAAAAACCAAAAGAAGAGTATGGGTCTCTCCCAGACCCCTGGGAAGGCAGACACTGAGAAAACTGACTTTGGAATGCACACAAGGAAGAGCCCCCAGAATGAAGGGTCTCAAACTACAAACATAGATATCAAGACGATAATGGAGAGATTAAAAAGAATGGAGGAGACACAAGAAGAAAGTAGGAAGGAGCTGATATCTGAGATAAAAGTAATAAATGATACTGTGAGTGAAATAAATAACAAACTGATAAGCACGGAAAGCAGAATTACCCAAGCAGAAGAAAGAATCTCAGAGCTTGAGGACCAAAATATAGAAATAACCCAAACTCTTAAAAACACAGAAAATAAGCTCAAAAAGACAGAACAAAACCTTCAAGAGATGAGTGATTACCTCAAGAGGCCTAACCTAAGAGTAATCAGACTCCCTGAGGCAGAAAGAGAGACAGAGACCACATTGGAACAAACTTTCCATGAGATCATTCAAGAAAACTTCCCTTATCTAATCAGTGATGCAAAATTCAAACACAAGAGATTCAGAGATCCCTGCAAGACAACAAATGAGAAGACCAACTCCTAGACACATAATAATTCGCCTAAACAAAGTAGGCATAAAAGAAAAATACTAAAGGCAGAAAGAGAAAAAGTAAGATCACATACCACGGAAGACCAATCAGAATAGCAGCAGATTTATCTACAGAAGCCCTGCAGGCTAGGAGAGCTTGGAGCCCTATCTTCAAAGTCCTAAAAGATAAACAATGTCAACCAAGAATAACCCACGAGGCCAAGCTAAGCTTCATCAGTGAGGGAGAATAAAAATCTTTCCCAGATATCCAATCCCTAAGAACTTATGCTGCCATCAAACCATCTCTACATGAAACACTTAAGAAAGTATTAAACACAGAAGAAAAGGAAAAAAGAACAACATTCTTCACAAGAGTACAGGGAAAAGAATAAAATATACATGAACCAACCCCAAAACCAAAAGAAAGACAAAAAAATAAAACAACAACAACAAAAAACCAACCAAGTGGAAGAACAACAACTCTATAAGAACTCTATGATAGGGACGAGCTCTCACATTTCAATAATTAGCCTGAATGTGAGTGGACTAAACACACCACTGAAAAGGCATAGCAAAATGGAAAAAGTATCACCAGGCAACAATATACTGCCTTCAAGAGACCCATCTCACTAGAAAGGACATACACAGACTCAAAGTAAGAGGATAAGAAACAAATTTTCAGGCCAATGGAACACAAAAGAAAGGAGGAGTCATGATCCTAATTTCAGACAAAATACCATTTAAGCTATCAAAATTAAAAAAGATACAGAGGGCCACTACATAATGATAAAATGTTCACTCCATCAACAAGAAATATCTATCCTAAACATATATGCACCCAACATAGGTGCGATACTGACTCTAACACCATCATAACTGGAGACTTTAATACCCCACTCACAACCCTAGACAGATCATCAGGACAAAAAGTCAGCAAGGAGATCAGGAATCTCAATGAGACTCTGGACCAAATGGACTTAATTGATACCTACAGAACACTCCAAAGACCACGGAATGCACATTCTACTCATCAGCTCATGGAGCATATTCTAAGATTGACCACATAATTGGACACAAATCAAGCATAAGCAAATTTAAAAGGATGAAAATTCTACCATGCACCTTCTCGGACCACAGTGGAATAAAAACAAACATTGACACCAACAAGGTCCCCCCAAAACCCACAAAGACATGGACACTAAACAGCATGATGCTAAACACCTCCTGGGTCCATGATGAAATCAAAACAGAGATCAAAAAGATACCTGGAAACAAATGAAAATGAAGAAGCATCTTACCAAAATCTCTGGGATGCCTTGAAATCTGTAGTAAGAGGGTAGTTTATATCCCTACAAACACACCTGAAGAAAATGGAAGGAACACAAATTAACAAATTAACAAGCCACCTAAAGAAGCTGGAAAAGCAAGACCACAAAAACCCTAATTACAGCAGAAGAATCCAGATCACCAAAATAAAAGCCCAAATCCAGGACATAGAAGACAAAAAGATAATATAAAAAAAATCAATGAAACAAAAAGCTGGTTCTTCAAAAGGATAAACAAGATCGATGGTCCCCTAGCTAGACCAAGAAAAACCGTGAAAAAAACCAAATAAGCACAATCAGTAACACAAAAGATGAAGTCACATCTGACCCTGAAGAAATACAAAAGATCATTAGAGACTACTACATACACTTGTATGGAAACAAACTTGAAAACCTTAAGGAAATGGAGGACTTTCTGACATCACACAACCTACCAAGGTTGGAACAAGAAGAAATGAAGACCCTAAATAGACCAATACCAATCAAGGAAATCGACTACTATTACAAAAAAAAAGCCCTAGTCCAGATGGCTTTCCAGCAGAATTCTACAAGACATTTAAGGAGGAGCTGATACCAATCCTACTGAAGGTATTCCAGGCGATTGAAAAAGATGGAACTCTCCCCAAATCATTTTACGAAGCCAACATCACATTGATACCCAAGCCAGGTAGAGATCCAACAAAGAAAGAGAACTACAGGCCAATATCTTTGATGAACATAGATGCTAAAATTCTCAACAAGATCCTAGCAAATCGGATTCGGCAATACATCTCAAAAATCATCCATCATGACCAAGTAGGCTTCATTCCTGGGATGCAAGGCTGGTTCAACATTCGTAAAACCATAAATGTAATTAAATACATCAACAGATGTCAAAACAAAAACCACATGATTATATCACTAGATGCAGAAAAAACTTTTGATAAAATCCAGCACCCCTTCTTGATAAAAAACCTTGAATATATCTAGGCATATGGGGAACATACCTCAAAATAGTAAAAGCCATCTATGAGAAACCCACAGCCAGCATACTCCTAAATGGACAAAAATTGGAACCATTTCCCCTGAAAACTAGAATGAGACAAGGATGCCCACTGTCACCCCTCCGGTTCAACATAGTATTGAAAGTCCTGGATCGAGCAATCAGAGAAGAGAAGGCAATCAGGGGTATCCAAATAGGAAAAGAGGAAATCAAGTTATCTCTCTTTGCAGATGATATGATTGTGTACCTTGAAAACCAAAGAGAATCTGTCAAAAACCTCCTTACACTGATAAAGGCCTTTGGCAAAGTCTCAGGATACAAAATAAATGTACAAAAGACAATCGCATTTCTCTACACCAATAATAAACAAACAGAAACCCAAATAAAAAACACAATTCCATTCACAATAGCCATAAAAAAAATGAAATACCTTGGCATCTTCCTAACCAGAGACGTGAAGGACCTTTACAATGAAAATTACAAAACACTACTCAAAGAAATCAAAGATGACACAAACAAGTGGAAAAATATCCCATGCACATGGATTGGAAGAATCAACATTGTGAAGATGTCCATCTTACCTAAGGCAATCTACAAATTCAATGCAATACCCATCAAATTACCAGCAACATTCTTCTCAGACCTAGAAAAAACAACACAGGAATTCATATGGAAACACAAACGACCAAGAATAGCCAGAACAATCCTCAGCAAAAAAAAAAAAAAACAAAGCAGGTGATATCACATTACCAGACTTCAAACTTCACTATAAAGCTGCAATCATCAAAACAGCTTGGTATTTGTATAGGAACAGGCATACAGATCAATGGAATAGAATTGAGATTCCAGAAGCAAAACCTCAATTTCTCAACCAACTCATCTTCGACAAGGCCTCCACCACCTACCACTGGGGAGAGGAGAACCTATTCAGTAAATGGTGCTGGGAAAACTGGCTGACCACATGCAGAAGATTGAAACAGGACCCCTATCTATCCCCATGCACAAAGGTTAACTCCAAATGGACCAGAGACCTAAACGTAAAACCTCAAACCATAAGAACCTTAGAAAATGAAGGACATAGCCTCATGGAAATCGGAACTGGCCTCCAATTCCTGAACAAAACCCGAAACCCACAGTTCATAAGAGAGAAGATAGACAAGTGGGACCTTATTAAACTGACAAGCTTCTGCAAAGTCAAAAAAACCATCAAGAGAGCAAGGAGACAGCCCACAGACTGGGAAAAAGTATTTGCCAACACCAGGTCTGCCAAAGGCTTAACATCCTGGATCTACAAGGAGCTCAAACGTGCTGAAAAGAAAAAAAACAAACAACCCCATTATAAAATGGGCAAAAGATATGAACAGACACTTCACAAAGGAAGACATCCGAGCAGCCAACAGACACATGAAGAAATGCTCAACCTCACTAATCATCAGGGAGGTGCAAATCAAAACCACACTGAGATACCACCTAACTCCAGTCAGAATGGCAATTATCAACATCTCAAAAAATAACAGCTGCTGGAGAGGGTGTGGCGAAAAGGGAACACTCCTACACTGTTGGTGGGAGTGTAAACTAGTGCAACCTCTGTGGAAAGCAGTGTGGCGATTCCTAAAAGCTCTACATATCAACCTCCCATATGACCCCGCAATCCCCCTACTGGGAATATACCATGAAGAACTCAAATCACTCTATAAAAAAGATACCTGCACACGTATGTTTATCGCAGCGTTGTCCACAATATCAAGAACCTGGAAACAACCATGCTGCCCATCAAAAGAGGACTGGATTTAAAAAATGTGATACATATACACGATGGAATACTCTGCAGCCATAAAAAAGAACAAAATCATGAATTTCGCAGCAACCTGGATGGAATTAGTGTCTATAATACTGAGTGACATCTCACAGAAACAAAGATCCGAGTATCACATGTTCTCTCTCATATAATGGACCTTGAACATCCAACGTAATACTATATGAAAATGACTGATGGTACTGGGAAACTATGGGGCGGGGAGGGAGATGGAATTAACAGTAGCAAATATCTGTCTGGGGACGGGGAAACACCTCTTATCAACAGGGTGCCTGAATGAAACGTAATTGTATACCTAACCCTTAACTGTACCCCACAACATCATAATAAAAAATATTGATTTAAAAAAGAAAGTAAAATAATACAGGAACACTACAAAAAAAAACAACAATAAGTCAGAAGCAGAATTCTCTTGTTAAATATTTCATATAAAGTTATCTTTATAACTTTGAAATTTAAAATATCCCAGCATTTATTTAGTCTATATTATCATTTTGTTTGTTTCAGGTGTTTAAAGTAAGATTACCAATCCCACGAAGATTATACTTACAGAAAGAAAGATGATATCAGTCTCTGTGATGGTTTCCTAAGAATAAACTAACAAGAAGAGTTTTAAAATAAATATTATTAAATTATTTTTTTCAAAAAAGTGGTAACAGCCTAATATTTAGTAGTAGTTAGAGAAAATTGTTTATATGTCTATCATTGCTGAGAGTGGCTATTATAAAGACTTTTAAACACTTACCAATTTAATAAATTAAAGATTTTACATCATTTTTATGTAATTTCATGTCTTTGATTAGTAATTAAGTAGAGCATTTTTCAATATAGTTAATTGTCAACTGTAATAAATTATCTTTAGCTTTTTCATTGTATTAATTTCTTCATTTGTTCATCTGTTCATTCATTTATTATGTACCTATTGGGCCTTCCTTTGACTTTGTATGTTGTAATTTGAGAGGTATGCATTTCTTAGATGGTAATTACATCAGAAATAGGTCACTGAGGTGCAGGTGTGCTTCAGACAGCATCACTCTAGTCCCTGGAATTACAGTGGAGAAGACAACTGACTTCAGCTCACACAAGGTAAGCATTCTCCTGAAGTAAGACAGATAATCAGTATAACATCAAAAACAAACAAGTTGGTTTCAGACCATGTGTGTTAGTTTCTTAGGGCTTCAGTGAAAAAATTACCATGGACTGAGTGGCTCAAAACAACAGAAATGTATTGTCTTAGTTCTGACAGTCAGAAGTCTGAAATCAGGTGTCAGCAGGGCTGTGATCTCTTCTGAAAGAACCAGGGACGAATCCCTTGCCTTGTCCACCCTCTAGGGTCCCAGGCATTGCATGGCTTTAGACCTCATTGCTTTAATCTGTCTTTATCTTCTTCTCTCTATTCATGTCTGTGTCCATGTATCTCTCTTCTTTTTCTCAGAAAGATATCAGTCGTTGGAATTAGGGCTCATCCTAAGAAAATATTTTCTTATTTTAACTTGATGGCATCTGCAAAGACTCTTTTATTTTAAAGATGTGGGGTACAATTCAGTATTAGGTGTACAAGTGGTCATTGTATAGGTAAAGTTTGGACCTCTCTTTGGTCACTACTTTACCCGGTTTGAGATCAGACACCTTTATTGATGCTGTGCCCCTCCCCCACCCTGGCAGTATCCCACTACTGCCAATCTCTTTCTTATAGTATTATAATGTTTGTTCAAGGTCCGTTTATGAGTGAGAACATGTGGTACTCTGTTCTTTGATTCTGTGATAGATCACTAAGAATGATAGACTCCAGATCCATCCAAGTTGCTGTGAAGTCCGTATGTCTGTCCTTCTTTGTGGCTGTGTAATATTACATTGTATATATGTACCACATTTTTTTAATCCAGTCTACTTTCGATGGGCAGCATGGTTGGTTCCATATTTTTGCTGTTTGCGAATGGTGCTGCAATAAACATGCTTGTGCAGGTATCTTTTTTGTATAATGATTTGAGTTCCTCCGTGTTTATTCCCAGTAGGGTAATGCTGGATCATATGGAAGGACAATGTCTAGTTCTTTTAGAAATCACCACACTGTTTTCCAAAGAGGTTGCAGTAGTTTGCATTCCCACCAGCAGTGTAGAAGCGCTCCTTTTCCTCCACATCTTCGCCATCATCTGTTGTTGTTTGTTTTATTAATGATGGTCATTCTTACTGGAGTTAGGTAGTATCTCATTGTGGTTTTGATTTGCATTTCTCTGATGATGAGTGAGGCTGAGTACTTTTTCATGTGTCTGTTGGCCGCCCATATTTCTTCTTTTGAGAAGTGTCTATTCATGTCTTTTGTTCACTTTTTAATGTTTTTTTTTTTCTCCTTTTGGCACGTTTGAATTCCTTGTAGATCCTGGATGTTAGGCCTTTGTCAAATATACAGTTGGGAAATATGTTTTTTCCCGTTCTGTGGACTATCTCCCTGCTCTCTTGATGGTTTCTTTTGCTTTGTAGAAGATTTTCAGTTTGATGAAGTCCCATTTGTCTATCTTATCTCTTATGGCATGGGCACCTGGGGTTTTGGTTAGGAATTGGTTGTCAGTTCCAATTTCCATAAGAATTGCAAAGACCCTATTTTCAAATAAGGTTATATTCTCAGGTACTGGGGCTTAGAAATTGAACATATCTTTTTCTGGGGCTGGGGGCACAAGTCAATCTACTATATAGTAACAAACACTAGGAGAAAACAAAGGTTTGAATTTCAATTTCCATGATAGAGAGTGATCAGGAATGGATTAGGAAGCTAAGTATGTTAACATATTTCTTCCAATATGTGTTTCCTTTTAATTAATCATTGGATATTTGAGATTAGTTTTTGAAGATTTTTAACTCATAAGTATAGCCATAGTCCCACTAATGCACTTATCTATTTACCTAAATACTTACGTATCTACAATTTTCTTTTATGTACTCTGTCTTGCTTTGTATGATTAGAAATTTTTTTTAAAGTTATCAGAGATTAAAATAAACAATGGCCTATATTTTATTTTAATAGCCTTATGTTTTCTTTTCTTTTCTGTTTTTTTAAAATGTATTTTATACATATAGCACCTATAGCATCCATTTGGAAAATATTTTTAAAACAGAATACATTTTGGTTCTTCTGACTACAAAAACAGAGAAGAGTTGTATTATGATGCCTTCTTTCTGGTACAACATTTGCCCTAAGCCACTGCATACAACTGTCTCCAAACCTAAATCCAGGGTGGCAAAATCATTTTCTATATTAGGGCATGACATGAACTCTAGTCCTTGACTTTTCAAATGACTGAGTGTTAGTGTGGCATCATAATACTCTTCTCAACTAGATTCCTATTATACCACATTTCTTCCAGAGTGAAAGTCGCTGTGAGTCCTGTTAAAAATATTCCCATATTCTGACATACAGTAGAAACATAATTTCTAATGTACTTCCGATTTCTCATCAAAATGACACTTTCACATAATTTTCACTTACTTTTCAAAGTTAAACTTTCATCATAATTGCCACCTACTTCAATAAAGCACCTTGTTTGTTTTTCAAATCAATCATTTACTAATTTCCAAGAATGTCAAATCTCCTAGTTATAAATTCTTAGTCAGAGTGTTAGGACTTCTTTCAGAATCAAATATCTGATGATATCAAAAAGAAGGACCAATGATATGAAGGAGCTTAATTTGTTGGGTGACTGACTTGGCAGAAAATTACTGTTAGAAATGGTGATGCTATAATTTACTTTTAAATAATCTGACAATATGTAAACTGTTCACACAAAATAGTCAGACACATGATCCTGGATCAATAATAACATCAAGAAGCACAGACCTTGAAAACAGAAAATAACATGCTCTTTTCAAATAGCTGATTCTTAGTCATTTATATTTGACAAATTAGCTATATTTCAGTTTGGTAGATTTCAAGCACAGTATGAACTCCAGCCCCCAAAAGAAGAAACAAAAAAGGATAAAATTATTATTGGTATCAAACTCACTACAAAAATTTTATAGAAAAACAAAAAATTCTACCAATTTTATCACATACATGCAACTCTGTTTAAGCAGCGACACCAGATCCATTTATATAATTGTAAAATTTGGATGGTTCACTTTAAGTTAGAGATTCTGAAAACTGTGCTCAGAATCTGAGAGGGGCTTAGTTATTCATTTTATGCTGTTCTGATCCTATTTTTTTCCTTAAATAGCAACTGCACACACAAATTCCTCAAAACATAATAAATAAAATTAAAGTTCCTCTATTATATTTACCAAGGTAAATAAAGAGATCAGATGATTTGTTTTTGCATGGTTTACCCCTATTCTTTTTCTTGATTAGAACAGTTTAGAAACAGTAACCTTTTTTTAAAATCTTTTTTTTCCCCTCCTTCTATGCCATCTGGGTAGGCAAACCCAATTAGCACATGATGAAAGCTAGCAACACCTTTTCCAACATTTCAAAGTTTTGGCAAGCTTTAAAAGTTACTGTGTCACATAAAAGCTCATTTGGCACATTGCAAGAATTTGCAGTATGAATTTATCATATAGAATGATCATTTTCCAAGTGCATCGAGAACATACAGCACAATTGGATTTGGAAAGATCAGTTGAAATAAACTCCATCATCGTGGGTTCTAGGATCAATCCACTCAATCTCTTTAATGGAGTTCTTCACCTTCCTTACTCATGCAGTAGAGGAAAGAGTATGGTCCAGAAAACCCTGGCCTTGATCGGAAAGTGTTTTATTTTTGGCACTATATTAACTCACGAAAGGAATCTTGGAAAGGACAGGGATGAAGGCTCCTTATACTATAGGTTTTATGAAATTTTCCAATTCCTATTTCTCTCTCATTATGCTAATGGTTTCCAAAGCTGTTCAGAACTCAGTAATCATCACTTTCCTTCATGATTTTATACCTGAAACTGGCTGGCAACTGTCCACCACTTTCTGCCTTCTACCTAACATGCATTAGAGAAATTCTCTGGTGTATTATGCTTGTCTGTGGTAGTAGATATGCTATGTTGCCTTGTTTTCCATCTGTTCCAAATTCCTTTAAAGGTGGCTTCCTTTACTGCAGAGGCTGCACAGTGAAATATTACATTCTGAGGCTTCTTTGAATCTGGGGTTCCAGATGTAATTTAGGGCCCACCATTTAGATACACTTGCCTGAGCATTGAATCTGTAATTAAGCTAAGTAGGGAGACAGGCAATAGTCCTTGAAACATCCATTTTGCTGTTGCAAATCAAACAGCTGTGACAGGGCTCTGGGGCCAGCAGTTCTGACACTAGCTCCTTATTCCCAGATCAGCCCATACTCCCATTTTCCAGATGCTGAATTGTAGCAGAGTTGTAACTTCCCTTGGTGGGCCAGTTCTGTGGAGTTTCTATGTGGGTTCTTTCCATGAATATCAGCCAGCCCTTCTAATTCGTAGGATTACATATCTCTGTGTTTAAAATAGCGTTTTCATCTGTAACTGAATTCTGACTCATACTATGAACTTGATATCAAAATACATTTATGAAATGATTTAAGCTACACCATGGATTAGCTTGCATCTTCTTGCATATGCAGAGATGAGAACGTGAGGAGCTATTTTGGAATTAAAAATATCGCAGTGGAACAAGAAGATGGCTTATTCCCAAACTCTTTGATATCAGGGTAGATCAGTTTAAAACTATTTTTAGGCTTCTATCAGTGTAAAGAACTATATTAAGGGCATGCAGCACACACTTCCATGTGCACACCCACACATTTTAACTGCTCAATGACAATATGTGTTGAGAGGCTTCAGTGTAAACCAGCCCCTCCCCCCAACTCTAAATCCAAAGTCTTGCGAAAAACCAAAACTGACACTGAAACTACTATTAACATTTTTCTATTTATGGTCATATATTATTCTTACTTTTAATCATTCCTAATACCTAAACATTCTAATATGTAATACCTCGATATCTTATTTATTTTTCAATCACAACCATATTTCATCAACCATATTTCATCAAGCATGATGTAGTTTGGCCAAGCAGATCCTACTTTGTCGCAGTATAGCTCTTTGCGAGTGACATCCTCTCATTGGGCTTAGTTTTCTCACCTGAATAATGATCAGACTAATGTTTACTCTGGAATGCTGAGAGGAAAATAAGGACATTGGTGTGCTTAATAGTAACTAGCATAGTAGGTGCTAAATAAACTGTTGATTTTTTGTATGCTATAATCCTTCTCATTCTGGGTCTTGTTACTCTATACCTGTGTATTGCAATGGCCTGTTAATGTTTCTGCCTGGGGCAGAAGATATTTAAATAGAGAACATCATATAAGAGGCCGTTATATGGGAAGAGCAGGATGTTTTACAGGAACACATGTAATTTTAGATTATTCCTATAAACTCCTCTTATAGATGCCATCAAGGCAGTTTTAAGCCTGATAAGATCATCTATTGGTAACCTTTTTATCTTTAAACATTCGTAATCTTGAACTCTTATGTAATTCCTATATTTATCATATATTTATGTTTTCTTTTTAATTACACTATAAGCTGGGCTGAGGTTTATGCCAGGGTTCCATGCCTTTCCGAATATCAAACTATGGAAAACTAATAAAAAGTTTTGATTGATCCAACCACTTTAAAAAGTAATGGTAATATTAAGTTCCAAGAAATTCCCTATGCCCTTATTTCTGTCTCTCTATCTTTTTTATTGATTTGTGGTTTTATTAAGCACTCTTAAAATAAAACTATTTTTTTGAAACACATAACCTGTTACTCAAAGCTTTTGCTACCCACATTGAAAACTGTCCAGTGTTACAAAAATAGCTATTTCTGAAAAGTTGCTTAGTTACAAAAATTTTGTTACTGGTGCTGAAAAGTCACTGATAGAATTATCACCTGTTCAGAGGTGACCAAAGGTCATGCTAAGTGGAGTAAGTTTATCATGAATATATATCAGTCTGTCTCAAAATGATCTTTTAAATGACTGACCCATCTCAAGTGTCTTAAAGATTGCTTTAAAAATAAATGAGGTAAAAACCTACAGAAGCACAGTGCTTTTAATAGAAAAAATTGTGTATGGTTTTTTAAAAAATAGATTTAAACCAATAGTGACTCAGTATTTTAAGTCAAATATCAATTCCCAAATTTTTATTGTATTATCTTATAAGATTATTTATAAATACTAGTTATTCACTATTGGAGTTAACAGACTATCACAGTGTCACATCTTGTCTACATTGCTCTGAACAGACACATGTAGACAATTCTGTGTAACACTTGGCTAAATGTTTGACTCGCATTAGTCGGTTGTTGGCTGAAATAAAGACCTACCCATTTCACTAGAGGCACAAATGGTTCAGAATGTCAACAAGACTATTGTCTTTCAAAGAGTCCTTTTTTTCCCTACACACTTCGCCAATCCTTATGTAATATGGTTCTGTTCAAAAGGCTCAATCCTATAAAAGATGAACACCCAAAAATTTGAGCTCCCAAGCTGAATGAAAATGTGTTCATTCCTCCCACTTCAGGGAGGTGTCAAAAAAGACTGTCAGTTTCATAATTATGCCTCTTGAGCAGATGGGCGTTAAGACATTCTGTGGCATTTGAGAAGAAAATAATTTTAAAACCCTAAAAATAATAATAAAGGAACTTCTAAATAAAGTGCATGCTCCAACACACAAGTAAAATATCTTAAAGTAAGAATGGGTTTTTAAAAACGACTAGAGACCCATTTGTTAGCTAGACCTTTCTATGTTTACAATACACACACCATCAGGTTTTACAGCAGGTCATAATAAAAGACAACCCTGCAGAATGTTCCGGAATAGCTACATAAGTTTGGAGACGATGAATTTATGTAGTATGAATCCACAGTTTGCTCGCGCTTTGAATCAACCACAGGAAATGGCTGATGCAGTGGGCAAGGTTAAAATTACAATATGAGGCGGACGTTGGGGGAGGGGTAGTTAATTCGCAACTTTTGTTCCATTCACTCAAAAAGAGCAAGTAAAATAGAACACAGACATGAAACTCACGGTTCAAATTCCTATCACAATCTAAAGGACACCTGATGCTCTGAACTGCTGGTCTATTAATAGACGATAAAGATTTCCATTCTCTGAAGTATGGCACCCTTTCACAACACTGTATCTTCCTGACAATGTTTCTTTGGGTCCACTGTGTAGATAAACACCACAGATTCAGGTGTGAACAGTGTATCTGGAGAAGCATGTAAAAGAATATTGACAAGTCATTTGTTCTTTCTGTCTTTTGTGTCAGATCCAGAAAAGCAAGGAAGAGGAAAGAAGAAAAGATTTCAAAGACCACATCAAATTTTTGTTGGTTTAGCAACACAGCCACCTGAGACTTACAAGTACCAGGATTGTTCTAATAAGCAGTTGGCACCTGGTTTTAAAAAAATAATATAGTACATTGTTAAAGATTACACCAGTAATACAGACTTTTTGTCTTTATTTTTATTGTAGAACAAATAAAATAAAGCAAAAAATAATAAAATCAAATTATTTATCCTTCTTCTACCTAGAGTATAAACAGGACTGCAAACATTTTGGTTCTGGTTCTTCCAGGTACTTTTTCTATAAATACATGACTGTATTTGCAAAAATAAGTCTACTAATTTGTAGACTGCTTTTCCACATACATTTCTTAACAACTTTCATTGTCATTAGAATTCTATAATGCTAATAGTTTTATATTTCTTATACACATATATTACATGGTATATTATGTATATACTATAATTTCTATGTATATATTTACACACATAATTATAGATGGATAGTTTCTACTACATTACATATATACACATATACATTCACGCATATTTAGTTCCTACTATATTCCAGGCAGTATTAGGTATTTAACTTGGGTTATTTCTAATGGTTTGTTATTATGAGTAATTTAGTGATCAAATATTCTGGTCTATAACACTTTCCACTTATTTAATATACTTTCTGAATAGTTGAATTTATTTGCTTGGAATTATTAAAAGAGTTGCTTGGCCAAAGAAGATGAACAGTTTAAAGATTTCAACATATATTACCAAGTTTTCTTCCAGAAAATCTGAACCAATTTAAGCTACCAACAGCAATTATTACAATGTCAGGTTCTCTACATCTTGCTAAAGCTGAGTTTTATATTTTTAACCTTTCTTAATCACACAGGGAGAATGTCATTCATGAATGAGTTTTTTCTCTATTTTGCACGACTTGATTACTAGTGAGGCTAAACAACATTAATAATTTTGTCAGAAATTTCTATCTCTTATTTCATTGCTCTTCGTTCATGACTTTCTTTAGAATTTGATTGTACATACCAGAAACCACTAAAGTTCTTTCAAACAATATGAATATATATAGTACAAAGCATCACAAGCTTATATAGTCATTGGAAGATCTAGTAAAATAGACTGGAATTGAACAGGTATAATACAGCAGATGCTATTGGTGATGTACCACATGTCTCTGACCAGCCAGTGTACCATATCTCAGCTGCTATGAGTGTTAGCTCACCCTGGTGGTTAGCACACCCTCCTTTCCGGAGTTATTAACAGTAACAACCAACTATCATGAGATACAAAAGACCATTCCTTGTCTCAAGGTAGAACAATTGGTGCTACAGAGCTCTCTGCAAAGGTAAATCTCACCTCCATTGTAGGCATGTCCTTGCTTAGTCTCTTTCCTCCTCATCCTGCTTCCTTAACTAGCCTTTTCCTAAAAGCACTTCTTCAAGCAATGGCTCACAAACAAATCTTCATGCAGCCTATGCTTCTAGAGATGATGACCAAACACAAAGACCCTGAGGACAAAACTGAAAAATTGGGCCACCCTGGAAACCGATGCATCAGTTGTAAGCTGGGGAGCCAAGAAGGCTGCTACCTCAGTGCACCTCAAGTCCCAGTACACATGAACATTACAGATGCTCTGGATTCTGTATTTTAATAAAGCTGTGGAGCGCACACTGGAGCAATCATGGCTGCTGCTGCCAATCAATCAATCACCTCCACAAATAGGCTTGCCTACAAAAGCAACAGAAACAGCAAAAGCTTGACATCGTAACTCGATGGTATTGAGTTAAATCTGTAGATTGCCTTAGGTAGAATGGACATCTTAACATTGTTGATTCTTCCAATCCCTGAGCATGGAATATTTTCCACTTGTTTGTGTCATCTTTGATTTCTTTGAGCAGTGCTTTATAATTTTCATTGTAAAGGTCTTTCACGTCTCTGGTTAGGAAGATGCCAAGTTATTTCTTTTTTTGTGTGTGACTATTGTAAATGGAATTATGCTTTTTATTTGAGTTTCTGTTTGTTTATTATTGGTGCATAGAAATGTGATTGTCTTTTGCACATATATTTTATACCGTGAGACTTTGCCGAAATCCTTTATTAGTGCAAGAAGGTTTTTGACAGATTCTCTTGGGTTTTCGAGGTATAGAATCATGTCATCTACAAAGAGGGATAACATGCTGTAGAGGATGTGACGAAAAGGGAACACTTCTACCCCGTTGGTGGGAGTGTAAACTAGTACAGCCTCTGTGGAAAACGGTGTGGCAATTCCTAAAAGTTCTAGAAATCGACCTTCCATATGACTCCACAATCCTCCTACTGGGAATATACCCAGAAGAACTCAAATCACTCTATAAAAAAGATACCTGCACACATATGTTTATCACAGCATTGTTCACGATTGCTAGGAACCAACATGGAACCAACCGTGCTGCCCATCAAAAGAGGACTGGATAAAAAAAATGTGGTACATATATACAATAGAATATTACACAGCCATAAAGAAGAACAAAATCACAAACTTCGCAGCAACCTGGATGAATTTACAGTCTATAATACCAAGTGTTCTTTCACAGAAACAACGAACTGCATATCACATGTTCTCACTCATAAGTGGACCTTGAACAACTATCATAATACCATAAGAAAAGGATTAAACTGGGCTCAGTGGCTCAGCCTGTAATCCCGCACCTTGGGAGGCTGAGGTGAGTGGATTGCCTGAGCCCGCGGGTTCGAGACCTGCCTGGGCAACTTGACGAGACCTCATCTCTACAATAAATAAAAAAATTAGCTGGCTGTGGTAGCACACACCTGTAGATCCAGCTACTTGGAAGGCTGAGGTGGAAGGATCGCCAGAGCCCAGCAGGTCGAGGCTGCGGTGGCCTGGAGTGGCCACTGCACTCCAGTCTGGGTGACAGAGTGAGACTCCAACTCAAAAAAAAAAAAGAAAAAAAAAAAGGTTTGACAGTAGCAGGAAACTGCAGGGGCATGGCGGGGGGGCAGGGATGTGGAATTGGCAGTTGTGGGAAACTGCCTGGGAAAGGAGGGGCACACCTCATTAACAAGGGTACCTGCACAATAAATATGTGTATACCCAGCCCTGAATTGTACCCCACAATTTTAAAATAAAATTTTTTTTTTAAAAAGCTTGACCTCTACTTCACTGGTTTTTACATTTTTATACTATATCATCTTATACTATGTATTCATAAGAGCTTGGATCCTAAGTGCTGAAAGTCGGATGAAGGTGCTTTCTGGTCTCCCAGCCTCCATTAAGATTTAAGGCAGGTTGCAAGTGTTTGGAAGGATCTGAGTGGCTATATATGTATGCCATATTTGTCACAAGGTCTTTTGTTAATTTTTTTCCTTCCTTCCTTCCTTCCTTCCTTCCTTCCTCCCTCCCTCCTTCCTCTTTCTTTTTTCTTCCTTCCTTTCCTCCTTCCTTCCTTCCTTCCTTCTTTCATTCCTTGAAACAGACTCATTTTGTGACCCATGCTGCAATGCAATGATGCAATCATAGCTCACTGTAACCTCAAATTCCTGGCCTCAAGTGATCCTCCCACCTCGGCCTCCCCAGTAGCTAGGACTACAAGTGCCCAACACCAGCCTAGCTAGTTTTTTTGTTGGTGGTGACTTCTGCTGTTTTGTTTCTTTTTTCTTTCTTTAATTTTTGTAGAGACAGGGTTTCACTATGTTGCCCTAGTGACAGTTTTCTTTTACTTCACTGTATTTCTCATAATTCTCAGTTTGCCATTTGTGTCTTAATGTTACTTATGGCAATTTCTGACACTAAAAATATTTTTAATAACTCTGTTTTCATTGTAGTTACTCTTTGGTATTACCCTTAGAATAGCTTTCCCTACAAAAGTTATATACACACAAAAAAATTCTATATTCTATTCCTATCCTTTCATTTTTAAAATTACATACATTAAATTATTTAAAATTAGTTTGGCATATGCAGTGAGGGTTAAGATTCTATTTAATATTTTTTTCCCAATAGAAGCAGCTAAATACATGAGTGGTGAATATTGAATAATTAATTATTTAAAGCCTAACTTGAGTGTAAACCTTTTTGATGTTTTAAGATTTCCATTCAGTTTCATTGCCTGCCTATCTGTGCTAGTGTGAGTGCTTCATGGTTTAAATTGTTGTTGCTATAGAATACATAAAATAACTGGCAGTGTAGAGCCATTTAAGTCATTTCTTTTAACAGTTTTTGCCTCAGTATTCTTGGGATGAATTCAAGAACTGCTTTGACAAACCCTAGGAAAAATCCTTTGAATGATTTTAAGCGCAATTGCATTACATTTATGAATTAAATAAAATAAATAATGCAAGTGTGATAGTGTATATTATTATTCAAAAAGATTGGGTTTGTTTTACTTATTTATTCATTTTCATGTATAGTGATCAATTTTGAGGTTTTCTTCCTATAAATACCAAAACTTTTTAGTTGTTGTAAATTTCACCTCAATTATATTTTGTTAGTCTTTTGGAGGAGATATTTATTTCTCCAGTTATTTTAGTAAATGGATGTTCTGGGAATCAAAATTTTTAATTTTTACTTAAAGTCTTTATCATGTTTCTTGTTTTCTCAAGGGTCTAGATAGCTGTGTTTAGGTCTTCTACTCTGTTTATGTTTTAAATGTGGTTTTAAAAAGTTTCTAATAAGTTATATTCAAAAAATAAACTTCATGAAAGTGCTCACTTTCAATCATGTGCAGATTGTAAATGTGCAGATTGTAAATGTCATAAATTAGGTATTTTTTTCATTTCAAATAGTGATTCCAAATTTTAATTTCTTTTAAAAATTTTAGTATTGTGGTTACTACTTTGATTATGCTTGTGTATGACTTGTATTTTTGTATAGCCTTTATTTTTGGGTTTTTAACTTTTCTCAGTTGCTTTATTTGAAATAACAAGAGGTAGTGGGATTTTTTTATTAATGAAATCTGGAAGGATAGAAGGAAAGCAAGCATACTCATAACACAAAAAGTTCAAAAAGAAGAGAGGTAAAAGGAAACACTTTGGCAAACAGTGGAGCTGACCTCTAGAGAAGCCAGTCCAGAGAGTGAGAGAATGGAAGAAGACAGAAGGCTTCAGGAAGGAATGGAACAAAGAAAAAGATGAAACTAATATGATGTTTGATATTTTACCATTTATAAAAAATTATATAGTTCTGCATAGAAATCTGGAGACTACATAACGACCTCTGAGCAAAAGGGGTTAAAAAAAAATGAAAAGGAAAAGGCAATTATTTACCCCAGATTTAAAAAAAAAATGTTCTATCAACATAATCATTTTACACTAGATGGCTTGGCTGTGAACCGTTAACATAGCCAGACTATTGTTAATATGAAATATTGATTCAACTAAAAAATCATCATGCCTATACTTTGGGGAACTAGTAGGAAACCAAAAGCATGTGGGGGTATAAAATCTTTATTTTGCACAGAAGGAAGTCCACAGTTGGATTGTGAAAAAACTTTAAAAAATCAAAAAATAGTGGTGGGGAATCTCATTATCTAGAAATTCAGAAATAGGTTGCCAGAAAATGAGGTAGCCAGGAAAATCAAGTAAAATATTATACAGTGGTTACATCTAAGGTGAGAGGGAGAACAAACACTGCTGCTTTTCATTAGAAGTCTTGTGAATAATTTGACTTAAAATAAGTTAATGGGTTACTTTGATAAAAATAAGTTTAAAACAATCAAAATTTGACTAATACATTGATAATAAAATATTATGCCTTCGAATATCATAATGATAGCCACAAGAAAAGTTAAATGAGAAACTGTAAATGGCGCTTTTCTCTTGGAAAAGGCATTGGAAGAGAAGATAGAAAACAGTTCTTATAAATTCCTGTACTATTTAACTTTTGTACATGTGTACACATATTTCTTCCCTATTAAAAATGCAATATTTTTAAAAGAATATGAGAAATATTTTAATATTTTAAAACAGAATAAAAAATTTTGTTGAACTGGAGTAAATAAGTGTATTAGAAAGTTATACTACATTTTATATTGTGTACATCTGACTCAAAGTTGTTCAGAAATTGAATTATCTGAATGCTTTAAAAAACCTGGTGATAAAAAAATAGGAAATACATATCTGCAAATTTATGTGATATATTAAAACTGAAAATTAATAATTAAGCTGCATTAGTTATGGACATATGCATATTTTATATTTGTCTTACAACATATAACTTATGTATAAGTTTATATATATTTGTATGCAAAATATAAATCTAAAGTATATATCATATAAATATGTGCTTTATATATTTGCAACACTTAGTATAAACAGGTATAATTCTTACCTTTTTTATATTCAGAACATTATTTCCCTATTCTTGGGATCTTCTTTGATAGCTTTGTTTATATTAGCTATTATGCATCTGCAAATAATGTAGTAAGAAGTTCACAGAGTAGAACATATCCTGATGAGGTGCTTATTTGAGAAGGTTTTTTTGTTACTTTTACACTTCAGTAAAAAGTTGGTCTTAGAATTTGTCTCCTCAGCACTTCCTAAGGTAGAAGGGAGCTGAAGATGGAACAGGGTTCTAGTTGCCAGATTTATTAGCCCTTTGAGGATGAATGTGGCCAAAGTTCATCTCTGCAATGCAACTTCATCTCTTGGAAAGTTAGGGAATATATTTTCCATCGTCTTTGTAGGGCTACATCAGGCCTGCATTCCCAGGTCTTCCTCTATGTTGCCCTCCCCCCACCCACATTTTAAGCTATAGGTCTCACTCAGTAGTAGCCTTGGGTCTCCAGCTTCGTCAACTTCCTCATGCCTACTGTCCTCCAAATAAAGTGTTCACCTTGAGTCTCATTCATCATAGGTCATCATTCTTGCCTCCAATCTTTGATTTTCTAAGCGAGGAGCTTGAGGGAGAAAAAACAATCTCCAGATATTCTCTATTAAATTGTGCAGGGTCATGTTGCATTTTGGGTCAGTGAGTTTTTGTTTACCTTGAGTTATTTTCATATCCGGTTTGATCTATACTACACCTTACAGAAAACTTCTGGGTTTAGCATTTAGATAAAACTAGTTCACAGACTAATCTCACTCTTTTTTCGGTGGGGGTGTGGATTTATGCTTATGGTAGAATTAAATGTATCCAGATCTCCGAGAAATATTTAGGAGCTTACATTTGATACCTCTGTGGTGCAATTGCTTCTTACAGAAGTTAGAAGGAAATTCATTAGATTTTAATAATGAGCTAGGTAATCAGCCTTTTTAAAAATAACCTTTATTTTTTAGAGCTGTTTAGGTTCACAGCAAAACTGAGCTGAAGTCACAGTAGTTTCCCATCTCCCCCTTCCCCTACTCACAGCCTTTCCTTGTATCAAAATCTCCCACCGGAATGGTACAGATCAACAACTAATGAACCTACATTAACACATCATTATCACTCAAAGTTGATAGTTTACAACAGGGTTCATTCACTCTGGGTTTTTGTACATCAAGGGTTTATACAAATTTATAATGACATGTATCCACCATTACAATATCGTGCAGGGTAGTTTCGCTGCCCTAAAGTTCCTCTGTGCTCCACCTGATACAGAGACCAACTCATGTCCCTCCATATTGCCACATCTCCTAGAGAAGGGCATGGAGGAGATTCAAGCATTCCTGCACATTCCTGAGCACATATCTGAGAGTCCCCTTGTCTTCTATGTACTCCCAGTAAGTAGCCTCAGGGGATCCTTGACTTCCCAGCAGGTTATGCTCAAAAATGTAAATTACTATTTGCTCCCTTTCTTTCAACTAAGTAGTATCAATGTAGTCTTAAGTAAGTCTTGTGATTTGCATAACTTTTCAATGCATAATGTCTTAGGCCTTGTAAACTTTCTTTACTCTAAAAGTCACTATCGAAATGTAAAACGCAGCTGTTACTTAAGTTCTATACAATGCTGTGCTGGTCACTGACAACTCTGGTGAATAAAAGTGAGGCTTGAGGTATAAAAGTGGACTGTGAGGTTTGAAGGGTGAGCAGAACCATTTGGAAAGGGCTTGAGTCCAGCTCTACTCCCTGGATTCGAACTCAGAAATGAAACTTTTCCTTGCTCCTTTGATTTTTTTCCCTGCCCCTTTAACTTTTTCCCTGCCCCTTTGATTTATTAGTATCAAGGGGAGCAGTCCAGCGTTACTGGAACCTTATCACACGTATTCACCTCTCCACTCCAGTCCTGACACCATTGATTCTTTTACTATCTCCATATTTTGCCCTTTCTACAATGTCATAAATTTGGAATCATACAGAATAGAATCTTTTCAGATTGACTTATTTCATTCAGTAACTTACATTTAGTTCTCTTTCATGTCATGATAGCTCCTTCCTTTTTAGCGCTGTTTGACATTCATTGTCTGGATCTTCCACAGTTTATTCATTTACCTCCTAAAAGACACCTTGACTGCTTTCAAGGTTTGGCAATTATAAACAAAGCTACTATAAATACCTTTGTGCATGTTTTCCTGTAGACATACATTTTCATCTCCTCCATGTAAATAAAAAGAAGCATGATTGCTAGGTCATATGGTAAAGAATATATTTAGTTTTGTAAGAAACTGCCAAACTGTCTTCCAAAGTGGTTGCACTAGTTTGCATTACCACTAGCAAGAAATGAGATTCCCGTTACTCCTCATCTTCAAGGGAATCTAGTATTGTCAGTGTTTTGGATTTTGTTCATTCTGTCAGATTTGTAGTGGTATCATATTTATGCTTAAATTTTTATTTCCTTTATGACCATGATATGGAGCATCTTCTTATGTACTGATTTGTCACCTGAATATCTTCTTTTGTGAGGTGTCTGCTAAAAACATTAGCCCATTTTTTAATCAGGTTGTTTATTTTTCCCTATTGTTGTGTTTTAAGAGCTCTTTGTATATTTTGGAGACTAGTCCTTTTCCTCATTTGTTTTTGCAAATATTTTCTCCTAGTCTTCAATATCTTTATTTATTTTCCTGACAGTTTCTTTCAGAGAGCAGAAATTTTTAATCTTAATGAAGAGCAACCTATCAATTTTTGTTTATGGACTGTTCCTTTGGTTTTGTAGCTTAAAATGTCTTTACTAAATCAAAGATCATTTCTATTTTCTCCTGTTATCTTATAGAACTTTTATTGTTTTGTGTTTTGCATTTAGGTCTGTGATCCATTTTGATTTAATTTTGTGAAGAACGTAAAAGTCTGTGTCCAGATTCTTTTTTCTTTTCTTTTCTTTTTTTGTCTGTAGATGTCCTGTTGTTCCATCACTATTTGTTGATAAGTATATAAAGGAACTATTGCTCCTTTGGAAAACAACGGTAGGCTACATTTATAAGGATCTGTTTTTGAATGCTGTATCTTCTTTCACTGATTTTTTTTTCACTAAAACCACAACATTTAGAATAGTGTAACTTGACAGTAAGTCTTGAAGTCAGGTAGTGTTAGTCCTCCAACTTTATTCTTCTTTAATATTGTGCTGGCTGTGCTGGGCCTTTTGCCTCTGCATATAAACTTTATAATTTTTTGTCACTATCCACAAAATAGCTTCCTGGGATTTATAGCTAAGATTGCATTGAATCTATAGATCAAGTGGCAAAGAAGAACATCAGGACAATATTGTGTCTCCTTATTTGTGAACATGAAATACCTCTCCATTTATTTAGTATGAGGGAACCCAAAAGAAATGGCATTTATTTATAAAAACTTGTGTATTTATTCTTACAAGTTTAAAATTCAGTCACCTTCAAAGTATTCAATACACCTATTGAGGTGCTTTTTCCATTGCTCAAAATAGTTTTCAGACTAGTCAATTTTGATGGCTTTTAGTGCTTCTGTTGTTTTTTGTTATTGTTGTTGTTGTTGTTGTTGTTTCACCTCTTCCACAAGGGCAAAACGTTTCCCTTTGAGGAATTTTTCATCTGGAGAAACAAAAAAACAGTCACTGGGGCAAGAGTGGGTGAATAGTGAGGATGGGGCAGGGAGTCATGATGTTTTTTGGTCAAAAACTGCTGAACACGCCGCATGGCGTGGGCAGATGGGCTGGTAAATCACCCGTCATGAATTGGGCAAACACAAAAGAATCTCCAAAAAAACAAAAATCACTTAAGCCAAACGCAGCCTCTCACAGTGCTAGCTGGTACACTGATGCTGATAGGTTCCTAGAACACTTCACAGGGGAAGTCTATAATATAAGGTGCCTGCCCTCTAAAAAATAATTCCAGTTTTTTTTTTTTTTTAGTCTCCTCTTGCACTTTGATTTATTTTATCAGAGTTTTGCAGCATTCCTTAAGGTTTTATAGTATTATATATATTTTGTTATATTTATTTTTTATCTTTATTTTTAAATCGGGGTCTCACTCTGTTGCTTTGGTTGGCTTGCAGTAGCATGATCACAATAATCCTGGTTGATGACATCCTCAGCCTCCTGGGTTCAGGCAATTCTTCTACCTCAGCATCCTGAGTAGCTGGGACTCCAGGCGCGTGCCACAATGCCTGGCTAATTTTTTTATTTTCTGTAGAAATGAGGTCTTGCCTATGTTGTCCAGGTTGGTCTGGAACTCCTGGGCTCAAGCAATCTGCCTGCCTCGGCCTCCCAAAGTACTGGGATCACAGGAGTGAGCCATTACACTCAGCCTATTATGTTATATTTTCCCCTAAACATTTCATTTGAGGAAAGTTAATGTAAATGGTATTGTATTTTTAATTTCAAATGACACATGCTCATTGCTGGTATAGAAGTACGTGATGGAGTTTTGTATGTGAACTTTGTATTGGGCAACTTCGCTATAATCACTTAGTTTCAGATTTTTCTGATGATTCTTTTGCGTTTTCTATACAGGCAGTCATGTCATCTGTGAACAAAGACAGTTTTACTTCCTCCTTCCCAATGTGATACCTTTTGTTTCTTTCTTCTTCTTCTTTTCTTTTCGTTTTTAATGTTGTTGTATTAACTAGGACTTCCAGTACAATATTGAATATGATGTTGAGAAAGGAAATCCTTTTCTTGTTCTTGGTCTTTGTGGCAAAGCTACAAGTTAATCAACATTAGGTATGATATTAGCTGTGGGATTTTTGTTAATGATCTTTTTTTTTTGTCAAATTAAGGTTGTTTTTCTCTATTTCTAGTTTGCTGAGTGTTTTGATCATGAAGGGGTATTGGATTTTGTCAGTGTTTTTTCTGCTTGTGATTTTTTTTTCTTTAGCTGGTTGATGTGATTATAATAAATTTCAAATGTTGAACTAGCCTTGGAATAAATCTCACTTGTCTTGGTGTATAATTATCTTTATACATTGTTGGATTTGATTAGGTAATATTTTACTGAAAATTTTTCCAACTAATTTCATTAAAAATATTGGTCTACAGTTGTGTGTGTGTGTGTGTGTGTGTTTTGTCTGTTTGTTTGTTTTTTGCTTATAATTTTCTTTGTTTTTGCTATTAGGTAATGTTGGTCTCAGAATGATTTAGGAAGTATTCTTTGCTTTTTTCTACTGAAAGAGACTGTAGATAATTAGTATGATTTCCCACTTAAGTGTTTGGTCTTTAACTAAATTATATCTGCAAAGTCCCTTTTGTCATGTAAGGCAACATATTTACAGGTTTTAGAAATTAGCATGTTGGCAAGCATTGAATTTTACAAATAACTGTCAATTGTCAATAAAAAAAATTCAAAAATCTCTTGATAGATCTGTCATTTAGATGTTAGTGTGAATGAATTCCATATCATTTTTTTTGAGTCTAGTTTTAACTGGAACTTGTGGGACATGACATCCTATCCAGACATGTCGCACAGGAAACCGACAGTAATATTCCAGGGTGATTTTTTATTGTATCCTGTTCCATTACAATGTCCCCAGGATTCGTTGGCATTTGAAATGGCAAGTTTGAGGAACACAGCAATTTAGGATTCCATGTAAGTGTTTATTCTATCACAGAATCTAAGATCTCAGCTATGGTATATGGATACTGATAGGACTGAACGAGTCATGGTTCTCAAACAGACTTACTCCCTTTGCCAAAAGAAGTCATAAGAGCTTCACCACCTCCCCTGTTTGATACAACGATTTCTACACTCATGAGGATCTGCTGACTGCTGACATGATGAACTGACTCTGATCTGCTTTTTCATTTTGGCTGCTGTGATTACAGGCAGCTTTCCAGTTGGTAGCCAGATTGAGAGGAGTGTCTCTCTATCTTAAGCACCCTCTGGATGATTAACCCTTCCTCGGTTCTTCCCTCCAAAGCTCAGGGGAAATCTGAAGGACACACGTGGCCCCAGAGCCCTTCCTTATTATGCCACATCTTTGCTCCTCTATTCTCAAACCTCTCTTCACATGCTGAACATCAGACAGATGTGCTCATTCTGCTGCCTGCTTATTTTTCTTGAAGTGGTTTGCGCAGCAGATGTTCCAGTAAGTGCTTTCTCCTTCATCCCTTTACAATTCTGCTACAAAATATGCACTGTACACGTGCTATTGCCCTTCAGATTTTCAAAGAGAAAACTCTTCACAGCCCCCTTTCCACCTCAGTGGAAAGTACCCATTTCCCCCGCTGGGCACAGATGTAACTTATTAGGAGAGTGTCTCCCCTCATCCTCACTTTTTTTTTAATCATCAGTTTAATTCTGTACTTCCAGGTTCCTTTTCCTACAGCCTGATTACCGCATAGTTCTTTTCTCATTTCAGATTTCTCTGCTTCTAACTCAGCAGCACGGTTGACAGAATAGTTTTATCATATCTGTCTTTTTCATTCCAGGAATATTCTGGATTCTGAAAGCTTATCACCCAGTTTTTTCACAAGAGTATTACAAGATCAGATACTATCATAAAAGAAACAATCATTTCATTAAGTGGGAATCTCTGTAAAGTCTATAAACTAAATATCTTCAATAATTGTGGCCCAGATTGCCATATGCATGCATTTTATAAACTTAATACACTGTTTTAATAATGTCAAATCCATTAAATGTGTTCGTTGAAATCCATTTACTTGTTCATTCTACCAATATTTCATGAGCACCTAATATGAGGCAGCTTTGTGCTTGTCACAGAGGATGGACTTATTCAGCTTGTGTTCACAGAGCCTACTACCCGGAGCAGCACATAAAAAATATTTATTAAATGTTTGTGGAATGTTCCTAGATGACCGATGCAGCAGCTAAATGAAGTAATCTCATTGGGCCACTGAAGGACAGAATACCATGGCAATGAACATTATGATTCCAGATTGAGACAAACCTGTGATTACATTCAGATTCTGACACTCAATGGCAGCGTACCTATGGGGAAAAAAAATTCAACATTTCTAAGCCTCTGTTTTCTCATTTTTTAGTTTTTTGTAAGATCAAATGGGGAAATGTCTATAAAATCTTTCTTATAGAGCCTGTCATAAAGTGTCTGGCATATGTTTTAGCTATCGAGCTGTTAGTTTTATCATCAT
This sequence comes from Cephalopachus bancanus, assembly GCA_027257055.1. NCBI lineage: Eukaryota > Metazoa > Chordata > Mammalia > Primates > Tarsiidae > Cephalopachus > Cephalopachus bancanus. Next base: position 9,324,332 of record JAPVLO010000210.1, on the reverse strand, counting down.
TCTCATGGTTGGCAGGAGGTTAAAGTGCTGATGGTCCTATCGTAAAGAAGAAACAATTGCACAGGCTTCCCAAGCAATATGAAAATTCAGAAAACAACCTTCAGAAAATTCAAAAAGACAATTCTTCCTCACAGAGAGTAGAAGAGATTCTTAAACTGAAAATTCAAAGAAAGCTGAAGATATAACTTTTATGCCAACCATGACCTCATGTTATAGTTAGGCAGAAATGTGTTAGTTAAGAGACTGAAGAAAAATCAATCAACCAACCAACCAACAAACCAACCAAAGCCTTCATTCATATGGCTGTTCTCTTGTGCAATACAATCTGACCTTTGCTGGGGTAGTTTGCAGGAACCTCTGTAACTGTGACTGGTCAGGGATAGAATTGTGGCTGGGTTCCAGCCATGCTTTACTTAATGCATAAGATAGTAAGCAGAGAAAATCAGTGCCTACTTTTACTGGAGGGGGTGAGGTGAACACATGAGGCCCTCTTCCTCAAATGTACTTAATTACCCAGCTAAACGATGAATAATGTTTTCGTTGTTCCAAAGTTAACACACATATTGCACAAAACATACTTATTTATTGTTTTTCTGAAATTCAAATTTAACCTAGCATCCTATTTTTTAAATTTTGTTAGTTTTATATTCATTTACTTTTTTACTAAATCTGGCAACCCTAGATGAGAGGGAATCTCTTGAGGATATTTCCTTTTTAGTAGTATAAAAGGGGTTAGTGAATTCTCTTTTAAACCGTTCTTGGTATTAGAAAACAAGGACTTGGATCAGTATGGATTGAAAGCACCTCATGAAAACTACTTCGTTCATTTTTAAGTGAAAAAGTTCTTAAAGTAATTTTGGTACACACAATCTTTAGAAAAATAGCTAATAAGTGAGGTAGTATTTTAAAGTATATTATCTCCATTAACCTTCACAAAAACTCTGATGATAAATTAAATTGTTAGCTCCATTTTACATAGGAGAAAATTGAGGCAGGGATATTTTAAATTACCTGAATTTCCCACAGTGGAGCGATTCAAGCTCAGGTTTTACTGACTGCAATATACATTTATAACCATCATGCCATTGTCTTCAATTAAAATAACTTAAGATATATATATATAAAAAATGAGGCTGGGTGTGTTGGCTCACGTCTGTAATCCCAGGGCTTTGGAAGACCAACATGAGAGGATCACTCAAGGCCAGGAGAGTGAGACCAGCTTGGGCACCATAGTGAAACCCCTCACTATTTTGTATGTTTATATAAAAAATAATAATATATTATCAATAAATATGTTTCTAGATTCAGGAAAAAATTATATTCAAAGACAAAAAAAATCACATCTCTTATCTTAAAAAATGCTAGACTAAATTATCTAGGTTTATCAACCTATATAAAACAAATGAAAAAGTATCCCAAATATTAAAACAAACATACTAAAAATGCTCAAATAAATTGGCCTTCACTATATCAAGAAAATCTTTGGTTTCCACAGATTAAGTTCTAACATATGTTCAAATTAACTCTTTGCACTTATTTTTTCTTATGACACCAATTCCAATGTAGAAAGCACATATTTAGTTTAATCGGGACTGTATTCAATAGAACCATTATTTTTTCTACAGTAATAAGAGATCACTCTAACACCAAATCATTTCTGAAGTTCCAGTTAATCTATAAAAATAATATTATAAACAAATATCAGAACATCAGCCCTCTGCTAAAAGGAATTCTAAAATATGATCAAATCCTAGAAATAGCTTCTTAACTGCTTTCTTAAGGATATCTCATTCATTATTCTCTTCACGTCTCTTATTTAAAAGCTCTCATTTCCCCCTTGGCGTCTGTCATTCTGTCATTTCAGTGCAGTAAGCGCTTGTCTAAGGTATACATTCTTAATTCTTTTATTGCCAGAGATCCCCATAACTTGGATAGGTGATATCCCTGTCCCAATATTATTGTTTGGGAGAGTTTCCAATACTTTTGTATCCCCGTGCTATTTCTGATTGTTCTTCCTCAAGCTGTGAACTTCATTCAAGTGTTCTTCTAAAGACGATGCCCGTCCTTGGCCTGGGAATTTGTTACTCCAAAGACAGTGCAAGTATATTGTTCCGATTTTATTTTATTTTTGTACTGTAGCATATGCCTCTATTTTTTCTGGGTTAACAAAAAAGTCACTCACCCCAAAAGGAAAAGAGAACTTTGAATTCAAAACACAATTCACTTACTGGTGCATTGGACCGTCTGTCTTAGTCTGTTTAGACAGCCATAACAAAATACCATAGACTGAGCGGTTGTTCATAAACAGCACAAATTTATTTCTCACAGTTCCAGAGATTGGGAAGTCCATGATAGAAACCCCAAAAGATTTAGTGTCTGATGAGGGCCCAGTTCTCAAAAAGACAGTCTTCCCATTCACATGGTTGAAGGGGTAAGGGAACTCTCTGGTATATCCTTTATAAGGGCCATTCTGAGGGTTCACCCGCATGACCTAAAAACCCTCTAAAAGATTCCACTTCCTAATAGCATCACTTGGGGGGATAGGATTTCAACATAGAAATTTTAGGAGAAACAAATACATTCAGACTATAACATTTTTCGAGTTAGATCCTTACACTGAAGTTCTGCAGGTAATGCGTCACCATTTCTAGAAATAAAGCCCTAGATTCGATCCACCAAGGCTTTTCTTTTTATGTAGGACTCTGTCTGTATGGGTTCAGCTGCCTTGCAATTTAAGACTGTCCTAAAATGAAATCCTATTCCTGCCCAGACCAGATTCTATCTTCTAATTTCTTCTTCTCCATATGAGATTGTTTCAGCAAGAAATGCAGTTAGTTGCAACAGCAGTTTTGAATTCTAAAAGAAACTTTCCCCACCTCAAAGCAAATAGCTTATCCTCATCAAAGTAAGTCCTTTTTAGGAACATCTAGGATTCATCCTATGGGAAATTCTAGGTCAGCAGATTGAAATGTTATTACCACTTGTTCAGGTAGGGCTTAACCTTCCAGTTCTCAGTCCATTACATAGATTCTTGATACCATGAGCTGCCGAACCATAATACCACTTTTGGTTGGAGAGATAATCTTATTACAACTGAAGCTGAAAAAATTAATTATTATATTATGACTTATTATATTTTATACTATTAATATTCTATTATGAGATCAAAACCTTTTGAAAAATTATGGTGTCGTGAAGAATATTTTATTCTTGTGGGTAAAATAATAAATGAAACACTCAGATGAACTTGGAACCTCTCCTGAAACCCAGTATATTAGAAAATAGATTCTTTTTTTTTTTAAAGGCATAAGCTTATAAAGAAAAAAAAAAGAAAGGGAATTAACAGCAATATAAGCCTAAAGCCAAAGTGGAAAAGGCTGAGAAATCACCAAAAAACCTCTGAAATTGTCAGCAACAGGTCTTTAAGAAGCTTAGGAGGAGAATGAGGCAAAAACAGAAAGGCTGCAATTTAAAGCAAAACTGCAACAAGATATTAGGGCAAGTAACAGAAATTGACTATTATAAATAAGGGGAAAAATCCCAACTCTGCACATCTGGGGATGTACCCTTCTTTGTGCTGGCAGAATAAACTAAAGCATGACTACAGAAAGCACAGCTGATAGCAGAAATATGTACATTAAAGAAGGGAAGTGAATGAACACATAACAAGTGGTGAGATGGCCAGGGCTCACTCTCTTCTACCTCTTACTTCCACGATGTTCTCAGCCATGTCTACACCCTCCTGGTAGAAGATTGGAAAGGTACTCTCAGATAACCTGATTAGCCCAGAAGAAAGACCTAAGGAAACTGATATTAGAAAGGTCTAAACAAAACAGTCCAAAGAGGTGATCTTTCAGAGAAACACACATCCCAACTCACATATGTAGAGGTACAGTGAGCTTTCCAAACAGAAACAAAGCAACCAAGGATCAACAGGCATATGAGAACAACCTCCAACATGAAATTTAGAGGCCAACACAGACAAAAGGGAAAGACAAAATGGAAGGAAATTATGAAAACAGAAGAAAACGTAAATTTATTCTAGCATAAATATATATTATAGCTATATAATAAATCCCAATTTCTATATATCTATATATAATACATATAAAATAAATGTATAAAACTAAATGTATGGAATTTTTTTACAAAGTATTTTTAATAAAATATTTATTATTGTTTTGTGGGCGTTTGTCACACATGAGATTCTCAGGATTGGTAGCTATGATTATTATAACTATTAATTTCTTACGTAAAGCAAAAGCAAAATTAACCACCAGTAAAATAAATAATAAATAATAATAATAATAATAACTCATACTATCTACAGTTTCATGTTTATTTCTGACTATATATCATTGACTTTAGGAGGCCAGGAGCAGTTCCACTATGTGTCACCTTTCCATTGCTGAGTGAACATTGTTAGAGTAAATTTGCAAATTTTCAGTGAAGGAAGAACTGGAGACCACGAGGAATATAAGCACAGGGATCAAAGAACATAGGTAGAGAACGAGGAGGACTTTATTATAACACCAAGAGCCCCAGTCTGTCCTCATTGACTCGGCTTTCACGCTGCACCCACCTTCAGGGCCTGTGGATTTCCGGTCGTTCAGACCCTCGCCGGAGTCCTCTCTTCCCCCATGCCTTCCTCAGGGGCTCTGAGATGATATGAATGAAGCACAACGGTTCTGATCAGCATTGAGGATGAAAAGCAAAACACACAGATACAAAATAAAACCTAAGGAAATGCCCCAATGCAACAGATTCAGAAATCACCACCTAAAGCACAGCTATAGCTACTACTAAATGAATTCTCCTTGAGTCGAGGTGAATTTTTTTTTTCCCTGCTGGCATTGTTATCAGGTTTGGCTGACCCTGTGCTTGTTCCATGCTGTTTTGGTGCATTAGCCGGCTGCTCTTGTCTCTTACACACCAGAGGTAGCAGCCTGCGAGAAGTAAAACCACTTGACACAATTTGATAAAACAAAGCAAACCTCTCCCTTTCTCAAGGTTTCAGAACATGAAGACAGGCAGGCTTTAACACAAGTTGGTCCATTCTGTTTCGTGTCATCTTGTTCACCCTTTCTATGTATAGTGTATCTATCGCTCACAGACATTTACATGAACTCTTGTCAATAAAAAAGATAGACTTCTAGCCATTTAAACACAGAAAAGCATCCCTATTGAGGAATACAGCGAACACAGATGCAAGTTTTGTTTTAAAGAAAAAAATAGGATTAGTAGATGAAGGTTTAACACTTCAAATGCGAGCAACAAGGGATTTTTCCCTACTCAAATAGATGTGCCCACACAAAGATTGGTTGTATTGTTAAATGGTAAGCTTTTCATCACTGCGGCAAATATAGAAATATTATGGAGAAAAGAGGATACATTGGAAGAGAGCTTTTAGACATTTTATTTTATTTCCATGATACAGTTCCTTATTCTGTAAATATGACCTAATTAGGGAAATAAAAGCCACACTGTCACTTCAAATATGACTGATACTTACATAAGAACACCACCCTTGGTAACTTTTATTTGTTTTAAATGTCCTTCTCATATAGTTTGTAATGTATAAGATTTTAGAGTTTTCCACTTTTATGTGGTTAGCACAAAGATAGGGATATTAAAAATAAAAGGAAAAATGTAATATAACATAGGAGTTATGACCGTTATTGGCAGCCATTTAATACAATAAATGCTAATTCAGAAACGAAGAAGAAAAATTACAGAATAATCTAAAGGCTATTAGGAAGCCGATCCTAAGTGACATCACCCACAGCCACATGGCATCTGTGGTAATGACAAAGACTTAAAAGGCCTCTGCTTGGCATTTGCACACGTCACACAGCATCCCATAACCAAGTCACTCAACGTATTATATTAATGGATAAGCTAGAAAACTGTTGATGCTAATGGAATATTTTTAGGAATAAACCTGCAAAAGCCTTGGTCATTCATCTTTGCTTTGCCCCAGGGTCTACACAGAGAGATAGAAAAACAACCAGGCTGCAGGCCCAGACACATTCTACAGTTGTGCCCATTAACTCTTGGAGAGAATACAGACATGCCACCTAATGATAGCAATTTCCAGTCAATCTAGCAAAAGACATGACCTGTTCTGAGTTTCTTGGAGGTTATAAGAACATTGACTAATTTACTGAGCCACTATAATAAGATAACCAGATGGAGAAGCTAATGGCTTGAGACAACGACTGTTAAGCATTATTTGCTAACATCAGTACAGCAAAACCAGAGAGTAGAGGTTATTATAGGCCAGTACTTACCTTTTAATTAAAATAATACTGTTTTCAGCATTATTTTAATACAACAGTTAGGCAGTATGGATTCAAAATACCAGCCTTACTTTTTAAAAAAAATATGTCTTTTGGGATGACTGCTTTAGCAAAGTCAGACACCCTAAATATTGCTGTATTTTGATCCAGCTGTGTGAAGAGTCTCTTTAATTGTTTGCTTGATGCTATCAAGTAATGTTTAAAAGAATAAAAATCAGTATAGTAATAGTCACAAATTTTTAAAAATAGTCACAATTAAAAAATAAAGAATTGAAAATAAAATATTTAAGGAACTTCGGATACCGTCTCTAAGTCCTACCTTTCAATACCTTCTAAGAGTTATTCTATAAGTCACTGAAATTTAAAATATCTCCTTCAAGCTGCTGTTTTTAAGTCTTGTTCTTCTCAGTTATTTATTATAGTCATACTTAAGGCACTGCCTTAAGCCTATACACTTTAGAGGGTTCCTCATTCTTCTACCCACAATTCTATTATGACTCTTACAAACTGTCTTTAAAACATATTTTCATCAATTTACATGCAGTGTCTGATCAAATAATACAGGCCACATGTCAGTGGGATCTTCTTGAAGATATAATTCTACCTCTCTCATTTCTATAGTTTTTCTTTAGTCTTTATTTGTGATCTTGCTTGGAACTTTGAATTTGAACAAATGAAGTGTATTACCCCAATTTTCCTTTTGCCGACTTATTCCATCCTCAATTATTTTTCCTCTGTCTACTCTACTCCATTCATATTTTAACTCTTTCTGTCACTGATCTTACTTTTATTACTTCCACCTTTTCTCTAGACATCAATTATTCCTTCATTTCTTCTTTGTCTCATCTTTTTCTCTTTTTTTGGTCTTCTGAATTTATTGTTTTATCACTCTAACTTCAATACTACTGCATGTTTTGAATCATAGTTTTGATTTTAATTTTACTTTTCCACCTTTCAGCTTTGCAAGACATACACACAACCCTAGCAAAATCAATACACACACATACACAAACACACACACACACACACACACACACACACACACACACACACACACAACACACACACACACGCACAACTTTTATTCCCTCCTTCCCAGAGGTGAATAGAAAGGGTATTCAGTGGCTGATCTGAATTAACTATAAATTCGGTCAACTAAATAGTATTTGTAAGAGTAAAATTGTATTTGAAGAAAAGTGACTTCAGATATTTATTGTAAATTGACTATTTTACTTGTTTATTCACCCAATATGGGAGGTAACATTCCACTACAGGTAGCTTAAACAACAAAACTATACCCATCTTTTTTGTGTGGTCTATACTGCCACTACTGTATTGATTTGTCCTCCACAAATTCCCTCCAGGGAATCAGTAAAATATCCATTTTCTAAGATTTTGGACCATGAAGGGTTCAATCTCTTTAAGATAACTGTCATCTCCAGTCCCTAAGTCACTTACAAGCCACTGAAGATTTAAAAATCTGACTTGAAGTCTGCATTTTCTCTCTCTGCTCTTCCTGCCATTTGATTTCAACAAAGATGCTAATCCTCTCTATGACTCCATTGCACCTGAAAATGGAAAATTAAGAACATTTACCTCTTAGGTTTATTGGCCACCTAAATCGCTTTTTTAAAATTTGCATACACTGATTAAATTTTTTGTGCTGCAGATGTCTATGGGCTTTGACAAATATTCAGTGTCACTTATCCACCCTTACAATATCATATACATGAGTACAAAACTTTTACTGGCCTAAAAAATTATTCCTATGTTTTAATTTATTCAACCATCCCAAACCCATCCCTAAATCCCTGACAACCAAAAAAATAAAAAATAAAAATAACAATCTTTATCGTGTTGTCTTTTTGGAATCCATACAGAATGTATGTACAAACTTTATGCAATATGTAGTCTCTTCAGAATGGGTTATTTCACTTAGTAATATGCATTAAAAATTCGTGTTTTTGGTTTTGCTTTTGTTTTTTTGAGTCAGAGTCTCCCTCTGTGGCCCAGGCTGTCGTGCAGTGGCAGGATTACAGACACCTCAGCCTCAACCTGCTGGACTCAGGTGATCCTTCCACCTCAGCCTTCTAAGTAGTTGGGACTACAGGTGCACAATCACTCTGCTGAGCTAACTTGCTGGTATTGCTATTGTTGTTGTTGTTGTAAAGACAAGGTCTTGCCATGTTGCCCATGCTGGTCTTGAACACTTGGGTTCAGGCAATCTTTGTGCCTCAGCCTCCCAAAGTGTTGAATTTTTTTTGCATTTTTTTCATAGCTGAATCACTTATCTCTTTTTATTGCTGAATAATACTTCATGGTATGGATATACTAAAGTTTGTTTACCCATTCACCTATTAAGGGACATCTTAGTTGATTTCAGTTTTTGGTGATTATGAATAAAAATTTTAAAAAATTCACATGCACACTTTTATGAAGAAATATGTTTTCAGATCAGCTGGGTAATTACCTAGCCACATGTTTGCTAGCTAGTATAAGACTATGTTTAGCTTTGTAAAAAACAGTTAAAAAATAAAATAAATAATAAATAATAATAAATAAATAAAATAGAATAAGATAAACAGTTAAAATGGTTTTCAGAGAGGCTGTACCCATTTGCATTCTCAGCAGCAATGAATGAGAATTTATTTGTATCCTCATCAGCAATTGGAATTATCAGGTTTTGGATTTTAACCATTCTATTAATTGTATGGTAGTATCTTATGTTGTTTTAATTTTCAATTCCCTAGTACAAGCATTGTTTTTTATACTTATTTTCTATTTATACAAATTTTTGGTGGGTGTCTATGGAGATCTTTAGCAAGTTCCATTTATTAGCTAGTTGTTTGCCTTTCTGATTAAGTCTTAAAATATCTGGGAATTTTTTTGGTTATGAGTTGTTTTGAGGTAAATGTTTTGCAGCTATTTTCTACCAGTACATGTCTTGTAATTTTTATTCTCTTAACAGCATCTTTTACAAAGCACATTTTAATTTTAATTAAATTCAACTAATTTTTTTCTTGATCATGTTTGATATTTTATTGAAAATTCATCATCAAATCCAAGTAGACCTATATTTTCTTCTATGATTTCTTCTAGATGTCTTATAGTTTTGCCTGTGACATTTAGGTCCATGATCTATTTTGTGTTAATTTGTATAAAAAATATTAAAACAATTTCAAAATTCTTTCTTTCTTTGCCTATGGACGTTGAATTTTCTAGGCTCATTTGTTGAAAATACTAGTTTTTTCTCCATTGATTTTCTTTTCTTTATCAAAGATAAGTTGACTATTTGTGTATATCTATTTCTGGCCTCCCTAGTCTGTTCCATGATTCTGATCTATAAGGGTGCTATTTTGTCAATATCACCTAGTATTAATTATTATAGCTCTCTAATGAGTATTAATATTGGATTGTCTTAATCGTCCAACTTTGTTCTTCTTCAGTATTGTGTTGGCTAGTCTAGAATATTTGATTTTTTAAAGCCTTATTTTGTTATAAAGATGTGGGGTACAAGTCAAAATTAGGTACGTAAATAGTCTATGTGCAGGTGAAGTTTGGGCTTCCAACTGGTCTTCACTTCACCTGATTTAAGATCAGGTACCATTCGTAATGTTACATGCTACCCCCTCCCCTGACAGTGTCCTACTACTGCCCATCCCCCAGTTGTAGTAATGTGATAAATGTTCTGGACCCACTTATGAGTGAGAACATGTGGTACTCAGTTCTTTGTTCCTGTGATAGATTACTGAATATGATGAATTCTAGAACCTTCCAATTTGCTGTGAAATCCATAATTTTGTCCTTCTTTATGGCTGTGTAATACTCCACTGTGTGTATGTACCACATTTTCTTTATCCAGTCCACTTTTGATGGGCAACAGGGTTGGTTCCATGTTTTTGCTATTGTGAAGAGTGCTGCAGTAAACATGAATGTACAAGTATCGTTTTTGTAGAATGGTTTGAGTTCCTCTTGTTATATTCCCAGAAGAGGGATTGCAGGATCATATGCAAGGTCAATTTCTAGTTCTTTTTAAAAATTGCCACACTGTTTGCCATAGAGGTTGAACTATTATGCACTCCCTCCAACAGTGTAGAAGTGTTCCCTTTTCAATTTGTTGGTATCTATAAATCTTTATTTATAAATCTATAAATTTTGAATCGAGTTAAATAGAATTGACATCTTAACAAATTGTCTCCTTCTTTGGATTTTCTTTGATTTCTTTCATCAGTGTCTTATAGTTTGCACATGTAGATACTGTATATATTTTGCTAAATTTATACCTCAATATATCATTTGTGTCTGTGGTATTTCAAATTCCAATTGTTCATTACTGGCATATGAAAAGCAATTAATTTTTGTACATTAACCTTGTATCTTTAAACTTTGCTGTACTTATTAATTCTAGAAGAGTTTTTTTGTTGTTGATTCTTTAGAATTTCTGTTGTAGCAATCTTATCATCGGTGAATAAAGATGGTTATAATTCTTTCTTCCCAATCTGTATAATTTTTATTTTCATTTCTTGTTTTATTGTGCTATTTAAGACTTCCAGTACCATGTGGAATAAAAGTGGCAAGAACATCTTTGATTTGTTCTTGAGACCAGACAATAATGTTTTTTACTTTAGCTAATGGATTACTATAATTATGTATTAAACAAACACATTGAATCAAAAACAAAAAGTCCAAATCTGCTATTTATAAGAGGTAAACTTAGAAATAAAACTTTAGGCTGGGCTCAGTGGCTCAGCCTGTAATCCCAGCACTTTGGGAGGCCTAGTTGAGTGTATTGCCTGAGCCCGTGGGTTTGAGACCAGCCCAGGCAACTTGGCAAGCCCTCATCTTTACAATAAAATAAAAAAATTGACTGGGTGTGGTGGGGCGCACCTGTAGTTCCAGCTACATGGAAGGCTGAGGTGGAAGGATCGCTGGAACCCTGCAGGTTGACGCTGTAGTAACCGTGAGCGTGCACTGCACTCCAACCTGGGCAACAGAGTGAGAGTCCAACTCAAAATAATTAAATAAAACTTTAAAAAGATAAAAAATAAGACAATGACTTAAAAGAGAAAGTGCTAGGTTATTAAAGGAGGGTATTACTCTCTTCTAAATAGAAAATAACACCAATATTGCTATTACATTTTGCAAAGACCAGCTAATTCCTCTACTGTCTTTTTAGGGATCCCACATTTACTCTGAAACCAGAAGAAAAAAAATCAACCATACAATGATTGAAAGCTGCCTCCGGTGTTAAAAAAAATTCTTTGATTTCTCAATATCCTTTGTGACCTGAATTTATGATAAAATTTCTTGAAAACTTGATGAGAACTTCTGTTTGAATAAATAAATCATAGTGAAGAAGTAGACAGTATTAAAATACCTTACATTTAAACAAGAAAAACAAGCCAAATACATTTATTTCATAAGTAAGTTTCCAGTAATTTTATTCCCGTCAACATTTATGAGGTCATGATTTATTTATTAGAAAAGCTTAAGAAAGAGTAATTTATCATGTTTAGGCTAAAATACTTATGTCATAAAATGTTATTCCTCCTTTCCCAATTTTGCATTTCTTAGTGTAAGAAAGTTCAATATAATTTTATTATTTAAAAATTTTTGTTAATTAAATAGCATTTGCTATTTATGACTATACTAAACATTTGTAATTAACACTAAAAATGAGAACTGCCTTTTAACTAGTTTGTTTTGAAAGACTACTGTTTTAGTGTTCCTACGGGTGAAACAGATATAATCCGTTTTCTTCATTTAAAGTCCTGCTTCTGTTGAAAAAACTCTGGGTTGTTTCTTATTTATAAAAGCCTTATGTAAAGAGATTAACAAAAATTTGGAAAAATATTAAGTAAATCAAGACTATTAATGAGAACAAGTTATCTCTACGCCTATAAGTAGTGTATACATATGCATAAATTACTTGATTAATTAATGAGATTCGAATTAACAATTTTTTATTCATCCAGTTTTTGGTTGTTTCTAGTTATTCTTAGGAGGTTAGAATTAAGTTGGCTTATGTTATAAAATGGCTAGAACTTGAAATGAACATTTTAGTCTAAAATGACATCTAATTTGAACTCCTACAGTCCATGTATCTCCTACAGATCATTAAATTACCAATGGAAGTGGGAGGAAGAGCTACAACATCAAGAACTAAAGTTAGCAAACATCCCAGTTTTAACTTCTGTGAAGAGCATGGCAGTGATTATAAAAGTGATCAATTTGGGGCCACATGCAGTGACTCATGCCTGTAACCCCAGCACTTTGGGAGTCCAAGGCAGGAGAATTGCTCAAGCCTAGGAGTTTGAGACCAGTCGGGGCAACACAGTGAGACCTTATCTCTACAGTTTTTTTTTTTTTTATTATCCAAGCATGGTGGCATGCGCCTGTAGTTTCAACCACTGGGGAGGTTAAGGTGGAAGAGAGGCTGAGGCTGCCATGAGCCGTGATCATACCACTGAACTTCAGCCTGGGTGACAGAGTAAGACCTTATCTGAAAAAAAAAATAGTGATGAATTTATATTGAAATGGTACTTACAGCCGGGCTCAGTGGCTCAGCCTGTAATCCTGTGCCTTGGGAGGCTGAGGTGAGTGGATTGCCTGAGCCCACGGGTTTTCGAGACCCGCCTGGGCAACTTGACGAGACCTCATCTCTACAATAAATCAAAAATTAGCCGGGTGTGATAACGTGCGCCTGTAGTCCCAGCTACCTGGAAGGCTGAGGTGGAAGGATCGCCAGAGCCCAGCAGGTCGAGGCTGCGGTGGCAGGGAGCGGCCACTGCACTCCAGTCTGAGCGAAGAGTGAGACTCCAACTCAAAAAAAAACAAAACAAAGAAATGGTACTTACAAGAATTACATGTTCTGAATCCTCATGAAACATGGTAGGAGGTATATCTTCCTGACCATCTTCCATCAGTCTCATAGACATAGGATTGTGTCGTCTCCAAACCAGAGGCTTCTTTCTGTTATGTTGTTATGTTTTGCTTTGTTTTTATTATTTTGCTCAGATTTTTTGTAATGAAAAGTTCAGAATATTATTTCTACATATCTAGGACCTTAATCTTGCTGTCCCCTGTCTATCCATAAACCAGTAGGAGTACCACATTTTAGAAAACACTGGGTAGTACGTGACCAAAGTGAAGCTGGGAGTTAGGCTATGGGAGGAAGAGACTGCCTATAATAAAATCAATGTTTAGTTTACAAGATAGCAGTATTATAGGCTAGATAGAAATAAAAGTATCTGGCTTAGCCATGCATGTTATTATTATGTTTGTTAATAAACTAAATTTGTATAGGATATATGCAGATTAAGTAGTATGTAGAAGGAAAATTCTGTCTGGGTATAGTGAGTACATTTAATGAGCAGTAAATATGTCAGAAATAAAAAATTTGAATGCAACGATGTGCATGTCAACTCCCTGTTACAAATCTAGTCAGTGAGACAAAGAGCCAAACACTGATTTCATCTGTAGGAAAAAAATGATGGGAAAAGTTCATAAGAGCAATGTTTTCAAGTGAATTAAATAATTAATGTTATTCAAATAAAAAATATGAGTAACTCTTATTTGTTAGGCAAGAACGGTTCTTTTGTAGCTTCCAAATTGCAATCATTAGGGCTTGGAATGAATTGTACACTATCACATTGCACGAGTTAATAAGTACGTTTTGTTCAGAAATTTTATAAACCTGGAGTCAACAGGAAGACAAGAAAGCAAGAGTTCCACAAACCAACCATTTTCCCCAGAAGGAAATATGCCAAGGCCAGGACATTCTGTGGGATATGGAGTATGGGTTTGTAATCCAGGGCAGACCTTCCCATCTATGTTTCTCTTCCTTTTTGGGGATCATCATGAAAACAGCTGAGTCAATTGGGGCGACACATATTACTGGGAGGTTAGGTAGACATATCTAGACGCCTGCTCTAAAAAAAAAAAAAAATGGTCTAAGAAAGATTTCTTTCCAGCACCTGGAAACTTTTGGACTTTTAGATATTTGTCTACACACCTAGGAGAGGAAGATTCCATTAGAAGTTGGATTCAGATACAGTAGGGAGTCTGTTTAGACTCCCTGTTGTACAAGCAACTCAAAATGATTTTATAGGTTGCTCCATAGCTCTTTATTCTGCTGTACATTTTTTCATCTTTTTTATGCATAAAATTTGTAGCCCTTTAATATACAGTATTTCTTGCCTACAGTCTCCTGTTTTCTGTCTGTCTGCTCTAGAATGTAAAGTATATGAGGATAGAGCTTTTAGTTGGTCCACCAATATATCCAAGTGTCTAGATTCTGTCTGCATCCTTGTAACTATTCAATAAATACTTGTTGAATGAATAAATAAATGAAGGCTGGGGATTTTGTCTTCTAAGTCTGATTGCTTTCTTTTCTTCTTATGTACTTTTTTCGAATCTAGACCTCTGCTTTAGCTCTACTAAGCATTTTCAAGTTGTGCTCTCTAAAGATGGGTACAGCTGTTGTATCAAGCACCATAATCTTTTCTATCCTTAAAGATAGGTACCACTTTTGTGTCAAGCACCATAATCTTTTCTATCCTTATACATGTTTTCTCCCTCTTCATGAGTTTCTCTTTCAAGAGATTTATCTAAGGAAGAAAAGTGAGTCAATGTAAAGAAAATGTAACGACAAGTATTATTTTATGAAGAATTGTGAGAAATTAAGTGCACAATTAGAGCAATCCAAGTTTATAAAAACAATAAAATTAAAAAAGAAAAGGACCAAAAAATATTTTAAAAGGTGTTCTTTACGAGTTTCAAAGCACAGGACTGGTGATAGTGAGGAAGTAAGAAATGTGGTATAATGTAGCTAAATTTATGTTAAAAGATTTTAGAAATGAAGAGAAAACTGCAAATGGCAAAAATTACAGTTGTGGGTGCTTCAGTGAGAAGAGTATAAGAGTTTCTGAGAGACCGGTCAAGGACCTGTGAGAACAATATGTTGGATGAGTCACAAACATGTAGGTTTGAGTAAAAGATATGATCTTAAAGGTGATCTTCAACATGGAATTTTGTAAGTAACAGCTACCAGGATAATAACTGAATTGTGTAAGAAAAGGGGACATTATCTTCCTTCTCTCTCTCTCTCTCACTCTCTCTCTCTCTCTCTCTCTCTCCCCCCCTCTGTCTCTCTCCATAAAAGATTATAAAACAATTGTAGAGAGGCTTCATAGGAAAGCTAGGATTGTTTTCTCCTTCTCCATTTTCTGGGCTAGAAGGAAAATTAAGTTTCGGCTGGAGAAGTTGATGTGACCATACCAATCCATTTCTGCTTATAGAAATTTTAGAAATACTCTGAGATGAAGAAAATATTTACACACCTGCTTCCCATACCTAAGAATGTATTATCTGCCACAGACAGATCAGGTTGTTTTCTCTGCTCTTTGAATACAATGACAAGTTTGGCTTCTAGCTATTTCATTTGTGTAAAAAAAGCTCTTTGAGTAACATGACAATGTTGATTTCTAGATATTTCATTTGTGTAAACAGAAACAGATTCTCACAGTGAAGGAGATAATACCTATAAACATATTGGCACAGTGCTCTTTAAAGTTGAATTTCATCTGCTATCCATTTTGATTTTCTTATAATTGATTCTTGGTACATTTGTTTCCAAAATCAACAAACCTCATGCATGTTTTGGAAAAGAGAGTAAATTAATTTCATTATTTGACTTGCCTACTTAATAAAGTCATACTTGTGTTCTATATGCAACTCACTAAAATAGTTTTTGCATTTGCCTTTTCTATTATTTAGTCATAATATCTGGACTTAGGAAATGTCAAGGTTAAGTCTCTCACCTGGATGTAGAAATAAAATGACAAAGTATGACAGCAGAAATTGTATATGATATGCCCTTCTACTCAATCACGTGTAGCATGTCACTTCTCGTCCAACTTATCATGAGAGCCATTGAATGTATTTGACAGGACATATATTTGGCTGCTGGAATGATGGACGTATCCAAATGTGTAGACCTGGCTTGATGGGAGAAGATTATGAATGTGTAGCATCGAGGGCAAGTTCCCAGCAGTGAAAACTGAATTTCTACCTGACACTGCACCAAGGTTCTGGGATATTTGCCCTATTATGATAGCTGACAGTTTGCATGTGTTTCAACTTTGGCAATCAGTCAATCTGCTCTTGATGGCTAATTGCCAGCAGGAACCTAATTTTTCAACATCAATTGTCACACATGTCTCTA
Source organism: Cephalopachus bancanus (assembly GCA_027257055.1). Lineage (NCBI taxonomy): Eukaryota > Metazoa > Chordata > Mammalia > Primates > Tarsiidae > Cephalopachus > Cephalopachus bancanus. The sequence goes on along the minus strand of JAPVLO010000210.1, from coordinate 9,307,808 downwards.
ATATTCTTATTCACTGTTAACTAGATTGACGATGTTGTTTCAGACAAGAATAGGAAAAGGAAAGATTTGACTTTCTTCCTAAAAAGACACAACAGCCTAGCTAAATTACATAAGTAAAAAGCCAAGAAATCTTAAAATAAACGATAGTATTCAATGTCACATTAATGCATTAGTCAGTATCAGATTGCTAATAACATACTATGTTGAAGTACACGAAGTAAGTCAAGTTATTTTAGCTTGTGAAACAGACAGCCATAAATGCATTTTAAAGGTAGAGGTTTATATAACCAACCTGATTTGGACATATTCTCTTTCTTTAAATTTTAAACACAATTTAAACTAAAATAAATTACTTATTTTTCTAATTAAAATGAGAAATTCTCAGAACAAGATGGGAATTGTTATAATGAAGAAAAACAATTATTAATAATTCTATCACAAAATAATTTTGTATCTATGTTTTTAGATACACAAACAAATGTTCTTTTGCCTATATCTCTGGCAATAACTTATTTTTAAACAAAATATATGGGCCATTGGCACTTAAAATGTATAACTCTAATAGATATTTAATATTCATTTCCCCAGTTCTCTGACATTGCATATTTGGGCTTTTTGAAATGTTTACCTTTTTAAAATTATACATTAATATGTAACTTTGAGATTACACAAATGACTTTGTTATCTTCAGATGATAAAAAACAAAAAAGGAATTGTTAGAATGAAGGATATGCAATTATAAACAGTGTATACCTGATGTTTAATTTCTCAGAATTTAAGCTAGCAAGAGAGTGTAAAAATTTCTACTTTCTCACAGCCAGGAGTATTTTTATGTATGTGTGTCTATTTAACAAATTTTAAAAAACCCACAAGATTGTCTTTACTGTTTTTATAAGAATGATTTGATGACTGATGAATAAGACATAATTATTTAGCATTTTTATTTCTTGTGTATCTGTGTGTGAATGTGTGAATGAAATAGTTGTTTATAAAATCTTGATCATTTTCTCATGCTTTTCTATGTAACTTACTTTTAAAATTTTATTATTTTGAGATAATTATAGATCTATGGGAAGTTGTAGAAACAGTGCAGAGAGTTCCCATATGACCTTCACCTCGTATTCCACAATATTTGCATTTTACATAGTTATAGCACAATATCAAAGCCAGGAAATTGGCATTGGTATGGCATGTGTACAGTTCTATACCATTTTGTATGATACACTAACAATCAAGATTGTTTGCAATCAAGATTGCAAAACTTTAGTCACACTCACCCGTCTCTCTTCACCAACCCTGACCACTAAACACCACTAGTCTCTTCTCAATTTCTTTAATTTTTCCATTTCATTAATGTTACATAAATAGCATCACCAATTTATCTTTTTAGAACTCTTTGTATATGAAAAACATTACACATTTGTAATTGTTTATGTGGAAAATAGTTTTAAAAGATCACTTTTAATGTTGAGATACTGCTTTTGCAAAGTTTTATTTTTTATTTATTAAAATATTATCTGTATGGCTTCTGTGTTTAGCATTTTCCATCATCTCTTTAATATTTCTGTACATTTTGTTTGCTTATTTTTATGATTGTTAAATTATTTAAAATTTTACATTTAGATGTTTTCACTTTGGTTTTATTTTGCTGCATGTTGGAAATAGAAACTCTAATTTTATTTTGTTGTTGTAATAACTAACTACAAAATATTATCAGCTTCCCAATATGAGTAGTTATATGACACACACACACACACACACACACACACACACACACACACACACACACAAACATACACACACTTCTGTAAATTGAAAAAGTCAACTTTATAGAATACTAAATTATATAGACACATGCATACACATTTCTACACACTTATAATATATTGTTGTGTCTACCTCTGGGATTTTTTGGTTTTTTGTAAACTTTTTTTTATTCTGGCAACTGTGTAGGCTATTATTATAGCTTAGTTGTATTTTTAACTACTGAAAATGTAATTTTCTCCTTATCAAGCTTCTTTTTCATTTTCTCATTCCTAATTTCACACATTTTAAAACATTTCTGTGTGGTTTCCAAAAATATAAAAGTCCCATTGAAATTAAATACAATAACATTAAATTTATAATAGTTCAGGGAGAATCAACAACAACATAGTATTACCTCTCACTTTGTAAACTTCAATGCTTCTTTTATTCAAGTCTCTTGCCTTGCAAGAGATGTGTGGACGGGTTTTCAAACATGGCTTGCACATCTATTGTTATGTAAATTTATAGGTATTTGACAAGTTACATACTCTCATTCCACCCAGTCTCTCAAGTAGTCTCCCGTTAAGTTCCCCTAATCATTTGCCCCAAATCAAATCTAGTTGGAAGAGGTGTTTTTCAGTCATCCTGGATGGAGATTAGATAGACTTTGTCAGGCAGCAGGCATTGGAGAAACTCAGCAAGCCTGACTTGACCTCTGCCTTTGCAGAGTTCCTGACCCTGAAGAGGGGTAATGGGCGGCAAAGACCATGACTCAGTGGGGAGTCTGACTCTAACACACACAGTGTGCAGCCTATTGCTTTTCTTGTCACTTCCCAGGAGCCAGGTGCTGTTTCCCTAGAGAGCTCTCCATCCAAACTCTTCACAACAGCTATTTATAACCTCCACCTCTATTTTCAAACCTCAGATCCTGCCACTTCCCCTCTTACTGCAGCAGCTGACCTGTAGCCTCCTTCACAAAGACAAGAGAGGTTCTATAATACTCTGAACTCCCTTAACTTTCCACCACATCACCTACCAATTTACTGGAGTCTGCACCCATCCACCTTTTTTCTTCCTGTTATAATAGAACATTCTTCCTTTTTATAGCTTTTTTCTCAACCTGTGTTCCAGCTTTCTTGGAGACCTTGCCCTATTGATTTCCCCTCTTGTGTTTCTTCAATAAATTTCTATCTACTGGCCTCTTAGCCTCAAATTTAGAAACGCTCAAGCTTTTCCCATCTTAAAAAAAAAAATCCAATTTTCACGTCATCTCAAGTTGCAGTTCTCATTGGTTATATAACATTTCTAATTACTCATCCTTTGAATTGGTGTTTTCTGAATAGCCTTGTCAAAGGCTGTTCATTACGTTAATCTTTTTAAATAGCCAGTGCCAGAATTTCTTCATCAACTCTTAAATTTTTATATTTCCCAATTTATTCATCTAATTTTTACTATTCCTCTTATTTTAAATCTCTTTTCCTCTCTATTTTTAGTTACAGTCTTTAGGAATACAGTTTGTGTTGCTCTTCTTCTCACTTATTTAATGAAATTCTGACTTCATTTTTTTTTTATTCTTTCTTGTTTCATAATGAAAGTATTTGTTGCTTCTATTTTTCATCTGATTTTACCTTTAGTTGCATCCTGAATGCTTTGATATATAGTCTTGTCATCTTCATTTTTTTCTATAAAGCCTATAATTGCAGTTTTGATTTCTCTTTGACCAGAAGTTATTAAGGATAGTGCTTTTAGTTTCCAAGTAGTTTGATTATTTCAGTTTACTTTATTATTAATTTCTGGAATCATCTAGTGGAAGTCAGATAATGTGATTCAATAAGATATGCTTTATTACCTCACTTTTTAAAAGCATTCTCAGACTTTTAAAAACAATATATCTTCTTTATACTGGACAACATTTAATATGGGACTATTAAAGCAGCATTGTTTTTAATTACAATATTCTATCCCTGTTTTTTCATATTCAGTTTTTATCTTTTTAATTTGCCCGATCTAACAGAACTAACTCAAAGCTTTCCTTTAAAATTGAGATTTGGGTTATAGCTCCTGGCATTTGGATGCTATGTGTCTAATGAGATAAATGCTTATGATAAAAGATTTTCACTGTAGAGTAAAATTTTAATGAAAATAATATAATCCTCTTTATCTAATTTTTTCACCTGGATTACTAACTTGCCCGTTAATATTGATTTGGTAGTATGGGTTGCCTGATATAGTTGGGCTAATCTCTTTATGGTTATTTTTTGATAGTTTGTCTCATAATTACCATATAGATGCATTTTGTGTTTTGATCCTTTCTTTGAAATTGCATTTTAATTAAAAGTTACTTCTATATGTATTGTTTGGAATGTTACAAAATGTAAAAAATATCCAATAATACAGGTGAAAAAATAAATCTGTTTCTCTTTCTTGCCTCCCAGGTACTCATTTAGTGTTCTCCAAGGTGACACTACTGCCTCATAACTGTGTATCATAGATGAGATGATCTATGGATTTAAACATATTTGTACATATGCATTTTTTGCCAAATAAATTGTAGCATATTTTTGTACTATATTTTTGCCTTATATATATTTACTTAGTTGTATGACTATACATAATCTCTATTGGTTCATATGAAACTACACTATTCTTTTCAATGAATACAAAATGTACCATTGTTTTTCTGTGTCATAAGTTCTGCCAGTCTTTCAGTTCACATACTCAGGTTTCACTAATATTATTCATTCTCATTGTATATGAATTTTGGTATGATTAATAACTATGAAGATAACTAAAATTAATCTTTAGTATGCACAGAAAAAAATCAAAGTGCATTTTTAACACCGACACTCTGTTGTATTGAACTATGTAATTGTGTAATCAGATTACTCTTACACTATATATGCTGACTGTATTAACTTGTTGATGAATGCATATAGGGATTTGTTACAGGAATACTTGATTTTTGTTGTTGTTTGTTTGTTTGGCTCTTTTACTGCATAGGTGGAGTCCCAGCATTGATCAGGTCAAGATGATGAGAACTGTAACCTAACGCCACTTGGGTACAAACACATGCCATGTCCAGACTCAGACATAACCACTCTTTGGGTAATTGCTATAGAATTGTGCTCTACAGATATAATGATTATGACCGATTTTATTTTGGCCAATTTTCCTATAATATAAAGAAAATGTGTCTGTAGATATGCATTTTAAAGTATGTATATTCTGATAGAAGCAAACTTGTATTTTAGTTAGGCTCCATGATTACTGAACCCTCTGCAAACAGTTTTACAAATCTGATGATTAAAAGGGTGTTGCACAGATTAGCATCTGGACTCAAGTTTCATGGTTGATTTATTCTTCTCTACTATTCACATATTTCTAATGTTAGGTATTGAAAGACATGTCATTTTGTGATTTGACCACTGGGTCCACACCTTCAATTGTAAATAAGTAGGCAAAGTGAGTGGTAGGATTATTCCTGAAAGCCATTTCTACTCTGGGACAGGGAGACATAACTTACCTATATATAGCAGTGACTGTGAAACACGTAAACACATCCCTTTAAGCCTAAACTTAAATACATTTCCTACATAATTTTCTCTTTGTCTAAGAATCTTTAACTTTTTCAGTGCCATGAAACTCCTTGGCAATCTAAAGTCTGAGATCTTCTCAGAATAACATATTTATAAAAGAATATAATAAAATAATGGAAATACAGATAGTAACATAGTAAACAAATATTAATATACGAGAGGGGGACCCAAAAAACCTGAAATGTATTGATAAGAAAATGTTTATTTGTTCTTACATGTTTAAATTTAGTCACCTTCAAAGTTATTTCCATCTGATGCAATACACCCATCGAGACACTTTTTCCACTGCTCAAAAGAGTTTTTGAATTTGTCAGTTTTGATGTCTTTTAGTGCTTCTGCAGTTTTATTGTTTCACCTCTTCCACACTGACAAAATGTGTCCCTTGGAAAAATTTTTCATCCACAGAAACAAACAAAAAAAAATGTTGCTCAGGGCAGGATAAGGTGAATAGGGTGGGTGGGGCATTGGGGGCATGTCATTTTTGGTCAAAAACCATTGCACACTCAGTATAATGTGGGCAGGTGCATTGTCATGGTAGAAGAACCACTTACCTATTTGCCACAACTCTGAATATTTCTTCCACAAATCATAATGCAACTGTCTTAAAACTTCCAATAAAAAATCAGCTGGGCATGGTAGTGCATGCCTGTAATTCCGGCTACTTGGGAGGCTGAGGCGGAAGGATCGCTGGAACCCAGCAGGTCGAGGCTGTGGTGGCTGGGAGTGGCCACTGCATTCCAATCTGGGTGACAGAGTGAGACTCCAACTCAAAAAAAAACAAACAAAACAACAAAAAAAACTACCAATAAAAACTTTGGTTGACTGTTTGATCTGGAGGAAAAAATGTCAAGTGTGCTACAAGGGGCTCACCATCCAAAAGATAATTTCTTTTTTAATTTTGCTTTTTTAAATCCCCCTACATATGTTATTATTACATTAAGCAACAAAATCTAATCCATGTGATTTCACAGTAGTGATAAAAAATGAGATAGCTATTACAACTCTGTAATGATTTAAAATATATGTATTATCTATTTAAAAAAAACAATCACAGGTATTGCTGTTTTACTCTGATTTATTGCCCCCCCAATAAATCAAATTAAGAAAATTCAAAGTAATTAAATATAGAGATATGTTTTTTTACCCCCAAATTCACATATAAACCCTGATTTCAATTCACTGACCCACTTATTAGGACTCTGTGTCAACCAAATTGCCAATGGCCACTCAAATGCCACAAGAATAAGAGGATGGGTAATGAAAGGGCAGTCATAATGGAGCAATATAGTGATCTTAATTACTTTTGTAAATCTTACCATAATCAATAATCATGTGGGTACATTGTTACAGGGTTCTCTGAAAAGGTAACCATCAAGATATGGAAACTGAAGCATACAGTTCATTTAACTTCATGGTAAATTTACCTCCTTTTACCTTCTAAACAGCTTGTACATTATACATATACTCAATTTTCAGAAACTTTTCTCCTAAGTCTTACCTTTTAACTCTATATTTTCATCTTTCAAGCTGGGATAGTGTATCTAATTCCTAAAATTGTTCCATTCCTTTGAAATATCACATTTTCTGTTTGTTCACAACTACAGTCTTATAAGGAAAGTCAAGGTGAACCAAAAAGTGTGTGAGTTAATTTTTGTGCTCTTTAACTCCAAATAATAAACATGAGAATGGTGCAGAATCTTTGCAACTTGATTTCACCAATGAGAAAATAAGCAGTGAAGACCGTCAAGGCAAGGAGTATATCTTTTCCAATGAGTAAAAGCTTTTACATATTTGTTGTTAGCCAAAGCTAGATAGGACCAAATGTCCTCGACTAACTTATACAATTAGCACCATAAGTGATTCCCTGTCATCAACTGGATTACTGCAAATCTATAATTGATGCCTATCCATGAAATGAGCTCCCAAGAGGAATATTATGTATCTTCATCTGTAGAAATTGAGTGTAGTCATGGGACTTACTTTTGGCCTTTAGTTCTCAATTAGAGACAATTTTGCCAACAAAGAGACATTTGTCAATACCTGGAGACATTTTGAGTTGTCACAACCAGAGAGAAGGGTTGTTACTGACTCTTAATGGGTAGAGAGACCAAGGATGCTACTACTACCTTCTGTAGTGTACAGGACAACCCCTTATAACAATCTAGCCCAGAATGCCAACAATGACAAGGTTGAAAACCCTGCTTTAGTCAATAAAATATAAAAAGAAATGATGCTTCTCCCTACTAGACAGAAAATTTGAGAGTAATTTCATTAGTCATGAAATTCTCTGATAATGTTACAGAGATCAGCTATTCTACCAGCTCCATTCTTAGAGTAAAACAATATGGAACCATTGAGAACTATAAAGGATCAAAGATCTACTCTGTCTGCAAGCTAACAATGTAGTCCCCCACTGCAGTATGGCAAAAGACGGAGGCACTTGGGTCAGACAAAAAAATAGTAACTATGGGGAGCCAGCCCCCCAAAAGAGATTTAGAGGGTCCCTGGAAGGTGGGGCAGTGTCTGCAAATATTCTGGAGAAATAAAGAGAAAGAAAGAGACTGGACTCTGTGTAGTGCAAAAGCCGATTCTGTAGTAGGGATAGATATTAAAAGAAAGCAAGATGGAGGCATAGATACAAAGAGGAAGAAAGAGAAAGAAAGAAAGTGGACAACTGTTCAGTGAAATGAGCAGAAGCCGTTTATTGGGAACCAACGTGAGTCTTTTATCCCAAATTTTCACATGTTAAATCACAAGACTTTCACGTGAGCACAAAGCCAGGTAGGTGAGGGGTGTCCCCTGCCTACCAGGCATTTCCTTAGGAATGAGGAAGGACAATCTTAATCAAATTACAAGAGTTTTACATGAACACAAAGCCAGGTGGGTGGGGGCATCCCCACCCACCAGGCGTTTTCCCCAAGCATGAGGAATGGCAATCCCAAAATTATCTCACTGTTCCTTATGCTTAGTTTACGTTCCTCAAAATCAATACAACAGTTTTAATATCATAAAACCCTAATAATCAATAAGTTCTAAAACTTATGCATTCCCAACACCGAATGACTGACTTAAATCCTAATACCTTTCTATTCTGTGCTAACTTTACCTGTACTATAAAAAGCTCTTAATTATAGGTCAGCCCAGTCCAAAATGGACGCTGGGCCCTTAGGAATGTGGCCCAGCCCAAAGTTCGTGCTGGGCCATTTCTGGTAACCCTAGATAACCATCTCATGCTGGAAACAGCTCTCTAAATGTATATACCAATTCTACAAATATATTTTTAAATCTTATAAAGAAGCTTGTACACGTATAAGGCTCCCAAATGTGATCTGAGTTTAACTGTGTTAAGTTTAAAGCCGAAACCACAGTCTGTGAGAGGCGGGAACAATGGATCCCTAGAGTCAGCCATGCCTGTCATATTCTCAGAACTTCATGCTTAGATGTTAAAATCCCTACCAGTGGGTAATGCTAAACAACAAAGAAAGGAGGAGGGAATGGGCCTTCAGCTCCTGAACCAGCCTGGTGGTCTCAGGGTCCGCAGCCTGCCTGGATCCCTAACGCTCAGGCAGGCCTCCATGGCTGGCTCCCAACAAGTAACCACAGGAGCTAAATAGCATTAGCTTCATGTTTCATGATGGTTCATCTTGCTCCTCAAGTGGAAGAGTGACACGAAGGAGCTCAGACTGGAGAGGACACATGTGGGAACCCTGAGTTGGGAAATTCGAATCTTTTATAATACACTGGAACAAACCTGAATGACCCTATCCCAGAAATGAGAAATTATCTTTATTTTACTGGACAGTAAACAAGCTTGGTCTTTGCTTCAGGGAGAGATATCTCTATTTTCCAAGGTAACTCTTTATACAATATTTCTGCAAAGATAGTCCAGGGTTAAGTCCAACCTGTCATCCAAAGGAAACAACCTTGGCAGAGCTGTCATTCAAAGGAAACAACCTCGGCAGAGCTGAACTTATAGCAGAAGCTAGAAATTAACTTGTGATGGTGTCATCTACTGTGATTTGACCATTTGCTACTTTTACTGTAAATCTTATTACTTCTAAAATCAATCTATCTACAAAATTGTAACCAGTTGACTAATTCTCACAAATTAGTGATCATCTGTTGCCCAAATTTATAACAGTTGCACTTAGTCTTCAAAAGGAAAACTGAGGAAGAAAAAAGTAGATCCCCTAATGTTGTTAGGGTATATTTGTATCCAGCCATAAATCCTCATCTCCTATGCTGACAATTAACTTGTAAATCACCTACCAATTACTTAAAATAATAAGCATGCTAATTAATAATAGTTCAACTGATACATTGTAAATATTTTATAAGGGATTTATTTGTTACCTGTCATGATATTAAGTATTCTGCTACATGATAAATCATTTCAAAAGGTTAGTGTGCATTGCAAATAGTTTACAAATATTTGCAAACTATTTATTTCATATAATAGCCCATAAATAATTTGTGATTTATATATTACCACATACTTATGATCTGCTGTTTACCATAAGTATTTGGATTCCAGGAAATTCATTTAAAGCTACTGAGCTCCACAGTGATCTATTGTAGTTTGCTGTGCCTGGGACGAATTACAAGACTTTGTGGGGTTTTGGTTTTTAGTTTTCGTTTGAGCAATTCTGAATGTCTATTTATGCTTTAGTTATTTATATGATAGAATTATTAATGTTGCAATGGCTAATTTTAGTTAATAATTAGTAATTCATAAATTAAATGAGGATCCATTTTCAAGGTAATGTTTTTAGAAATCTAAATACATTAGCAAGAAATGTTGCTTTTTGTTCTTTTTTGGTTTTTTTTTAGTTGGAGTCTCACTCCATCGCCCAGGCGGGAGTGTGGTAGCATGTTCACGGCCACCCCAGCATCAACCTGCTGGGCTCAGACGATCCTTCCACCTCAGCCTTCCAAGTAGCCAGAACTACAGGCATGCACTATCACATCTGGCTAATTTTTTGATTTATTGTAGAGATGAGGTCTCGCCAAGTTGCCCAGGCTTGAACCCATGGGCTCAGGCAATCCCCTCACCTCGGGCTCCCAAAGTGCTGGAATTACAGGCTTGAGCCACCGCACCAGGCTGGAATGTTCCTGTTTTAAAAATCACTTCAGAGGTTCTCTTTTGGAGTTGACTTCTTCATAAACTTGAGCTTTTTCTTAATGTAGCCCATAAACCTACAGTGTCTTTTTTTTTAATTGTAGCTTCCTCTTTATATGCTATTTCTTTACTTTCAAACATTTACTTCCTTATTACTTCATGCTTTTTATTTTAAATTATTGGACCCACTAAAACCTTCAGTCTTCCATCAAAAAAAATTTTTTTAAGTGATAGTGAGATGTCTTATATAAATGTACATGTTCTGATTAGAGAAGTAAAATAATTCACAATGGGACTTCTGTACAGTACAGATGAATAAAAATAACCAAATATTGCAGTACCCAGTATCATCAGAAATATGTATCACTATCATTTAGGAAGGTAGTTTCCATTTTGATAGGTCTTTGGGGGTTCTAATGTGTAAGTATTATTATACAAATTTGTAGGTGACACCAAATTTTATTTTTACTTGCAGGGTGTGAAGAACAGGCCCTTGACTGAGGACACATGTTGGATTCATAAACAAGGAATGCTTCTGAGTAAACTAGCAAGTTGTGATACTTTGCTTTTGTTTTTCTGAACATTTTTAGCTGCAATTCATAATTTTCATGATCAGTGATTATACACACATATTTTTAAAGTCTAATAAAATCATTCTCATAGTAATGACATACATACATTTTAGTATTTTCTACTCTCTTCTGTTTGATATTTTAAAATGTGACAAGTGCTCCATCAAATTGGTATCATTAGCAGGTTATAGGCAATGGACCACAATCTGCAGTTTGAAAAATATTTACGTAGGAGGTACTTTCATTGTTAAATCTAATAACACATCTCTAATAATTAATGCAGTTATCTCTGGCAGCTTCTGGCTTCCTTCAGTTTATTTGCTATAGGAGTCTCCAGATATCCTTGTAGACTCAAGGGTGAATTACCATTGATTTAATATCTGTCTAGACCAGCATTCATCTCACTGTTAGTCAGTTTATGTAATAACCTCACTATATCTTAGCTGTTTGATCACATTAAACTACCCTATATTAGGAATTCTCACCAGTGATAGTATTGATATTTGGAGCTGAATTCTTTGTTGTGGAGGGTTTTCCTGTACATGATAGGATGGCCAGCAGCACCCTTGTCCTCTACTCAGTAGTTGCATGTAAATCCCACATAACATTTATGACAATTACAAATGTTCCCAGATATTGTACATGTCCCCTGGGGTGGAAGCTGAGGGGAGCAAAGTCATTTCAAGTTGAGAGACACAGCCCTGTAAGTTCAGGCATTAAAACAAGAGACACTAATAAGGAGACCAAAAAAAGTAACATTCAAAGAGCATCCACATGCTAGGTGGCTCTGTGATCCCACCCACTCCTCCCAGCCCCTTTTGTTCAGCTCCCCGGTGCAAGGGAACAATATACTCAACCAAGACTTCTGCATTGTGAAATGAAGAGGTGACCACGTGGTCCTATACTGTTGTGTACTGTTTTTTTAGATTTGGAGATACATGGAAAGTTTTGTCACATATTGTGTGATGTTGAGGTTTGGACTTCTGTCAAATCTGTCACCCACATAGTGAGCATGGTACTCAACAGGTAGTTTTTCAATCCTTCTCCTCCATCCTGCCTTCTCCCTTTAGGAGTTCCCAGTGTCTGCTGTTCCCATCTTTATTCCATGTATGCTCAGTGTGTGTATATTTGTGGTATCAGTTGTCATGTCACCTTTATCTTTTCTGTCTGTACTCAGCGCTGTCTCTCTTTTTTCTTGGTTAGTCTAATCAGTAGTTTCTTGATTTTGTTTATCCTTTCAAAGACCAACTTTTCATTTAATCTAGCTCTTCTCTGATCTTTGTTATTTCTTCTCTACTGCTAGATTTGGGTTTGGTTTTCTTGATTTTGTAGTTCTTTGGCATGTGACATTAAATTGTTAATTTTAGATGTTCCATCTTTTTGATGTAGGTATTGAATGTTATAAACTTTCCTCTTAGTGCATATTTTGTTACATTTCAGAGGTTTTGGTATGTTGTGTTTCTATCTTCACTTGTTGTAAATATTTTTTAATAGTCTTTATTTTTGAGCATAGTTTTAGGTTTAGCAAAATTGAGGAGAAAATACAGAGAGCTCTTATATATCCCTCTACCCCTACCTCCTCCACACACAGCCTCCCAGATATCAACATCCAACACCAGAGTGGTCCATTTGTTAGAATCAATGAGCCTATATTGATTAAGATTACTACATTAATGATTGATACATCATTATCACCCAAAGTCCATAGTTTGTATTAACATTCACTCTTAGTGCTACACACAGGTCTTGACAAACATAGTCGCATGTATCCACTGTTAAAATAGTGTAATACAGAATAATTTCACTGCCTTACAAATCCTCTGAGCTCTGTCTATTCAATCCTTCCTCTCCTCAACTCCTGGCAGCCACTGATCTTCTTACTGACTCTGCATTTTTGCCTTTTCCAGAAAGATATGTAGTTGATATCACACAGTATGCAGCCTTTTCAGATTGCCTTATTTTACTTAGCAATGTGCATTTAGGTTTTCTCCATGTCTTTTCATGGTTTGATAGCTCATTGAGTATCAGTGCTGAATAATATTCCGTTGGCTGGATGTACCACAGTTTATTTATAGAGCAAGGCTTTTTACAAAGCAGAATTATACCTTTTGGTGTGTGACATACTGAGGAGGGAAGGCTGTTTGAGAGTGGAAGCAGTTGGAATATCTTTGAGACCTCCAGGAGTGGAACAGTGGTGGCAGTTTTCAGACAGGGGTGGACCTGCTGCCCAAGCAGACTTCCCATTCCTCTGCATCGAAGCTGTGGGGTCTGTCCTGGAGGTTTGCAAAAGTACCCCACTTCCCTGTTTCCTCCCTGACTCCATGGTGGCAGGGACAGAGGCAGAGATGGCAGAGGCTGCAGAAAGTCTATTGGCCACTTCTAAGGAGTCGGCCACCTCTGGGAGTTGAGCCACGGCTATGGCATTTAGACAGGTGTGGAATGTGTGTATTGGGGGCCGGTCCCCAATGTGAGCAAACACCATCTCGCAGGGAGCTGCCAAGAGGTGGGCATGGAATACCCAGTGTGTTATCTGCTTACTCCTTCCCGCCACAGTGATGGCATCTGTCCTGCAGGTGCATGGAAGTGCCAGGTCTCCCTGCTGGGTGGGACACTGCTCAGAGGTTAAAAGCCTATTAGACTCCGGGTGGTCTTGCGTGGTGACTCTGCCCAGTCTCCAGGTTGCTCCCTGCATTAGTCTGGAGACCTGGAAAACTGAGCAGGGCTCTCCCATGGCCAGCATTATGAAGGTCTGTGGCAAAAGTGTAAATCCCAGGGGTCTCTCACTCACTCACCCCTTCTCCATGTTAGGAAGCCTCTCCCAGTTCTATGCCAGATTCCACTGGGCAGGCTGTCTGCCTTTGCTTTCCTGCTCACCGTGGCTCCTGTCACTCTCTGGCGAATTTCAGCATGTTCTCTTCCAGGGGATCAATAAACTGAAAATACTTGAACTTACACTTGAGGTGTTAGTATTTCCTTGCTATTTTAATTCCTCTCTGTCAGAGAGACTTCCACTAGCTGCTTCTAGTTGGCTATCTTGAACCACTACAGACTTGCAAACATGACTGTGTTTAAGCTACACATACTTTTTAAAAATTAATCTCATTAGTGTAAATGAAATTATGCCCCCGATAAGCATCTATAGTGAGTTGTCTCCATGTACTATGTCACTTTTCAAGGCAGACAATTCTATTGAATAGGGTAACTTTTCAACAGAAATAGCAGATAAAACCAGATCTAATCAAGGTCCTTACTTTTAAGAGCAGAATTTCAGTATGTTATGTCAAGGGAAGGGAAGAAACAGAATTTTATTGTAGGTATAGAATACTCATTAAAATAAATCAGAGCTGAGATCTTAGGAACTTTTAGAATCCGTTCTTCTTACCCCCTACTTCCTCTACTTACTTGTAGTAAATGTTCTCCCTTTACCTTTTATTTATTCATAGTTTTTAATGGAAAGGTACTAATTTTAGCTTTGACGATTAATAATACTTTTTTTTTGAGTTGGAGTCTCACTGTGTTGCCCAGGCTGGAGTGCAGTGGCATACTCACGGCCACCCCAGTATCGACCTGCTGGGCTCTGGTGATCCTTCTGCCTTGGCCTTCCAAGTAGCTGGAACTAGAGGGGCGCACTATCACACACAGCTAATTTTTTATTTATTGTAGAAATGAGGTCTCTCCAAATTGCCCAGGCTGGTCTCAAACCCGTGGACTCAGACAATCCACTCACCTCGGCCTTCCAAAGTGCTGGGATAACAGGCTGAGCCACTGAGCCCCAGCGAATAAAACTTTTAAGCACTAACAATAGCTCCAAAGAACGTTAACTGAAAGACAAAAGAAACTTTGAAGTTAAATCTAGCTATTGAGCTCCTACTGAATTCTTAAGAAGAGTTGCCAGTTCTTGCAATGCATGTTCCCCATAGGATGCTACAAGGTTCAGCACTTAGGGATGGCAAAAATATATGATGAAACTAAAGAATGTTATAAGCATCATTTTGCCTTATTTCCTTAGCAATTGAACAAGTTACTCCAAATAAAGCTCTTGTCAAACCAGATTCTGATCCCTGAAAACATTTCCCTTCTCTGTTTTCCTTAAGAGTCACCCTGAAGAAGTTTTTAGGTGTTCTCTGGAGACACCACAGTTGTTCTTTTCCAACTGATGCCATCTTTATCCAGGGAGCAGTTTTTGACATTATATTGTAGATACTGTTATACTCCAGCATAACGGTAATGGATTGGTTGGTGATTTCATTGTTGAGGATACCAGGATATAGAAATGCAACTTACCATCCAAACTTGGCCACTTTTATCTGAATTAATGGTAAACCAGGTAGGAAATCTGAATATTAGTATAAACTAGGACTGTCTCAGGTGCACCAACATTTGTATTCTTCTTACTTAAAAGATAATATCAGTTGACAAGTCATAATTATACAGGTTTACGGGGTACATTTTGATGCTTCAATAAATATATATGTTGTATAATGATCAAGTCAGGGTATTTAGCATGACCATTACCTCGTGCATTTATTATATCTTTGTGATGAGAACATTCAAAAGCCTTTCTTCTAGTTGCTTTTTAATATATAGTACCTCGCCGTTAACCGTTGTCTGTCTACTGTGCCATAAACATAAATATGTACAATCACAATGTGTCGATTTAAAAAAATTAAGACAATATCAATTTTCCAGATTCACCACACCTGCTAGTATATCCCACTTGACAACTGTGGGAGTTTCACAGTAGCTAGACCATCGGCACATCAATAATTCAGCAGTGATTGGGGCAAGGCTCTTCCCACCCCATGAATATTTTATTAATAGTCCTGCACTCAGATCCTCCATAGCTGCAGGGTTTTGGGAATCTCAGCTGCATTCTTTTATTCCCTGCTTATATTTACATATGCCACCATGCTCATGCTGTTGCACCACCCCAGTCCTAATGATTGCGTCACAATAAAAAAGATCAGATAATCACTTTGCTCAGCAAAGGGGCAGAACCAATGAGAAAATGCTTGCAGGTCAGTATTCTCCAATTCTTACTGCTTTCTCAAAAGACTGTAGATTCCTTCTCACCACCATGATCTAAGATGCATTCAGTCAGGCATTAACTTTGACCCTGTGATTCTAGTGTAAAAGAGAATAATAATAATATTAATGGTGTTCAGTTATCACTGCTCTCGGTGTTTTAGATAACAATCCCATGGTTTGGAAAGTCAAAAGGCACTTAAGTGTCTTGCTGAAGTCACAGAGGTCTAATGAAGGGAGGAAGCTAAGATCTGAATGCAGGCAGTATAACTGCAGTGTTCACATATTTAGCCATCCTGCCATAATTCTTCTCGTGAAGTCAGGACCTACCACTTGGTTTTTAAAAGAATGATTTCCAGACATCTCTGGTCAAAGCATCAGTCTCTACAGAAGAACCTGCAAGACAAAAACTTAATTCTTCCACCTTCATTGGGCAATATGCAAGGTAGCCATTTTAGTGCAATTCTTAACTTGGGCCATGGAAAGTAATTAATTCAGTGATCTCTGGTCATATTTCATTAAAGACTTTGCCCTCAGTGGGTCTAGTTTTCTAGAGAATATGGGCAATATTAAATTAGCTCTATCCCATTATCCCTATCTTCCTTGTTTTGGGTTTTTTGTTGTTGTTGTTGTTGTTGTTGTTGTTGTTGTTTTTGCTTCTATCTGAATTAGGGTCATTCTCCTAGGTCAGTTCATTTTTGTAAACTTGGGGGGAAAACAGTCATAGTTGGGTTAAAAGGCCTCTGTCTTTGACCTATTATCTTCCCCAGGCCATGTTTAAACTCCCTTCATCTCTAAGTATGTGTCTTTTGCCAACCAGATTGAACTTTTTTTTCTTCTGAGTTTTAGGAACAGATGACTTTATTTTGCTTTGTTTTGTTTTATTTTATCATATTTTATTTATTTTGATTTGGGGTCTCACTCTGCCATTCAAGCACAGATCTGTACAATGGCACAGATCATGGCTCACTGCAGCCTCAATCTCCTGGGCTCAGGTGATCCTCCTGCTTCAGTCTCCAAAGTAGCTGGGACTCTGGGTGCATGCCATCATGCTTGGCTAATTTTTTGATTTTTTTTTTTTTTTTGGTAGGGACAAAGTCTCACTATGTTACCCAGGCTGGTCTCAAACTCCCGGACTCATGCAATCCTTTCACCTTGGCCTCTCAAAGTGCTGAAAGTATGAGTGTGAGCCACCACATGAAGCCAATTTTATTTTATTTATTTATTTATTTTAGCCAATTTTATTTTAAAGTCTTTTGCTTTATTAGCCTTCCAAAGAACAGGAACTACTCTCGTTCATTAAGAATTTCATTTGGTTTTGAGTCAAATGTATTGTTACAGTGTGTTGGTCAAGCAGGTAAATTATAACTCCACTAAGGAAAGTATATAATAGGTATATGAAAATATTTTACTTAACTAATTAATTAATGAGGAAACCAGATGTTATGGCTGGTTAAAAATGCATGTGAGAAACAAGTCTTTTATAGTTGATTTGACAAAGTGTTAGAATAAGATTGCCAAGGTTAGTAGGAAACTCTTTAATACCCAACATGCCATAAATTATTGGGGTGAACTGTTCTGATGGAAATTACTTTTACTTCCGTTAGACAAAACCTGCAATTTAATAGGTAATTTTACTAAGTCTGAGACTTTTAGTCAATTTTAAATGAGATGAACTACATACACCCCCAGTGAATCCTTGGTGGACTTTTCTCTCATATAATATTGAAAAAAATGTGTTGCTCATCTTTTCTGTTTATTTCAAGTTTTTGGATACATTGGCATAATATTGAGGTTATCTCTACATTTCTATTTCTTATGAAATTTACTATTTCATTCCAAACTGTTGGAAATAAAGTGCAAAAGATGCAAGATTCAGAGATATCCAAGATACAGAGTCAAACAGCTGATTATACTTCTTGTTTTCTACTTTTTCTCTAGTTTTTCCCTCACCAAGCTTATAGGCATTTTTCCTTCAAGTGCGATCCTTCTCTTAAACATATATTTTGCCTTCAAGTGCATTACCTGTCTCATAATTGTTTCCCCTATCTCAACCCAGTCTCTGAAATAACATTTTGTTTAATGTATTATCAAAACAGAAGACCTAGAAGATGATAGTGGAACTGTCCTTGACAACTGATGAATAAGCTACTCTACTGAAATATTTCAAGTATTTGTGAATATGTGTGTCTATGCTTGTTGTGTATATTTGGATTACTTAACCACAAAAGGGAATTAGCAGATAAGGTTCAAAATGTTTTATATAACACTTACCATGCCTTTTTACTCAGGGTAGAGAGTTTCACGTCATATTAGAAGCTGATGCCAAGTGGATCTGAGGCTGCTTAAAATTCAGTGAATGGCCAGGTCTTGGCCACTTTATCTGTATTGGCAAGGATGATCTAAAGTCCACTAGTAACTCATTTTTCTGCGGTAGCCAGTCTATAAATGTACATGCTGCAAATTGAAACTGTGGTTAAATGTGATTTTCAGGACCAAAAGCAGTATATCTGTCATAACACTCCTTTTTGAGAGTCATGATGCCACACTGATGAATCTGTGATAAACAAGACTTGGAAGCATAATGGTATACTAGGATTCTATAGATAATCATATATGTTGAACATAAGGTGGCTTTGAGCTGTACTCCAAGTAGAAAGACAGGCATGGTATCTGCTCTGAGAGCTCTGCTCATATGGATAGGGATGCTTCATATGCATGAATCTCTTGATCTCCTTCCATTCTAGAGAGTTACTGAAACTTTTAGTTCTGAGCTCTGATGAGACAAGCAACAGTGCCTGAAATGGTGACTGCTCCATCATTTTGTGTCCCTTAGTACCTAATGATTAGCGGAGTCCCCTGCCAGGCCACAGTGAGCAGGCAACATGAACAAGACATTAACCTGTGTTATCTTAAAACCACTGAAATTTGGGAGTTATTGGATACCATATCGAACCTAACCTCTTTTGGCTGATAGGTTTATCATTAACAAGAAGGTGAACAAATGAACAAATAGGACAAAAGCAAAGAGCAAGGAGAGAATAGCCTGTACCAGTGTCCTTATACCTGGATTTGTGTCAGAATCCCCTGGAAGATTGGTTAAAGCATACCTTGCTGGGCCTCACTCCCAGAATTTCTGATTCAGCAAATGTGCCTTTTTTAAACACATTTGCAGGCAATGCTGCACTGCTGCTGCTGTGATGAGAACCCCACTTTGAGGACCACTGGCCTAAAACACCTTTGAAAAGAATATAATAATGGTGAGAATGTATATATTCTATCATAATAAAACTACAATGATTCAAGTAGGCTGGTTCTCTGGTACAATTGATGATATGATTCCACAAAATTGACTTGAAAATCTATGGCCAGACATAATAATACATGTAAATGTTTTAGAGTTGTGGTCTAAACATGATACGATTTTAATTTTCCAAAACTGCTAGCAACTGAAAGGTTGTTTTCTCTTGTACTATTTACTCTTTGAGTGAGATCTAATCTCATAATATAAATATAGTTGTTAAAAAATGTCCAGTCGGTCCATTAAAAAATCAATCACGTATGTACTTTAATGTTTTCCCCACAACTCTCATCTCCAACTTCAGGCTAAACTTGTGGAGAGGAAGCTGGTGTGTCATCTCCTCAACAGCAACCTGCTTCTTGGTGCCTTCTTTGCAAGAGTTGGGTAGGATGGCAAATGGGGTGCTTCTCTTTGGGTCTGCTGGTTTGCTAATTGTTATGTAATGGAGTGTCTGTGTTGGCAAGGTTCCTATCAAGATGGCTACTTATAAAGCACTGTGTTTTGAGTGTTGAGAATTTAATCCCAAGATACTCAAGGCACCTTTAGATTCACCCATTCATGCTTCTGAAGCATGTTTCTCTTTGTGCCCCTCTGTATCTGAGTTCACCATCCTTGCAGGGACAGTTTTTGTAGGACTTATGCTTTCTCATCTGATATCAGGATAACTCTGAGGGTCTACTTTGATGTTTTCTTAGGTTCCCAATTAAGATATTATCTTTTTTACCCCTTAGGTAAAGATATTGCTTTAATTTGGGAGCAATGTTACAAAATAATGTCGGAAATATCAGCAATTTTGCCCTTACAGGGGTGCTATTCCAGGAAGACATTCCGTGGAGCTTTGAGCCTTGAAATGTATATCAAAAATATACGGACAAGAAAAGAGCATTAACTTCTGTTTAAGATTAGTCAGTGTTCGGTGGACATCCATCAGCATAAAATTCATTACTCTGGTCTGGGAAGTGGGGATTAGGGGTTCTGTGGACAATAAAAAAATTACACTCAACATGAAACTTCTAGGCTCACAAGACATTCTTCCTAATTTTGTCACCTCTCTTTATGTCTCCCTTTTGACTTTTCCTGAGGTCCGTTATTTTGTGTCTGTGGGGTTTTAGAAGTTGTTTGGCAAGAACCAGACACACTTTGAACTTGACTTTGAAGAACAGATAATTTTATTTTTAATAGGCTGATTTTTATCCAAGATGATTCCGATCATATTTTATAAATTCTCAGGGCGAGGATGGATCTCAATACTTCACACCATCGTGTTATGTAATTGTGCATTGCACGGTAAATATGGTATTTTTAATCAGTGAAAAAATAATTATATTATAGCTGGTTCTGGGATGATTATTTAATATCTTGGAAAAATAATATATTTAGCAAATATTTATTGGATATTTACTAGCTCAGGGTTAAATCTGATGCTGTCAATATCTCATTTATTCCTCACAGAAATTTTAAGAGGGAGTCATATAATTAACTCTACTTTGTGAATGAGGAAACTGACATTTGTAGAGGTTAAGAAAATTATCAAACTCCTGAGTTCTATCTTACTGCAGATCCAGAGTTCTTAACTAGGTGTTTATAAGCCAAAGTGAACTCTAGATTAATTTTAGACAATAAAAAAAAGGAAGCCCTGAAAAACAGATGCAAATATATTTGAAAATGATCAGGGTGCTAAGATAGGCATAAAACCAAATGAAATCATTACATAAAAATTAAATATTAACAAAAACAAAAATATTCCTGCATTTCTGTTTTGGCCTACATCTGGCTACCTCTACATACGAATTGTGAAACTCAACAAAAGAAAACAACACACAAACACACATACACACAAAATCTTAACACTGTTTTGATTCTAGGTTTGTTGAGAACATCCGTGGGGCTTATGTAATTCATAACTCTGGATATGTGGTCTTTCAAATAGTAATCAGAGTGATGAGGTATGGAATCTCCTGTGATGACATGGAGAACATTATGGAAAATTATTTTTGACATGGAAAAGCATTAATAATATATTAGAAGCAAGTGAAAGTCACTGTAAAAACAATCATAACATTTAAAAAGACTATTTGTATATTTCACATATAGACAAGTCTTGAAAGTACTTAGTAGTTGCTCTTTGTTTTATTTTTCCCCTGGATTATTGTGATTATAAAGAATTTTTTATTTATATTCCCCCTTTTTTTACACATGTTCTATAATTGAATCTTAAAATTAGGGAAAAACTTTAAAAATTTTTTTACTATTTTCTCCACAATATCTTATTTAACCTTTTTAGAAGGATCTTAAAAGATAAAATGGATAAAATGGCAATTATGGTACACGTAGGGGAGAAAACGTGAGGAAGTGGGCCATCCATTATTTACTTGCTATGCCATTATTTGCCCAACATTAGTTCTCTGAGTCTCCTACAATTCACTTCAATTCTAATAGCAACTTCCTGGAGTTAGTGGAGACAACATGGGTTCAAGTTTTGGCTCCTTTAAGACTGTCCCCACTTCAGATGCCAGCAGCAAGGGGGTTGCACAGGCACCCCAAACTTCTGTCTGACTTGGCTATAAATTCAGGAGTTCTCACATATCTCTTCAGTGTCAATAATACATTAGAACAATTCACAGAACTTTGGGAAGCACTACATTCATGATTACATTTTTAGTATCAAGGATCCTATTCAAGAACAGTCAAATGAGAGGGATGCATAGGGAAGGGTATTCCATACCCCCTCTGAGTGCATCACCCTACCAACCTGTTGGTGTGTTATATTCTTCAATTAGAAGCCTTCTAAAATCTCATTGTTCAAGAGTAATTTTTGAAGGCTTTTCTAGGCAAGCATGACTGAATAAATCATTGCTTGTTGGTGATTCAACTGACTTCCAAGACTTCTTCTCTCCTCTGAGGTCAACAAGGGGTAGGGGTTGTTTATCTGGCAATCAGTCTCCATTTGAAGCTATTTAGGGACTTTGCCTTATTAGCATAAGAAGTTACTCAGAAAAATCCAACGGTTTTTGAAGCTCTGTGCTAAAAATCAAGGTAAAGACCAAACATATAGTACATTTTTTTTTATTATACCACAGTCACAGTAAAAATCTGTTAAGTATTTGTTGAAAGAAAGATGAATTTTTAGTCATTTCTAGAAAGAAAACAAGAAATATCTTAGTAAGTGAAAGCAGAATTTCAAAACCTTCTCTGTTAGTTGGAAGTCAATCAATAAAATTTATTTCCATCTCAAATGTAAACATTTATAAAGCTGTCCTTCCTAAATGCTAATCTACCAGTCAATCATCATGAAATTTTCAGCATAGCAAGCACAACTCTGTCGTGGGTTCCATGGAAAATCATCTTTCCTCATTAAAACATTTACCATTTCACCAGCCATCTGACAGTTGATGATCCATTATGGGTTACTACAATTACTGAATTCCCTTTTAGACTCTGTGAACCAAAAATGTCTGGTGAGATAGACTTGTTCCTACTGTGGCTGAGTCTTTCTAGAGTAATTTCTGTCTCTGTCATTTTAGCCAGTCTTCTTTATCTAGAAAAATTCTTAAACCCATCCAATAAATTAATGCTTAAATTCTTAGAATTTTTTGCATGAAGAGCGAGTAATCGTAAATACTGCTATCACTGGCTGCCTTAGTCCAATACATTCCAAGATTTTAGATAACATTTTTGACATCACAACCTAATTGTGATCAATCTAGACATGGGTACACATATATATACATTTTGGGTGTTTCTTATGGGTTTACAGAACCCTATAAAAGTGGGGAGATTTATTTGCTATATATTTTAGGAAGCAATTTTTAGGGACATTTACAGTTTAGGTGGAAAACCAAGAGTTTCAGACCAATTATATTAAATAATAATATATAAAATTAATGAGTATGGAGGACAATAATAAAAGATGTCTATGAGTTTGTATCTGATTAAGTTCCAAATAAACAGTACAAGAAAATAGGAGTTTAGAAGAAGATATTTGGAGTGACTCTATTTGCTCACTCAAAATCTCAGTTTTAATAAAGGAACAGAAAAGACTTTCACTGATTTGTGATTCAATCTAAAAGGAGAAATCACAGTTTTAGAAATTATTTCCAGATTTGCAATACCCCAATGAATCTGTCTCATCAACAAGCACCATAATTTCTGGCAAAAGACATTTACAAACCATCCATAATTCTAACTTCAAAAGGTAACTATTTATAACCAAATTAAAGCCGACTTAAGCATCTGCTATATCTAACTTAAAGCATTATATTTCATTATTTGCTTGTTCAAACCTTGAAGAAATCATATTAGTATCTGAGTTGATGTCTAAAAAACATTTTTGATGTATTTGTACTGTTCTCTGTTAAAAAAATACATAGAAATTGAAGGGTTATAAAATTTTTTTGATATATATATGGTTATAAAAATTTTGATGATATATTTCCACAAAGAAAATATATGTGTAAAAGAAAATTAATTTATCCATGCAGGTGTTATTCAACATTTCCTAAATTTCTACACAGAGAGTAGGCAAAAACTACATTTAACCAGCAAGAATTGGATCCTCGGGTATCCAGCAGCACTGATTGCAAAGAAATAATGATTTCAAATAGCCAGTTCATTAGCATACAATGCAGGCAATTTACCTTTCTCTTTGAAATAAGAAATAGGGCCTTGAGAACAGACATATAGAAATTAAAGACATACTCCAGGCAAAGTAATTTATCTTACTTTTGATGATACATTATTAAACAATTTCTGTGATTGCTCTGGGGATAATTTCTAGTGTCATGCCAGGGAACCTGTGTCCTGCCCTTTTGGATATTTTCATTTTAAGAGGATAGATTTTTACAAGGTGTTCTTTGAAAAGGTTACATCGAAAACAGGTAAATAAGACGAAGAGCTTAAAAAGAACTGGACAATAATATCGAGAAAAATAAGTGTGACCTTGGGATAAGTAAGAACAATCAGGAGATTTTGAGAGTAGAAAATCAAAAAAGATTGTTGTGAAAAAGCGTATTTGAAAATACTACATCAGCGAATGCTGGAAAAGATTTTCTGCTTGACCAAACTTTAGTTAAGCTCTGAACCTTATCCTATGCCCACCCGTACTTCCTTGTAAAATCCAGTTTTAGTAAAGAACCCTGCTAAATCAGTTTAGCAAGAACCTTTCACCCTAGATTATCTGAGATATCTGATCAGATTTCTCACCCTCCACCATCCCCCCGTTGATGTCTAATCACCCCGGCCTGTCTTCAACAAAAATTCTGGGCCAGGCATGGTGGCTCACACCCAGCACGTTGGGAGACCAAGGTGGGAAGATTGCTTGAGCCCAGGATTTTGAAACCTGCTTAGGCAACATAGTGAGATCTCATCTCTACAAAAAGTCAAAAAATTAAGCCAGACATGATGGCACATGCCTGTAGTTCCAGCTTCTCTGGAGTTTGAGGCAGAAGGATTGCCTGAGCCCAGGAGGTCCAAGCTGGAATGAACCTAGATCCTGGCATTTCATTCCAGCCTAGGAGACAGTGTGAGACTCTGACTCAAGGAGGAAAAAAAAAGAAATCTGGTTGGTTGATTTAGCCAGAATCCTCCTTACCCCTAATATTTCCTCTTAGTAATTTTTCATCCACTGACCCTGGCCCTGTTCATTGGCTATGAATTCCTGCTTGCTTGTGCTGTGTTCAGAGTTGAGCCCAATCTCTCTCCCTGCTGCAAAATTCCATTGTCATGGTCTCTATACTTAACGTGATGGTCCAGGATAAAGCCTTCTTTGCTAGGCTTTATCAAGTAGTTCAGGGTTTTTTTTTTTTTAAGAAACTGACTAAAGACATTTCAGGATCATAAAGATACCCCTGTATTTACTTGACGACTAAACTGAACTTTTCAAAAAAGTTTTCATTGCCAAATTCTTAACTTTTAATGTAATTTACTCTTCAACTTGACTGACAGATAAAGAAGGAAAAGTATTTTATGACCCTGTTTTTTGGGGATTCTGGCGACTTTTAAAACAATTACCAGCCGGGCTCGGTGGCTCAGCCTGTAATCCCGCTCCTTTGGGAGGCTGAGGTGAGTGGATTGCCTGAGCCCGCGGGTTCGAGACCCGCCTGGGCAGCGAGACCTCATCTCTACAATAAATTTTTAAAAATCCGCCGGGCGTGGTAGCGTGCGCCTGTAATTCCGGCTACTCGGAAGGCTGAGGCGGAAGGATCGCCGGAGCCCAGCAGGTCGAGGCTGCGGTGGCCGGGAGCGGCCACTGCACTCCAGTCTGGGCGACAGAGTGAGACTCCAACTCAAAAACAAACAAACAAACAAACAAAAACGATTACCTGCTCTGTTTGAAGTAAGTCTACCGGCACCATCCTTAAAACTTAATCTGTATCTGACCTTTCACAGAAACAAAGAGCTGAGTATCACATGTTCTCACCCATAAGTGGACCCTGAACAGCTACCGTATTACTATAGAAAAGGATTGAAAGTGGCAAGAAACTTTGGGGGGGGGGAGCCGAGTGAGGAGGTGGGATTGACAGTAGATATCTGCCTGGGGAAGGGGGAACATACCTCATCAATAAGGGTACTTGCACGGTGAATATTTGTATACCTAAACCTGAATTGTACCCCTCAATTTTAAAATAAAAATTAAAAGAGAAAAAAAAGAAATACTAAAAAAATAATAATAATAATAAAAACTTTATCTCGATATCCAGAAACCCTTCTCCCTTATCTTTCTTAAGCTGCCCATTTCCCTTACTGCTTTCAAGTTTTCTTAGATAACTATAACTATGCTAACTAGTTGTCAGTCAGAAAATCTTTGAATCTACCTATAGCCTGTGGACACCCCTAACTCATGGAAATGTCCCACCTCCTTGGACTGAACCAGCATAAATCTCACATTACTTATGGTTTATTGTAACTTCTGCTCTCCTAAATTGTATATAACCAAGTTAGCATTCAACTGCAGTGGACATGTGTTCTTAGGGCCTCCTGGAAACAAATGCCACAGGTCCTCAAGTTAGTCAAAATAAATCATCCTAAAATATTTTGCAGAGTTCGACATCTTTTTATCAATATTGATATATAAATTGTTTTTGATGGCTATTTTGGCATTGGTATTAGTGGTAGTAAGCTATGTTTTGCAGCAGTAACTAAACTCCTGGAATCTCAGGGATTTAGCACAACATTCTAACTAACAGCATTGTTGAAAGTGTTCAGGTGGCTGTATCTGGAACCTTTTCCTTCGTAGTAACTTAGGGAACCAGGATCTCTTCACCAGCTAGCTATAGGAGCAGGAAAGAAATAGAGTAGAGAACACTCATCTATTCTCAATTACTGCATGCCGCAAATGACAGTCTCTTCTACTCACTTTTTTATGTACTGATGAGAATACAACCACATGGTTCAAATTTAGCCATCAGAAATACTGAAAATGGTAGTTTTCCTGTGTTTTATAAAGACAGGAAAATGATCTGGTGAATGTGTGACATAGTCTCTACCACTGTACTCTGAAAACACATGAACAGTTTTGAGTTACCAAAAGCTTTAAAAATATATATTTTAAAATTTACCTCATCCATACTGCAACTAGTCAACAGCTCCCAAATTTTTGCACAAAGTAGGATAAAGTCCTCTCTCTCTCTCTCTCTCTCTCTCTCTCTCTCTCTCTCTCTCTCTGTGTGTGTGTGTGTGTGTGTGTGTGTGTTTAAAAAATTAGTTGATAAACCTTTACAGATTTGTAAAGGCAGGGCTCCCTGGGCCATGCGTATGTTCATTCATTTTTTCAGCTTAGCAGGAGAAAGAAAACCAGAATTAAAAGCTTAGACATACGAGTTTCCAATGAAGAGTAAAGGGGGGAGGCAGATGGAAATCATCCTTCTGAAAGGAGAAAAATATTGATTATGCAGACCACTAAAAATTGGCCATTACCAAGTGCTATTGTTATAGAAAATTGTGTTAAATATTAGTAAGATAATTTATGGGCCAGAATTCTTAGTAACCTGCTGGCAATGATCATTCTGTTGTTTTTGGTTTTGGTTTGAATGTTGAGATTGATGACACCTCACAGGTACCAAGAAGATAAAAAAGGTTCATATGACTCACATGATGAGGCTTTCTGAGGCAGGTTCCCAAGCTAGTCTAAAAATGGTCTTGAGAGAGACTAAAGACTTGGGATTGTGGTAGTTATAATTCGGGGCTGGGGTGTGGGTTCCTGTGCAGAGGTTAGGATTTGAATGGTTTGAACTTCCCGCTGGCACCCAAGGAGAAAGTATTGGGGTTTTCTTTTCCACCTACCAAACCATGGCCCAGAAGGGGAATGAGGAGAAATGGGACTTGAAATCTGTCAACTGTAAAACATCAAAATGGAGTCAGACTTTCTGACACATTTTCTGGACCTGATCTAGTTTGCTTCAGTCTCATTATTTTCTACTTGATATCTTTTCTCAAATCTATTACTATTTCCCACCAATTGTATGTATATATGGGGAGAGTATTTGTGAATAGTAATAGGAAATTGGACAATGTAACTTTCATGATCTGAGAAGATTCCTTACACAAGACTTGGAACTTGTTACATACATAGATATTTGATAACATAAAAGTAAAAACTACTCAGGTAATCATTCTGTTATAGTGAGGCAAAAGGTTCTTGGTTGTCTTGGGGTAAATATCCTCCATGGAATAAAACTGAAAATGCATTCTGGAGTTAGAAAATTATATATATATATTTTTGAGTTGGAGTCTCATTCTGTCTCCCAGGCTGGAGTGCAGTGGCATACTCACAGCCACCACAGCCTCCACCTGTTAGGGTCAGGCGATCCTTTTACCTCAGTCCTCCAAGTAGTTGGAACTACAGGCACGCACCACCATGCCCGGCTAATTTTTTGATCTATTGTAGAGGTGGAGTCTCGCCAAGTTGCCCAGGCTGGTCTTGAACCCCTGGACTCAGACAATCCTCTCACTTCAACATCCCAAAGTATTGGGATTATAGGCGTGAGCCACCACACCCAGCCATAAAATTGTAATTTTAGACATGAAAATTATTCCATAGATTTTCTTTTTTTTTTTTTTCATTTAATGCCCTTATCTTATAAGAACACAAAAAAAGATTTAGTTTTTATTTTTTTATTTCAGATTCAGGGGGAACACATGGATATTCATTACACGGACATATTGTGTTGTTGTGAGGATTGGGTCTTAGGCAGCCCATTCCCTAGATAGTGAAAATTGTTCCCCATAGGTAGTGTCTGAATCTTAAGCTCCCTTCCACCTCCCCACTTATTGGTGTCTCCAGTGTCTGTTAACTACATCATTGTGACCATTTAGTTCCCACATGTTAGTAACAACATGCAGAGTTTGGTATCCTCTTATATTTTTAAGTGTGTAATGTAGTATTGTAATGTATAGGCACAGAGTCGTACAGCAAATCTCTAGAACTTATTCATCTGTATAACTGAAATTTCATACCTGTTAAATAACCATTCCCTACTCCTTCTTCCCTTAGGCCCTTGCTACCACCATTTTATCCTTTTTATTTGACACCTACTGTATGCCAGGCTTCAGGATCTTGGCAAACTTGAAAACCCTTGAGTAGTTTATAGGCAATTTTAATAAATACAGAAGAAACTCCGTAGTCTTTCAATATTTAATTTAGAGATTGGAAAGTTTTGCAACTAAAATATGTTTTATTGTACCTATCGTGTCTACCATGCTTGTATACCAAATTCAAATTTGGCAGAAATTGGTAAGAAAAAATGAACTTCAGGATGTGTTGTCTTTAGTACTAAAAGTCATCTCACGTTTTAGGGCTCTGGGGATATAGATCATTTCATATACAGTAGGAAAATGTTTAGAATTATAAGAGCTTATAGTTAGAAAAAGTTAGCCAGGCGCAATAGTGTGCATCTATAGTCCCTGCTACTCAGTAGGCTGAGGCAGGAAGGTGGCTTGAGTCCATGAGTTCAAGGCTGTAGGTGCTATGATTGGGCCGGTAAATAGCCTCTGTCCTCCAGACTGGGCAACATAGTAAGACCCTATTTCAACAAAACAAAACAAAAGGAATCAAAATATCATCTAGTTCAAATATGTCACTAATGCAAACCACTTTGTACACCATTTCTGTAGTTGGTCATTATATATCCATGTTAATACTTCCAGTAGCAGGTTTTCACCACATGCAAGACAGGTTATTTGTTATTTGTCAAAGCTGAAAAATTCTCTCTTCCCGTTGCTTCAATGAAATCTATCATTCTTGTTATTATGACATTTTCCTGGTTAATCTTTTTAATTCTTCTTTATTGTTATCCAGTATGGTCCTCCTTCCTTTCTGAATCCATAAACTGTTCATAATTCACTTCTTTGAGTTCCATGGATTCAGCTTCAAATTCTACTGTATATAGCACTATTCTTTTGAGTTTCAGATCTACATATCTCACTGGCCCCTGAATGACACTATTGAAAGTTTTTAAGCTTTTGAAACTCAATGTGTCAGAAGAATTTGTCATTTTATACCACAAACAAAATCACTCCTCTGGGGGCTATTTTCTCAGCAAATAACATCAACAGGTTCAAGCCAGAAATATGGACACTACTCTGAGCAACTCGCTTGTTTTTTTCAATCCTTGCCTGCTTCCTGTAGCAAAGTCTTGCTGCTTCTACTTCTTAAATAGCTCTCATGAAGTCCTAAGAAGCCAAAGTGCATAGGTGCTAAGAGGTCTTTTGAGGAGATTTCCTGGCTTTGAGCCATGGTTCTATCACTGACAGCTTTAACCTCTCCTCAGGCTGCATCCCCATTCTAAAATGCAGCCAACAATAATTAAATATACTTACTTTAAGGGATTGTTGTGAGTTATTAAACATAAAATTATTGGAACTCTATGTGGTAGATAATAAACACTTTAACTATCTTTTAAAAAATGTGAACTGTCTTTTTAATTTTTTCTGCTCTCAGTTTCCATGGGCATTCATCTAGATAAGTCCTTCATCATTTCTCGAGTACTACATTGCAGTAACTTTTAACTGGTCTCCAAAGTTCTGGTCTGGCTTCTTCCACCCAGTTCTCAAGCTAAAGCCAAAATATGTTTATTACATTAACATCCATCGATTACCTCCTGTCCACACCAGGTTGCTGGTAGCATAAATTCTAAACTCCTTAAATTCAAGTCCAAGCAAGTTCCTTTAGCACAGTTGTTTCTGTGTTGTACAATCTATTCTCGGATTTCCTTTTCAAC
The DNA here is from genome assembly GCA_027257055.1 of Cephalopachus bancanus. Classification (NCBI taxonomy): domain Eukaryota; kingdom Metazoa; phylum Chordata; class Mammalia; order Primates; family Tarsiidae; genus Cephalopachus; species Cephalopachus bancanus. The sequence continues at coordinate 9,277,233 of JAPVLO010000210.1, read as the reverse complement.
TTCACTTTGTATCACTTCTTCCTTTGCTTACTGAATTCTAGTTTCTTGAAGCATTTGTGTTGTTTTCTTACCTCTGGATGAACTATTGCCCTTCTTGGAATACTCTTCCCACCTTACCTATCCTCCATAGGGTACTTTCACTCTTGACATTATGTTACTCAAGTATATCCTTCCTTATTATAGCATCCTTGCATGGGGTATAATTGCTAATTTTCTTGTCTGTAAAATATCCTTGGAGAGACTATGATCTCTAATAAGACAAAGATGAGTGGCTAGCATGTAATAATGCTTATTAAATATTAGTTTAATGAATGAATACATTTAATTTAAAATGCCACCTTATACTTTCTCCTGGTGTTTTGCACCTTGGAAAAGAAAAATGCATCCTCCCACTTTGTGTATTATAGTCATCAATCTTTGAAGACAGGGATAGTTTTCCCTATGTGAATCTCTTCTTAACTCTGAAATTCCCCAGTTTATTCAACAATTCTGTCATGACTTCTCACATCTCAATATTCTACTCACCATAATCTAAATTAATTTCAAAGTGCAAGCAAGCACATCTCAGTCTTAGTCAAACCACGATAAAATATTGAGAATTCAGATACTCTGCTCATATAGAAATTGGTGCTGCATGCATTGTATACATCATATACTCTGATCAAAAGCTCTAAATACTTACCTTTGATAAAAAATTAAATAATCTTTTACTAGAATAGAATATTTTCCAGAAAGTTACATTGGTGGGTGTTAGAACTCTATACCCACACTGTTTCCATTTCTTTCCCTCGGTGAGCCCTTCACCAAATATACAATGAATTTCTAAATGCACTCTGTGGAAAACTAGCTCAGTTCCCAATAGCTTTTATTTCAATAAAGAATATTCCACAATCCAATAAAATTGGGAAATGCTGAGTTTAAATGGCTTCTTTACTACAGAAATTCTCAAAATTCTCAAAGGTTTTAATATATTAATGAGCACTGAGAGTCTCTGAGAAGGTGGATAAAATATGAAGCTTTCCCTTAGGTTTACTTGACCTTACAACCCAGTTTGTTCAAAGTACATCCTGGGACTAGTGCAAAACCAGTTTAGGAAACGTTTTTTCGTAAGCAATGGATCCTTTGAAAACATTAAAATACTGTATAAAACGTAGTTAGTTAGCTTCCTCAGTGAGCTTATTAAGAAATATTTTAATACTCCAATGGCCTCAAATAGACTAAACCATATAGCTTTTTCCTTATAAATACATGTAGAGTTCAGACTTCCTTAGAATTACAACTAATTTGTCTTTCTTCCAAACATTTTTATGGTAGAATAAACAGGCTCTTTTTATTAAGCGTCTTTTTTCTTCTTAAAATTAGTTGGATGACTATAGTAGATTTCTTGTTCTGTTTGTTTATTTATTTTTGGTTTCCTGATTTATATAGACAGAACTATGTCTCCTTACAGTTCATGTGTTAAAAATCCTAACCCCTCAAGTGACTGCATTTGGAGACAGAGTCTATAAGAAGGTAACTGTTAAATGAGGTCATAAGAATGGAGACCCTTGATATAATCAGTGTCCTTGTAAGAGGAGACACCAAAAACTTGCTATCTCTCTTTTCCATGTGAAAACACAGGGAGAAAGACAGCTGTCTTCAAGCCAGTAAGAAAGCCTTCCTCAGAAACGGAAACTTCCTGGTACCTTGATTTTAGACTTTCCAGTTTCCAGACTGAGAAAATACATTTCTATTGTTTAAAGTTATGGTATTTTTGTTATGGTCATCAGAGCAGACTAAAAACATCTACCAAATTGAGTCAGTCATCTTCAGTCATATTTCATCCTGTATCCAAAATTTAGTCCCCCACCCACCCAAAGGGGGAATAGCTAAGCTCAAGAATTTGGATAATATTAGTATTTTGATCCCAGGGAATGATCATCCTTTGAGAGGGAACTCAAAAAACCCCAGAATTTATTTATTAAAAGGTGTGAATTTATTCTTATATGTTTAAACTTCAGTCACTTTCAAAGTACTTGCTGTTTGATGCACTACACCTATTGAGACACTTTTTCCAGTGCTCAAAACAGTTTTTGAACTCATCGATTTGGATGTCTCTTAGTGCTTCTGCCATTTTTTGTTCCCTTTGAGGACTTTTTTAATCCAGGGAAACAACAGAAACAACAAAAATTCTCTCTGGAAGAGATCCTATGAATAGAGAGGGTGAGGCATGGGAGTCATGCCACTTTTGGTCAAAAACTGTTGAACACTCAGTGGGTGTGGGCAGGCACAATCGTAAATCATTCATCATAAAATGAGCAAACACATTGAAAGAATCCCCCCAAAAAATTCACTCAAGTCAAACATACCCTCTCATCACACTAGCTTGTACAGGGATGCTGATAAATTTCTGGAAAACTTACCTAGCAGGGAAAGCTTGTACTACAAGGGCCCACTCTAAAAAAGATAATTTCATTTTTTGGGGTTTCTCCCCTCATATAAATTTTTCTTTATTTGCAGTAGGATAGCTTTCCTAACTAATACAAAATGTAAGATTTTTATTTTTATGTCATTTGGAAAAGCAATAATGAGTATAGTAAGCCCAAAAGTTATTCTGTCACCCTAACCAATTTCTTAGATCTTGTAAGGAAATAACTTTGGTAGGATGAACCTATGTTTAGTTCTTCTATCTCCTCTTTCATCAGCATTCCTATTTTCTATCTGAGGGAAACCAAACAGAGGAATGAGTGGCATCATCCAAGGCAAGTGACATATCAGGAACTTCTCAACTCATTTAATAAAGTTTCCCCACATTTCCATGTGTTCTTTGGTGATTTATTATAATTTTGAAATGCCTTACACAGTAGAAACAATGGGCCTAATCTCCAAGGGAAAAGAGACGTTCTATGTGGAGAAATCTACTTCCCATTCATGATACCAAATTCTCATCATTGTAATTAATCAGTCTCATTTAATCCAGATGAATTTGACATTTGCTTTATTATTAGAGAGATTAAAATATATTGAGTCTTTGATTAAAAAAATTCATGCATTTCAGGAATAAGAGTACACATTGTGTCATTTGTAAATGTAGAAATTGTGATCTGCAAAGGTACATTCTTTTCTTGACGGTCAACAGAAGAGCATTCCTTTAATTAACATTTCCCAAATAAATTCTAAGTAAAAATGAGTTCTGCAGGATTTGGTAGCTATTAAATTAAGAAAAAAATATTTTGTTTGGTTATGTTTAGAAAATTCAGGGTTAAATAAAGTTAAATGGGTGTTTTGACCACAGTATTTCTGCCTTTAAATGTCAAATTGCTTTGTGAGTTTCCAAGGGAGCCCATTATACGCAACATTTTCTGAACTGAATTTGATCACATAAAGCTCTTTTGTTGTGGTTGCTGCTGATGTTTACTATTTGCTTTTTTGCTTTCCCAGAGAGCATTATCTGTTTGTGTAACACAGCATATTTTCGAAAATTCTCTTGACATAAAACTATAAGCCTTTCATATTGTTAATCACATAGTGCTACTTGTTTTTAATTAATTCTTATTATAAAGATTCATTTTACATGAAATCCTAAGTAAATATCAAATACAAACTTTGAGTTCCCACACAGAATATTCAACCTAAAGGAATATAAGTATCTATGATGGGCAGTGGTTCACATGCCAACAACGTCAGGAGAAACTCAGTACTCCAGAAAAACAAATTGGAAGTTAAAAAGTATTATTGTAGGAACAATACCGAGGTCATGTCACTACAGGTAGGCACTTGAACTAAGTAAAAATGAACCCAAGTTTCTGAACTGAGACTGTTTATGCTCTTCTCAATTAGCGGCAATTAAAGGTTATATAACATGGGGTATGGCAAACATATGTTCTTGAGTAGCCATGAAGCCTCAGAAATTAGAGGGACAGAGATGGGGAGCTTAACAAGGACCTAGACAGGACACTGTCACAAGAGCCTTGGATTCTTCAGTTAAACATTCAGTTACCAACACTGCTTGACTATGTGGGCCTGTAGAGAAGTGAGTCTGCTTCTCTTTGCTTCTCTTCACTGCTTAAGTATCTGGAATGCTTTAATGATGTAACACAGTGAATGTCCCTGCTTTAAATTCTTCACTGAGATTTTTGTTATGAATTACATAACTTCTGATATTCTGGTTGCTATGCTTATAGATGTAGCTTTGGAAGTGTGACATCAATACTAAATTCCAGGTGTGATACTACTAGCAATGCTTAGACTTGAAAAAGAACATTTTTTGTTTTGGACACTTCTATTTTTTGTTTGTTTGTTTGTTTGTTTTTGGTGATCTTATTAAACTATTGTGTAATGTAAAGTTACCTACCAACCAAAATTCTCAAATTTAATTAAAATGTATTGATTGTTCATAAAACACAAAGGTTTCCAAATTAGGATACTACGTATTCTGTATGTTCTCAGTTTCATGATACTGATCACTTTGTCGGGTAGGTCTGCCACACTGCACTGAAGCTAATGATAAAAGTGTCAGAAGGTCAAAGACATATGCTGGGGGCGTCCTCCTGGATCCCCCCTTCTACTCACACTGCTTCATTATCGACTGAACTATTTGCAATATTATAACTTCATCTACTTTTCATTGTAGAAAGTACTTGAGTATTTTGACTTTCTGTGCATGACATTCTTATTATTTATATTCTGTCTCAGAAGGTCATACATGAAATATTATAAGTGCAGCCAAAATTAGATGGAAAGCTAAACCATGGTTACACCTACATGCATAACAATCAAGTCTCTGATCTTAGATATTTCTTTATTGCATGTTGCCATGAGTAAAGCAAACTCAGAATTACTAAGGATATTTATGAGAAAAGTTAATCAGAATGTTTGGATAATTGACTGTTCCCAGTCTGTATTGTGTCATATTCATAAAGGCTTTTAGGCACAGTTTTAATGTCCTTGCTCTATAAAAACTCCATGAGACTCCTCAACTTTAAAATTAGAACCTGCCTAGCCTTCAGAAGTTCAATAAACATTATAGTATAAAATCAAATTAGTAATTAAGATGGTCTTAAAGCATAGCTTTCTTTGAGAGGGCTCTTTCACATTTCAACATAAATAATAAGTAGAATTGACATAAATCCTGACTTCTAGAAGTGAGTGAAAAATCTTTATATTAGCTAGGGCCACAATTCAGAATTACAAACACTCTTTCATGTAGAAGGAGAAGGAGGACTCTGGGGCAGTCCGTTCGCATAGCAAAGCACACACATAAACAAAAAAATGAGATGAAAATGACCCGTATAGACAAGTTTGCTCCTTATCATTTAGAGGCCCAGACAATAATTTTTCCTGAGTGGTGACTAATGGAAGTCTTTCTTCCTCCTTGGTTATACCAGGCTGCAGCATAAACATGATTGACTTCTAGGCTTAAAAGATCAATAATCCAATATTTGGTTCTTAAACCCTCTGTTGAAACATAACTATCTTTTTCTTCTTTTTTCTTTTTTAGATGCTCTTTTCTCCACAAACTACCTTGACCCCTCCTATAATATCAAGCCTGAATTTTTTCAACTGAGGACTTTTCCAAGCCCACTCAAGTAAAGTTATGTTTGGGGAGTTTATTTTGTTTGTTTTGTTTTAAATATTAGGTTTCCAATGCTCATCCTAAACTTGTTCTGGCATAAGTCAATGATATTTTAAGTAATTTCTGTGAAAGTTTTCATGTTTGGAGGGCACAACATTTCATAATGCTATCTGTTTTGCTAGCAGTTTGCTTCACAGTTTTAAGTTAACCTTGAGGCAACTTTTGGCCACATAGGGAGATTTTAAATAGCATGAAGAATCTTATCTACTTATGACCTTTTTTTTAAGTTATAAGAAACAGAAGTAAACATTAACTGATCTAAGATAATTTTGATTAATATTTTTTTAAGTATGACCTCTTGTAAGTCGACTCTGGCAGGGCGGTGTGATAGACGGGGTATATGAGTGACACGGGGTAGAGGGAGAAGGAGGGAGGGTTAAAATAATCCTTGTAATGTGCAAAACCGTCCACAAAAAGAAAAAAGTCATGGTAATCTGGGAATACAGGGAACATACTCCAAATCGACTGAACATTTCCTAAAAGCACAAGCACAATGCCAAAGAATTTTCTGTGCTACATAACTCATATTATATAAGTATTAACAGAACGGTTACTAGAATTCAACACCAATAGTCCAATGTTCAAATTTGAAAAAACTTCCTGTGATTGAATTTTCCTCTAACATGACAGAATCTTTGGATCTATTAGGATAGACTTTACCCTCAAAATTAATTTATAAAGTTAGTGAAACAGAGTGACTTTGAGGAGGGAAATATATTCGGTACTCTATGCTAGCTTGTTTCAACGTAAAGGCATTTACACATTTACAGGGTTCTTTTATTATTATTTTAGCAAAATTTGGAATTAAATGAATGTCAACTTTGTTCTTAGGAACACCCAGCAGTTCCACTTCATATGAATGTCCTTAAAAAGGTGAAACTTGCTTTAATAAGGATAAACTTGTTTAATAAGGACATTTATTTATTAATCATGAAATGGCTTAATTTTGTTTGAAAATAGCAAACTGGACCAGCAAATACATCAAGAGAATGTCCATAGTGAGCCAGGGAACTGCCTAGATCTAGCAGCACATTAAGAAGTCGAGAGAAAATGTTCCAACTGATGTGTGTACAGTTACCACTCTTGTTTAAAAAAAAGGGGGGGAGGGTGAATGATCTCTATGCTCCTTTCTAGAAAGTTATCGATTTCCACATTCTTTCTCTCCTGTAAGATCGCACAAACTCTAACCCTTCCATAGATACTTCCTTTTTTCTCACATTGTTATACAATTTTATTAGAGTAAGGTCATGTGTCTCTAAAAATAATTGTGAAACATGTTAGGGTATAAACCACATCTGATACTTCTTTTCTACATGTCATAGGACCTCCCTACCTGACTGTGTAACACACAGAAGGCATGTGACAGATGCCAATTGATTCTTATTGGATGGCCTGATATAGGCTAGAAGCATTCCACAATATACAGATAAAGCACTCAAATTAAGTGGGCTATGGTATACCAACCACAAAATAATATATTTATTTTTCAACATTTTTTCCTTTATTGATTAAAAACTACACAAAAGCTAATTGGTAATTAATTTAAAAAGCAATGTTATACATTATCTTGTGTTTAGAAATTTGTCAGCTTGGCAGCTTCATTCATTGACCATATGGCCCTGGTTCTCTTATGCCCCTAGTCCACATGAAAATAATTCTGCTGGTCTTCTCACTCCGAGGTCTTCACAAGTCTCTCTTTCAGATTTCCTATACAGTGAGGGCTGCCAACGAAAACCAACAAAAACAGAAAACAAAAACCTCTCCAAACTCCTTATATCATATACAGCATGTGTGTCTTAAAGGGCAGCCACCTAGACTTATCGGATTTTTCCCTTCAGTGGTTTTGTCAAACTTTGTGGTCAACTTTCTGTGTGGCCTGTGTTTTCTTTTGAGTACAACATAAACTTTAATGCTCCTGATTAGAACTAGAAACAGAATCACGTGACCAGGAAAAAAATAAAATAAAACAAAACAAACAAAAAACAGCATTAAAAAAAATAAAATGAAAACCACTGAAACAAAGTCTGTGAACATCACACACACCTAACAAGGAAAACCATATAGTTTCCCCAACTTCCCTCCCACCCCTGTTTATTTGTCCCCTGTGGTTCTCCAGCCCAGGAACCATGCAGTGTAAAAAAAAAAAAAAAAAAAAAAAAAATCAAATATACAAACAAACCTATAGATAGCTAGGGTGAAATCTATGTTCATAAGAACTTGACACTCTTACTATTTACATCCGGGAGCATTTTTTGTTTTACGTTTTTAAAGCAAAGAAAGGTCTGAAGTTCTCCCGGGGATGCTGTGGGCACATCCTCAGTCCTCTTTCAGCAGTTTGGTCTTTCGTTTTTCTTTTCTCTATGCCACAGGTGCTTCAGCAGGAACGATGGGCTGGCTTGGATGCGCGGTTTTGGACGCCCAGCCTCCTTGCAAGGTGAAGGTCCTCCCTCCCCCACCGTGAAGTCGCCTAAAGAGCAGGTGGCTGCAGAGCTAGTTTGTAATTCTCTCCAGGTATATGGCCGGCGCTGCAGACCTGGCGATGGTGGCGATGAAACTGTGGTCTCGCCCCAGCTCCAGGCTGGGGCTTTCGTCCTGCTCCGGCGACACCGTCTCGTAGCCCTTGGCGACATGGAGCGGCTGGTGGGCCTGGCAGTACCCTATCACGGGCTGGTCGTAGCTGTAATACGGCAAGGGCTTCACGTGGTGTGGCATCTGGGCGTGAGAAAGAGAGAGGGAGTGGGTTATAATAAGACTTTGGAAAGACAGAGCAGCCCTGGTCAGATTGCATGTCTGTTCTTGTCATGCTGATTTCAAGGCATCAAAGACTGATTTGACCACTCTTGAACATGACTTTAGCAAGATAATGGCTGATTAATTTGATACTGCTTTGTCTGGCCTGTACATTGTATATAAAATCATATACAACGATTTGTCAATGCTCTCTCATCTATATATCTAGCTAGTGCTATCCAAATAGAAAGTTAGAAGTGGCCTACATGCCTAAAGGATTTTTAAATGTATTATGCAGAGGCTGGGTGTAATGACTCCTGCCTGTTACCCCGGCACTTTGGGAGACTGAGGAGGGAGGATTGCTTATTTTGATTGATTGCTCAAACCCAGGAGTTTGAGACCAGTCGAGATAACATAATAAGACTTTGACTCTACAAAAAATAAAAATAATAAAAATAAGCCAGCCATGGTTGCACACCTGTTGCCCCAGTTACTTGGGAGACTGAGGTGGAAGGATCGCCTGAGTCAAGGAGGTTGTCTAACATGGTATCACATCTTCCTTTTGTTTCTTCAGCCTTACATTTGGTAGGAGTGGTAGCTACTTCCTGAAGTTGCTGTTTCTGTGATACCATGGCATTAATTTGGTAAATAACTCAGTGTCCAGTTTGTAAAATAACTGGAATCTTGTCTATCTCCTGACTGGGTTGTGATTGACACTTTTTGTAAGTTAAAGTGCAGAAGTTAAGTTGTTTTGATTTTATAATTTGCTAGAGAAGTTAATCATCAGAGGCTGCATGACTTTCTGTTCTGCAGGGAGTTAGTCAGATCTTCTTTCTTTTTTTTTTTTTTTTTGAGTTGGAGTTTCACTCTGTCGCCCAGACTGGAGTGCAGTGGCTGCTCCCGGCCACAGCAGCCTCGACCTGCTGGGCTCCGGCGATCCTTCTGCCTCAGCCTTCCGAGTAGCCGGAATTACAGGCATGCGCTACCACGCCCGGCTGATTTTTTGATTTATTGTAGAGATGAGGTCCCCCTGCCCAGGCGGGTCTCGAACCTGCGGGCTCAGGCAATTCACTCACCTCAGCCTCCCAAAGGCGCAGGATTACAGGCTGAGCCATCGAGCCCAGCTAGCCAGATCTTAAATATAAAACTTAGCAAACTTATTTTTCAGAAGTCATCCCTCTATTTACTATATAAGTTCCTCTAATGCTCTTAAAACTAACTCCTGTTTTTGTGCTGGTATCCTCATTAATGCAATGAATACAATTTTGGCACCAATTCACTATTTGTAAGAGAATTATGTTTTTAGCATCTTTTCTTTCTTTCTTTTTTTTTTTTTTTTGAGTTGGAGTCTCAAGTCTCACTCTGTTACTCAGACTGGAGGCCACTGCAGCCTCGACCTGCTGGACACTGGTGATCCTTCCACCTCAGCCTTCCAAGTAGCTGGAAATATAGGCACGCGCTACCATGCCTGGCTAATTTTTGTTTTTCTGATTTATTGTAGAGATGAGGTCTCGTCAAGTTGCCCAGGCGGGTCTTGAACCCGCAGGCTCAGGCAATCCACTCACCTCGGCCTCCCAAAGTGCTGGGATTACAGGCTGAGCCACCAAGCCCGGCCTGTTTTTAGCATCTTTAGGCTTACTAAGTTAGAAGTGACCTCCTCACATTTTTTAAGATTTAGATTAAATCAATATTTTCTATGGAAGATTAGTACTGATTAGTAGGTTATGAAATCAATTTAGTGAATCAAAATAAGCATTTAAAAAATTAAATTAACTAAAATATAACCTATCAGAATACAGAGTAAGTGTAAGTTGTTTCATAAGAGTTTTGCTTCAAACTTATGTGCATATGTTATCAATATGTGTACCAGGTCATGCTGTGGATTTTTAAAAACACAGAATCACAGTAAAAGGCTTTTGGAAAAAATAATCAAAGTATATATTCAGATTACAGTTCATTTTACGGCAAATGGCAATTACTTGAATAAATTTTTGTTCTGCTTTTACTGTTCCTTCTTTTCTTAACACATCTAGTTCACAATTTTTCACAATGAGTTGGAAAATTAAACCAGTATATACTTTTGCTTTTTTGGTGAATACTTCTAATAGAAGGCAAACACTGTTTTCAGCAAGTCTTTTAAGAAATAGTAATGAAGACTATTTCTCAATAAGTTATTGATAAAATCTTGAATATGTAATTCTCTTCTCAAAAAAATGGAAAAAAATTCACACTGGGCCAGAGTTTTGATTGATATAGAGATGTTTTAGACACTGGTTATTAATTTCTGTGTTGTCAGCAAATATGAGGAACATATTATAAGACACATGGCTGAATTACTAAATGTTAAAAATAAAGTTAGGTCTAATCACCCTAAATCTATAGTTTTTATTTTTGCTTTTTTTGTTATTTCATACTTATTAAGACCTCTTTCTGTAAATCAGTACAGTTTCGGACAAAATATTTGTTAGCAAGTTCTATTTCACCAAATTTCATAGAGTTTTGCAGTGTGTTAGGGATAGATATGTGTGATTGGTGTCACGGGTCACCAAAACACCGAAAACCACAGAAATGTAAACAGTCACTTTGTTCTGACATTTCAGCAGAGAGAATGTTTTGCAGAATATCTTTCTAAGAGCAGTGGATCCCATTCTTAATTTTTATTAATGGGTGTAGTAGTATAACTTAAAAACAACATTAAAAAAATCCACCAAATTATATCTAGATGACAACAACATTTACTGGGCACAGAATATTTGTTCTACACTTTCACTTGAAGAAACAATTATTTTATCCAAATTAACCAGATTACTGACAGATATCAAAATGAACATTCAGCATGGGTGGTGATTCTGTCCACTGACTTGCAGTAACATGGATGGGTTTTCTCCAGTCACTGAATTGAGCAGATAGTTGAAACTATAGACATGTATAAGCAGGGAATGTGAAGGGATTCAGGGCTTTAGAGACGTTTCTGTACAGCCAGGAGTAGCTTAAGTGAACATTTTCAATGTTTATTTTTTCTCTGTAAAGATTTTTTTTTAATTTAATTTTTATTGTAAAGATATGGGATACATTTCAGGGTTAGGTATATAAACATTGATCATGCAGGTACCCTTGTTGATGAGGTATGCACCTCCCTCCCTAGCAGGTTTCCCTCAACTGCCAATCCCACCCTCTTGAATTTTCAACGTTTACTTAAAGACTTAAAATTTAAACTATCATGGGAAAGAACACTTTCACAGCAAAGAAACCATAGCATTTGTCTTTAATTGGACCTACATGTCAAGGGACCCATATTAACTACAGCTTTAGGTTTACATATTACATCACCTCCAAACGCAGAAAGTTTGTTTTGCTGTTACAATGGAAGACTTTATTGTTTTATGGTAATAAACATGCCATTTCCTCCAATGTATTTGAGACAGGCTCAGAACCCCTTACAGGGCAGAAACCATTGTAAAGTTCCTTCCTACACAACAGACCAATGGCAAGAATTCAAAAACCAAGTGAACTGGCAAGCTTTGAAAGCATATCTGGGATGTTTGCTCGTTTACTCTTAAAGTCTATCCTGCAGGGCACTATGTAATCAACTGAATTCATGGTTCCCAAGGAGCTCAGAGACTGAGGTCTTATACTTGATAGTAATAATGTACAGTACATTAACCACCTGGGTCCCTGTGTGTGTCATTGTTTCCTTTTCAGTAGTCCAAACAAAGTGTCCTTAAGTTTCGCTTGATGTGGATTTGGCATTTTTGTAAATGTGTTCTCAGAGCCTTTTCAAATGGTCCTGTGTTCCATCAGCTCTCCGACGGGCTCCACTCGGCAGCACAGTAGAACAACACTATTTAAATTTGTCCTCGTAAGCAGGCTTGACTGCTCATGACTGCATGAGAAATTGCACTTTATTTACAGATAATGGGTGTGGTACACTGAATTTTAAAAATCACATTGGTGAAATATATTCTACTATACTGAAATGCTGCCATCTGCTTCTCTGGGGTATGTGATCACTTTCACATACATTGCATTTAAACTTTTCTTCCATAGAGGCAAATTTTATTACTAAATTTGAGGTAGATTACAAAGGAGATACACCATTACGGTGACTAATTATAATTCTCTTGAGTTTCACATGACTCCCCATAAAAATGGGGAGGTAATGGCACCCCATTCACCTCAACACATTTCAGATATATATATATATATATATATATATATATATCTGAATATATATATATATATTTTTTTTCCCCAATGCATTGAAGAGAGTAAAAAATGAGATACTCAACCAGGCTCGGTGACTCAGCCTGTAATCCCAGCCCTTTGGGAGGCTGAGGCGAATGGATTGCCTGAGCCCATGGGTTCAAGGCCAGTCTGGGCAACTTGGTGAGACCTTGTCTCTACAATAAATCAAAAATTAGCCAGGCATGGTAGCACATGCCTGTAGTTCTGGCTACTTGGAAAGCTGAGGTGGAAAGATCTCCGGAACTCAGCAGGTCGACATTGGGGTGGCTGTGAACGTGTCACTGCACTCCAGTCGGGGCAACAGAGTGAGGCTATGACTCAAAAAAAAAAAAAAAAAAAGGAAAAAGAAAGAAAGAAAGAAAAAATGAGATACTCCTTTCAATTACAGGGAATCATAGTGTTAGTGATTCAAAGAGAGAAGTCAGGGAAAAGAAGTATTTTTAAAGCTTGAGATGAAGGGTGAAATTATACAGGGATATATGAAGCTTCAAAATTTAAAAATTGATTCAGAACCCATAACTTTATATCCATAATAAGTACATTTAAAATAAGAAATGAATGTGTCTGTATAGTGAATGTGAGAGCAATGTGAATTGAATTCTTGATATATGTGATCATAAGAGGCTTTTGAAGTTCAGTTTTGTTATGAGCATAAAATTCCAATACTGTCACCCTTTTATCTCAAAGGTATTAGCGTTGGTTGTAAGTACTTTAAGAATCTGCTCATTCTCAAATTACCATGGACTACCATTAGTCTTATTTATTAACTTTTCATGAACATTGTTCACATCTCAGCATAAGTTCTTTCAACTAGAATCATAAAAAGTTGATTTTCAATTTCCTAAGTGACATTTGGTCTCTAATTTCCAGAATGAAAGGGTAATGTGTAACTACTCAAGCCATTTGAAAAGTACCAGCAAATTCATCCAGATGAAGAATTCAATACAGTTGAATTGCTTAATGAAGATGGACACTTCACTTATTGGAAGCAAAATTAGTTTTAAAATGAAGGACAATAATGAAATGCATATATAACTTAGCTTTTATTCTAGTTACCATATTAGTATGTGACAAGAATTGACAGAGAATAAGTTCATATAAGCAAGTTTGGGTAGTGCTTTTTTTTCAGGGATTTTGATTAAAAGTGATTCATTTGACTAAAACTCAACTCATTTATCTTTGTGGGATACAAAAGAAACTTAACTCACAGAAAACAAGAGTGTATTTAAGAGCTAAACTGGGCCGGGTGTGGTGGCTCACGCCTATAATCCCAGCACTTTGGGAGGTGAAGGCAAGAGGATTGCCTGAGCCTATGAGTTCAAGAACAGCCTGGGCAACTTGGTGAGACCCCATCTCTACAATAAATCAAGAAAAATTAGCCAGGTGTGGTGGCAGATGCCTGTAGTTCCAGCGACTTGGAAGGCTGAGGCAGAAGGATCACCTGACCCCAGCAGGCTGAGACTGCGGTCGCCATGAGTGTGCCACTGCCCTCCAGCCTGGGTGACAAAATGAGACTCTGACTCAAAAAGAAAAGAAAAGAAAGAAAAGCTGAACTGGAGGGTGAGCAAAAGCACCACTGAGTCTTAGAAACAACTAAACCCAGGAACACAAATATCATCAGGTTCCTTTAGTCAAATATGCCCAATAATCTTGGCATGTTATTTTCATATGCTGACTGCCAAACAGTTTCCTACACTTGACAGACATATGACTGTGACAGCTCCCATGCTTTACATATTTCAGTCATCGTAGATTATATCATGATCACAGTTATAACAGGCTCCTCTCATCAATAGGAGTCTACTTCTCCTTGCCTTGAATACTGTGTGACTTTTTGACTTATCTTGGCCAACAGAATACAGTGACAGTGACACTGTATGAGTGACAAGATCCTGGTTTGGCTAGCCACCACCATGTGAACAAGCCCAAACTACCCTGTAAGAGGATGAAGACAATGTAATGTGACTGAGGCATCTTAGACCAGCCAGCCTCCACTAACACCCACTGGACCTCATACCAAGTACACGAGCCTGGGAGCAAGGTCTCTAGGTGTCTCTGGATAAGCATAATTACTCAACTAAGTCCAGTTTATATATTGTCACCCCTACAGACTCAAATATGTAATTAATGTCTTAACCTAAAGTAAAAGTAGCATTTTCTACTACCAAAGAGTGACTGCCTTACATGATCTCTGGTACCAATTTCAAAAATGTATGAAAGGATATTGATGATTTTATCTTAGTTATCTATCTATGAACCATTTTGTTATACATAAAATATTCAAATATTGGTATAGATTAAGTTGGATCACCCTATCTGCTCTGGCCATAGAATGAAAATTTGTAAGACTATGACACCTCCTAGACAACCAATGGTTGATTATTGCGATGAGCAGAAAACAAAAACAAAACCTACAAAAAAATAAAAGTCACAAGTATTCCTCATAGGTAGAATATGATAGATATACCTACAAAATATCCTCACATCACCATTTTTATTTAAAAATTTTATGCCAACTCCTCTTACATCAAAAAGTATGAGACAGTCAACTGAGTTGTAAACGTTAACAGTTCTTACAAACACATATCTTGCCTCATTTCTCAACTGAAGGAACTAAGTTAACAATACTAACGACAGTCTTTCACAAACTTTGCCCCATTGGATTTTGCATATCTAAAGATATTTAAAGCATTTTAAAAAGACATCAGATAAGTAATGAGTCAAATCAATTTTACAAATTACATTATTTAATCCTTTAGATAATACAACATTTAAAAATTTTTTTAAAGCAGGCTGGCTTCTTAACTAGAAAATACAAATAATCAGATTGACTTTTTAATTAGAAAATACAAATAATCTAAGCCATTAGTTTCTATTAACTAGAAAGTAAAACTTTTAGCATAACATAGCATGATGTGTAAAATATTTTTGGGGAGACTTACTTATAAGGTATATTGAAGTACCTTGAACTCAAAAGTTAAAAACTATTCTTTCTGTATTGAGATGGACATTTGCATCTTGAGCTTTGATTACTAACTCTCCAGTTTGCCATTCAAATAAACAAATCTTTTTAAAAATAAAATATATTTTTATTTTACTTATTTAGTTTTTGCCACCACCAAACCAACAATCTTAGAAACCTCTGCAAGATAGAGAGGAGAGTGGATTAAAATAAAAATTTACTGACATTATTCAATTTAGCCATAGAAAAAGCTAGATTAAGCTGAAGGAAAATTCTTTGCAGAACTCTGAATCTCTCACCAACTTGGCATTTACAGGACTGATACAGAAAGAGAAGAGGGTCGGGTTTTGAGCAGTTCTCTGACCATGAGCAAAATCACAGAGAACATTGGAGCTGCAGGAAGAGAAGGAAACCCAACCTTACTCCAAGGCCTCACAGTGTAAAATGCTAAGAAAAGCAAGGGAATGTGAGAACCAGAAAACAAGTTTATTTATAAACTAAACTTAAAATCCTAAGTCACCCTTAAATCAGCTGAATGGACCCCCTCTTGGCCAAGGAGACCTCAGAAAAAACTTTAAAACTGAATCCCCAGCCATGAAGGGACAAGAGGTCAGACACATCTCATTAAACCCTCTGCCTTTTATAATTTACACACAAAAAGTAAACAGAATTGTTAAAAATCGAGATCCTAAGATGGACAGAATGGGCTCTTTGTGGCAATATGATAATACGACACTAAATTATAACAAGACCTTAGGCCGTGCCAGGCAAGGGTTAAATCACACCCCCCCCTTCCCCACAGGTCATTTTGATCCAGTATATTGTAAATTGCTCTATCAAATTGACTCTGGCATAGCATCAGGTGGTGACAAGCAGACTTCATTATCTTAGACATTCTTTTCTGCTAATGCCAAGATTTTAAAAAAATCTTTGTTTCTTTAACCAAAAGCACATTAAAGAATCTCTGATGCAGAGAAAAGGGAACGCTTCTACACTGTTGGTGAGAATGTAAACTAGTTCGACCTCTATGGAAAGCAGTGTGGTAATTCCTAAAATAATTAAAAATTGACCCACCATATGATCCAGCAATCCCTCTCGTGGGAATATACCTGGAGGAACAAAAATCACTCTACCAAAAAGACACCTGCATACAAGTTTATTGCAGCACTATTCACAATAGCAAAAACATGGAACCAACCATATAAAGTGGACAGAACAAAGAAAATGTGGTACATATACATGATGGAGTGTTATGCAGTCATTAAGAAGAACAAAATCATGGACTTCACAGCAAATTGGATGAAATTGGAGACCATCATACTAAATGAACTATCTCAGAACAAAGAACGGATTAGCACACGTCCTTATTCCTAAGTGGGCCCCGAACATTAGTAATATTAGCACGAGGAAGGGATTGGCAGTCGATGGCCACTAATTAGGGGAGGGAGGGAAGGAGGGAAGGAGGAAGAGGGGAAAGAGGGAGGCGGGGAGGGAGAAGGGTGGTGGGCATGTGACAACACAAAGAGTATCTGGTCCACTACCAGGGGGCGTGTGGGTCAGTTAGAATCCCACACTCCCTCTGCCTTCAGCCTACTTATGTAGTTAACCCTCCCTTGTACCCCAAGACTCAATAATGGTAACAATGATAATAATAATAAAGAATCTCTGAACTCATCTCTGAGCTCAATAATAGTAACAATAATAATAATAATAATCTCTGAACACATCTCTGAGCTATAAACCCCTGCTTTAAGTTATTCCGCCATTTGAGGCCAAACCAATGTGATCTCCATGATTGATTTATTATTTTGTAACTCTGCTTCGCTAAAATGTATAAAAGAGTTGCATTCTGACTTCCTCATGAACACTTACTTAAGGTTTCTTGGTTTTTGTTTTCCCTGAACGCCAGTCATTCATATTGGCTCAGAATAAACCTCTCTGAAATACTTTATAGTTTTGTTTTTCTATCAACATATTTAAAGAAGATGATCGGTTATTTAAGTGAATTTCTGAAACAAAATTGCTCTGCCTACCATTTTCTTTCTTTGTATCTGCTTTCACCAATAGCTATTTCTTCATTTCCTACCAATCCCACAATCAACTGGTTCATTAATCAAATAAAATATTGTTTTATTAAAAAGCCCATGCAATCTCTGACATCTTAATACTTAATGCACACAAACACCTCCCTTCCTAAAGAGAAGCTGTAGTAGAGAAAAATCTTCAGAAATAAGAAAAATCCAAAAATTCAAAAGAAGATGATAAATACAAGGGATTAGAGAAGGTAGCTAAAAATGAATGAAAATAGAAACAATTTAAAATTCATTTTTATTGAACTTCCTTATCTAAAATATTGTTTAGATACATAATAGGTAGTCCCATATTTGCTGACTGAAAGAACAATAACAATCTTATCCTTTTTTTCATTTTATTTTGAAGATTGAATAATTAATAAATGTGACAAAAAAATCTATTAAATTTGTTAAATAATTCATTAAATTTATTGACATTTATTTTAGAAAATCTTCAAATGAGAACAAAAAGATAACAGTACCAATTGATGTCCCACTCCCATTTTTTAATGGGCTAAAATGTGTATAATAGCTGTAGCATGTAAAATGTACAATACTAAACACACTAGATGTTGGCTTTATATATCAACTGGACTGTTCAGACCCTTTAAAACTTACTTTCTGACCAAAGTTGCCCTGTAGCATTTTTCTTGTTCTGTTCTTATTTAAAGGTGGGAATGTGTACTATTTGTGCTCTCATGGTTGTCCAAATGTTAACTTTTAAGTCAGTCCAGGGATAACAGAACAGAACATCCACTTGCAACTTTACTGCTCTCCTACCAGGATTCATTGTCTATGAGGTGTCCAGAGAGTTGATTAAGTTAATGAATGAGGTGCTAGCCATTCTTTGAAGTTAGCTTCGACTCCATTAACTGGGAAGCTTATTACATTAGCAGCACTCACAGCACTCAGTGAGGTTTTGGGCTAATGAGTTGGATTAATTAGCTGGTATTAATTTCTAAAGGCTTTCCCTCTGAGCTCAGGCCCCTGAATTAGGAAGAGTAAAGCCTCCCCCAATAGTGCGTGGTAAGCAAACATCCTGTTTAAATGAAATCTACATAAATTTGCCTCCAAATGACTTTAAAAAATTAAATTATAAAATTCAAGTCACATAAATTTCTCCTCTATAAAAAATAAAAGAGCCGGGCTCTGTGGCTCAGCCTGTAGTCCCGCGCTTTGGGAGGCCGAGGGGAGTGGATTGTCTGAGCCCGCGGGTTTGAGACCCACCTGGGCAACTTGGCTAGACCTCATCTCTACAATAAATCAAAAAAATTAGCCGGGTGTGGTAGCACACGCCTGTAGTTCCAACTACTTGGAAGGCTGAGGTGGAAGGATCACCAGAGCCCAGCAGGTCGAGGCTGCAAGTGGCCGGAGCAGCCATTGCACTCCAGTCTGGGTAACAGAGTGAGACTCCAACTCAACAAACAAACAAATAAATAAGTAGATAAAAGAAAGGAGGTTTCAGCGATATACAACAGTATACAGAAGACAAGTTTTTCTTAAAACAGGAGACAGTGATTATTACTTTGCCCTAAATTCCCTCCTGGAAAATTAAAACCATACAAATGTATACAAACAAAAGCAAACTTTACCAGCCTGTATAACAGATTTCAATTTAAAATATGTTTGCTTTAATCTCTTCCCAGCAATTTGAAAAAGGAAATGAAAGCAGTAGTGCCAATACAGTAAGTCCCCTACATACGAACGAGTTCTGTTTCGAGATCATATTTGTAAGTCCAATTTGTATGTAAGTCCAACAAAGTTAACCTAGATACCCAATTAACACAATTGGCTGTACAGTACAGTACTGTAATTGGTTTATAATACTTTTCACACAAATAACACATAAAAACAAACAAGAAAGAAAACACTTTGAATCTTACAGTACCTTGAAAAGTATGAGTACAGTAAAGTACACAAAAGCACAACCACTTGTAGAGCATGCACACATGTGACAATGTACTTCAGGCACATGAACTAACTTATGTGATTGGACATGCAAACACACGTTCACATCCTTGAAAGTTTGCAGCTTGAAGTCTTGTATGTAGGGAACTTTCTGTATGAGGAAGGTGTAATCAAGAGCATTAGAGAGTCTCCCATCCAACTTTACTTTCATTTTCTCCAGTGTTCAGAGTAGCTTATTTTGGTTTCTATATGAGTTAGTGTAGTATTCTATTTGGATTCACATTAAACGGTTTATACTGTCCTTAACTCATTTTATGTAAAAACATGCTTCTTGCCTAAGCAGACTGTAACTGATTTGTCTTTTGAAGTTATATTCACTTTGTTACCCACCCAATACGTCCAATCTGGGCATTCAGTAGAAGCTAGAAATATTTTAACAAATGTAAAAGTGAAATAAAATTCATATATAAGTGAGGTGATTGAGTTTCTTTCAGTCGTTTACCTTTGTAAAACAGAATTGCATATCCCAGGGTAAAAGTTTAGAACCAACTGACAGACACCAAGGAAGAAGATCCCAGAAGAATATACACACGCTTGATAAAATGAAATAACCACAATGATTCTTACAGAGTTTAAGTAGAATGCTAGTCTTGGAGGACTGGCTGTTCCTAATGAAAAGAAGCAATGAGATGTATGTTTAATTTTACAAAGAGAAGGGACTCATTTAGAAAATGCAATTAAAATTTTTATTCTGATTAAATATATTTTAGAGCAGCATGGCAGAGAGATGCATAAATAATATTGGTCTCATACTTTAAATAAAATATGCAAAGGTCCAGGTTAATGCCTGGATCTCTGCCACAAAGTATATACTATTAAGGAGTAATTATGTAAAAGTGAATTTACCATCATAGTTTGTTTATTTATGTATTCACTCATTCATTCACATGGCCCATATTTATCACAGAGGTTGGCAGATTTTTTTATAAAGGGCCAGTAGTGAACATTTAGGCTTACAAGCCATACAATCTCAATCATAACTACTAATCTCCGCAACCACCACTCATAGTGTAAATACATGAGCATGACTTTATCTCAATAAAACTTTATTTATAAACACTAACGTGGTATTTTATACAATGTTTGTGTGTTACAAAATATTAATCTTTTTGACTTTTTTTAGCTATTAAAAACAGTTTAAAAATTAGCTCAAGGGCTAATTTCCTGGGAGCTAAGCGCCAGGTCTATAAAGAAAAATGAGGATGTTTTACTCAAGAAGTTTATTAAGAACTACAGAATTAGACAAACCTGATTCCACTTCCCTGTGGTTTAGACTGCATAATCTAAATCAGCAAAGCAGAGGTAGAAAAGTGCTCCCAGCTGGTAGGCATTGCAGATTTCTGTATGAAGATCCAGGTCTTCTCTAGAATAAAGCCGTCAGTGGATCCCAGACAAAGAGTTGGACTCATGTAACCTTGGTACTTGGAAGTCAGACTTGAACCTTCAGGTGGGAGTGCTGAGGTCACCATTCAGGTCATTCAGATCAAACATGCTCTGGCAGGATAAAAGTCCACTGACCTTTTAGAGGAAATCTTACAGGGCACTCAAGTCAGTGAACTTGCCCCTGGGTGTATTCATCCTTATAACAGAAGGCCCAGAAGAACTTTGGTGATTTTGTAAAAGAGGCTAAGTTCGCAAATCATCTAATCATAAACAGGTTTTTTTCCCTACCTTTTGTGTGTGTGTGCGTATGTGTGTGGAAGTTAAAAATAGCCTTCTTTTTATTTTTCAACCTCACCAAGCCTTTTCCTATTCTTGGGCCTTGTATTCTCCATTCTCTTTGTCTGGGATAGCCTTCTTCCCCCCCCCCTTTTTATGCAGTGGGCTTATGTTCGTCATGTGTCAGCTTAAATGTCATATTTCTAGAGAGACGTCTCTAACCACCTGTCTAAAATGCCACCCCACCCTGATTCACATATGTAAGCTATGCCTGTTTCAATTCCCTGTTTTTCTTCTTCAAAACATTTTTAAAATGTGAAATATCCTTAATAATGTGTTTCTTTCTCCTTTGCTGAAAGTTTTCCCCCTTGTAAGCTCCATGTTGGAGAACTTTTCTGACTGGTTTGCTGCAGTCTGCCTAAAATGCTTCAATACATTTGTGTTAAAAGAATGTATGAATATGAGAGATGCTTATACAAGAATTGACTTTTATTTGGAAGAGGGTTGCCTCAAAAACCATGAGCAACCTTTTCCTTTTTCTTTCTTTACATCTCCTGCCCAGTCTCAGCTTTCAATTTAAAAAGGGGATCTGGGATCATAGGCCAACATTTTCAATCTACAAATATTTGCAAGCCTGGCATGGTGATGAGTGCTAAAGATATTAGAAGGGCTGAAGCTGTCTCCATAACCTTAAGGAATGTGTAGCCTAAATGGAAAGCAAATGTAAATAGATTTTGATGACGTAACAGCATTGATGAAGAAATGCCATACCGGAGACGTGTGGAAAGCAACAGGGAAGGAAAGAAGAGGAGAAGAATGATTACCAGGTAGTTCCTGACCTAAGGAATGGGTGCTTACAAAGCCACCAAGAGAAAGCCTGATGCCACATGTAGCTCTGTAGACAGGCAGTATCTATGCTACTGTTGTTCTGGCCCCTGGTGGCACAAACGCTATAAGCACCTTTCATCCCAGGTGGAATGTATCAGAAAGCTATTCATTTTCAAATCTTGGTCTATCCAACTCACCCACAACTTTTTCTTGTTGAGAATGAGTTCTACACCCTCCATCTCTTCAGATATTATTCTTACCTCTCAGTCGGACATTGCTTTAGCCTCTTGCAAAGAAATCATTCCTACTTTACAGTGAGCAGTAGAGACTAAATACAGCCTTGGGATGTGTAAGGACAGGTCATGGCTACAGCTACTTTCTCAGTCACGATGAAAAACAAAACAATCAACCCTTGCTGCTCCTGATTCAAAAGCTCAGAGTAGCCATTTGGAATTTCTTCAACCATGCAAACTGCCCTGAAAGCAGTGGTTCTCAGCCTGGGCTGCAACTTTGACACATCTGTAGTGATTTAAAAAATACTTATGCCTGGTCCCTACCCCAGATTAATTAAATGAGAATTTCTGGGGTGTTGCCCAGGCCACATTAGTTTTAAAAAGCCTCCCAGGTGATTCAAATGTGCAACCCAGGTTGATAACACTGCTTAATGCTGAATTTTGGTTTCTTTCACTTAAAGATGTAGGCCCAGCAAGGAATACAGTATAATTTACCTAATTCCTCACTCCTGCCTGGAGACTGCTTAGCTCAAAATAAAGTAGATTACTTCCCAATCAGAAGCCACCAATCACGGTATACGCATATGCTTTTGAGCCTTCAGCTAAACTTTCCTGTTTCTAAAGTTCAGTTCATTACTACTAATTATTCTGTCTCACCAATTTGAGCTTTTTCACTTGGCATTATTCACATTGTTTTTGGTGATTAAACTGTCAGGCATTTAGTTATCATCGATTTGGTTATGTATATATTTCATTCTTTTGTCTAAAGTTAGATATAATTCCGTTGGGTAAGTTTAACAACCACCATTATAAACATGTTTTCTAGATAGCTACTTGTAGGTGAATTTACCTTGCCTTGATGGTGAAGTGCCCATAAATGTTCAGTCAGCTGGAGAACTCTCTTGGCTAAACATTTTCACAATCTATTCCTTTTATTTATTTTTTTCCGAGTAATTTAATTTACTGGGATGGTAGTAATAGCCCATTCCACTTTGCACTATGGGGGAGAAAGGATATTTTTATCTACTTAAAAGCTAATAAAGACTCTCACTGTTGAAAAATATTCAAACCTCCCAATTATTTCCATCAAGTGATAAATTTAAAAGAAAAGAAAAAGAATTAAAACCCAAAAGACTTAGCAATAATGACAAGGAACGTTAATGACAAGGAGAAAGTTAGGGAAGGATCATTAAATTCATCTTTGCTTTAAAGTAACCTTATGCTCACATCCATAGGGGGGCTATAACAGGATGTCCTCTGCCACTGGAAATAATCAGCATTGACATGTAATTGATGAAATTTGCCATTTGTGTCAGTAAATCCTAGGAGGAGACGATCTGTATGTGTGAGGCTACAGAGAATAGCTTGAAGGAGTTGTCCTCTCACCTCCACTCACCACTCCAATCCTAACTGCTACCCATCCCAAAAATCACAGGGCTTGTTTACTTGCCTCTCACTACCATGCTCTAACAAGCATTCCCATGCCTACCTGCGTTTACTTCCCCACTGCTACAGAGCATTAGCTTTGTAGGTTGCCTCCACTAGTCTGTATTTCAGAATGAAGCAACATTGAGTATCTGGGTTGTTTGACATACTCTAGAGGAGTTGGATAAATCCATTATGCTGTAGTTCATTATTATTATTATTATTATTTTTTGCCATCACCCAAAACATAACCTCTTCTGGGCATCTACACCTCCTCAACATTATTCCTAAAATATTCTTTTTGTTTCTCTCTGCCCAGATTTCTTTTCTTCTTTTCCTACCAAAAACTCCACTAAGGCATCTTAAATTCTCATTTCATTACTGACTATGCTTCATCCAGACTACTTCAATGAATGTGTATAGCTTCCTCAGCTGTTTATTATGATTCTGATACCCTGAACCTGCCACTGTGTATGCAACTGACTTATAATCTACTGTTGTGGTCTAGTTCAATATTGTGGTCTAGTTCTCCTAGAGCCTGATCTTGGATGTTTGACCATAGTCAGTGGATTTAGCCTAGATTTCTAATTTCACATTGCTCTTAACAGTTTGATTTAGAAGTTCTATTTCGTGAACTGTATCTTAACACAGACAAATCAGTCTTTTAGCAAAAAGACTCAGTATTACTAAGGATGTTGATTGAATATTACTGCAAATTCTCAATAGAATGACTAAATTTTTAGACTGCCAAGTGAATTGTAGTTTTCTGGTTATTATTGTAAATAGTATGTAGCATTTATCCTGAGTTAAAAAATTATTTATAACATTATACATTATTATAAATAAGTTTATTATTTCTTCGTGAACTTAGACCTAACCTCAGAGAATTCCTAGATGGTTGGAACTGTCTAGCACTGGAATTTTGATAGAGAGTGAGCTCACGGTATTTTTGGTTGGATTTAATTTTATGTGGTCTCTATATGGCAACCCAAATATCCCTTTGTCAGGATGGCAGCTAATTTGTATTTAACTTACTGAAAACCTGAACCGACCCCATTATCTTTTTAACTGATCATGCAGTAATACCTCATTGATTTAGACTAACTAGAAGATGATCTTTCAATGAGAACCATAAATTACTTAGCGCTTTTTAAATGATAGTTTATGACATTGGGTGAAACAGAAAGTTTGTATTTAGTCAACCTAAGGTCAACAAACCACCTTTGTATATAGATAATACTCTTCCCATCTCTATCCTCTTGATAGATAGAAAGTTGCAGAAGAACTGGGAAGCTGGAAGAGACTAAAAGAGATGATAGGATGGCATTCCCTTCCTGAATGTTGCCTGTAGTCAGTGGATTGGGGAGGTTAGAAGTTGATGAAAAGCTTCATGAAAGATTGTGTGACACATTGAGCATTAACATGACATGCATTTGCCAAGGAGTCCTTTCTCCTCTACTCTAGGAAAATGCTGTGCTTTGATTCCCTTGACCTAGTTAGTGACATTCTTAAGGTGAGACACTGTTATGGACTAGATGTTTGTGTTTCTCAAAAATGTAATTGTTGAAGCACTAAATCCCAGTGTGGCTGTATTTGCAATGAGGTCACAGAGGGCAGGGGGAGATCCCTGATCTTACAAAATAAGCGTCTCTATGAGAAGACAACAGAGTGTGTTCTCTCTCTCTCTCTCTCTCTCTCTTCTCTCTCTCTCTCTCTCTCTCTCTCTCTCTGGGTGTATCTTTGCATGAAGTCATATGAGGACACAGTTTGTGACCCCTTATTACCTAGGAGAAGAGGCTTCAGAATAAAACTTACCTTGACAGAGCATTAGTCTTGGACTTCTGGCCTCCAGAACTATAAGAAACACATTTCTGTTGTTTAGGCCACCTAGTCTGTATAAACATGTTATGGCAGTCCAAGCAGACTAATACAGATTTGGTCCTGGGCAATACTGCTGTAAAAAAAATCTAAAAATGTGGGTATGGCTTTGGAAATATGTCACAGGTAGAGACCAGAAGAGTTTTGAGGTACATGCTAGAAAAAGACGAGGTTGCCATGAAGGGATTGTTGGTAGAAATATGGAAGACTTTAAGGGCAATTCTGGTGAGGGATCAAAAAGAAAGCAGGGATGCTAGAGAGAAAATATTTAACTTTTTAGAGAATATATAAATAATCATAAATAAAATGTTGGTAAAAATATGGATGATAAAGATTATTCTGAGCCGGGCTCGGTGGTTCACGCCTTTGGGAGGCTGAGGTGAGTGGATTGCCTGAGCCCGTGGGTTCGAGACCCGCCTGGGCAGCGAGACCTCATCTCTACAGTAAATCAAAAAATCAGCCAGGCCTGGTAGCACATGCCTTTAATTCCGGCTACTCGGAAGGCTGAGGTGGAAGGATTGCCGGAGCCCAGCAGGCGAGGCTGCGGTGGCCAGGAGCGGCCACTGCACTCCAGTCTGGGTGACCGAGTGAGACTCCAACTCAAAAAAAAAAAAAAAAGATTATTCTGTTGTGGTCTCAGAAGGAAATTAGAAACAGGTTATTGGAAACTGGAAGATCCGTGCAAAAAGAACTTGGCTGAATGTATTCTAGGTTTTTTTTGGAAAGATAAAACGTGTTGATGGTGAACTTGGTTAATTAGCTGAGGAGATTTCTAAGCAGAATATTGTAGGCAAATACTAGATCTTCCTGACTACTTATAGTAAAATTTGAGAGGAGAGACATGAATTGATGAAGGAACTGTTAAGCAGAAAGAAACCAGAACTTAAAGATTTGGAAAATTCTCAACAAGTCCATATTGCAAAAAATCTTGTTTTGAAGAGAACACCAAGGGTGTGGCTGGACCATTACTTGATAAAGTATAGAGTTATACTAGCTGAAACACTACCAATTTGGACTAAGGAGACAGAGAAAGTAGGATAGAAAGAAGAAAGACTGCTAGGCTTTGAGATTCTGTAGAAGTCCATTGACTTCTGTAGAGGTGCATTATCCCTCAAGAAAAGGGAAGAATGACTCGAAGTCTACTCAGAGATCATGAGGGCTGCCACTCCCACCACAGGTCCAAGGGAAAGGCTAATTATTCTTGGGTTTTATCATGCCAAGTTGTTACTGCCTGGAGACTTGAGGGCAGGAACCTGGCTGGCAGAACTGTGGGAGTGGAACTGTCCTCAAAGGCCATGAAGGTAGGGTTACCATCTCAACTGGTTCAGAAGATGGACAACCACCCCAGTGGGCCTGGAGAGTGGGACATTGAATCAAAAATGATTTTTCTTGAGCCTTAAGATCTAACTGTATCTGTTTGTAGTAGAATTTGTTTGGGACCAATTATACCTCTCTTTCTTTCAATTTCTCCCTTTGGGAATGGGAATGGAATGGGAATGTCTATCGTGTGCTCATCACCTCATTGTTTTGGAAGTGTATGACTTGTCTGGTTTCTCGGGTTCACAGCTAGAGAGGAATTTTGCCTCGGGATGAATTGTACCTTCATTCTCACCTATATCTGACTTAGGTGATATTTTACGAGACTTTAAACTTTAGACTTTGGGGTCCATGCAAGAATACGTTAAGGCTTTGAGGGCTGTTTAGGTGGAATAAATGTAGTATGCATGCAAACAGGATGTGAAATTTGGGAGACCAGGAGCAGAACGTTATGGACTAAATGTTGTGTCCCTTCAAATTTATATGTTGAAGACCTAAACTCCATTGTGGTTGTATTTGAAGATGGGCCCTCCAAGGAAGTAATTAAAGCTAAATGAGGACATAAGTTTGGAGCCCTGATTTCATAGGATTAGTACTCTTAAAAAATAAGATGCTAGAGGGTCCTTTATATCTCTTTCTCTTTCTCCCCATGTGTACAAAGAAGAGGTCATGTGAACACACAGGGAGATGCTGCTGCCTACCAGCCAGAAGATGGGGGCTCAGAATGAAGCCTATCTTGCTCACACTATGATCTTGGATTTCTGGCCCCCAGAATTGTGAGAAATAAACTTCTGTTGCTTCCACGACTTAGTCTGTGGTGTTTTGTTATGGTAGCCTGAGCGTGCTTATACAGGCACTGCCACCATGGCCTGATGAGGCTCTGCAAGAAGAGGTGAACGCAGTCACTGGGCTGGATGAAATGTGGCCAAAGCTGATAAACTATTTTGAGAGGAAATATTGTTTGTTCTGCAGACATCTAGAAGCAATTTCTTGAAAGAGAGATGAGTAAAACTGTGTAGTTTAACGATGGAGTCGTGGTTTTCGTGGTATTTATCGAATTTATTGATTCTGGACTGAGAAGAAGACATTGAGGATCAGCGTATTGGCTGTCACAAGATGCTACCATCTCCCTCTGAGATCAGGGCAAAGTCTACAGGGGACAATGCTTCACATCCTTTCCCAACTTCCATTACATAGTGATGATCTTTATAGTTTTTCAAGGAGGCTAGGGCAGGGAGGGAGTTTCCCATGAGGGAACATGTTCCTTTGTTGTGCCTTATTTTTAAATATTCGCTGAAATTCAAACTAGAGATATATCTATCTATCTAGGTGCTCTTTCTCATGGTGTCCAACTAAGGACCTTGTCAGTAATACGTTTTCTTAAAACCCTACAAGCCACAGCACTCCTTGTCTTTTTGTGTTACCCCAAAGGGTCATGACTACTGAAAGTGGTCCAGGTAACAGTCTTAACTCAATGCATATCTTGGAAGGCATCCTAAACTTCTTGGACATTTTATCCACCCTGCTCTGCCCAGCCTTGTGCCCAAGGAGCTTGATTTTATGACTAGAGTCCCCTACCAAGTTCCCTTGCTATCTTGCTTTGATGGGTTTCAGTACCCAAGAGGCACCTCGTGGTGGAGGATAAGATCAGAGTATTTATTTCTTGTCACTTATCTCGGGGCCTTGCTACAATTCTGAAGTCGTTGGTTTCCATTACAGAAGTAGTTATCAACTCAAAGCAATTTTGCCTCCCAGGGAACTTTAAGCAATGTCTGGAGATATTTTTGGTTGTGAAGACTGAGGTGATATGGCATCTAGTGGGTAGAGGCGAGGGGTGCTTTTCAATATACTACAGTGTGCAGGGCACCCCCATCCCCCAAACCACAGAGAATTATCTGGTCTAAAATGTTAAAAATGCCACTGCTGAGCAACTGTGTGCTATAACCACACTCCTATTAGAAGCACACTTTAGACTGGCTCTCCTTCACAGCTGCAGCTCCTACCTAGATCTGATAGACCTGTATCTTCACTTTGTCTTTTTAGGCCAAGGGGTGTGGTAACAGCTTCCTGCTGTTTCGGTTTGAATCCTTCACCATGCTTTGTCGATCAGAACCTAATACGGTTCTCAGTCTATAAAATTCCCTTCGTTACACGCTCTATTGATTAAAACTTTTGAGCGGGCAATGTTCCTTTCTGGGATTCTGACTAACATGTAGTTTAAGCCCTCATGCAGTATGATATGGACATTTAACATCATGTTCATTTGCTTATTACATTAGCGGTAGGATGTCAAACTTCTTTTCATCAGTACTAATGGCCAACATGTACTGAATGATGTCTCTTTGCCACCCATCTTTATGAGTGCTTGGTATGAATTAACTGATTTAGTGTTCAGAAGAGATCTATGATTTGGCTGGTAATATGAGTCCCATTTAAAATATGTTAAAAATGAGACATAGCTGTGAAATGGGACTTGCCCAAGATCACGTACTGAAAGTGGTTCTTGAGCCTTGGTGTTTAATTGCTACCTCAAATAGGCTCTCTACCTTCAGAAATAAATCACTTTATAGTCTCCATACCACAGAAAGTGACACTTGGCTCTAGTCTATCATTCAAATGTGCATCACAAGCAAATGTTCAGAGCAGCATTAAGGCAAGTCTTGACGGCGCTCCACCTTCCCACTCTGAACTTCCTTGCTTCTTTTTCTCTTTCCTTCTCTGTCTTTCACTTCTCTTTTCTCTTGACTATTACCTTTTTACTTTTGGCTTCTCTTCCTTTATTTTTACATTCCTCTTCACTCCACTTTTCCCTCTCTTTGCCTTGCCTATTTTTTGCAGAATGTACGTCTGTCTCTGGCACCAAGATGTTAAAATGGACTAAGTTTGGTTTTTAGTCAGAATGAAACTTAAACTATCAGGAACAGGAAGAATCTATGAAATATTTATTAAGCCTATTCCTGGGATGTAATGAAATGTTAGGCAAAATTTTTAAAAAATCATTGTAATGTTAATTTTCTTGAAGTGATAATATAAGACAATTTCATAAGAAGTGTGTGACATATAATCGATTGATTCTTAAAGACTATACTTAGAAAACATTGAAAAAGCAGGTTTTAATTTATGTACATATTATATAGAGATAGAATCTTTTTAAAAAGACCAAGTGATATAATTTATGTAAGCCCTTTGGTTTGGAAATATAAAATGTTGCTGTTTGAAAGTAATAGCTTATCTTCCCCAAGGATTATGACAGTAAGGGAAAAGTTTCATTGTTGCTGTATACGTAACAGTCCTATGAATGGCAACTTCTTCTATCCATTTTTCACAACAAATATGCACAACATTTAATATCAAAATCTGAGTCTGGCTGCCACCATGATAAATGGTTACAATGGTGAACAAGTGAAATAAGATTTTGTCTTAGAATAAATATTAGCTTTTCATTAGGTCAATTCAGAATTTATAGCATGCAAAAGAACTACCTAGGAATTGATGGCTTCCTTAAAGAGGTTTAAATACTCTTTTTAAAGATATACAAATTGTCCTTGGCTGGGAGGGAAAAATACATTTCCAATTTCTTTGACTCGTAAGAGAAAGCACCACATACTTGTCCTAAATTTGTTTATGGAAAGAGTTAGGAATGAAAATTCATGCTTGCAAACTCTAAGAGCTCTTCTACCTCGACCTTTTATAGGTACAAGTATATTCTCAAATCTTACGAAAATTAGAAGTCTCTATTACTCAGAAATTTTCTCTAAATTACTTCCTTGCAGGGTAAGAACAAAAATATTCTTATTAGGAATTTCAGAGATTTTACTGAAATCAGGATGTGATTACTCCTGCCTCAAACTATTCAAGATTTCTGAAAAACTGGGAGAGATTAATTGCCTTGTATGGGCCAGGTGCAGTGGCCCACGCCTATAATGCCAACACTTTGGGAGGCTGAGGTGAGAGGATTCCCTGAGCCCACTGGTTCGAGACCAGCCTGGGCAACTTGGCAAGACCTCAAGTCTACCATAAATCAAAAAATTAGCTGGGCATGGTGGCACGTTCCTGCAGTTCCAGCTTCTTGGAAGTCCGAGGCGAAAAGATCACCTCTGCCCAGCAGATCAAGGTTGCTGTGGTCAGGAGTGTGTCACTGCACTCCAGCCTAGGCAACAGAGCGAGACTTCAACTCAAAAACAACAACAACAGCAACAAAATTGCCTTGTCCTTTCTTTGTAGAGTGAGAATGTGCTGAGGACACACTACATTGAAATTCACATGAAACTGACACAAATAAATGTCTTTCCCTAATGTATAAATCACTCTCATTAGTATTATGGAGAGGTTTGAACAAAGCTATCGAATGAAGCATCTTGTGGCACTGCTTAAGAAATGACTCATATTTCTTTGAGGTCCTTCTCATAATTACCAAGTAGTTTTAGGAGCAATAGAGCTATAAAGTATATATTTCAGTTTATAGTCATATAAACAGGCAGGTGAAGGTCATTTACATCTTCAAAGGATTATAAGTATTATTCTGCTACCTTGATTTCATAATCTGCTACCTTATTTAAAGGACTCCACTATTTAGACTAAATCTATCCTAAAACACACACACACACACACACACACACACACACACACACACACACACACAAAAAGGTCTCCAATGATTATGTGGTGTTATGATATATATTGGTTTTCATCCATGGTTCCTGGTTTATAACTCCCATAGCCCTTGCTACAGTCTTTTGTCATAATGTTGAGTGTGTTGGCCCTCAGGAAGGCCTTGGAAATAGAATTTCTCTGACTTCCTGCCTTCCCTTCACCTGCCCTAAGGCAGAACTCCGACCTTCTCCTGTTTTCTGATTGTGGGTCTTAAGACTCCCCAGAGAGTGTCCCACTCTATACTCTGGGGCAGGAATGTTGATGCCTTGTAATTTCCATAAAAACTGAAGAGAACTGGGTTCAGAGAGCCTCCAAATAGCTGAACACCAGGAGGTTCCAGGAGGGTATCTCCCCCAGGGAGGGCATGAAAGCTTCCAGTCTTTGCCTCTTCCCCATACCTTGCCCTATGCATCTCTTCATCTAAACCCTTGGCACTATCCTTTACAATAAACCAGTAACTGTAAGTAAATGTTTCCCGGAGTTCTGTGAGTTGCTCCTGCAGATTAATTAAACCCCAAATGGGGGTCTTGTGATCCCCAACTTGAAGCTAATCAGTCAGAAGTTTTGGAGGCCCCCAACTTACAATTGGTGTCTAGGGTGGCAGAGGTGTCTTGTGGGACTGAACCCTCACTTTGTGAAGTCTGACAGTATCTCTGGATAGAGAAGGTTGAAACTGAATTGGAGGAAACTCAGTTGGTGTCCACTGCTTGGTGTTGAGAAGAAACCCCCACATTTGGTTACAGAAGTCTTCTGTGTTGATTATTGTGGTGTGAGAACAGAGAGAAAACCCTGTTTGGGAGAGTTTCCTAGGTTTATTCCCAATCAGATGTAGGGCTAGAAAAATGTCCTGATAAATAAAAAGGAGTTACTTTAAAAGATATTTAAGGTCCACTTTTGCCTTATTCTGCATTTTCAGTAAACATTAAAAAAAGATATCTTTTCCACTGGGAGTAGTTGACAGGACACTATAACCTCAACTGAGAAATAAATTAAACTAATTTGGGTCAGTGATATGCAGTTCTCATCACCTAGGATCTTGTTTGAAATGCAGATTCTCAGGTCTCATCTCAAACATATTGAATCTGAATCAGCATTGGATAGAGGACCCCGGATGATTCATATTTATATTAAAGTTTGTGAAGTACTGCTTTACAGATGAGCTGTTTCATGGTAATCATATAACAGAATGGCAATTGTGTTTTCCACAGGGAAAATAGCAGACCTGTTTTTACCATGCTTAGATTTTTAAAAGTGCATAAACAAACAAACAAAAAATACTATTTTTAGAATGCAGAGAAGCGGTTCTTCCACACCAGCAGCCAGAGTGTCAACTGTTAATTTGCTAGAATGATTCTAATGCACACGATGACTTAGAGAGTGGGAAATGAAGACTCAACAGAAGTAGTCAATCAGGCTGAAAGTCAATTAACTAGAAATACCAGGCAGGAAAAAAATGTAAGTTTCAAAAAGGAGTTTAGAGGGACTATTGACTTTTTTTCAAGAACAATGCCAAGTTTTAAGGGATTAGTAATATAACACACGTGGAATGGACTATGGTTGCTGTATTTTCTCCAACTTCATAAATCCTTGTCGTTCAAAACTCATATAGAATGCCAGCTCCTTCAGGAAACCAATTTCCTAACAAGAGTAACGTTTTGCTGTTTTGAACTATCTCCATTATCTGTATTGACCATGTGGTGGTTTTCAATTTCCATTTATTGTCACTAGGGATCACAGGGAACTGCTTTCTAGAGTGGTGTAAAGTTCTGGAAGGTAGAGTTTATGTCTTTTATCTATATACCCCCTGGATACCTAGGACTATATCTGTGACACAGTTTATAACAAATATGTATTTTTTATTTGTTTTTGTTTGGAGATGAAAAGGTCACTTTTTTTCTGATTCAGAGTTCATTCTATTTTCTTTTAAATGATGACTGACTACGTGCAAAGTACATTGAGATCCTTTGATTAAAAGTAAGCTGTGATAAGTATGTCTCCTTTTAAACATTAAGCATTTTTTAAAAACTTCTAACAAAGTCACAGAAGGTCTTTTACCCCCCAGTAGTACAATTGAAACATTTGACATAACATAAAATATGTCTCCATTTTCATGCATTTAAATTTCTAATTGTTTCTCCGTCCCTTGAAGAGCTTTTCTAGGTCAACTAAGTACTCACACTGTGCTACAAGTTCCAAGAGTCCAAGTTAGTCTTGTCTATGAAATCCTCAAAAAATAGAACACTAACAAACGCTCCTCATTTCTACAATAATTAGAAAAGATCCTAAGAATAATTCGCCTATTAGTGTGACAAATGCAAGTTCTTCCAGCTGTTAGATTTATGGTTAACCATGTTATTCCTAGCTCCTTAATAGTCCCCCTTCTTCCATTTTAGCTTCAAATTCAAGTTTAAGCCAAAAAGAACCCAATTATTTAAGGTGATAATTTATAGAAAATACAGTGATATGATCACATATTCCTAACCCTCATCTCATTTTAATTTCTACTCAAAGAAATGATTAAGGGAAAAAACAAAAGACGAAAGGAGAGATACAAAGGTTGGAATCGCTGTATCAGCTGTTTGGAAACAGTATAAAGTATCATTCATGGACCATGACCTTAGAGGGTTTCTGCGAGATTTAATACCAGAGGAACCTAATAGAAGAAGGAAAACAATGGATGATTCAGAATCACTCAGTCTGATTTAGATAAGGTTGAGGCAAAATCCCACCAAAATGACCTCATCTGTGAGAATCAGGAATGGAGGTGAGATAGGACAGCAGCAAGGGCTTCACATGCTTACACAGCGTTCTTAAATAGTTGCCTGAGAGATCTGAGACACAGTGCAGTCACTCCCAGCAGCTTTAGCTGGAACACAGAAATGGTAAGAAGGCTACATGTTGTCCCCGGAATCCTTGCCAGCTAAGCTGAAAAACACATCTGTGAAAGGCTGGCCTGGAGTGTGAATCATGCAGTAACAAAGGCTGAGGTGAGCCCAGGCTGCACACAGAGGATCTTTCTCTTGACACACCTAAGAGACTGGTCCCTTCCTTTGCCTCTGATGCTGTAGAATCCTAGATTTGGAGTCTATTTTTCAACAGCCCGCGCATCCAGGGCTCAAATGCTCTCCATGTGAACAATGAGTGCTTTGACGAAACTTACCCAGGTGAATCCAAGTAAAGTTGCAGTCCAATATTTCCCTTACCTCATCCAAAAAAGAGAGGGGAAAAAGAACCCAAAGCAAAATAAACATCAAAACATAGAAACTAGGTATGAGACAAATGCCAAGGTTTATAGCGGATTACATAAGAATGGAGTTATAAACTGAATATTTGTGTCTCCAAAGTCACTTTTTAACAAAATATTTGAATTTTTATTTTTATGTTTTTATTTTATTTTAGAGGTGGTGTCTTAATGTGTTGCCCAGGCTTGTCTCAAAATCCTGGCCTCAAGCAATCCCACCTTGATATCCCCAAGTGCTGAGATTACAGGCATAAACCACAGTGCCTGGTTGAAATGTTTGATTTTTTTTTTTTTTCGGAGTTGTAGTCTCACTCTGTTGCCCAGGTTGAAGTGCAGTGGCATGTTCACAGTCACCTCAGCCTTGACCTGCTGGGCTCAGGTGATCCCTCCGCCTCAGCCTTCCAAGTAGCTGGAACCACAGGCGTGTGCCACCACGCCCAGCTAATTTTTTTTATTTATTGTAGAGATGAGGTCTTGTTATGCTGCCCAGGCTGGTCTCAAACCCCTGGACTCAGGCA
Source organism: Cephalopachus bancanus (assembly GCA_027257055.1). Lineage (NCBI taxonomy): Eukaryota > Metazoa > Chordata > Mammalia > Primates > Tarsiidae > Cephalopachus > Cephalopachus bancanus. The sequence goes on along the minus strand of JAPVLO010000210.1, from coordinate 9,241,890 downwards.
ATCCTCTCACCTCTGCCTCCCAAAATGCTGGAATTATAGGCTTTAGCCACCGTGTCCAGACAATGTTTGAATTTTAAACTGGGTTGCTACTTGAATTTTCTTTTTTTTTAATGTAAAAGATTTTATTTTTATTTTAAAATTGTGAGGTACAGTTAAGGGTTATGTATACAAATATGCATTGTGCAGGTACCCTTGTTGATGAGGTATGACCCCCCCCATCCCCAGACAGATATTGACTACCGTTAATCCCACCACCCTTCCCCTCCCTGCATCCCCAGAGTTTCCCACCACTGTCAATCCTTTTCTTATAGTATTACGATAGTTGTTCAAGGTCCACTTATGAGTGAGAACATGTGATACTCAGATCTTTGTTTCTGTGAGAGATCACTCAGTATTATAAACTCTAATTCCATTCAGGTTGCTGCGAAATTCATGATTTTGTTCTTTTTTATGGTTGTGTAATATTCCATTGTGTATATGTGCCACATTTTTTTAATACAATCCTCTTTTGATGGACAGCATCCTTGGTTTCATGATCTCACTATTGTGAACAATGCTGCAATAAACATACGTGTGCAGGTATTTTTTTATAGAGCGGAATTTTCTTTATTTTGTTGTGAAAGTGAGATATGAATAATTATTTTTAGAAAATCATTTCAAATAAAACTGTATTTTGAGCTAAGACAATTTCAAAATCCATGATATATTCATACTTGATTTAATACTCAGTCCTGGCTACGGTTGTATCGCATGCAACAAAAAGCATGGGTACCATTAAATTAACATCTTTGAAAAAGAATCTAGTTTCATCAACTAAATACAGTATTCAGATACATAATTTATAGTACATTATTCCATGTTTTCTATGTAGACTTTGAAAATTATTTTGAAAAACATATTTAATGTCATGAGAAAATTGTCAGACATGTGGTCAAATGGAAAATATAGATTATGAATCACTAAACTCCCATAAAAATAAATCGAACATATATAGATATGTACATAAATAATTTATGAATGCTGTACTCTTTGCTGGGTGATGAGATTAAACTGATGTTTAGGTTTTTCTTTTATCATTACATAAATAAATGCTATATTTTCAAAATAAGGTATTTTATGTAATTTCACTCGTTTACATTGTATTTATTATTGGGTACTGCTGATTTTGAAATGGTGAACATAATTTTCTCTTTATTTCATGCAAGAGTAGCTTCCTATGATCCTATTACTATTGTTTATCTATGTCTGAATGTCTTTTAAAATACCATAATTTTGCTGGCCAGGAATCTTGTCGACTGAATTTCTTTTTGTGCGGTTAACTTTTTTTTTTCACAAAAATAAAGTAATAAGACAGTTGAGTAAACATGCCCTGAAGGAAACTGTTGTTCAGCCCAGTAGGTAGTGAATACTTTGATTGTGTAATCAATTATTTTGCACAAAATTAATTCAATTGAAATAGAGATTCACAGTAAACTGAGTGGCAGATTGCACTTTAGAATGCACTGCATTTATTTAGGACTTTCGTTTGGTTATCTCCTATCCAAATTTCCTGTGGACAACTTTCTCTAGTTGTCACTCATAATATGGCAGTATCAACATTCAATTTAATCTGCAGTAGGAATAAACTACTTATAAGTCAGTCCTCCAAAGATATCTTGCTGCATAACATTCTTGAAGGAGGAAGTATAAACAACTAATTGAACATTCTAGTCTTTTTTTTTTTTTTTTTTTGAGTTGGAGTCTTACTCTGTCGCCCAGACTGGAGTGCAGTGGCGGCTCCGGCCACTGCAGTCTCGACCCGCTGGGCTCCGGTGATCCTTCCGCCTCAGCCTTCCCAGTAGCCGGAATTACAGGCGCGCGCTACCATGCCCAGCTAGTTTTTTTTATTTTAGGGTAGAGATGAGGTCTCGCCTGCCCAGGCGGGTCTCGAACCTGCGGGTTCAGGCAATCCACTCACCTCAGCCTCCCAAAGGCGTGGGATTACAGGCTGAGCCACGGAGCCCGGCTCATTCTAGTCTTATGTATACATCGACATCTGCATTTTTAAATAGTCTGCATAAAATTTAGGAATGAGGACTTAATAATTGATTTTCAGTATCTGTAGGGAGAAAAAACTTTCTCAAACATGGGACTACAATTTTCCTCTTGAATTAAAAGCATGTAGAACAAGGTATGTGAAAAAAATAATAATTAGAAGGATTAAGTAAAATCGCACATCAACTTATAGTCATCTATTTTATAATATTAAATGTATATTTCTTAAAGTGGCTCAGGAGAACTATCAGTAAAGGCATTTTTCATGAGAGTCAATTTTGGTTAAGAATGAAAAAAAGCAGATCTATTTTATTTTATCTTATTTTTTTTTGAGTTGGGTCTCGCTCTGTTGTCCAGGCTGGGGTGCAGTGGCAGGATCATGGCTCATAACAGCCTTGACCTCCTGGGATCAGGTGATTCTTCCACCTCAGCCTCCCATGTAGCTGGAACTACAGATGTGTGCCGCCATGCCCTGCTAAGTTTTTAAGAAAATTTTTGGAGAGAAGAAGTCTTGCTATGTTGTCTAGGTTGCTCTCGAACTCCTGGGCTCAAGCAATCATTCTTCCTTGGTCTCCCAAAGTGTGGGGAAAACAGGCATGAGCCACCATGACTGGCCAGCAAATCACATTTTAGATCTTTGGAGTAGCTCAGTCACTAATCACTTTTTTTAAGTGGTGATCCAAGAAGGCCCTTCCTTTTAATTTAGAATGTGCTTCTAGTGTTTATATTTTCTCCCAATAATTTAACTTGAACATATATTGTTCATAAAAAGCCATGTGTGGGGTAAATGACTAAATTGTATATGTTCAGATATTAAAGTAAGACTTTTTTTAAAAAACCCTTCTCATAAATGTATAATCGAGATGTAAATATTGAGTGGAAAATAAAATTGATTTTGATGTATAGGAAGCATTACAAATCCATATTTCAACTGAAAGCATCTTTAAACCATCATGTTCTTGACTTTATTTATAATGATGGGCATTAAAAGACAAAAACGAGCCAGATAGACTCTACAGAGCTGCCTGAGGAAGAAAGCCTCTTGCCTGTGGGCAGACCAGACACAGAATGAACCATGAGCAGAAATATCTGCGCAAAAGTTAATCAACAACAGTGCACTTGACTGATTTCTGAACAATGTGCGCTTTCTTTCAGTGGTATCTAGTGACTTCTATCTTTATAATAGTTTGTGAGTCCAGAAAACATAAGCTACATGATTGTCTTGGAAAACTACATTTTCAACCTTCACCTCAAATTCAACTTCATCTGGGAAACCTGCCATAATTGATAGGAAAAGAAGAACAAATTATTTCCTATCCATAGAGCAATAAAGAGAATTTTTAGCCTATCTTCCCAAATGAACCATGAACCATTAAAAATAAGCCACACTTAAAGCACTCTTTTCCAAGTGATCAATTTTCCATAAATTATAAGTTTGAAAATAACAGAGATTGTGTCAGTTAAGAATACTTATAACAGATGAATGGAAGAAGGTAAAAAACCACAACTGATGAATAGGTAACCTGATTGGTCCACCCAGATTCCTAACACTCGTGTACCAATATTTGTATATTTCCAATTATGTTCTGAGTTTCATTGTCATGGCCCTCTAAAAATAAAAGTAGTAACGATTGAATTTAATGAAAATTATAAATACAGTATATACCAAGTGGCCCTTTTAAGGGAGTTGTCTGGTTAGATTTTCAGTTACCTTTTCTCCACTTTAACCTATAGAGCAACAAAATAAAAAGAGAGCTAAGAGGAGAGAGGTCATTTGGTTTAAAAATAACTGGGGGAGTTACGGATGAATTCATGCAATTTCTCTCACTTTAATTCTTGCTTCCTAAGTGGTCCCCTTTCAATTTCTTTATCTTGTGTCAACAGGCTATAAGATTGCTGCAAAGGAATACATCATTTTCTTGGTTGACAAACCAAAAATAGTTTGCTTAAAGAACGAAGAAGGAACTGGATTTTCATATTGCTGCTCTTTCATTCTGTTTCGGTCCTTCATGCTGATAGCATCAAAGTTAAAGCCATCCTATTCAGCGAGTTTTTGATACCCTGATTGACTGAACACAAATAAAAAGTTGCTGAGGAGAAAACTGCCATTTTTTTTCACTTTCCAGACATGTCAGGTGATTTGGGGGACCCAAGACACATCTAAGGGAAGTATATACAAATGCTTTAAGGAAGATTCCCACCTTGTTATCAATAGCTGGAGAAAGACAATAGCTGACAAGGGTAATGGAAGGACAGTGATCTATTCAACAGAAAAACAGATCTCTAAAAGAAAAAAGAGAAAGGACATGGAAAACAAAAAATGATCTGGGAAACATAATGTGTGGAAAAAGATTACTCCAGAGATAACATAGCAGCACAATTGGCAGAAGGAGATTTGAATTTGTGTTAAAAATATATAGCCTACTATTACAGGCAACTTCCTGCTTATAATTATTTTTGCCTCTTTTATTTTCCTCTGTATTGATATATGCATCCTGCTATGCATATTCTCATACATTATGTTCCAACACTTTATACATTTCCAAAGTTAAAGATTATCAGATCAAAAGTCTGTTGTCTACTGAGGTCAAAACAAAATATTTAATGACTGGATGGTCAGCTGAAAATAGAAAGTAGGGGTTAAACACAGGGAAAAGAAAGGGAAGGAAGCTTTTGTGGCGCTAAGAGGAACATGGAGTGATTTGATTAAATTGTACAAATGTTGTCTATTATGTGAAGATTAAAAAACCTGTGAGGAAAACTTTGTAGTTGAGTAGAATACTTTGCATTGACTAGAGCATACTCTTTCGGGTTATCCAGTTCTGATCTCAAGGGACTTATATGAAAAGTAATTCTTATATAAAAACGACACATCTGTCAGATGGAGCGTCAATTAACTTCCTTTTCTCTCCAAGGAAAAAGGCAGTTTCTATTTGTCAATTCATTTCACCAGTCCTTTATACACATTTGTTACTCTTTGACTTCTACTTTGAACCCATTATAACACCTGCCTGGTGCCTTCATTATGACTTAAGTAAAATCTTTAACACAAATTCGTCTGTGTGATGTTTATAATTTTATAATTTAAAAAGTATTATTTTCAACAAAGTTAATATGTAAAAACAATTAGAAACTTGCTTTGGGTAAAAGTTGTGAATACATGTTGCAATTGTTGCTAATGTTACGAGACAGCACTTTCAATTCTAAGTGCTGGGATACAATCATGATTAAAACTGAAGAAGGTCAGAGTGCAGTGGGAGAATCAAGTAAATAAATAGCTCCAGTCGATTGTGTTAAGAAATGTAATGAGATAAGTACAAGGTCCGATAGAAACATGGATAGAACAGCAATTGACTCTGCCTTGGAATCAAGAGAAAAATGTGTTGGAGGGGGACAACATTTGAGAGTTAGATAAGAAAAGGAATTAGCCAATCACATTATTTACCCTAGCCATCCCTGATGAATGACTATAATCAGAAATTGTCATATTAAACACAGAACCAAGACATAGACAAGGTAAACTCTCTTTTACTCAATCAGAACGAAAATGAGCTTGAACATAAGGTCATATTTACCTGTACTAGGAAGTCAGCAAAGATACAAAGTGTAATGTTCTCTATTTAACCTGTGTAGATTTAGCTGCGGTTGAGATTAATGATAGCCAAGGAAAAAGAAGAGAGATAATTTCAAAATAGAACAAGGAAACTTATAATGCAAGGTTACGTTTAGTTCAAAATTTAATGCCAACTTTTAAAAGTAATCACATACAAGAGAAAAATACAATTTTGTAGCACTGTGTCTCTGTTCAGTGTCCTTTTATACCTGTTCATAACCTCAGAAAGAAGATCTTGTGAATTCATTTGGGGAAGGGAATATTAACACTCTTTTATAGCTGAAGACTCTTATACCCAGAGAGGTTTTTATATTAAAATCTGCGATAATAATGATACATGTTTTATGTCTATGGGGTTGATAGTTTCCAAAGTGATTTCTACATATAGTTTCCTTTAATTCTCTAACCACAAGTGAAAAAAGAGGTTTTATTTTCCACATTTGATAGATGAGAAGCTGAGTCTTAGAGAAAGAAAGCTTCTTACACTGAGTTAAACAGTTAATCTACTACTCTGGTTCTGCATCCTGTGCTTTTTCTATTACAAATTACCTCTCAGTAAAAAAAATAAATAAATAAACCCTATGTTTTGGAGATGCTCAATTTCAGCTTGTGTTCTACGCATACCCCCTACTTCGAGGGGTGCACCCTGGAAGGGGGCAGCAACCATCTAGAAGGGATGCTCACTCTTGTTATTTACACCAAGGCACTGTTCTGGCAGTGGCAGTGATGACAGGGTATACAAACAGTAGCAAGAACATGGGAAAGAGTGATCAAGTAGGTGAGGTTCACCTTCAGGCATCCACTCTTCCATGTTCTACACCACTGGTGTTCCTCTTGTCCTCACTGCCACCTCTGCTCTAGTGACCTCTACCTCTCCTAAGAACAGTCATCTTCAAAGGGTAGCTCAAACAACATATGTGACATCATAGGACCATTTTGGGGGACTGCTGCCTTGTTGAATACAGGGTAAAGAGGAGAAATTCCAAAGGAAAAAAAAAAAGAGGCTTTGTTTATAAAGTTTCCACGACACCAGAGGTTTTGTTTGTTCAGCGAGAATGTGATATTTTAGGAGTTTATGTCACTCCCTCCATGGTTCCCATTTCCCATTCATTCTTTAGTGTGACTCATAATCTTGAAAAGACTCCATCCTGAGGGAGAATCTGGAATAGCCAAGGTTTAGGTTTTGAAGCTTCTGGATAAAGGCTTCAAAGGAATAAAAGTCATGGAGAACAAAGTATGGTGTCTTTCCATTCTTATTGTTTTAGGCCATGCTTCCTGGTTGGCAAATTACTGAGACTCTGCTATTTTAGGGTCATTATAAGCTCTCTTCTCTTTATCTCTAGCTCTTCATCTATTTCCCTTCTAGAAGGTTTGTTTTTTTTCATTGTAGTCCGCAGGACCAAGGGCTGCTTCTCTGAATGAGTGGCCTCAAGTGTGCATCCTAGGACAGCATTACTGGGGAAACTGGATCAATGATCACTCTCGTTGCCCATTCTCCTAGATTCCTTTCATCTTCTCATGACTGCATTGCGATCTTTCCTTGCATCAGATGCTTTGGTGTGCTCTTAGAAGTACCAAAGTGGATTTTTTCAAACTTAATGGAGGGGATGCCACATGGTTGAGCCTAGTCTATTAGACTTCTGATCTGGAGCTAGGAGTTAAAGTTCAAACTAATAATAAGAGAGACATTGGCTCTGCTCTGTCAACCACAGTGTGATATTTATTCCCCTGCTCTGCAGGGATACAATGTGGGATTTTCCTCAATTGCTTCTATTTCTGAGGTATATTTTTTGACTATGAATAAAGAAAGAAACAAATTAGGAGTTCTTATCTCTTAAATGGGAAAGATCCTGATTAGGAATTAATTCTTTTGATTCCTAACACTTGGATTGAAATCTCAGCTTCTCACCTGATGATCTGGGAGCCATCTCTGTTTCTTCCTCTTTAAAATGAGAAACATGGAAACGATTTTATAGAGTACTTTTGGGCTTAAATAAGAAAATACAAGTAAAATCCTAATAGTACATGACACACAGTACCACTCAATAAGCATTACTTATTAATAAAACAATTCCTGTTACCATTTCTCATAAACAGTGTTAAATCTTTTGAATTTTGGGAATAGTACATTGTTGTGTTGATTAATTGGATAGAGCCACCCTCCCCCAGGAAATCTATTAGCAAGATGTCAGTATCTTCCAGTTGACATAAGTCTATTCTTTGGTCAAATTTTATAGCATTCCACTGTTTCTGCCACAGAAACAGAGTAATGTCAGACTCCATGCACTACTAAACTTGGAAACATGATTTAGGCATGGTGTTTTCTGATTGGACCCCGCAGAAGTAGAGTCTGTCAATAAATACTAAGATGCTACAATGGCAGGATGTGCATCCATATTTCAATTTGTGTGTGTGTGTGTGTGTGACTTGGGGTCTCACTCTTTCACCCAGGTTGAAATGCAATAGTACAATCAGCTCACCACAGCCTTTACCTCCAGAGATGAGGTGATCTGTCTGCCTCAGCCTCCCAAGTGACTAGGATCACAAGTGTGCAACAACACACCCAGCTAATTTTTAATTTTTTGTAAAGACAAGGTCTCACTGCTATGTTGCCTAGATTGGTCTCGAACTCCTGGGCTCAAGTCATCCTCCCGCCTGGACATTGTCGGTTTTCCAAAGTGCTGGGATTATAGGCATGAGCCACTGCGCCTGTCATCATATTTCACTTTTAACATGGAAAACACATTCTGCAGGAGATCTTTTTTTTTTTTCCCCATCTACTAGATAAGTCAGGATGATAGTTACAATGACAAAGAAAAAATTTACGGGTGTTATAACTTATTGGCTGTTAGCCTTCTGACTTCAGAGAATCCAGAATGGATATTCTTTTGAGTCCTCCAAGTTCCCTGAAGTGATGCTGGATTACTTCTTCTCAAGTCAAAACTAGAATCAGAAAATGGTACAACCACAAGCTATTAAATCAGGAAGTGATGTGGAGAAGTGGCTTGCCAAAATCCTAACACAACTAAAAGACATGTGGAAAGGGCTTCACAAAGCAACTTCCCACCCTCTACTGCAATTATTTCAACAATGCTTGGATGCATCATTTACTTGAAAACACTAAATTCTTTGCTCAAGTCTATGCATGTTTATTAGTAGATCTGAAACTCAGTGGAAGGCCCTCTGACTAAAAATTGGAACATAAGTCTCAGATAATTATGAGATAGTTTATCATGGTAATCAAAGAAAAATAAAGGAGAACATCATATGAATACTAAGATACCATAAGGAAGACAAAGAGTTTAGTAATTTAGAGAGGAATTGGTAGACCTCTACTTCGGCATAAATATTCACAGAACAATAAAGTCTACCCTGCCAGCTATATAGGACAAGAGAAAAACACAGTGAATGCTTCTGAATTGTATACAAAACTTTCTTAAGCTGAGAAGACCAGCTAAAGATAATTTCAGTGGCTATTATGATCTCATACAGAGAAATGTCATAATGCAAACTGGTGACAGAATCAGGCATACAGAGCTAAACATTCTACAGATACACAGCAGACAGGCACTGCAGTTTTCAGAGTTACACTTATTTATTATGCCAACAACATTTGTCATAGGAAATCAAGTCAAAACATTGTAATAAGCTAGTTTCCAATATGAAATAGACTTTCAAACCCCAGAGAATTCTTGAGGAAAAGCAACTAAACTCCAAACTAAAATTCTTAACTAGCTTAGCCTATCACCCACTCATGTTTCTGTATCAGATCTGGGTCATAAATTTCATTACTTTCCAGTTTTCTCCATTATATTGTTCCATTTCAGAAAGAAAGTCAACTCTTATTTATCTAAGCATACAAACTTGGAGGCAGGCAGAACACTTGAAATATAAATGTCCACATTTAGAGAAATGGAGTTTTCCTACTCAAAAAAACAACAACAAAAAAACCAAAAACGAGCGCTTTACCGAGTTAGAAAAGAAGATCATGTACACGGATTTTGGTACAATACTCCACCAATGGTATAATTATGTCCCCACATTTTTTTAAAATGTAGATCAAGTTTAAAAACTAACAAGCAAAATAGCCACAACAACAACCTCTTACTTTACAAAACAGAGGTCATAGGCTGTCGCTTTATACATTAAATTAAATGCTAACCCCTAGAGACCAGAAATATATGGAAATGGAGCAAAGTAGTTGCAGAATGTTAATAGTCAATCCCAGGATACATTTACTTGCACATACTCCATGCAAAATACTCTGCTAGAAAACACAGTGATCCAAAGATAGAAAGACATATATCCATCTTTTAAGAGTATAGAATATTAGGATGGCTGTGTATGTTTGTGAGTGTGTGTATATCATATTCAATTATGTATCTATGGCACAAGGTAAGCTATGCTAAGTCTTCTAGTAACTATCAGAGGATAAAGCATTTCATGCAAGAAAAACTGTTTCATGAATAATAATTTTTCTGCTGCTAATGATCAGCCTTTGGTTGAATACTTGTTGGGGGCCCTCTAGAGACCTCCAAATTCCCTCTTCTGCAACTCTTTTACCTCTATTATTTTGCCAGACACTAAGGATTCTCATGTCCCGCTTGTCTCTTAAATTCAAAGAGTTCCTTTTTCTTAGCGTGGGATCTTCCTGCACTGCTTCTTGCAGACACATCTGAGGCATATAACTAGAGCAAACATAGGACTCATCTTATTTGTTTCCTAGCTCTCAAGGATCACTGTCTAGCATTGCTTAATGTCCAGTATCTTGAAAACCATAATTTCATATACTTTGTCTGGTTTTTTTTGGTTGCTTTGGGTGAAGGGTGAATCCTGTCTCTGCTACTTTATCTTGATGGAAAGTGAAGTCTTCATTAATTATTACTACTCTGAAAAAATTACTCATCTTCCAGTAAGAAAATCAGGACGTTGGCAGTATGAAATAACTCGAAGTCTGGATTAGTACTTATACTCAAATCTTTAGACAGGTAAGATTCAAGGACGCCTTGCTGAATGAAGTGAATGGATTATGCCGTTTACTCTAGGTTTAAACACTGATCCCTTGATAGTCTCTATATTGTTCATTGTTCTTTGACCCTTATCACCATTCGTGTGGTTGGATACCTCAGAAGTGAGTTATGGGTTGGCAAAAGTTGCTTCTGGCTGCTTTTGCAGTACAATGGCAGACACGAGTAGATGGCACAGAGGTTGTTTGGTCCTCAAAGTCTAAAATATTTATTATTTGACCCTTTACAGAAACACTTTACCAATACCTGGAAAAGAGTAATCAAAAACTTATTCAGATTGTCTTTGTTCTAAACATTTTAGTTTCATCTGCCTTAAGATGAATTGGATTTTGATAAATTAATTGTGGGCAATATCTAGACATTAAGAAGCTATGTCGAATGTTGGTATGAGAAATCCCTGGTTGTCATGCAGAACTTTCTTTGTTTTGTTTATCCCTGGAACTTTTGATGGGACTACCAGGGGCGAGGGCTAGAGAGGGAAAAGAGACCATAGTAGGTGAAAAGTTGATGATTCCGAGGTTACCAGCCTTTCCAAAGTGTCTTCCATTTCATCATAATCTGGTACATTTTATCAATCAATATGAATTTAGCAACAGCAAGCTGAGACCCAGGAGTCAAAGTGCTGATTGAGGATAACAAAACTCAAACCGCTGAGAAGAATCCCTATTGCTACAAGACTGTAAGAAAGTCACAAATACAACTTGTGTGACTCACTAAAATGTTAGTGGAATAGTAATGGTTTATATGGGCCATAGCAAACATTCCTGAAACCTTAGGAATGCTAGTATGACAAAGCCCCATTTATGTTTAGGAGAGGATTTTTTTCTCTGAGTCTATAATAGTAATCCATATGAACCAAAATTGGGATTTATATTGAGGAAGGGAGAAATCTCACTAGGAACTAAAAATTATAAAAGGTCCTCTTAAGAGGATTTAGTTTTATCAAATGGTTGATGAGGAATTCATATGTAGGCCAGAGGTTAGTTCACTTCAAAGTAATCAGAGATTACTTTGTAAGCTTGTAGCTTATTGAATCAGACTTTGTTAAATTACCTGATCTTTTTTTTTATACTCATAAAAGAGAAGGAACTGTATTCTCAGATCAGAGGTAATAAACGCCTGCATTCTTATGAAAGGAAGTCAGGACTCAGAGACGAATGAAAGAAAGCCTTAGCAAAAACTGAGAATCAGGTACACCACTACGGTCACTAAATAGTGCCAGAATATGAGTAGTCTGCCTTTCCAACAGTTTTAGTTATCTTCTTGTAATTGTGAACAAGATATTTTTGGTATTCTTTTAAAAAAAAGATCATTCATTACTAGTATAGGCAAACGTTTCCACCTCATCTATTTTCTATCTAGACTTGTTTTATTAATTCTACATGATTTCCTTTGGTTTGACTAAGCAAGTTTATTCCATTATCAAAAAATGATAATTTTACATTTTTCCCTGATGTTTAAGGCCTTTCTTTATTTCCTTACCTTACTCTAGAGCAGGATTTCTCAGCCCAATCTTCTTGCCATTCTTGTGGCTAATTCTTTGTTGTGGGTTACTGTCTTGTGCCTTGGTAGAATGTTTAGCAGCCTCACAGACTCTACCCAGTAGATGCATTGGCATCTATCTCCCAAGCATGAAAACCAAATTGTCCCTAGACGCTGCCAAATGTCCCCCAGTTAAGAACCACAGTTTTAGTATGATTCAGATTTAAACGTTAAATTTAAGCAATTATAGACATTGATAGAAGAATATTTTAATACTCTTTTAGTGGGTAAGACTGCATTAAAAGCTATAAAATAGAATATTGCTAGATTTTACACAAATAAAGTAACTTCTATATCCCAGATAGCCATCTAAGGTAAAATGTATATGGCTTTGACATATCTGGCAGATGTACCATGATATACTTAATGTCCAGAGATCTTACTTATAGTAATATTAAGATGGATAAATATATGAATAGACAATAATCAGTAACCATATGAAAAGATGCCCAAATCCACTATTTAATTTTTTTTTGAGTTGGAGTCTCACTCCGTCGCCCAGATTGGAGTGCAGTGGCCGCTCCTGGCCACTGCAGCCTCAACCTGCTGGGCTCCGGCGATCCTTCCGCCTCAGCTTTCCAAGTAGCTGGAACTACAGGCATGCGCTACCACGCCCAGCTAATTTTTGATTTATAGTAGAGATGAGGTCTCGCCAAGTTGCCCAGGTGGGTCTCGAACCCACGGGCTCAGGCAATCCACTCACCTCAGCTTCCCAAGGCGTGGGATTACAGGCTGAGCCACTGAGCCCGGCTTCCAAATCCACTATTAAATAAATAAATTAAATTTGTGAAAACTTTTTTTACTTTTAAAAATTTTAATTGAAAAATAAAAATAATATACATTTATCAAGTACAATATGTCATTTTGAATTATGTATATAGCAGGCCCTTTGTATCTGTGGATTTGTCATCCATGAATCAATCAACTGTATATTGAAAATAACTTTTTAAAAAGTTTAAATTGAAAAATGTGAAAAAGAAAAAAAGAAAAATGTGCAAATTATTGTTATTTGTCCATAAACAATACAGTATAACAACTATTTACATGGAAATTATACTGCATTTGTTATTAGAAATAATCTAGAGATGATTTAAAATATGTGAGAGGATGTGTGTAACTGATATGCAAATACTATACCTTTTATATAAGGGACATGAACATTCAAGGAATTTGGTATTCACAGAGAATTTTAGAAACAATCCTGGGCAACCCCTTTGAGTCCCCTCCCACTGTGGGAGATTTTCCGTCCTCTCAATAAATCCTGCTTAAAAAAAAAAAAGGAAAGAAAGAAACAATCCCCCATGGATAACTGAGGACAACTGTACATTGTGAAATGGCTAAATTGAATTAATTAACATAAGCATTGTATCACTTTTTATTTTTGTGGTGAGAATGCTCTTTGCAATTTTCAAGAATATAATACATTGTTATTAACTATAGTTACCATCTTGTACTATAAATCTCTTGAACTTATTGCTTTTACCTAACTAAAATTTTGTATCCTTTGACCAACATCTCCTTAACCCATACCTTCTCAATTCCCAGTTCCTGGTAACCAACATTCTACTCTCTATTTGTTTGAATTCAATTTTTTTTTTTTAGCCTACACATATAAGTGAATTCATGTAGAATTTATCTTTCTGTGCTTGACTTATTTAACTTAACATGTGTCCTCCCAGTTCATCAGTGTTGCCACATGTGACAAGATTTTCTTCTGTTTTAAGGCTGAATAGTAGTGTGTGTGTGTGTGTGTGTGTGTGTGTGTGTGTGTGTGTGTGTCTGTGTGTCTGTTTGTATGTATCTTTTTTAAATTCATGCATCCATTGACAGGCACTTAGGTGGATTCCATATCTTGGCTATTATGAATAATGCTGCAATTAATATGGAAGTGCAAATGTGTTTTGACATACTGATTTCATTTTTTTTGATACTCATTTTATGAGCCATCATTCCTGTGGTACCAAAGTCAGATAAGGGCAATAAGAAAAGAAAATCAGAAAAGCAAATTACAGAGCAATATCCCTGATGAGCACAGATGCAAACATTTTCAGGAAATCTTAACAAACCAGATGCTATAGCACATTAAAAGAATCATTCACCATGATCAAGTGGAATTTATCCCTAGGATACAAGGATGTGTTAACACACCAAAATCTATAAATGTGATATACCACATTAATAGAATGAAAGATGGTCACCATAGGATAGAATCGATAAATGCAGAAAAAGCATTGGGCAAAATTCAACATCTTTTCATGATGAAACCTCTCAAGAAATTAGAAATAGAAGGAATGTACCTCAACAGAATAAAGGTAATAAGTGTCTCAGTGGTGAAAAGGTGAAAGCTTTTCCTCCAAGATCAGAAAGAAGAAAATTATGCCCACTATTACCACTACTATTCAACGTAGTAGAATTCCTAGTTAGAACAATTAGGCAAGAGAAAAAATAAAATGTATTTAAATTGGAGAGGAATAAAGTAAATTATCTCTATTTGAAGATGACATGACTTTTACATAGAAAATCATCAAGACCCCATCAAATAACTGTTAGAACTAATGTGCAAAATTAGAAAGGTTGTAGAATATAAGATCAACATACAGAATTCTATAGCATTTCTATACAATAACACCAATCTATCTGAATAAGAACTCAAGAAAACAATCCAATTTAAAACATTTGCAAAATATAATTTTTTAAATAAATTTAACTAAGTAGCTAAGAGACCTGTATACTGAATGCTATAAAACATAGATTAAAATAGAAAATAGAAAATAAAACCAAATAAATTGAAAACATATCTGTTTATAGATTAGAAAAATAAATATTGTAAAAATTTCTATATTACCCAAAGTGATCTACAGATTCAATGGAATATATTAAAATTCCAATGACATTTTTCTCAGAAATAGAAAAAACAATCATAAAATTTACATGGAACCACAAAAGATCCCAAATAGTCAAAGCAACCCAGAGCAAAAGGATAAAGCTGGAGACATCACACTACCAGTCTTTAAAATATACTGCAAAGCTACAGTAGTCAAAATAGCATGATATTGGCAATATAAACAAACATATAGACCAATGGAACTAAACAGAGAACCCAGAAATAAATCCGTGCATTTGCAGTCAATCGATCTTTCATAAAGTCACCACAAACACAGAATGGAGGAAAGACAAACTCTTCAATAAATGGTGCTGGGAAAATTGGATATTCAAACACAGAAGAATGAAATTATACTTTTATATTAGGCCATATAAAAAAATAAACTTAAAATTATTAAAAACCAGATACCGAAAAGTTACTAGCAGAAAACATAAGAGAAAAGGTCAGTGACATTGCTCTGGGTAATAATTTTTTTTTTGAATCTGAATCACAAAACACAAGCAACAAAAGCAAAAGTAGACAAGTGAATGTCAAATGGAAAAGCTTCTGCACAGCCAGGATAAAGGTGAAGAGAGGGCCTACAAAACAGGTGAAAATATTTGCAGAACATATCTGATAAAGGGCTAATATCAAAATTATATAACAGACTCAAACTCAATGGTAAAACAAACAAAAGTGATCTGACTAAAAAATGAGTGAGGGATCTGAATACACATTTCTGAAAAGACCTACAAATAGCCAACACATTTGCAAAATGTTCAACATCACTAATTGTTAGCAAAATGCAAATTAAAATCACAGTGAGAGAGCACCTTATACTTGTTCAAATGGCTATTATCAAAAAGAGAAAATATAATAAGTGTTGGTGAGGTTGTAGAGAAAAGGGAATCCTTGCACACAGTTGATGGGAATGTAAATCAGTATGCCCATTATGAAAAACACTGTGGAAGTTACTAAAAAAATTAATTATAGAACTACTATATGATTCATCAATATCACTAATGGGTCCATATACATAGGAAATAAAATCAGTGAAAAGTTTCTTAAAGGGAGTGTGCAGAAAAAGGTTAACATAGCAGGTCTAAAAATACTATCCTCAGAAAAGCCGGCTTGCATGGTTAATTCTTAGCTGGTATCTGGGAACTTGAATGTTGCAAAAGTTTCCAACATTGTGGCCGATAACAGTGGTTCACTGTTCATAAAATATTTGTAAAAACAATATGTTTAGTACTATGCCAAAACATGCCTTTCCTCTAGGAATCTGGAATTTGAGTATATATTATATAGAGGGTACCTACATGACCAGCCCTCAATAAAAAGCTTGAACATTGAGTCTTTAATGAGCTTTCCTTGTAGACATTTAACATATGTTTCACAACTCATTGCTTGAATATTTAAGCACTTTCTGTGTACCATTTGGAGAGGGCTCTCGGAACCAGGCACCTGATTTCTTTCAACTTTGCCCCATGTGCCCTTTTCCTTTTTTTTTTTTTTTTAATTTTGCTCTGTATGCTTCTTATATAATAAATCATGGCTATGAGTCCCACTACATCCTGAGCCCAAGTCCTCCTAGTAAATAAACCTGGAGATCGTCTTGGGCACCCCTGACACAGGGTATAATACCTTTTGTTAATGATATTAAATAGAAACAGGCATCCTATTGTGAGAATTTTAATTGGTTCATTATTTCTGGAGAATCCTTTGGCCCTATGTATCAAAATTTATTATGTATAAAGCTTTTGGTTTAATAATTACATTATTTTAAATTTTGCATAGGAAAAAGAACATAAGAACATACACACATAAAAAAAACTTTGCGATGTTATTCATGAATATGAAACACTGAAGACTATTTGTCAATAAAAAGCTGGACAAATAAGTTATGAAATATTCTATCACCCATACTGTCTTGTTTTGTGGAGTGTCTATTATAATTGGTTTATGCTCTTGTTTATGCCTTGTTTGAATATCTTATTATTTTCTAAAATAAAAAAGAATATTTGATCATTTTCACTGAATACATCCATATAAAATACTATGCATAGATACACGATCTCATTATGATATGAAAACTTGTTAAATAGATAAGCACTTACTAAACCACATATTATTTGGTGTGTTAGAATTTTTTTTTTAAGCCTACAGTCAAATAATCTAGGTGAATGCAGAAAATCTTATCACCAAGGAGCAGAACTTTGATAATTTTATAAATATTTGAGTTGCCTGTAATTTATAATGTCAAAAGTAAATAGGAACCTGTTGTCATAAGGAAAGGGTTTACCACATCTTTTTTTTTTTTTTTGCCTAACAAAGGCAATTCTTCTCAAAACCTATGAAAAGAGCTAGTTAAATATTTAAAGATTAGAAGACTAATGGGAGAAAATAAATTCAAGGTCCTAACCTCTTCCTTTTGAGTTTTAATGTTCTATAATTTTAATGGGTGGAGACTATCCTGACAAAGTTCCATATACGCCTCCTTGTTTTCAGTGGTAAAGGGGACTTTAATTTATTCTCAGGAAGCTTGGTCTACATGATGTATGTCTTAAATTTCTAATGTTTCCTAACCTTCTTATCACTTAGAGCAAATCTTCAATATATTTGAATACATGTTATTTAAGCCCCTGCATATTTTAGAACATCTTTCATCACTTTTATATAGAAAAACAGCTTATTTAGAAAAAAAATTATTTTCTTTAAAAGTCAATGGTTTCCTTATCTCTTGTTTCTTGCTGGTTGTGGCAGAGATCTTAAGGCCAACACAAGTTTGGTTCATTCATAAATAAAAGTACCTTTCCCTTGACCTCACTTAAATACCCTTCAATTTTTAAATTGAAAAGGTATACCTTTTCAATTTAAAAATTGAAGGGTATTTAAGTGTGTGTGTGTGTGTGTGTGTGTGTGTGTGTGTGTGTGTGTGTGTACACACAAACAAAGGAAGATGTATCTGTCAATTTTACATGAATACTGAGTTCCTTCAGTATGCATATATATGTCATTCCAGTACAGGAAACTTTCTTAGATTATATTTTATTATTAGCCTTTTTTCTTTATTCTGGGTCCTACTTCAGCTATATTATTAATCCATATGGACACTCCTAAGTCTCTTCTCAGCATCTATCATCCTTTCCACATATTTACAGTTCACTATTTACAACATTGAGTTGCATTTCTGCTCTATTAAATTTTTATTGCCTCCAGATGTATTAATTGTATGAAAACGGAGAGTTGATTGTCAAAAATATCAAAATGCAGACTAGTTATTTATGTGGCTACAGCATTCTTTCTTTCTACCAGTTTCCAAAGTAAAATAAATGTATAGAGAATTGTATATAAATAGATGATTTTTATTACTGCCTCTAGCTCTTCAAAGTCATTTTTTTTTAGTTTAGATAGTTCATGTGTAGGTTTGAAAACTCCTTTTTCATCTATTACAGGCCTAAATTGCCTAACTAAAATGCCTACTTGGCCTGTTTCTGTGTATAATATCAGTAAAAACTATTTCAAAACTTTGGAATAAATTGAACAAAAATATTCAAATCTGTAAGGAAAAAAATTTAACTAATAATATAAAATAAGATGCACATAAAATGAAAATTCCTAGCTATAAAAACATATTTAATATTAGCAGAAGTTAAATGAATTGTAGTATACCCATATTGTTTAACACTGAACATACATTGAATATTTTATAGTAAAGAAGAAAGATAATTATGAGCGCATATGCTCCGAGAATATGTATTATGAACTTTCATATATATGAAAGTTATGAAATAAAATGTTCAATTTGGGAAGTTTTGTGTGTCAAATCATGATTTTCCTTTTATTTTTAATTTCATTGTTTTTTACTTATTTATATATTTTCTTTTACTTTCATTTAAAAAATTATAATGTTCATTGCTGTTTTAAAATAAAAATATTTGCCGGGCTTGGTGGCTCAGCCTGTAATCTCACGCCTTTGGGAGGCTGAGGTGAGTGGATTGCCTGAGCCCGCAGGTTCGAGACGGGCCTGGGCAGCAAGACCTCATCTCTACACTAAATCAAAAAATCAGCCGGCCGTGGTAGCGCATGCCTGTAATTCCGGCTACTCGGAAGGCTGAGGCGGAAAGATGGCAGGAGCCCAGCAGGCGAAGCTGCAGTGGCTGGGAGCGGCCACTGCACTCTAGTCTGGGCGACCGCATGAGACTCCAACTCAAAAAAAAAAAAAAATTTTCCAACTATATTAGTAATCTATATACATTAATTTTGCAAACACTACATAAACTCAAAGAGAAGAATCACCTAAAATTCAATTACCGTCAGGTAAACACAATCACCATTTTGGGGGTTGTCTTTTTCTTTCAACTCCTGATGCATGTATATATACATATATACTTTACGTTATTTTTAAATATACAAAATATTCATTGATATTATTTTGGCTTTTTAAAAAAAATTTTCCTGAAAAGTAGAAACTAATTTTCTGAAGGCCACTTTCAAATTCCCAGAATTCCTGTAGAATGACTCTGAATATGCCATTCCCTGTCCCAGTAATGCAAACTGTTGTCTGGCCAGGGCACTTTTCTGTAGCACATTCAATCAGGAAACTCAAAAACAATAGGAACTGCTGAGAATTTTCTGCTGAATTTTTTTTTTAAAGTTCAACTTGGAACATAGATGGCAATCTTCTTATTTTAAAAATATGTTTTCTTCCATTTCTTTTCCATTTTAGCAGAGACAGTAAAGAAATCAAATTATGTAATATCTCTGTCCTCCACACCAGCTGTGTTTTGTGTTTGTCAGATGCTTCGAGTGATTTTCAAACAGCTGGGTGTTCTCAACCATATTTTACCCCAATTATCTTTCTCCATGATCTCCAAAGCTATTTCAAATGATTTTTTCCCCTGACTCAATATACATGTTTTTAGTAAAAATATTTGGAAAATAGAGAAGGAAATGATGAAGAAAATCCAAGTCAGCTGTAATGGTAACAACCAGTGATAAATAACATCACCATCTTCTCTGTGGTCAGTTTCCTATACACACACATATGCATGCAATCCTATTGCACATACTGTTTGCAACCTTTACACCTCATAATATGGCATTAAAATTCACAAAGGGATTTCTGGCAAGATGCTGATGGAACAGGTTGGACTGTGAGAATCTCTGCAAAAGCAAGTGTCCACGAAGACTCTCTGCATGAGTGGGTGTGTGCTGGTGGGTGAGTGAAAGTCTGTCAGAGGGGAGACTCAGGTTCATGCACCCAGGGCTCTCATCTGGAGGTGACTGCAACACCCACCACCCTGAGATTGGAGGCCCTGGTCCCCAAGATCATCTGTTGTTATCAGGGATCTCCTGAGAAGAGGCAGCAGAAAACAGATGATCCTCACCATCTGCCTCCTGGCCCACACCATCATCTGTGACATCAGTGCAGCAGGAGCTCTAGGATCATAGAGAGAGAAGGTCATGGAAAGCTGGAAAGGAAGCCTGCCACCAGTGAGGAAATGCAGACAGGAGCCATTTTCTCTGTTCTGGGATCAGGCAGAGACCTGCATTGCCCCACCCAGCTCTGCCCAGCCTCTGACCTACAGGTAATCTCCTCATCAAAATTAGAGACACAGATGCCCCTCCCCATGCTGGAACAGGCAGATAGGACACACCAGATCTGATTGGGAGACTTGTCAGCAGCAGCAGCAAGCTGGATGAGTCCAGATCTGATCCACCCTTCTTTCACGGTAATCTGTGGTTATGGGGCATCTGACCCATGCTGAGAGCAGAGGGGAGGGGCTGGAGACCAGGGATGAAAGGAAATTGAAGTTATATAAACTGCCTCAGAGTGAGGTTTTTTTTGTTGTTTGTTTTATTGTTTTGCTTGTTTTTTTTTTAACGTCTGCTCTCTTTCTTTCTGTCTTTAATTACGTTTTAGTACTTGCTTTGTTTTTGTTATTTTAATGCTTTTTTAGACTTCCTATTTGTGTATGGGTATTTTTGAAGGAGAGTACATCAATAGGGGGGGTTTTCTTTGTTTGTGTGTTTGTATTTTTTTTCTTTTATCTTTTCTGTCTTTGTGTCTCTGTTCATTTGTTAGTTGGTATACTCTTCTTCCTCTCTCTCACCGCCTTCCTCTCATATTCTTCCTTCCCTTTTCCATTCTTTTCCTTTTTCCTGCCTCATTATGCTTTAAGGGGACAAACATATACCCCCACTGCATGGACAGATTGTAAGGCAGGGAGAAGTGTGCTTCAGGGCAACCCCACACCTATCAGTGGATACTGGAATCTGCAGATAGTTTCTGAACCACAGTTCCTCCTCAGTTTCTGAACCACAGTTCCTCCTCAATTAAATCTCAAAACTGCAAAAAGGACAGTTACAGTTTTCCAACCCCCAGTTCAGCTTCAGAATTGAACAAAGCCAGAAGATCTACATAAGGAAGAATAGGAAATTGAACAAACTGACACAAGCTACCCCCCATCATTGAACAACAGAATTAATGAAGAGGTTAAAAAAAGGGTGGTGGGATACACAAATGAAGAAAAACCAAAGGAAGAATATGGGTCTCACATAGACTCCTGGGAGGTCAACCACTGAGAATACAGACTTCAGAACACAAACAATGAAGAGCCTCCAGAATGACTGATCTCAAACCACAAACGCAGATATCAAGACATTAATAGAGAGAATAAATAAAAATGAGAAGAGACAAGAGGAAAGAATGAAGGAGCAAAAAAGAATATAGTGAATGAAACAAACAAACTGATAAGCATGGAAAGCAGAATTAATCCAGCAGAAGAAAGAATCTCAGAGCCTGAGGACCAAAATATGGAACTAACCCAAACTGTTAAAAACATACAAAAGAAGCTTAAAAGAGAGAACAAAACCTCCAAGATATAAGTAATTATTTCAAGAGACTGAATCTAAGATTAATTGGAATTCCTGACGCAGATAGAGAGACAGAGACCACCCTGGAACAAATATTCTATGAAATTATCCAAGAAAGTTTCTCTCATCTCATCGGAGACATGACCATTCAAACACAAGAAATTCAGAGAAACCCTGCAAGACAACAAATGAGAAGACTAACTTCAAGACACATAGTAATTTGCCAACACAAAGTAGGTATAAAAGAAAGGCAGCAAGAGAGGAAGGTCAGACTATTTACTGAGGAAGACCAATTAGAATAGCAGCAGATTTATCTATAGAAACACTTCAGGTTACGAGAGCATGGATTCCAATCTTCAAAGTTTTCAGAGATAAACAATTTCAACCAAGAATTACCTATCCAGCTAAGCTAAGTTTCATCAGTCATGGAGAATTAAAATCCATCCCAGACATTAAATCCTTAAAAGTTTATGCTGCCTCCAAACCAACTCTACAAGAAACACTTAAGAAAGTATTAAACACCGAAGAAAGGAAAAAAAGAATGATAATGCCCTTCACAAGAATGCAGGAAAAAGATTGAAAACACACATGAATCAACCCAAAAATTAAAAGAAAGACAATAAACAAAAAAATAGCAGCAACAGCAACAAACTCTAAAAGAATCTCATGACAGGAATAAGCTCTCACCTCTCAATTATTAACCTGAATGTGAATGGACTAAATGCACTACTGAAAAGACATAGAATGGCAAAATGGATAAAATATCATGAGGCAGCAATAAATAGTCTCCAAGGGACTCATTCTACCAGAAAGAACACTCACAGACTCAAAGTTAGAGGATGGGAAACAAATTTCAGGTGAACAGGACACAAAATAAAGCAGGAGTTATGATCTTTTTTTTTTTTTTTTGAGTTGGAGTCTCACTCTGTCACCCAGACTGGAGTGCAGTGGCCACTCCTGGCCACCACAACCTCGACCTGCTGGGCTCTGGTGATTCTTCCGCCTCAGCCTTCCAAGTAGCCAGAATTATAGGCATGCGCTACCACGCCCAGCTAATTTTTTGATTTATTGTAGAGATGACGTCTCGCTGCCCAGGCAGGTCTCAAACCTGTGGGCTCAGGCAATCCACTCACCTCAGCCTCCCAAAGGCAGGCGATTACAGGCTGAGCCACCGAACCCGGCAGTTATGATCTTAATATCAGACAAAATATCTTTTAAGCTATCAAAAATTTAAAAAGATTCAAAAAGTCACTACATAATGATAAAAGGTTCAATGTATCAGCAAGAAATATCCATCTTAAACATATATGGAGCACCAACTTTCATAAAGCAGCTTCAAGGTAAACTTAAAAAGGATATTGACTTTAACACTATCATAGCTGGGGACCTAAATACCCCACTCACAACCTTGGACAGATCACAAGACAAAAAAATCAAGGAGATCCAGAACTTCAATGCGATGCTTGGCCAGATGGACTTAATTGATACCTACAGAATACTCCACCCAAAATCGTGACATATTCATTAATTCATCACCACATGAAACATACTCTAAGATTGACCACATCTTCAGCCATAAATCAAGAATAAACAAATTGATATGATTGAAATACTTCCATGTACCTTTTCAGACCAGAGGGGAATAAAAATAAATATTAACACCAATAAAGTTCCCCCCAACCCACAGAGACATGGACGTTAAATAGCATTATGCTGAACAACTCCTGAGTCAATATGGAAATCAAAACAGAAATTGAAAGATACCTGGAAACAAATGAAAATGAAGAAACATCTTACCAAAACATCTGGAATGCCATGAGAGCAGTACTGAGAGGGAAATTCATGTTTCTAAGAACACATGTGAAGAAAATGGGAAGATCACAAGTTAACAGCTAACAAATCACTGAAGGAAGCTGGAAAACCAAGACCACAAAAACCCTAACTTTAGCAGAAGAATCCAGATCACCAAAATAAAAGCCCAAATTTGAGACACAGAAGACGAAAATATAATACAAAAAAAATCAATGAAACAAAAAGCTTGTTCTTTGAAAGGATAAACAAAATTGATGGACCCCTAGCTAGACTGACCAAGAAAAAATTGAAAAAAAGTCCAAATAAACACAATCAGTAATGCAAAAGATCAAGTCAGAACTGACCCCAAAGAAATACAAATGATTATCAGAGATTGCAATGTACACCTGTATGGAAACAAATTCAAAAACCTAAATGAAATGGACGACTTTCTGACATCACACAACCTCACCAGGTTGAAAAAATGGAACTCAAGATCCTAAATAGACAAATAACAACCCAGAAAATTGATTATATCATAAGAAAATTATCTTAAAAAAAAAAAAAGCCCTGGACCAGATGGCTTTCCAGCAGAATTCTACAAAATGTACAATGAGGAACTGATACCAATCCTACAGAAAGTATTCCAGGCAATTGAGAAAGATAGAACTCTCCCCAAATCATTTTATGAAGCTAACATCAAATTGATACCAAACCACGTAAAGATCCAACAAAGAAAGAGAACTACAGCCAGTATCCTTGATGAATATAGATGCTAAAATTCTCAACAAGATCCTAGCAAACTGGATCCAGCAACACATCTCAAAAATTGTCTACCATGACCAAGTAGGTTTCATTTCCAGGATGCAGGGTTGTTTCAACATCTGCAAGACCATAAACGTAATTAAATACATCAACAGACTAAAAAAAATCCCACAGATATTCATATCATTAGTTGTGAAAAAAGCTTTTGATAAAATCCAGCACCCCTTCTTGATAAAAACCCTTGAACATCTAGGCATAGATGGAACATACCTCAAAATAGTAAGAGGTGTCTACGAGAAATGCACAGCCAGCATACTGCTAAACAGATGGAAATGAAACCATTTCCCCTGTAAACCAGAAAAAGAAAAGGATGCCCACTCTCATTCCTCCTTTTCAACATAGTTTGGAAGTGCTAGCTAGAGCAATTAGACAAGAGATGGAGATCAGGGGTAAACAAATAGGAAAAGAGGAAGTCAAGTTATCCATCTTTGCAGATGACATGATTCTATACCTCAAAAACTCAAGAGAATCTGTTAAAAACCTCTTTGCACTGATAAAGAACTTTGACAAAGTCTCAGAGTATAAAATAAATGTGCAAAAGACAGTTGCATTCCTATATACCAACAATAAACAAACAGAAACCCCCCAAAAGCACAATCCTATTCACAATAGCCACACACACACACACAAATGAATCATCTTCCTAACCAGAGATGTGAAAGACCTTTACAAAGAAAACTACAAAGCACTGCTCAAAGAAATCAAAGATAATATACAAACAAATGGAAAAATGTACCATGCTCATGGATTGAAAGAATCAACATTGTCAAGATATTCATTCTACTGAAGGTAATCTACAGATTTAATGCAGTCTAAAGATTTAATACAATCTACAGATTTAAGCAATACCCATTACATTAAATACCCAGCAGCATTCTTCTCAGACCTGGAAACAACAATACAAGAATTCATATGGAAATATAAACTACCACAAATACCCAAAACAGTACTCAGCAAACAAAGCAAAACAAAAAACAAATAACAACAACAAAAAAACAGCAGGACTTTAAACTTTATTATAAAGCTACAGTTAACAAAACAACCTGTTATTGATACAAGAACAGGCATACAGACCAATGGAACAGGATATAGATTCCAGAAGCAAAACCTCAATTTCTCAACCAACTCATCTTTGACAAAGTCTCCACTACCTACCATTGGGAAGAGGAGAACATATTCTGTAAATGGTGCTGGAAAAACTTGCTGATCACATGCAGAAGATTAAAACAAGACCCCTACCTATCACGATACACAAAAATTAGCTCTAAATGGATCAAAGACCTAAACATAAAACCTCAAACTGTAAGAAACTTAGAAAATGCAGGAGACATCCTTATGGAAATTGGAACTGGCAACCAATTCCTGATCAAAACCCCAAGTGCCCATGCTATAAGAGATAAGATAGACAAGTGGGCCTCATCAATCTGACAAGCTTCTGCAAAATCAAAGAAACCATCAAGAGAGCAGAGAAACAGCCCACACACTGGGAAAAAATATTTGCCAACTGTATATCTCACAAAGACCTAATATCTAGGATCTACAAGGAACTCAAATGTGCAAAACAAAAAAGAAAAAACAAACAGCCCCATTACAAAGTGGGCAAAATATATGAATAGACACTTCCCAAAAGAAGACATACGAGCAGTCAACCGATACATGAAAAAATGCTCAATGTCACTAGTCATCAAAGAAATGCAAATTAAAATCACACTGAGGTACCACCTAACTCCAGTCTCAATGGTCATCATCGATAACTCAAAAAATAACAGATGCTGGAGAGAATGTGGGGCAAAGGGAACACTTCTATGCTGTTGGTGGGTGTGTAAACTAATACAACCTCTGTGGAAAATAGTTTGACAATTCCTAAAATTTAAAAATTGGCATTCCTTACAACCCCACAATCCCCTTACTGGATATACCTGGAGGAACTCAAATCACTCTGTGAAAAAGATACTTGCATATGCATATTTATTGCAGCATATTCACAATAGCAAAAACATGGAACCCACCGTGCTGCCCATTGAAAGAGGACTGGATTTAAAAATGTGGTATATATACACGATAAAATATTATGCAGTCATAAGGAAGTACAAAATTATGAACTTTGCAGCAACTTGGATGAACTTAAGAGTCTATAATACTTACTGAGTGATAATCACAAAAACAAAGAACCGAGTATCACATGTTCTCATTCATAAGGGGACCTTGAACACTTATAATTTTATAAGAAAAGTAATTGGCAGTAGTGGGAAACTGCCCAGGGGCGGGGCACACCTCGTCAACAAGGGTACCTGCATAATGAACATTTGTATACCTAACCCTGAATTGTACCCCACATCTTTAAAATAACATTTTTTAAAAATTAAAAAAAAAACAAAAAATATAAAAAGTTCCCAATTGCATTAAGTATTCTTCTAAAGTATGAACTTGTGTGCAAACCCTTGCTCCTATCTTACCCCACATATTACCGCCCCAGTTTCCCCTTTTCAATCATGTCAGTTCCATCTCTCAAATGCTCAATTCTAAAATCACAGTCTCTTCCAAGACCCGTCTCTTTCAAAACCCACATCCAATTAGCAGAAAATTCTGGTATCTTCACTGGAGGAAAAAAAACAAAACAAAACATAACCTACATACTTCCCATCCCTCTGCTGCTAATTCCTCAGTTAAGTAATTACTATTTCTTTCTTGTCTATGAGAGGAATCTCTCTTCTTTCATTCTTGCCACCCAAACCTTTCATTAAATACAAGTCAGACCATGTACTCCTCTGCTTAGTACCTACCACACCTTCCCATAACACTGAAAATAAAAGCCAAATACATGCTTTATCCTATGAGGATCTGGAAAAGTTGACTGTGGTACCTCCCTGACCCATTCTCTCTCCTTTTTCTCACTTGGATCCAAGCCACAGTTACTCTGCAATGATCCTTGAACATGCTATAACTTGCTCTGAGCTGCATCACACTTTCTGTTTGTCCCAGCTATTAGACCTTTCCCCAGACACCCTCACAGCTCCTTTCCTCTCATCATTCAGTTCCTGTTCACATGTTGCCACCTCAGAGACTCCTGTCTGACCAACCTGTACAAAATTGTCACCTGTGGCTTGCTCTCCAGTCTGCTTTACATTTCTTCATAGCACTTATTGCTGGTTGATTTTTTTTTTTAGTATTGATTCACTCATTTTATTTACTGTCTATTTCTCTCACCAGAATGTAAGCTGAGTGAAAATAGAGACGTTGTTAGTTTTTGTTAATCACTGTATTCCCAACACCTTAAAAGTGAGTGACATACCACAGCCACTCATTAATTGATTAAACCATTTTCTTTAATTGGACTTTTTTTTCTTGTGACAATTTTCATTCTAGATTATGTCTTAAGGGTAAATTCAAACAGGCAAGTTGTAATATTTAAAAGATTTGAACATTCTGTTAGAGTATCCTTAATAACACGTTTTCCTAATTTATGCTCCCACCAAAATAATGTGATATTTCATCAAAAGGATATAAAATGGAATAATTATTTTTCTATAATCTTGTCAACCCTGAGTTTTATCATTTTTGCTTTTATACCTTTGATTTGCTTGTGAGGTAGGTACTTGTTTTCACATTTTAGCTATTACTAATAAAATTGCTTTGAGACTATTTACATAAACAGACTAGTACATAGTAGTGTATCAAAACAGGCTGATGATTTAAAAAAAAACTCTAAACATTGTGTTTTTGACATCATATCTTTACATCTTTAGCAATTATATTCCAATATAAAAGATTTTGGTTTACATCCTGCTGAAAGTTAACTTCTTTACTTAGATTTTATTAATTTTTTTCACTAAAATAAAATATTGAAGTCCCAGCTTCAGTAGGATTATTGGCCTCTTAATCAAAAAAGGTGCTTTGAAATCAATGCATAAGCCACAAAAGCATGCTGATTAGGTGAGAATATGTTTTCTCAAGGAATTAAAATCTAAGTTTAGTTCTAGTTACTATGCAACATTACACACGTCCTTTTAACATTTATACATGCTTTGGGTTATTTTTGAGAAATACCACACTATTCAAGAGTACATCTTTTTATATGGTAACCGTAAACTATAAAAAAAAAAAGAAAGAAAAGAAAGAAAGAAGGAAAAAAAGAAAAAGTAGACCCATAGAAAACAAATCAGGAGATACTTAGAGGTGATTTATTGGAAAGACATGTGGAAATGGAAATGAAAAGACTTTCTTATTCTAGAAAAGTCCCCTTTCCACTCCTCCCCATTTTGCCCTTATTCTTACCTTGTACTAGCTACAGATCCCTGCAAGTTTCACAATTAATTTTCTGCTGTTAAGGCTTTGCTCCAAAATTCTAGTACTAATATCATTAATTACAGCGTTCCTGACACATTATAGGCACCCAATAAATACATTTTCAAGATGCCTTAATGTTACCAGAGAAAAGATAGAGTAAGCATTAAGCATTAGTACCCTATAGCCCTTTCACCTATACATTTTATCCAATTTTGTTGTTCTCACAGAGGCTTCAAGGTCTAAGTGGATGGATGAATAGGCAGTTTGAAGAGGGAAAGACTGGCAAGGACACAGCCTGGCTAAGGACTCTTGGGATGAAAGCGGGACTAAGAGGGAATGGCCCTACTATGGATTTTTCTCTGCATTGTGAGCTTACCTAAGGCCATCCTTCTGAGGGGAAAACCTACTCTATTTGGCTTTCAGTTGAGCCAGGTTTATCTGCTTTTGTTTCTACTGTGCACGCATCTACTAGGTGAATGTGTTTATGTAAAATGTAAGAGTCAACATAAGAGAGCTGTGAACACCAACAGGAGTGACTTTGTGTGTGAATGACCCTGTGTGCCCCTTCTGAGAAGGACCCCATGCTTGCTCTATTAAATAGTTTTTGAAGAAAGCCATCTCATTTTCATTTTACCTGTCCCGAGCAACAAGGAAGCAGCCAAGTAGAACCCAGATTCTCAACAGCTGAAACTAAGCCTTCACTTGACTTGGGAGGTAAAAAGTTGCAGGCATGTAGGATGGGAAGACATGTTACACTGAATTTCTTTCTTCCTTGGTCTCATTCATTGCTTTTATTATGTAAGACGTTTACTCATTTACTTCTCTTATGTTAATCCCCCATTTTCCTTACTCCCATTATAGAAACTATGTTTTATAAGAATTGTATTTCAAACACAGACCTTATTTTCCCCCATAGCAATAAAACATTAAAATAACTTATACTCCTTTTGATAAATGGAGTTATTTGAACTTCATAAAGCACTAAGAAAAAATTTATAGTATAACTGAATAATAAACACAGCTAGTGGAAGCCTTCGAGGTCTGGAAGGAAAAATGAAACAATGTATGCTTCCTCCCATCTCATATATCTAATCCAATTTTCCGATCTGGGATCCATGCTAGTCACTTAAACACCACATAAACTTCTTTGACATTTAATTATATTATGTATATGCCTCATACTATAGAAGAACCGACAGAATGAAAACTTCATTGAGTGTTTTCCTGGCCGCTAACCAATGAAATGCTCTCTGAGAAGGAATAGTGGTTAACGAATGCTGATAGGTGTAATGGCCCTGGCAGTAAATTCTCCATTCTTAAGAGACTGTTGGGAAGGCCTGAGAGTGGCAGCTTGCTAAAGTGTGGTTTAAATTGACTGAGAATATTTGTTAAGTTTGAAATGAGATTTAATAGGCTCAGCATGAGTTTGATAAGAGCCTGTATCACCAAGAGACACTTAATTCAGTATAATTATTGGCTTTAGGTTATAGATGGTTTGCTTCCAGCCCCAATACTTTCCTAGGAAGGAAACTGTCCCCAATTCCTTCATAATAAGGCAGATCTTTTGTGCCTAGTCTGAAGATGGGATACGTATTTCATTGCAATTGGTGCCCATACTGAATTTGTGCATTAAAATAGGGGTTTCCAAGGTCAGATTCAGAGAAAGTTTGCCTATTTTTCTGCTAAATAAAGTCTCAGATCCACTGAAGCAGGGACACATATACATATTTCATTTGGAAAGGTATACACAGGAAATCACCCCTCCAGGGAATTGTTTATAGGAGTGATTTTTCTTTACTTAAATCATCATGAGTGGTATAATCTTGCTTCTGTCAGACAAGGACCATCTCTCATCTGACGTCTCATCAGATGTCTTTTATCAACCCTGGACTTGCTTGACTTTGCCTTGTGTCAGAGAAATATGACATCCTGGGTCTGTGGACAATTTTATGACAAGAGGTTGCCAACATAGGGAGTACAAAAATATCGATTGCCACTTTGTTCTTTACGCCTCATATTCTTTCCATTTTTTATTTCACTAAAAAAAATAGAATTCGCGTACTTTAGATGCAAACTAAATTTATGTGAATGTTAAAAACATAATCTCAGGCAGCAAAAAATGATAAAATAGGCCAAGTTAACTTTTGGTATGTTTTCTTCCTTTTGAATTTTGTATTGGCAGTGATTGATGGATTTTAGGATTTATTGTCTCTGCAGTGGTGGGGTGAGGCAGAGACAAATAATGGGAGGAATGATATCATTTTAATCAACTTTTTTTAGAGAAAAGTTTTAAGTTTACATAAAGATTGTGAAGATCGCATACAGAGTTCCTACATACTGCACACTCATATTTCTTTCACTTATTCTTAACACCTTGCACTTCTATTGCATTCGTATTACATTGTCACAACTAATAAACCACTTTGGCACATTATTATTAACTAAAGTTCATTGAAATTTTCTTAGTCTTTATCCAATGTCCTTTCCTTGTTCCTAGATTCCACACCACATTTAGCCTTTGTGTCTTAACTTCCTGTGGGCTGTGACAGTGTCTCAGACTTTCCTTATTTTTGATGACCTTGAAAGTTTTGAGGAGTACTGGTCAGGTATTTTGCAGCATGCCCTAAATTGAAATTTGTCTGATGTTTTTCTCATAATTATACTAAGATCTTAGGTCTTGGTAACATGCCATTTATATTGCATTTATTTACTTTATTTTTTATTTTAAATTAAAAATATAGAAAAAAATTTTGGAATAAGGATATAAAGAAAGAAAATATTTTGTATAGCTGTGCAATGTGTTCGTGTTTTAAGTTGTGTTATTACAAAAGAGGTACAAGGTAAAAAAAAAACCCACACATTTTATAAAATAAAAAGTTATAGTAAGCCAAGGTTAACTTATTATTAATGAAATAAAACTTTAAAAAATAAATGTAATGTACCCTAAGTGTGCAGGGATTATAAAATCTACCAGAGCATACAGTCATGTCCTAGACCATCACATTTACACACTGCTCACTCACTGATTCATCCAAAGCGACTTCCAGGCCTGCAAGTCCCATTCATGGTAAGCACCCTGTACAAGTGTATCATTTTCCATCTTTTACAGCATATTTTTACAGTACAGTTTCTATGTTTAGCCATGTTTAGATACACAAATACCGTTTTGTTGCAACTGCCTATGGTATTCAGTAGGGAAGCATCCTCTACAGGTCTATAGCCTAGAAGCAATAGTCTGCACCACATACCCTAGGTGTGTAGTGGGCTGTACCATCTAGGTTTGAAAGGACACGCTATGATGTTCACATGATGATGTCACCTAACAATGCATTTCTTAGAACATATGGGATCTACTGTTGACAGAAACGCTATATGGCACATGATTATATTTGTCAAGTTTCTCCACTGTAAAGTTACTCTCCCCTCTCCCTTTTCCATATTGTACTTCTTGGGAGGAAGTCACCATGTATAACCCACACTTAAGGAATAGTAATGCTTTGCCTCCTTGAGGTAGGAGTATTTACATGATTTACTTGAAATTCTTCTGCACTGGAGAATTTTCTTTTCTCCCCTATGTCTTTACTTATTCAATTATTTATCAGTATGATTATAGACTTATTGATATTTATTTCATACCTGGGGATTGCAATGTGATTGAAATTTATTTTGTTGGTCAAATCCAGCCAGCTTTGACACCACTGGGAGCTCTTTCAATTGGCTTTTTGTATTCTTTTAACAGGAGTGTCTGTTGTATAATAATGTACGATTGACCCTCTATTTCCGTGGATTCTACATTTTCTGACTCAACCAACCAAGATCAAAGGTATTTGGGAAAAAATTTTAAAAATGATACAAAAATTAAGAAAACACAAACAAAAAATATAGCACGACAACTATTTACATCCAATTTACATTATATTAAGTATTACAAATAATTAGAAGTGATTTGAACTACAGGGGAGAATGTGTATAGGTTATATGCAAATTTTACACTATTTCGTATAAGAGATTTGAGCATCCCTGGATTTTGGTATCATCAGGGTCCTGAAACCAGTCCCCCACAGATCCCACAGGATGCCTGTAATGGCAACAGCAATACTAAAAAGGCTTCAAGACCTCCCTCCCCCCAAATGCATCTTTATCAGTATAATAACAAACCCTCTGGTCAAAGATCAGGGAGAAGTTTTAGCAAAGAGGTTGGATCTCAAATTCGGTTTCCTTTTTAACACTCCTAATAGCACTAAAATAATCAATTGTTAATAATGAAAGGAAGCAACATCTCCACCCAATATCTAATTATTTCATCTGTGTTTCTCTACAAATGAGGACATGACATGCAAGTAAATATTTTCTCGCAAGTTATGAAAACACTTACAGATTCCAGTACCTGTGAGTAGATCTTAGGTTGAAAAAAATAGCACATCTTCTGTGTAAACGAAAGAGAAGACAAATGAGGAATAAGCAACCTCTGAAGTACACAGTATCTGAGTCAGATGTGAGAAATCAGTAACCTTGACATCACCAGGTATGTGATACCTATAGCATGAGTTGGTGGCAGGTAGGATGGCAAAGTGGGTCAAGTGGGTCTTGAAAGCATCTCATCTTCTTTCCCAATTCCTTTTTCTCCCATGTCAGCAGAAATCTCACCCCAGGGCTCTCAGTGATTTCTGGCTGCCAATTTGACCCACCTGTCATAGGGAAAAGCATCTCATCAACTACATAACAGCAGTCAATAAATCACCTACTGCTTTGACTTGTTATTTAATACAGTTCCATTTGGCAGACATTTATGGAGCAGCAATTCTATGCTAAACATGGGCGTTGTAGAAATCATCACGGTCTACAAGGGGAGGTAGATACATAAATAATTATGATTCAGTGTGATTAGAGTTCTGTTGTAGCTATACCTCCTTAGGGTCTTATTTTTCCCAATGGTACTTATGGTTTTTAATAAGGCTACAGAGAGGAAAATGCTTATTTCAAATGAATCATTAATCGTGGAATTTTAGTCCTGAGCCAGAGGGTGTAATAATAGGGAATTTGAAAATGCCTTTTTCTTTATCTTACAAATAAAACCTAGAAGACTAATAATCATTGGTATGGTTTTAGTTCCATGGAATTAATTTTATAACTACCTCTTTACACTCTCACACAAACATGTGTAATTGTAATTGTAACACTTGAATGTTGCAGAACCTGATAAGATAGTATATAGTAAGTGCTTGATAAATATTTCTTATTCATGTACTTTAAATTTCATTCTGTTTAAAAATAATAGACTTTATTTTATTTTAGAGTAGTTTTAGGTTTACAGAAACACTAAGGGAAAAGTAGGGAGATTTTTCTACATAATTCACTGCCCCCACATAGGTACAGATTTATATACCAAAGGCTGAAAATTTATATACCTTTTGACTCAGAAAGTTTGCTTTCTGGAATTAGCCCCATAAAAATATTATATGCATGAAATAACAGATGCAAAGGGTTACTCACTGTAGCATTTTATATTTGTTAAACAGTCCAAATCTTCATAAGAGAAGTTGGGCTAAAAAAATGATGGTACATCCATAAAATGAATTAAAATATGAAAAGATTTGTTTAAAAAGAGAAAGTTTTATTTGAGCTAATAAGGAAAAGTATCCAAGATATAATGTTAATTAAAAAAGTGAATCAAGATGCAAAATTATGAGTTCAGTATGCTACTATTTGAATAAGAAAAGTGGAAATATACAAACATATACATTGACATGGTTAACAACAATATAGTTTCCAATAGCTAGAAGGAAGATATTGAATGTTCCCAACACAAATAAATGATAAATGTTAAAGATGGCGAATATGTTAGTTACCCTGATCTGATCAATACACATTAAATGGATTGAAACATCACTATGTACCCCATAAATATGTACAATTATTATTTATCAATTAAAAAAATAAAATAAAAAACAAATAGAAAAACAAAGGATACGACTTTTATTTTTGCTTGTACTGGAAAAAATACATAAAAAACTAATGACCGTGGTTCCCTGGTGGCAGGGAAGTGAGCCAGGGTAGAGACAAGACAACAAGGGATGTAAGAGGGAGAGAACTTCACTGTACCCATTCTTTAAACTTTCTGCTTTCAAAACGCAGGATAGTATTATCTATTAAAAATAAATACGAGCCGGGCTTGGTGACTCAGCCTGTAATCCCGCGCCTTTGGGAGGCTGAGGTGAGTGGGTTTCCTGAGCCCGCGGGTTCGAGACCCGCCTAGGCGGTGAGACCTCATCTCTACAATAAATAAAAAAAAATCAGCCGGGCGTGGTAGCGCATGCCTGTAATTCCGGCTACTCGGAAGGCTGAGGCAGAAGGATCGCCGGAGCCCAGCAGGTCGAGGCTGCGGTGGCCGGAGCGGCCACTGCATTCCAGTGTGGGCGACAGAGTGAGACTCCAACTCAAAAAAAATAATAAATAAATAAATAAATAAATAAATACATACATACATACATAAATACATAAATACAAGATTAAGTAAAATTAGTTAAAACTGCTTTTTGAATCAAATACTCTTTATACAGAAAGATTATAGCTGATACTTGTATTCCTCCCTAAAACTTAAAGCCAGATGAATTCTTGACTTATCAGTGACAGCAAAAACTAACTCAAAGAGCTCAGGTAAAGTGGTTGACCATTGTTCAAGTTACAGTGAGAATCCTGGCCCCAGGCCTGCCAGAAGCAAGCAATTCAAGTTTAATTAGAATGCCCTACATTTGTTTCTCAGCTGTGCTGCTCTTTGCACGTCTACAAGGCTGGAATTACGGTTGATGCCAGTCGAAACAGATGAAAAATTATTAACATCTATCGATTTAAACAATTAATATCTGGAATGACTTAAGGGTAGGATCTGGCAAATAGTGCTCTCAAAGTTAGTAATCAAAGGAGAAATCATAATTTTAGAAATAATTACAAAGGTTATTATTATTCATGGATTTATATGGAATATTCTTTTGAAGACTACAAAAAGTTGAGGCCCATAAAAAAAATGGAGATGGGCCAAAATCATGGACTATTTGCTGAATGAAAACATTAAAGGTAGCAGAAAACACTGGTATTGCAGGTCCACACAAAGTAAATATGTAAAAGAGATAAATGAAATGAAACAGAATGGTGTGGAATGGAATAGAATAGAATATGAACATAGAGAAAGGAACTTCTATGTTTTGGATATTTTAGCTTCTGTCAATAACTGATGAGGCTCTTCTAAAATCTTCTGATATTGGTTGTATTATTTATCCCCTCTTCCTTCTCTTCAGACTTACATATCTATTGTATTTTGTTTCTTGAGTATTGTCATTACTAATTTTGAGGCAAAGGGAGTAGAATTCCTTAGACTCTTGTCTCTAATTTTCCAAGAATAACAGAAAAACCTGGGTGAGATCAAGGTCACAGATCTGCACTGTGTCCTTCCTGTTCTCCCCTATCTACCCGGAGAAGGAGACCTTTGTGGCATCAGACAGAATCAAATACAGAAAAGATTGTTTATACACACAGGGGTTAAAGATTCTTGGTGAAAAGAAATGTTTTAACATAGATCATTAGGATACCCTTCGCCAGAGGGTATAGGCAGCTTTCAGAACTAGTTACCTAGGGCCTGCTGGCTGTTTTGACTATGTACCCTTCAGAGACATACATATGGAATTACCGAGCCCTGTCCAAACACAAAGATCTCAAGCTGGCTGCTCATCACAAGTATTCACATTTCTATTCAACAGAACTGAAAGTAGAAAAATAATAATAGAATTTGTGAGAATTATGCTTTATTCAGAGTCCAGGAAAGCAGATATTCACACTGACCTATGAATCATAATCTGTAGGAGTGGAACCTGGTGGGATCTGTATTTTTTTTTTAAAGACTCCAGTATAACTTTAATGATCAACTATTGTTTACTTTCTTGGCAATTAGTTCCTGGTTGTTATATAAGCTGCATCAACTCTGCTGAGTTTTATAAGCTTCAGCTGGAGACGTAGGTCAGCAAACGCCTTGAGTTTGCCAGTATTCTTTTCCTTCTCCTTTCTTGTGACCTGTCTTAGATTTGCCAGAGGATGACCTGAACACTGTTTTTACTTACAGCTAAAGAGCTTTCTGCTGCTTAAGAACATGTATGCTATTCTATATAAAAGCCAAATAAGAAATATAAATAGCTTTGCATTTTGGGGGGAAGTGTACTTGCAGAGAATTGCAGTCCACAGAAGGATAGACAAGGCCTGTAAGTGTGCCCTTATGTTCAGGTGAAACCAGATTGTTCTAGTAAATCTTTACATTGTGATATTCACAATAGAAGCATTTGCAATAGACACATTAACAACACGGGCATATTCAGAAGAAATTTAGGAACAAAGTAGGTCGTACTCATGGATTCAAACTGAGAGAAGAAAGACAAAAAGAGAATTCCAGGTGGAAGGAACAGCCCAAAAGCAATGGTGAGTGCCAGGAGTGCACAAGATTGTTTCAAGTATCAATGAATCAAGTGACTGTAGTTGCAACAGCTTGATCATTCATGCTAATGTGTAGTGGGCACTTATGACATAATCTGTCATAAGTAAGATGAGATCAGATTAGAAAGTCAGCTTAGGTTGTTTAATACTGGTGTATCAAAATTGACGTGTTTATCAAAAAATAACAGATAAAAGGATGGAAGTTGTGCAAAGTGGACTGGTTTTGGGAATGTAGAAGATGGAGCAATTAACATTTTCAAGTTATGGGTCTGGAGACTGAATGAGTAGTACCACGTTTAATACTCA
The DNA here is from genome assembly GCA_027257055.1 of Cephalopachus bancanus. NCBI lineage: Eukaryota > Metazoa > Chordata > Mammalia > Primates > Tarsiidae > Cephalopachus > Cephalopachus bancanus. The sequence goes on along the minus strand of JAPVLO010000210.1, from coordinate 9,204,245 downwards.
CAGAAATTGTAGTTATTTCTAAATTAAATAATGGCCTCAGAAAGGTTAGGAAACGTATCCAAGGTCACAAAGCCAGTAAGCTTGTGAGATCACCTTCTCTTTTCTATTCTTGGCACCAGAAGCTCTGGGGGCTGTCAGAACTGCAGCCAGAGAATGAGGCTATGCCCATAACACGACTGCTCGAGTCCCCTGCAGCTGCCTTGGAAAACTTCCTTTAGTATCATTTTAAAAGGAAAAGTGCTTTAAAATATGCTTAAATGCTCTTTGAACAAGAGATGATTTTAATGATCCTATCAAATTTGCCTTAATGAATCTGGGTTGTAGAGCGATACCATCTTCCTTCGGATATACCAGGCTAATAGCTTTCATGTGAAAAGACTGGTTCTCTTCTCCAGGGAAGAAAAGTTGTGGTATTTAGCACAAAGTTTATCATCATTCATAAAATATAATCATGTTGGACATAACACTAAGGGGTTTTATGCTATCTTAAACTCTGAATGAATGAAAATCCATAGCAAGTTCTTTAAAAAGGTAATGAGGATACAGATGGCAATAGAAGAATGGACGTTGTGGTTTGTCACTTTTAGTCAAGAAAGGAAAAATAAAGCTACATTGCATTATTCTTTGTAATATACATTTAAGATGGTGACACAATTCTCCTCTGAAGATATTTCTTATTTAAGAAATAATAAGGCAACAGTAAACTGAATAATGTTTAACTTAAAGGTTTTCTTCAAAATTATTTTGAAAACATGGTGTTTTATTGATTTGGTGTGTTCCCTTAGTGGATGAATAATATGATGGAACTTAATAGGGCATGATGTCTCATAAAAACAAATTTCTATTTGTTTAGTAGAACTGAAAGTAGAAAAAAGTACACAAAATCTATGCTTTTCTCGCAGCCAGGACCCATCCTATTAGTGAACATGAAGACTCATCTCAAATGGTCTCTGGAGCTCCTCAGATTCTTCCTGGAGTGAGCAAACATTCAGGTGAAAAAGCATTATAAATTGAAAGCAATATGGTAACCAATCTTTTTTTCTTAATTCCTCACAGATAACATACTGATGCTTTGCAAATCCTCCCTCTATGTTCACTTAATATTTAAGGTCAATATGAATTAACCAATTGATTTATCTAATCCAATTAATATTTAAGTTTATGTCTTTATCATGGTGATTCTCTCATATATCACCCCATTCACACATGCAGACAGCTGTGCATATATGCATATAGTCAGTCATATATTTTCTGACATTATTTTAAAAATTTGTTAATTCTAAAAATAACACCGGTTCAGGGGCTCTCGCCTGTAATCCCAGAACTTTGGGAGGCGGAAGCGAGAGGAATGCCTGAACCCATGGATTTGAGACCAAATGGGCAACATGGTGAGATCCTGTCTCTACAATAAAGTAAAAAAAAAAAAAAAAAAAAAGCTGGGCTTGGTGGCACACGCCTGTAGTTCCAGCTATTTGGAAGCCTGAAAAGGAAGGATCTCCTGGGCCCAGTAGGTTGAGGCTGCGGTGGTTCTGGGTGTGCCACTGCACTCCTGCACTCCAGCATGAGTGGCAGAGTGAGACTCCAATTCAAAAAAAAAAAAAAAAAATCCTTGTTAAAGTGGCAAACTGAAAAGATCACATAAACGACCTAAAATGAAAAGGGTAAATGTCATGGTATACAAAATACCAGCAAAACCAGTATAATCATGCTGTCCTAAATAATTGTTGACCTGGTATAAAGCAAAGTAAATACCAGAACAATTATTTAAATACAAATAATGCAACAAGTAATAGTCTTTGTCTAAACTCTGTGCTATTTTCACAACTGGGGTTTGATTAAAATGAAATAACAAAAAATAAAACTATTTCTCTCTACAGCTTAGAAATAAGGAAAATGTAAACAATGATAATAATAGCCAGCATTTATTGCTGTGTTATTATGTGCCACATGCATTACATCTTTTAATCTTTAAAAATATTTTAGGTGGATATTAATATTTTTCTTATTGTACAAATGAGAAGACTGAATCACAGAAAAGTTACATGATTTGCCCACAGTTATAAAAATAATATGTATGCTTCTCAAATCAAAAGACGTATATAACAAATAAAATGTGGTCAATATAGCAAAACATAGCAAATAAAAAAAAACTAAGAAAATGTAAGAACACATTCTATAATTTTTTAAAAAACTGACCAGTTTGGTCTAAAACTAATTAACAAATAATTTATTAACATGCTGTTGGTAGATCAAGTACATAAAACACTGATAGATTTCTCACTTCATAATATTCTTTAAAAATCTCTATTTCTAGACAATATTGAATAAAATTGGAAATCAGAGTTTGTCATATACAACAGTGATACTTTTGTACATTCTTTACTCTTCTTATAACTATGATTCGTACTCTAGATTGTGACTCTCATGCTACAATTTATGTGATTAAATTGTACAGTTGATAAAATAGTTGATAAAATAGACAATGTCAAGTGGAACTTGTTTAAATGTCAGCATATTTACATGTCTACTTTCAGAATAAAAATTCAAATTCAGAATAGCTAAACTTCTATTTTCATGTGCAATCATTCCTCTGATTTTAATAAAGCCCTTCCATGAAATGCCAATTCATTTACTTTTTGTTTTTTCAGGAATCCCAACCTATCTCCACACCTACTCTGTGATCTGTCTTTAATCTCCCCTATCTCTTTGTCATGCTGCCATGTTCTAATAGTGCCCATCTTAGCAGCAATGGCAACTACAGCAAGAAAATTTGCTAGATCCCACATGATTTCTTTATAGATACCCACCCTAGAGTTCTCTTTCCCTTTAGTCAAATTTCTTAAATTAACAAACAAAAACAGAAACTAAACATACTGTACTTCCTCAGTTTCCATTCTGTTTAAATATTCATGCCACTACAATGAAATTGATATTTTATTATTATTAAATTTAATTGATACTTTTAGAATTACCATCTTGCATGACCTTTCTCTAAGTCTTTGTTGAATAATCTATTCAACTTTTTAATATTCGCCTTCTTAATATTGCCATTCCTCAAATCTCCTTTTCATCTTAGTTTTTTCTCATTTTACATTCTGTCCTAGGCTCTCAGACGTCCCATATTGCATCAAATTAGAAAAGAAAAAACTCAAGACTGGATTAAGTCCTGGACTAAAGCAATTCTAGTAGAACTGGAGAAGAATGAAAAGTTTAAAAATGGTTTCAGGAAACCATAAAAGTAGGAGTGAAGGCAAAATAGAAATCTAAGAAATCTAAGGTACATTATTGTTTTCATCTTGGTCTTAATTTCTGGGAGGTTTTTTTCACTAGAAGAAATTTGTGATAAAGATAACAGATTCAGTTTTAGATATGTTAATCTTGAAGGAATTAGGTCGATAAAGCTACCTAACTTATATAATTGTTTTAGTAGTTTTTGCCTATAAAGAATTACTTACAACACGTCTTCGGTTATCATAAAAATTAATTAAGAGGCTGAAATTCTCTTTCCTTTAAAATAACAGAAAAATGAGCTTAAGCATCAAGCTGGTAATACTGATAACATGAATTTCTAATTTTATATCATATAAAGTTGTGAACACTGTTATTATACTAATAAAATAAAAAATCATTGAGACACAGAAGTAACTGGAAGCAATTATAGCACCTGAATTCTCCATTTCTTTTCATCAGTTCTCTGGAGGCTGTGAAAATTAGGGCAGACTGGTAGGACATCACCTAATGCATCTGACATTCATTTTTTTGCACTAAAATTAAAGTCATTAGTTACATATTTTGATGTTAAATCATGGGTTATGTCAGTATATTGAACAAGGGCCTGTATCCCCAGTGAGTATAAAAAAAAAATAAATGAGAGATGTTCAAGAATACAAAAATATAAGAAGGAGAATGCTTCTGAGCAATCTGGGACCAGGTTAAGAAAAAAGTTACTCCTACAGCAAAATGTGGCATAGAATATGTGGAATAGCAACACAAGGCCCACGCTTTTATGGAAGCACATATTTAAGAAGGGATGATCGTGCTTTATTTAAATGTATCCCATCACCTAGATTCAACAACTTGAGAAAAATCATAAAACATGAGTAAAAAAATGCATATGTCTGACATCCTCCACTCCAGGTAAAATTAAATTAAAATAGAATGAATATTGTATACATTCCTGGATATTACATACAGCTGTGGATAGATGTCTAGCTTTTCCCCTCCCAGAGTTCTAACATAATTATTTTGTTTTTAAAAGAGAAAAGACTTCATCATTTCTAAAATATCACAGAAAATGTAAAGGCATTCTTCTAGGTATAACATCTCCAGGACCCGATTGAATGAAGACCCCAGAGACTAAATTCATTTCAATGGAAATCAGAAAACAGCATAAAATAAAAACAACGGAAACTGACACCACTCACTGGTGCCTGGCATGAATAATTTCCTTTGACTCCTTTTGAATGTTATTAATAGCTTGGTATTAACTGAACACTGGGAAACAATGCATTGTTACATTCTGCAAATGCCCATGCCGGCAGCGGGAATGGAGAGGTGGGTTTTCTTCCCCAAATGTCAACATTCTAACCTAAAAAAGGTGAGTCATAAAGAAAATACAATGATTTTACCAAACATGAAAGCAAAAAGTAACTCACCAGTGATTCCCTCCTCTCTCTCTCCAACCTCTCAGGGTAGCACAGTGCCTAATGTGTGTTAGAACAGAGTCTAATGACTTGGAGATCCCAAGAAAATGAATCTATCCTAGTTTTGGAAAATAGTAAAACTGAAAACAAACAAACAAACAAACAAAACTTCTTAATGAATAAAAATAAAGCAAACCAAATTTGGACCATGAAGATATTCAGGAAAATTTTGATAATAAGAAAATATACTATGATAGAGTTAAACAAAGATCATATGTCTTGAAAAATTTTACCCTAGAGAATGTATTCTTTAAGCAGCATGTGTTTTCTGCTTTTGAAAACAATTGTAATAAAACATGGACTTTCATGAACTTCACAGCAATCTGGATGGACTTAGAGTCTATAAGACTGAATGATCTTTCACAGAAACAAAGAACCGAGTATCACATGTTCTTACTCATAAGCAGACCTTGAACAATTATCATAATACTATAAGAGAATGATTGGCAGTAGTGAGAATCTTCCTGGGGGGGGACACACCTCATTAACAAGGGTAGCTGCATAATGAACATTTGTATACCTAACCCTGAATTGTGCCCCACATCTTTAAAATAAAAATAATTAAAAGGAAAAAAAACATGGACTTTGTAAAATTAAAGCTGAATATAAAATTAGAGCTCAGAACAGAGGTGATGGAGAAAATGAGTTGACTAAGAAAAAGGCAGAAATGCAAAGAGAGTTAGATATTATAATGGAATATAGGTAAACTAAATTTGATAGTGAAAATAGAAAGTAACATAGCAGGAAATCCAATTAAGAATGTATTAACTACCAAAAAGAGGACATGAGATTAAAAAGAGAAAATTAGTTTTCTAAAGAAGAAACTACTAATGTTACGGTGAATTATAAAAAAAGAAATAATAGGAAACAACCAAGAGATAAACTTATCTAAATGAAGAAAACCATGAACCTTCAGAAGCAAAAAGATCATTTTATTCCAAGTGAGTTAAAGGGACAGACAAAGAAACAGCTGTCACCCCAAAGCACAAAATTATAAAACATCATTTGCCATAACTGGCTTAGTAAATGTAGAAATCAAGGATAAGGGATACATTTGTCAATGCTTTACAGAAAACATAAATAAAAACAAGCCACTTAGAAATGAGAAACAAGCCGGGCTCGGTGGATCAGCCTGTAATCCCGCGCCTTTGGGAGGCTGAGGTGAGTGGATTGCCTGAGCCTGTGGGTTCGAGACCCGCCTGGGCAGCGAGACCTCATCTCTACAATAAATCAAAAAATTGGCCGGGCGTGGTAGTGCGTGCCTGTAGTTCCAGGTACTTGGAAGGCTGAGGCGGAAGGATTGACGGAGCCCAGCAGGTCGAGGCTGTGGTGGCCCGGAGCGGCCACTGCACTCCAGTCTGGGCGACAGAGTGAGACTCCAACTCAGAAAAAAAAAAAAAAAAAAAAAAAGAAATGAGAAACAAATTATATGTTGAAAGAAAGATGTGCCCCTACTCTAATTAACTTCAGAGGTTGAGTTTTAACCAACACGAACCTGCCCATTGACCTAAAGAGATTTGAAATAAAGTGTTCAATATTCTTGAACTTTCTCCAGCCAAGACTTTACTCACATGAAAATAGTAAAATTCTTTCAGTTATATATGAGACAATAAAAACATTATTCACAAAACCTTTTTTAAAGCATTGAAAAGATAACATACTTTAAAAAAATATTTAATAATAATAAATTATCAAAAAAAACTATAGGTAAAATTAGTGACTCAGAAAGTAAGAGAAACAGGAATAGGGCAAAATAAAAATGAATAATTTCATTATTTCACATTGAACAGAATGAAAAGATCATATATCAATCTTAATGACATGATTAGAATATGAAACAGTCAGGTTAAAAAGAAGAAAATACCATGGTAGAAGTACAAATAGGTTGGACATCATGCTAATCACAAGAGAAAATTCAAGAAATGGGCTCTGTTCTTATATCAAAAAACGGGGGTGGGGGAATGTATCCAGGTAGAATAAAACAAAGAAGCAAATAAGTCAGAAAGTATTAAGATAAAAAAGTAAGAGCAAATAAACATGGATAAAGATATGTAATTAAATGGGATAAAAACTTCAATTAAAATAAAAGACACTCAAATTCAGTAAATGTGGTGGTTTCAAAATATATCCACCAATTCTCTGGTACCCTCTCTTCAATAAGTGCAATCTAATTTCTCTCCTTTCATGTGTTTGCTGGATTTAGTAGCTCACATATAACTAACCGGAGTAAATGACTTCAAAGACTAGGTCCTCAAAGGCACTGCAGCTTCCTTATTATTTGTATTCTTTGGGATTGCTTGCTCTAGGGGAAGTTGGGTGTCCGTTCATGAATATTTTCAAGCAGTCTGTGGAGAGTCTGTAGAATACTCAGGTCACCTGTTAACAGCCATGGGAGTGAACCATCTTGGAAGTGGATTCTCTATTCCCGGTTAAGCCTGAGTTGACCCTGCGTGGTACTTGAACAAGAGCCACATAAGAAACCCTGAGCCAGAACTACCCAATTTAGTTGCTACTGAATTCCTGACCCAGAGAAACTGGATGATAATAAGTGTTTGCTGTTTTAAGGAACTACATCCTGGGGACAATTTGTTATGCAGAAATATATAACTAATGCAGTAAAGCATGCATACATATGTTCCATACATATGTTGATTCTATTTTGATAATCAATCTTAACCCAAAGGGTCAGAGACAAACTCAACAGGAAAACTTAGACAAATTCAGCTATAGGGGACAGATTTATATCATTTAAGCATGTAGCAAAATTCAACTAATATTTTGCATAAAAATCAAAAGTTACTTTCTATTACAAAGAACAAAATCAACAATAAAAGTTCACTTTCTGTCTTATTTTAGATAATTATCAAAAATTAATTTGTTTGGAAAACAGATATGAATATAAAATAATATAGAAATTATGAAAGTATGAGGCAAACCTTGTTGCTCATTATTTATACCTAATACACAAATACACTAAAACAGCGAGCTAGCTATTTCTACAAATATAAAAGCAATATTGCATTTTTGATAATGCAGCAAGGATGAACTAAAGACTGTTGGAGAGTGTATGATTAACTATCATAAAATATTCAGTTTTATTTCTTATATCAAAATAAGTTCCAGATGAATTACAGCATTAGACAACAAATTGAACAAAATAAAAGAAATACTTTTAAGTGTTCTTCTGTTTATTGGGAATGGAATTAAAGCACTTAAAAAATATAATAAGCCAAATTAACAGCATTAGGAGGGAGATTAAGTGATTGATTAATTATATAAATAATAAACTTAACATCAAAAACTAACAAAAGAGTAAGCATTGGCGAATAGTGGCAATATATATGTTTAAAAATGTTAATATATTTATATAAAATAGTGCTTAGAAATATAAATAAAGCATATGAACATGCACATTTTACTTTCTATAATGGATGATGCATTTCTTGCTGCTTTAATAAATACATTATAAACCACTGGACTTCAATTCACTTAGTTTATCCAGAAAGGCCTGAGTTCAACAACTTAGAGAAAAATTCACACTCTATATGTAAACTATGTATTATCTAGAGGACACTCCTTTGAGTTATCTGTTTCTCATCCTTCATTGTCTTTCAACTACTTTTCAACTCAGAGAGTTGTAAATAACCCATAGTAATGTCAAAATAATTCTTATCTACAGAAATAAAAATTTTGTCTTGTCTCATAGAGGTTCAGTTGACTCTTTTAAACCACCTGTCTCCAATGGAAAGCCTGTTTGCCACAATTTGTACAATCTTTCAGTATTCTTGATCTATAAATGTGTGTGTGTTTTGCATTTTGACCAATTATAACATCTACTTGCTTCTCTCATAACTGAATGAGTAGAATACCATTTTTGGCATAATTTTATTTTATTTCTGAATGATTGTCATCGATTACATACACATATACACTCCTTGGGGTGTCTTTATGTTCGACCAACAAATTATAACCATTTGATAAATTCCTATTCTGAGTAGCACCTATATACTCAGCTCATTAAATTAATCGTCAGGCTGCTTAATTTGAGTATTGCTTCTGTTTATAACAATAAGGCAAAAGTAGACAGGCAAGAAAAAGACAAGATTCTGCTCTAGAGGAAATTGGAATCTCATGGAGACCTTAACTGCACATTATTATCTGTACATGTTTAGCAGTTTGTGGATATTTGTTGTTGATCATGATTGCAAATGCCCCCAAAGAGTGTCACCCCTCTTTCATAATAGCGCACTTTCATGGTCTATCAGAGACAGATAAAGATAATTGGTCACAGAAGTTTCTAAGGCAGGGGAGGAGTTGAGAGTGGATTAGATAGATCAAGAAGGATGAATCGAATTTGAGTGAAGGGAGAGGATGGTAGAGTGCTTTCCAAATGGGGAAACAATGGGAACAAAAGTAGTCAGGTCAGAATTCACAGTGAACATCAAATGATACTTTAAATTCACCACATTTATCCAACTGGAGGTTTGCTTACTTATTATTTATTTACTGATTTTATATACATTTACTATGCATTTGTAACATTCTAGGCAACTGTTACAGGTGCTGTGATAGGACCTGGAGAGACAGATCCCAGCTCTCATAATTTATGTTTTAATATGATAAAGAGTAAAGTATTTATATTTGATATTAAATGTGATTAAAGTTAGAATGGAAGGGAATAAAGAAGACTAAGGAGGAAAGAAACATCATCTGCTTTACATTTTTAAAATAGTCTTCTATATGCTGGATGAAGAATGGATTGCAGATGGTACATACCAAAGCAGAGAGGATAATTAAGAGGCTATTGCAGTAGTCAAAGGTAGAGAGAATGGCTGGTTGAACAATTCTGACAGTACTCAGAACGCAGGAAAATGGTCCGACCCAGGGTATAATCTGAGTAGAGATTGAATTGATATACTGATTAATTGGATGCAATGGAGACATAAAAGTATTACTGATGACTTCTAGAGATTTGACTTGAGCAGTTGTGGGATGGTGATGCCCTTCGCTGAAATGAAAATGACTAAGGCAGACCAGAAGTAAGGGTTTCTGGAGTGATGGCTATGGAAATAGGTCAAAAAGTTCACGTTGCATTAAGTGTAAGATGATAGATAGATATCTAAATGGAAATGTTAAGTCGGCTATTGAATACACTGGAGTGCTGGGGTGGAGGCAGAGCTAGAAATACAAACGTGGGCATATATATGCTGTTTTAAATTCGTGAGACTGACTGAGGCTCCTTAGGGAGAGTGTACAGAGGTTGAGTTGTAGAAGGCCTGGAAATGAGCCTGGAGCACTAAAACATTAAAAAGTTAAGTCAAAAAGAAAGTTCCAGAAAAGAAGAGTGAGAAGAAACAGACAGTAAGATGGAAGGACAACCAAGAGATTAGAAAGTTGCAGTCTCCAAGAGGAGACATTATTTTACAAATAAAGTATTCGATTTGGGACCTCATCAAACTTAAAAGGCACAGCAAAAGACATTATGAAGAGAGTAAAAACACAACCCACAGAATGGGAAAAAAAAAATATTTGCAAACTATGCATGTGACAAAAGCCTAACATGCTGGATCAATAAGGAACTCAAATGAAGCGAAAGGAAAAACAACCCCATTAAAAAGTGGGAAAAGGATATGAACAGACACTTCCTAAAAGATGGCATACAAGCAGCCAACAGACACATGTAAAAATGCTCAGCCTCATTTGATTTGCAACAGAGGTAAGCAAATCAAAAATACAATGAGATACCACTTAACTCCGGGAAGGATGGCTTTCATTAATGAGTTAAAAAACAACAGGTGCTGGCTAGGCTGCAGAGAAAGGGAACACTTCTACACTGTTGGTGGGAATGTTTGCTAGTTCAACCTCTATGAAAAGAGGTTTAGAAAATGTCAATTTCTAAAAGAACTAAAAATTGACCTTTAATACAATACAGCAATCACTTTCCTGGGAATATACCTGGAGGAAAATAAATCACTCTACCAAAAAGACACCTGCACATGTATATTTATTGCTGCATTATTCACAGTAGCAAAAGAAGTGGAGCCAACCCTGTAACCCATCAAAATTGAGCTGGATAAAGAAAATGTGGTACATATATAAGATGGAGTGCTATGCATCTATAAAGAAGAACAAAATCATGGCCTTTGCAGCCACTTGGACAAGGTTGGAGACCATCATACTAAGTGAACTATCACAGAAACAAAAATCTGAATACCACATGTTCTCACTCATATGTGGGCCTTGAACACTAGACACATTAGCACAAGGGTGGGATCATCAGTCATTGCGCACTGCGAGAGGAGGGAGAAAGGGAAGAGAGTGGGTGTCTCATGATAACACAATGGATGCCTGGTTTACTACCAGGGGGAGTGAGGGGGAGTGAGGGCCAGCTAGAAGGGGGAGTGAGGGCCAGCTACCACGGGGAGTGAGGGCCAGCCAGAAGCCTACACTTCACCTGCATGCAGCCTACTTGTGTAATAAATCCTCACCTGTACCCCACAAGCCTAAAGTAAACACTTTTTTTAAAAAAAGAAAAACAAAGACATAAACATTGGATTTGCTAACATTAGTAATCAATGACTTTTATAAAATAGTTTCACTGGAACTGAATAGATGGAAGTGCACATAAAATAAATAGTTAAGGAGACAATGAAAAATAAGAAAGATGAGACTGCATATGAGTAAGTGTTTTCCATAAGATTTGCTATGAAGAGGACCAGTATAGAGACATTTTTTACTTAATGTTAAATATACCAGATTATTAACAAATGCAATTGTTAATGACACACACACACAAACTTAGCAAAACCAAAAGAAAGGATTACAGGAAAATGATAAAGTAGTTCATAGAGTAGTAAATAATTCTGGATTAGGAATGAGAAACAGCTGGTTTTGTATCCAGACATTATTGCATGCCAGATACGTAATCTTAAATAAGTTACATAAACACTTTGAACAGAATCTAATTGAACATAAAAGAAAAAATAATAAGCATGACAGTATTAAGAACAGCATCTAGGTGCTCCCTGAGAATTTAGAGTGTAGGAGAATGGGTTGTCTTTGAAATATAAACTACTACACAGAAAAAAATATATATATATGTATAGGATGGAGTAGGAAATTCACCTATTAAAGAGAATTGCTACAAAGAAGGACTTAGTAGTACTTTAAATGAACTGCATTAAACTACTTTTAAAAACCTTGTGCTATTCAGAAGAAGGTTTTGGTCAGCCATAAAAGCAGAGTTAAAAGGAAAGTCACCAGGGAAGATGAGTATCACACTGATTCAAGCACTTGCAGCAGAAAGTGTACATTAACCATCATCTCAGAATATCTCTGCTCCTAAGGAAAGTCCATCTCTAGAGTAGAAATAGCTGTACAGTTCTATACCCAAGAGGATGGATATTTCCATTCTTGAAAGGAGACTCAACACAATCACTGAGAGTGGCTTCTAGCTATCTCAGGCAGGTGCATTAAGCTTTGACTCAGTCAGTTCCCTTGTTTTGTTTCTAAATTCAGCAAGCCACCCTCAGTCTCTTGTGCACGTCCTTCTCATAAAGAGAATCTCTGCTGTAATGGACTTTTGAGTATTTCTCTATCCTGAGACGGTTAGTTCTCACGGTAAATCAATAAAGTGGTTTCGGATTTTGATTTGGCTTCCTATAGTGTTGGACCTCAGAGGAGATAATGTACTGGTCCCACTGACGTTAAGTATTTTCAGTCCCTATGACATTATTTTTCACTGCAAAATAATAAACCAGAAAGTTGATGCATGATTCAGCTCTGTGGGCATTTTAGCTAGCATGGTTAGTCTCCCAGGACCCAATTATTCCTGAACACATAAAGAGAAAGTTTTTGGGTCTTTGAAGAGAAGAACCAAATTTCAGGGGTCTTTGCTGATAATTTACCTATTATACTATTTTCAGATTTATCCTTCCAGTTGATTTAAAAACACTTGTAAAATTGTTGAAAAGATTAAATGGGATCAAAGTAGACACGTTTTTAAATAGTTGTTCAATATGTTATTCAACAGCTGTGCCCTGATGGTTATGAAACGTGAGTCTCCGTTAAAACAGAAGCACACTATGCTCCACTATGCTGTTCAAATATAATCTACAGACCTTAGTGATACTGGAAACTACTCAGTGTGATGACTATTTCTTAATGAATTAGCACATATTCTATAGCATTAAGACATTTCTCAGCCGGGCTCAGTGGCTCAGTCTGTAATCCTGCGCCTTTGGGAGGCTGAGGTGTGTGGATTGCCTGAGCCCGCGGATTTGAGACTCGTCTGGGCAGCGAGACCTCATCTCTACAATAAATCAAAAACTCAGCCGGGCGTGGTAGCGCGCGCCTGTAATTCCGGCTACTCGGAAGGCTGAGGCGGAAGGATCGCCGGAGCCCAGCAGGTCGAGGCTGCTGGCCGGAAGCGGCCACTGCACTCCAGTCTGGGCGACAGAGTGAGACTCCAACTCAAAAAAAAAAGACATTTCTCATTTGATTCTGAAATGCAATTTAAATTGACCAACTTTCAGATTCATGTAGTAAAGATGTATATGAGGATAATAAAATCACTCTAATTATTTTATTTCTAGATTGTGTATTTCACAACATATTGAGTACTGAGAAGATTACAAATATTCTGCTTTAGCTTGAGGCAATACCAACACCCATCAGGACACCAGGTACCTATGGTTATTTTCTTCTCTTCCATCATGTGTGACTTTAAAGCTATCTCTTTATGGGACTTAGATTAGCCTACTCATATTACTATTATTACTGCTGTTTCTTAGAAATCAGAATATTCATTTTCTATAGTTACTGATTCTAAAAATAACTGTCTAGTTTGGGAAGAACGGATGAAATATTATTTAAAAAACACACAAGAGGCATGGTGACTCGTGCCTGTAATCCCAGCATTTTGGGAGGTTGACGTGGGAGATTGCTTGAGCCTAGGAGTTTAAGGCCAGCTTGGACAATACAGAAAGACCCCATCCCTAATTTAAATAAATAAATAAATACACAAAAAAGTAATTTGCTTTTACACTTGGAAAATAGTGACAGAATAAAAGAGTTGCTCCCTCTGTTAGAAAGGTTTTGCTTGACTTAAGTGTTCACACACTGATTACAGATTTAAAAGAATAAATCCTTTTTTTTGGTCATTGCTTTATTACTACCAATTTTTGAAATAGAATTATCTTCTGTGAGTCTCTCTTTAACATTGAATGATCTGATGTTAAGTGATTGCCTGAGCATGTCATTTAGGGCTCTAGCTCTACTGAGTTCTCTAGGGTTGCTGCTTCCTCCAAAATTGCAGTAAAGTAGGAAAACTCTTAAAACTTCAAGAGGCAAAGGCTTCCTCCACAATTGCATCTTATTTGGGCCAAAATCCTATATATGTAGCATCTAAAAATGGAGCAATAATATGAAGTGGAAGCAATATCATTGTAATGCACATTTCAAAGAGACTCCGTGCTCGTTCTCTTGACTTCCTGTGCTTTGAAGTACTCAGAGAATGAAATGATGACACTTATAAAGAAGCCAAAAATTCCTTTTTAAGTGATAGTGTAATGCTGCCTTTTGAATAAGGGTAAGAGAGAAATGTACAGATCCATTAGGGAGTTAACAGTTTCTTATGACAGCTATTAAGTTATGGATTACATGAATGCTAGGTACAACTGAATTTTTCTGTGTTTTCAGAAACAGACCTTTGCTTCTTTACTTGCAAAGAACACTTTAATTAATTTGTGCTCCTATGAGCACAGTACCTGCTGCCTTCTCATAGCAGCTGAAAGCAAATTCATCTAGCTCCTAGATTCTTTTCACTCTATAGCTATAGAAAGATAAAACATATTTAATATGCTTAGTACCAAACTCATCAACTGCCCCAATCCACCTTTAAAGTTTTCCTTAGTCATTCCTATCTTCAGTTTTGCCTGTAAATGTTTATGTAATCCCTGGTCTCTAATATCAAATCAGTAACTGAGGCTTGACATTTTTCTTCTGTGATTTCAGACCACAAAATACACATATCATATTCTTCCCCAGACCCTCTGATTTGAGGAGCCTAGCTATGTCTTTATTTCAGCCGTAAACTTCCCCATGTGACCTGGGTCTATGGAGCCAAGGGAATGTCCCCACTCAAAACCTGTGCTGTCCTTCAAGGCCATGGTCTTAGAAAAACAGGATCGAATACACAATGGAATATTACGTAGCCACAAAGAAGAACAAAACCATGAACTACACAGCAACCTGGATGGAATTAGAGTTTATAATACTGAGTGATCTTTCATAGAAACAAAGATTTGAGTAGCACATGTTCTCACTTATAATTGGACCTTGAACAACTACTGTAACACTATAACAAAAGAATTGACGGTGTGTGTGGGGGTGGGATTAACAGTAGTTGAGATCTGCCTGGGAAGGGGGGCACACCTCATCAAAAAGGGTACTTGCACAATGAATATTTGTATACCTAACCCTGAACTGTACCCCACAATTTAAAAATTAATTAATTAATTTTAAACAAAATAAAAATAACATAACTTGGAAGAAAACCGTTGCCTCTGGAGTCATATGATATAAATCTACAATCTATACCTGCTACTCACAGTCACTTTGGAAAATTACTTTCTATGTTAAGTCTCAATATTCACATTCTCAAAATGTTTATATCTTTTTGCAGGTTTCCAGATATCAAAAATGTTTGTAGAATGCCTAGCAGAATGCCTGTTGCCTATAAGTGGAATTATTACTGTTTTTCTCTATAGTCATTAAACTTTGTGAGAAAAAAAAGAAAGAAAACAGGATTGACATTGTTTCCTCAAATGACCCCAAAGTCCATTTTCCCTGGACACACAGACCTAAGGTATAGCCCAGGAGAGACAATTGACTGGGTAATGAGACAGTTATAGGAAGAGATTAAATCGTAGCTTGAGGATGTCCATACACATGTGTACTAAGGCTCTTTGAGTGCTGGAAGGACTGTAAGGATTAAAAGAAGGGGTGCAGATGCAGTCTAGGTATATCCATTCTTGTTCCAGCAAAAATATTAGAAGGCCCCCTGCCTAAAGAATTAAGTTTAATCCTGCCATTAACTGTATTAATTGATCATTTCATTTCATGGAGAAGCTTCTCCCTTATGACCCCAGAGCTCTTAAAGTCTGCACTGCAATCTGATCTTTGATTATATCCTGCCACGTAACTGTTTTTTTTAAACTGGTTAGCATCTCCTCCCACCCTCTGTAATAACATGTAAACTGAATTTTTTTACTGTTTAGTTACTGAGAATAGATTAATTACTCAGTAAATTTTTTTGTTAAGTAAATGCACGTGAAGAATAAGGTTTGTATTTAAATTCATGTGCTTTTCTCTTCTACTTATCTTTGAGTTGTTGATACTATGAATGTGCCTTCAGTAAGTAAAAGCAATGCTTTCTGGCATTTTAGCAACTTCTTGATCTTTCCTCTCCTAAAGTATTAGATCTCTGCCTTGCATTTTTATTAATCAGGGTTGTAGACATCATAGCTTTCACTTACACATTTTGACCAAATTTATTTTTGGAATAATAGAAGTATACAGAATAAAGAAACATGGATGGCCATTCGGTTTAATCTACCTTTTTTTTTTTTTGGCAGAAATCCACAGCATCCTTGACAGATGATCAAAGACTAATTGTCCATCCAATTAACCTCAGACTACCAACAGCGTGTATTACAGGCCTCAGAGCAGTTTTAACATAACTGAATTATAATATAAACCTCCCAGAATAGAAAAAAAATCTCATCATTTCACATGTCAGAAGTAACAGTAGTCTGATCATGACAGCTATTATTTTTCATGGAGGAATCTCAGCCACTCCAAATTCTTCTATACCCCGTGTGCAAGATACTACATTTTTCTTCCCATCATCAAAGTATTCACATTTTAACAAAACTATTAAATCTTACCTTTAAGTCAGCAGTTTATACTATAATTTTATCATCAATAGCTGTATGCCTTTCCTTTATATATCTGCATCTTTTGATTTCAGCACCAACAGAACAAGTTTTAACATTTAATTTCTACCGTCTGGGGTATTATTTTTTATTTCTGTAAGGTAGTGGAGAAAGAGTAAGATTAAAAAGACTTTTTAGCCCTGCTTGTCTTTGAGTTGTGTATGTTTCTATATTTTAAAATAAGATGTCTGCATGTGAGTATGTTTGCTTGTGTGTGTGTGTGTGTGTGTGTGTGTGTGTATAAATAAAATAAAATGGAATGTATAAATAAAATAAAAATGGAATGGAATATTTGTGTTTTTTTAGAATCTGAAATTTTCTGTTTTAGGATTTTATACTCACATTAACATTAAAACCTTTGCCTCAAAATACGAGAATAATACTTATATTAGCAAATATCTTTAAAACTATTGTTATAAACTAACATTGCAAAAACAAGAAATGGAGAAATTGTTCTTATTTTTAAAAAGGTAAAAATTATTGAACAATTTATATTTAAAGTAGAGCAAGAAATATAAATTTGATGAAATACAGACAGTGTTAATTCCAGGTTATTTATTTATTTTAGATTCCAGTTTCTTTTTTTTTTTTTAGATTGCAAAGATAGCTGCTATTACTTATCTGACCCAATAAGTAAAATATAAAAATATAAATAATGCCATATTTCAATTTACAGTCATCTATCAAAAACAGAAAGGTTTTCTGTGATTACAATTTGCTATATTTTAATTTGAATTATAACCAAATATTTACTTTTAAGAATTTGTTTTTGCTTTTACAAAGTTAATGATGATTCATCTCTTGCTTTAAGATGATATTTCTAGTGGAAATTGTTTTTATTAATTTTATTGCAAAACACTGAGTAAGTCATGGCTAGTAATATAATGAATTGTGTATGTATCTGTATATGTGTACATATAAAATGGATAAATATATATAAAATGAACAAACATGTACATATGTTCTGAATATAATAAATATATAATAAGACTTCCTGGTGGTTTGCAAATACTGGATACTATTTGCAAATCTGGTGTTTCTTCCTCTGTAGTTTCACTGGCTTTTGTTTGTGCACACACACGCGCATTTGTCCTTTAAAAATAACCTCTCTTCATGGTCACCATATTGCTGCCTCTCTATTGTATGCTACCTAGGAGTACTTTATCTATTTTTGGTACTCATTTAAATGACTTCTCCGTAGTGTTTTCTGATTACCCCAGCTTTGCTGTTGACTCTCAACTATTTAATTCTAATTCTATAGCACATATAATCCCAAACAATTCAGTACCTGATAAAGAGATGTATCCCTTGATATCTGATCTTTCAATATTTCAACATTTGATGTAATGACTTGCAAAATGGTTTATGCCAAATCCACAGATTGAATTGAAATCCTGGTCTAAAGAAAATGTTTACAACATTGACATCTGGGAGAAAGGATATTAGAATGCTAACATCTCAGAGGTTGTCACTAACCTTTTTCTCATTCTTCCTGGAATTAGCCAATTGTGGACCCCAGTGTTGCATCTACCAAGAGCCTGTGAACACTATAAAACTGGGTGCAAGTTAGATAACATCTTTAGCAGCTTTGCTATTTATCTTCTTTCAAAAATACATATGCTACTTCATGATTGTTTGTTGCAGTGTGGAAAGAAAATATAAACTATATCTGATACAGGACAGTATAGTTGTGTTCTGCATGCAAACATACCAGTTTTGGTTTATTAAATGCTAAATAATTTGACAATTAGTGCCCCAAAAAGAACATATTCTCCAAAAATCTTCAACAGATTTTCATACTGGTGGTTAAAATATTTTGACAATTTGCATGAAGATGTTTGGGAATTTAGATACACTGGGAAGCCATGCTCGCCCCCCGCCCCGCCCATTTAGAAAGAATGCAATGAAAGCTCATACTTTCTGAAAATTTACTTTATAATACAGTGGCAGGAGCAAATTAGGTTTAATACTTAGAGATGTCTGTATTTTACTTTATCTCATTTGCCTCTGCTTAGCGTGTCTAAATTTCCTATCACCAATTTGATTATAAATAATTTGGTAGTTTGTCTTAGTCTTTTTTGTATCCTGATTGAACTAGAATACCTTGAGTATAAAGCAGGTGCTTTATACATGTATTCAGATTGATGAAAACATCACATACATACAGCTACTTCTCTGACCACAAACTGGATCACACATGTGATTTTCTGCAGTCCACTTTCTTGCATGCTGTTTCAGTGCATCCTCAAAGTGACTGTTTTCTCCACAGTGCTTAATAAAAAGGGTAGTGAAGATTAAGACTCTCTTATGTCATGAATAAGTGTTTGTTGAAGGACAAGTGAGTACTTTTATCTTTTCTATTAAGACTTGAAATATTTCAACATATCCAGTATATTGAAACAAAGGATAAACTCATCTCAATATATAGAGACTTTAAATAATTTAAACAGCAACACTTTAATCCCCATGTCTTGTCATTTTAAGTTAACTATATCTTGTGGGTTGAGGCAGTACCATTAATTAAAAGCTATCTATAGCCTCTCTAGTGCACCTAAAGACATCCATGGTGTAGAAATCTAGATATGATTGATGAAAGCTAGATAAGGGTGCAAGAGTTGCAGTGGAAAGTCATGGAGGACTGGGAAAAGAAAGAGACAATAGAACATTCTGACTGATGAAACCCAGGAGTTACAGGACCCCAGAGGAACTACCAAATTGTCAATGCTGAGAGGTGAGGGAGGGTATGTCACACTAGACCCATTTTGATGCTATTAGCAAAATTAGAAAGAACTTCTGGATTTGGTGTGAAGAATGATGGTTAATTTTTTAGTTTGCAGAGACTGTTAGATGTCTGCATGGAAATGTGTGTGAAATATGAATCTAGAAATTGTGAGTGATTATGGTTGGAAATACAGAATTGGGAGTTGTTTGACATAGAAATAATGGTAGAAATCAAAAAGTAAATGAACTCTGCAAGGAAGTGATCATAAAGGGTTAGGATTTTTATTTTAAAACTCCAATTGTCCTTTAAAAGAATCCTCAGTGACTTATCCATCCATATCTATGTGGCAAACTCTGATTGTAAATATGTCATTTGTTCTCCAGCTTTGTATGGATCTACTATGTGGGTCAGAGCAGTTGAATCCATAAATTTATCTATACCAAACATATTTTATCTCAGCTCTGGAGAAAGTAGATATGAAAAAAACTTAAAACACATAAACTGTCCTGATAAACAACACAGTTTTCAAACACGCAATGGATGAATCATTATAAAAGCTAGAAGATATCTGATTGATTTTCTTAGGTTGACTAACCATATATTAGAATATGCACTTATAAATTCATATAAATAATATAATATATTACAAAAGTAATATAGTAAATATTGTAAATATGATACTAACAATACATATTAGTAAAGTTTTAAATTTTTAGGCTTTAAAGTAATTTAACTTCATCATAATAATTTCTTAAAGTAAATTATGTAATTGCAACATGCATTATATGTTCATTATAAAACACTTAAAAATAGATACAATTTGAAATTATAAAAATTTAAAATATTTTTCCTTCTTAGATAAAATAGCAAAATTATAATTTGGTATGTATGTACCTTAGCCATGTGCTGAGCTATTTAACCACAAATAATAAAGGCAATTTATACATTTTCTACCTAACTTTTTTCTTTCCCTCGATGCCATTAAATACCCTGCATATAAGTGATATTTAAAGGATGTGTTATGTTCTATTGAATAGATAACTGTGATTTACTTGAACAAGTCTTTATTTTTAAACTTAGAAGCTATTTTCAAATATCTGTTGTTCTAAATTTTTTAAAGAATAATTATTATATATCTGTAATTAAGTAGATGTAAGATTAACGTACAATTAAAAACATCTCCATCTAATTTCCATTTTTGCTTGCTTGTTTGAACAGTATACTTGTATTTTCTAGTCTAATCAGATTTATAATGTCTTTTAGATAATATGCCAATTGGGATAGAAATCCTTTAATCATGATCATTGGCTTAAATTCTTATGCTAAGATTGCTTTTAGCTCTGAACTAGAACTTGTCGGACTTTCAGAATGTACAGTTTGCTAACTTATACTTTTCCGATGAGATGATACCTACATAAAATGTGTAGATCTATTTGGAGAAATGATTTCTACATAAACTTCACTAAGTATTGTCTTTATTTTATATTTTATTTTATTTATTTATTTTGAGTTGAGGTCCTACTCTGTTGTCTAGGTTAGAGTGCTGTGCCATGATCATGGCTCAGTGTAACCTTGACTTCCTGGTGAGCTCAGGCAAACCTTCTACCTCAGACTTCCAAATAGCTGGGACTACAGGCATGCTCCATCACACCTGTTTATTTTGAAAAATTATTTTTTGTAGAGACAAGGACTCACTATGTTGCTCAGGCTGGTTTTGAATGCCTGGCCTTATGTGATCCTCCAGCCTTGGCCTCCTAAGTGCTGGGATTGCAGGCATGAGCCACTGTTCCTGTATACAAAAATTCACTAAATAAAAATTGAAAAATTCAGCACATATTATTTTACACAACTAAATGTCAAGTGAAATTTAGTAGACCATGGCCAAGAAAAGCTTTTTGAAAGACACGAAAAAATCTGTGGAAAAGTTAATAAGAAGATATATCCTTACAGTCTAACTGTGGTCTCAAGAATATGTTCCATCAAGAGAATTTATAACCATTGTAACATCATAAGCAAAGTATGAGACCAATAATGTTCAAACTTAAAGATGTAATTCTTTGGTTTTTAATCTATCCTTTGTCTGTGATTATATATCCTTAAATTCAAAACTGCATGTACATTGGACAAGTCGCCTAAATTCCTAGGCTGATCTTATTCTTTAAAGTACAATGAAAAGTGATTAAATTACAAATGTTAATATCTGTCTCTTAATTATCCTCAATAAAGTTGAAAAAAAAACCTGAGAAGGAAAACATTTAATGAAAATAAATGTAAGTGTGCGTCTCAAGACATGTGCATAAATTTATGAGGTGAGGTGTTAAAAAAAAAACAACTAAAAAACTAGTTTAAGTTATCTTTAATTCTAAAATCAGTGGAAAATAGTGAGAGTCATACATAGAGAATGTGACTTATTTGTGAGACTCTAATTCTTCCTCGAACACACAAAAAACTTTCTGACTGAAAAGTGTCATTTATTTTGTTTCAGATTTATAATAATATGATTAGGCTTTAATTACTCGAGGCAAAAAGAAACGCTCTAATATTACATCAAATCAGTATCAGGATTGGCCTTAAATTATGACAGTATCTTTTGGAAAGAAAGCACAATGAGAAAAGCAATAGGAGGGGTTTTGACAAGATGGTGGCATAGCCAATTGGACTGCACAAATCCCTGTGTGAGTGAGTGAATGCATGGAAGAATTTGCATGTGTGTCTGTGTGTAAGTGGATGTGTGAGTGGCTGACTGAATGGGGACTCGGGAGCAAGTGGCCAAGGGTCTCCTGGTGAAGTGGTTGGTGTCGCAACTGCCCTGTGTGGGCCCCATTGTTCCCAGAGTGCAGAAGCTGAGTGCCATTTTCTAAAACCAACAGCGTTTTTCCCAGGAAGAAGCTGTCAGAGTGACTGCCACTCCCACCACCGCAGTGCCAGGCTGGACATTGGCAGTGAGGGTAGCAGAGGTAGCACAGCGAGAAAGTCAGAGACAGAGTCCCAAAGAAGAAATAGAGAGAGCCCTCCCCAAACCTGAACTCGCTGCCACTGCCTTCAGCACCAGGCTAGGCTGCAAGGCTCCACCACTGGGACCTGAGATCCAGAGACTATGACACTTGCTGGGGAGAGAACGATCTTTCCCAACCCCATTTTCAGCAGGAAGAGCAGTCTGTAAATAAACTAAGCAGCCATTCTAAACCCTGGGCAGAGAAGTGCTCCAGAAAGGCCTTCACAGAGCAGCAGACCTGCATCTTAAGACCAGGGGGTGATTGCTGCATTAATTTGGAGCTGCTCTTTATGAACTCAGAGAGGATTGTCCCCAGTGCACAAGCCCACATGAGTAATGGCAGATGCCGGATTCCCAGAAGATCCACTCCCCACCCTAAGCCAGCTGCTGGCCAATAGACACATACAACAGATTTGACTGAGGAGGTTGGTGAATGTCTACCTGACTCTTCCTCACCCCTAGCAAGAGCGAAAGAGATCGGGAGGACAGGGTAGAGGCTGCAGGCCACATTCCCCCACTGTGAACTGGATGCCATGGGAGCTGTGACCATGCTGTGAGAGGAAAGGGACATGAGCCTGGGAGACACTGGATCTAGTTACCTTACCCACAATCTCCACTCCCCCATGGGGACACACCAGCTATCAATTGCAGGCAGCAGAGGGTAAAGATTCTAACATCTTAAGTTTCAACAGCAAAGAGGGAACCTGCAGTAACACACCTACAAGCACAGAACCCACCATAAGAGAGTGCTCTCCCCCAAAAAATATACAAAAGCTGAGAAATTGCTGCCAATGGGTTTTTGCAGTTTGGGTTTGTTTTTTTGCTTTTTTTTTTCTCTCTTTAATTGTTTGTTTGTCCTTGTTTTGTTTGTTGATAGGGTGGATTTCTCTTTTCTTTCCTCCTTCTTTTTCTCTCTCTTTTTTCTTTCTGTGTTTTGTGGTATTTTTTTTCCCCTCTTCTTCTTTCCTTTCTTTTCTTTATTATGCCACGTCTTGGACTCAGGGACTACACAAGCATACCGATTGTAATGTCATATTGTGTGGAGACAGAGGGCAAGTCCCAGATGGCCCATTTTCCAGATAGCAAGTATTGTGATCCATAGGTTCTGAATCCCTGTGGGACCTCTCACGCCCCTTAGTAAGTATTTAAATTGTAAAGAGATAGCACACTGCCCCATCCCCAGCCCTATTTCATTGTTGAACAAACCTGTAGTCCTGGCTCAGGGAAGGACAGAAGGTAGAGCAAATGTCGGAAGAGATTGCTTCTCCATTTCCCACTGAACAACAGAATTAAAGCGAAAGACAAGAAAACTGCTACAAATGAAGAAAAACCAACAGAAAATCACTGTTAACATTCAGAGTCTCAACATAGAGTCTATACCTGAAAGAACAGTTACTGGAGCACAGTGGCTATCTCCAAGAGTGAGAGTACCCAGAAGGTACAGAGGTCAGAGAATCATTGGATAGAATGAATAAAATGGAGTTAAACAGACTGAAGAACGTGCATTTGGAAATAATAGAAATAAAGCACAATTTGACAAGCATAGGAAGCAGAATTGACCAAGCAGAAGAAAGAATCTCAGAGCCAGAAGACCAAATTATGGAATTAACAATCTATTAAAATATAGGGGAAAAAACTTAAGAAGAAAGAAGAAATTCTCCTAGAGTTTTATCAAGAATCCAAACCTATGTCTAAGCAGAATACCTGAAGTAGAAAGAGAAACATAAAACACCTCGAAACAAACATTCCATGAGGTCATTCAAGAAAATATTTCTCAACTGACTAGAAAGATGACTATACAAGCAAAAGAGATTCAGAGAACCCCTGTAAGACACATTATGAGAAGATCAATCCCTAAACACATAGTCATTTGCCTACCCAATGTTAGTATAAAGGAAAAATTCTTAAAGGTAGAAAGGGAAAAAGGTCAGACTACCTACCTGGGAAGACAAATCAGAATAGCTCCAGACTAATCTGCAGAAACACTACAGGTGAGAGGGAATTGGACCACAATTGTTAATGTTCTCAAAGATAAACAATTGCAGTCAAGAATTTCCTACCTAGCCAAGCTAAGCTTAATCACCGATGGAGAACTAAAATCCTTCCCAGACATTCAATCCCTAAGAGAATATGCTACTTTGAGACCAGGCTCTACAGGAATGCTTTAAAAGGTGCTGTGCACAGAAGAAAAAAGACAAGAAAGATAATATACTTCACATGGTCACAAACACAGAAGCAACAGAACACAAACACTCTCTCAACAATGAAAATGCACATATATTAACACAAAAATTAAAAGACACAAAACAGCTTTATAAAAGCCATATGTCAGGGACAGATTCTTACATTTCAGTAATTAGCCTGAACGTAAAAGGACTAAAATGCACCACTGAAAAGACATAGAGTGGCAAACTGGAAAGAAAAAAATGACTCAAGAATATGCTGCCTCCCAGAAACACATCTCACTACAAAGGACACTCACAGACTCAAGATAGAGGATGGAAAATAAATTTTCAGGTGAACAGATCACAAAAGAAGGCAGATATAATGATCTTAATATCAGACAAAACAACATTTAAGCTATCAAAAATTTTAAAAGAAACAGAAGAACAATACATAATGATAAAATGTTCTATTCATCAGAAAGAAATATTCATCTTAATCATAAATGCACACAACACAGGAGCACCAGCTTCTATACAGCAGATACTAAATAAACTAAGATATCAACTGTAACACTATCATATCTGGGGACTCAAATACCTCACTAACAACCCTAGATAGATCATCAAGGCAAAAAAATCACCAGAGATCCAGAACCTTAACTTGACACTTGACCAAATGAACTTAATAGGTAGCTAGAGAACACTCCACCAAACAACCATGAAATATACATTCTACTGATCACCACATGGAACATACTCCAAGACTGACCACATCCTTGGCCATAAATCAAGCATAAACAAATTTCACAAGATCGAAATACTGCCATGCACCCTCTAGACAACAGTGGAATAAAAATAAATACCACTACCAATAAAATTCCCCCCAAACCCACAAAGGTATGGACACTAAATAGCATGATGCTAAACAACCTCTGGGTCAACACAGAAATCAAAACAGAACTTAAAAGATTCCTGGAAACAAATGAAAACGAAGAAACATCTTACTAAAACCTCTGGGTTCCCATGAAAACAGTACTATGAGGGAATTTATATCTCCGGGAGCACACGTCAAGAAAATAGAAAGATCACAAGTTAACAGCCTAACAAATCACCCAAGGGAGCTGAAAAGGCAAGATCACTAAATCCTTAATTTCAGCAGAAGAATCCAGAACACCAAAGTAAAAGCAAAAATATGGGACATAGAAGACAAAAATATCATAGAAAAGATTCAATGAAAGAAAAAAAGCTGGTTCTTTGAAAGGATAAACAATATTGCTGGATCTCCTGGCCAGATTGACGAAGTAAAAGGAGAAAAAGCCCAAATAAACACAGTCAGAAACACATAAGTTCAAGTCACAACTGACCTCAAAGAAATACAAATGATTATCAGAGGTTACCTGTATGGAAACTAACTTGAACATCTAAATGAAATGGATGACTTTCTGATACCACACAACCTCCCAAGGTTGAAACAAGAAAAAATTGAGACCCTAAATAGACTGATAACAACCCAGGAAATTGACTCTGCCAAAAGAAAACTACCCAAAACAAACAAACAAACAAAATGCTGGATTAGATGGCTTTCCAGTGGAATTCTACAATACATACAGGGAGGAGCTGATACCAATCCTATTGAAAGTATTCCAGGCAATTGAGAAAGAAAGAATTCTCCCTAAATCATTTTATGAAGTTAACATCACACTGATACCCAAACCAGGTAAAGACACAACAAAGAAAGAGAACTACAGGCCAATATCCCTGATGAACATAAATAAAAAATTTTCAACAAGATTCTAGCAAATCGGATCGAATAACACATCTCAAAAATCATCCACCATGACCAAGTAGGCTTCATTTCCAGGATGCATGGCTGGCTCAACATTGGCCAGACTATAAATGTCATTAAATACATCAACAGAGGTAAAAACAAGAACTACATGATTATATCATTAAATGGAGAAAAATCTTTCAATAGAATCCAGCATTCCTCCTTGATAAAAACCCTTGAAGACCTAGGCATAGAGGGAACCTACCTCAAAATAGTAAGAACCACCTACAATAAACCCATAGCTAACATATTACTAAATGGACAAAAATTGGAAACATTTCCCCTGAAAACCAGAACAAGACAAGGCTGCCCACTTTCACCTCTCCTATTCAACATAGTGTTGGAAATCCTAGCTAGAGCAATCAGACAAAAGAAAGAAATCAGGGGTATCCAAATAGGAAAAGAGGAAGTCAAGTTATCCCTCTTTGCTGATGATATGATTCTATACCTTGAAAATCCAAGAACAGCTGTGGAAAACCTCCTCACTGATAAAGGACTTTAGCAAAGTCTCAGCATACAACATAAACATGTAAAAGACAGTCACATTCATATACACTAACAACAAATAGGCAAAGAACCAAAGAAAAGCACAATTCCATTCGCAATAGCCACAAAACAAAAGAAATACTTTGACATCCTCCTAACCAGAGAAGTGAAAGACCTTTACAATGAAATTATAAAACACTGATCAAAGAAATCAAAGATGACACAAACAAATGGAAAAATATTCTATGCTCATGGATAAGAAGAATCAACATTGTTAAGATGTTCATCCTACCAAAGGCAATCTACAAATTCAAAGCAATGCCCATTAAATTGCCAACATCATTCTTCTCAGACCTAGAAACAGCAATACAGAAATTCATTTTTTAAAAAAATGATCATGAATAGCCAAAACAATCCTTAGCAAAATAATCAAACCAGGAAGTACTTCACCTCCAGACTTTGAACTTTACTATAAGGCCATAATAATCAAAACAGCCAGGCACTGGTACAAGAACAGGCATACAGACCAATGGAACAGGATAGAGATTCTGGAAGCAAAACCTCAATTTCTCAACCACCTCAGCTTCGACAAAGACTACACCAACAACCACTGGGAAGAGGAGATCCTATTCAGTAAATGGTGCTATAAAAACTGACCACATGCAGAAGATTGAAATAGGACCTCTACCTACACCATACACAAATATCAACTCTAAATGGATCAAATACCTAAATGTAAAAACTCAAACTGTAAGAATCTTAGAAAACACAGGAGACACCTTCACAGAAATTGGAATAGGCAAACAATTATTGATCAAAACCCCAAATGCCCATGCCGTAAAAGATAAGATAAAGAAATGGGACCTCATCAAACTGAAAAGTTTCTGCCAAACAAAAGAAACTACCAAGAACGAGGGGAGACAGCCCACAGAATGGGAAAAAACAATTGGCAACTGTATATCTGACAAAGTCTGAACCTCTAGGATCCACAAGGAACTCCAACGTGCGAAAAGGAAACAAAAATGAAATAAATAAATAAACAGCCCTATTAAAGAGTGGGTAAAGATATGAATAGACACCTCTCAAAAGAAGGTCATATGAGCAGCCAACAGATACATGAAAAAATGCTCAGCATCACTAATCAAATAAATGCAAATGAAACCACACTGAGATACCACTTAACTCCAGTCAGGAAGGTCATTATCATTAACTCAAAAAACAACAAATTCTGGAGAGGATGCAGGGGAAGAGGGTATGAGTGTAAACTAGTACAACTTCTATGGTAAACAGTGTGGTAATTTCTAAAATATCTAAAAATCAACCTTATATGTGACCCAGCTATCTCCCTTCTGGGACTATACCAGGAGGAACACAGATCATTCTATACAAAAGATACCTGCACGTACATGTTTATTGCAACATTATTCACAATAGCAAAAACATGGAACCAACCATGCTGTCCTTCAAAAGTGGACTGGATTTTTAAAAATGTGGCACATGTACATGATGGAATATTGTGCAGCAATAAAGAAGGACAAAATTATGGACTTCATAGCAACCTTGGTGGATTTAGAGTCTATCATATTCAGGGATCTGTCACAGAAACAAAGAACTGAGTATCACATGTTCTCACTCATAAGCAGATCCTGAACATATAGCATAATACTATAAGAAAGGGATTGGCAGTAGCAGGAAACTGCTGGAAGTGGGGGCACATAACATCAATAAGATACCTGATCGCAAACCAAGAGAAGTAAGTACCAAAGGAGGCACAAACTTTACTTGTACAATGACCACTTATGTACCTAATCCTGAATTGTTCCCCGTATCTTTAAAATAAAATAAAATTTAAAAAAACAAGGCAATAGAAAACTTGATTATCTGAATATTTATGTAGGCATATATTTGTTTATTTATTCACCTATCTATGATGAGGTCATTTGAAGAGAGTTATCTTAGTGAATCCATATCCTATTTACGACTATATATAACCTAGGCCATGACTAGAAAAATGAGTTACAGTAAGAGCCATCAGCAAATAGATGGTGAATATGAATGAGAAAAGATTGAAAATATTTTGGGTTGGTTAATCACATGATCAGAAATCTACAAGACTAATTTAAGATAATATTGTAGTTTAGCAGTGATTTTGAATTTCTAGATTATAAAACAATCTCTTAAATCCAAGAGGAGATTGAGAGGAGTAGACAGCATGAGAAAAGTCAAAGTGATCAAAGGATCAATGGTGACTCCCTCCTTTGCCCGAGTTTTCTAAGATGTGCTGGAGTTCATTTCCTAAGTCTTGAGCTATAATATGTGCTAACATTTTTTTAAACCTTAAAATGAAGTAAAAATATCTAAATATTAATAGTTCCTTGTCAGTAGTATATTAGCTAAATGACTGTGGTTCAACCATATAACTTTTCTGAGTCTCAATTTATCATAAACAGAAAGACAAGATAATACCTAACTAGCTTTTGTGAGCTTGAGACAAGGTATTTCAAAGGTTCCTGGAGCATTGTACTTGCTCAATAAATATTATCTTTCTTCTTTCTTGTTTTATCTTGGATCATGCCCATGCCAATATTTACAAATGCCTACTCTAGGGCATTCTTTGTACTCTCCTATTTTATTTCTCACCATCATTTTTTTCATGTTTTTCTAATAGCTCTCTTCCCTCTTGCTCTTTTGTTTAATTTTTAGTTGAAAAGACAATAATGGTAATACTGATCACCGTACTGGTAATATTGATGACTAGCTACATATCAGAGACTGTGTAAGTGCTTTACATTCATATCAATGAATTCTGATAATGATTTCATATGGTAAGATATAAGAGGGAATACAGGTTCAGAAATGCTAAGTATTTTTTTCCGAGTTCACACAGCTAGTAAGTAGTACAGCTGGGATTCAAATCCATATTTTCAGTACCCATGATTTTGTCAATTCAGTACAGAATATGTTTCTGAAAGCCTAAGGAGTCAAAGAGAAGAATATAATTTGTGGCTAAGGTTTATGTATGGCTATGAGTTGTTTAGATTGATCAAGAGAAATTGCTTTATCTTTTTTCTTATGTTCCAGAGACATTTCAAAGGAAATTCTATTACTAAATTTAATCAACATAATTTACAATATTATAAAATCCAGGACTTCCCCCATGATTGCATGCAAGCAGGTCAAATGTTAAGTTGAGGTTAGTCTATCACCTTTGCACTCCTCAGAACTTATGCATTTGTAAAAATGGAAGATGAAGCAGACATTTAAAGATGTTCAAGCTACTTTAGTACTATTTTTATATTTATACCTCAAAAACATCATAAAAGTCAACTAATTAATATACCAAAGGTGCCTGATCTCATTTATCATTTTATTTTTGTCATCAATAGAAGTGATTTTGGCTGACTTATTCAAAAGCACGTCTTCAATACATTTGCTTTGTAAAATATTTATAATAGTTTTCTTCCTGCTTCTACAACTGTAATTAGTTTATGTAAGAAGACTTTTTGCAATAAGCTTAATGTACAACCCTAAATTAAGAATGATAAATTTTTGAGTAGGGACAAAAAATATACAATTTTCAGACCCTATCCTACCACTATTCATAACAAAAGTGTAAAAAAGTTTCCACATGTGGAAACTTATTCTGATTTTGTCACCTCAAATGTCTTTGCAAATTAGGCTTGGAATCGATTTCCCATTCCCTCACCCTACCTGTATTCTATCCCCAAAGACGCCAAAATGCCACTCTCTACCTGAAGCTGTTATTAGTACTTACTGTGTTCTGAAATGCTACAGTCAGTTTCTTCTCTGAGTCATACTTGAAATAACATCCAGAAATATATAAAAATGCATTTCTAAGGAATTGGTGTTATTTGTATAAAATTATCTTCTTGATTTTGACAATGGACATGGGAGGTGCTAATAAGAGCTAGATAATAAAGAGCTAGAAAAACTAGATATCATTGTTAAAACTGATCTTGGGAAATTTCAGAAATTTATTATAAATTTAATAATCAGTTATTTAAGGATACTTATTTTTCATTCAGAAAGCAAATCCATTTTTCCAATTTGTGTTCTATTACATAATTGTTTGTATTTACTAACAATAATATTAGCAAAAAAATGCATACATCTATCCACCAATAAAAAGATAGGGTATTTGTGTACCATTATTGGAGTCAGATTACCTATGTAATGTAAATGTTCTGCACTGAAATATTTTTGCAGCATTTTTCCCAAGGATATTTACCACAATATAGTGTTAATTAGGAAACTGTTAAAAAGAGAAAAAGAAACTAAAGAGACAATGTGAGAAAAATAAGAAATGCTCTCCAATGATTGCTGACAACAGATGGAGAGTCAATGAGGTAGAGAGATACAGACATTTTATCCTCAAATGATAACAATTTCTGAAAGAGAAGCTCTCAAAGCTCTAACACACGACTGCATTAACAGTTCTAGTCAGGTGTCAGAGGAGAAAAGATTCATAGTAGAAAGGAAAAAATGCTCACTTTTTAAAAAATGTAACTGAAAACATTTTACTGGCCCTAAATTTTCAAATGGTAATCTTAAAGTAATACAAAATTAGCGGACTACTTTTACTATGTAAAACTTTGACAGTTTGCAAACAATATCCATTTTCTTTATAATTAGTTAATTATATTTTCTAATCTATTCTACCTCAGTAGCATATCAAGTCATCCTGCTAGATCATTCTGATCCTGTCATTTTCAATTAATTATGCCTGTTTGCTGAAGACGGTTATTCTGAAAAACTGTCATCAAATATAATTATTCTGACACAACTTTTCCATATAGTGAAATAGATGACCTTACATGGAAGCATATGATTGCATATATCATATAACTGATTCATTTATCAAATTCTAATTTGTCTATGATTATAAATATTTCTGAAGAATTCATAATTTATAAATGCAATCTTAATTTTTAAATGTTAAATCTTGCAAAAAATACACAAACATTTCTTTCTTCCTTAGGTATGAAGAGTAATCTCAAGGTCAATGTCACAATAGAAAATTCTTATTTCATCAAATTATTCTGAAATTCTTCTTCTATTCACTTACTCAGCAAGCATTACTGAATGTCTACCACGTGCCAGACATTGATTCTGGCCCTGGGGACATAGTGATGAATGAGGCAGCCCCACCTGCTGCTGAAATATTGCTTCTATCAGAAGGACCCTCCTTTGACTTTATTTTTTGGGGTCCTAGTCACAGCATTGTTTTGAATATCATTAGTAGGGACAAATCATTGTTTGTCTTTTAATAATTTTGTTATAAAAAGGTATGAGGTGAAGAAAAGAGAGAAACTTAATTTTGAATTAAGTTTCATGAAACACATAATGATTAAGTTGGAATTCTTCTTCTTCTTCTTTAAAGCACAGTTTAAATAAAATACAATGGAAATGCAAACAGATTTTGAAGGAAATTCCAACAGCAACTCCAAAATATTTTGGGTAAAGATCTCCATTCAGAAGCTGTCTTTTACAAGGTTTTTGAGAGCATTAACAGAGTCATTCCTTTCTCTTGTATCGCACAGAACACATTCTGGGCACCCAATAAGTGCCTAAGTTTCCTTAATGGAATGTTGGCTGTCATCTGACAAGGTCATGGAGCAGTATCAGTATCAAAATTTCATATAATGACCTTCACACGCATAAGACAAGACTATAAAACAAACAAATAACAACAAAAGGATAAAACAAGAGGAAACAAAACAAACAACTCGTTGTAGTTGCCCTGTTTTGTATGAAAATAGGTAAGAAGAGAGAGACAGACAGAGACAGAAAGAGAAATATGATGGAGTTAGCACTGTTGTCTATATTCTTGTTTCTAATCATAAATATGCCATCTCACTGACTAAGCATCCAGGAAAATGTCACTTTCAATTTACTGTCTTTAAAAGTCCTTCATTACACTAAGATGGAATGAAAAATCATTACTATAAAATACTTTGAAATTCTCAACTTTTAAATGCCATGTAATTTCAGTGGTTATTAGTACTCAAGACCCACAATGCCAGTCAAAAAAATATAAGAGATTTAGAGTCAATTTGATAACCTGAGGAAAAATATAAAACTGTACATACAAAATAATTTAACATAACATAGATATTTTAATAGAAAAATGCAAAAAGTTTTATAAAATTGAATTAAAAACAAGGTATATAGCTAACAAAATATCAAATAATTCAATTGTACTAAAAGCCAAAGAAGTGGAACTTTTTTTTTTTTTTTTTTTAAAGGATTACTTTCACATATCAAATGTGAAAAAAAGATGTTAGTGAGCATATGGGACAATGGACTCACACTCACATTTCTCATAGAAGGCAAAATTTGGACTTTTTTGTAATTAGTTTTATGTGTTTATTTGACTGAGTCACAGGAAACCCAGAGTGCTGGTTGCACATTAATTCTGAGTGTGTCAGTGAGGGTTTCCAGGAGAGATTAGAAATTGAATTTGGTGGACTGCGTAAAGCAATGGTTTTTCCTAATGTAAGTGAACATCACCTAATCAGTTGAGGGCCTGAATAGAACAAAGCGTTGAATTAAGTCTGCCTGATTATTTGGACTGGTAAGATACTCATCTTCTCCTGTCCTCCATGATGTTGGTTTCCTGCACTTTCAACTCCACTGGAATCTACATCAGCCCTTGACAATCTCTCTCAGGCCTTTATACTACACCACCAACTTTCTTGGCTCTCTAACTGGCAGTGTGAGACTTATCCTTCATAATCGTGTGAGTAAACGCCTCATAATAAACCTACCTTATCCTAGCCTAACTTAAACATGCTCAGAACTCTTCCATTAACTGACTGTTGGGCAACACATCTAACACAAATCCTATCTTATGATAAATATCTCAAATAATTTATTGAATAATGTGCTGAAAGTGAAAAAAACAGTGGTTGTATGGGTACTCAAAGTATGTTTCTATTGAATGTGTATCACTTTCACAGCATTGTAATGTTGAAAAATTGTAAATCACTCTATCCTAAATCATGTATATGTATATTCACACACACACACGTATACAGAATTATGTGTCGCTTAACTATGGGGATACATTCTGAGAAATGAAATTGACCTTATGTCTTTTTTTATGAATGAGAAGTAATTAGGATACATCTTTAAGATACCCATTTAGAGCCGGGCTCGGTGGCTCAGCCTGTAATCCCGCGCCTTTGGGAGGCTGAGATGAGTGGATTGCCTGAGCCCGTGGGTTCGAGACCTGCCTGGGCAGCAAGACCTCATCTCTACAACAAATCAAAAAATTAGCCGTGCGTGGTAGTGCATGCCTGTAATTCCGGCTACTTGGAAGGCTGAGGCGGAAGGATCAGGCATGCACTACCCTGCAGGTGGAGCCCTGCAGGTGGAGGCTGCAGTGGCCGGGAGTCTGGGAGACAGAGTGAGACTCCAACTCAAAAAAAAAAAAAAAAAAAAAAAAAAA
The DNA here is from genome assembly GCA_027257055.1 of Cephalopachus bancanus. Taxonomy (NCBI): domain Eukaryota; kingdom Metazoa; phylum Chordata; class Mammalia; order Primates; family Tarsiidae; genus Cephalopachus; species Cephalopachus bancanus. Next base: position 9,169,879 of record JAPVLO010000210.1, on the reverse strand, counting down.
AGATACCCATTTAAATCAGGGAAAAGTCTACTTTTTATAAATACATAGTGGAGTCAGCTGTCCCTTCTATGGGTTCAAAGATACAGAGAAATTACTGCTCTTAAAAATTGTTCCATAATCCTGAAGTTATACTCTGAAATAAATGGGAAGGCTTACACATTGTGACTCTTCTTTTTAAAATCAATAGCTTAAATGTGATAGTGAATTTTGCTTACTATCATTCCCAAATGACAAGCAGGTGCCCACTATCTTCTTTTCTTCACAATAAGTAAATCTGAGTATGAAGCAATTTCTTACTGGTTTCTTCTGGGTGGAACCACACTCATGGAGGCAGGAAAATATTCCAAAGAGGACAGAGAAGGGAGAAAGGAGGAATCAGAAGACGCTCAGAGCATGGTTTGTAGTTGTCCAAGGTCCCTTCTTTTATATTTGAAACTGAAAATTTTTTCAGGACTTATATTTAATGTATATACCAAAAAATATATAATTGTGTTCTAAAGATAACCTTTTGAAAAAATTCAGTGATCTGTAAGTCTAGACACATATATATGTATACACACATAATACATCTAAATTAATTTTCACAACAAATCTTCTTTTTACAGATGAAAGAAAGACCACACAGAAGTAAGTGAAAAAGTGGGGCTAAAATAGTATTTTTTTTTATGAACAACTAGAAATGTCAATGCTAACTGAATATCTAATAATAAAAAAACTTTTAAATTTTTTACATCTGATACTAGTGTGGTTATATTAATAAAATAGTTCCCACTTTGGGACTTGCATACTGAAATGTGAACAGATGAAACAATATGATTTCTGGGAAATGCTCAAAATAATTTGAAGGAATGGGGTTGAGGATGGGCCAGAACTGGAAAAGGTTGATGACAGCTGAATCCAGGTGGTCAGAGAATTCATTACACAATAGTATTACGTGTATGTTCAAAATCCCTATAATGGGAGGTTAAAACAACATCAATATTAGATATTTCTGTCTGCAAAGCCCATATTTTAAAATTCCCACAATAATTTCTTTGACAATTCTTATCTGAAAAAAAGGTCAGAATATTTGTGCTTTTGAGGAACAGAATCATCTATCTTGTTTGTCAATTCTTTATCTATTAGTATATAGTTTTGACTGAAGTTTTGTCAAACAATTGAAGAAGCAAACAATGTATTGTTTCCAATAACATAATTGAGAATGATTGTCTCATGCTAAAAGTATGTTACCATAGTTTCTATTGACAATTATGTCTCTAATCCTCACTTTTAAAGTCACTAAACACCTTATTTAATGATGGATGGATGTGGCAGAGGTTTTTAATGAGGAGAGGTGGTGTAATGTTATCAAAACCCTACATATTGCATGGCTGGATTTCAGCTTGGAGGTTGATTAGACATTCTTTATTTCTATTTTAATTTTTAGATTGGAAAATATAGTTCATTTAGAAAGTAAATTAGGGAGAAAAAGAGAGAGGAGATTCACCTCCCCAGGGCAGGGGAGGGCACCAAAGCCAGGAAAGGCATGTTTTAAAGCAGAATATATTCTCTTCATTTTGAGAAATACAACAAGACTCTATAGTTGTCAGTCAGGAGGCAATAATAAGATCTGAAAAGCTTTAGTCCTCAGGCATGGCAGAATTTCAAGCGTGAATTCATTTTAGTGATACAAGTGAGATTCCCACCTCCAAAGCCTAAAACTTTCTTTACCCTTATTCCAGTCTGCTTTGAGGCTACAGAATGTTTTGTGATTTATTTTTAAAAATCTAAATGTAGAAACTGACTGCAAAAAATCAAACAGACAAACAAAAACACGAAAAGACACTCTGGGTAATAATATCAATGCACATAACACAATTGCAAAACATAACAATAAATAAGAAAGTAAAGGTGTGTGGACCAGCCTGGAAGCAGGGTCCAGTGGAGAGCAGGAATGTGAGTGGTGGTTCCCTGCTGGAGCTCTGGGGGCGGGGGTCTTTCCCGGGGAGGCAGGCCTGACCTGGAGGCTGTGGAAGTACCGTCGGGTCTGGCCATATGAGCAGATGCTCTTAGGAAGAGGGTGGCCCTGAGGACACTAAAAATATATTTCTTTGTATTAAGAAACTTTTCTATAAAATTCAAGTACCACCAGGGGAGCTAACATGAAATATTTCTCAGTCTTTTTTACCTCAAAAACGAAACGGCTATTTATAAATGTGTCTACAGCGTGACAGTGACAGTGTTCTTCATATGAATGGAGTGGAAATGACTAGAGCTTTGATAAGGAGGTGAGAGACACAGGCTTCTAAACAGGACCCTGGTTCAATGCTCTATGGAGAGGGGACATCTGAGAAGCTATGGGTGGTGGGAAGGCTCGGGAGTCTGGAATAAAGCTAATAACACAGAGACATGCAGTTGACTCTTGAACAACATGCATTTAAGCTATGCAGGTTCAGTTATATGTGGATGTTTTTCAACCGCATGCAGATGAAAAATACAGTATTCACGGGATGCAAAACACGTGTATATGAAGGACTAACATTTCCTATGCACGAGTTTCTGCAGGGTCAACTGCCGGACATGAATAGGCACAGATTTGGGTATACACAGGGGTCCTGGAACTCAATGTCCCCATCCCCATAGCCAGTACAGAGGATAGTAATTCAAAAAGGGGAGTTGTAGAGACCAGAGTGATGTGAGTGAGATAATTAGGGTGCAGCATTTAAGGAGGCACTCACTCTCAGGGACTGCCCTGCACCTACACCTGATAGGTGCCTTCTTAAAATCTGTGCTCCAGGTGCCTCAGTGTCCTCAGGTTGTCCTGGTCCAGGTGCCATTAACAAACTTCGCTTAGAATAACACTTTGCTCAGAACTAATGCTGGTGTTCTGAACAATTGCAAACACACTGTTAAAGTACATCTAGTTTGAGGCCTATTTTAGATCTTACCAGACTGATATCAATTTATACATCATATGCATATATGCACATTATATATATATCAGATACTTATGTCTACCTACCTATCATCTATTAATCTATTTGTCTATCTTTCATATATCAGAAAAATCATCCAATTACATTATAACAATTCATGACAGAAAAAAGAGAAGCATGCTTTTAATCATAAATATGTCTGGATAGTTAGAATATTCAATTGGTTTTCCTGTTTTGAATCATTTACAAATATTAATAAACACATTTCTTTGGCCAGTTTTATCCTAAAATTGTATATCTGTATTTAGGAACAGCAAAGGTAGAAACTTTTCAGAATGTATCCCACTATCTGATACGAGAAGGATAAAGTTTGCATAATTAATTATAAATGATATTAGAAAGTAAAAAACAATCACTTGATAAATACAAATGAATAGCTTTGAGAGCTGAGTGGAAATAAAAATATATTCATGGCTGGGCACGGTGGCTCATGCCTGTAATCCCCGTACTTTGTGATGCTGAGGAGTGAGGATTATTTGAGCCCGGGAGTTTGAGATTAGCCTGGCCAACACAGTGAGAACTCATCTCTACAAATTAAATTAAATTAAATTAAATTAAAAAGTCAGGTATGGTGGCACACACCTGTATTCCTAGTCACTCAGGAGGCTGAGAAGGGAGGATCACCTGGGCCCTAGAGGTTAAAGCTGCAGTGAGCCATGATCGTGCCACTGCACTCTAATCTGGGCAGCAGAGTGAGACCTCAACTCAAAAAATAATAAAATAAAATAAAACAAAACACATTTTGTTTCTAGTTGAAAGGTTCAGGGAATATTTTATAAGGAAAGTGATATTTGAGCTAGATGTTGAAAGACAGTAGGCAACAATTTATAACAACAGTGCTCTCCAGATAGATCAGATATCAAAAACCCACTAGGGGAAGTCTATTTTAAGTGTAGTCCTTCAAATGATATAAAGAAGCGATTATTTATTTTCCAACAGAGAAGTGTAGTAAATTTTGGAAAATAATATGTTTTGGTCATCCATTCCTCTATCATTCCCACTCCCAACATGCTTGCATTCCACTAGCAACACACATACGTACTGAACATTTTACTGGATTTATTATAATAATTTTTATATAGAACTTACTTTCCAACAAAAAAAGATGTTTATGTAACAATAATCATGAATAAAATATTAGAAACATTTTGGAAAAAAATTAAAATTTCAAAATAAATCTCTGTAGTTCAAAATTTGTCCATGATCCAGTAACTGTCCTATTAGTCATCACTTTCTCTTCCTTCACTCAATTTTTTAATATACTTTTTTTTTCTATTAGTTTAAAAAGAAAATTTCTGTGTTTATGAAAGGCAGCATGTGACTGGCAGGATATTCTGGGTTTCTTTAAACGTTTATTTTTAATTTTCTTATTTTTTGAATTATTTTTATAATCAGGAAGTTCCATTTAAAAAAACAGAAAGGTCAATGTCATTAGTTTGATTACAAGTAAACATTTTAATGTATATCGATATTTCATAATTTATTCATAAATATTCTACATTTGTCTACTTTTGTTTATTTTTATTAATCACTTTATAAGAAATTTTTATTCTGTATATTAGCCATTTGTAAAGTTTCAGAATAGATCCTATTTGAATATTTAAAGGAATTTTATGAACATTTAAGTTCATTTGTATTAAAAATTAATGTTTTAAATCTTCATATTTTTATGCACAAGTAAGACTTTCATTAAAGCTCTTTTAAAGACCTTACTTATCCAATTGCCTATCCATTCAACAAACATTTTGGCGTGCTCCCTCTGGAGCACTCTGGTAAGAAATGGAAGATCTATTAGCCAGTCATCAAGGTATAGCAATAAGCACGGCAGGATTGAACTTTTCGAATCTTAGAAGAAATTCTATATTGGCATTTTCCCAGAGAGTTCATTCATGTATTTTTTTCCTTCATTTAAAAAAAATATTCTGTGTATGTATGTGTATTTGTATGTGCATAAGGGATAATTTTTTTCCTGTTATAATTGGCACGTTAATACTGTGCATTGGTCTTACATGACAGCAAAAGTTATTCATGCATTTCTATCTTGCAATTTGTCACCATACTAAATTTTGTTATTAATTCTAATCATTCCCAGTTAATTGTTTTGACTAGCACAATGTCTTGAAACAATAGCTTTATCTACCACCTGAAAATAATTGAAATTTTGCCTCTTCTTATTTTTTCATTGATTAGAGACTCTAAAATTATACATTCTTCTCAAATTTTAAGTCATTCAACTAAATCAACTGTATTTGGAGAGCTAGTTTGACAATTCCGAGATTCTAACTTGGTTCATTTTCTGCTCACAGTTTTAATTTCATTTTGAATCCTTTAAGTTCTAAATTTTTAAGCAAAATTTCTAGTTCATTATTGTTTTAGAATGTATTGTCATTATTATTTTATGAAAAAATTGTGTATTGTCTATGTATGATCTATAAAAACAATATTTAAACTGTGTTCTGATGTGTGAATATTGAGCTCTTAAAGAAAAAGAAAAAAAACTATCTAATTAACAAATATTTGGGAAATCTGTGCTTAAACCAAGTATAAACTTTATTTCTGGCAGAATATTTGGAGCAATAGAGATTTTCAATATTAATAGATTTTTTTGAATTATGGGAGGTTATGAAGGATTTGGAAACTCACTTCATGAGAGCACTTTCATTGATGAGACACCCTGTGCTGAACACTTTGAGGAATCCTTGTCACCAAATATCCATTGGTAACAGGTCACGTAAATCAGAGCTATAGTCTCTCTCATACCAGATCTCTTTCTTTCTCTTTCTCCCCCATATACTCTTCTTATATTAAATGACCCCTGAAACGCATGAAAATTAGATTTTGGAGGGTTTAAATGACAGTGCAGTATCTTAATAAGGGCTGAGAGTTACTAGTACTTAGAGAGTGATGTGCAGATGGTAATGCAGAGAAGAAAGAGTAGGTCAAACTAAGAGAAGACAGTTATCTGGAGGATTATTTCTCTTCTCCCAGGCTTCCTGCTTTTGTGCTGAAGAAATTTGGCACTATGTATAATCCTCCTCCACCTTTTCTTGGTATAGCATAATCTCACTTCTTAAAAAATAGAAATTTCTCTGCTGCCATGTAATATCTTTGTGCAAATGAAGAAAGGCTGAAAATATAGAGCTGGAATATTTCCCAGATGTATTGTGGGGGGAAGTCATATAAAATATAGTCCCACAGAACAAGTTGTTCAAAATAAATGCTATACATTTCTAAGAATAATGATAGAGAAAAATTCTTCATAGAATGAATATATTGCTAATTATACTTCTGTAAGGGATAACTTAAATAAATCTAACTTGTTCAACAACAACAAAAAATTATGGTAATCAATAGTCTCTGTCAAAGTCTTCTTAGCAAATAAGTTCCCCCTCAAAAAAATTACTAATTTTCATATCAAACCAAAATACCTTCGCAACAAGTGCTTGCAACTTAGATTATAATCTTTTCGTATCTGAGCCTGTTTTACAAATTGAGGTTTCAGTATTTAAAATAATGCTAAGAGGTCTCTTGGAATAGAAGATAATTTTTTTAAAAAAAGCAAATGCTAATGATTCATCCCTTTAATACAAATAACCGGTTTATAAATAACTATTTTCTCTTCTTATCTGCATGAAAAGGAAAGTGATTGGTAGAGGATAGTGAAAGGAATTAACTTTTGGAATACTGGTACTGATGGCGGAGAGGAACATGTCCTCATGCCCATAAGAGGCCATTGCTTAGTCCTGCTGGCTAATTATTTGTCCTTGAATTATGAGCCTTCTGCCATTTTGTACCTTTCTGAACTTCAGTTTTCAAATTTCTTCTTCACAAGTCTTCAAGTTACACCCATTATTATCACCAAACTAGGTTTCTCATGCTGTCCAAACCCTTTCGGACCATCTACTCTTTCATGCTTTTTTCCTCCTTTTCATTATTCACATGTTTTCTATCTTTCAAAACCTAGCTAAAGTTCAATACTCTCCATAAAGAAATGCATATTCTAACAGCAAGCAATTGTGCAGTGGGCTCATATCAATAGATGAAAGCACAGGAAGACTGGATTAGAACAAAGAAAAGTGGATTCGAATCGTTTTTTTTTTTTTTTTTTGAGTTGGAGTCTCACTCTGTCGTCCAGACTGGAGTGCAGTGGCCGCTCCCGGCCACCGCAGCCTCGACCTGCTGGGCTCCGGCGATCCTTCCGCCTCAGCCTTCCGAGTAGCCAGAATTACAGGCGCGCGCTACCACGCCCGGCTGATTTTTTGATTTATTGTAGAGATGAGGTCTCGCTGCCCAGGCTGGTCTCGAACCCGCCGGCTCAGGCAATCCACTCACCTCAGCCTCTCAAAGGAGCGGGATTACAGGCTGAACCACCGAGCCCAGCTCGAATCTTTTTTCCATTAAAATAAGTGAGTGATGCTGAGCAAACTAATAAGTATTTCTGATGCTAAATTTTAGCATTTGATAATTGGGGTTGAAAATAACTAGTACAGTATCCACAATGCTATGTTTAAGCAAGGCATGTCAACAGGACCGGGAAATGGAAGCTATTATGCATATTTCTTCATTATCTGTTAGGTACTCTGCACATCGTAGGCACTTAACCTGTATGACTCTCCTCTCCCCACCTCTGATCAATGGAAGGGACCCTATCACCATGTCATCTGATATGTGTGTGTGTCGGTTCACATGCTTCATAGCATCTCATCCAGTATTACATACAGAATTTTCTCTATAAATATTCTGTTAATGTTTGAGTCTCAAAATAAAATTTGTTAACTCTTAATAATGATAGAGAAATTGAAAAAAAGAAAGTTAAAAATAAATGAAACATAGTAACTAAGATTTATGACGTATCCATTTATTTCCCCACATTTCTTTTGTAGACTACTGTAAAACATCTAAAAGATTGACATTATTTCTAAATATATTTAATCCCCAAAGCCCCGATTGATTTTGGCCAAATAGAAGCAGTCAGTATGGGTAAACATGCAGCCCCACCTGGGCTGAGGGCCCAGTTTTGCTAACAGTGCACATTCAGGAAACACTGTGAGCAATTCTATTTATCTAAGAGTTCAGCCTCGTGCTGGGGTTTGCAGGTGCAGCTGTAAATTTCAGGTGATTTACAGAGTGGGAAGCACACCAAATCTGAAATTATAATGGAGCTCAAGGCTCACAGCATCTTTTGTTAGATGCTCTGGTTTTATGATTTTGGGTGGGTGCCACCACATTTTTCTTCCAAGTGCAGTAAAAACATGATGCCATTCAAGCTGAAAAGCTTAACAACCACTTTACCTTTATTGAATCTGTAGCTAATGTACTGAAATAGCAGGGGCTTTGCTGAAAATGTAATTTGGGTTTTTATCTGGGCATCTCTTCATGCCTTAAAATTGGGTTTGCATTGAGCACAAGTGAGTTACCTAAAAGATCTAAAGCTAAAGACCCTGGCTTGACCATACTGTGGCTGACAGAAGCCCACCTAGATGCAGTGAGAAGGAAGTATTTGGAGACCATGGGAACTGTTCCTCTAGAAATTATCTGCTAGACAGTTCTCTTTAGATAGTGACTTGATCTCCCCAGGGCTCAGTCTCCTTATCAATAATTTGACAGAATTGAAGTAATTGATCTTCACATTTCTTCAAAAACCAGAAATGTTGTCTTCTAAGGAAACAAGCATGCTTAGATTTGTTTTTCTTTTTTTGAGTTGGCGTCTCCCTCTGTCTTCCAGGCTGGAGTACAGTGGCACACTCATGCCACCCCAGCATTGACCTGCTGGGCTCTGGTGATTCTTCCGCTTCAGCCTTCCAAGTAGCCAGAACTACAGAAGTGCGTTACCACACCTGGCTAATTTTTGACTTATTGTGGAGACAGGTCTCACCAAGTTGCCCAGGTTGGTCTCGAACCTGCGGGCTCAGGCAATCCACTCGCCTTGGCCTCCCAAATTGCTGGGATTACAGTCTGAGCCCCCGAGCCCAACCAACATGCTTAGATTTTTAACTTATTTTTTGTTTGTTATTTTTATATCCTTTTTTGTGTTTCCCTAAGGGCTTGTTCCCAAAGTGATACTATCTTCTAGGGAGATATTAAGTTAAACATAGGTTTTTGATCCTGAACTATACTAAGATTTTGACCCTATTTGCTAATCGCACAAGAAACAATCCCTGATAACAAAAAAGGGAGAAAGGAATAGTATTACTTTTGTGATTCTAGAGTTGGAACATAGCTCACTTTTATATACAGTTGAATCATATTGCATGTGCTTTAAAAACTTGAACAAATGTAATTTCTTCTAATAATATTCAGATGTAACTAATAATTTTGAACACCTATTATTGCTGTTGTCTAGAAATACTGCCCATAAATGTATTTAAAAGTGGCTTCACTAGAGAACTGCCTAAAACAGGCAAAATAGAAAATACTTGTGCATAGAAAAAATGTGTCAAGCCCAAAGAAGAAAGATCTTGAAAGTTGCATTTTAAACTCTCTTTCACAGCATATATCAGGACTATACTACAATGCAAAAGGGTGTTAAGAAAAATAAGGAAATTTCACCTTCATTATTGAATGTCATAATCACAACAACTTTGGCAAAGGTCGCGTGATAAGAAAGTAGGACCCTGGATTCCAGCTCCAATCTTCTAATTCCAACCTAGCAGCCTTTCACACCATTTTCTATGAAGTCATGTCTCATTACCAGCCAGCACAAACTGGGGTTGCCATTAAACCTACACTCCTACCATAATCACAGCTTCATTCCACCCTCAAAGTCATCTCTGCTTTCTGACATTGTTGTGCTATCCTAGACGTTCTTCAATTTTATTCTGACTATGCAAATTTTAAGACTATTTGTAGTTACAAATGAATTTCCAATCCCAGTCAGTAATTCTTAAAAAAAATCATGTTCTGTTTCATCTACTGACTTTTCTGAGTATATGTAGTGATTTTTATCTATATCACCCTTGAATGCAATTTGCTCTTCTCTTATGTTTTTATTACATCGGTGTTTGCCTGTAAGCTCTTCCTTTATTCTGGCCATGCAGTATATTAATAATAATTATTCACTAACATATTCAATAAGAATTTCAACTTTCTTGGTCCTGAAATATACAAATACGGTAAGGCAGTCTTAACTCTTTTGGAGCACAAAGTGCGTGTGGGGTGTACACAAATCCAAAAACATATATTAAAATACCATATATCCAAAACAAATCCAAAACATATCTTAAAATACCATATAATCCAATTCATGCCTAAACTTGACTTAAATGTTACTATAAGAACAGGTGTGGAAAATAACTTGTGGTTGAGATGGTGGGTTAGAGTACTTATCAAGAAAGAAGCAGAAAATTAATTGAAAAGTGTGTTTTTTAAATCAAACAGGGAAGAATTTTGATATTAGAAGAAACAATATATGCAAGACAGGTATCAGTAGGTTATCTCGGGAAAAGGATGCAATTCTCTGTATTAGAGCAAGTAGAGAGATATGAGACTGAATTCATAGCCCATGCCTGTCTGTGGACAGTTTTATGCTGTGCAGAAAAGTTTGAGTTTGGTATTAGGAGACACTAAAGAGTTTTCAATTTTGCTTTGTGTGTAGCCGAGGTTTGATGTGATTGGATTTGGTGTTAGGCAAGCTAGGTACAGTGTGAAGGATGAATTGGGAAGGAGGCTCTTATCACTAGTATAGTTGTAGGGAAGAAGGAAAAGTAAAATTGATTCAACAGATGTTCAAAAATATAATCAACAGAACTGAATTGAATTGAAATAGGCTCTTGGTTCCTCTAGATTGTTTGTTTCTTTTATGTTTGTTTGTTTTTTCTTTTAATACATGTTTGCCTTTATTTCAACAACCAATTTGTTGAGAGCACCTGTCACTGTCTAAAGAGAACTCAATTGCTTTCCTGCTGATTTTTTTTTTTTTTTTGGAATAAAGTTAGATGAAAGAATTTATTTGATGTCAGCACTCTAGTATTTGATTGACCATTCCATTCCTAATGAAAATGTTACAGATGTTTGTTTCAATTTAGACATTGAAGGAAGTGTGGTTATGAATTCCTTGTTTTTGATGTTCATGTAGGGTAACTATAGAAATAAGATATTTATTATATGATAACCAATAATTACTTTAACTATTTCAGATTCTATTTAATGCTATATTCTCCTTAGTTACTGACTGAGAACAGTGGCACAAATGATGTCACAATATGTTGGAAGAGGTAGTTAAAATTACAAAATTCTAATAAAATTGTTTAGATAGTAACATTGGACTCAATTCTCCTTTAATACAGTATTTTAAAAAAAATTTTATTTTAAAGATGTGGGGTACAATTCAGGGTTAGATTTTTTTTTTTTTTAAGAACAAATCAAACTCTGGTCCTTGTCCTTTAGATGTTGAAGTTATCTTTGACTGAGAACAGTGCTCAGTTGTGGATGAGTTGTCCAGAAAATACTGTCCATAAATGTATTTAAAAGTTGCTTCACTATAGAACTGCCTAAAACAGGCAAAATAGCAAATACTTGTGCATAGAAAAAAAATGTCAAGCCCAAAGAAGAACGATCTTGAAGGTTGCATTTTAAACTCTCTTTCACAGTGTATATCAGGACAACACTACACTGCAAAAGTGTGCTAAGATAAATCCCAGGTTAAATCATTTTCCAGAGGGCAAAGAAACAAAATATATAGAATTGTGTTGTTTTCCTGCTGAACAAATGCAATTGCAGTGCTACAATTGGTCCTGCGTGATGCTGGCCTACCATATGTGGCAACCAAGGAAATTTGTTCTTTCAGTGCCAAAAAATTCAGTTGCCTTTTCTTACCAGTGGTGGATATTGCTTAAAATTCATATGCATCTGCCTCTCTTCAAAATTTCGGATGCTCATTTTTCTGTCCCTTAAAGGTTTTTAATATTTAAGAAATCTTTCATTATGGTCTCTGCCTTTTGTACCAGCAATCATGCACTGTCAGCCTTACAGACTTAATACTCCCCTTCTTTCCTGGCAGCTAATGCTTGATTTTGTTCAGAGATGCATTTGCCATGAGAGAAGCCATGATGACTGTAAGCTAATAGTGGTAGAATGTTTTTTATTGTCAGACATTTACTTTTCCAGTCTTCTGTGAAGCTAGTATATATTGTCATGAGACAAATATGGACCAATGAAAGGCTATCGTTATGTTTTAGGAGGCTTCTGAAACAATTTTGGCTGTCTGATAAAACAGCTGGTATGCTGAGAATCTGCTTTTTTTTTTTTCCTCAGCAAACCTAAATTTTAAAATGGAGTCATTATACCTACTGAAGTGGCCGCCATCTTTCAATTGGAAGTAACATGCGTGATGATCAAAATGCAACCCAGTGGGCTTGGTAGAATAAAAAGAATAAAAAACCTGGGCCCAGAGGTGTGCACATTAATTTTTCTCTGAGGGCATAAATAAATAGATAGATAAATATTTTTTAAAATCTTATTTATAGCATTTGTCAATTGCTATGTGTAAATACTCTCACTATAGCTGAATTCAAACTACCAATCACCAAATGTCAACCACACCGCTGCCTGGGTACTTGATGGCAAACATGAAATACTAGGCTTGCTCCAGTCTCTGTATTTTTAGATGATTTTTTAGAGCAAAAATATATTCATTTATTTAAAAAATATCTTTTTTCTTGAACCCCTACTATATGCCAGGGACTATTCAAGGCATTTGGAGTACATCACCATGCAAAACAGGAATACATAAGTCCTGCTTTCCTGAAGCTAAAATTCTAGAACAGAAAGAAAAGCAATCAATCATCAACATAATACATGACTACATTCCATAATATTTTAGAAGGTGATAGTATATACAAAAAAGAAGCAACAGATCAGGGTTAGGAAGAAAATAAGTCTGGTCTCCAGATGGGGAAAATTATAGCGATCATAGATAAGATGTTCCTGATAGAACGCATCGAGTCACCGACATTTGACCAAAATTTTGAAAGAGGATGAATGTTTAGCTAAGCAGATAGCTGGGAGAAGGACTTTCCAGGTAAAGGGGATTGCCAGAGCAAAAGCTGATGTTCAGGAGCCAAGGGCCCCTGATCCAGGAACCATCAGGAGCAAGGTAAGCATGGTGACAGGAGAAGGGAGGTAACAAGTGCAAGATCATGGAGACCTTGTAAGGCATCACTTGTTAGGGCAGTGGACAGCAATGCTGAAATTACTGAATGAAGTTACTGATTCATATCTAGGATTACGATTGATAATTATGCATAACTCACCTCATTAACAATCCTTCAATACCAACTCCTGTATCGTGAGATTAATTTCTCCTTATGAGTTAAAATGTCCTACAAGAAAACAAACTTGTTTTTCTCTTAAGTGAAAAAGCCATTATTAAAATTTTTTGAACTTTTCAATTTTATTATTAAAAAATACTCCAAATTTTTGTCTTATGTGACAAATAATTAAATAATACCAAGCACTTTATATCGTTCCCATTAAAAGCAAACAAATTACAAACAGGATTAATGCTGGAAGAAATGCGTTTATTTAACCCAACTTCTTCCTTTGCCTTCCAAAGTCTATTTAATAAAGCCACCAAAAACATATTTAAAAAGTCAGGTGATTTTGTAATGAAAATTAAAATAAAAACTAGCAAGTAATTCCATTAACATGTGAAAAATGTAAAAGCACTTTCTGAAAGTATGCAATGAAAATAAGTCTAGAAAAGGGGCATGAGGGCTTTAATTTAGAGGAAGAGAAATCACCCTCCTGTTGGAACATTTCTGTATTTTGTGGAACTCATTTGGGCAGAATGTGATGTCATGTCAATAGAAAGCACAAAAAATGCTGCTACAGCTACACACTAAGAAACAATTGTACAACCTATTTAGATAAAGCCTGTTCTAAAAGTTTTAAAGTGGGAAATTAAAATAAGCAATTCATAGAAGAATTATGATTATTACTCTGCTAATCAATCACTTAGGAAATCAAGTTAATAAAATTTAAGAAAAATGAGGTCTTATTTTTATTAATTTATATATTTTCAATTAATTTTATTTTGAATATAATATCCAATATGAATAAAATGCATATTAAAAAGGTCTATATACGCAACACAAATATTGAAATAGACACATTATTACTAAGAAATATTAGCCTGCATGTATCAAACTTTATCTCAGATATTTGATTTCTATCAACCTTGATTAAATAGTTTAATCTTGCTTTGTGGCTAAAAAAAATTGTCTACAAAAGTTGCTTTAATAGGAAAAGAGAAAACAACCTAAATGTTTAAAATAAATTACTGTTTACTTATCAATAAAATATTTTCTTACTATTAAAATAGCATATATCAAATGACTTGGAAATATTTCATTTTCCTTACCTATCATTATGCCAAACATGTGCTATAAACCTGTATAGTATTTTTTACAAAAACACTGAAATAAAAATATATACTACAAGGATATAACCAAGTTTTGAATATGCCAAACAGCTAATATTTGGCATGACTTTTGCTCATTTGTTTTCTTGCTTTTCTCTTCTGCCCTTCACATTTTCAAAAATAAAAATTTATCTATTCTACTGCAAAAACAAAAACAATTAAAACAAAAGAAAAATTGACAGCAAAGGATTTTCAATTGTTAGCCCAATATATTTCTTTCTTAATAGCCTAGTATTTAAATTTTTGTATTCTATGCCAAATAAATGTCCAGCATTGTTGTTTATGCCAATAAAAGACAGGGTATTGTTTTTGGCAACATAATTTTGTATCAGCAGTCCTGTCTCTTTTCTTGGCTTTTTACAAAAATATGCTTTTATAAACATTTTAATTTATTTCTTTTAATTCAATAATATTACATTTATCTTCTCTAATAAGTAAATAGGCATATACATCAGCCACTACAAAAACTGACTAGAAGATGTTCCAACCGTAAAGAAATAAAGTGACTTTTGAGAATTAAACTAAGAAAAGACAAAATATAGGTTCACCCTTTCAGGTTCCCTCCCCCTGTGGGAGCTTTTCTGTTTTCTCAATAAATTCTACTTCTTCACCTAAAAAATAAATAAATAAAAGAAAAAGAAAAGACAAGGTATAAATGGGCAATTGGGACATTTTCTCCATCAGGTACTGGAATGTAGGCTTAGGTAGTTCATATCACTGTTAACACATCTGAAGTTTTAATCAAATGCAATTTTTACATACCCATTGAAAGAATATTAATAATGGCAAATTTCCATTAAAAAGAATGTGGGCAATCGATATTTATGATGGTTAACTTCATGCAATTTGACTGGGTCACGGGATGCCCAGATGTTAGGTCAAACAATTCTGGGTGCTTCTATGGGGATGTTTTCAGATGAGATTAACATTTGAATTGGTAAACAGAGTAAGTAAGATTGCCCTTCCTAATGTTGATAGGACTCCTCCAACCAGGTGAGGGCCTTAAAACGAAAACGCAGACCCTGGAGTAAGGAAGAATTTCTCCCGCTTGATTGCTCTCTAACTAGGACACTGGCTTTGTCCAACCTAGACTCAAACTGAGACATTGGTTCTTCTGGGGTCTGATGGTTGCCAGCATTCCATTTGAGACTATATCATTGGTTCTCTTGCTTCTCAGGTCTTTGGATTCAGACTTGTACTACACCATCAGGTCCCCCAGGTCTTCAGTTTTCAACTCATCCCGCAGATCTTGGGACTCCATCACAGTGTGAGCCAATTCACACACATACACACACACACACACACACACACACACACACACACACACACACACCCTTCCTATTGGTTTTGTGTCTCTGGAAAGCACTGACTAACACAATATCCATCCAGTTCTGTAGGGGTCTATATTATTCTGCAGTAAATAAAACAGCTTGGTCACTGTAGAAGGATATTTTGTTTTGTAAACTTCACTTTGCTTACAGACTAGTTTTATTTGGCCAATAAGTTGTAGAAAGATTGTGTATGGATCTCTGTCACCTGAAATCTTATTTTTATTAGTGCAACTTTATAAATATTTGAGTTGTTTTGATCTTAGTTTCTTGCTAATTTAATTTATATGAGTCTACCTTTTAAATTCCCAAATCCCCAGAGGATACTAAATAGTCCAGAACTCTGAAACTTCAAAAACACTTGTGTTTTTTCCTAGCCAGTACAGAAAGGCCTGGGAATTCATGTATCCCAATGCCTTAAGAACACACACACAGAAAACAAGAATGTGTTCAAGAGTTGAACAGCATTGGTCAAACTTAACAGTATGCTCTGGTGATACCACAAAGATATACTATTCTCAAGCCTAACTTAAAATAGTCAACCCAAACAATCATATTTGCTGCAGGTCTCATGCTTTGAAGAAGACTGCAAAGACATGCTACTTAGGCTAGCTCTTGTAAGCTATTCTTTATTCTGGTTAGCAACAAGTTTGAAGCTCTTCTCAGGCAGAAGACCACATTGTGGGGCCCTCTAAAACCCAACGCACAGAAGAATAACAGCTATTTCATTTACATTTAAAGCATAGCTGTACTTTCTAAATCCATTTTCCATACCATCCCTTATTTGTACTTCATAAAAAATACCATAAGGCGGAAAGAAGGGAGAAGTATAATTTTTACTTAGTGAAGTGGTAGAGGACACAGGGTAAGCGCAAGCGCATTGGAGTCAGAAGAATTGAGTCTGAATTTCATCTTTGTCATTTACTGTTTCTCTCTGTAAGCTATCATTTCTCTTTTTCCTCTGTTCTTCATTTATAAAATAGATTAATGGCACCATCTACTCCTAGAGTTGTTTTGAGAAACAGTATATGATACCTGCTAAAACCCTTTGCATACTGTCCAGTATGTATTAGAAATTTAATAAATGTTAACTGTTATTTATATTAACAGTATTGCTTTTGAATAGAAAAATGAGACACAGAGAATGTAAAATAATGTGAAAAAAGCCAAGAACTGGTTAGTAACAGTTCAATTTAGACTTTTCTTTCAATTCCTGTGCCAGTATTTCTAATATATTATCATATTTCCCCAATATATGACAGTGTCTGATTAACTGCAAAATATATAGACAATTAAAAATTATATAAAACTTTGTATGATAATAAGGACAATCATACATGCTATGTATTCTACTGTTGAAAGTCAATAATAATTCTAAATTTTGCCTGAAATTCCCTAACTCCACAAACTGCTCACAAGATAGAAATATTTTATCTATAAGAAAAGTCAGACCATCTAAAATATGTATCCCATGGGTTTTAATGAAATCGCTTTCTTTTTTCATAAAAACAAAATGAAACTTGCTTTTAAAGCTACATGCTGCTTTTGACCTGGACTTCTTTTGTCTCAGCGGGCATAAATATTCCCGTTTTGTATAGAGTTTATCTCAGATTATAAACTAATATATGGTTTTCTTATTTATAAATTGGTAAGAATAAGTTGTTAAAGTTCAGTTTCAACCCTATAACAGAATCAGAGGCTCTAGAATTCAAATATGTGGCAGAAGTACCATACCTTTTTATTATGATGTTATCACTTATCCTCCATGGTGGTCTTTCCTACCCAGTACAGAAAGGCCTGGGGACTCATTTCAATACAGTGCCTTAAGAAGACACACACAGAAAATAGGAATATGTTCAAGAGCTGAACAGAATTTGCCAAACTTACAGTATAGTCTAATGATACCACAAAGATATACTATTCCCAAGCTTAGCTTAAAATAATCTACCCAAACAATCACATTTGCTGCAGGTCCCATCCTTTGGATAAGGTTGCAAAAACAATGTTACTTAGGCTAGCCCTTGGAAGCTATTTAGAGTTTGGTCGTGCAGCAAAGAACAGTCAGAACAGTCCATGTTATTAATTTAATTTAATATCAGATGATATCTATGTAGAGAAGATCCTTATAGCTGGAATCAAATATCAGATATTGCCATGAAGCCAAGTGCAGATTAGCTTAGAAAATTCCTCTCTTGGTTCACTGAGAATACTATGATATTCCATCTTTTGTAGCATGGGCTAGACAAAAGTTTGCCCTTCGCTTAAATAATTTTGGTGTGTATTGCTATGAGCTTGCTTAGGACACCCCTTATAAAGGTAGAATTTAGCTATGGTTTCCAGATTTCAATACTGCTGCATTTTTAATTCCCAAGTTTTGTAAAGGAAACCCAGGCTATATCGATAGATAAAAGTAATATTTAAATAGTGACTGAGATGCAGCATCTCATTCTATAAACTCTCAAGATATAAATATAATTTTTCATGTTTAGAAAAATGTGATTAAGAAAAAGTCTTAGGGACCAGAAGGAAAGGTATATTGAGTGGGTAATGGATATAGATCAAATATAGAGTTTGTAAAATATATAAGATTAAAAAAAGAAGGCATGCTATCAGGAGAAAGTCCTAGTTTTAATAACAAATTGTATTAAATACTTAGACTAGGTAAAAGAGAAACATCAAGGAAGTTGACTTAGAAGGTGGTTAATACAGTTTTTTCAGAGAAAAAAGTTTTTTTTTTATTTTCCATTTTTGTGGTCAAAATAAGACCTTACTTAGTATTTAACTGATAGGTATATTTGACAAATCAGTTTGCCCATTTAGGTTTCAATTTCCTTGTGTCTAAATTCAGACAAGTGTATTCTTTAGAGAGTAAGGTTATTTCAGTCCTATCAGTCTTAGTAATCCAATGATTTTGATTAAACATATGTTCTCTATATTCATTTTTAAATCTTAAAATTCCAGGAATGAAGAAGACTATACAGCATAAGAAACATCAGGCTAAGATTGCATTCTTTAATAAAAACTTTTAAATAAATGTAGAGTCCCCAAGAATCATTCTGCACATCACCAATTGATTTGCTTTTTCTCCCTGTATCTAACAACATGTCACTCACCTTCAAGAGGCATGGAATTGTTCCATTTCTCCATGAAAGTGATCTGGTTCACTCACAGTTTCAATTTCTCGTGGATGGTCTATTGGGTGTAGTACTTTGCTTTCTCAACTCAAGTGTCAATGCTCAAGTGTCAATCTTTTCAACAGCCACAATCTCTGTCCTTTCTTAAAAATTTTACCTTGGTCTTTCCTGCTCCTTAATCCTGAAATAGGTATTGAACTCTTCTAGGCTGTTAGAATACTCACTTGTTTATCTAAGAAACATATTTCTTTCCTTTCCTCTTTTGAAATCTTAATGAATCCAGATTAAAGGTAATAATAAAACCTTTTAGTATATATAGCTTCAAACTCAAGCATGGGATGAGAATTTGAGTCAAATGTTATTATGCCAATTTCAAATTTCCCATGACATAAAATAACGTCTTATTTATCCTTAAATATATAATGACATTTATCTGAAGTAGCACATGCATATAAGAAATATGAAACACATTGACAAACCCTGTGATCTTGTTGTGGTCTCCCAGGGCCCAAAGCAGCTAAAGCAATGTTGTGTCAAATAAGGAATTCATTGCCTGGAATGTTCTTTGTGGGGATTTCCAAATCGTTTCTATACTAAGTACAATTTCATTTATATGGAGCCACAGGTGTATGTATGAACTTTGCTCACTTAGGTTTTTTAAAAAAGCAGACTTTTTATTTTCACATTGTTATGAATAATAACTTGCTTGCCCCATTATTGCAACTATATTAGAATCAAGAAAAATGGGACTACCACCTCTATATCTCTGCAGTGTTTGGCACCATTTGATGCCTTTGATGCCATGGCCTAGTGGTAGTAGTGGGTATTTGTTCGCCCAAAGCACAGTCCCTCTCAGGTGACAGCATGTTCTTGTAAGGTGAGGAAGGCATGGACCAAATGACAGTTTACAACACCACTCAAAAAATGCCATCTTCAAGACCCAGCAATCATTTGCAATGTGTTGATTCTACTTAAAATTGCCGCAAACTGTGTTCTTTATTCAGGGAGGTACATGGAAAGGGTGATTAAGCCAGCTGATACTTCTCAGTTCAGAAAAAAGAAGCTAAGAAATGCTATTGTCTTGAAAAGACCATCCTGAATATTAAGACTTTAGACTAGGTACAATAACAATAGGTAGAAGTAGCATGACATTCCCAATGGAAAGAAAAAGAAGGCTGTACTTTGGGGAGAGGGGAAGAAAATATACACATATGTATATTTATAAAACATATTGTATATAATACATATTGTATATATTACATATATATGTACACACATATCTAGTGTGATCACAGAATACAGCAATGATATTATCAGAGGATGAACTGTAAATGCAGTTTCTCTGTTATAGTAAAATTTGTTGAAACATGTTTGAAAAATCTAAGAACTGAAAATGAGGATCTTACACTTATTGACTTTAAGGATAATTGGAGCTAAAAGAGGGAAATGTAACCTTAATAAATGAAGACATCTAGCTGACAAGATGCATTCTTATGTTTGCAGAAAATCTCTTTGTTAAGGGTAGCACCATCTGTAACCCAAAACAGATCTGTTTTGTAAATCCTATTTCCAGATTGTTTTTCTACCCTCCAACTGTCAACTTTTGCCAGGACGGAGTTTAAAATCAAACATAACCACATCAGTATTCAAAATTAGAAGAGTTTAACTGGCGACTTTAACACATTTGACACTGAGTATGTCTACCTCTCAAGTATTCACGGATTTCATTTGAACTCTCCTATTATTTGTGGGCTTGTCCATTTTCCTCAGGCTATTGTAAAATTTGGAGATGCCAGAAAACCAGCTGCCAAAAGCCAGACAGTTGCATATAATAATTCAGTCTTCACAATGATGCCCTAGTAAGATAGGTTTTACTGTGCATATATGTGTATTTCTGTGTCAGAACATCTAAAGCCAGAGATTAGTAATGTTGCACAGCTAGTGTAGTTGATATAGATATGAATTCATGACTGCTCGACACTAAATATTACCTTGTTTTTTACTATACCTTGAAGAGTTTTATATTTAGCTTTGATTATACCACTTTTCTTGCCTAAAGTCCAGTTTTTCAAATAATAGTGTTCAATAGATGCTGGTAATACACAAATAAATAGCCTCCCATATTAATAGAAAATGCAGAGTAAGAGAAATAAATTTTTCTTACATATTTGTTATTAGTTTAGTTTTTAACAATGCCTCTCATAATATCAAAGCCATAATAATCACATGATCACATATCAACACTCAGGGACCTGAAATACACTGGTGTCTGGATGAGATTTAAAAAGTTCATTTAGTTAGAATATTAGGCTGCATCTAATAGGATGAAATTTAGTAAGAGTAAATGCTAATCCTGCATTCTGGTTTAACACAAATTTGCAAGACTTAAGAGAGTTAGGCAATATATAGTTCACCACATTTTAGCAGGGGAAATCAAACAAAAGATACCAGTTAGAGGACGATCAGGATTACTAACTAAATTTAGATATTTCATTCAAGAAACTAGAGACATTTGCCAAGAGAATAAAAGTCTTGAGAAAAATATAACAGCCTTTTTCCAAATTTCCTCCCAATATGAAGCCAAGTTATCCAAAGATGGAATGATATACCCAGGAGGTAGAAATTTCCTCACCCCTGGGATTGTTTATGCAGAGGTTTAAAAACTATTTGTTGGGGATTTTAAAGAAGTGATTCTAGCATCATGGTACTTAGAATTCCATTCAAATCTTGATTCCTACTTAATCATGTTCTTCACATTCTTTTTTTTTTTTTTTTTTTTTTGAGTTGGAGTCTCACTCTGTCGCCCAGACTGGAGTGCAGTGGCCGCTCCCTGCCGGCCACCGCAGCCTCGACTTGCTGGGCTCCGGGTATCCTTCAGCCTCAGCGTTCCGAGTAGCCGGAATTACAGGCGCGCGCTACCACGCCCGGGTGATATTTTGATTTATTGTAGAGATGAGGTCTCGCTGCCCAGGCGGGTCTCGAACCCGGGGCTCAGGCAATCCACGCACCTCAGTCTCCCAAAGGCGCGGGATTACAGGCTGAGCCACCGAGGCCGGCTTCTTCACATTCTTAAGGGAGAAAATTGTTCCTGGGACCCGAAAACATTCCAAATCCTCATTTCTGTCTGCGTTAGATGGTCACACTACATTCTCCTACAGCGCAATAAATGCTTGTGTAGAACTCTGCACCCATGTTGTTTTATGAAGTTATTTGGCATTGTGTGTTTAATTCATTTTATTCTCTTCGCTCCCTGTGACTCCATAAGCAGGGACCATGTCCCTTTTGATATTTACTTCATGGATGAGATGAAGTAGAAATAAATACAAATATATAAATATTTATTGACAACTAATGGCATACTAAGGTCCACATTTTAGGAGTCATTTTTGGGTATTCTCACGCAGTGAAAAAGAGCCAAAAGCCAATACAGCATTGATACCAACAACAATATTGGATTTACATGTCACACTTAGCTTAAAGTTTATTTTAAATTACGTTTATAACATTAAAATCATTTCCAATGAAACATTTTATATTTCTTACCCAGTTTTTGTCCATCCTCACTATTTTATCAGAAAAATTATTAATATTTTATCAAAACCCTTATCCTTAATTTAACATTAGTTGCCCTAAATTTTCACCTTCAGTTCTCACTGAACATCTGGACTCATATGATTTTGAGCTCCCGACCGTAATTCCTAGGATTTAAATGATATTTTAGAATCAAGAGAATCTAAGATCCTTCTCTACTTCAAAGGAATAAATCAGACAGAAATATACTTACTTGGAACATAGACGTTGACTAAATAAAAGGTGAAGACTATGCATGTGTACAAAAAAAGCGAGGACTTTTATTTTTTCAATAATCTTATTTAATAGATAAATGAAAGATGTATTAGGACTGTCATTCTGCATATTCCAAGTAAGAAACTAAAGCTAATTTATCTCTAGACCTCTTCAGATTAAAATGAGAGTCTGAAATATCACTTTACATTATGTTTCAAATATCACAATTCTTTTGTTGAAATAAACTATTTTGAAGAACACACATGTTAATATCAAAGCAATCAGTCAATCTCCACATAAGATTTCACTTAGTAGCTAAAGCGAGGAATAGTAGCTATTCCTTATCCCATCACTGATTGTAAACAAAATAGAATACCTTGGCACCACTCTTTCCAGAGTAGAATGATACTCTTACTGCAGAAGAACTCCAATTATCTACCTCTCTTCCAGATCCATTTCAAGTTGAGGAACTGAATCCCTTTGAGGGCCACTGAACGTTTCAGAACTTAATTTAAACCTATCTATATGCACTTTCATTGAGAACAATTTCAGTTTCCACCATCCTTCTCTTTGAAGCCTTGAAGAGCTCGCCAACATGAAACAATTATGATGCAGTGATCTCATTTTGAACATTTTCCTTAGGGTTTTCATCAGCTCTGCTGGTTACCTTTCTTCCCCTAGAGCAATTTCAATTTCCTTATGACTCAGCAAGGAGCATTTGGATCAATACTGTATTTTTTTCTTCTTTCAGTTTTGGATTGGCTCTTCATTTTTTTCCCCCCTAAGACAAATTAAAAACCGTTCCTTACAAAAGGCAAAACTTTTAAAACTCTGAACTGTATCCTTTTTCAAACAATCCTTGATTGATGTGTCATGCAGCGTCACATCACTTTAGGTAACTCTTGTCTCTTTGTACCAGTCAACAAGCAAGTGAAAGTGGTGGACTGAACTAAATAAGAAACATTAGCATGCAGTGTAGTGTTTGTTGCATAGGTTTCTTTGAGGTTCTAACAACAAATTCTTCCATGAATACAAATATGAAAATCTTCAGATCGTGTTTGCAAACCAGATTGGACACAAATGATTTCAATATAAAACATTTAAAGGTAAAATACCTGGGTTGTAGCCAAAATCCTGGAAATAGCTTTGTTGTTTATTCCTTCTGAGTATATTCTGTGTGGATGCTAAGTGTGTTTGTTTTAATTTTTTGTTTGTTTCCTTCTATGAGTGTTTGAAGTTAGCTGCTATAATAAATCCTTCAGGGATTTTTTTCAGTTGAAGAGATAATTTGCCATTAGCTTAATGTGTAACTGATATTGCAGTGATGCTAAAACCTAAAATAATACACTCCTATCAGTGTGCATAGATCTCCCCTAATTGATTATGCCATTTTAATGTATGATCACTGACTTAATCTTGAAAAATAGGTCATTTTTTGTTGATTTTCAGTTTTTAGCCCTATGAGGTATGTGGTCTAGAATGGAATATATTTTCTATCAGACACTCCTTCCCTGTAATACACCCAAGTACACACATACATTTATATTTGTTTTCATTCCAGTTAGGAATATAAAGTCAATCTAAATCCCAGGACATGTAAGATTGAGGCAATATTGGTTTAAATAGTCTTTGGAAAGTTCTAGAGAGATTAACTTCATGAAAATATACTGATTTTTATTGCCAAGTTAACCAAGAATGCCCTACTGTATCAATTCAGCTGTAGACATTTCCTGTTGACTCAGATGTTCCATCCTACAGAGGATATTAGGATCCTGGCTAATGTGAGTATCATAGGCTGAGTCAGGAAAAGAATATAAAGTCATCTGATGGAATTCAGAATAATTTTTGAAATGAACTTGGTCAGGCCTTACTAAGATTTTTAGAAGAACATTCTCATGCAAAGATCTCAAAACAAAGCTGGGGTTTATAAATACTTTTTCTTGGTTGATAAATTTAATAAGTATAAGATTTAAGACTCAGTTTATACTCCTATGGGTGTCAGAATCATATTTAGTAAAGTTTTAATATCTTCTATTTATAGACATATGTTACAATCAGTTTTCAACACACTTTTGGGTTTGAACAGAAAAAGAAATCATTTATATGGCACCTTTCAATCAAAATGTTCTTTGTATACTGTTCATGGTTAATTTTTCCCCTGAATACACATGTTAAACTCCCACAGATCTATCAGCAATTTCATATGGGCTATTTTAGGATTATATTAGAGAAAGGATTTAGCAGAATAAAAAAAAAAGAGCCTGTAGAGTCTTCACTCAACTTAAGGAAGTTCAGCTATTTTTATATTGTCTAGTTCTGTGTGGAAATATTGCTAAGAATGTAATAAAACATATCCAGTGGATTTGCACTAGGTGACATGTAGGAGTGAGTCTGGCCACTTAAATAAAGACAGACATAAAAAAAAAAATCTAAACTTGAGTCAGACCCAGATGAAAGAGGATGAAATAAGTCTCTTATTATTCTGAGGACTTTTCTAGGCGGTCTTTTTTTAACCTCCAGAAAATCAGCCTTTGTCCCTTCCTCTTCTTAGGTACCTGTAGTCACATTATACCTTCCCTAGTTACCCTGTTAAACTTGCTTTCAGGAAGGGATAGGGAGTTTACCTAACTCTATAGCATGTCCAGTTGTTAACAACTTTATTTTCTCTCCCTGGGGTTTTTGTGTTTTAAAATCTAATAAAACCATTTCAAACTATTTCAGCTGGCAGGTTGAAGAGACTAAACTTTCTCTTAGCCTTGTATAACAGGGCTGGTCACCAGTTTGTATATTTCTTCCATTAGGCTTTTCTTAAATAGATAAGCATGGACAGGAATGGCCAAGAAATCTCATGAAATACTGTTTGATTTATTCTGAGGCTGATTTGAAAAATGAAAGGGAGGTGGAAAAGGGTTGACAATTGATTTTTTTAAAAAACGTCAGACTTTTAGGAGAAACTTTAAAAAATGTCTGCGAACTTCAGATAGGTACTTAAAAACATGAATTTATTATGTGTGATATAAGTTAACATATTATTAAGATCAAAATGCAAAATAATCAGAAATAAATGAATTTATTTAGCCTAGGAAATATGACTGAGACTTTGTATTATAAGATCATGAAATAATTTGGAAAAAATTACAAAAGAAAATAATACCCAATGACAACAAAATATTCTAGGAGATTACTTATAAACTAGAAATAGTAGTGGCAATAATATTTATAATCTTGCACATTATTTTACAATTTTATAATGAAATTACAGTTGCTTTCTTATAATATACCCTTCTATATGAATGATAGCATAATTCATTTGAACAGAAAGTGAGACATTTCAACATAAATGTAAAGGAAAGAGATTTAGGGAGGCAGAAAATAATTACTCAGATTGGAATATTGCCAAAACACATAGATTAACAGTCCTATTTTGTGAGGAGTATCCTGGGATCTTTAATGCTCACTAGTAGCCAGGATCCTTCTTTTATGTCTCACTAGAAAGATATATGATCTTTTATCCTACTGGAGTCCTCAAGTGTTTCCTGCTTGCTCAGCAATTTTGCATACCATTGCCTTTTATTGCCTTCCTGGAAGAATATATAGTTTGAATTTGGATCTGTGGAGTTGCTGAGTAGTCTGACAGGGTTCTGTGCTAAACGGTGCTGTGCTGTGTACAATAAGAAATATTACAATCCTTCCTGGTACCTCTCACCAAATCCTGTATTGTTGAGTAATGATTAAGTGGACATAGTTGTAACTCCCCAAACTCCAACTTCGCCTTGAGTATTTCCCAAAAGAATGAATTGAATGATTTTGGAAAAAATTTTAAAATAAAATAAACTGTTGGGAAATAAAGCAATATGGCAAGAGTAGGTATATGACAGGTGAATAAATTCGTTTTTCAGCTAACTCTCTATAGTATCTTTGATTCTACTGTTATACAGAGTAGGAGGCCTATTTCTAGCCTAATCTTTCTAGAGCTTTTGTTTTTCTCTACTTCTACATTTGTCAAATTCACAAAAAGTTAACCATTTCTCTTTCCCAACAGATTTTCTTCAGTGGGAAAAGTCACAAAAGTTCACTGGGAGCAGTGTGAGTCAATATTATTTGTCATGCTATAGAAATTGCATGCCTGTGTTATGATCCTATGTTTATCATATACATGTAATCACTATACAAATGTTCATGTAAATGGAAACAGTTAAATGGTGACATGTCAGAAAACCACATACAGGAATGCTTCAACTCAGCGGATCCCTAATAATCCACACTTTAATTACCCTATCTTTATGCTGAGCTTGTTCTCTGAATGAATCCAGAATGAGTTCTCTGCCCCTGACTATACTTACAAAGTTCTACATCTTGCAGACTATACAATTAGGTTGCAAAACAGTGCAAAGTAGATTATAAAATCTTTGGAAAAAATCAGTATAGCATCAGCATAGTAAACTATATTTTTAAATGGCTTATCCTGTGCTGTAGAGAATAAACATTGTCTCAAATTCCATACAAAAAAAAAAATGCTAAGGTAAAAAATGGACTTTTATTTAGAAGAAATATAAAAGCCTTTTACTAAAACTAAAATTTCAAATTACTATCTCTGATGTATACTAATGAAAGGTTGGCATTAGAACATTTCTAGCCTGATTTCCTGATATTACAGATAATGGAAATGACTGTAAATGGGATCCTCCAGGAGTTGACCATCATTGTCTTGTAATTATTAGAAAATTATTAGAAAATCTAGAGTATAGACTACAGTCGACTTTCAACCAGTAACTAATATAGCAATTGAAATAGCCATACCACACTATCTTTTCGAGTATCTTAAGCAATCACATATATTGAATTTTAAAACTTTTGTTTCTGCCATAATCCCAGCATTCCAAACATGCAAAACATGTAAATATCTGTGGAAGACAGACTTTGAGATGATCTCCCATGATCTCTACTTTCTGCTTAATCCCCTTCCACTGAATGGACAGAAAATGCCACTGACTTCTAACTAATAAAATATAGTAAAGTTGATGGGACATCACTTGTGCTTATATTACACACAATGGTCACATTTTTGTGCAGACTATCTTCTTATTGACTTGATCAAGCCAGCTGCCATGTTATAAGCTACCCTATGGTGGAGCCCATGTTGCATTGAACTGAGGTCTACCTTGGACACCCAGCAAGAAATTCACCCCCACAGTCACACAGCCTGTAAAGAATGGCATCCTATCAACAACTTCTTAAGTGAGCTCACTAAAGGATTTTTCCACAGTTAGTATCTTCAGATGAAACCTAAGCACAGGCCTGGACCTTGATTGCAGCTTGTGAGAGGTCTCAAAACAGAAGACTTAGCTAAGCCATGCCTAAACTCCTGACCCACAGGAAATGTGAAGGAATAAATATGTGTGGTTTTAAGCTATTAAGTTTGTGATAATTTGTTATGCACCGATAAATAATTAATATAATTTGCTTCTGAATAAAATAACAGTGTATAATGCCTAAAATAAATAGATAAGGGAATGTAACTTCCATACAGGAACATTAAGATTTTGCTCATCTTAAGAATAAATTAAAATCAGAATTATGAAACCCCTATTTAGATTTCAATAAAAAATATTTCAACAGTGAACCAGTAGGAACAACAATACAAATGAAACTAATAAGGAAAAATTACAATTACATCACAAAATGTCTTTGCACACAATGAAGTGGTTCTCCTAATGCTACTGCCTACTTGCCAGTCTCTCTCTCTTTTTGAAGTGTTCGGGTGATGCCTCCGGGAAGCCTCTCTGACCTTCAGAATCCATGTATGGTTTTGTCTTCATCTGCCCTAAGAACTCCCTGTTTATGTCACTTACATGCCACTTAATATATATTCTTGATAGTGCTGGCAAATGCATCACATGTTTTGTCTCCCTAAAGTGGTTGCTAACTTTCTAAGGGTGTGTAAAATACCTTTGTGCTTTCTTTATGATATTGTTTGGATATATGCCCCTCAAAACTGGAGGTGGGTCCTCATGGGATGTATTTGGTTCATGAGGATGGATTCCTCATGAATGACTTGCTGTCATTTTTGCAGAAATGAATGAGATCTTGCTTCCCTAACTCCCACAAAAGCTGGTTGTTAAAAATGAGCCTGGCATCTTCACCATCTCTGTTGCTGCCTCTCACAGATCATCATATGATCTGCGCAAGTCAACTCCTCTTTATCTTATTCCACAAGTGGAAGCTTCCTGAGACCCTCATCAGAAGCAGATGTTGGTGCCTTGCTTTTTGTACAGTCTGCAGGAACATGAGCCAAACCAACTTTTTTCTTTATAAATTACCCTCAAGCATTCCTTTATAGCAATAAAAATGGACTAAGACACTCCACTATGAGCATAATAAACAGTAATTTATGACCAAGAAGGTGCACAAAAGTATGTCTTTGTAGAAAATGGCGCTATTTGACAATGGGAATAATTGAGTCCCTATTTAAGAAGGAAAATTCAAATACCAAAAATTTTCAGTACAAGAGGAGATTTATTTATAAAATATTGGTGGAAGACTAGCAACTTTGGTTAGTATTCTCAAGTCCAGAGCCTTCCTTGGCATTAGCTTGTCAGTCACTGATATGTATGCACTCCAAATGTAAAACTAGGTCTGGAAAAACAAAACCAACCAACCAAACAACAACAACAACAACAACAACAACAACAACAACAACAGGAACAACAACAAAAACTAGGACCTCTGAGCAATTATTGATTTTTTTTTTTCTTCATTCGTGCGGGTAATTGGACTAATACTTTGCCCTACATTTAAATTCTGTGATAGCCTTGTGACCCTGACATGTGTGAGTAAATATGTGATTCTGGGTAACGTTTTCCCATATGACCTTACAGTGAATCATTAGGTTCTACTGCTTGAAGTCAGAAATTTTAATAGGTATAGCATGTGAAACAGGTTGATTGATTGATATCCCAATTATGATGCTAATAAACCTAAGCACAAGAGAATTCATGGACAGTGCACAGAATACATTGAAGTATTGATTACATCCTTTGAAGGTCAGTCTCCTCTGATTACTTGAATCTCTTGAAAAAATATAAAGTTAATTTTTCTTAGCATAATAACAAATCATATGCATTGCAAACAAAATTTTTTAAAAATTTAGAACATAGGAAAAAAGTTATTGATATTAACTAAAAAATCTACCACCCTCAGAGGATTATTCTTAGTGTGCTGATGTACTTTACATAAAATTCAGATCATACAGTAAAGGCAATGACTGCTTTCTTTTCTGGATATGTGCATAGAATTTTCCTTCCAGTTGCAGCATTCTTCCACTCCTAGTCTGCCTAAATTTTGCTCATTCTTTATGTATCATCTTGGACAATACTTGAGGAAGTCTTGACTTTAACCCAACAAGCTTCATTTTGCCAGTCTTTCTATTTGCTCTCCTAGTACCTTGCTTTTAGCAAACACACCCAATACCACATTTAATCTGCCTGAATCTTTGTTAACTTTATAGATAGACTATAATCTTTTTGATGGCAAGGACAAATGTCTTACCTCTGTGTTCTTACAACAGGCACAGAACTAGCCATGCAATAAAACAACAATAAACATTTGGTAAATAAATAACTGGAGTGGATTGAATGACCTGGTTTGAAGCACTTCAATTAAATTATAAGTACATTTTATGTTGATTGTCTATCAAAATATGATTTTAAATAGCTGTGTAAATCCCATAGCATGGATAGCTTTTCTTAGAAAAATTTTATTAGTTAATCATTGATGTTACTCTAATGTTTTGCTATTTTAGATAATTTAGTAGTCAACTTTGTAATCCAATCCTAATCTCTATTTCAGATGATTTTCACAGAATAAATTCCTGGAAACAGAATAATTTTAGGCAATTGATACTGCTGACAGAATGCTATTTTGGAAAAATTAATTATTAATGTTGTTAACAATGTTTTTTTTAAATTTCTTAAACTTTGCTTATTTTGAAGGTGACAGCCTTAGCTCTCATGCTGCACTTATGTAATAAAGTTGGAACCTTCTTTTCATATATTCATCAGATAGCTATTATAATAATTTGCATCTCTTCATTGTTATAATTATTTTCATTTCTCACCTCCAATATGTCTAGTCCATTTTACTATGCATTTAATGTTTGAAATTGTTTTTATGCTCATAGATTCTGCTGGTAGACAGAGAGCTATTTCTGTGGTAAAACCTAAGAAACAGTAAATAAAGTGTCTGTTGTCATTATCAGTTAATTCCTACCACATCTTGACTACAATCATCTTGACCTTCATTACAGAAAATCCTTTCTCTATACTACTTCTCAATAAATTCTCCTCCCTTAATACTTTTTAAAAACTTCTTATATTCACTCATTATATTGCTTTTAGAGTATACACTGACATCTTAATTCCCAGAGAGTCACTTTGCTGTCTCATATCTAGCCCATATATGACAAAAAATTGTTGGGAAATGAGTGAACTGTGAGTGAATGAGTAAATAAATATATCAGTAATTAAGATGCGTGTCTATCCATTTTGCCATTGCAGAGAGTGGAGATATTTGGAAATAGGAAAGTTGAATTTGGATAATTGGCAAACATTAACAAAAAAATAGTCTTAGGCCTCTGCCTGTTTCTCTGTGTTTTTTAGAACTTTTATATCTAATTATCCGCTGCCATTGAATAATCATTCATAATATAGCAAAGTTTGATGTGTTTCTGTAAGTTGAGATTGGTGTTCTCCTGTGATTTTCTAGATCTTGGTGGTCAATTGATATCCTCTATTAAAATTAGTCTTTCAGAGGCATCATAGTGTTGTTTGACTGTGGGCAACTGCCATAGATATGCTCTTAGTTCAGCTGAATTTTGTTATAAAAACGTGTCTTTCATTAGAGGAGCACTGACATGTGAACACATCCTCGATGAGAGTATTTATTGACTTGGAATACCAGTGATAGGCAAAACCATCTTTTAACTTGTTGCCGTCTTTGCAGTCATTGAATTTAATGAGGGCTTGTCTCCAGTTGTCTCCAAGGAATCTACTCTCTAATCAAATCTAGTTGGTGTTTTCCCTTGAGGTAAGAATTATATGTACACAATAAAGAACACAGAAAGTCTAAAGACTTTAGAGGGAAAGGGAACTATTTTGGAGAAATAAGTAAGATTCAGATTAATTTCTGTTCAACACTGATATAGTTACAATTTTTTTTAAAAGAATGCTTTTAAATAATGTCTCATAATTCCAGATATAATGTTGGCTTCCAGAAGCATGAAATTGTCTAAAACCTTGCATGATTGCATCAAGATTAGAAAATTGTTACCTAATTTTTGCTAGTTTAAAGGACTGACAAGCCGGGCTCGGTGGTTCAGCCTATAATCCCATACCTCTGGGAGGCTGAGGTGAGTGGATTGACTGAGTCTGCGGGTTCGAGACCCGCCTGGGCAGGCGAGACCTCACCTCTACAAAAAATCAAAAAATTAGCCGGGCATGGTAGCGCATGCCTGTAATTCTGGCTACTTGGAGGGCTGAGGCGGAAGGATTGCTGGAGCCCAGCAGGTCGAGGCTGCGGTGGCCAGGAGCGGCCACTGCACTCCAGTCTGGGCGACAGAGTGAGACTCCAACTTAAAAAATAAAAAATAAAAAAAAATAAAGGACTGACAAATGTGTTGAAACGAATATTGTGTTTAACTAACATATTTTTGTTAAAACGTTACATTGTAAGATTTTTAAATTTCATTCTCTTTAGATACAAAAATACAAAGAATAACATAACAAATAACTATAGGTCTGATACTCAAAATTAGCATACAGTGCCAATGAATTTTTCTTATTTGTCTCATATCATTTTGTTAAAAAAGACTGATAAAAAGTTGAGCATCATTCTTTCTGCTGTACTGCTTTGTTACTTCCCTTCGTCCTACTATCCTCCTTCCTAAGTGAAGGTACTATATCACGAATATTAGATATAGCCAACCCATATTTTTATATATGAACTGCTTAGATTTGTCTCCCAAAACAGAGTGCAGTATTTTTATTTGTCTACTTTTGCTTTAACTCTGCCTAAAATAATTTTTCTTTTTGGTTAGAAATAGAGAAGTCATTTTGTAACTTGGTGAACATTAACAAATATCAATTGATAAGCCACAAAAGAAAAAGGAGATGATGATAGAGTGAGGCCTACTTTGCTAAACTTGTTAAAGTAAAGGTTTTCGGCCTCTGGTTTTCCAAATATTGAGATATACTAGTGTCATGTAGTTTGTACATTGTAAAGCATATTTTGAGCCTACTGTAAGATTTAAGATTTTGTGAATTTGGGAATTTTTCTTCTTTATCTAGAATTTATACGGGTTTTGGTAAATATAAAAGGTTCCTACAACTTCTAGCATCTCAAAACCTTTTGTAGGAGCTAAAAGTGTATCTTTCTGAGCAGGTGCTTTCCGCTCTGTTTCTTTAGCATGGAGTTTTAAATTATTTTATTTGCTTCTTTCTGAAAAACAGAAATGGTTGAGAAATGGTTCTTTATTAGCTAGCATATTCATAATTTTTGCATGACTTGCAAGATTCCAAAAACTCAAGAGTTTATACATTTTAAAAACAAGTAGTCCGTTTCTGCATTATTTTGTACCAAAATTTTCATGATTTTCTTTCTGTTCAGGAATTAATAACTATTTTGTTTTTATGAACAATTGTTAATCAACTAATGGATCAGCACTTTATATTTACTTGCTATTTGGAGTACTTACAGTGGAGTAAAAAATAATGCCCATAATTATTGGACTCTTAAAGTAAAATCGTCAAAATTAAAAATCTTCGCTCTGTATTTTACATTCTAATATTAAACTAGAATTTAATTATTTCTATGTTTATTTTAAGAACACAAAGTCACAAACTTGTGTTCATTTATTGCTTTTAGAAATTTTATTTTTCTCATGATAAAAACTTTATCAATGACCAATATAAATTCAATAAACACCTAAGTAATAAAAAAGAAACAGCTGAGACTTGAAAGTCTAAGTCAGCATAACTTTCCATAAATATGGAGCACAAACTAGAGGGATGAAAAAGTCAGTGGAAAAACTTTTAAAAGGCATGCTGAATCAGTGAAGCACATCCAACTTTTGTCTACCAGTTATTCTAGAAAGAGAGAACCATAAAAAAACAAGCAAATAAGAAAAAGAAAAAAGATGAAGAAGAAAAGGCAATATAAGTATACCTTATCTTATTGTGTGTCATTTTATTGCAGTTCCCAGACACTGAGTTTCTAATAAATTGGAGGTTTGTGGCAACCCTGAGTTGAGCAAGTTAATTGGTGCCATTTTTGCAACTGCATGGGCTCACTTCATGTCTCTGTCACATTTTGGTAGTCCTCACAGTATTTTAAATTTTTAAATTATTTTTATATCTGTTATGGTTAGCAGTGATCTTAGATATTGCTATTGTAATTGTTTGGGGGCACCACAAATTGTGTCTATATAACAACAGCAAACTTAATTGATACTTTTTTAGTGTGTTCTGACTGTTCCACCACCCCCCTTTTTCCTAGCTCTCCCCTCTTCTCAGGCTTCCCTATTGCCTGAGACACAAGAGTATTGAAGTTAGGCAAATGAATAACCCTATGCTCTCTTAGTGTTCAAGTGAAAGAGAGTTCCACATCTGTAACTTTAAATAAAAAACCAGAAACATGCAAGTTTAGTGAGGAAGCTATGTCAAAAGCCAAGATAACCCAAAAGCTAGCCCTCTTGTGCCAAACAAACCAAGCTTTGGATGCAAAGGAAAAGTTCTTGAAGAAAATTAGAAGTGCTACACCAGTGGACACACAAATCAAAAGAAAAAGAGACAGTCTTACTGCTGATTTGGAGAAAGTTTGAGTAGTGTGATTAGAAAATCCTTTCAGCCACAACATTCCCTTAAGCCACAGCTTAATCCAATGCAAGGCCCTAACTGCCTTCAATTCTGTGAAGGTTGAGGGAGGTAAGGAAGCTGCAGAAGAAAAGTTTGATGCTCATGAGGGTTAAAGAAACAAAGTCATCTCCATGACACAAAAAATACAAGGTGACGTAGCAAATACTGACGTAAAAACTGCAGCAAATTATTTAGAATATCCAAATAAGATCATGAATGATGGTGGCTGCACTGATAAACAGATTTTCAGCATGGACAAAACAGCCTTCTATTCTAAGAAGATGATATCTACGATTTTTACAGCTAGAGAAGAGAAGTCAATATCTGGCTTCAAAGCTTCAAAGGACAGAATGACTCTCTTGTAAAGAGCTAAGGCAGCTGGTGACTTTAAGTTGAAGCCAATGCTAATGTACCATTCTAAAAATTCTAGTCCCTTATGAATTATGCTAAATCAACTCTGCTCAATCTACTCTATGAATTATGAATTATGCTCAATCTACTCTATAAATGGAACAACAAAGCTTGGATGAACAGCACATGTTTACTGCGTGGCTTACTGAATATTTTAAGCCAACTCTT
Organism: Cephalopachus bancanus; assembly: GCA_027257055.1. Classification (NCBI taxonomy): domain Eukaryota; kingdom Metazoa; phylum Chordata; class Mammalia; order Primates; family Tarsiidae; genus Cephalopachus; species Cephalopachus bancanus. The sequence continues at coordinate 9,134,749 of JAPVLO010000210.1, read as the reverse complement.
GAGATCTACCACCCAGAAAAAAAAAATAAATAAAACATTCCTTTCAAAATATTACTTTTCATTGACAATCTATCCAGTCACCCAAGAGCTTTGATGGAGATGTATAAAGAATTTAATGTCATTTTCATGCCTACAAACACAATTTCCATTCTATAACCTATGAACAAAAAAGTAAATTTGGCATTAGAGTCTTATTATTTAAAAACATACATTTTCTAAAGCTATAGCTGCCATAGATAGTGATTGATCTGGACAAAGTAAGCTGAAGAACTTTTGGAAAGAATTCACCCTTCCAGATACCATTAAGGACTTTCATTTTCTTAGGAGGCAGTTTGGAAAAAGTCTATTCCAACTTCCGTGAATAACTTTAAGGGTTTCAACCCTTTAATGGTGGATGTAACTGCAGATGCAGTGGAAATAGCAAGAGAATAAGAATGAAAAGTGGAGTCTGAAGATGTGTCTGAATCGTTGCCGTCTCATTACAAAACTTTAGCAAATAAAAAATTGTTTCTTATAGATGAGCAAAGTAAATGGTTTCTTGATGGAATCTACTCCTGGTGAAGATGCCGTGAACATTATGTAAATAACAACAAAGGATTTAGTGATAAAGCAGTGGCAGATTGGAGAGAACTGAATCCAATTTTGAAAGAAGCTCTACTGCGGATGAAATGATATCAACAGCATCCCATGCTACAAATAATTCTTTTGTAAAAGGTGTCAATTGATGAGGAACACATCATTGTCTATTTGAAGAAACTGCCACAGACACTATAACCTTCAGCCACCACCACCATTATTAGTCCGCAGCCATCAACATCACTCCACCAGCAAAAAGATCACTACGAATGGCTCATTTTTAGCAATGTTTTTTAATTAAGGTATTTTTGTTGTTTATTTAGACATAATGCTATTGCACATTTCATGTACTAAAATATAAACATAACTTACTTGCACTGGGAAACCAAAAAATTCGTGAGTCACTTTATCATGATATTCACTTGTATGATTGTGGTCTGGAACCAAACTTGCAATATCTCTGAGGAATGCCTCCAACCAAAAATGTACATTTAAAAAAAAGTATGTGGGGCTTTGGAAGCCAAGTGCTGCAAATTGATTAGATCCCTGGGATCTGGAGTCTGGTGTGTGAAAATAAGCCTGTGATTAGAGAGATAATTAATTAATTTTTCATGGGGGAAAACCACAGTCACAACCACAACTACAGCAAAAGTAGCAAAAACCTATTAATAGGTGAATGAGAATCTAATTGGTATTTGATTTTTCATTAGTGACATGAAGACATGAGCATCATCTTTATCATCCTTAAAATAATCAGTTTGAAAAAGTAGAATAGAGGATCTAGAGGCTGGGAAGGGTAGAGGGCAGAGAAGGATAAATTTAGAATCCAATCTAAATTGTTAGATAGTCAAAATAAATTATAGTGTTCTCTTTTATAGTGTTCTATTACACTGTAGGATGACTACAGTGAACAACATATATATATATAGCTTCAAATAGCTAAAAAGAATGTTCCTAACACAAAGAAATGATGAATTTTTGATATGATGTATAAGCTAATTATGCTGATCTGATCAGCATACATTGTGTGTACTAAAATATCACTTTGTATTCCATAAATATGTACAATTAGCATATGTCATTAAAAATGGATTATTTTGAACCAGTAATTCTGTAGAGCCTAATTAGCAATCAAGTGTGAGGGCAAAAATAAAATGTTTTCAAACATTCAACAATTCACAGAATTTGCTATTCACACATAGGCTGTCAAGTTTTTCTTTTCCTATTGTCTTAGTGAAAGTTTTTTTCACTTAATTTATAATGATAATATATATTTGGAATTTTTGCTATTATCTAAGAATATGATTTTTTTAGATGAGAGGCTTGCTAAACGTTTTATTTTAAAAACAGTATTCTTGCTCTCTTTTTCCTTTATCTGTCCTTTTTTTTATCCTCACAGATATTGAATTTATTGTTTTAGTATTTTTTTTTTTTTTTGAGTTGGAGTCTCACTCTGTCATTCAGACTGGAGTGCAGTGGCCGCTCCCGGTCACCGCAGCCTCGACCTGCTGGGCTCCGGCGATCCTTCCGCCTCAGCCATCCAAGTAGCCAGAACTAATTTTTTTTTGATTTTTGTAGTGACGAGGTCTCTCCAAATTGCGCAGGAGGGTCTTGAACCTGCAAGCTCAGGCAATCCACTCACCTCAGCCTCCCAAGGTGCGGGATTACAGGCTGAGCCACCGAGACCGGTTTGTTTTAGCAATCTTAACAGTCTGTTTTTAATTCTCCTGGCGTTATTTTTTAGAAAAAAAATTAAACTTTTTTCTTTTTTCTAGAATCTATCATGAAAAGTAAAATAGAACTTCTCTAGTTCCTGTTATTTAAGATGGAAAAAATAAAAGTACCAAACATTTTCTTTTAATATAAAAGTGTGTTTTTTCTATCTTCTCTCTCATTTTTGTTCCAGCACATATTGTTATTTGTTCATATTCTTATGTCTTTAAAATATTATAATATTTGTTATATACAATATTCTATTTTACACTATAATTTATATAAATTTGAATTGTGAATGATTGCAAGCTTTGCTAACTATATTTTTATGCTATAAATATGCTAAGACTCCCTTTAGTAAATTCCTTGATTGATGAGAGTGGTCTTCAGTTGAATATGTATTTATTCACTGAATATCTTTTTGATAAAATATTACCCATAAACCACAACTTGGTTTAAAATCAAATTCTTAATATAAAATCCTTTCTTCATAACACTTAGTATGCAATGCTCTGGTTTGGAGTCTGAGTTAGAGAAGTTTAAACTGAGTTGACTTTTCTATGTAAGAAATCAATATCTTCTGTCTGATTCTATGAATGTGTGTGGTTTCGGGTTAGGGATATTATTATTTTGTGTAGGAGTGACCTGGGTTCTAATATCATTTTTATTTAATTTTTTAAAATAACAATTACTTTACTTTTTAATTATTACATTTTAATAACAAAATGGCAAGGGGGAAATGAGATCACTCTCTATGCCCCTACTTCAAATGAGAAATATATAAGAAATAAAAACAGTGATATAGAGCATATTGTATTTTGTGGATTCAATTACATTCCATGGGAATAGAATCATTATCCAGAGAAGTATAAATTACCAGAATTGATTTTAAAATACATGCTAGAGCTTGGAGGGCCACCGTCTTGATTCTACTAATGGCCAACTAGTCAGTTACTGGAAGGCAGAGACTAGAAATATTACAGTGGTTTCTGAAAACTATATGACAAAGGGAAGTGCTAGCTGCTAGAAATGAAGGGTTCTAAATGAAACTCTTTGGGAGGGAGCTGACTTTTTTAATTCTGGTTATTGGCTCTACCGTCTACCATGTCTCCCAAACTGGAAAGCAGAAAGGAATCCCTACTTCACAGCTATCAGGCAAGAGTCCTGTCCCAACTGTCTTGCACAGGCCAATTTTCCAAGCTCTTGTCCCAATTTCAGTCTGTTTCTTTTCTTGCTTAGACTGTTTTCTACCGTTCTCTATGAGTATCTTGTCTTCCAATGTCACCCCTTTAATCAGAGATGCTACCGGATCAAGCTGGTTCCCCTTTGCTGGCAGGTGGGTAAAATTTTCTCTCTTTACCATGGCCTTAAAGATTCCAGGACCAGGCTACTTTGTGAATGTGGGAAGAAAGATCTATATCAAAAGTTTTTAAAATGCTGAAACTTTTAACCCAGTAGTCTCATTCCTTATAATTTGTTCTGAAAATTATTTTTAAGCCCAATCTTCAAAGTTCTCAAAGATAAATAATTTCAACCAAGGAAAAAAAAGTAATTTTAAAAGTAGATAAACATTTGTGAATAAACATTTGTTCATCACAGTGAAAAAAAACACAAACAACTTAAATGTCCAATAGAGCACTTACAAGAAAATTATTGTACACATATAGGATGTAATTTTATATAGTAATTTGACCTTCAAAATGTTTTTTGTAACAAGAAAAAATGCTTGCAATATCATGGTAAGTAGAACTGCATTATATAAAATTGTATGTATGATATGATCATAAAACATGGACACATAAAATACTTGATACAAAAATGCCAACATGTTAATAGTGGCTCTCTCTGGGTATGACTGATTTTCTTCTTTTTAATTTTCTATATTCTATTATTTTCCCACTAGGATGTATTATTTTTATTTTAAATACAAGAAAAACTCTACTCCAAAACCTCCTCTAATAGGTATGATTACTTCTACAAATAAACACATTAAAGGAGTACTTGAATGATGTCTTGATAAGTAAGATCTTTCCCTATTAGACTGTAAAATGTAGTGACACTCTCGTATTTATACTTTTTTTCTTATTGCCTACTACTTTGTGCTCAATATATGCTAACTGAATGAACAACAACAACAACAAATTCAGGACTTAAGCTGACTGATAAACAGAAAGAAACATTTGGCAAAAATATACTTTTAAAAAAACTAAAAATTATTGCCAGCTTGTGGAAGTTTATAAAAAATACATATAAACTTTCAACAAATGAATAAATATGTTTTTGTTTATAAACCTTTCTAGAACATAAAAAGACAGAAAACCTTTCAATTAAGTTGAAGAACTTAGAAATGGCTCAAAAGAATAAAACTGACAAATAGAGCACCCCCCTTAAAAAAAAAAAAAAACCTAGAAAGTAGATAATAGTACACTGTAACAAACAGAACCCATTTCTAAGGTTTTTTAAAAAACTGTTCAAAGCCGGGCTCGGTGGCTCAGCCTGTAATCCCGCGCCTTTGGGAGGCTGAGATGAGTGGATTGCCTGAGCCCGCGGGTTCGAGACCCGCCTGGGCAAGTTGGCGAGACCTCATCTCCACAATAAATCACAAATCAGTCCGGCGTGGTAGCGCATGCCTGTAATTCCGGCTACTCGGAAGACTGAGGCGGAAGCGGCCACGGCCCTCCAGTCTGGGCGACAGAGTGAGATTCCAACTCAGAAAAAACAAAACAAAAACAAAACAAAACAACAAAAAAACCCGTTCAACGTAATTTATCACATGAAATGTTAAGGTGAAAAGCATTTGGGGAAAATGAGCATTTTTTTTTTTTTTTGAGTTGGAGTCTCACCCTGTCGCCCAGACTGGAGTGCAGTGGCCGCTCCCGGCCACCACAGCCTCGACCTGCTGGGCTCCGGCGATCCTTCCGCCTCAGCCTTCCGAGTAGCCGGAACTACAGGCGCGCTACCACGCCCGGCTGATTTTTTTTTTATTTTATTGTAGAGATGAGGTCTCGCCTGCCCAGGCGGGTCTCGAACCCTCCGGCTCAGGCAATCCACTCATCTCAGCCTCCCAAAGGCGCGGGATTACAGGCTGAGCCACCTAGCATTTTGAATTGAAAACCAAAGCAAGGCAAAGCATAGCAAAAATTAAGAAAACTGAGAGGAAATAAAGTATTAAAAAATATTTAAAAATATAATATTTTTTCCTTAATATAATGAATGATACTTATCTAAAGTAAACAATAGTGTTTTATTTAATAAGAGAAACAGTCTTTGATCATTTAGGTCACACTTTTGAGAATTTGTCATTACTGATTATTAGACATCCTTATACTTGTACATACAGACAACATTTTTATGTAATATCCAAAGTTACATGGATGCTTTTAAATGTCCATCAAACTTGAGTTAAATACCTCTGTTTTAATGATCCTCTGAGAGTTGAGACTAAGTAAGGATTTCTATTATCAGCCCATTTACAAAATTGTTATATCCGATGCAATAAAGCCAGCAAATTAGATAATATGAGTTAATATGGAAAAAAGAGGTATATCTTTATTTAAATATGATATATTTCACAACCTGAAAAACTCAAGAAAAGAAAGGGAAAACCAACAGACTTAATAAGATAATTTGTAAAGATGATGATACAAAAGTTACAGGAAAAACATAACTCTCCTAGATATTATAGTATAAAAAATTGGCTGAAATAATTGGCAAAGAACAATATTAAATAACTTCTAAAATTTTAACATTATATGTGTATGATTTTACAATGAAATCTAAGACTATTTCTGATATAACTAAAATAATAACAAATGAAAATCTCTTATTATACTATGAGAGACTATCTCTAAATGGAAGATTCAATGCAAGAAGGGAATTGATTCCATCAAAATTAAACTGTAGTTTTAATGAAATATTTTAAACTGAATTTATTGATTTTGTTTACTTATAAATCTAAATGTGTAGTTCAAAATATTTTGGAGAATGAGAATAAGAAAAAACTTGCATTGCTATTATTATTGTATATATGTGTATGTATCTATGTGTTTGCATATGGGTATATTATTTTGATGAAGAAATACTTTAGCTGTGAGTATATTATTGGAATAATTACCTTTTGTGATTTTCTTTTATAGTATTTATTTTGTTCAGCACTTTTTATTTTTGCTCTGATGGGGACATAATGTTTAAATTTTTGTTTCTAACATTTAGTCTCCCTGTCCAAAAGACTGATTTTTCTTTTTTACAAAATAACTAAGTCAAGTTAGCAGTTATAAAATATTTGGTGCTTAGATATATCTTATTTGACACATTCCGCTTTTGCCTTTTTAAGAGAAAGAATGTGAGACTAAATGCTTTAATTAAGGCATGTCAGGAACCTAATGTTTCTATACGAAGCAGACATAATTAACAATTTCTTTTTGTTTAAGGAAGCCTATTCATTTATAAATCTCATAGAAATATTTTCATTTAAACTCTGAAATTAGAATGAAAATATTACACAAGCTAAAAATATTTTTTCAAAATTGAATTTGAAATATAATATATCATTTTTTGTCTACCTTTTCATGGAGGAAAGATTAGATCTTTGCTTTGATTAGGTTGACTGTATAATTGCTGTAAAATTGAGATGTTATCTTATCACCATTTTACTCATCTGTCCATAAACTAAGGTTTTAATTTTAGTTTTGAAAATGCTTTGTCACAAACCTCTTAGCCAGAGGCAGTTTAGATTAAGAAACCAGATATCAATTTTCAGGAATACATATTTTTATATAAACTACAAAATATTGCTTCTTGTGTATATAGTCTTATAGAAAAAAAAATGAGAGGTGCCCTTGCTTGAAATATGTCTTTCATTTTCAATGGGATTAAAGTGAAGAATCAACTATCACTTCTTCCAATATTTTCATGATTCTTAATAATTATTAGTGTTCGATATTTAATTTATATGAATTTCAGAAATGAAGGTGATGGTCATAAAATGGAAACCTGGCAACCGATACATAAAAATAATTTGCCTTCAAAGATATCAATTGAAGCAAATGGGGTTAACTGATGATTCAATTAGTAAGAGGCAGGCAGGCAAAAGGATTGTGATTTAAACCTCTGCAGTGGCCTTCACCAAATTCTCAGTAGAAGTTTAAATAATGTAGCAGAAAAATTGTACTTGTTTCTGTCTTCCTTTGAATTTTTTTTCACATAAGAGAGGAAAAAAGACAAATAGAAATGGAGAGAATGAGAGAGTGAAAAAGAAAGAGAGAAAGAAACAGAGAGGGGTGAGATTGAGATAGAATGATTTCAAAAGCAAGCAATCAAGAACTTGCAAGTCATGGCCTCAGGTATTGAACCACTGTTCACCTCAGGACATTCTGTTCTGTGACCTAGTCTTAGATGGATGACTGCAGAGATATTCAGAAAGTTCTGTCATTCTGTCAAGAGAAAAAGGATCTGAGGTCATTTGCAGGTGAATGTCCAATTCATGATCAATGAAAAGAAAAAACTGTAGCGCACAAGCTATCAAAAGCAAGATAGAATCTTAGATACTTAGAGTTGGATTTCATCACCCCTCCACAGCAATCCAATAATTTTATACTAAGAATGCCAAAATTCATGATTGTGAAAGGCCACATAGCTACCGGTCTGAATATTAATTAAAATCCAAGTCTTATGATTCCAAATCAAGGAGTATTTTTGGTTTATTGATTATTATCCCTACAAATAAAAACTTCAAACAAGGTTAGCCAAAGCTAAGAACAAATGATATTATGTTCTGTCCATCTTAATATTCTACTCTAAAAGTTCTATAGTCCTGGTCAAGCATAATTTATGTAATTATCAAAAGTTGCTTCAGATGCCAACAGAGTATACAGATTGCTGTCAATGTCGATTGCTGTTTCTTAGAATGTTTCATGTTCGTATTTCCTCAGACTCACCTACATTTTTAAATATGTATGTGCACATTGAAGTTTACACCTTAAAATAAACATCTCATAAGAAAATATTAAAAAAAACATAATATATAAACTGTATCACAATAAACTCTATAAACAATAAAAGAGGACATCCATGTTTCCTTAGTATGATAGCAACCAACTAAATTTTCCAAAAATCATACATATCAGCAAGTAACAAATATAATTGACTGTAACCAGACCTAAAAAAATAATTGGTGGAACAAGAATACTACAAAGTTGAATTGACATAGAACTAGGGGAATAAATAACCTCAACTACAAGCCAACTCTGACTTGTATGTTGGATTGGAGGGTTAGGCAGAGACAATTTATGAAAAAGAAAGCTGCAGGGGTCTAAAAGTGGTAGAACTCGAGGAAAATCACAGCCAAGAAGAGAGAAGCACTTCCTGATGGGAAAAGCTGGAAGAAATCTAAGACTAGTGGGGTCAGGGGAATGGTTACTGGCAAGGCAAAAAAGACCTTGATATTTTGGCTGGTTTAAGGTCCTACTTCAGGGAAAGAGGAAGGATGAAGTGAACGGAGAAGGAAAAGAAGGAAACTTAAATTCTATTGAAACTAAAGAGAAATTCAAAGTCAGAAGATACGACAATCCCTTGCCAACATCTTATCTATAACAAGGGGAAAGTGTCTCTGGTAAATTAAGCATGCCAACTCAATCACTCATTCCTGCCTAAAAAGAATTACTTTGTTATTGCTGATATAGAAAAATATAGAACTTTTGCACTACACAATAGAGTTGACTAGTTATGGCAGAGACTGTATTGCCAACAAGTCCTAAAATCTTTCCTGTCTTTTTAAGAACAAATGTGCTGACCCCTGCCCTAGAGAATCTATGGTAAGAGTAACATTTCATTAAGGAGGTGAAATATAAAATGAACAGACAAAAGTCAATAATCTTGATATATAGATAAGATCAAGTTAAATGTTGGAGGAGTATACTCAACTTATAACAGCACAGAAAAAAATAAAATACTTCATAAAAAAGTCTAAAATTGATATGAGGAAAAATGAATACAAATACAAATGAACATTTAGCATATTACAAAAGTGGCATTTCAAGTCACTGGGCAAAATATGGACTTTTTCATAAAAAGTATTAGACAATTAGAGGGCTATGTGGAAATAGATAGAATTGAGTTCATACCTCACATAGCAAAAAACTCCAAATGAATAAGATTTCTAAATATATCAGATGAAATCATATAAATACTAGAATAGAACATAAATGAATTAATTTATAAACTGATGATAGGGGAAGCATTTCTGATTACCACTCAAAATCCAGATTCACACAAGAAAAAGTTTGATTCATTTGACAAAAATTTCATGAAAAAACACAATAAATAAAGGCAAAAGACAAAAGATAATGAAGAGGAAAATATTTTAAATGCAAAAAAAAAAAGGAAATGTAGATCCACTCTCAGTTATTATATGAAGAATTCATATAATTATCTCTCAAGATGGAAATCGTTTAAAACTTTTTTAAGACAGTTAAATTACAACTCACATCTCTCACTGGTCAATTTCCAACAGTAAGAAGCTGCAACCATTAGGGAAATTTTTGAGATATTTGACTCTCTGGTTATTTGAAAGAGAACTTACGTATCTTTAAGCTTTACAATACTGGTTATAATATAAACAATAATAATAATTGCTATTATTTTAGAAAGCCTGATGCGTGCATAGCACTGTTTTATATGCTTTAACATATTTATTGTTTCTAGAACAGATTTTTGGGAGAATTAGTAGGCTCATAAGGCACAGTCTCTCCTATTTTCAGTCTTCTGAAAACATATTTGTTAATTGCAATTTTTTTTGACAAATTTCAACACAGAATTGTATATCAGGAATTTCCAAAACACATTCCAAGGAGTGGTAAAATGTTAATAGGCTTAATTTAAAAGGGAAAAAAAAAAAATCAGTGGGGGAAAGGGAGAGTCAGAGTGAAATGCATTTAAGAAAAGTCAGGTGATTAATGCATATTTTACATTCAGGAAGTAACTGTAATTTAAATATTCATTGCAGCTCTCCAAGAGGAACTGAAGTTTGTATCATTTCCCAAACATCTTTACTCCCCAAGTCACCTTTCAAGGAGCATCTAGAAGAAGTAGTGCTCTTCTGATATTTCTTTGGAAAATATTGACTTAGAAGGAAAGAAAATGAAACATCCCTCCTTTGAAAATTTTGGGGATTTAAAAAACTTTCCTATGAATGAAGTCCAAATCCCCAAAATGTGAAAAGATGTTGAAAATCATAATTAGAGACTATTACTTAATCTGAACTCAGAGAAATAAGCATAACCATTATTAGCAGAAAAAACAACAACAAAAAGATACCCAAAATTTAAAGAAAAACTTGCCATAAAAATTTAAATTTATGAATCAGTCACCAAATTAGACTAACTAAGTAAATTATTATCTCATTATTTTACAAAACATCAATTGGTTACATGTTATATAAAGAAAAAAGATTTTCATATTTGACATTTAAATAAATTCACTATCTGTTGCTCATAAGTCATAGAAGGTATTATATTTGTCAGAAGTCATATCCAAATAAAAATGCTAATTTTTTCAAGAAGCTTTTAAAAAAGCAACTATTGACTTTCCTAGAGGAAGAAAAGCTTCTAATAACGTAGTAATCTCTGATAACTTCTGATAACATTCAATGTAAAAGTTAAAAAGCAAATACCTGAAATTGATCTAATACAGTTAATTCTTGGCTATTCCAAACGTGCAAAGAACTTATAATTTCTAAATTATTTAGCCTACTTCAAAGGAATGAAAAAGATGTAAGCTGCTGCAAATTATTTTCCACAGCTAGCCATATACAATCTAAGAAATGCAACATTGTCTGATAAACTCTAGACTAATTTTTGATGTGAATTAGTTGTCTCTTTTTCATTGCCATTAACATGGTGCTGATTAATATATTCATTATTAAGAGGGAGCTTATTTGTAGTGAATTCCACAGACTTCTTAACTCAGCCTCTTCCTATTTTGATGTGTGTGTGTGTGTGTCTAACAAACATTGTCTAAATCTAAATTGAGTCCTTTGCTACAGTTAAGGCATGAGTCCTCCAGGATTCTATTCAACTGAAGCACTTAGAAACTTCCTGAAAGAGAACTTAACCTAAGGAAATGAACACATTGTCTAACAGGCTTTACCCAATAATTAAATATCAAGGCCAGAGGTAGGAAGGATTGTTTCTCGGAATGTATCCTGTCCTTATTTGTTCCAGTACAAAAATCAGAGACTCATCTCTGAATCCCAATGGTAAAAAAAAAAAAAAAAATTAAAGCTCCAAATAAGATCTAAAAAACTCAAAATTCTATACATTTTAAGGATGCATTCTGTTTGAATGTCTCATATGTTTAACATCAGATGAGGAGAAAATCACTTTTCATTAATTTACTGATGCACCACTGTACAGCATACAACTTTTTCTACACACATGTAAGCAGATTTATCATGTGAGGAGAACTTTGACAAATTTTAAATAGTCTTAAACAAGTTTATAGAATAGTTAGTTCTATCATCTACAAGTAACGTTCTGAATTAGATAAACTCAAATGTGCATATTAAACTAAAACAGATCAGTTAATTAATTGTATGTAGTTATGACTTTATCAATATATACTATTAAAGATATACAAAGATGACCAGTAGATGAAATTTACAGAAATATGTACTTTGGCTAGTAGAAATATCTATTCTCTAATATTAAATCTCTTTTTAAAAATTTATTTTTATTGTTTATTTAATTATAGAAACGAAGCCTTGCTATGTTGCCCAAGCTGGTCTCGAACTCCTAGGCTAAAGCAGTCCTCTCACCTCAGCCTCCCAAACTGCTGGGATTGCAGTTATGAGCCATTGTGTCCTGCCTAAATTTATTTCAGAATGAAGTAGATTTCCTCAGAGGGCAGTAGGCAGCCCATTACTTAAGGCATTCATGCACATGCTAGGAAACCTTGTGGTAGTAATGCATTAACAAGAATCCAAGTACTGACATGTAACTGAATAATATGGTATAGATGATCCCATTGGACTAAAGATTACAAGATGCTTTGACTCTCGTTGGTAAAAATACTAAGTCATATGATCCAGTATGTCTGGATAGAAGATTTGTTTACTTATGGTTTCTAAATTGGCTCCTTTTGAGGATGATATGTCTAGTCCAATTTATTAACTTGTTTGTAATCATTTGGAAATTTCAGACTTTTAGGTTTGTTATAATAGTTAAAAACAGCAAAACAGCCAATTTTCAATATGATTCTTTTAATCACATGGCATTACTTACAGAGTTATGTTAATTTTTCTGTTTTTGTGATGGACAACATGTTAACTCTATTGTAAGTCTCTATTTGATGAATGTATTATAAACAAAATCACCATTACAAATCTTTTGAAAGTAGCTTGTGTAACTTAAAAAAAAATAAATTGGTTCTTCAACTCAGTAGAGCAGCTTTAAAACTTGAATGTAACCTTGCTCACCACATCTGTATGTATTATATATATTGTATAATAATAATACATGTTTGTCATATAGATATATACACATGCACATATCTATTCACTATATATGCAAATGCATACACACAGCTACACTAGATATTTAAAAATAATACAATGCAACAATTAATTTATGTATTATCTTACATCTTAACAAATTATAATTTTGCAATTTTCACTTCTTCAGAAAATTCATTTACCAAATATTGGGGAATAATATTTTATTTTAAAATGAAGCAAAGCATATACTTTGACAAATAATGCAATTGTTTAAAATTTTAAAAAGAGCCAGATTTAATAGAATAATCCCAGGTAGCTATTTTGCCATTACAAAATGTTGGCACCTAATTTGCATTTCTATTTGTAACTTATCTACTTTTTATAGCATTCTGTGCTAATTTCCAACTCTATTTATGTAAAACGTGTGAAAGATGGTAGACTGATTTGCTATGAATAAAATGCCTCATATTCAAATAAGCTTCATAAAGTAGATTACCTTTAAGTTCTTTACTAGTGAGTCTCATTTCAAATTGCTGCATCATTTATCCATCAGAAAGAAAATGTGGTCATAATAAAAATCAATGCCTTGTCCATATCTGTGTAGCCTGCACAATTTATAAATCAAGCTGACAGATATTATCTAACTTTGATATAGATTCTCAGAACAAAGGCAGACTTGCTAAAACTGCTTCTCTAGGCCAATAGGCATAGAACTGAAAATACAGCCCTCACAATTCCTCCCAGTTGTGGTTTCTGGCAAAAAGAAGCAAGCAGACTGTTAGAGATTTAAGCATTTCTTTACTTTTACCTTGAACTCTAGATCTGTCCATTATCTGTCCATAAATCCAGCAAACTCTTCGGGTTATACAATTAAGACAGCAATATGTGCTTTCATCAATCCACTGGAATGGAATGTGAAGAGCCACAGGGGTAAACACACTGTGAAAAATATATTGGTGGTGGTGAGCCCAATTCTGTGTTTTATAAATAATTAAGAAAATGGCTAACTTCCATGCAGACTGTGGAGGGTGGCAACACATCCCCAATTACTTACATTGACAACTGAATTAATCTTCTTATTTTCTTTTTCTCTTTTCAATAACATATGGGCCCTACTCAGCTGTGGAAGATGGTGGAACCTCACTGGGATCACATCTGTCAGGTTTACAGGGTGAATAAAAGCACTCAGCAGGTTTGTATGCTACCGTGTGTATGAATACAAGGCAAATTAGTGCCAAGTAAAGTCTATGTCCTTGGAAAAACACTTTGCTTTTGTCTCATAGATGCTAAAGATCGTTGTCTATCACATAGATGAATTCTAAAAAATAGTCTTTAAGAGAGAATTCTGAAACATAAAATAAGTATTTAAAGTGTCTTACAATGGTTAGTTTCTTTCCGTCTCTCTCTCACATACATACGCACACAAACACACACACAATTTTAGTCTCTTGATTATTTTGTTTAATGATGTGTCAAAATGATCACTTGAAAAATAACTTAGATAATAAGCACCATAAACTATGCAATCAGAGTTAAAAACGAAATAGGGTGAAACAGTGCATTGGTCTGAGAACAAAAATGAACATTTTCATCGGAAGTGGACATATTTTAGTTTCTATCTGACCCATCCATAGTACTGTAAATTGTTCTATTTTATGGAAAAAAAAATAATTTTCAAGATGAGACAATCCATGTGGCTTATCTCCGTGGTAACTTTTCATAATATGGCAAAGATACAAAAAATTAAATATGTGATAATTGGCAAAGTTAATATGATTCAAAGTTACAGGCTACATGTCAGTTATTTAGAGAGTCTTCTCAGAAAGGAATAATTTTATTTAAAATGATGGTCTTTTTATATTTTCACTCGGTTAATGAAAGTGTCATCTAATCAAATGTTTAAAAGTCAGTCTGATTTTTAAATCTGTTCATTTCAAGTAAGCAAGTGTTTATTGGACACATCCTGATAGCACTGTCTTAAGGACTGTGAAGGCTGTACAAGATTTATGTTTTTGTTTTTTTTTTATCAATAGCACATTATTTGGCAATACTAGATGTATAAAAAAAGAGTCCAATAATTATAAAAAAGCATCTTCTACCAAATTAATTGAAGTTGTGCAAAAGGTATGTTACACATTTTTGAAACAGGGAAATTTGAAGAAATCTGAAATCTACACATTTAATTGTACTGAATTTGGGGAAGAGAACATTCTGATGAAGACAGCCAGCACACTTAACTAAGATGGGCATTCTTAGATTATTTAAATTTCAGAAAGGAGGTGATTATTTAGACAACTCTGCTGTCATTGCTCCTCGGAGTTTGAAAGCAGTCCACATACTCTGAGAACTTGAAATGATAAGGCAAGCTTGGCACTGAATTTTACCTGTCTACCCAGTGCAGAGTAGGCAATGCCTAATAGTGCAATCACCTTCATTCTGTATTTAGAGAAAACTTAGCTTTCTGAAATTCAAACTCATGAGTCATAGAGGAAAGAGATAGGGTCATATAACACCTGTGACATCTCAAATTTTATCTCCATAGCTAAAATAAGAGTAAGTGCTTGTGTGTAAGAAATAATTATTTTTGCAGCCAACTCCATTGGGCATAAATGAAAAAAAAAGAATTAGTTTTAATTTTCCGAATTTCCTCATGATTGTTTACATTATGGTACGCTTTATAAAGAATGTTTTATTATGACAAATTTGTCTGTTATTCCTCTCTGGTAAATTAGACATAATATTAGATGTGATGAATGCAAGGGAAAACAATATGGAGTCTTGAATACTTAGATTTTTGTTAAAGATAGCCATTGTAGCCGGGCTTGGTGGCTCAGCCTGTAATCCCGCGCCTTTGGGAGGCTGAGATGAGTGGATTGCCTGAGTCCGCGGGTTCGAGACCCGCCTGTGCAACTTGGTGAGAGCTCATCTCTACAATAAATCAAAAATTAGCTGGGCGTGGTAGCGCGCCTGTAGTTCCAGCTACTTGGAAGGTTGAGGCGGAAGGATCGCCGGAGCCCAGCAGGTCGAGGCTGCGGTGGCCGGAGCGGCCACTGCACTCCAGTCTGGGCGACAGAGTGAGACTCCAACTTAAAAAAAAAAAAAAAAGATAGTCATTGTAGCCGTTGCCATACCTATATCAATTTTCACCTCCAATTAATAAAAGTAGTAGGCAAACACTATTTTTATCGATAGCTGAACCATGATTCTCTGAATGCTGTTTCCTTCGGTAGACTGGGCTTGGTGGTATGTTAATTCCCACGTACACATTCAAACTAGTCATTTGTTCTGTAGCCCATTTTCCTTGAACTCCACCTCCAGTCTTGTGTGGCCAGGTAATAGCAGTGCCCTTGATTCCACAGAGGAATGAAGTACAAGACAGACTTTTCATATCAGTAAAATTAAGACATCAAAAGGGAAGATAATCTAAATAAGAAAGACCGTATGTAAAACAACAACAAGAAAAGGCTAATCTTTTTGTTTTTCCAAGTGTAAACTCCAGCCCCTAACAAGATGGCCCAGATTTGCTCTTCTGTCCACAGTTTCCATCAGTTTCTCTTTTAAAATGAAGGGGAGGGAACCAGTGAATGATTAAACATTCTCTGATAAAAGAAAATTTAGCCAGAAGAAATATAATAGCTTCATAAAAGCTCTCTTCCTTTATAGATAAGTATATCTGTGTGTTTATTCTAAAGATTGTCTACTGAGACTTATACCCAACTTTTTTTTTTCTTTTCTGTTTTTAAATTCTGTATCAAAGCAAAATCCATGCCCATTATGTAGGGCCTATGCATTTGATTTTACATACATAAGAGTGCTGCAGCAAAATCACTCATTTCACTTAATATCTTAACAATTAGCAATTTTAAGTGGAATTTCTGCTCATTCTATAAATTTTTGGAAATCAGATAATCAGATTATATCCTATATCTGATTATAACAAAGAACCATTGAAATAATTTCCCCAAAACAAAATTTTTTTTATAACTATAAAAAATTGTGTATTTAGTCTTTAAACTTCAGCCACCGTCAAAGTGCTCTTCATTTAATGCAATACACCTATTGAAAAACTTTTTCCACTTCTCAAAACAGATTCTAATCGTATCAGTGTTGATGCTTTAAACTGCTTCTGCTGTTTTCTGTTTCACCTCATCCACATCTGCGAACCATTTCCTTTTAAAGACTTCTTAAACAATCTGTTAAAAACAAACAGTCGCTTGGAGTGAAATCTGGTGAATAGGGAGGATGGGGAATGGGCATTATGCCCTTTGGATCAAAAACTGCTGAACGCTCAGCCTAATGTGGGCAGGTGCACTGGTAAATCATTCATCATAAAATGGGCAAACACTTCAAAGAATCTCCAAAAAGTTCACTGAAGCCGTATGCATTCTCTCACAACATTAACTGGTACACTGATGTCAACGGGATCCTAGAACACATACCCATCCTAGGGAAGCCTATACTTCAAGGGCCCTGCCCCCTAAAAATTAATTTCATTTGCGGGGGGGGGTCCCCCGTGTATGTTTCAATACCAATTTCACTTCTAGAGGAAAAAAAATTCACAACAACCGTAAAAGTCAACACAGTAGTGATTGGTGGCACAAAATAATTTAATTAATGCTTTCTGTTCAAATGTGTGTTAATGGTTTTACTTTTTGCACCTATATAAAATTTCCTGAAAAAGTAGCATCTGAAGATATTACATGCTATGGGGTATGTCCACTAAAAGGAACTAGTATGTTTTAGAAGAGGTATAGGAGAGAGCTATACACACAAATACATACAAATATGCATACACTACAGTTTTACTTATATTGCCTGTACACATTGTAGATCAGTTGTTAATTTCTACTTTATCGTTTAGCAGTTAAAATATTTTGAAAGGTTGATTTTCTCAGAGACAGAACCTTGTTTATATAAGAATGTTCTTGTTGATTAATCTGCATTCACAAATCAGTAGAGAAAGGAAAGTTTATCAGCAATTGATGTAAAATTGGCAAACTACACAGTTGAAAAAATATGAAACTTTTATGTAACTCTTTACATCAAAATGAATAATTAATTACTTAAAAGATCAAACTAAAAATTAATATAAAATATAAATGAATGTTTACATACCTCAAGATAGGAAGAAACTTCAATAATTTATTCAACAAATATATATATATAGACAGAGAGAGAGAGATGCTGAGATATAGAGGCGAACAAAACTGCACAAATACTTGCCTTCATAGAGCTTAATTTGATTGGGGGAGAAAAAGAAAAACAGCATATACATATATATATACATATATGCACACACATACACACATACACACATACATATATTTGTACTCTATTTTATAAAATTGCATGATAAATAATATTGAAAGGAAGGGCAGAAAATGTAAGATGTGAATAGTTTAAGAGTTGAAAATAGACTACCTGTACTAAACTTCATGGGGAAGGTGATATTTGAACAAAGACTAGAAAGAACTAAGAGATAAACCCTGCAGATGACTGGGAGACTTTCGATGTGAAGGAAACAGTGGATGCAAAGGGTCTTATGTGAATTCATGGCCTGGTACATTGAAAGAATAAGGAAAGCAGTATAATTGGAAGGGAGAGATGGAAAGGAAGAATAATAGGAAAATTACAGATAGAGTAATCAAAGATATAGATAGAGTTTATTCCATATGCATCTGTAACGTCTAAATATCAAAGACAATTACAAAATTTTTTAAAAAGAAAAACTCTAGTGAAATATTGGTAACAACTAGAACAAAATGTAATTCTCAAAATATCAAAACCCATGAGAACTAGAACAATTCTTTGTTCATCATGGAATTCTGAGTGTAGATTATTGTCTTCTGTATGATGTTCATATTTAAATCAGTCTTGAACATTGTTTAATAACTTAGTATATACTAGTAGAAGTATAGAGTGTGAGATGCAAATATATATTAGTTTTACTGTAGATGTGGAATGTGAATTTCTCTAATCAATACATATCACAGATTTCAAAACTTCATATTATTTTTTCATTATCTCTATTACCTTATCTTATTTAATTATTTTAAAAGCAATAGTC
Source organism: Cephalopachus bancanus (assembly GCA_027257055.1). NCBI lineage: Eukaryota > Metazoa > Chordata > Mammalia > Primates > Tarsiidae > Cephalopachus > Cephalopachus bancanus. The sequence continues at coordinate 9,115,904 of JAPVLO010000210.1, read as the reverse complement.
ATTGCTAACATTAAATTATGTATTTATTATGTTATAATGTAACTACTAGGGCAATGGTTGTGTTTTGTTCTTTCTTATATGTCAAATCATAAAATAGTTCCTAGTGCATCATTACTTTCTATAAATATTTCCTAAATAAATGAATGAATAATTGCCTTCTACCAAATAATCCAACAGAAATAACAAATGCAGTTAAAGATTTATGTACAAGGCTGTTGATTTAAGCATCATTTAAAATAATGAAAAGAGGAACACTTTACGTTTATACAAATCAATGTAATGGTTAAAAATTGTGGCATATCTGTTTGATGGATTATCACAGGAATTCATCTTCTTCACAAACACCATTTAATATTATGCTCAAAATATGTAAAGTAAAAACAGTGTAATACTAAGTTCTCTGACATTCAATTAACACCTGTACCTAAAGCTATTCAAATAAAAAAAAATAAAAATTAGCTTCAATGTTACCAATACACTCATGCAATGGCAGAATTTGTTTTTCTCTTTTAAACAATATTTTTGTGTAATTTCAAGAGATAATGAAAGATTTTTGTCTACTTTTTGAATAAACTGAAAGTGTATATGTATGTGTGTGTGTGCGTGTGTGTACGTGTGTGTGTGTGTGTGTGTGTGTGTGTGTGTGTCTGTGTGTGTGTGTGTGTATGTGTGACATTCTGTTGACCTCATGCTGTCTTTCTTAGTTCCTATGGTTAAAAAAAGATAGAGAGAAAAAAAAATTTCCTCTATTAGAAAAAGATTTTTGCTTTTAAAATATTTAAATTATCATTTTAGTTAAAAGAATGACCTTATAGTTACCTGTGATCCTATCTTATGATATCAAGTGTTTTAAACCTTTGATGTTTGACTAACTTTTCAAAACCAAAATTTCAAGTTTGAATTCAGTCTTTTTTGACCTCATCAACTTTCAGATATTAAGTTTCTCTCAAAAACAAACAAAAAATAAAAAAACATTGAATTGAATAATATTGATTAGAAGAATTGAAATCTAGACTTTCAAGAGACCTAAAAACACACCAATCCAGAAATGTTCTAACATTTATCTTTCCTTTTTTTTTTTTGTAAATCAACTCTTTATTCAAGCAAAATTTTAAGCAGACATTCAATGAGCGATGAGAGAAATCATATTTTAAATGATTTAGATTTAGATCACTGTGATTTAGAGAGAGAAAGGGAGGACAGTGTTAGGCCCAGTGTCCTAATTCCTTCCTGTTTTGCTTCACATGAAAGGCTCAGAGAAAACTCTTTAGGGCTTTTACAGTATTTCTGATCACATGGTAAAAATATAAAATAAAAGATTTTTCTAGTTTAATTGAGATCTAGAAGAAGATATTGAGGCCTAGAATATGATATCACTGTCTGTGGATATAGGTCTAGACAAAAAAATTTCTGGGACCAGAAAACAATTTCTTTCATCCTATTTGACGAGTCTCTTACTATCCCTCTTCCTTGTCAAGTGAGGGCTCCCAGATTACTAAAATTTCACTCATCTTCTGTACATACTTATATTGCTTCCAGCAGTGATTTAGCTGATAGGCATAGGCACTGTTATTGGCATAAAAGATGCTTGCTCTGTGGACCTGAAGAGTGCTGTTATTTTGTTGTTTCTGTAACAAATTACCACAAACTTAGCAGTTTCAAACAACACAAATTTGTTATCTTAAAGTTCTGTAGTTTAAAAGTCCAACACCAGTTTCTTACTGGGCTAAAATTAAGATGTAGGCAAGGCTGTGTTTCTGGAAGCTCTAGGATAGAATACCTTTCCTAGCTTTTCAGCTTTTAGAGGCTTTCTACATTTCTCTGGTTCTTGGCTCATGGACCCTTCATTTTCAAAGCCGGTAGCATATAACTTTCTGACCCTTCTTCTATTGACATATCTTATTATTTTCTTACGCCTTCTTCCACTTATAAAGACCCTTGTGATTACCTTGGGCCCACATGCAGAAACTGGAAAAAGCCCTGTTTTAAAGTCTGATGATTAGCAATTTGAATTGCATATGTAATCTTAATTGCTTTGCTCTGTAGTCTAAATGTACACAGGTTCCATAGATTAGGATATGTATCTTTTTGGGATACCATTATTCTGCCTATGAGAAAGAGTGAGAAAAATTTCTCAGAATTTAAGAGATTTTTAGATTTCTAACTTCTTCTGGTCAAGAAACACAGAAAGTTATAAAAATGTGAATTTTATCAAAGAGAAAATAATACATTAGAAGCCCACTTAGTTGCATTATTTAACTAGCTATTTAAATGACTAATAAACTTACTGGTTACTCGATTTCAAAGTCTTTTTGAAAATATACTGTCTGTCTTCTAGTACCTCGGCCCTTCTGGCTACACCCAAGTATTCCTGTTCCTACCTGCTACTTTATAAACAGATTAGAAGTAATTTGTGTTTCTCCCCTTTTCTTTCTTTCTTTTTTTTTTTTTTTCGTTGGAGTCTCACTCCATCACCCGGGCTGGAGTGCAGTGGCGTGCTCACGGTCACCCCATTGTCAACCTGCTGGGCTCAGACAATCCTTCCACCTCAGCCTTCCAAGTAGCTGGAACTACAGGCACGTGCCACCACACCCAGCTAAGTTTTTGGCTTATTGTAGAGATGAAATCTCACCAAGTTGCCAAGGCTGTGCTCAAACCCCTGGGCTCAGGTGGTCTTCCTGCCTCAGCCTCCCAACGTACTGGGATTACAGACATGAGTCACCGCACCCGGCCTGTGTTTCTCCCTTTTTAAATAGTGTTTCTTAAAATTAAATTACTAGATTTTCTTAAAAAAAATTAATTAATCAGTCCCTATCCAACTGTATTTAAAACATGGTAATATATTTTTATCTGTTATTCCCTTTCATGTTTTAGCAAGAATTTGTACATTAGATCTCCTCTCCATGACCAGAGCTTCTTGGAGAAAATAATACGAGGCCTGTGAATTTTGATGACCTTGATGACCAAGAGGAATCTGGAAAGTTAGAAAATTTGGAGGTGAAGCTGGAAAATGGTAGCCATGAATGGGAAGCTTATAAGACCAGAGGCTATAATGGGTGCCCTAAAGAGAACATAAGGGAACTGTCCCTGGATGAGATGTGGGGTCAGTTAGAAAATTTTGCCTATTTTAAATTTACCTGGACTTGCTTTTTTGTAGAAGTTTTACTATGCACCACCATTTTATTCTTCACTGAACACTTATCTAGAATCAAATTGCCCTAGTTTTAAAATATTCTACTGAGTTGTGCATGAGATGGCCCCAAATGGGTAGATTTCCCTGGTGCATTTAAATGAAATTTTAAAACTGTTATCATATTCATCTGAGTTCTTATGATTTCTTGGTGTGTCTTAATTAGATCCATTTCCAGGGACTCTGAGTGACTTTTTCTGTAATAAACTAATAAATTGAGGGGGTCGAGGTTAACGTAATTTTAAACTGCCAATCAAGTTCCACAGTTTCTCAGCTCATTAATATATGTTGAACCCTTTCACTTATATTTCAAACAAATTTCATTAAAACTAGAAAAACTTATTTTATCTAAGCTTAATAATGTTTGTTGATGACATCATTGTCTAGAGAAATTAAAATTTTGAGCAATAGCCAATAAGGTATTCTTGTAACTGGGATAAATCAAAAGAAGACGCATCTATAAAGCATTTTTATTTTAAATAAATAATGGAAATGGTACTTTTCCTGGGTTATAAATAATATTTATAGATCCAGTTGCTAATAAACTGATCAAAGAACAGTTGCTTTCAGGAAAGGTAGTATGCGTCTTTTCTCAAATATGTATATACATATTTTTTCATTATAATAGAGGCACTTAGTGGATAGATTATTTACTAACAACTCAGATGTTTTAGAATTTAAAGGAAAAACCTTCAAATGTGTGAGCATCACGATACAGACTATTCTTCAAATGTAGGAATCCAATTTAGTGAAAATGTTGAAAGCCGGTTGCTTTACATTCAACATCACTTAATCTTTGTGGCAATATTGGTGACCAATTTGATTCCCACCTACATATCAGAACTTAAATGATGAGGAGTGAAGTTACTTTGCATGTTTACACAGCACAGTAGAATCAGGATTCAGACACAGCACTCCAAGTTAAGTGCTCATTCTACTTTATTACAATTGCCCTTGGGCAGAGCAACATATGGCTTAATCTCATGGGCTGTCTCTTGTGGAATGATAGGAGTGTGCTTAGCAAACCTTGCTATCTTTCAGTTAAGCAGTTCTAGCCAATTGTCTAATAGAATTTTAACAATTTATTGTGAATAAAATTAGTATTCTCAGAGAATCTATCTGGGGGAAGTATAAGAGAGAGGAAGAAGAATTTGCTGATAGGAAAGATAGAATAGATGCTCTAAAAAAGGGAAGAAACAAGAAGAGAAAAGAAAAACTGGCAAGACATGGGTTGATTTGATATAACCTGGCATGCTACTTTTGTAAAAAGAGAGCAAAGTAAGACAGGAAATTAATTTTTATTTTATACCAACAAATGCTAAATATTTTGTGTATTTTTTAACACTAGTGATTACACTACAAAATTGTTTATACAATCTGCATATTATATATGGAAACAACATAAGGTTCATAATTAATTTAAAATCCTAGCCCAAATTCATTACATAGGAACAAATAAAATTGAGATGAACACAGGTCTGTCTGTCTCTGGAATCATAAACTGTCAACTGCTCAGCATTTAGCATCCTGTCAAACAAAATTTTACTTTCAGTTATCTAATAAAAATAAAATAAATTATCCTTCTTTCAAAAGATAAATTATAATATCACTGTAATGGGAACATTGCATTAATGTTTATAACTTTATGTAATTATAAACAAAAACCTATACCTAAGGCTCACAGTGTTAATAATATTAATAATAATAACAACAATATGATTATTGGGCTACTGAAAACTATTAGTGATGGAACTAATTCATGTCGGTTTACTTTAAATAGGCCTTTATAAAAAATTTAATGAAAATGCACAGTTAAAAGCTTATTAAAGCTAACTTTATTTTTAAAAGAAAGGAAAATTGAGACAGTAGTGAGTTACCCCCCATGACTCAAATAATATATGTAATAAAATGAAGTTGAAGATTTCAGAGACACTCAAAAAAGTATCTTCAGAAATTTAAAGTTCTATTGCATGAAGAAGTTTAAGTCCCGGTGTCACATTTATAAGGAGGTATTTTTATAGTTATTGGCAGGAATTTCCAAAAGTAAATACTGTACAAAAATAAAATGAACAACCTGATGAAGTAAATGAGCTAACCACAGCTGGAATTTTAATAGTGGCGCTAGGCAGCCACTTGTTTGGATGTCCTACATAGGATTCAAGTTGGCAAAAGAGCAATTGAGTGGTTGCTTCCAAATCTCTTCCAATCTTGAGCGTCTAAGATTGTACTTCACCTCAGGGAATATAAATGAGAAAATACTTACTTTAAAATTATTTTATAAAGATAAGTTCTTCAGCTATCAAATATTCTGTATTTTTACTTATTTGTGTAGGTCATAGTGGGAGAAGAAGCTACAAAATTTCTATTACATACTAGCCAACTTAGAAGAATAAAAGTTGATTCTATAAGTAGCCTTTTTGTTAAAAGACAATAACAACCCCACTGATCACATCGGATTTGATTCAGAAATTATTGTTCAAAGAGAAAATAACCACAGATAGAGTAGACACGGAACCATAACAATTAGATGGGGCTTTTACGTGTATTATACACCGACCCTATGTTTTACAATACCTTGTACCATTACATTAATACCTTCATAATGAAAAATAATCTGTGCCCTCTCTATGTAGGCTTGAGAAATGTGACTGACAAACATTTTATATCTTTCAGCAGTGTTAATATTTGTGAATATTTGTGAGAGTATAGAAGACCTTAAGATCCCGTAAGGAGCCATTTCTGTATATCTGAGCAGTGAGGAATTTGCTTCAAGGTCTTAGAAGGCTGTTGGTACAGTGGAAAAAAACATTATTTTTAAGTTAGAAAACTCACAACCAAACTCCATATATTACTGGCAAGTCTTGTGACCCAAGGGATCATTAAATGTCGCATATGTTGAAAAAGATAAGTATAATGCGTTAAACTACCTGCCACACAATGTTATGGTGAAGATGACACACCCTTGTCTAAAGGGCATTGAAGAAGCTTCATTCTTATAGCCCTATTACTAGATAAATATTTCTGTTTCTCATTATGTCGTGGATTGATGAGTCTCCCTAAAAATATTATATGTGTGAATCCAAGGATAAAGCTAGTGTTAATTTTTTTACTTACCATTCTAAATAATGATTCTGTGGCTTTAAAGAAGGCTTGGCAATAAAATAGACACAAAATGCAAGAGGGTCATTTAATTCAGAAATATTCTGTTATATGAATATGACTGTAGTGTATAATATTAATTGATCTCACATCATTTTCTCTTCCAGCTCATTTTACTTTTTCTCCAATGTAGCAGCATGTCTCAAAACTACCAGTAGGCCTTATTTGTCTTTTCTGATCATTCTTGTGCATTCTAAATTGAGTCTGGATTAAAAGACAATAGAGAGGATGTTGATAATCTTAATGGTACTGAGTAATAAAGTCACCTACATAGAATGTTTTACTCAGAAGATGTGAATTGTTGAGCACTCATAATGCAGTAAAACAATCTAAAATAGTAAATCTTTGCTGAATACAAGGAATTCCATGTTGATCCATAATATCTAAACATTTTACTTAGGGAATAATATGAAAAAGATATGTCTAAAAAGTGTCTCTTAGTTAACAATGAATTATTTAGGAAGAATAGTTTTTCTTGAAGACATAGACTAAGGGTCAATCAGGTACTGAATTTGCAAAAGAAGTCTTCAGTGAGAATTATTGCAAACAGATGTGCTATGAAGCCAGTATAGTAAAAACATGATCACTTTATCACATCATTTGTTAATATCAATCATTGTTATTAGGACCTTTACAATTATTTGTTTTATATTCACTAAGGATTCCTTGAAAATAAAAATAAAAATGTTTCCCAAATAGCCAAGAACAAATACTGTGGCAGAACATAATGCTTCTCAACAATGATTACATCAATCTTGTGTAAATCTCTCCATTTTTGTAATCCTGTCAAGAGTTTCAAATTTTGAGATCTAGCACTTGAGTTGCAGCATTTTCGTATGGTTCCAGTTAGTGGCAGTGGAATGTGAATCACTGTGTCCTTGAAATGAACAGTATGGAATTGTGATATGCTTAAAGGGGAGAAATCAAATATGAGAGAGAGAGAGAGAGAGAGAGAGAGAGAGAGAGAGAGAGAGAAAGAGAGAGAGAGAGAGAGAAGAAAACTAGAGAGAATAATGTGTGAGAAATAAAGGAAAAGATAGAGAGGAAAAGAAAAGTAGAATGAGAGAGCGAAACAGAGAGAGAGGCAATTAGTACAGGCAATTGGTAATGCAAAATTTCAAGATTACTAAAAGAAACAATGCCATTCGAAAAGTTCATGCTAGTTTATGTTTAAGCAAAAAAAAAAAAAAAAATTGATGTCATAGGGCCCCATTTTCTTACCTTAGACAGCATTGGCTATCATATTGTTTAATCTTTACACGTTAAAAATCTTACAATTAAATTTGTTAGCATTATTGCCATTTATATTGAATATATGTAAAGCATCTATGTCTCTCCTGCTTTGTTTGTGACCATGATGCATTTTTTGAAATATTTGTTACATTTATTGATTTGTAAGAGATAAAGGTATATTGGAAACACAGAAAGTTAGCAATATGTTTATTCCTGTCTTGTATATTTCAAGTTAATACTAGGATATACTACATATTTTTCTTTTGTGAATGACATATTTTTCTTAGGATTGTGTTTCTCAGATTATTGCTGATATAGGATGATTGATGTTTGTTCATTTATTTAGCTAAATATATTACTGAGTTCTTTGGTTAATTAAAAACTTTTAAGTTGAAAATTGTTTTTTTCAGGCAGACAATTTTGATATCTGCAAAATAAGTATAAATTCTGTCCCAATATTCATAGCACCTATTTCAATTCTTCTCTATATAGTGATTAGAAGTATTAGAAATGTATAAATTTATCATAGAGATAAATATTTTATTTAAAAACATATTTTAAGTTTGAATAGTATATAAAAGCATATATTTTAACGTCAAAATGTATAATTAAAATTAAATTTAAAAAATATAAAATTAAAAAGTATAATGTAAAAGCAATATTATATAAAGCAAAGTTTGAATGTTTTCATTTATAAAACTGTCTCTCAGTAAAATTTTTCTCAGACAACTTTAAACTTTTTACCAGTGTTTTTATTCTGTTCCAAAAAAAGCAATTGTTTTCTGTTTTTGTTGTTGGTTATTGCTGAATTTAATTAATATTCACTAAACACCATCTATATCAATAATTTCATGTTGTTAACATATACTTATATATAATTATTTAATTACTTTACTATTATATATAACTGTGGCTCTGTCATTTTTAAAATTTATTTTGTTTGCAAGAGGTTTGACTTATTTTTTTAATCTTGTTTTTTGTTTTTCTGGATTTGCATTGTGAGTAAAGAATCTACACTGCATTCCCTCCACTTTTTCTTTATATTTGGAGTTCAGATTTACTTCCTGATCTGGAGTATGTTTGTTTTGTAAAGCTTCAATGATTACTTGAACGTGTACGTATTTTTTGTATATATAGTAAAATAAAATTATGTTTATTTAATCAGGACTATTAAATATATTATTGAAGATATCATATCATATTGTGTCAACTTAAAAAACAGAGCAGTGAATTAGTGAAAGGTAGAACATTGCATGCTTAATATCTTTCATTCTCTAATCTGACCCAACAAATTTCAGTTTGTTTTTTAAATAACCTTAAATATTTAAATTGGTATTTTACTTTATATAAGTAGAATTGCAAAATTTACTCTTAGTAATAGACAAAGATTGCTTTCTCCAGTCACCTCAGGCTGCAGTATTCTCTTTTTCCACCAAAGCTATGTTTTTGACATATTACTACAGTTAATGGGTAAAGTGAATGTAGTTGAATAAATCTACCTCTGTCATTCAAGTAAGTTTGAATGTTTTGCTTTTCACTGTTCTTTTACCAAGACACAAAAGAGTCTTCATACCACGGCTGATGGAAACCGTCTCAACCTCCTGTACTATGTCTAGAATATAGTAGATAAGAAAAGTGTTCTTTCTGAGAGAATAAATAAAAAGGAAAAATAACATTTTAAAAATCTGGGAATTTCTTTTCGTATAAAAAAGTTATAAGAAAGTGAAGAAAACAGTAAAATATCTTTTGAAAATCCTCATCAATGTTCAATAGTACACCATTTCTATAAAGGTAGAGTAATTATCAAATAATAAGTAATAAACATTACTGAGTAGATATGTATTTGTGAAAAAAAGGTAATCTTTGCCTTTTTAAAGGCAATCTGTAGTGAGTTACAGATTAGTTACTGGAAAAGTCCAATCAATGCATTTGAATAAATGAAAAAAATTTTCTCAGACACAAAGATTAAGAATAAAAATAGAAGTGACAAGAGGGAGGGAAAATGACACATAGAAGAAATGCAGGAGACAAAATATACGTTGACTGTAAATTCCAGAGGAAAGACTACAACAAAGAAAGGAATTATGATAATTTAAACAAAATATGAATAGAATCATATGATCACAGGTTAAAAGCACAGGATTAGAAAAAATTAATGAAAAATTACCAGCATTCAATCGCATCCTATATATATATAATAATATATGTTAGATATCAAAAAATATGTGGAAGACACAGTTGTCAAGGAAAAAAATCAAATAGGCAATTTTAAATTTAAACTGTACATTATTTCCTTTTTTGTGACCCCTATTAGAGACATTGAAGGGTAGAATGGTAGAAAAAGATCACTAACATACGTCTCAAACACTTAAAAAAAAAAGGAAACAGTTAAAAGTGACTATGTCCTTACTAATTTCAAAACCATGGTGTTCGGAGGCAAAAATGTTGTGACCTAAAATTTTAGATGCACAAATCTCAGATGTGCAAAAATATAATTATATTTTTAGAACTATCTTTAATATCTCACTTGGAACCCTAGCCTACTTCCTAGCAGGCAAATTCATCTAGTTATTTCCAGATAATTTAAGTCCAGCTAATTCCAGCTACGATATTTATAAAAACCATTGCATTGCAAATCAAAATCCCAAATTTGAGTTCTTTTGTTCTCTCCCTTGACTCTAACCCCAAAGGAAGAATTTACAGCATCTGAGGAATTGTACCCATATTTTTTACTGGAACGTGTCATACGCAGGTGTCCCATATTAATATTAATATATATATTCTTAGGGTGTAGACCAAAGGCTGGCCTCCTTTCTGTAAAGGGGCAGATAGTAAATGTTTTCAACTTTGTGGGCTGTACAGTCTTTGCTGCAACAACACAACTGTGCCATTATAATGTAAAAGTAGCTATAAACAATATACAAATGTATAAACACAACTATACTATATAAAATCTTGGTTTAAAAAAAACATGAAGCAAACTTACTTTGGTTCACAGGCTGTAGCATGCTGATCCTTGGTACAGAAAGTACGCAGAACTCCCTCTAAAATGTTTCAATTTAAACATGTTAAATACTGGATTTCCTAGTACAGTCATTCTTTAAAATGGTCTCTTGTGCTCACAACCAGAGGTGCATGTTTTGCGCATCTCTATTGGACGAGTTAACTCTGTGTCAAGGTTCATGTTTCACTCAGTCACCCAAAACTCTTGTTTCTTCTTCCAGCTCATTTACCTACTTAGAAAACTCAGGGAAATGTTTGGGGTACTTTCCTGTGCATATACCACCATTTGATCATCCCTGCAAAAAGGTTGTCAATTTGATTTATTTGTAACTTGGAAAACTTGGCTGGTGGATATTTGAAACTGGTTTGTTGGTTTAGAGGTTTGTGTGTGTGTGCTACTAATTAGTATAAATTAGGATGATCAAATTGAGTTTCAAATGAACTCTTCTTTCTAGATCATATCATTCTCCATCATACCCCTAGTAGTCATCTGGTTCTTGGGTCCTTGACATAAGCAAGACACTGTGTCCCTTGTGGGGTAGGGTAGTGAGAGGTTGCACATTTCCTCTCATCCCTTATTTTTCCTGTACCTTCACTATTTTAACTAGTGTTCCCCATCACCCTCAATTTCAAAGTGGCAAGGATGTGGTAGGAAAAGAAGCCTGCTGCCAAATCTCTTCTCTCTGAAACTTATCCTGCCATCTTGACTGTAACAGGTAAAAATGTAGCATATTTTTATGTCGAGAAGAAGACTGAACACACCATTTGATATTACAATGTATTAGTTGGGTTTCCAGCAATAATACTTCCCATATCATCCTTTGACAAAACAACAAAAATTATATGCTAACAAAATAATAACACTAAAAATTGTAACAATACACTACACTAATGTATGAGAAATAGAATTTCATGAAAATGCCTGCCCTCCTAATCCACTTATGAAAGTCCTCCAGTTGCCAGAAAAAAAGGGATTAAAATCACAGAGCAACAACAAACTTGCACCAATAAATATTAAGTATAGAAATTTTATTTAGTGCTCAAGCGTTTTTACTGGAGGTACAATCAAATGATCATCTCATTTACTTCCTGACAATTCATATTTAGATGAGATCCTCTATGTACAGCTGTTTACCAACGTGGGCTAAATTCCTTGATATAATTCAGAATTCACCGTTATGTCTCATTTTATCATTTGATTTAACATTTGTCTAGGTAGGAATACATTTGGCTTATCTCATAAGTCATACAAATGTGCGACATGAAGCTTTTCCCCATGCAAAATTTTAAAAGAAGAAAAAAACATTTAGGATAAATGAGACAGACCAAAGAAGGGCTGATGGAAGAATACAAAAATATAGAGGAACTGAAAATCATCCGTGTCATTATTCTCGGCAGCCTAGTTAACAGCCATTTCCCTGCCCTATTTTCCTTAATAGCAGCCTACCTCACGTGATAGAAACAAAAACTGTCACATTCTCAATTTAAGATTAGTTGTGGGTAGGAGTGGTCAGAGAAACAGAAGTTAGGGAGTCGTCAAAAAGAATTCTGGGAAAGATTTTCCTTAGTGATGTGAAGAACATGGGTAAGAATGGTATTTCATTGCTGACACCAACTTTGTCAGGATTACCAGTCTCAATCAGAATTCTCTAGAAAAACTCATGGGATTTCCGGTTATGGTTTGTTACAACAAAAGGATATAGATTAAAATTTACAAAGAGAAAATGTGCTTAAGGAAAAACTGGGGAGAAACTAGATACAAGCTTCTAGGAACTCTCTTCCAGAGGAGACACACAGGCATGCTTAAATCTCCTGGCAAAATTGTATGGCACACACCTGCAAAGCATCGCTAACCAAGACAATCCACTAGAACTTCAATGTCCAGGTTTTTATTTATTTATTTATTTTGGGAGGGGGGACGTTTGGGGTCTAAGCTGGTCATGTAGGTATCCAGCGCCTCTGTGACTAAATTAAACTATTCAGAAGTCAACTCACCTAAGCAAAAGCAGGTCATCACCATAAATCACACTTAGCAACAACAACAACAAAAAAAAATCTACCTGATCAAACTGGTTATATCAAGGCCTCGGATATACAAAACAACAAAATTAAAAGAAAAATGAGGCAGAATATTTCAAGGGCTCAGAGTTTGTCTCCCAGGTGCCATTCAAGGGTCAGTACTAAAGACAAACCTATCTTGGGAATGTGCAGTGTTCAGGCAACTGAGGCCTTCTGGGTGAAAAGTCTCCCGCATACTTTGAACATGGCTATGTGAGGACATGATGTTCGGAGCTGCAGTCTCCATCCTGTGGCTATAAGGGTAAAGTTGGGGGAACTTTAAAAGCTGACAAGAGCCCTGACATTTTTGAACTTATAATTTACCACTTCTGAACTGCCTTCCTGTGAATTCCTTTCTGTGAGATTTATTAATAAATTCTATTTAAAAATAGAATTTAGAAAGCTATTTTATTTGGCTAGTCTCTTTTGTTCAGTTAAAAGAATCTTAACTGACATAGCACCAATGCACACCACAGCATATAAGTAAAATTTGAAGTTTAAAAAATATGTATTCTGAAAGAATTAAGTCTTTGAATGAATATACATGTGACAAAAGGTCTATATTCCTGTTCTGTCATTTTATGGTTCCCTGTCCAACATTAAATAGATTCAGCAGCTGCAAATCTCCATTGCTACTTCTAACATTCTGAAAATATTCTCATAATCTTTTACTTGTTTATGTTATCTGGAAATGTTATTTACTGCCGCTAAGCTAGCTCTGTGCTTTTCATAATAACTCTCAATAAATATATTGAATGTTCAATTTGAATCTCAGTAGATAGTTTTCCAATGAGAGTTGGCTACATAAATCTTCCAAAAAACAAGGTGGGAACATTGCCTGACACCTAAAATTTATAAAAATCACTTTGAAGGAGACATTTATAACACTGTAACCTTGATGGAAATAGTTAATTTGTAGCCATTTCACATTTTTTATTTTTTTCTTTTCCTACAGAAATAAAAATATTTTCATTAAGAAGCATAAACGTTGATATAAGTCTCTGTTGGTTTCAGATAAGCTACTTTAAATTCTAGCTTTCTAAAAGTTCTTTCCATAATACCTTGAGCTCTTCAACATAGTTTTAGATTATAGATACCTTTTATAGTCTCCAGGCTTAGATGTTTGATTTTGAAATAAAGGTGTAATTTCCAGTAGAAGTCTGAAGGTTTTGCACTTATGTGAAAGACTGACATTGAGGCTTTAGTAATTTATTCTGGAACCTGGAGAGGACTTCATTTTCATACCTGTCGCACTAGGTGATATGTAGGCCTTAATGACATTCAAAGGTTGTCAATTCGATTTATTTGTAATTTGGAAAACTTGGCTGGTGGATATTTGGAGCTGGTTTGTTGGTTTAGAGGGCTTTAGTGTCTATGTGTGTCTAAGTATAGAAGAATGCAACAGAAATAAATAAAATGTGATACATAAAATGAAGCACCCAGCACCATTTGTAGTCCACCACAGGCCCTCAACAAATATTCTTTGCCTTCCACTTCATTCACTAAAGCATCATTATTCTAGGTCCTACCTTCACCATATTTTAATTAAGATTTTGCTTACATTTTTTTTAGTCTCTCTCTCTCTCTTTTTTTTGATTTAAGTAATCTTTTGAAAATTTTAGAACAGTTTTAGATTAATGGAAAAGTCACAAAGATTGTACAAAGTTCCCATGTACCTCTCATCCTACTTACCTCATTTTTACCATCTTCCATTAGTAGGGTTCATTGGTGTAAACTAAGAAGTTAGCCCTTGCAAATCATTATGAACTAAACTCCACCCTTTATTCAGATTTCATTAGTTTTCATCTAATTTTTTTTTGTTTTCTGTTCCAAGATTCTATCCAGGATACATTAAATTTAGTCATCTTGCCTCCTTACCTTCTTGACTATGATAGCTTCCCAGGCTTTGCCCATTTTTAATGACATGACAACTTTGAGGAGCATTGGTCAAGTATTTTGTAGACTTTTTTTTTTTTTACTGAATACACTGGGGTCAGGAGTTTTGGTAAGAAGACCACAAAGGTGAAGTGCCCTACTCAGCTATCATATCAAGTGCACATACTGTTAAGATGACTTATTGCTGATGGTGTTAAACTTTATTACCTAGTGGAGATAGTGTTAGAGTGTTAGTCAGATTTCTCTACTGTGAAGTGAACTTTTTCCTTTTTTCATGTCCCATTCTTCGTGAAGTGCCTTTTTCCCTTTTTTTTTTTTTTTTAACACGTCCATTCTTTGAAAGTATGTCATTAGCATGGTTCACACTCAAGAGTTGGGGAGTTAAGCTTCACCTAATATAGCTAGTAGTATCTACATAAGTTACTTAGACTGCTTCTTTTAGGAGATGTATTTCTTTCTCTCATTTGTGCATTTAACTCTTTTAAAATTTATATTACTATGAGCTTATGTATATTTATTTTATACTGTAGGCATATTATATAATTTGCTGCTCAAATTGTTTCAGTTTTGGTAATTAGATATTTTTTATGCTGGCTTCTATATTCCTTTGAAATATCCCTATTATTTAGGTTTTTGAGTAATTTATTACTTTCTGGCACTGTAAGATAGTCTATGTTTATTTAGTATATGTTCTACCCAAGCACTGGAATCAGTCATTTCTTCCTAGAGCCCTAGGTCCTTTTACTGAGGATGACATAAGAAGCTAAGATCTGGGTTTCTGCCTGCATATTGAAAGGAAATTAAGTCCCTTTTTAAAAGAGATGTGCATTCCCATTATTCGCAACAGGCAAGCTGTGAAAATAATCCTGGTGTTTGTTGAAAGATGAATGAAAAAACAAAATGTAACATATATGTAAGTGTAATATTATTTAGCCTTTAAAAAAGAAATTCTGTTATTTATGGCATGCATTAACCTAGAGCATGTTACACTAAGTGAAATAAACTAGACACAGAAAGTCAAATACTGCATGATCTCACATATATGTGGAATCTAAAAAGTCAACCTTATAGAAGCAGAGAGTAGACTGCTGGTGGCAGGGACTAGGAGATTGGGGAAATGGAGTGATGCTGGTCAAAGGGGATAATATTTCAGCTATAAGATGAATAACCTCTGAAGACCTAATGTGCAGCATGGACACTACAGTTAATAGTAAAGTATACTTAACTCATTTGCAACTGCCGACATGAATTAATGTCATTCCAAATTCTATTCCTCTACTGATGTGAATCTATGTCTTTGTAACTTCTGTTTCTGAGTACTGCAACATTGTCATATGTACATGTTAGTATATTTTGCTTGAAAATAAATAGTCAGGCAAAGAGAGAGAAAGTTAATTGAGGTAATCATGTGATATTGATTGCATAATGTTATTGCTTTATGTAGTTTGTAAAAATTGCAAGTTGGTCATTATTTTGTTTGATTAGTGTTGCATACTTCTATTTTGATATTTCAGGGCTTTCATATTTCAACATTAAAAATAATTTACCATAATTATCGAAAATGAAGAAATATATGCTGATAAGATTTCTGAGACCAAAGGTGAATCCAGTGAACTTATTAGTGATAGTGATAAAGATAGTGATGTAATGACACAAACAAACATAAAGCAAATAATCTATGATAATGAATGAATCAGCATTGAATGGACAAAATATGATCCAAAAAGAAACTTAGAAGTGTTTATTGGTAATCCAAGTGTCAAGATATTTCCAAATGATCCTCAAAGTATAAGTGAAGTTGTTGGACTATTTATTGGAGATGATTTTATAAAAATGATTGCAACTGAAAATAACAGGTTTTATGATCAGACATGCCACAGGTATACACATCCAAAGGCATAAAATATGTGAAACAATACTACAGTGTCTGAGATAAAAAAATTTCAAGTATGAAATATTTTGGTGGGACAAGTAAAGAAAACCAGAATATATGATTATTGGTCAGCATGTCTGTCAGTTGTAATGACTTTCTTTCCAAAAAAAAAAAAAAATGACATGAAACAGATTCCTACAAATTTTATGGTTTTTGCATTTTTCAATAATGCAGAAATGCAGTCAAATCCAAGCAGATTATGCAAAATTGAACTCATAATAAATTTTGTTTTACATTTGTATATCTAACCCTGAATTGTACCCCACATCTTTAAAATTAAAAAATATATATGTTTTAAATAAGTCCAACACTGTGTACAAAACTGAACAAGAACTTTCCTTGGATGAATCCATGATACCTCATTGTGGAACACTGTCTTTTCAGGTTTAATAATCCAAATAAAAATACAAAGTACGAAATGTTAGTCAGAGTGGTGTCTGAGACAAATACTGGGTATGTCTGCAACTTTCAGCTGTATTGTGAAAAAGGTGACAATTTAGAAAAGACCATTTCACTTATGCTTAATGATTGAAGCTTGCGGCAACCATCTTTAGATATATATTTTTTTTAATTTTCACCTGCTCTCAGTATTAGGAAAGAGAAAAATTTGCTGGTCACAAAGGTTTATGTTTGTTAAGAAAGTAGATATTGATTAGTTTCAGCACACACACAAATAGCTAAGTTATGGTAACTAGTGATGGATATGCTAATTGCTTGATTGTGGTAATAATTTTATAAATAATAATTGACGATACATGTTAAAATATTTCATTGTAACATAGTACACCTTAAATACATGTAAATTGTATTTGTCAGTTAAACCTCAATAAAACTGAGGAAAAATATAATTCACCCTTAGCTTCAGGAGTAAGCATGTGGCTTAAATCTCTCAGATCAGAGTGAAGCCTGGGAATTTTGTTCAGAATCATTATCTGTGGTATGTAGGGCTGACTAAAGCATGATTTAACTATACTGGAAACCAACAGGAGGACAAAGGTGAGATAAATCTAGAAGGATTTTCATCTCCCAGCTGGAGAAAATTGTTGAAAAATTGGAAGTATCATAAAACTAAATAATTTTTGGAAACAATGTAAAACTTTATTGGCATTATTAATTTATCTATAAATGGCCTTATTTGAAGGCAATACAGTAGTATTTTTTAAGTATATGTCTAATTAGTAAGAAACAAAAGTACTAACTATGACATATTTAGGAAAATAAAAATATAGACTTATTAATGAATTTAATTTCTTTTAATGCCTTTATAAACTTTATTGTTAATGAAATTTAACTTTTTTTTCTATTTCTGTCTTTAGCTTTGATTTTATTTTCTTTTGTGTTAAACTTTTGTCTAGAGTTTATAAAACCTCTCACAACCAGTGGTGTGTTGGAGATGACTTATATCAGCTTGTGAGACCCAACTGTAAACTTTTTAGGAAGTTGATGAACTGGTTGTTAAACAGAGTCATTATTAAAAGTAAAATTATATAAATGTATACTTAAATAAATTATATTTTTAAAGGTAATAAATATTCAAAAACTGAGCCCAAAATAAAATGCTAGATATGCTTATTGCTATTGGGTTTCTATTCTTTTTTTTTTGAGTCGTAGACTCACTCTGTCACCTAGGCTGGAGGACAGTGGTATGTTGCTCATGACCACCACAACCTTGAACTGCTGGGCTCAAGTGATCCTTCTGCCTCAGTCTTCTAGGTAGCTGGAACCACAGGCATGCACCACCACATCCAGTTAATTTTTTGATTTATTGTAGAGATGAGGTCTTGCCAAGCTGCCCAGGCTGGTCTCGAACCCATGGGCTCAGGCAATCCTCTCATCTTGGCCTCCCAAAGTTCTGGGATTAAAGGCTTGAGCCAACACACCTAGTTCTATTCATTTTTATCATGGAAAATTCCAAACACATACAAAAATAGAATAATTATTGAATGATTTAAAGCCCTTCACTCAATTTAAACAATAATCAACAAGGGAAATCTTGCTTAATGTACTCCCCTACTCATTTCCCCACATACTCTGCCTCTTTGTCACTGTTTCTCAAAAGATAAAAAACTTTTTTAAGCATAACTACAATGCTGTTATCCATCTTTGAGAAAATTATTCTATACTATCATTCAAACTATAGTTAAATTGCATTGATTGTCTAATATGTTTTGAGTTGGTTTGTTCCTCACCTAACTTCCTTAAAAATTCCAGAAGTTTCATGGCATTCTTAAGCATGAGTCAATAGAGTATTATACTGCCAATTGCTAAGTTATCTGATCACAAGTTCACCTCCTCAGGAACTGTCAAACAAAACTTATAATTTCTAGTTCAACACATGACATATCTTTAATTACAGTTGCTTTTTCCGAACAGCATATGGTAAAACTTTAGGGTCAATATGCACCCCTAGGTACTTAGGTACTTACTTAGGAAAGGATAAAGATAGTAAAGCCCAACCTCCAAACCCCTGGAAAAGACATGGCTAGGGGACTGATCAAACCAGGGAGCATTTTGTCTGCATCTGATAGATTAGTCCCTAAGCACTGTTCCTGTCTTTAGTGGACACTGTGTAAATAATTGCTAAATAAATCATGATTTTTTTTTTACCTGAACTGGACTCTGAAAAAATGATCTAATATTATCACTGACATTATATTTGCCTATAGAGACTTTATCCATCTCTCCATGATAATAATCTTTTAATAGCTTTCACTGAGACAATTTGAAGAAGTTCACCTTTATTGCAATACTGACAATCATGATTTATTTTCTTGTTTACCATTATATTTATTATTCATTTCACTTATGTTTTCTACATTTTTTTTCCATTTAGCACAGATTTTTTTTCTCACACCCACATGTATACCATATATTCTAGAAAGCGTTTCCTATTAAATTTTGAAACTATATTTTACTTGCCACTTCTTTCAGTCAATGACACTTTACTAGTATTTACACAAAAATCTCAAATTTGTTTTGTTCGATGTTGTGTTCTTACTGTATTTTACAAAGGTTAATAAGAACACTTTTATTTCTCTTTAGTTATTTTAGTAGTAATTTGGGTGTCAAAACTCAAATTAGGTATAAAATCACAAATCATTTTCAAAGAGAATATCTTCTTCTTCT
This sequence comes from Cephalopachus bancanus, assembly GCA_027257055.1. Lineage (NCBI taxonomy): Eukaryota > Metazoa > Chordata > Mammalia > Primates > Tarsiidae > Cephalopachus > Cephalopachus bancanus. The sequence continues at coordinate 9,096,306 of JAPVLO010000210.1, read as the reverse complement.
TATTATTATTATTTTTTTTTTTACGTTCCTGAAATAGTAGCATAAGGTGATCCACACACAAGGCATCCTTAATATTGTTGCATAGGTGTAAAATGTTTCTTACAGGGCCTGCTTTGGAAGTTAGTCTGTTTTCACTTTATGGAGGAAGTGTTAATGGAAAGATATGTTGAAATTTTTAGAACAGTAGATCTTTGACTATCTGGACTTCATTTTACAAACAGTTCAAGTGAGAAACAAAGGCAAACCTATTTATGTCTTTCTGAAAGTTTCTGTTACGGAAACTCATCTACATTCAGAAACTCACTTGTCTCAAACACATATTTTAAATCTAAAGTTGGAGAAGGAACAAGATGGCAACACAACCAATAAGAGTGTGAGAGTCTCTGCGTGGGTGAGTGTGCATAAGGACTAATCTGTGCCCATTTGTGTGTGCAAGTAGGTGAGTGAATGTCCAACTGAGGGGAGACATGGGAACAAGCACCCAAAGCCACCCTGTAGAAGCAGCTGCAATTTGCCACTGCTCTGAATTCAGCACCCACCCCATGCAGAAAAATCTGCCATTCCCAGGGCATCTCTGTGGAAAATGCAACAGAGATCAGCTGCCTCTCCACACCTGGCACCTGGACATACCACCACCTCCAGCAACAGGCCAGGCACTGGCAGCAGGGACCATGGAGAAAGCACAGAGAGGAAATCTGGAGCTGAGCCCTGCCAGAGGAGAAGACACAGACAGACACCATTTTCTTTGTCCCAGAACACAAGCAAGGAAATACCATAGCTCACCCAATTCTGAGCAACCTTTATCCTGGGATGAGGGATGATTTCTGCACCCCCCTGAGATCACCTGTCATTTGCCCAGAGAGGATACTCCAAGTGCATGATACAGGAGAGAGAGATGCCCCACCTCCCCGCAGGACAAACAGACACATGCAATTGGAGTGGAAGACCTAGAAGCAGATGGATTGGGGTGTGTTCTAATCCATCTCCCTTCCCTCAGCAGTCCATGGGGGATCTGATCCATATTGAGAGCGGCCTGATCTGCCACCGCTGAGGGCAGAGAGGAGGGTCTCCTGAACCTGCTCCCTACCACAGCAAGCCAAAAAGAGGTGGTGTTTGGGACATGCCAGTTCAAGTGAGAAATAAAGGCAAAACTATTCATGTCTTTCTGAAAGTTTCTGTTACAGAAACTCATCTACATTCAGAAACTCGTCTCCAACACATATTTTAAATCTAAAGCTGGAGAAGGAGCAAGATGGCAACACAACCAATCAGAGTGTGAGAGTCTCTGCGCTGAAAGTTGCAAACAACCCTGAAGTTCCAAACAACCTGAAGTTCCAAAATATGGCCACAAGAGGAAGCTTTTTTTTTCTTTTGTATATTTATTTATTTTATTCTGTTGTTTTGCCAGCTCTTTCCATACATATCTTTCTATATATGTCTTCTGACGTGATTTGCCCATTTTTCTTTGTGTATGTGTGTGTGTATGTATATTTTTGGGGTCGAGTGTATCTTTGACTTTTTTTAATTTGTTTGTTTGGTTATCTGTTAGTTTGTTTGCCTGTTTGTTTTCATTATTCTCCTTCTTTCTCTTCATCTTTCTTTCTTCTTCCTTCTTTCATTCTCTGTTTTTTTCCTTTCTCTTATCTCATTTGGTTTCAGGGGACATACATATGCTCCCACCACATGAACATATTTAAAGGTGGTGGGAAGTGAGTTCCAGAGGGCCCACACCCCAGTCAGCAGATACAGCAATCTGCAGGCAACTTCTGAGTCATAACTCCCCCAACTACACCTTAATCAAATCTCAAAACTACAAAAAGATAGTATAGCAACACCACCCCCCCAGCCTGGCTTCAAACTTGAATAAATTCTGATGCTCTAGTTAGGGAAGATTGAGGGTTGAGCACACAGAAGCAAAAGGTATTCTCCCCTCTCACTGTGCAGCAGAATTAAAAAGGGGAAAAAAGCGGGGGGGGGGGAATTCATCACAAATAAAGAGGAATCAACAGAAGAACACGAGTTTGCCCCAGAACCTTGAAGAGAGAGCATCCGAGAATACAGACTTTGGAACTCAAACACTGATGGGCTCCAAGAATGACTGGTCTCAAACCACAAACCCAAATATCAAGATATTGATAGAATGAATAGAAATGCAAAGAAATGAGAAGAAAGAATAAAGGAGTTGATAACTGACATGACGATGATAAAGAATATAATAAATAACAAACTGACAAGAATGGAAATCAGAATTAACCATGTAGAAGAAAGAATCTCGTGCTCAAAGACCAAAATACAGAATTAACCCAATCTGTTAAAAACATAGAAAGGAAGCTTTAAAAATGAAATAAAGCCTTTAAGAGATGTGTACTTATATTAAGAGACTGAACTTATGCCTGATCAGGGTCTCTGATGCTGAAAAGGAGAATGAAAACTCCCTGGAAAAAACATTCCACGAGGACATCCACGTAAATTTCCTGCATCACATTAGAAATGCAGCCATCTAAACACAAGCGGTTCAGAGAACAGCTGCAAGGCCCCAAATGAGAATAATAACTAGACACATAGTAATTCACTTACACAAAGTAGGTATAAAACAAAAAATTCTAAAGACAGTGAAAGAGAAAGCTCAAACTATCTACCAGGGAACCCCAATTAGAATAGCAGGAGACAGCCGGGCTCGGTGGCTCAGCCTGTAATCCCGTGCCTTTGGGAGGCTGAGGTGAGTGGATTGCCTGAGACCACAGGTTCGAGACCCGCCTGCGCAGCAAGACCTCATCTCTACAGTAAATAAAAAAATCAGCCGGGCGTGGTAGCGCATGCCTGTAATTCCAGCTACTTGGAAGGCTGAGGTGGAAGGATCGCCGAAGCCCAGTAGGGCGAGGTTGCGGTGGCCGGGAGCAGCCACTGCACTCCAGTCTGGGCGACAGAGTGAGAATCCAACTCAAAAAAAAAAAAAAAAAAGAAAGAAAAAAAGAATAGCAGGAGACTTATCTATAGAAACACTACAGGCTAAAAGAGACTGGAATCCAATCTTCAAAGTTCTAAAGAGAAACAATTCCAACCAAGAAATTCCTATCCAATTAAGCTAAGCTTCATCAATGATAGAGAATAAAAATTCTTCCCAGACATTCGACACCTAAGAGTTTATGCTATCTCCAGACCAGCTCTACAAGAGATGATTAAGATGATATTGAGCACAGATGAAAGAAAAAAAAATAATCAACCACATTCTTCCCAAGATTCCAGGAAAACAGAATCAACCCAGCATGAATTTTGACTGCAAAATTGAAAGCACACACATATACCAACCCCAAAATCAAAAGAAAACCAACAAACAAATAGCAACCGAAACAACAAATAACTTTATAAGAGATTCATGACAGGGATAAATTCTCACACCTAAATAATCAGCCTGAATGTGAATGTACTAAATGCACCACTGAAAAGACATGGTAAACTGAATTAAAAGCAAAACAAAACAAAACAAAACAAAAACAAAAGCAAAAATCAACCCCCCCCCAAAATAACCAAAACACCACAGGTCAGGCATAGTAGCTCAAGCCTATAATCCCAGCACTTTGGGAGGATAAGGCAAGAAGATTGCCTGAGCCCAGGGGTTCGATACCTGTTTGGGCACCTTGGCAAGACCTTGTCTCTACAATAAATGAAAAAAATTAGCCAGGCATGGTAGTGTGTGCCAATAGTTCTGACTTCTTGGAAGACTGAGGCACAAGAATCACCTGAGCCCAGCAGGTTGACACTGGGGTGGCCATGAGCATGCCACTGCACTCTAGTCTGGGTGACAGAGTGAGATTCCAATTCAAAACAAAACAAAACAAAAAACACAATCCCACAATATGCTGCCTATAGGAAACACATATCACTACAAAGGACACTCACACACTCAAAGTTAGAGGTTGGAACACAAATTTCCAGGTGAATGGAACACAAAAGAAGTCAGGAGCTGTGATTTTAATAACAGACAAAACAACATTTAAGCTATAAAAAATTTAAAAAGATATGGAAGAACACTACATAGTGATAAAAGGGTCACTCCATCAACAAGAAATATCCATCCTAATCAGATGTGCATCTACCACAGGAGCACCAACTTTCATAAAGCAGCTACTGAGAAAGCTAATAAAAGATATTGACTCCATCACTATCATAGCTGGGTACCTAAATTCCCCACTCATAACCCTGAAAAGATCATTGAAGAAATCATCAACAAGGAGATCTGGAAACTTCAATTTACTCTTGACCAAATGGATTAGTAGATACCTACGGAACACTCCACCCAACAACCATATATTATACATTCTACTTGTCACCCTATGCAACATACTCCAAGATTGACCATGCCCTTAGCCATAAATCAAGCATAAACAAATTTCATAAGATTAAAATATTGCCATGCACCTTTCCAGACCACAGTGGAATAAAATAATTATCAACATCAACAAAATTCCCCTAAACCCACAAAGATAGAACACGAAACAGCATGATGCTCAATGCCTCCTGGGTCAACACAGAAATTAAAATGAAAATTAAAAGATTTCTGGAAACAAATAAACCTTACCCAATCTTCTGTGGTGCCATGAAACTAGTACTAAGAAAGGGAATTTATGTCTCTATGGACACACTTCAAGTAGCTAGAAAGATCACAAGTTAACAGCCTAACAAATCACCTAAGGGAGCTGTTTGGCAAGATCACCAAAACCCTAGCTTCAGTGGATGAATCCAGATCACCAGAGCAAAAGTCCATATATAGGACATTGAAGACAAAACTATCACAGGAAAAAATAAACAAAAAACAAAAAGATGGTTCTTTGAAAGGATAAACAAGATTGATGGGTTCCAAGCCAGACTGACCAAGAAAAAGAGAGAAAAAGTCCAAATGAACACAATCAGAAATGCAAAAGATTGAGTCAATACTGACCCTGAAGAAATACAAAAGATTATCAGAGACTACTATGTACACTTATATGGAAACAAATTTGAAAACATAAAGGAAATGGAGGACTTCTGATATCACACAACCTCCCCAAGTTGAAACAAGAAGAAATCGTGACCCTAAATAGACCAATAATAATTCAGGACATTGACTCTGTCATAAGAAAACTACCTGCAAAAAAAAAAAAAAAAGACCTAGACCCGATGACTTTCTAGTGGAATTCTACAAAACACACAAGGAAGAGCTGATACCATTTCAACTGAAAATATTCCAGGCAATCAAGAAAGACAGAACTCTCCCCAAATCATTATGAAGATAACATCACATTGAAACCGAAACCAGGTAAAGATTCAACAATGGAATAGAATTGAGATTCCATAAGCAAAACCTCAATTTCTCAACCAACTCATCTTTGACAAAGCCTTCACCACCTACCACTGGGGAGAGGAGAATTTATTCAGTAAATGGTGCTGGGAAAACTGGTTAACCACATGCAGAAGATCGAAACAGAACCCCTATCTATCCCCATACAAAAAAATTAACTCTAAATGAATCAGAGACCTAAATGTAAAACCTGAAACCATAAGAACTTTAGAAAATGAAGGACATACCCTCATGGAAATTGGAACTGGCATCCAATTCCTGAACAAAACCCGAAACCCACAGACCATAGGAGATAAGATAGACAAGTGGGACCTCATTAAACTGACAAGCTTCTGCAAAGCCAAAGAAACCATCAAGAGAGCAGGGAGACAGCCTACAGACTGGGAAAAAGTATTTGCCAACTCCAGGTCCGACAAAGGCTTAACATTTTGGATCTACAAGGAACTCAAATGTGCTGAAAAGAAAAAAACAAACAACCCCATTATAAAGTGGGCAAAAGATATGAACAGACACTTCTCAACGGAAGACATCTGATCAGCCAACAGACACATGAAGAAATGTTCAACCTCACTAATCATCAAGGAGATGCAAATCAAAACCACACCGAGATACCACCTAACTCCAGTCAGAATGGCAATTATCAATAACTCAAAAAATAACAGTTGCTGGAGAGGGTGTGGCGAAAAGGGAACACTTCTACACTGTTGGTGGGAGTGCAAACTAGTGCAACCTCTGTGGAAAACAGTATGGCGATTCCTAAAAGCTCTAAATATTGACCTCCCATATGACCCCACAATCTCCCTACTGGGAATATACCCTGAAGAACTCAAATCACTCTATAAAAAAGATACCTGCACACATATGTTTATCGCAGTTGTTCACAATAGCAAGAACCTGTAAGCAACCATGCTGTCCATCAAAAGAGGACTGGATTTAAAAAATGTGGTACATATACACGATGGAATACTATGCAGCCATAAAAAAGAACAAAATCATGAATTTTGCAACAACCTGGATGAAACTAGAGTGTATAATACTGAGTGATCTCTCACAGAAACAAAGATCTGAGTATCACATGTTCTCACTCATATGGTGGACCTTGAACATCCAACATAATACTATAAGAAAATGACTGACAGTGGTGGGAAGCTATGGGGGGGAAGGGAGATGGGATTAACAGTAGTAAATATCTGTCTGGGGATGGGGAAACACCTCTTATCAACAAGGGTGCCTGAATGAAGCATATTTGTATACCTAACCTTTAACTGTACCCCACAATATCATAATTAAAAAATATTGACTATAAAAAAAATCCAATTTCCCTGATGAACATAGATGCAAACATTCTCAACATGATTCAATCAATTTGGATCCAACAACACACCCCAAAAATTATCCACCATGACTATGTAGGCTTCAGCTCCAGGATGCAGGGCTGGTTCAACATCTGCAAGACCATAAATGTAATTCAATTCTCAACAGATGTAAAAACAAGAAACATAAGATTATTTTTTTAGATGCAGAAAAAGCTTTCAATAAAATCCAGCATCCTTTCTTGATAAAAACTCTTGAACACCTAGGCATAGAGGGAACACACCTCAAAATAGTAAGAGCCATACACAATAAAGTCACAGCCAGCATATTGTTAAATGCACAGAAATTGGAAGCATTCCCTCAAAAACTAGAAGAAGACAAGGCTGGCCACTCTCACCCCTCCTGTTCAACATAGTGTTGGAAGTCTTAGCTAGAGTAATCAGACAATAGAAGGAAATCAGGAATATCCAAACAGGAAAATAAGTTATTCCTTTTGATGATGATATGATCTTGTATCTCAAAAATCCAAGAGAATCTGTGAAAAATCAAAGTGCACTGATAAAGGACTTTGGTAAAGTTTCGGGGTGAAAGATAAATGTGCAAAAGATAGTTGCGTTCTTATACACCAATGAAAAAAATGCAGAGAACCAAATAAAAATCACAGTTCCATTCACAATAGCCACATACACAATAAAAGAAATACTTCAGCATCTTCCTAACCAGAGAAGTGAAAGACCTTCACAACAAAAACAACAAAACACTGCTCAGAGAAATCAAAGATGACACAAACAAATGGAAAAATATTCCATACTCATGGATAGGAAGAATCAACATTGTTAAGATGCCTATCCTACCAAAGGTAATCTTCAGATTCAACACTATACTCATTAAATTACTAACATCGTCTTTCTCAGACTTAGAAAAAAAATGCAGAAATTCATATAGAAACTTAAATGACCATGAATAGCCAAAACAATCCTCTAAGGAGACCAAGTGGGAGATATTACATATCCAGACTTTATACTTTACTGCAAGGCTATAAAAATTAAAACAGCCTGGTATTAGTACAAGAACAGGCATATAGACCAACGGAACAGGATAGAGATTCTAGAAGCAAAATCTCAATTTCTCAACCAATTCATGTTCCACAAAGTCTCTAACAACAGCCACTGTGGAGAGGAGAATCTATTCAGTACATTGTTTGGGGAAAGCTGGCTATCCACATGCAGAGGTTTAAAACAGGACCCCTCCCTATCACCATATACAAAAATCAACTCTAACTGGGTCAAAGAACTAAATGTAAAACCTCAAACTAAAAGAATATCAGAAAACACAGGAGACACCCTTATGGAAATCAGAATAATCAACTAATTCCTGATCAAAATCCCAGCTACCCATGCCATAAGAGATAAGATAGATAATTTGGACCTCAACAAACTAATGAGTTTCTGCAAAGCAAAGGAAACCATGAAGAGAACAGGGACATAGCCCACGGAATAGGGAAAAATATTTGCCCTCTGTATATTGACAAAGGCCTAACATCTAGAATGTACAAGGAATTCAAATGTGCCAAAAGGAAAAAAAAAAACCAACCCTATTAAAAAGTGGGCAAAAGATATGAATAGACACTTCTCAGAAGAAGACATACGATCAGTCAATAGATACATGAAAAAATACTCAGTCTCACTAATCGTCAAAGAAATGCAAATTATATCCACACTGAAATATCAACTAACTCTGGTCAGGATGGCCATCATCAATAACTCAAGAAAACAACAGATGTTCGAGAGGATGCAGGGAGAGGGGAATGCTTCTATGCTGTTGGTGTGAGTGTAAACTAGTGTAAAATGGTGTGGCAATTCCTAAAACATCTAAAAAGTGACCTTCCATACAATCCAGCTATTCCCCTACTGGGTATATACCCGGAGGAACACAAATCACTCCATAAAAAAGATACCTGCACATGCATACTTATTACAGCATTATTCACAATAGCAAAAACATGGAACCAATTGTGTTACCCACTGAAAGTAGACTGAATTAAAAAATTATGGTACTTATACATGATGGAATATTATGCAGCCATAAAGGACAAACATATGGACTTTGCAGCTTGGATGAATTTTGAGTCTATAATACTCAGTGATTTATCACAGAAACAAAGATCCGAGTACCAGATATACTCACCCCTAAGCAGACCCTGAACATTTATCATAATACTATAGGAAAGGGATTGGCAGTAGGGGGACTTTTGGGGTGGGACATATGACATCAGTAAGGGTACCTGATCTCAAACTAGATGAAGTGGGGGCCAAATGAAGGCCCAAACTTCACCTCTATAATGATCATTTATGTACCTAATCCTGAAGTGTGTCTCACATCTTTAAAATAAAAAAGAATTTCAGGCCAAATGTACAATGACCATCTGTATACCTAATCCTGGTTTCTACCCCACATCTTTAAAATAAATAGATAAAATTTAAATACAAATAAAACTAAAACAAAACATACGATCGAGATCACAATGCTAACCTTTAAATTAGAACCCAGCTATCTAAACTGCACCATGTTGTCTTTACAGTACATTTTTCTCAACTCTCCTCTTTTTGTTCTTTATGAGTTCTATGTGATTATGTAAATAAACCATATATTAAACCCATTTCTCTTTTTTTTTCTCTCGGTACGGCCAGGAACACTATTCAGCAAGGACTTGATAGATTTAACTAAAGCCCATTCATGTACTTATTCCAAATTCCAAAGTTTATTTAAATTCTATTCAATTTAAAAGACATTACTAAATTTCCACTGTGTGCCAACATTCTAAGTCCTGAAGGTGGTAAAAAGATAAATATGTATAGTTCCCTCTGCTAGAATGCTTCTTTTAAAAATGCACATTAGTCCCAAACTACTGATATATTATGGAACAATTTGAGCATAATACAAATTTTGCATTTGCTTATGCATGATTTCACACTAGCTGAATGAAGGAAATTGCACCCTGCTGAACTCACTACATTGAAATACATAAAATACACCCATGCATACTTCAAATATCTACCACCTGCCTCAGTTCACTGTATATATTATGAGCCCCATTTGTTTGTATCTTGTGTTAAAACTTTCAAACCAATTTCATATAGTGCACCATCTACCTCTCCACAATAACTCACAAAGTGGAACTAAACAGAATTCTAAGATGGCTTCCAATGACTCATGCTCCCCTGCTCTTGAGTAGGAGAGACTTATTCTTTGCATCTAAACAGTAAAACACCACTACCTCACCCATGGCTATGACACATTGTATGGCAAAAGTGAAGAAAATTTAAAGAGGTAATTAAGTTCCCTAACTAGCTGGCTTTAAGTTAAAAGGTAGAATTTCTGAGTGAGCTTTACTGGATCAGGTGACTCCTTTAAAAGATGGTCCAACATTAAGAGAAGAAAGAAGCTAAAGATGCCTTCCTTATGTCTGTGAAGAAGCAACTGCTGTGTCATGAACTGCCCATGGAGAGGTTTCGCTTCTAGGAGCTGAGGGCTTCAATTCTGCGAAACCAAAGTTCATTTTGTCAATAACCTGAATGAGTCTGGAAGAGGACTGGAACTTTAGCAGAAATCACAGCCTTAGCTGACATTTTAACCTCTGAGACACTGAGAAGAGATTCAGTTAGGCTCTGCCTGGCCTTATGACATATAGAACTTCAAGATACAAATAAGTGTAGTCTTAATCCATCAAGTTTGTGGTTATTTATGAGGCAGCAACTGAAAACTAATAGAATTGCTGATGTTCATACCCACAAATAAACTCCAGGCCATTTTCAAGTTAAATTGCCATTTTTTGGTAGTTGTCGGATATTTCTTAATCGTCCACTATATGTAAAAGTGTGCTGTTCTTTTTATTAAGTTCTTATCTTTTCTTAAAAGCCTCAATAACCAGCCCTTCCCCCTACACCTGAGTCGTGGTGGCGGGAAGGTGGCTCCTGAGCTCGGTCAGGGCTAGGCTCAGTGCCGCCCGGGTTCTCGTGGCCCAGCCAGTTGCACATGGGTGTCGGCTCTCCTGGGGGCTTGGACCTGCCCCCGACTCGCCGAGCAGCCACCTGACCCATGGTTTTTTGATATGACAATGGAGTTGATCAGTGCACGCCACACCAGTCATAGCAGAGACCCAGGTGCTGCCAGAGAGTCACAGTTCCTCAAGGTCTCATCTAAGTTTATACATGCCAAGATTTCTGAGTTTCCCCGTGGACCGAGCTGCATCTCAGAGGACAACTGATGGTCTCTGCCTAGGGCTACTCCCTAGGGAGGCAAGAAAGTCCCTGAAGGAAAGTTCGAACCACCAGAGCCCATAAGGGTGGGAGACAAATTGCTTGGTTTCTTTACTCTTTTCCTCTCTGACTGGCAAAGTAACTCCATGAAGGACATTGAAACTCCAACAGCTACTGTACGCCTTTCTGCGTCTTTGTTGGAGTCTCACTCTGTTGCCCAGACTGGAGTGTAGTGGCATGCTCCCAACCACCACAGCCTCAACCTGCTGGGCTTCGGTGATCCTTCCACATCAGCCTTCCAAGTAGCTAGAACTACAGCGAGAAAAGTATATGGTTTCCCAATCTGTAAGCTTTCGCTGGCAACTCCAGGGATTGGTTTTTTGATATAGATCCAGCTATCAAGTGGTCTCCTTTTCCTCAAAGAGCCAGGCACTAGTGAAATACCACAACTCATCAGTGACAACAAAGCAGATATTGGAAGTATTTCAGAAAGAAGGGTTAAAAGAAACAAGGGACCAAGACTGCATACTGCTGAATAGACAGACTGTAAAGCAGAGGGAAAAGTGAACAAAGCCAGAAGACCCTCATAAGGAAGAACAGGTCATTGCAGAAGAGAAATAAAAGTAGCCCCACCTTCCCTCAAAAAAAGAATTGAAGAGAGGGAGGGACAGGGGGAGAGGGAGAAATATCTAGAGAAATGAAGAAAAACCAAAAGAAGAGTATGGGTTTCTCCAGACGCCTGGGAGAGCAGACACTGAGAAAACTGACTTTGGAATACAAACAATGAAAAGTCCCCAGAATGAAGGGTCTCAAACTGCAAATGTAGATATCAAAACAATAATGGAGAGATTAAAAAGAATTGAGGAGACACAAGAAGAAACTAGGAAGGAGCTGATATCTGAGATAACAGTAATAAAGAATACTGTGAATGAAATAAATAACAAATTGATAAGCATGGAAAGCAGAATTACCCAAGCAGAAGAAAGAATCTCAGAGCTTGAGGACCAAAATATAGAAATAACCCAAACTCTTAAAAACACAGAAAATAAGCTCAAAAAGACAGAACAAAACCTTCAAGAGATGAGTGACTACCTCAAGAGGCCTAACCTAAGAATAATCGGACTCCCTGAGGCAGAAAGAGAAACAGAGACCACATTGGAACAAACTTTCCATGAGATCATTCAAGAAAACTTCCCTTATCTAATCAGTGATGCAAAAATTCAAACACAAGAGATTCAGAGAACCCCTGCAAGACAACAAATGAGAAGACCAACTCCTAGACACATAATAATTCGCCTAAATAAAGTAGCACAAAAGAAAAAAATCCTAAAGGCAGCAAGAGAAAAAGACCAGATCACCTACCATGGAAGACCACTCAGAATAGCAGCAGATTTATCTGCAGAAACCCTGCAGGCTAGGAGAGCTTGGAGCCCTATCTTCAAAGTCCTAAAAGATAAACAATGTCAACCAAGAATAGCCTACCCAGCCAAGCTAAGCTTCATCAGTGAGGGAGAATTAAAATCTTTCCCAGATATCCAATCCCTAAGAACTTATGCTGCCACCAAACCATCTCTACATGAAACACTTAAGAAAGTACTAAACACAGAAGAAAAGAAAAAAAGAACAATGTTCTTCACAAGAGTACAGGGAAAAGAATAAAATATACATGAACCAACCCCAAAACCAAAAGAAAGACAAAAAAAAAAAAAAAAAAAAAAGGAAAAGAAAAAACCAAGTGGAAGAACAACAACTCAATAAGAACTCCATGTTAGGGATGAACTCTCACATTTCAATAATTAGTCTGAATGTGAATGAACTAAACACACCACTGAAAAGTCATAGAATGACAAAATGGATAAAATATCACCAGGCAATAATATACTGCCTTCAAGAGACCCAACTCACTAGAAAGGACATACACAGACTCAAAGTAAGAGGATAGGAAACAAATTTTCAGGTGAATGGAACACAAAATAAAGGAGGAGACGCGATCTTAATTTCAGACAAAATATCATTTAAGCTATCAAAAATTAAAAAAGATACAGAAGGCCACTACATAATGATAAAAGGTTCACTCCATCAACAAGAAATATCTATCCTAAACATATATGCACCCAACATAGGTGCGCCAACATTCATAAAGCAACTTCTAGGAAAACTAAAGAAAGACATTGACTCTAACACCATAATAACTGGGGACTTTAATACACCACTCACAACCTTAGACAGATCATCAGGAAAAAAAATCAGCAAGGAGATCTGAAACCTCAATGAGACTCTGGACCAAATGTACTTAATTGATACCTATAGAACACTCCATCCAAAGACCACAGAATACACATTCTACTCATCACTGCATGGAACATATTCTAAGATCGACCACATAATTGGACACAAATCAAGTATAAGCAAATTTAAAAGGACTGAAATTCTACCATGCACCTTCTCGGACCACAGTGGAATAAAAATAAACATTGACACCAACAAAGTCCCCTCCAAACCCACAAAGACATGGACACTAAATAGCATGATGCTAAACAACTCCTGGGTCAATGATGACATCAAAACAGAGATCAAAAGATACCTGGAAACAAATGAAAATGAAGAAACATCTTACCAAAATCTCTGGGATGCCTTAAAAGCTGTAATAAGAGGGGAATTTATATCCCTACAAACACACATGAGGAAAATGGAAGGAACAGAAATGAACAACCTAACTAGCCACCTAAAGAAGCTGGAAAAGCAAGACCACAAAAACCCTAATTTCAGCAGAAGAATCCAGATCACCAAAATAAAAGCCCAAAACCAGGATATAGAAGACAAAAAGATAACACAAAAAAATCAATGAAACAAAAAGCTGGTTCTTCAAAAGAATAAACAAGATCGATGGTCTCCTAGCTAGACTGACCAAGAAAAAACAAGAAAAAAACCAAATAAGCACAATCAGAAACACAAAAAGATGAAGTCACATCTGACCCTGAAGAAATACAAAAGATCATTAGCGACTACTACGTATACTTGTATGGAAACAAACTTGAAAACCTTAAGGAAATGGAGGACTTTCTGACATCACACAACCTACCTAAGTTGGAACAAGAAGAAATTGAGACCCTAAATAAACCAATAACAATCAAGGAAATCGACTACGTAATAAGAAAACTTCCTACAAAAAAAAGCCCTGGACCAGATGGCTTTCCAGCAGAATTCTACAAGACATTTAAGGAGGAGCTGATACCAATCCTACTGAAGGTATTCCAGGTGATTGAAAAAGATGGAACGCTCCCCAAATCATTTTATGAAGCCAACATCACATTGATACCCAAACCAGGTAAAGATCCAGCAAAGAAAGAGAACTACAGGCCAATATCTTTGATGAACATAGATGCTAAAATTCTCAACAAGATCCTAGCAAATCGAATTCAGCAATACATCTCAAAAATCATCCATCATGACCAAGTAGGCTTCATTCCTGGGATGCAAGGCTGGTTCAACATTCGTAAAACCATAAATGTTATTAAATACATCAACAGATGTCAAAACAAAAACCACATGATTATATCATTAGATACAGAAAAAGCTTTTGATAAAATCCAGCACCCCTTCTTGATTAAAAACCCTTGAGCATCTAGGCATACGGGGAACATACCTCAAAATAGTAAAATCCATCTACAAGAAACCCACATCGAGCATACTCCTAAATGGACAAAAATTAGAACCATTTCTCCTAAAACTGGAACAAGACAAGGATGCCCACTCACCCCTCCTGTTCAACATAGTATTGGAAGTCCTGGCTCAAGCAACCAGAGAAGAGAAGGCAATCAGGTGTATCCAAATAGGAAAAGAGGAAGTCAAGTTATCTCTCTTTGCAGATGACATAATTGTATACCTTGAAAACCCAAGAGAATCTGTCAAAAACCTCCTTACACTGATAAAGGCCTTTGGCAAAGTCTCAGGATACAAAATAAATGTACAAAAGACAATCGCATTTCTCTATACCAATAATAAACAAACAGAAACCCAAATAAAACACAATTCCATTCACAATAGCCACAAAAAAAATGAAATACCTTGGCATCTTCCTAACCACAGATGTGAAAGACCTTTACAAGGAAAACTACAAAACACTGCTCAAAGAAATCACAGTAGACACAAACAAGTGGAAAAATATCCCATGCTCATGGATCAGAGGAATCAACATTGTGTAGATGTCCATCTTACCTAAGGCAATCTATAAATTTAATGCAATACCCATCAAATTACCAGCAACATTCTTCTCGACCTAGAAAAAACAACGCAGGAATTCATATGCATCAGGACAAAAATCAGCAAGGAGATCCGGAACCTCAATGAGACTCTGGACCAAATGTCCAAGAATATCCAGAACAATCCTCAGCAAAAAAAACAAAGCAGGTGATATCACATTACCAGACTTCAAACTTTACTATAAAGCTACAATCATCAAAACAGCTTGGTATTGGTATAGGAACAGGCATATAGATCAATGGAATAGAATTGAGATTCCAGAAGCAAAACCTCAATTTCTCAATCAACTCATCTTTGACAAAGCCTCCACCACCTGCCACTGGGGAGAGGAGAACCTATTCAGTAAATAAAAAAAAAAAGTTGCTGGGAAAACTGGCTGACCACATGCAGAAGATTGAAACAGGACCCTTATCTATCCCCATGCACAAAGGTTAATTCCAAATGGATCAGAGACCTAAATGTAAAACCTCAAACCATAAAAACCTTAGAAAATGAAGGAAATACCCTCATGGAAATCGGAACTGGCATCCAATTCCTGAACAAAACCCAAAACCCACAGCTCATAAGAGAGAAAATAGACAAGTGGGACCTTATTAAACTGACAAGCTACTGCAAAGCCAAAGAAACCATCAAGAGAGCAGGGAGACAGTCTACAGACTGGGAAAAAGGATTTGCCAACTCCAGGTCCGACAAAGGCTTAACATCCTAGATCTACAAGGAACTCAAACGTGCTGAAAAGAAAAAAAACAAACAACCCCATTATAAAATGGGCAAAAGATATGAACAGACACTTCACAAAGGAAGACATCCGAGCAGCCAACAGACATATGAAGAAATGTTCAACCACACTAATCATCAGGGAGATGCAAATCAAAACCACACTGAGATACCACCTAACCCCAGTTCGAATGGCAATTATCAACAAGTCAAAAAATAACAGCTGCTGGAGAGGGTGTGGTGAAAAGGGAACACTTCTACACTGTTGGTGGGAGTGTAAACTAGTGCAACCTCTGTGGAAAGCAGTGTGGCAATTCCTAAAAGCTCTAAATACCAACCTCCCATATGACCCCGCAATCCCTCTACTGGGAATATACCCTGAAGAACACAAATCACTCTATAAAAAAGATACCTGCACACGCATGTTTATCGCAGCGTTTTTCACAATAGCAAGAATCTGGAAACAACCATGCTGCCCGTCAAAAGAGGACTGGATTTAAAAAATGTGGTACATATACACGATGGAATACTACGCAGCCATAAAAAAGAACAAAATCACAAATTTCATAGCAACCTGGATGGAACTAGAGTCTATAATACTGAGTGACCTCTCACAGAAACAAAGATCCAAGTATCACATGTTCTCACTCATATAATGGACCTTAAACATCCAATACAATACTATACAAAAATGACTGACCGTACTGGGAAACTATGGTGGGGGGAGGGAGACGGGATTAACAGAAGCAGATATCTGTCTGGTAATGGGGAAACACCCCATATCAACAGGGTGCTTGAATGAAACGCAATTGTATACCTAACCCTTAACTGTACCCCACAACTTCATGATAAAAAATAAAAAAATTTTAAAAAATGGTTGCCGGGCTCGGTGGCTCAGCCTGTAATCCCGCGCCTTTGGGAGGCTGAGGTGCGTGAATTGCCTGAGCCTGCGGGTTCGAGACCCGGCTGGGCAGCGAGACCTCATCTCTACAATAAATCAAAAAATCAGCTGGGCGTGGTGGCGCATGCCTGTAATTCCGGCTACTCGGAAGGCTGAGGCGGAAGGATCGCCGGAGCCCATCAGGCCGAGGCTGCGGTGGCCGGGAGCGGCCACTGCACTCCAGTCTGGGCAACAGAGTGAGACTCCAACTCAAAAAAAAAAAAAAAAGGTTAAAAAAGTACTGAAATTAGAATAAAAAAAATTCAGTAACAAAATTATTGAGTGTGTGACCCAACCCAATTTTCCATAGGCTTTGTGGTTTTTACTGTGCAAGTTTGCACAGCCAAGTTATTTTTTTTAGAAATATATACATCATGTTATATTAAAACTAGCTGCATTCACAATATATCTGGGAAGAAAGCCTTATACAAATATGTATAATGTAAGCATCCTATAAAGAGTAAACCCATTTTCCAATAGTATTCAGTATAGTTGTCATATTTGCCCTCACACTCCTTTCTCTAAAATAATAATAGCTTATGACACTTTTAAAGATAAAACCACATTGTCACAAGGATTTTTCTTTTTAAATTCTGTTTTTCCAAATAACACACGTCAGTCTGACACTTCATATAGGAACTGTCTCTCTAAATGAATTTGTTCTAAGTTCCACATTTTATTAATTGAGGAAACAAAGTGCTTTCTTTTGGGAGGTTACAAGGTTTCCCATTCGGTAAGTATTTAGAAGAATAAGTAAAATGTGGAATGCATCTAAGAGCGCTTTTATAAAAATTAACCATGATATTAAAAACATTTATTTTTTTAAATATAGAGAAAATAAGACAATAAATAGTTTTACAGGAAAAAAACTTTTAAAACAAAGATACATCATTGGCAATAAACAATAGTTTCAAATCACTCTATATTAGCTCCAATACATCTTATACATAACAAATGCATTGTCTGGTTCCCTGCTTCTAATGGCAACCCATCGTCATCTATTACTAAAGATTCAATTGATGAAGTAAAATAGAATTTAGTTATAGGTGACATTTTTATGGATTGTTATAACTATTATGATAATGGTGCTTTCATCAAGAAAAAAGAAATTACCCTTCTCATGTGTCTATCCTATATCTGTCCCATTATCATATTTTAGAAGTAGATGACTTGTTTTGATTTCACAGGCTTATAGCTGGAAGGGAAATTGCCTCAGGATGAATCCTCACATTCATATCTGTTTTAGGTGAGTCTTTGAACTTTGGACTTTTGAGTTGGTGTTGAAAAGAGTTAAAACTTTAGGACTAATGGGATAAAAAGAAAATATTCTTTTGGGAGGAGGCCATAAATTTGGGGGCCCTGAGGTAGAATGGTATAGCTTAAATGAGTCCCCAGAAAGCATGTGTTGGAATCTTAATCTCTAACATAACAGCATTGGGAGGTGGGGCCCAATAAGTGATTAGACCATGAGAGTTCTGCCAATTACATATAGTCCACCATCCACCTCTTCAGAATAACTCACAAGCTGGAACTATTCTGGCTTAATCAGAATTCTAAGATGGCTTCCAATGACTCATGCTTTTGTCTTAGTACCCATTCTTGAGTAGGAGAGACTTATTATTTACATCTAAACAATAAAACATCACTGTCCCACCCATGATTATGGCACATTGTATGGCAAAAACATCACGATCTCACCCATGGTTATGACATGTTGCATGGCAAAAGTGAGTGAGTTAATGCTGCTACTGACTGAGTGGGTTTGTTATGACAGCAGTGAGTTTCTTATAAAAGAACAAATTCAGCCCATTTTTTCTTTCTCTTGCCCTCTCTTTGTCCTTCTGCGACAGATTACATTACAAGAAGGCCCTCACCAGATGCCAGTCACTCAGTCTTGGACTTCCCAGCCATCAGCACTGTGAGCTAATGGATTTTCATTTATTATAAATTACTCCGTCTGTGGCATTCTGTTATGGCAGTACAAAACAAAGATCACCTACATCTACATACTATTCCTTATCCTAAAAGTCTTTATGTATATACATTAAAAAAACTCATGTAATTATAAAATTTCCTCCTAGTTTTATCAAGATCAAAACAAAGGCATATAAAAATGTTTCAAGATGATATATGGGGACATAATCTTTTGTATTTGCTTAATTTATTTTTTCATTCAAATTGCAAATAGGCAGCCATTTATTATAATTTTACATATAACATTTGCATTATGGTTATTGGCCATTTGTAATACTCATGTTATGTGTGTCTGAAGTAGAGTAGCTAGTATGGGTTAGATATGTAAGTTTCTTATGGTCAGTTTGTAGTAAGGAAGTGTCCAGACATTTTGTCTACAGGCTGAACTGCTCTACAGGCTGGAATGTGGAATCAATGTGGACTCCTAGTCCATACCACCCTCTCAGCTCACCAAAGTAAACCCCATCAAGATAGTTCCTGGACTGAGAATCAAAAGCTACAGAAATATAAATAAGATCACCTTTCAGCTCTCACGTCTGGCAAGTCAGCCTACCAAAGGCAAAATGGGTGTTCTGGAAAATCCTACCCCCCTCACCTATCAGAGGCAGAGAGATGACAATCTCTCCAAATCAGTTACCTATGGCCCACATCTCTTCACAGTGGTTGCCTGTGCCCCAGCTTACTCATTATCATATCAACAACTAAGTAACCATATCATATCATATAATGGAATATATATACATATGTATATGTATTTATATAATGGTATATATATATATATATATACAGAAATATATATATCACATTTTCATTATCCACTGATCAGTTGGATGGTCATTTAGGTGGATTCCACATATTTGCAATTGTGAATTGTGCTGTGTATCATTTTTAAGACTCTTTCCATTTTAAAGCATGGATATCTCTGTGGAGAACTCTTAGCAGCTGAGACAGGAGACAGTAAGCTAAGTGGGTGAAAGGAGGTAAAAATGACATCAGGCCAAGAGTTAAACTCCTCCCTAAGTAGGAAGCTATAGGATTTATTTTATTTTTTCATGTGACATATTACTTCAGAAGTCTTGTTCTTAGAGATAAATCACACTGAAATGATTCACATAAGCTGACTAATTTTGTAAAATACACGTCCCCATTGCCTTTCTTAATTTCATGTTCCGGTAAGGCAGGGCATTTGTCTTTCCAATTTTTATATACTTTACACCAGACATATAATATTCACATAATAAATGTTTGTTGAATTTCATGGAAGGACAGGAGCCATGTGGATGCAGAAATTTGGGTTTGCAACAAAAGTCACACTTGAGAATCACATCTCATATCTGATGTTTAAAAGTCTTTAAAATATTGATAAAATAAAAATTCAGTGTTAATTGGAATTCTCTATTTTGACTGTCAGTTCTCTCATTTAAAACATTAAAAGTGGTATCATGTATAATTTACTGAATAACAGCAAAAGCCATTCCGAAGTGTTATGAATATGTTTAAACAAGTGCAGGACTAGAGGCTGAGATGTAAAGACTCTCAATTTTTTGGTTTCAAGATCAAATTCTGCAGTGTGCCTATGGGCCTGACCACTATTCACGATGGAGCTTTGAGGATTTTTGATGATTTAGAACAATCAGTGGTGAAAGATCAAAGGCTGGAACATTGAGGGCAAATATGAGTTCATGCATTTTAATGGCAGTCGTGCCTTAAATAATTTCAGGGCACAGGATGAAACTGCTTTTGCTAGGCAGATGGGCATTCAAGAAAGTCAACTTACCATCTTCTCTTTAGATGAACAAGGAAAGAAAACGATGGCCCTGAAAACTAATTCTCCTCAGTTTTTCAAGCTAACCAAATGACCTTTTATCAGTCCAAGAAATGAAAAATGCTTGTCAAAGTTGCTACATAATTCGTGAGAATTTCCATTATTCTGTTTACTGATTTATACTATGAAAAAACTAGGCACAGACTACCCAAAAGTAAGAATGTGGTATAGTCGTTTTTAGTGTAAGATCATATTAAATATATTTCCTGTGATTGTTTCCATGCTAGCCCATTTAATTTTGTATAAATACTACAATGTTATATGTAATATAGTATGCTCTTACTTTTACAATAAATTCAATGTAATTTCTGTGAACATTTCCATTACAAAGGTGAGAAGATGACTAAAATACAGGTTTAGTGTACTGTGTTGAGCTTATTGTTACTGGCATAAATCTCCCTATGAGACTGTTGACTACGTATTTTAATCTCAAACTCAAACCCACAAGCTCAGCCTCTTGGCAGGAGCTTGAGGATGCTTCCTCTTAGCAGGAGCTTGAGGATGCTTCCAGGAAATAAAAACAAACTGGGTCCCAGAGCTAAGGGTCAGAGATAGCCTTAGAAAGAAGGAAGAGGTTTGGTTGTCTTTGTTTCTGTGTGGGGTGATATTAAACACCTAGATATTGCACAAAACTAGGACCCACATCCAGTCTCTTCTCTGCCAGTGAGTTCATGTCCATTGACCTCCATTGTATCAATGGTTGCTTCCCCTCAATAATAGCAAACCTGAGTAATTTCATCAGAGATATTATAGCCCACGATGCTATATGAACATTTACAGAAAATATTTGCAGCCCACAAGAGTTGGGTTCAGGAAGGAGTATGAACTGAATTCTTGAGACCTGCTCCACTATCGCTCTTAGCTTTTTCTACTTGGGATTTTTCTCCAAGACTTCCTTTGTCATCAGGATAAAAAAAAGCAAAAAGTCTAAAGATCCTAGTATAGGCTCAGGAAGAATTGAGAGACGAGACACGTTTCTGTAAGTTAAACAAGTTAAGTCCTTAGGCTACACATGTGTCCCAAAGTAATTCCCCAGTGCTGCAGACTGCAGGGGATAAAAACAAAGTCCATCCTACATAATAATAAAGTGTTCACTTTGCATTCCTTCCACCAGACCCCATGCCTGGACATCAGTGATCTGACCACCAAATAACGTTATTTCAAAAGGAAAAGTAAAGTGACCTCACTTACTTGGTATTACGTTTTTAGAATGAAATAAGAAAAAAAAAACAGATGAATGCACTTTGTAACAAAATTCTAAACACATATTAATTGCAATTAGAGATTTGTGTGTGTGTGTTAGTTTAACTTGTAGCACATTTTCTTAGAGTGAAATCCAGTTTGAGTTGAAGAACTACCTGTGGTGTTTTTGTTTTGTTCATTTATTACCTCTTTGCAGACAGACTGGAGATCAGTACTGTTTCGACTTCGGGCTCTGTGTACTAATGGTGTGATTTCTAACAGCCAATCCGCAACAAACCCATAAAACTTGTCTTAATGGGATTTTGCCTTGAGCACCATCTGTAATTAGGTAGGGGGTTTCCACTGCAACTCCATTACTGTGATTTCTAGGTAAGTCTCTTGGGGCCCCTTTGGCCTCTGGGCCTCCAAGCTTTACAGCACTCACTGAGCATTAGGTAAGCCCTATGATGCTCAGGCATGTGTGCACGCATGCGTGCACACACGCACACACGGATGGTTAATATCCTTCAGCAGTTCCATAATTAGTAAATGTGTCAGTGCTGCGGGTTTTGTTCTTATTTTATTATTATTTTCTTTCTTTTCCACATATTGGTGCTTTTGATGTAAGTACAATCCAACCTAGAGGCACAGAAGTAACCGCAGATGCCACACCAGAAGTGTGCTGATGGCACCATCTGCTTTCTGCAATTCTCTCTTGGTCATTGATTTCTCTGGGAGATTTTCTTCAAAATAGTTGGACAATCTTACAGCATGTTGTGTGACATATGGAGTGCTTTTTCACTAGTGACTTCAGCATGCTGTAGTGGAAAGAGCAAGGAATGTGGAATCAAGAGGGCCAGATTTAGAAGCCTAGATTGGTTTCCTCACTCGACAAAGTCAGGCATCCTTCCTGTTCTTAGTCTTCTGATCTGTGAAATAATGGTAAATGATTATTAAAGCTGCCTAAGAGGTACTATGATAAATACAGGGGAAAAATCATAAAATGCTCAACAAAACTATGAAGTGCTGTATAAAAATAAATTATAATGAGTTTTTAATTTATTTTTATTTTGACAGCTTCTTAATAGTAGCTAAATAGTTTTCTGGCATTCCAAAGGAGCTTTTCACCCCGGTCTGACTAATATTTACCCACTGGTATTAGCACTGCTTGGGGTTCCTAGATGCAGTGTGATTTTTGAGGCATGAGACTTGTTTGAAATCTGTTTTATAGCAGAGTCTCAACTATGTAAGCAATAGACTATAGGATTATGGAACAAAAGCAATGAAAGACAGTGAGAATGAAGGTGAGAGCGAGAGTGTGTGAAAGGGAGAGAAACTTAAAGAGAAAAGATCATGTGAATTTAAAAATTAAATAAGAAACACAGTGATTGCCTGTGATTCCAGCACTTTGGGAAGCTAAGGTGGAGAAATGCTTGAGGCCATGCGTCTGAGACCAGATTGGGAACGCAGTAAGACACTGTCTCTAAAAAATATTTAAAAATTATCCAGGCATGGTGGCATGAGCCTGTAGTCCTAGCTACTCTGGAAGCTGAGGTGGGAGAATTGCTTGAGCCAGGAGTTTGAGGCTGCCGAGAGCCATGATTGTGCCATTGCTTTCTAGTCCAGGTGATGGGACAAGAGCCTGTCTCCAAAAAAAAAAAGAGGACAATAAATCTTTTTTATCATGTATACAACTAATATTAATATGGCGATATCTCTAATGTCTATCAAGGAAACAAGGAAGTTATCAAACAGAAGTGGTAAATTACATTCTGAACAATTTTGGGGAATTAATGTAAGCACATATTAATAAATATTAGCAATAATACTCATAGCTATCGATATTATGTGAAAAAATCCTCTGTAATAAAATAAAGACAGATAGAGAAAGGGAGATCATTTCCTTAGCCTCCTCTAATATCCTGACTTGGCTTTCGGTTGGGCTGCTGTCTTTGATCTTTCTCACTGTCTTCTTTGATTCCAAAGTGTGGGACCGGTTTCCCTTGTCTGTCTGTAACTCATCTGCATACACTCCCTCTCTCTTTCTCTCCACCATTCCCATAACCTAATGCCCTGGGGCTATCTGGCCAATAAGGACATTTCTTTTTTGCCCTTAAACTTGGATGAACAAAATCCAATTACCTGGGCTGGGTGCACATGTTCTCTAACCATCCAACCGTCTATGAATAAATCATAAGGATTAGAGTTAAGGAGAAAAGTATAAAAACCCATTTGGCCATTGGTTCTAATATCCTTTTTTTTTTTTCCTGTCCAGGTTACTAGGTGTAAAGCTGATTTTTTGCCTCCTATGTTTCTCTTATTTTAGTTTGAGAATGATTGAGAAGCATTAAGCAGGGGAATTGTTGATTAATTAGAACCCTCAAGATTTAGACTACTAATTTCAATAACAAGGTATATTCCATTAAGTTAAGAGAAAGAGGATAGGCAGATCCGAGAGGTTAGTAAGTAACAATAATGTTTTAAAACTAAAACAAATATATACTGCCAGAAGATATTTGGCTTCGTTTTAAGCTTGGAACTGATTACTCCAATCAGTAACTACCATTGTGTCCATCCTCCCAGTTTTCAAAGTGAATTTTATTGTGTTTGCCCTGTTCTTCTTTCATATTCTAAGTTGGCTGAATCAGAAAAAGGAATCTTGAACCAAGAAGCATCACATCCAGATGTGACCATGTCCCAAGTGGCAGGGTTTTGAGCTGAAAACTTGAATTGACTGGAATCTTGGCCTTAGTGCTTAGGGAAGGACATTTGTTTATGTATGAGAAAAAAGGTCCTACCAGTATTTGTATGGTCAAAGCACTAATTTTTGAAAGATTGGTATCTTCCCCCACCAATATACTTTTATTCTCTTCCTTCTTCTAATAGTAGGTTCTTCAACAGGTGTCTGTGGACATTGTCACCCATAACAAAGATATTCCACAATCTTCATCACCAGCTAGGTTTGACCACTGAATTAAATTATGGGAAAAGAGTGTGAGTAAGGGGTAAAAGAATATCTTTAAGGAAAGAAGAGCATACACTTTTCTTTTGCATTTAGTCTGGAATTTGGTCTCTTGCATACTCTGAATCTAAGTATTATCCTTGTAAGCAGAAAAACACTTTCTAAATGATTATCAACATTCACTACCAGGTTGAAAAGCCTCCCAGTTTCTGATTACCCTCTAAACCTGTATGTCAGGCAGATTATCAACATTCACTACCAGGTTGAAAAGCTTCCCAGTTTCTGATTACCCTCTAAACCTGTATGTCAGGCAGATATAGCTAGAACATACCATTCATACATTTTAAAGGATATAAAGTCTGTGATTAGTCCAATGCTTTCTTCTGTTGGCTTTAGTCTTTTTGCAATAATATGTGTCACTTCCCTATCAGAGGGGAAAGTTAGAGGTGATTTATTGGGGGTGAAGGTGGAACAAGCTAATTCATACTAACTTGTCAGTGACCCACTGTGTTAATTTCCCTGAGTTTTTGCTCTTTGGGGAAAAAATGCACATCTATAGCATATATGCTTATATATACATACTATATATATTCATATACATGAAACTACTCTATATACATATAAGCCTACATGTGTGCATATGTATATATAAAGAAAGAAAAATGCTTGTTTTAAAGAAATTAATTTGAAATGAGAAAACTTCACACATTCAGTAGAAATCTACATAGAAAAATAATTTGAGACTTCTGCATATTCTTCATTTCCTCTAATCCTATTTTTTTGTGCACAAACTCTAGCCATTGAGATAAATAATATTGGGAAACTGCCAGGGGAGTGGGGAGCACACCTCATCAACAAGGGTACGTGCATAACAAATATTTGTATACCTAACCCTGAATTGTACCTTACACCTTAAAAAAAAATGATGGAAAAAAAATGGCACAAAAATTTAAGTAGCTGGCTCCAGGTTTATATAGCATGGCTCCAGGCCTTGTAGATACTGGGGATACCAGTTGATTATTCCTTTCATACAGACATAAGGCAAGGCAAATGGAAAGGCAGAGGAGAATAAAGATACATTCTTCTTTCATAGTCACAGAAGTGAGCTCTCTAAGATTTTAAAAAAGATAAATAATATTGAATACAGTAGCAAATCAAGTTTTTGTGACAATAAATACATACAAATATCACATTTTAAAATATCCATGAAATACCATCCATTTTTAAATCTGAATCTCATATCAAAGAATCAGCAAAAAAATGATAAAAATATGCTTTGTCAAACAATAAATGTCTATGTTATTCATTCTCTGTAATCTGCCAGTTACCACATCTTTAAAGCTGTTTTCCTGTGCTTAAATACAAGCATTTACAAAAACATATTCACACTATTGTATAAATAGCTACTAGACCACAAAGATTGATCTTTTTTTTTTTTTTTAGCACTGTCACAGAGTTAAATCTTATGTATTTAGCTACCTGGAGTAATTAGACAAAGGTAAATAGAATTAAGGTGTTTAAAAAGAGAATTACTTATTAACTTTTAAAGAATTTTTAATTAAAATTAGCCTCAGGTATTAACAATTGCACTTTATAATTAATAATTATATTTAGATACCATGTTTTGAAAAAATAATATTAGACAGGCATGGAGGCACATGCCTGTAGTTCCAGCTACTTGGAAGGCTGAGGAGGAAGGGTCGCGTGAGCCCAGCAGGTCGAGGCTGAGGTGGCCGGGAGCGTGCCACTGTCATCCAGCCTGGGTGACAGAGTGAGACTCCAACTAAAAAAAAAGAAAAAATAATATGCAGGGTTTTGATGAATGGATGTACTAGCAATATCCATTATATTGACAAGGGTTGACTGTATCAGAGACTGATTATTTAAATAAATAAAGAGGGAAAAATTTCTTGGCACAGCATTAGTGTCAGAATCAATGAATTATTCCTGATGGGTTTTTATTAGCACCTAGAAATGCAACTTTGTAGGTAGCCATGACATTTCTGGAAAAGTTGATGAAGAATGTAACCTCTCACCTCAAGTATACATGCGTTTCTTCCCTATTTTACTTGAACATTAAAGATAGAGACTTAACGTGTATTGGTAACAGTCTGCCCTACAAAGATACTCTCATGCTGAGAAATAACATCTTCAAGTCAGTGGCTAAAATGCTGATAACATTCACCTTAATTTACCAGTGTTCACTTGGTAGAAGTAGTTCAGCTCACAAAGCACAATTGTGCATGAAATGAAAATGGATAATTTAACTCTGCAGAAAAATCTTATGAAAATTTAGATGAGCCTGGGTTTCTGTCCATGTCACTCACAGGGTTTCCTCAGAAATATTGCTATAATTTACTTATAATGAAATATAATAATAAAATAGAACATATTTATACCTATACATACATACATATACATAGCCTTATCAGAGGGATAAATGATATTGGAAGGCAATATCTTAGTGACACAGAGTAACCATCAAAGGAGGTAAAAGTAATTGAGTTAAGTCTGAAGATCAGCATTTAGATCCAATTATACATATGACAGTCATGTGACTACGGTCAAGACAATTGCAATTTTGGAATCTTAGATGTCTCATTTGTAAAATTCAGATGACTGTACCTTTATCATTCAGGCTCTTGTAAGATTTTCATTGAATATTAATAGCATGCAGGTAAATATGTAACAACCATTTCTCCAGGCCCCCCCACTCAAAAAAATTCTGTAGCAGTTGTCAATTTGCAGTGAGTGAGTAAATATTCCCACTATGACCAATTTCAAAGTATGTATATGATATCACTTAACATGGAGTTGGGAAGATATGCACACAATCAATTTGAATAAACAGGCATAAGCGAGGTTCAGTACACAGTTGCTTCTATTGGAAAACATAGGTGACAATATCCTTTATAGATGATCTAGGCCAGTTAGAAGCCAGCTAATATTGGTTGCTCAAAAAGATATCACCTAAAAATCAGATCATTTAGATCTGTGTGAAATGCCTGTAATAATTATGGATAAAATTTGTTCTGCTAATTTGTGATCAGTAGAAAATTTGTCATTTAGCATAGTCAAGAGAGAAGCATGGGCATTTATCATAAAAGAAGTAAAATGTATTTTTTCAGTATCAATTTGGGTCATTAGATAGATAACAAAAATATGTTTGTTAGTTGCTTTCTTTTTCTTTTCTTTTTTTTTCTCATAATATCAATGTATCACTGGGAAGGAACTATCCAACCAGGAACTGCATACCTAGGCGTTCCTTTAAATCTGTCAAAATTATGTGACTGATGTTTTGGAAGGTGGGAGGTGGGAATGAGAGTGGTGGCTCACATCTGTAATCCCAGCACTTTGGGAGGCTGAGACAGAAGCCAGAAGAATCTCTTGAGGCCAAGATCAACCAAATGAGACTGGGCAACCAAGTGAGACTACTGTCTTTTGAAAAAAGAAGAAAGAAAGAATGAATGAAAGAAAGAGAGAGAGAGAGAGAGATAAGGAAAGAAAGAAAGAAAGAAAGAAAGAAAGAAAGAAAGAAAGAAACACAAACTGTGTAACTGTTTTTCACCAATGGAATGTGAAGAGAAAATGCATGTCATTTTTGTGTCTCACAAAAAGCCAATGTTCACTGAATCTTTGTGTATAAAATAATCTTTATGGATGTTTACCCAGGTAGGAAAAAAAAAAAGACAATCGATATTAAATGGTTTATCAACTTAATCCAACAATCCTGTAAAGCTATTCTATGATTAAAATAAACTTCTGGAAAATAGAAATTTTTCTTTCTCAAGTTCATATTCTTAAGAGAAAATAAAAGAGGTGATCTAGATAGAAATTTTAATTAAGTATGCTGATTTTACAACTTTTTGAATTCAGCATCATTTCACCAAAAATATAGAAGAATATTAAGTGATAATAATACAATCAATGTCATGGTCTCGGTACAATTATTAGCATTTAAAAGCAGCAAAAACACAAGATAAAACATGACAATGAGTAGTTAGCAGTCCAAATCTAAGTAATGGGAAGTGGTTTCTTTCTGGTCAAATTGCATATTGTGTGGTTTTTTTAAAACTTAGCAGTCATACTCACTCTATTATTGTCAAATTTCTCATTAAAAAAATGCACCAAGGGCATTTTTGGAAGCTTTTCTGTCCTCTCAATAAATCCTGTTTTCTCAAAAAAAAAAAAAAAAATGCACCTAAGTACACATGAAGACATACCTATTATCAGTAGGTCCATGAAGTCAGTGACAAAAGGAAGTCACAGATGGGCTTAAATACAAATAGTCTGAGGGTGAGAGATGAACAGAGACATAAAAACCGTTTTTGGCATGGTTGTTTCATCACCCAACTCTGAGGGGACAGATATCATTTCCACCTATCATCTTGCATAAGGCCTAAGTCAAAATAAAAGAACTATTTGATACATAACCAAAATCAAATTTTAAACAATTGAAAGTTTCATTCAAAGATCAGAAAAGAAGAATGTCTGTACTGACTCTGGTGCCTTTATTTCCCCCCATCACATCACTGTAGGGAAAGCATGGTCAAAGTTTTATATTGCCTTCCAGTAGAACTTCCTAGAAATCCCATTTTCTCTTGTCTGATTACAGAGAAACACTGAGATTTGGGGTTGCATTACTTGATAACTTTCATGAATATTTTCACCTTATGTATCATAGTTATGACTAAAGACTTTGGGGTTATTAGAATCTTAGTCCACAAGCAAGGAACACCATTCACATTGACTGCCTGTAATGGAAAAAAAAGGGGAGAGGCCAGAGATCAGAGTTGAAGTGATTTTAGTCTGATCTCTTATTGTGACTTATGATTTTATCATTTTGACTGTTTATTTTGATCACGTTTGTTGTTTGCCTTCTGACTTACACTGTTTCATGTTTATATCGGTCTGTCACTATGTAGCTATCAGTATTCTTTAGGCAATCTTTCTTACATGTCTTCTTCCACTTCTCTCCGGCCTTGTGTCTCTTTCTCACCTGATAGTTGGTATGTATATCTTTTTTCCCTCTCGCTCTTCTCTCTCTCTCTAACTTCCTATTGACTTCCCCTTCCTCCATTATTTCCTCTTTTATACTGCCATTGTAATCTAGGAACCAAGACTACATACTGCTGAATGGACAGATTGTAAGGCAGAGGGAAATAGGTTCTAGTGTGCTCATACACCTGTTTGTGGATGCTAGAATCAGCATATAAACTCTGAACCACAGCTTCCCTCTCAATAAAACCTCAAAACTGCAAAAAGTACAGATTTCAGCCTGCACTCCAACATCAAAAGTGAACAAAACCAGAAGACTCTCATAAGGAAGAAAAGGATATAGCAGAAGAGAAATAAAACCAACCCCATCTTCCCCCAAAAACAGAATTAAAGAACAGGAGGGAAAGGGGGAGAGAGAGAAAAATCTACAAAAATGAAGAAAAACCAAAAGAAGAGTATGGGTCTCTCCCATACCCCTGGGAGGGCAAACACTGAAAAAACTGACTTTGGAATGCAAACAATGAAGAGCCCCCAGAATGAAGGGTCTCAAACTACAAACACTGATATCAAGACAATAATGGAGAGACTAAAAAGAATTGGGGAGACACAAGAAGAAACTAGGAAGGAGCTGGTATCTGAGATAACAGTAATAAAGAATACTGTGAATGAAATAAATAACAAACTGATAAGCATGGGAAGCAGAATTACCCAAGCAGAAGAAAGAATCTCAGACCTTGAGGACCTAAATATAGAACTAACCCAAACTCTTAAAACACAGAAAACAAGCTGCAAAAGACAGAACAAAACCTTTAAGAGATGAGCGATTACTTCAAGAGATCAAACCTAAGAGTAATTGGCATACCCGAAGCAGAAAGAGAGACAGAGACCACACTAGAACAAACTTTCCATGAGCTCATTCAAGAAAATTTCCCTTATCTAATCAGAGATGCAAAAATTCAAACACAAGAGATTCAGAGAACCCCTGCAAGACAACAAATGAGAAGACCAACTCCTAGACACATAATAATTCACCTAAACAAAATAGGCATAAAAGAAAATATCCTAAAGGCAGCAAGAGAAAAAGGCCAGATCACCTACCATGGAAGACAAATCAGAACAGCAGCAGATTTATCTACAGAAACCCTACAGGCTAGGAGAGCTTGGAGCCCTATCTTCAAAGCCCTAAAAGATAAACAATTTCAAACAAGAATAACTTACCCGGCCAAGCTAAGCTTCATCAGCAAGGGAGAATTAAAATCTTTCCCAGCTATCCAAGGCCTAAGAACTTATGCTGCCACCAAACCACCTCTACATGAAACACTTAAGAAAGTACTAAACACAGAAGAAAAGGAAAAAAGCACAACATTCTTTAAAAGAGTACAGGGAAAAGAATAAAATATACATGAACCAACCCCCAAACCAAAACAGACAAAAAAGAACCAAGTGGAAGAACAACAACTCTATAAGAACTCTGTGATAGGGATAAACTCTCACATTTCAATAATTAGTCTGAATGTGAATGAACTAAACGCACCAATGAAAAGACATAGAATGGCAAAATGGATAAAATATCACCAGGCAACAATATACTGCCTTCAAGAGACTCATCTCACTAGAAAGGACATACACAGACTCAAAGTAAGAGGATGGGAAACAAACTTTCAGGTGAATGGAACACAAAAGAAAGGAGGAGTCGCAATCCTAATCTCAGACAAAATACCATTAAAGCTATCAAAAATTAAAAAAGATACAGATGGCCGCTACATAATGATAAAAAGTTCACTCCATCAACAGGAAATATCTATCCTAAACATATATGCACCCAACATAGGTGCGCCACCTTTCATAAAGTAACTTCTAGGAAAACTAAAGAAAGATACTGACTCTAACACCATCATAACTGGGGACTTTAATACCCCAATCACAACCCTAGACAGATCATCAGGACAAAAAATCAGCAAGGAGATCCAGAACCTCAATGTGACTCTGGACCAAATAGACTTAAATGATACCTACAGAACACTCCATCCAAAGACCACAGAATACACATTCTACTCATTACCGCATGGAACGTATTCTAAGATCGACCACATAATTGGCCATAAATCAAGCATAAGCAAATTTTAAAGGACCGAAATTCTACCATGCACCTTCTTGGACCACAATGGAATAAAAACAAACATTGACACCAACAAAGTCCCCCCAAAACCCACAAAGACATGGACACTAAACAGCATGATGCTAAACAACTCCTGGGCCCACGATGAAATCAAAACAGGGATCAGAAGATACCTGGAAACAAATGAAAATGAAGAAATATCTTTTTTTTTTTTTTTTTTTTTTGAGTTGGAGTCTCACTCTGTCGCCCAGACTGGAGTGCAGTGGCTGCTCCCGGCCATCACAGCCTCAACCTGCTGGGCTCCAGTGATCCTTCCGCCTCAGCCTTCCAAGTAGCCGGAATTACAGGCACGCGCTACCATGCCTGGCTGATTTTTTGATTTATTGTAGAGATGAGGTCTTACTGCCCAGGCGGGTCTTGAACCTGCGGGCTCAGGCAATCCACTTCACCTCAGCCTCCCAAAGGCGCGGGATTACAAGCTGAGCCACCGAGCCTGGCTAAGAAATATCTTACCAAAATTTCTGGGATGCCTTAAAAACTGTAGTAAGAGAGGAATTTATTTCCCTACAAACACACATGAAGAAAATGGAAGGAACACAAACTAGCAGCCTATCAAGCCACCTAAGGAAGCTGGAAAAGGAAGATCACAAAAACCCTAATTTCAGCAGAAGAATCCAGATGACCAAAATAAAAGCCCAAATCCAGGACATAGAAGACAAAAAGATAATACAAAAAACTCAATGAAACAAAAAGCTGGTTCTTCGAAAGGATAAACAAGATTGATGGTACCCTAGCTAGACTGACCAAGAAAAAATGAGAAAAAACCCAAATAAGCACAATCAGAAACACAAAAGGTGAAGTAACATCTGACCCTTAAGAAATACAAAAGATCATTAGAGACTACTACTTACACTTGTATGGAAACAAACTTGAAAACCTTAAGAAAATGGAGGACTTTCTGACATCTCACAACCTTCCTGGGTTGGAACCAGAAGAAATTGAGACCCTAAATAGACCAATAACAATCAAAGAAATCGACTACGTAATAAGAAAACTACCTACAAAAAAAAGCCCTGGTCCAGATGGCTTTTCCAGCAGAATTCTACAAGACATTTAAGGAGGAGCTGATACCAATCCTACTGAAGGTATTCCAGGTGATTGAAAAAGATGGAACGCTCCCCCAATCATTTTACAAAGCCAACATCACATTGATACCCAAGCCAGGTAAAGATCCAACAAAGAAAGAGGACTACAGGCCAATGTCTTTGATGAACATAGATGCTAAAATTCTCAACAAGATCCTAGTGAACTGGATTCAACAACACATCTCAATAATCATCCATCATGACCAAGTAGGCTTCATTCCTGGGATGCAAGGCTGGTTCAACATTTGAAAAACCATAAATGTAATTAAATACATCAACAGATGTCAAAACAAAAACCACATGATTATATCATTAGATGCAGAAAAAGCTTTTGATAAAATCCAGCATCCCTTCTTGATAAAAAACCCTCGAACATCTAGGCATATGGGGAACATACCTCAAAGTAGTAAAAGCTGTCTACAAGAAACCCACAGCCAGCATACTCCTAAACGGACAAAAATTGGAACCATTTCCCCTGAAAACTGGAACAAGACAAGGATGCCCACTCTCACCCCTCCTGTTCAACATAGTATTGGAAGTCCTGGTTCGAGCAATCAGAAAAGAGGAGGCAATCAGGGGTATCCAAATAGGAAAAGAGGATGTCAAATTATCTCTCTTTGCAGATGATATGATTGTGTACCTTGAAAACCCAAGAGAATCTGTCAAAAACCTCCTTACACTGATAAAGGCCTTTGGCAAAGTCTCAGGATACAAAATAAATGTGCAAAAGACAACAGCATTTCTTTACACCAGTAATAAACAAACAGAGACCCAAATAAAAAACACAATTCCATTCACAATAGCCACAAAAAAAAAAAAAAAAAAAGAAATACCTTGGCATCTTCCTAACCAGAAATGTGAAAGACCTTTACAATGAAAACTACAAAACACTGCTCAAAGAAATCAAAGATGACACAAACAAGTGGAAAAATATCCCATGCTCATGGATTGGAAGAATCAACATTGTGAAGATGTCCATCTTACCTAAGGCAATCTACAAATTCAATGCAATACCCATCAAATTACTAGCAATGTTCTTCTCAGATCTAGAAAAAGCAACACAGGAATTCATATGGAAACACAAACGTCCAAGAATAGCCAGAACAATTCTCAGCAAAAAAAAACAACAACAAAGCAGCTGGTATCACATTACCAGACTTCAAACTTTACTATAAAGCTACAAGTCATCAAAACAGCTTGGTATTGGTATAGGAATAGGCATATAGATCAATGGAATAGAATTGAGATTCTAGAAGCAAAACCTCAATTTCTCAACCAACTCATCTTCGACAAATCCTCCACCACCCACCACTGGGGAGAGGAGAACCTATTCAGTAAATGGTGCTAGGAAAACTGGCTGACCACATGCAGAAGATTGAAACAGGACCCCTATCTATCCCCATTCACAAATGGATCAGAGACCTAAATGTAAAACCTCAAACCATAAGAACCTTAGAAAATGAAGGACATACCCTCATGGAAATCAGAACTGGCATCCAATTCCTGAACAAAACCCAAAACTCGCAGGTCATAAGAGAGAGGATAGACAAGTGGGACCTTATTAAACTGACAAGCTTCTGCAAAGCCAAAGAAACCATCAAGAGAGCAGGGAGACAGCCTACAGACTGGGAAAAAGGATTTACCAACACCAGGTCAGACAAAGGCTTAACATCTTTGATCTACAAGGAACTCAAACATGCTGAAAAGAAAAAAACAAACAACCCCATTATAAAATGGGCAAAAGATATGAACAGACAATTCACAAAGAAGACATCCGAGCAGCCAACAGACATATGAAGAAATGTTCAACCTCACTAATCATCAGGGAGATGCAAATCAAAACCACACTGAGATACCACCTAACTCCAGTCAGAATGGCAATTATCAACAACTCAAAAAATAACAGCTGCTGGAGAGGGTGTGGCAAAAAGGGAACACTTCTACACTGTTGGTGGGAGTGTAAACTAGTGCAACCTCTGTGGAAAGCAGTGTGGCGATTCCTAAAAGCTTTAAATCAACCTCCCATATGACCCCACAATCCCCCTACTGGGAATATATCCGGAAGAATTCAAATTACTCTATAAAAAAAGATACCTGCACACGTATGTTTATCACAGCATTGTTCACAATAGCAAGAACCTGGAAACAACCATGCTGCCAATCAAAAGAGGACTGGATTAAAAATGTGGTACATATACACGTTGGAATACTACGCAGCCATAAAAAAGAACAAAATCCTGAATTTCGCAACAACCTGGATGGAACTAGAGTGTATAATACTGAGTGACCTCTCACAAAAACAAAGGTCCGAGTATCACATGTTCTCACTCATATAATGGACCTTGAACATTCAACCTAATACTATAAGAAAATGACTGACAGTAGTGGGAAACTATGGGGGGGGAGGGAGATGGGATTAACGGTAGCAAATATCTGTCTGGGGATGGGGAAGCCCCTCTTATCAATAGGGTGCCCGAATGAAACATATTTGTATACCTAACCCTTAACTGTACCCCACAACATCATAATAAAAAATATTGATTATAAAAAAAAAATTAGCAATGCTTGTTCACATGATTTCATTAAAAAGGGCTTTTTTTATAACCACGTTTTATTGTTGGTAGTTGTGTTTTGGGAAATGTGATTTTACTTACAGTATGTTTGTATATGTGAATTAATGAGCTCGATTATAATAATTCTGAATAAAATGAGATACCGTATTTTGAGTGAGTTTTTCAAATTTTTTAATTAAATTAAAAAATCAAAAATGTTTAGGTTTAAAATCTAAGTAGCTGGGTGTGGTGGCTCAAGTCTGTAATCTCAGCATTTGGGAGGCCGAGGCAAGAGGATTGCCTGAGCCCAAGGGTTCGAGACCAGCCTGGGCAACTTGGTAAGACCTCGTCTCTACTACATATCAAAAAATTAACCAGGCATGGTAGCATGCGCCTGTAGTTCTGGCTACTAGGAAGGCCGAGGAAGAATCACCTGAGTCCAGGAGATTGATGCTGGGGTGGCTGTGAGCAACCCACTGTATTCCAACCTGGATGACAGCGTGAGAGAGACTCTGACTCAAATAATAATAATAATAATAATAATCAAAATAATTTCATTTTTTCAGGAAGAGGTCTTATAATGCTATTCTGTAAATTAAACAATCATAATTATATACCAGTAGAAATGTTATTATGGAAGTTTATTTTTGAAAGTCTTATTTATTGTATATTTTAAAAATAAATTTAATAGGAAAACAAATAGCAAAATGTTTAAAATTATTTAAATTTTACATAAAAGTTCTTATTTTCATCAAATGTTTGCTTTAAATGTAAAGTCTGTACATACAGCTCTAAGTTAGTCTTGCAATATTATGAGATTTCATAGTTTGCAGGTTGTGACCTTCTCTGCTAATTTTTCCAGCATAACTCTAGAAAGTTATGTCTGAGGTTTGTGGGTGCCAGTTTATGAACAAACCAGGCAAACCCCTAGAAAACTCCTCACTTATTCTACTTTCTAGATAAATACTCAAATTCCAACAATGTTCATGTTTACTGGAGGAAAGGATAATATCTTTTAGAAATTTGTTTTACTGACAATATGCTATTAGAAATCTTTTGTGACTGTATTTTTAGAATGATCTTTGCAGCTATAACAAGTAAACCTTATATATTGGATAGCTTAATGCAATAGAATTTATGTGTTGCTCAGGAAACATTTCAGTGTAGTTTCCTCAGGAGTCTTTACTCTTCATAAAGAGTCATGAAGCTAGATTCCTTTCAGCTTGTAGCTTCACTGCTTCCTAAGGCCTTGGAATTCACCGCACTCAACATCAAATGAAGAAAGGAGTGGTAAAAATTGGAAAGTGACATGCATTTTTCTGTTCTCATTCCATTGGTGAAAATAGTCTTGACAAGAAACTCTGGGAATGCAATTCCTGGTTGTATAGTTCCCTCTCAGTGATGCATTCATATTATGGAAGGTAAAATTCATTTTTATTGTAGCTATCTAGTGGCCTGTTTTGGTGTTGAAAGGATAGTGCTAATATTTTACTTCTGTTATGATAAATGTTCATGCTTCTCTCTTGATTATGCTAAATGACACATTTTCTTCTGACCATAAATTAGCAGAATTAATTTTATCCAAAATCATACAGGTATATATATATACATTTTTATTGTAGAGATGAGGTCTCACCAAGTTGCCCAGGCGGGTCTTGAACCCGCGGGCTTAGGTAATTCACTCACCTCAACCTCCCAAAGCACGGGATTACAGGCTGAGCTACCGAACCCAGCTAGTATTAATATTAATGTTAATATTAATATTTGCTGCTCAAAGGGATATTACTTAAAAATCTTTGAGCAACAAATAATAGCTGGCTTCTAACTGACCGCTGATCATAAAGAAATTATTTTCTTTCTCAAGGAATTAAAAGAAAAATCTTGGAGAATTTCCCCAGCATATTCTTGATTGATACCATTTAACCCCGTGTCCAAATGAACACGTACTGGCAACTATTCATTATTTCAAGCCAAGAGGAGGTTTTATTTGTATTTTAGATGTGCAAATCTCAGATTCTATTTGCTGTCTGGTCTTCAGAAAGTTTCAGAGGTATCCAAATTAGGTCTGTACTCACCCTCTCTACAATGTGCTCACCTGAACTCTCTTCTTATGTCCAGAATTTAAAATCTAATACCCTACTTCTGGCAAAAATAATTATTTTAGAGTTCTTTGTCATTCTCTTTTATTCTGCAAGGTAATCAAGTCAAGCTTTTTGCAGAATTTAAGTGCCTGTTGACTTCTTGCCATTTTTGTTTTCCTCAGAATTTACATTAATTCTATAATAAAAGTCACTCAAATATTTCTGTGGTTTGTTTATTTTTAATTTTTTGACTGGAATTTGATTTGTCTTTCAATGGCATATAAGAAAGGAATGAAAAAGAAGTTAAGACATGTTAAAAGAGTAAGTAAATATACCTATTTAAGAGGTAAGACTAAACAAAACAAGAAAAGGATAAGTAGAAAAATCTATATCACCAACAGCATTCACTACCAGCTTGCCCACACATTATGCTATCTCTTATACATTGAGTCATATTTGATTAATTCTCAGGCAAAAAGTGACTGTTTATATTAAACACTTTCTAAATGCACTTAACTAAGAGTCAGAAGATAGCATATTATGATTTAGAGATAATTGATATTTTGCCCCTGAGGAGAACAGAGAAAAAAAATAGATATTTCCGATGTCTAAATCTCTGTGCTAACTTAAAAGAGAAATGTACACATTTTTATTACCAAAATGATCTATACTAAATTTTAACCATAACTTTTATGAACATTGGGCCAACTTGTTAGTAAATTTATAATGGAACCATCGGCAAGTAAACAGACTCTAGAATCTAGAAATTTAAAAAAATCTATTTACAGTAGATATGGATTTTAATTATTTAGTGTATGATATAATTTATATAATATTGTTAATAAGAGTGTTGGGAGTACTAAGTACTAAATATCCATTAATGTCTATCTTATTAATTCTAATTTCAAAATGAATGTATTCCTAAAATAACATGACCTTTTTGCCAAGGTAGGTAATGAATATCACCAATGACTAAGACTTGCATGCTGTAATAAATTCTAGATTATATATTATTTGATCATAAACTATAAATTTCCTGGTCCTTTTCCTATAGTTTCAAAAGAACATGAGCAATATGATTTTGAGAATCAAAAATAACAGAGACATTATAAAATATTAAGTAGTAACCTGAAGATCAACTCTACAATATGTATATTAGCCCAAGCTTCACACTAGAATTCCTGAAAAGCTGCTACAAAAATACCAATCTCTGGAGCCTTGAAATTTCCAAATCCCCAAATTCTGATTTACTTTTTCTGAGATTGGTCTAGGACACCAAAACTCATATTGTAAAAAATTGCGTTGATCATTAATATGTAAACAGGTTTGAACATCATTTAATCAAAAAATTCACTAGAAAAAGCAATTGTGCCATAAAGAGATGTCGACATTTATGGCCTATACTTTTTTTTATTGCAATATATCTCTCTATCCATGACAATTCGACTCGATTCTTCCATTTTTGTAATCTTCAGACTCCTATATCCTTCTGTCTTCTGGATGGCCATAATTGTATACCCTGCGGGAATCTACCCTCAAAACACCAAACAGTGAGTTTATTGCTTTTGTCTAAAATCAGTTCCTTCTTTTCTATTATGCATTACAATGAATAGCATGCAATGCACTCATTTGTTTAAGTCAGAAGCATCAGCATCAACCTTATGTCTTGCTTGTCTTCTTTCACACCCAATCTTACTCATCAAATGTCCCACAGAGTCTCTCTCATACACCTTCCGTATCTGCCCATGTCTTTTCATACCCAGGTTCTCAACCCTAATGACATCATCTGACCTCACCTGGGCTGTTTGTACAGCTACCTCATTGATCTCTTAGATTTCAGTCTTATCCAATGTGAATGCAGTTTCTATAATGTGCCATCAAAGTACAAGCAATCATATTAGTTTCTGGCCTAAGACACTAACGTAGCTTCTGAGGTCCTTCATGATTGGCCCCTGCTTGCCACTCAGGTCTTTTTTCTTCTCCCTATGCTCTGCTCATTCTGGTCCTACTAAGTTTCATTCTGCTGTATGCAATGCATGTCCTTACTTACCTCTTTGACCATGATATCACCAATCCTAAAACCATATTTTCCTATTCCTCTCCTTTCTGTTCCTTACTAGTACTGTCATGCCACCACCCTCAGGCAGCCTTTCCTGACACCCAAATCTAGATTTTTTTTTTCCTTAGGGGCTCTTATGGTACTGTACTTCCCTCGCTACAGCAGTTAAAACACCCCATTGAATTCTCTATCTACTTATTTACCCCCAGACACTGAAAGCTCTCTGATGGGACATATTGGCTTTATTCCCAGGTCTGTTTCCAGTGATATTCCCAGTGACTGAGAAGCATTAGCCACCCAAACAAATGTTTTGGTGAAGCAATGCACAGTGGTGGCAGTGGTGAATATATTGCTTATGAGCACGAAAGAAGATACCTTACCATAAAGCAGGTATGACTCAATTAACCTACAGAGAGAAATTAGTGGGGAGTAACAGGAGACGATCAATGAATGAATGAATGAATGAATGAATACATAGCTCAAGTTTATTGTCTTCATTTTTTTTAAGACTATGGTCCCATTTGTCTTGTGACAATTAGGATTGTATGGTAATCAGTTGGAAAATTGAGATGTTTACCGATGGAAATTTACTGATGACAAGTAAAATAAGCCTCAGAGTTATTTAGGAAACAATCAAAATCTATTTATAAAGGTTATAGCTGTATTACTCGAGAATATTTATAAGTATTATACAGCTCAGGTATAAGAATGGAGATAACAAATCAATGGGGTTGGAACAGAGCTCCTGGAGGAAGCTATCAGGAGTCCAGGATTGCTATAAGAAGCTACACAGTTTGTGGAATGTGGAAACCATCTTGTGGAATTGGGACACACATCTGAGGCTCCAAAGGCCTTACTTCAGTTTGAGAATGGGTGTGGGTTTTGGCCAAGGTCATGAATGATGTAAAAATCAAGATAGTATAGCATATTGAATATTACAAGCAAAATACAAGAACCTAGGGAGAATCTTACCAGATGTAATCACTTAATAGTTTTTCTTTCTTTTATCTCTGCAAAAAAGAAAGTAGAATAAACAAGTAACCTCAACTACAGGGAAATTGTTGACAAAATAAAGCAACTAGTATGCCTAAGTGACACTTTTTATATTTTCCTGAGTAGAGTATGATTCACTTTGATGTATATTTATTGGTCTCCGAGTAACAACTTTTTCAGCATAGAAACGTTTGTTGTGAAAATGCCACCACCATAAAATGCATCATGATTTATTTTAGCAGATTGAAAATGGCCCTAAAAGGCGTGGGACAATATTGGTGAAAATGAAGAGAAAACTACTGTGGCAAATGTGCAATGGAATTGATAGCAGGAAGAGAATTTATTATGTAATACAGAGTATTAAATAGCT
Organism: Cephalopachus bancanus; assembly: GCA_027257055.1. Taxonomy (NCBI): domain Eukaryota; kingdom Metazoa; phylum Chordata; class Mammalia; order Primates; family Tarsiidae; genus Cephalopachus; species Cephalopachus bancanus. The sequence continues at coordinate 9,055,215 of JAPVLO010000210.1, read as the reverse complement.
TTTCATAGAACAAGAAGCAGCATTTGATTACAAAAGCCTTTTAACCAAAATATGTATTAGGCACTGAAAAAAGGCCTACGTATCCATGATGTCACCCCATTTTCAAAATTTTATAATAAAATGCAAGACAATGAGAACAGAAAAACAGTAAAACATTGACTAGTGTAAGTGGAAAACAATTTGAAGCAAAAAAATGAATTAAGTCAAGCAATCATATTTTGAGTGATGAAGATATGTATATGTATATGTTTTTTAAAAGCACAATGAAAGAGAAGACTTTTGTAATCATAACAGCAAAACTGGCTTATAACTTCAGATTCACTCAAGCATGCAACAATAATTATACCCACAACTGAAAAATCCCAAGGAGAAATCCATATGTCCTTCTTCATGCTTGTTCTCCATTCAGTTTCTCTTTTAAAAATAAGTTTCTCTAGGCCGGGCTCGGTGGCTCAGCCTGTAATCCCGCGCCTTTGGGAGGCTGAGGTGAGTGGATTGCCTGAGCCCGCGGGTTCGAGACCCGCCTGGGCAGTGAGACCTCATCTCTACAATAAATCAAAAAAAAAAAAAGCCGGGCGTGGTAGCAAGTGCCTGTAATTCCGGCTACTTGGAAGACTGAGGCGGAAGGATCGCCGGAGCCCAGCAGGTCGAGGCTGCGGTGGCCGGGAGCGGCCGCTGCACTCCAGTCTGGGCGACAGAGTGAGACTCCAACTCAAAAAAAAAAAAAAATAAATAAATAAAAAATAAGTTTCTCTTCAAATAGTAATGATAGTTTAACCCTTTAAATTCCTACTTAAAATCTCAGTGCTATATTATTACAGTATAGCATCTTGCCAAGTTTTAGACCTACAGGTACATTTTATCTTGTCTTTATGAATGATAATGCCTTAGAAGTCATTATTTTTTCTAGACTTAAATATTTTCCTAAAAGATGATAGAAAGTCTCTTGGGGAGTAAATATTCCAAGAAAATCACATTCCTAATCATTATAAATGGGTATAGTATAAACATACATTCATAATTCAACATAATGTCAGTAAACCTTGTGCATGATCTTTACAGAGACTTGAGGAATTGTTAATGCTTATTCAGCACCCGTGTGGGAAGAAGGAAAGCCAAGGGCCTTCGATTCTGTCATTTTGCTGACATCCCCTTTGTACTATTTTTATAAGTATAATGGCAAATTCAAAAAACAAATATATGAGAAATATAAAGATTATGTTTGCTTTCTTGGAAAGATGTCTGTGCTCCTGTTTGCACTTGGAAATTAGGCTATTGACTGGATTAAAAAAATCAAAGCCAGACTTTTGTTTAAAGAAAATTTAACAATGAAGTGACAAAAACAGGCCCAAAGGTCATGTACATTGGGTAACTCAATTCTGCCAACTTTAAAATCGGGATAATAATAATCTACATTGCTGGCTTTGTTGAAAGAATAAATAAAACAGAATACGCAAGAAAGAACAATTATAGAAAAATGAATACAACTCAATAAATATAATGGAATCACCAGCTTTGGAGGCAAGAATTTTAAACTCTCAGTTCCTAATCTGGGAATTTCAAGAAAGCATTGAGTTTGAAACAGGAAAAAATGAAACTTGAAATGCTAAATGCCCTTTTCTACTGAAAATCGACCGAAGAAATAATGAAATGATAAGTTGATAATAAGTACCTGTGGAAGTAGAACTATATTTATTTGAATGCACGCAATAATCTTGAGGCTACACTGATATGTTGTGCCTTCTTTCATTTAAAGTTTCTTAATAGCCCTGTTATTATACTCTCTCCATTATAGAGATCAGAAAGTTAAGAGTTAGATTCAAAAGGTTACATGACTCACCTAGAAAAACAGACAGAAAAATATAAACATGCTAGAATTTAAAGCTATGTTCTTCTGAAAGGAAGTCATTATACCCCAAACACAATAATGTGGAGTAATTAATTTTTCTGTAATGCTCTAGTTTATTAATATTGTATAAAAATATTTGAGTTCTATTTAGTGCTCCACCCACAATATGCCTAATCTTATCTAACTCAATTTTGCATGTTCAAGGAATCAATTTTTAAATAAAAGTGGAAGATGAAACTTGTTTATACAAACAGCCACTTAGATGGATAGACATTTGTACATCTCCATGCACTTAAATATGGACACATATAAATACATACAAACAGCATTCTACTTTTCATCATCTACTTTAGGGGACTCATTAGAAAAGAATAGCAGTGTGGTTAATATAATACACCCACAAACTACAGGATCGTTTATACTTGACTTTAAAAATTATGTTTTTTTAATTCTTAGGAATGTAGTGATAGGCACAGTTATACCAGATTCTTATCAGAGATCAAGTAAAAGAAAGGAATTGTAAGGTGATTCCTCAAATAAAAAAAAAAAATTGAAGTTTCCCAGATATACTGATTTTCTTCCCTTTTATACTGGACGGGAGCATTTTAAAAAATTGCCTGCTATGAGCTGACTTATAGAGGTTTCTCTTTTTGAAGATCCTCAATCTCTTTTATTCATAACAAGATGGAAAGGAAAGAAGTTTTGAGTCAAGATAGAGATTATCAAATATTGTGAGACCCACAGTTGCATGGCAACACCAAGTAACACACATCACAAAGTGGAAAATCCATTCCATGACAAAAGAGGCAGGACTGTCTTTTGTTTCTTACTCCTCATTACTTATTATCATGAGCAGAAAACTTTACAGAGAGAGGTGATGACAAATTTGCCTTGGGGCCACAATCTTATTGTCCCCATAAACCCTGTTCAACATTTAATTAGACTGAAGATGTGCATAACCTACTTGACTGAACCTACTTGGGTTTTGTCAGGTGAAGACAAATGTCTTTGCATTTTAATCTTTTCCTGTTGAAGTCTATTGGGTCTATTTGCAAAGAAAATTTAAAAGTCTTACATCATCTGAGCCGGGCTCGGTGGCTCAGCCTGTAATCCCGCGCCTTTGGGAGGCTGAGGTGAGTGGATTGCCTGAGCCCGCGGGTTCGAGACCCGCCTGGGCAGCGAGACCTCATCTCTACAATAAATCGAAAAATCAGCCGGGGTGGTAGCGCATGCCTGTAATTCCGGCTACTCGGAAGGCTGAGACGGAAGGATCGCCGGAGCCCAGCAGGTCGAGGCTGCGGTGGCCGGGAGCGGCCACTGCACTCCAGTCTGGGCGACAGAGTGAGACTCCGACTCAAAAAAAATAAAAAATAAATAAATAAATAAATAAAAGTCTTACATCATTTAGAAATACTTTACTTTAGAATGTATTTTCTTCTTTCATTTACCTGATTTCCATTTCAGGTAGAACTGGTGAGAGTAATTCCATTTCAATTTTTTGGTCTGATTATGATTCTGCAGGTGTTATATGGTAACTTAATAATAGTTCTTAGGCATTTAAGTCACTGGAGCTAATATAGAGTGGAAATGCATATGGAATAATATATTGCGGCTCCACTGAATTTCAAAAGAATTCATTATGATTAATAATATTACAATTGCAATTGGAGGAAGTAATAATGATTTGCCACAAGTTATAAAGACTCACTGAATAGTTTTAATCTTGCTCCATTTAAACACTGAACTGTAAGTAAATGTAGAAATACTCAATAATGATATTTGGAACTCATAATAATGGCATTAATCATAACAAGTTTTGTCCATTTTATGGTAAGGAATACATGATATTTGACAAATTTGATTTAAAATATTTTACTGATTTTGATTAAGCTACATGTGCAAGAGTTTGATCCTACAGTGATTATGTCTTTGGCATATCTGTAAAAGCCGTATTTATTTTAAGTGATTGACAGGTTTGATTTTCCCTAGAGAATATTCCATATTTACACTCAAAGACAATTTCCTCATAAAAAAAATAAGAGAAATGGAGTGTTTGGGGGGAAATATATAACTTTTAGAAAATAAAATACAATTATACCCAATTCTTTGTTACCTAGGCATCCTCATTTGTTGGAGAAATTCTCACCATTGAATCTTCGGGTACATCTAAAAAAAAATTAGTTCAAACAAATGAATAGTTACTAAGAGTTTCTGGCTCTTGTTACACACTAAAGATGTGAGGATGAAATATGAAGAAGTCAGGCTGTTCACTCTCGTGAAATTTCCAATAAAGTAGATGCAAGCCATATACAAGTCAATATAATACAAGTAAAATCTGCTCTACTATGGAATGGAATAAAGTATCTTGAAGAGAGAACAATTTCTTCTGCATGAATAGTTCAGAGAACACTTCATAGAAGAGATAACATTTTCAGCCAGACTTGATGGATGAGAGAAATTTCAGCTGTTGAAGGTGGCGCATAAGACGTGCCAAAAATACTTGCAGAGAAGTCGTGATGCTCAGTGACCACCAAGTGCAGTGGAATGACCTCAGACTCCTCTCTGATAGGCAGTGCCTCTGTGTTTCAACTGGCATATCTGTAAAATGTGTTACTTCTCTACCAGAACTCTCAAATACATTAAAATAGTTTACATTACCTTATAATATTGCAAACACGCTATTATTGATTTGGGCATAAAATGCTTTTGGCGATAATATTAGGAAAATATAGAAACGCAGTGATTGTTTTAACAGAAAACAAGTAAGCAGCATTATCATTGACTGGTCAAGATCATAGACTAAGTTTCATCATAGTCAAAATTAAGAACCACGAAGAAAGCAACATGTAGAACAAATAAGAGATGAGAAAAAGAAAAAAAAAACAGTAAAGCTGGTGAAAAGTAAGAAGACAGGAGTAAAAGGCATAAGCTTGGACATGAATGACTGAGAGGAGAGTCCAAAAGAGAAGTGGATTTGCCAATGATGAAAACAATAGTAGTAATGGCGATCCATGGGAGAAGGGTTAATCAAACCTTCCCAAACATTTCAGAGCATTTCCATGGTAACACAGTCATCCTTAAAGAGTTGTACCAAGAAAGAATAGGAGCAACCCCTAGTTCTAAATACTCATTTGGATGCATGTCTTGAAAGCCATCTCAAAGTCTCTGTGACAGTGTTGTGTTTTAGCTCATGTTTCCCTGAAAGCATATTAACAGGGAATAATTCAGGTTTTGGGGTAGAGTTGGTCACAAATACAACATAACCTCACACTTACACAGCTTACCTTATACAAGCATATGGTAGAAAATAATTCCTGCCTATACTTTCCAAACATTGTCTAAACCAAAGTAAAGGAAGTTATTTAAGAAAAATGTATTTACCCTTAAAACAGAAATAGTTCAGTTTAGTTATATCTGAACTGAATAAGAAAAAAAAAAATTAAGTTTCTTGTTGGATCAAAGCTGTACAGATTCATCTGCTTAATACAATATTATTTGATTGTAAAATATTTCTGTTCAAACCTCCAAGTCATAAATTTTATAAAGAGTTATAAGTAAACACACTATATTCTATACATGGTTAAGTTATAACACAATAAATGCATTTTTATGTTAAAAAGAGAAAAATATTCAATTGATCCAATTCTTATAAAAAATAAAGCATTCTCAAGAGTAGTTGAAGTTGAACATACATCCAAGAAAGGGTTCTTCCATATTAAGACTAGACTCTAAATCATTTTGCTCTTTATCTTCTCATTGTTGGTGAATATGTTTGGCTGAATAAGTAAAAGTGTAGACCAAATATTACGAAAATAATCACACATGAAAAATTAACCTTTGGAGTAAGTATGCAACTATTTCAAATAAATTAATTTCTAGCCATTACTTTTAGCTTTCAAAATGCTGATGAAACTCTTTCTATTTCATTCCAAAATTTACCTGTAATGTAGGCCTGAGAATCCTTGTACGGAAGCAAATATTTTAAGTGTGCAAATGCTGCAGTCCCTGAATAAAATAAAACTTGGGTAGTAAAACATTATAATAGTTCCACACCAGTGAAAGTTACAGAACATTAATTTATGGTTTCCAGGGTTCATGTTTATGGTCGAATAGAAAATGACTTATATTTCCTAACTAGTTGAGTTATACATTTGTATCTTTACAAATCTATTCAGGATATAGTTTAGCTTTTTATGTTTCTAGATAGTTATAAAGTTTATCACATAGACAAGCAATAAAATCTCTTGAAAATAAAATATTTAGATTATTTAATAATATCTTTTACATGGTTAATGGTTTATTGATTCTGAATTAATGATATGCTATCTGAATATATAGTCATGCATTTGCATGGAAACTAAACTCAGGGTATTTCTAGGATAATGGTGACATATTCTGTTGCCTTTCTTGAAAGAATTTTCTTATTACTATTAATACAACATGTAATTGAGTTATTCAAGAGCTGTTTTGCCCAGTATCTAAATGCACATCATTAACGAAACTAAAATAAACTGGAGTTTCCCAGATGTCAGGAAAACAATGAGGTTTTCCTGACAATGTGTCTCCAAATAGATGAGACAGATGCATTCATGTGCAGCTTGTTCTAATTCATTGCAACACTTTGGAGAAGGAATACATAAATGTGATTTAAGAATAGATCTGCATATTAAATTTCCTATATTAAGGAAGAAATAAATATAAGTATAGCACATGAAATTTAATGATGATTTTAGGCATAGAGGATTTATACAAAAGTCAAATGATGGATTAGCTGTTCTCTGAATAAAAGTTGAAAAATTACTAAGTGAAAATGCATACAATAAAATTCTTTCTACTTGTTCTAAATTTTAAAAGTAATTTTACAAGTACCAAGTAATAATAAAACTGGAATGATTTAGCAGACTAGATGTGTCTGTCCTGTGATTTTGCTGATCAACATACACACAATTTAATGACAAATGTATACAATGATTAGGACATTGGAGTTTGCCAATCACTTTTCAGCTCCCCCAGTCTATTCACAAATACAAGTTTTTTACAAGATAGCAACTTTCTTAAAGCCCTCTTAGACACTTTTTAGTCATAATCATCCTCACAGAATCTTAGTACTGAAGATATACTGTATATTTATCTATGAAGTTTCTGTTTACCTGTACTTCATACGCAAGAGATAAGATTTTTTTTTCTGCCGTTTTCCCTCAAGATCAAGTTTTATTCACTTGGTGGTAATAGGATCCCCACTGTGAGTGCGTGGGTGAAAGCCTTTAAAAATAATTAATTATGTAAAATACATGTAACATAAAATTTACCATCTTAACCATTTTCACAACACAGTTCAATAGTGTAAATCATATTCACATTGTTGTGCAACCAATCTCCAGAACTCTTTTCATCTTGCCAACTGAACCTCTATGCTTGTTAGACAATTCCTCATTCTCTCCTTTCTCAGCTTCTGACAACCACCATTCTACTTTCTATCTGTGTTCATTTAACTACTGTAGATGCCTCAAGCAAGTGAAATTGTACCATATTTGTCTTTATGTGACTGGCACATTTCACTTGGTATAATATCCTCAAGTTTACCCATTATGTAGCATATGTTAGGATTTCCTTCCTTTTTAAGTCTGAATAGTGCGCCATTATATGTGTATGACTACATTTTCTTATTGATTCATTAATTAATGACCACTTGAGTTACTTTTGCCTTTTGGATATTGTGAATAATGTGCTATAAACATAAGTATGAAAATATTTCCTCAAGATCCTGCTTTCAATTATTTAGGGTTTTACCCAGAAGTGGAATTGCTGGGTTCTGTGTTAATTCTATTTTCAATTTTTTTAAGGAACTTCCATACTGTTTTCCATAGTGACTACATCATTTTACATTTCCACCATCAGTACACAAGCGTTGCAATTTCTCTACATCTTTACCAACACTTATTATCTTCTTTCTCCCTTCCTTTCTTTGAAAGACAGTAATTTAAAGTTTCAAGTATACTCTCCATAATGACAAAATATTTTTTCTGTTAATTATTTTTTAAAAAACAGGCAACTGGATCACATAATTTCTTTATCCCAAATAATATTTACTGGCTCTTTATTCTTATAGTAGGGGAAATTCACCTTAGGAAGTTCGACATAAGAAGAGTTCAGTGATGTCAGCAAGCTAGCACAATAGGAAGTTCTAGACCTTGTCCCCCACAGAAACTGACTTAACAACACTATGTGGTTCAAAATACCTTTATGAGAACTTTAGAAATCAGTTAGAAAGTAGCAGTACCCCAGGCAAGCTCAAATCCAAGAGCAGCTGTTTTAAATGAGCTAGAAAAGCTATCATTTTTAACAAGTCAGCCCCTCCCCCAAGGCAAAACCACTCACAATCGGAAGGAAAAAATCAACTCATGACATCTCCCTTGGGAGGGAAAGAGAAGAGTGGAACCCAAATAAAACATTTCAGCTTTTTGGGAAGCTGTCCAAGGGACTGATGTGAGCACTGATAGTAATCTGGAATACCTTGGATGCCTGGGGGCAGCAGAAATCGAAAGAGAGCTCAGCAGCTTATGGCAGCAACAGATAACACATAATACCACACAGAATTAAGCACAGCATTCCACAACTGGGAGTAAGAGCCCAGTGTGCAACTTCTCTCTTGGAAAGGAAAGAAAGAGTAGAATACACACACAATGTTCAGTTTTTCTGAGGCTGTTTGAGGTACTATTTTCTGTCTTGTCTGACTCTGAGTGCAGTTGGAGAGCTGGCATGACTTAAATGCCTGGAGGCCATAGAGAGCAAGAGAGCTTGGCAACTTGTATTTGTGTAAGAGAACCTGCAGTGCCACAGACACCAGAAAGAGCAAGAGACTACAAACTACTGAGACAGAATTTGGGAACCTTCTATAACTGAGAAATTATATGCATAAGCCTACAAAATAAGGTATATCTAGACAAGATTTGAGAAGCCCTCAGAATCACTGGATGGGTTGATTGGTAGAGGTCTTTCCCTATATCAAGACAATTCATAAAACCTAAGAGAGGTGACAGTTTTCTTTTTTTTTTTTTTTAACGCATTAATCCCAACACAAAGTTATAAGGCACACAAAGATATGGGGAAACATGGCCTATTCAAAGTAGCAAAATAAATATCCAGAAATGAACTCTAAGGGAATAGATACATATGAGTTATATGACAAAGAACTCAAAATAACCATAAAAAGATGTTTAATAAACTTTAAAAAGTGCATGAACAAAATGAGAAGTTTAACAATGAGATGGAATTCAATGCATAAACACATTTTAGAGGTGAAGAACACAATAAGTGAATTGAAAAATTCTCTGGAAAGGTTCAACTACAGACTTGATAAAAGTGAAGAATTAATTCACAATCTTGAAGATAAGTCATTTGAAAGTATCCAGCCTGAGAAATTAAAAAAATAAAATAAAAGGAGTGAACCAATATGTGAGTTCCAGAAGAAGAAATTAGAAAGAAATGGCCAAAGAACTCATTTGAAAAAACAATGTCTTAAAACTTCCAAAATCTGAGTAATGAAATAGACAGCCAGATTTGAGAATCCCAATGAACTACAACTAAGATGAACATAAAGAAGCTTACACTGAAACACATTATAATAAGCTCATTAAAATTTAATGGCAGACAGACACGGTGGTTCATGTCTGCAATCCCAGCGCTTTGGGAGGCTCAGATAGGAGGATTGCTTGAGCTAAGAAGTGCAAGGTCAGCCTAATCAATATAGCAAGACCTGTCTCTATAAAAAAAATCAAGAACATTAGCCAGGCATGGTGGCATACACCTGTAGCTCCAGCTACTTGGGAGACTGAGGCAGGAGGGTTGCCTGACCCCAGGAGTTTGAGGCTGTGGTAAGCTGTTATTGTGCCACTGCACTTCAGCCTGGTGTCAGAGTGAGACCCTGACTCAAAACACACACACACACACACACACACACACACACACACACACACACACACACATACACACACACACACACACACACACACACGTCTTATTTCTCCAATAAGAAAAAAGCAATTCATCACATAAAAGGACCCCTTTATAAGATGATCACAAACTTTCTTAGCAGAAGCCTTATAAGTCAGAGTAAATTGAGATGATCTATTTAAAATGCTGGGGGGAAAAAGTCAGTCAAGAATACTGTAACTGGCAAAAGTATCTTTTAGAAGTGAAAGAGAAATGGAGTTTTCCAGATTATAGGTTTGTAAACTTTTGTGTAAATAGCCAGATGGTAAATTGTTTAGACTTTGTTGGCCAGATGATTTTTTTAAACTACTTAACTCTGTCATTGTAGCACATAAGCAACCACAAACAATAAAAAGGGGGGGTCATGGCTGTGTTTTAATGAAAAATTATTTACCAAACAGACTGTGGGCTGACTTGGGCCTGAAGAATTTAGCTTTCTGACTGAGCCCTAAATTGAGATCTCAAAGACCTGATACTGTGTTCTTAGTCAATTAATGGAATCTGAGAGAATAGCCCTTTTCTGTTTTTCCTTCCTGTGTTGCAGAGAACAAAACCTGAGCCAATGAGGTTCTCAAAATCTTTCCCACCAAGTCTTTTTTTTTTTTTTTGAGTTTGAGTCTCACTCTGTCACCCAGACTGGAGTGCAGTGGCCGCTTCTGACCACCGCAGCCTTGACCTGCTGGGCTCCGCGATCCTTCTGCCTCAGTCTTCCAAGTAGCGGGAATTACAGGCATGCGCTACCACGCTCGGCTGATTTTTTTTTTATTTATTGTAGAGATGAGGTCTTGCTGCCCAGGCGGATTTCGAACCCGCGGGCTCAGGCAATTCACTCACCTCAGCCTCCCAAAGGCGCGGGATTACAGGCTGAGCCACCGAGCCCGGCTCCCACCAAGTCTTTATAGCTGTCAGTTTGAGCTTCACTCAAGCCTCTGGATCAGTGATTCCATTTCAGTGGAGCAGGAAGAGAACGAAGTATAAGATGATTACTATCAGGTTTAGAACCTCAAGACAGATTTGAGAACCAGTGAAAACATCACCACTTTTTGGAAATTTAGTTTAATTGTTCTGTAACCTTGGCAAGTATAATAATTACTCAAGATCTTGCTAAAACTGCAGTCACCCTGCTTTAGATATTGCAATTTATGTCTATAGGAAGTTGAATTATCCTGCCACCCAGGCAATTTGGTTATAAATGATATATATGTCTCATTTTGGGAGCTATCACCTAATCACCAAAACTGATAAATAAATTGAAACTCTTCTAGAAATCATGTCATATGCTCTTGGGCCATGTGAAAATCCTAAATTCCTAAAAGTTATCTTGTCATGAAAAACAGATATACAGGAAAATACAATTTAATGAAGATATATAGACACTTCTAACAATATCCAAGAGAATAATCAAAGTAAGAAAGTAGTTTCCAGACCCCCAATGGCATTCTATCATGGTAATAGCCCAGATCCCACACTTAGCCCATTTAAACATGTCTTGAGGACATTTCCATCTACACAGACTAATGAAAGGCCCCCAAACCTCTGTGAGGGAGTTCACAGACTCCCAATTAAATCCTAGAAAATAAAAGTTGGCGAATTATTTGAAGAGTGTGCACTATACAATGTCTTCCTTTCTCCTCCCTGTCACTGAACCCCGTAGGAGGATCGATTTTCCAGCTCCTGGAAAACCTGACTAGAGTCTGACAAAAAGCTAAACATGGAACCCATGACTCTCAGCAACTGAACAGAATTCCTTAAAAAAGGATTTTTCCGAGGAACAGACTATCAACAGGTGTTAGATGAAAGAATTCCATGCTTGGGTGGAAAGGTGAGTATACAGTATTTCTTAGGTTTTTAACCTTGAAATCTCTTACCCCATCTGCCACCATCCAAGTAAATATCTCGCTGGGCTAGTTATCTAGGCTTGTTGCTTGGAAAATGTTTGTGTAGGGCGTGAAAATCCCAGAAAGGACTGTCCTTGATATTAAAAAGACTCACAGGTGGCAGCCACATCGTGAATGTTTTTCCCACAATAGCCTCCCCTCTAGAAGGGTGAAAGACTTGTTGACCAAATTCAAAATCATGAATATAATCATCAAGCCTCTGATCCTAGAGTGTCTCTTTGGCTAGTTATGATTTCTGTTACTTGGTGCTGAAATTTGAAATTTCAGATATGTCTCCCTCTTTAACACAAGCATGCTATTAAAGTACTCTTTTGGATAGTCTTGGTAAGTTTGCACATTTTAAACCTCTGTCATGGGCTTGTCACTATATGAATTTAAATATAAATGTCACGTTAGAGAGAACCGCAATGTTAATATAGGGACCTAGCAGCAGCCACTTCCTAGAAAAAGACTGAAGTGAAGAAGGTCACATAAATAGAGGAAAATATCTTATCAATAGAGGAGGTGGCGAATAAGGCTGCTATCTAATGTCTAATGTTTTAAACATAAAAACATTTCTAGGGGAAAAAAAACCAGGATAGCACCACATGTTCTCACTCATAAGCAGACCTTGAACAATTATCAGAATACTATAAGAAAGGGGTTGGCAGTAGCAGAAAACTGCCAGGGGAGGGGGGATGGGATTGGCAGTAGTGGGAAACTGCCGGTGGTGGGGGCACACCTCATCTACAAGGGTACCTGTATAATGAGCATTTGTATACCTAACGCTGGATTGTACCCCACCTCTTGAAAATGAAAAAGAAAAAAGAAAACAAAAAAAAATTATCCCTCTTTAAACATCGATTTAGTTCCATTAGAAGTACCTTTAAGAAAGCTAGGAAGAACAAGCATATAAGTCCCTTAGTTTGAATAGGGAAGTACAGAGGAGAGAAAGTGAAACAGATGAAGCACACTCTTATTGGAAAATTTTATGCAGCATTTACAAACAACATGAAAAATAAGGTCTCTTGAGTATTTGATGTTGGCTATAGATTTTAAAGAAACATGTGAAGCAATTCTTTATTTTGGTATGTTCTTGGGTATCATTCTAATGGTAAGTAGAAAAGGTAGGAGCAGGCAAAGAGTATTTTATCACTGGTATTGTTTAAAATGCCAGTGCATGGTGAGAAAAAAGACCAACTCAACCGGGCTCGGTGGCTTAGCCTGTAATCCCGCACCTTTGGGAGGCTGAGGTGAGTGGGTTTCCTGAGCCCACAGGTTTGAGATCTGCCTGGGCAGCGAGACCTCATCTCTACAATAAATCAAAAAATCAGTCGGGCGTGGTTCGCATGCCTGTAATTCCGGCTACTTGGAAGGCTGAGGCAGAAGGATCACAGAAGGAGCCCAGCAGGTCGAGGCTGCGGTGGCCGGGAGCGGCCCCTGCACTCCAGTCTGGGCGACAGAGTGAGACTCCAACTCAAAAAAAAAAAGAAAAAAAAAGACCAACTCTTATTTTGTTTGATTGTTATTTTAAAATCTCTGTGAGCAATGCATTTCATTATTGCCTACACTTGGGACAGATCACTTTCAATACCACTGTCTTCATAACCATTGGTTTACTGTGTATTAGAAATAAAAGTCTGGCCAAACAGAAAACTTGGTGTTGAACATCCCACTGCCAAAATAACTTCTACAAATGGAGATGAGAAAGGATACAAAACTCAAAGTCTCCCAGTAGGACTGCCTGCACTGCATCTTCCTTTCCACCCTTCTAATTTCCAAAGGGCAAAGAATACTAACAGATTCAAAGAAAAACTATCGATCACATAAAACATAATAGGTTATCCATATTATGGAAAATGTTTCTAATTGATTGGTTGTCTGTAACCATGTAACAATATAGAGATATACATATATTTGCATATGAAACATAAATCGTGGAATTAAAACAATTTTTAAAATTTTATATACTTTTTTACTTTGCTAAAATAAGCATTATTATTATTAAAAAGCCCAGAAAGTTGAAATTGTAAAAGTGTAAGGTTACTATCTAAAGGGACATTATAGCAATGTGGACTTGTGCCATCTCTTTATTGATGATTTCCCTTCTCCAAAATTATTTTTAAAATGCTCATATTGGGGCAACCCCTTCGGGTCTCCTCCCATTGTGGGAGTTTTTCTGTCCTCTTAATAAATCTCACTTTCTTAAAAAAAAAAATGCTCTCATTATCATGGACATAGACACACACACACACACACACACACACACACACATGAATATCCTTTTCAATATCAGTTTTTCAACGATCATTTCTTGAAGGTCAAGATGGCAAAAAATTAAAAGGACTCTAGAATCATCATTAAAATAAAAAAAGTAAAAATAAGTAAATAAACAAGAAAGAAAATAAAAACAACTGTAAAGAAAATAAAATAGGCTATATTGAAAATAAAACAAACTGTAACTTATTAAATTGTTGTAACGTGAAAAAAATTATTTGTTCTGACCCTATGCAAGTTTTTTTAATATAAAAACTGTAAGACTTTTTATCTAAAAAAACCTGTAAGTCTTTTATATAACTGGATTTGCATTATACCATTCATATGATGTTTAAAGTGAGAAATGTATTTAAAGTGCTTAGTGGAATGTTTGGCACATTATAAACACTCAATAAATGGTCCCTGTTTTTATTGAGTAATGACTATGTATAATACGCTGTGCTAGGAATGTGGTGGAAATAAATTTAATACTACAAGATGATTTATTTTTTCAATGTGATTTTGTAATCAATGCTTCTAAAACATTAGAGAGAATGTAAAATTCTAATTTTAGTTTGCCTATCAGTATTCATGGTGCAAATCTAATTACCTATTTTCATTTTTATTTATTACAACAGCAAGGCAAAAACATTTCCCCTTATTGGATGGTATAATATGCTGCCTTTTCTGATCATCTAACACTGTAGAAAGTGGTGTTTGTTATCAAGTGGCATATGTGAAAATTTATTTAATATATTTAAATATTTTGGGGCAGTGAAAGAAGATGTTACCCAAACATAAAGATTTGATGATATCATCATTTTCTGAGTCTTGAAATTCCCAACTGCTACAATAAGGCTTAATTGGAACATTAGAGGTGGAATTTCACAAACCTGTTGTCTTGCCAACATTTTATACATCAAGAGTAAAACTATCATTGTCATCTCAAATCTTTGTCTCTGCCAACGTAAGGAATGTTTTTATCAGAAATGGCTACCTTAAATGACCTTTCAGAATCTCATTATATATCTTCTTAATTGAAGCTTTAGCCAGAACAGCTAGGAAAGAAACATTTTAGATAACCTAAGCACTTGAACAGGAGACCAATATGAAATGGAATGGCTGTTGGACTAACACTCTGAGAAATGTGTGAGGTCCCCAGGGTTACCGTTAACCGTAGTTTTACATTAATGGAGTCACTCTATTTTTTATTTTATTATGGAGATAAATAGACATTTTTTCAAAAGAAAATGTACACGCAGTCAACAGATACATGAAAAAATGTTCAGCCTCACTAAGCATTAGATAAATGCGAATCAAAACCACATTGAGATGCCACCTAACTCCAATGAGGCTGGCCATCATTGATAAGTCAAAAATCAACAGCTGCTTCTACGCTTTTCTAGGAGACACTTCTACATTGTTGAAGGGAGTGCAAGCTAGTTCAACTGCTATGGAAAACGGTGTGGCAATTCTGAAAAGAACTAAGCATTGACTTTCCACAGTATCCAACAATCCTCCTCCTGGAAATACATCCAGAAGAGGAGGAACATAAATTGTTCTACATAAAAGACACCTGCACAGGCATGTTTACACCCACACTATTCACAATAGCAAAAACATGGACTCATTCTTACTATCCATCAAAAGTGAACTGGATAATGGAGTTGCTTTAGACTCCTACCCTCAGTTTCTTCATTTCTAAAGTGAGAGGCTGTAACCAAATGGATATACAAGCAAATGATAAAAGTCTATTTTAGCTCTTAGACTCTGAATGATACATAATACATATATGTATGTGATTTGCAACAAATTGTAATTAAGTGATTTACTTTTAAAGTTTACTTTGCCAGTCTTTAAATCTTGTGTTATATCTTAAGGTTGAGAAACAAGACAGCGCTAGCTCTCACATGAACTTGGGTCATCTTTGCAGTTATGAATTTCCTCAATGAAGCCCTTTCAATTTACAGGTATAGCATTTATAGTTGATAAAATTTTTCTCCTTAATATAGCTCATGTATGTAGGAGATAACCATAGTATGCTACATGCATGTTTACATGTTGGCCCCATTCCTTATGGAATCTCTACTACAACTTTACAGATGAAGGAATCGAAGTCTGGAGTGGCAAACAATTTGTTCAAGAGAGAACACACTTTAAACTGAGAGGTTGAATATGATTTTAACATTACTACATAAAATTAACTATTTAAAAGATAACCAAGCCGGGCTCGGTGGCTCAGCCTGTAATCCCGCGCCTTTGGGAGGCTGAGGTGAATGGATTGCCTGAGCCCGCGGGTTTGAGACCCGCCTGGGCAGCGAGACCTCATCTCTACAATAAATCAAAAAAATCAGCCGGGCATGGTAGCACATGCCTGTAGTTCCGGCTACTCGGAAGGCTGAGGCGGAAGGATCGCCGGAGCCCAGCAGGTCGAGGCTGCAGTGGCCGTGAGTGGCCATTGCACTCCAGTCTGGGTGACGGAGTGAGATTCCGACTCAAAAAAAAAAAAAAAAAAAAAAAAGATAACCAAATAACAAACTCTTTGGAGAAGGTTTTGTTCAAGATAAGACACATACAAGGATAACAATACAAAGTAATATGTATTAGAGGATCAACGGGTGATAGTTTTTATAAATATTGTAAACTCACGGCCTTACATAATTATATTCCCTTCCACCTCCCTTCATCCCTCAATTTTAGTTAGCTACAAAATAATATAGTATCTGTGTATATTATCTTTTTAAATAAAAATAATGTATATTATCTTTTAAAATGAAAATAATTAAAATACATGTATGAACAAATTCAGTATCTAAATCTAAAAAGGAATTTATCAATAAAGATGTGAATTAAAGTACATTATTCATTAAAAATAGGCAATATCATAATCAGACAAAATATAACATAAATGAAAATGATCAAGAAAACTTTGCAAAAACATTTTGACTCAGAAATAATTCAAGAGCTCACATTAGTAAACATTGAAATTCATTTTTTTCCTATTGCATTAAAAGACATGTTTAAAGATACTTATATCAAATAAGGTATAAAGTTAAAAAAAGAAAACTTTTATATTTCTAATAAAAGCATTATCTTTTTTTCTCTTTGGAGAAAAGAGAGAATTTAGCTTTATATATCCAAAGCCTTAAAATTTTGCATGCTAGCCGGGCTCGGTGGCTCAACCTGACATTCCGCGCCTTGGGATGTTGAGATGAGTGGATTGCCTGAGCCCGCGGGTTCGAGACCCGCCTGGCAACTTGGTGAGACCTCGTCTCTACAATAAATCAAAAAATCAGCCAGGCATGGTAGCATGTGCCTGTAATTCTGATTACTCGGAAGGCTGAGGCAGAAGGATTGCCGGAGCCCAGTGGGTCAATGCTGCAGTGGCCGGGAGTGGCCTCTGCACTCCAGTCTGGGTGACAGAGTGAGACTCTAACTCAAAAATAAAAATTTTTCATACTGGTTAGTACAACTTGTTTACATTTCAGACATATTACATGGAAATGCTCAGGAATATAAGTCACTTACCATATTGTTTACAATAATGAAAAATGTAAACAATACAAATACTCAACAATCATAAGAGGACATAGGATAATAGTAGATCAACATTTAATAAAGAATTTAAATAAGATAATTTTACCAAAATTATGTAATTTTAAAAATGTCATTGTTACATTAATATTTCACATGTCTGAAAGTATATTCAATAAAATATATATTTCTCTAGTATTTCAATAATGAATATATTCTATTACATACTGTATTACAAATATTGCTTTTTGTTAAAATTCTCTTGTAATCTAATAAAAATATATTAAATAAGTGGCATAAAATTGTGGATTAGGTAAATAATTTTCATTGATGGTTATCAGATAAATCTTTATAGAACTAGTCAGATTTTATCTGGAATTTTAAAGTAAAGATGAGCCTAAATCACTATAAACCAAACAAAATGAATGCCTGTAACTATGACCAGAATAGCAATTCAGTTATTTGGAGGTGGAGGTAGGATATTGTTATTTTATTTATTTATTTATTTGGAAAATATTGTTATTATTTTGAGCAATAAACAGTCCAACTCTTCAGATATTTAAGATTTTATTATATGTCAATAGTGTCTGTTTCCTTGAGTATGAGAAATTTGGAGGAAAAGAAATTAAGATAAATTTTAGGTCTACCATACAGAGTATCTCTATACTATCAAAGTCAGAGCATCTGAAATGTCCCTGGGATTTCTCTGCATCATTCTCCAACTAGCATTTTGAAATGTAACAATATTTCTGTGCCTAAATCAAACTCAATAACTCTACAGAGGTCTGTATTTTTAAAATATATTTAAACTGTTTACTATCTTGAAAACTGAAAAATCGAATTATGCTTTCAGAATGGTGTGAGTAGTACACATTTTAGAGAAAATGAAAGATCTAAATGTATAATCTTGGCTTCTACCTAAGGAAACTAGAGAAATAAAAGCAATTTAAGCTTCCATCAAGCAAAACAAAATAAGTAAAACGAGAACAGAAGTCAATAAAATTGAAAACAGCAAAACAATAGAAAAAAATCAATGAAATCAAAAGCTGAGTCTTTGAGAAGACCTATAAAGTTGATAAACCTCTAGCTAGCCTGAACAGAGAGAGAGAGAAAGAGAAAGATAGTTTTTAAAACCAGATATGAAAAAAAGGACCTTTATACTTATCCTGTGGACAACAAAATGATAACAAAGGAATACTCTAAGCAACTGTATACCTGCAAATTTCAGAATTTAGGTGAAATGAACCAAGATACCAACTACCACAATTAAAACAAAGAGAAATAGATCATCTAAAAGGACCCATATCTATTAATGAAATTGAATTGATAAGTAATAACTTTCCATTTTTCCAAAAAAATAAAGCACCACCAGGCCCAAATAAATTCATTATCAAATTCTGCTAAACATTGAAATAGTAAATTATATCAATTCTCCACATGTATTTCAGAAAATATATGCAGAGGAAAAATTCCTTAGTTCTTTCCATGAGGCCCACATTACCCTAACTCCAAAACAAATTAAGATGCTACAGAAGAGAATAAGAAAACTACAGGCCCGTATTTCTCATGAACATATATATGCAAAGTCCTCAACAAAATATTAGCAAATTGAATTCATCAGTGTGTAGAAAGAAGTATACACTATTACCAAGTGGGATTTATTTCGGCTGTGTAAGGCTAATTCAACAATTGAAAATCAGTCGATGTTATTCACCAACATTATCAAGGTAAAAAAGAAAAATAATATAATAATTATATTAATTGATATATGGCATGAGTGAAAATATCTTTAATTTCTAAACATTTACCTCGGGGTTAAGTTACAAAACTGTTTTCTTGTCTTGAATTTGTATATTCAACTCTCAGAATTATCATAGTTTGCAAGTCAAAAATCATTCTTCAAAACTAACTTGGCTCACTTGTAGTTGAATTCACATTTGAGTAATGCTTGGTCCTACTACTTTTTATTAGACATTTCAAATAAATATTGTAACATATAACAGTAAAATACATAGTACTTGGAAACAAATCTGTGTAAGAGAAAATATTTGATCCATGTTTTCATAATTAATTATTTCTGCTTATTTAGGACTATAATAAACTATACAAATAAAAATACTAATTGCCATTCATATAGATATATTAGTAAAGTAAAACTGAAATGTCTAAATTTGTCTATGTACTCACCTGTGATACTATGTTTTTAGAAGATGGATGGAACCAGGTACCCAATGCCCAGATTCAGAGATTTTCTAGCAACTACTTCAGTGACAAGAGTTGGCTTCAAATACTTGCTATGCATATGACAACAGTTTTAGGAAAGGTGAAATCTATATCAGGATAAGCAAAGGATTCTAAATCATAGTTTGCAATCCCCAGTTCACTTAACAAATTTTATAGCCAAAGGTAATAAATACCTTGAACTCTGAAACATAAAACTGAATTTCAAAGGAAAGAGAAAGAGGAGGAAAGAAAATGGAGGAGAGGGAAAGAAGAATTAGGAACATCAGTTAAAACAGAAAGAAAAGAAGGTAGAGAAGGATAGGGAAGAGGAGGAGTAGAAGGAGGAAGGAAGTGGAGAAAGAGAAGAGAGATGGAGAAAAGAGGATTGAGAGGAATTCTATGTATCCTTGTGTCTGTTGTGTGGTAAAAAAAAAAAAAAAAATTCTGAATCCTGTTAGAAACATTCAAACATGCATAAGCTTCTTTCACCTCTAAAAAAATAAGCCAGCAAACAGGAAAACCCTTAACTCTGCATTTCTCCTTAGTTGGAAACTTCAGGCGAGGTGGGATTGGAATTTGCAGTAGTGGGAAACTGCCAGGGAGAGGAGGGGCACACCTCATCAACAAGGATACCTGCATAATGAACATTTGTGTACCTAACCCTGAATTGTACCCCACATCTTCAAAATAAAAAAAAATTAAAAATGAATTGTTTCATTTCTTTCTGTCCTTTATAACTAATTTTTTGTTGTTGTTAGTGACCTGAAGTTGTTTTTTTAAGAAAGGTTTACAAGGTGAGGGCAGTAATTTAAACAATTAATTAGAATGTATTTTCTACATATATAATGGGCTAATTATCTTTCTTAATTTTCTGCCCTCTTATTTTCAGTTTACTTTGTAATACATGGGGAAAAAAATCCTGAATCCTTTTAGAAACATTCAAACATGCATAAGCTTCTTTCACCTCTAAAAAATAAGCCAGCAAACAGGCAAACAGGAAAACCTTTAACCCTGCATTTCACCTTAGCTGGAAACTTCCAGGGGAGGTGGAGGGTGAGGGGAGTGGAATTGGCAATAGTGGGAAACTGCCAGGGGATGGGGGGTACACCTCATAGACAAGAGAACCTGCATAATGAACATTTGTATACCTAACCCTGAATTGTACCTGACATCTTCAAAATAAAAAAAAAAAATTAATAATGAATTGTTTCATTTCTTTCTGTCCTTTATAACTAATTTTTTGTTGTTGTTATTGACCTGAAGTTGTTTTTTAAAGAAAGGTTTACAAGGTGAGGGGCAATAATTTAAATAATTAATTAGAATGTATTTTCTACATATAATGGGCTAATTTTCTTTCTTAGTAACCATTGACTTGCCAATTTGAATACCAATGAGGATGTGGGATATAGAAATAAAATAAGAAAAATAAATTTTCGATTGAAAAAGAGAAGCTGATTCAGAAATACCGTTACAGAGTGCCTTATTTTTGATGAAATGAAACAATATCAACTATCAACTTTTTTTTTTCTTTTTTAGTTAAGGTCTCACTCTGTCACCCAGGCTAAAGTGATGTGACCTCCTGGGTTCAAGTGATTCTCCTGGATTTTTTTTTTTTTTTTTTTTTGTACAGACGAGGTCTCATTATATTGCCCAGACTGGTCTATAACTCCTGTGCTCCCTTGGAACTAAATTTCCTGGAAAACTTGCCACTTTCTTGTTTTCCATTTATTTCTTCATCTTATTAGAATCTCGTTCCATCAAATTGGCTTTACAGCAAATACTAGCATCATTCTTTTAGTGCTATTCTAATTACCAATTTTGAGGCGATTTTTTGCAATTATACAACATTTTACAGTGTTTGTCGCTGCTGATTAATCCTTAGTGGGGATCCTTAATAAAATTCTGTGTGGGTTTTTCTTCTACCTCTGACAACTCTTTAGATTGCTATTTTGGCTTCTTTGTTCATCTGGGTTCTTAACTATTTCCTCAGCTACCCATTCAGCCTTCTCAATTTTGTTCTACTATATTTCCTTGTGTAATCAAATTATTTTTAGTTTTTATTACTACTAACTCATTTTATATCAATTAACTCATTTATCAAATACATGAATTTATGATTAACTGGCTTCTGAATCACTATTTCCATCACATATCATCTGTGAATCTCCTAATCCATGGGCTTACTCTTTTCTAGTTATCTCCACCTGTTTTGTCCTAACATGTTTCACCTTTCAGAATGAATGCCTCTCTTTGCATCATTTTTTTTTCAGTCTGAGGAGAGGCATTGCCCTCTACCTATTCAACTAAATCAGTAACAGTGAATCTAATCCAGGCACCCCCCCCATCATGCTCCAAATTCAATTTGTCAGAAAGTGCTTCCAACTGTATCTCCTAAATATATCTCTGATCTATTACTCTCTAGTTGCAGAGTCACTAGCAGTTCAGATTCTAATAATGCCATGTATAGTTCCACTCATCAACCTATTCTGCATAGCAGTTGGTTTCATCTTTCTATATTGTATTTTTAATCATGTCAATGCCAACATGAGGTCACTCAGTGGCCTTCCCCACAATGCCTATAAAACAAATATCAATTTCCTTAGTATTGTTGGAATGTGGACATGGGGCTGTTTTGACCTGCTACTTACTTCCTTTCTTTAAAGTCTTCTCAAATGAACTTCTCATCAATTATATGTTTCATGACACAAAGTAATTTGTAATGCATCAACTTGGCCATATTTATGGAAACTTGTGCAATGGTTAATGATAATTTCTCTTCTTGGGATATACTTTTCCTTAACCATGTATATCATTTTGTCAAATTCTTACAAATTCATCAAGGTTCACATTTCATTTCATTTCCTCTGAAAAGCAGTTCTTCCCATTATTTTGTTTTGTCTTTAATCTCCCTTGCAGATACTGATACCATAACACTCATTGTATTTTCCCTCTAGTTAATGTATTCTAAGTGAACACACACTATGTCTTACTTGTATCTCTATTCTCAGCAACTAACTCAGTGCTGGATGCATTACAGTTGTTTAATAAATGTGAAGAGTCCACTGAGGATCCACATGTCATTGTTCATATATTCATTTGATTAAAAAGGCAAAAAAGGATAATTAAAAGATTAAAGATATAAGTAGACAAAATGTAGAAACTCATATTTCAATTATATAACTCTGGTCTATCTGTGATTAACATTTTTGGTGCATATTCCAGCATTAACTTATGCAAAGCCTACACAGACAGGGAAAAAGTAGCTCACAAGGCATACATAAAATTTAATTTATTAATAATAATTAGTATAAATTAAAACAACATTGAAAATTCTTTTTAAAATTAAAAAACACAAATCTGTCAATGAACTTAAAATCTCACTACATATAGGACGGGTAAAATGTAAATATAAAAGTATGTAAAGAATATAAAATCACATTAATTCAACTTTTACTTTTGTATTATCTATTCTCTCTGTCATCTACCTACCTACCTAAATATTTGCATTATGTCACCATACAAATGTATGTATATGCATATGCATATATCAATATAAATATAGATCTGGGTTAAACTTTCAGAAATAATTCCTTTTCTACAGTTAGTCTGGTTTTTCTCAAGAGCTTTTCTTTAGTCCTTAGATCATTTTGCCTTTAGTTAACTCCTCTGTTATGAATTGACCAGAAGAGGAAAGGGCTATATGTGGTGGAAGAAAAAGAGGAACAGGTAATGAGGAAAAGATATATGGTGAGCACATGATTTCTGGCAATTTCACACTGTCTGGTAAGGATACTCGCTCTGTTAAACTATTCTTCTCTTAGTCCAGGCTCTTGTCCAGTCTTTCAGTGTTCAAAGTCTTCTGCTCAACAAAGCGTTTAAAGTAGGTTCCCCTTTTCCATTGATTCGTGGCTTCTTTTTAAAGATTTCACAATCCCAGAGCTTTGTTGTCAATGTATTAAATAAAGACCTAGCTCCTTTGTCTGTGCCTAGGGAGCTGTCAATTATCTTCTAGTCACTTAGCCTTTGCTAATTGCAAAATAAAGAGACCGCTACCTGTATTGCCCTCCCAGAGGGCTTTCATCTCATCTATAGACTACATTCAGGGTTTTATTACTGTCTATTGTACTTTTTAAAGTTGAAAGAGTCTAATTTTTTAGAACTCAGAAACATGGTTAAGGAACAGTTTTTACTACCCTAAACAACAGCCTTCTTCATGTGAGCAGTTTCCACCACAATTAGTCTAGTCTCTTGTGCAGATAGATCAGATTGCCAAACAAGTCATAGCATAGACCTTGCCTCTTATCCAGTCAATCTGCTAATTAAACTTTATTGTGTCTTGAAGAAGTCTGGTATCTTTTTTTTTTTTTTTCTGTCTCATTTTTTATTCTCCGCCCTTTCTGTTTCTAGCAAGTCCCAGATCTGGAGATGCAAAAATGTGAGAAGTAGGGTGTTAATATTTTCCTCCAGAAACGAACGTCTTAAAATTCCTCCAAGAAACACAATTCTAGAATATTTGTGAGAGCAAATTCTAAATATAGAAAATATTTAGACCATTTAGATAGACATCCAGATAGGTAAAAAACAGTTACATGATGAACCAAGCTCTGCATTTTCCATGATGACTTTCTAACAGGGGCACAATGCCATACAGCAAAATGATAAAAATCATACCAGTAATGATGATGTTGATGGTATTGGTAATGATACTTGAGAACTTGTTTCATTCTCAAAATTTATTGTGTACTATTTGCCTCTTGTTTTAGCTTGTCCTCTTCATTGAACCTTACAACCAACACAAGTGTTGGAATTGCTATTCCCACTTAGCAAAAAAAGATAAGAAATAAGAAACTGTGGATTAGGGACAATTAGTAGTAGACTGAAAGTCTCAAATCTATCACACGTGATTTGTGTTTTCTTCGGATACCTCTATTCTGCTGGAACTCTGACGAGTTCCATGTTACTTATTCAGAAAAAATTTCAGAGATCACATGCCCCCATTCATTCACTTAAGGGGGAAAAAATTGAAGCTCACAGAGTCAAGTGATATGTTCATGGTTGCTCAACAGTTGAGTTTTAATGTAGGCCTCAGAATTTAATTCTCAGACACAAACTGAATCTTCCTTCTGTGTCATCGAAAATGCTTCCAAAATATTAGGATTCACAATTTGACAATTGTGCGTAAAGAGTACAGGGTAAAAGGGATAGAATATTTAAAATATTTGAGAGTCCAAAATATACATTCAACAAAGTATATCATGCTGCCTATTTTATTCATAGATGAAAATGATGTATTTCATATTGGTCAATTCTGAAGCAATCTCTTCTTCCTCCAGTACCCACAATGACAAATAAGATTACGACTAGTAAGAAAATAATTTTCACTCTATGGAAAATTTTCAGAATGCTCCTTGTTGGTTTCTTTCCTATTAAAATGATATGCTTATTGGTAAGTAAGTATGCTATTGATTCATGAGAAGTTACATAAATACAATAATGTTTGTGGCATTTCACATGGCTGTTATAAATATTATAGAATAACTATCACTCTCAGCTTAATAACCCATGAAAAATAATTGATTTGAATTATGAAACTTGTAATTTCTCACAAAAGGAAAATATCCTCAAGCGATTTCACACCATCTTCACATATGTTCTGACAAAAGTTATATAAAACCAAACCTCACAGCCTAGAGCTGTAGCAATGTAATTAGATTTCTATTTTACAACTGAGTGTGTGGATTTCATTGGAAGGTGTTTAGTGATGTATTTTGCTTATTATGCCAAAATGTCAAGGTGAGAGGTTGGAAAAGTTGAAGTACAATTAATTACAGTTTTAGGGAATGACTTTGAGGCAAGAGCGGTGTGGAGTTACCTGAGATGTAAATGAGGCACACTTAAGCCATGAGATCAAGGATCTATTTGCCCCTTAGAACCTACTCTTCTATTCAAAGTACCTCTAGAACTGATAAGACAGAAAACATGATGACATACAAAGCAGCATGTGAGATAGGCAGGTAACCTGATGGTGCAAAGATTCAGCAATTCCTGTGACAGAGACTTGAGCAACACTAGCTGTGATGGCAGTGATGCCAGAGGATGTCACAGTTGCATGTGTTGAACAAAGCCTTCCCAGACAGATGAAACAGACTTTTCATAGAAGACATTCTCAATGTCTGTCCTGAGGATCATATGTAGCCACATCAGTCTGTGTGTTTGTAAAAAAATGTACATATCTTCACTCAGTCTGTTTTGAGCTGGAGTTCTAGAACATGTACCTTGACAAGCTTCCTAGACAATCCCAATGTGAGCTGAAGTTTTAACATCATTAATCTCTGATGTTTGGTGACAGGTGAATTGTGGGAGGCAGGTACATGATTAACAGGTGCTAAATTCCATAAGAGACATCATTTGAGTGTTATTGGGAAGACCAATCACTGCATCAAGGAAGCTGGGAGAGATCCAGACAGGTAATTGGCATCAGGGGTATCTATCAGACAGAATAGTGGCAGGGCTCCAGCTCAGGTTTGGGCAGAGCTCCAACCAAAATAAGTAGATATCAGTGTGTATCAATGTGGTGGAGGAATATTGGAACAAGCATGGATGGTAAAAGGGGAATAAGGAGAAAGCTTGGAATTGAGAACACAGGGTCAGGGTTTAACTGTATTAACTATATTCAAATGTATTTACCAATATATGAAAAAATTTACTGGTGGATTTTTTAAAAAGTTTCATTGATGCATAATACATGGAAAGAACAGAAAACAAATTCCCTTCACCTTATTCCATTCCCGTAGAAATATATGGACAAAACAGAGAACAAAACATCAATAAGATTTAAATTGTAATGGAAACTTTTAAATGGTTACTTATTTTTCTATAAAATGAGGATTATAATATGGTGATAGGGTTATGTTTCATCCCACAGAGCATGTTATTTTGCTGACTTGCAGGAGAACAGAAACTGTTATTGTGGGATTACAATCATTCTTCTTATGGCCTCCAATTAAAGTGCAACACTAGAACCTGGTTGTTATTCTAGCATTTTCCTAGAAGCCAGCCATTATTATAAAAACTCAGCCATTTTCAAATAATATATTCACAAAAAAGTCTATCTTAATTAACCTGCAAGTTAGTAATATAGCACCTTAGTAAAAAAAAAAAAAAAAAAAAAAGGAACCCACTTTTCTGAGAAATTCTGGTCATACCTGTTTATACAATTAGTTGAGAGAGGGCTGAGTATGATGAAGAGATGAGAGGAAGTAACTGGGCATGTCAATTCACTGAGTGTGAATCCTCTAGCAGAGAACAAAATCTCTTCCTCCTCCCAATATAAACAAACTACTAATTAACAGTGCCTTGAAGTCACTTGTAACTCTCAGCCTTGCATATATTGTGGGTATTTCATTCACTGAACACTTTTAAAAAAAATCTCTGTGTGTCTTGTGGTAGTATAGGGACATCCATAAACAAGACTGTCGGTATCCCTAAACTCATGGCATTTGGAATCTCGTACGGAGGTATATGTCTGATTTATTATGTCACCCCTCATGAAAAATATTTGCCAAATGAAATCATGCCATATATATAATAAAAGATTTGTTAGTGTGAATTCTGTGTTTTATTTTCCTGCATTATCTTTTAAAGGTAGGCTGTGATCTTGGGTAAAGATTTTTCTACCAATGCTTCAAGAGATTATACAGTTTTTAATCAGAGCAAAATGGGAATGCTTTCTGTGACACTAAAACAATGAAATCATGTTTTACCTTTTTTGAGGTGGATGAAAAACGTAAATCTGGTGTAATATCAATTAATTTTATTGCGTAAAATCTGGTATGTTTGATGGTAGTTAAGAGATTCTGAGAGCTGACAAAGACTTGGAAGATCACTGACATTAGAATGATTAGAATGTGACTTCCATGATCTCTACATGTCTTGAAAGTAGTAATTACACATTATACTATGTCACACTCCAGACAATTTGTTTTTTATTATGTTGATAGAGTGGGGGAGTACTAGTTGTCTCAGCTTCCAATTAAATTAAATTGTTGAGGGTTTTTTTTTAATATTCTCAAGTGAGTGAAGTATTTTCTCAGAACTGTCAGCTATCTATTAAGTAATATGGAAAATATGTATTATATTCAGCATGTATACTCTTCCGAGGGTAGCCAGGCTATTTACTTTCTCCATTGTTTAAAGTTTTCGATGGAAAGAACTCTTCCTCAGTATTTGGAACACTCTGTCCAGGAAAATACTGACTCTCCTGTGCAACAAGAGATATTGTAGACCCTATCATTTCTGATAAGCTCTAATATATACTTTTGACGGCAATGCTCATTTCTATTCTATCACGGCTAATAGAACTGAATAACCCATTTCATGCAATTTTCTGTCTTTCCACTCGATGGATAAGTAAGCTTAATGTATAAAGAATGACAAAATGGAATATAGAAGTTTGGACAGAACAGAATAGCCAAGGTAGTACATCCAATTACTAGCATCTGTCAATCTTTCTCCATCATTTGTCATTCATTCTCTTACTAATTCGTACCGTTGAAATTATGTGTCAAAGGATGAATGTAATAGAAAGTTGCTTTTCAGTTTTTCTTAAATAAAGGATCAATGAAAAACACATTCAGGAAAAACATGCAACTAGGATTGCTTGTCATTTTCACATTTTCAAGAGGGAGGCAAATGTACTCTCCATCTCTTTTTCACAAGCAACAGTTCTGCTAGATAAATAGTGTTAGGGAGAATA
This sequence comes from Cephalopachus bancanus, assembly GCA_027257055.1. NCBI lineage: Eukaryota > Metazoa > Chordata > Mammalia > Primates > Tarsiidae > Cephalopachus > Cephalopachus bancanus. Next base: position 9,026,729 of record JAPVLO010000210.1, on the reverse strand, counting down.
ATTTCCAGTTGCTTAGAGAAAGGTTTCACCATCTATCCTGATAAGTGAACATTTTCTAATGCTGAATGATATAATTATTAATAAATTTTCTCATGTATGTGTGTGTATATAACATATATATGGATTCTTTTGACATACCAGAGCATTAACAATGATTTAATAGATTTTAAAATATATTTTAGGTTTATTACTCCTGAAATTAAAAAAAAATTGAGCTAATGAAATTTACCTCATGAACACTAAAAAGTTTGAAAGCATTTAATGATTTATTATTATTACAACATATGATATATTTTATAATATTAATGAAACTCTTACTATGTGTATAAACTTTTATTTATAAAAATAATAAAACAGCATGGTATTACCACTGTGATATTATATATATATATGTATATATATGTATATACACACACGTATATATATCACAATATGTGCACATTATTTAATGGAAATGAAGAGAAAGCCAAGAGAATTATCCACAGTATATTTAGCCACTTTAGTCTAAAATAAAAGTGGAATTTCAAATCAGTACAAAGGATATATTTTTTCAGTAACTTGTACTCAAGTTCAGGAGAAAAATTGGTTAAATTTGGGAGAATAAAGTCAAGTGAATATTCTGACATACTAGTAATATATATTCGATTTTCCAAAAATATTCCTAGAGTATAGTCAATGTATTTTAAAAGTTTTTAAAATTTTGCATATTTTTCATCTTTTCAAATCATTGTACCCTTTTTTTAAATCTAAAGAAATAATGAAGACTATGCAGAAATGCTTATGCACAATGGTAATCACTTAGCATCTGTTTTAAAAAATATATCTATATAGTTCTCTTTTTTCTTTTATATTTCTATTTTCTACATTATCTGGTACTAAAAACTGATAAACTAAGTGACACTTTGAACAAAGTGGCTAGCTATTTATAAATATCACATGAGCTGTGGACTGTAGTATGCCAATCAATGTTTAACAAAAACAAACAGAAAGCCCTCATAGAAGCACTAGTTGATTGTCACTGGGCCCATTTATGAAAAGCAGCGCATCAGGAGCTATGGGAACTCATCATTTGTTTTTGCTAACTGGGTTTCTCTTCCTCATAGTGATTTACTAAACAGTATCCTTCTTTGTCATGTCTGTGGGTGAGAAGCAAGCCATTTTTCTTCTTACTGCTAGTTTAGACAAGAAGAATTCAGCCTTACTTGCTTACTATGGATTTGGAGACAAAACCTAATAGGAATAAACAAAGTTTACTCTTCTGGTCTACTTTTATGTGACTCTTTTTTTCCAGGGAAAATCTGGGAGTAGAGGTTGACTGTTTACAGAAAGGGTAGACAATGGTAGAGAAGACACAATATCCTGCCAGACTGTTACTACCCTTAATAGTTCTTATGATTCTGGGCATTTTATTTAACATCACTAGGACTCAGTTGTCATGTTAAAAATGAAAGAAGATATTCATACCTCTACTAACAATCAAAAGATGGTTATGAGGCAAAGGTGAAGAGTTAATTGTGAAAGCACTCTGCTACATAGAAAACTTTAAACAGACGTGAGGAAGATTTATCACTGGACCATTATGGCAGAGAACCTTATAAAAGGTCCTAACATATCTTTGTAATGCTACAGCTGGCTACATTTACAAGAAATAGTAAGTCAAATCAGTATCTTTCCTTCTTTTATTTGTTTGTTTATTTTGTACCTAATCAAATAGTTACTAAGTAATGTAGAAACAATTAAATAAGTAAACCATAAGAACATTTTGAGAAGCGTAACTTTGTTTCTCTTATTTTTAGTAAAATTCTTGGTCAGTCTTGCTATGGATGCAAATGGTCTTTTCATGCTTCTAAGTCGTCAGGGGAATAACGTTTCTCCAGGTTGAATTATACCTCTTTTTATGACAAATATGGTTCTTCTATTAAAAACTGGTTGGTGTGCATTTTATACTGAAGAGTCTCAAACCTTTATACAAACTGCAATCTATTTACAGTCATACTCTATAATCTCATGACTTTAAATGCGTGAACAATGCTGTCCCCGAACTTTTCCCTTTGCTTGCTCATCACGTCTGCAACCATTCAAAGAGCCTTCAATTATAGCACAATATGTGTGTATCAAAATACATTTAAAATAATAGTATCAAGAGAAAAATAAAATAAAAATACATTCTATTTAGACCCAGCATCCCTGGAAAGCAAAACTAACTGAGCTTTGTATCAAGAAACCCATGTTTAAAAATGAATCCTTCATCTAATGGAAACATTTACTTGGGGAAAAACATAATTGACCAAAAGCATATGAGTCATTAGTTTGGCTAAAATAATCGCTCATTATGAGACAAATAGTTACACTGTTTATCAGTAGTCATATCCTCTCTTGGTTCCTGTATATCTCACTAGTCCTTCTTTTTAGACCTCCTTACATTCTCTTCCTTCTCCGCGAATCCTCTAAACACTGGTGTGGCCTAGACGCAGACAACTTTATTTCTCCACTCACCCACAACATTTACCTCATGCCATCCATTTCTATGATATTAAAAGTAGAACTCTGGGTATTTGAGGCTGGGGTGTATAAGGGGTAGGGGAGGATGAAAAGAGCTTTGTTAACAGATAGAGTTATAGCTAGATGGGAAGAATAATTTACAGTGTTCTGCAGCACCGCAGGGTGAATATGGTGAACAACAATTGGTGTATGTTTTCAAAAGCCTTATCCCACAAATATGTACAATTATTATGTGTCAACTAAAATTAAAAGGAAAAAAAGGCATCAGCATGCTGACTGTGTTGTGTATGTTTGCATGTGTCAATGTATGTACATATGTGCAGGATTTTTCCCCAGTTTTGGTGGAGATCTTCCCTTTGACCTGACAACTTGGCCCCTTTCCTAGACTTTTTCGCAATTCTACCTGAATATTAATAAGTTTAAATGGAACTCTTGGTTCTACCTGCCCTGGCAATCTTAATGACACCAGCAACTTTTTTTTTTTTTTTTTTTGAGTTGGAGTCTCACTCTGTCACCCAGACTGGAGTGCAGTGGCCGCTCCCGGCCACCACAGCCTCGCCCTACTGGGATCCGGCGATCCTTCCACCTCAGCTTTCCAAGTAGCCGGAATTACAGGTATGTGCTACCACACCCGGCTGATTTTTTGATTTATCATAGAGATGAGGTCTCACTGCCCAGGCGGGTCTCGAACCCGCGGGCTCAGGCAATCCACTCACCTCAGCCTCCCAAAGGCACGGGATTAAAGGCTGAGCCACCGAAACTGGCTATTTTTTTTTAATGAAACACTTAGATATTATATTGATTTTCTGTACCCCTCTTAATTTTTAAAATATTTGAAACATTTTGCTAAAATCTTTCCTTGGGAATAATTTGTGATTCTTAATTTTTGATCAACTTAAGTACGTACAAACACCCATAAACCTACCCACCTGATGAAAATCACAACTCTTGCATAGAGTATACACAGCATGAAAATGTTTATTGCAATCTAACTCTGAAAGACTGCAAGTGTAGATTTGTTCTCAATATGAAACTAAAATTTCTGAAGGCAGGTAGACCATTAACCCACCACAGTCATTCACACTTGAACCAACAGTCTGTTGATTTTCAAGATATCTGAGGCCACCTCTCAATGCCCAAGGCATAAATGCAATAACCATCTCAAGGTGTTATTAGATTCTTAGGTCCTCACAGACATAGCTCACTGTGAAAGTTTATTTCTTTCAAAATATTGATACTGCTTATCAATAAGGAAAATGTGACATTTCATTATCCTTGGTATAATGATTGTCAGTTGATGATTCTTTATTATATTTCAGTCATGAAGGAACAGTCTAAAGCACAGGAAATGAGGATGTTTTTATTTTGTTGTTTCTGTTGTTCAAAAACCTATTAGAGAAAACAAATAAGGATTAGGGCATACATTTTTTTTTTCCTTCCAAATGTAGCGAAAACAGTGGGATGTTCTTTTATGCTTAATATGTCTAGGAAAGAATTGAAAGGCTTGCTGAGCCAGAAACATAAATGGCTTTGATAGCACTGGAGTTGAAAACCTTTATTTACATTCTCTCAGTATTAATGTGAACTTCCATATGGTCAAACCCATGGCTTACGAGTCTATGGAGAAGTTTAATATGTTATCTGGCTCTTCTCACACAAATTATATTCTGATGGCAACCATTAGCCCTCTCATAGTTTTCTTTCTTTTTTGAGCCTTCCCAAACCCTTCTTCCCCTCAGCCTACAAACAGATTGCCTCCTCCACCAAGATAGTCCAGCATGATTGACTCAGAAGGCAAGAAGTTTCTTTCCATTCGACTACAGACAAGTAATGCTTTGCCGAGGCACTTTTCTCCGAAGCAGTTGACTGTTTGAATTTTGACATGACAAAACGGAATCAAGGAACAAGTTTGGCTTATGTTGGGGGATTTTATTGCTTAGCTATGTTGGTGATGAGGAATGGTAATGGCTGTAGTCATTTTTTCCTTATAGAACACACAAATATATTCTTACAATGTTCTCCTTTCACATTTATTTTCTGCAATCCAAATGCTCACTCACTATATAGCCTCTAGCTTAAGGCTATTGCATTCTAAGAGATGGATGAAATAAGCAGATGTAGAAAGAAAAGACAACTCACGAGACCACCGTGCACTTAATCATTTGTTTATTCATTCTGTCGTTTCATCAGTCAACACACATTTACAAAATTTCTACCTACAAGGTGTACTACTTTCAACAGAAATTAAGAGTCAAACTTGCCTGGGTGTACGTGAAGAGCTGGTGAACAGATTCCCACGTAGCTGGTTTGTGTGAAAAGTTATTTTGGCAAAAAGTGGAAGGGGACATTTTTGGATGATGACAGCTAGAGATTGAGATGAGGAGAGGGGAAGTGCCAGAGAGTGCAGAATCCTCCCTTATCCTGTAGCATGAGTTGGATCTGAGGTTTTAGGTGATTGAAAAGAAGAGAAACTGCAGAAACCATTTTCATGCAGCCCGTCACATGACACCGAGAATCAACTTGAAAATCCTTGAAATATTTACCTCTCCAGGTGACTAAAAAAATGACACAGAGTAGAGAAGAAGAGAAGAGGGGTTTTGTCCTCTTTTCAGTAATCAGAAAAGCGTAAGAGAGACCAGGATGCTGAGTGGTTAATGAAGACGCTGGGCTCATATTCAGTGCTCAGCAGTTGCTTAGCTGAGTAATATAAAAACGACAGGATTATCAGACATACATATTACCACATATCAGGCATCCCTTGGGGACTCCCAGAAGTGTTCGGAAAGTAATTTCAGGTCATTGAAATTCTGCTTGAGTAGGTGCAGGCAAGAACAAGTAGAGTTTCCATTAGTACTGTTCATTTGACCTCACTTCTCCCTGCAGATTGTTGAAGTCTGGCAAAAACAGGTCTCATTTTCAAGGAGGCAATTCAGATTTTAGGTACTGAGCATAAAAAAGGAGGTACCTGCATTACACAGGGCCAAGGTGCTCACATTCTAGATACATAAAGTACAACCTAGTGTAAAATGCTGTGATAATTCAGAGCAGAAGTATGTGGGAACACAGAGAATGAATATCTAGTCTGGAATGAGGAAACTGAGTTCTGAAATATACAGAGGAAAAAACACAGGAAGCATACAAGGCACTACAGCAAGAGGAACAGTATATAATGGTCTATTCATGGACTTGTAAGAACTTGGTAGTGTTTGAAACAGTTTTCAATTTGGATATAAGCAATAGATAATAGGTAGATAGAGATGGATAGATAGATTAGATAGATAGATAGACAGATAGATAATAAAGCTCTTGTAGATGTGACTGAAAATATTTCAGTTCACACAAATATAGCAATACATAAAAACAGTGGATTACTAAATTAATCTTCTAGATCCCTATCTGATTGTCATGCCATGATTTAACTTAATTCGATCACTTTTCCCCCTTCTCATTTACCTCTTCTGCTGGGAAAAACCTCTCTGACTCAAATCATCTCACTGAATCCAGAGCCCCTGGCCATGGGTGATTAGTCTGTGGCAAAGAGAGAAGGTGACTCCTCACCCATGTTCAGTCAGCCATGCCCTTCTGTAAATTTTTTTGTAATGGGCAATGGGATTAGGCTCTCTCTATATAACTAAAATTATGTAATATGGATGCTTAAATATTATAAGTAATCACGCTCTGCTGTGCAGCTTGAAGATTATAGGGAGCTAGTCTTTAGTAAGACAACAGAACTGCATGGTTACCATAGTAAAGCAGCAATAAGAAATGAAGAAAATAACCTGATGACAGTTAAATCCTGGCGAAGCTTTTGCTGAGTTCCAGATATCACTATCTTTGGTTTCCATTAGCCTCCCTGCAGCCCTTTGACAAGTTATACTTTTGTTCAAGTTAACGAGATTTTCTGTCTTATACTTACAAAAGAAAAAAAAAATGTTCCTGAACAATAAATCTAAGTTGGTTAAAATTTATCAAATATATGAATTTTTTAAATAAAATAAAGGTGGCAGAGAAAACAGATGGAATAGTTTTACTACCTTATGTTTTGCACTTGTGGAAAGACTCAAGAAAAGAGAGGATAGATCACTATGGAAAGAAGCCACTCTCAGCAGACAAGTTCTTGGCATCAGCACGATTGAGACAGAGAAACTCTAGCCTGGTATGTTGGCAAGCTAATGAAGAGCTGGAAGAACTTTTTAAGTCAGCAACAGAGTGGAGAGTGGTAGGGACTTTAAGTTACAGAGTAACGTCTCCTGAAGTGAGCACAGTCTGCATTTGATGACCATGAGAAAATGTTTGCAATTGAGAGCTCAAGGAACGCCAGAAGTAGTGATTGGACATGAAGTATCACTTAGGAATTAAGAGAAGTGGAAGTATTTTAGGCCTATATTTCTATGTTACATCATACTTATAAATTATTAAAGTGCTCATGGAAATTGAAAGATTAAATCTCCTATGGTTATCCACTGAGACTTAAGTGCTTTTATCTACCTAGTTAACACAGTGCTCTTTAACACTGGTCTTTAATTTCTTTGGGGCAAAATTGTAATAAAATGATGAATGCAGCTGTCAGAAGCAGTTTAGCTCAATCACAAAAGCTTGCCACCATAGTATATGCTATACAAATATTTATATTTATTCAGAAAATATGGTCATTGCTTATCTTGTTGTTAGATTTTTAAAACGGATAGTGGTCATTCACTCACTATCCAGCATTTATTGACCTTGTTTTAGACAACATATCCTGGTTATATGTGGGAAATATGAAGATATTACTATAAAATTTATAGCCTCTGTCCTAAAAGAGCAATTCAGAACGTAATCAACATAGAAAGAAAAATATTTCTTGATTATACCTAACTAAGAAATCCTAGTTGGGAGCAATCATTAGGCGCTATCAACAGATATCTCCATTCACCTAAGAGCATCCACTCTAACTGTAAACATCTACAATGACTTTGTTAATCAAGCACTATTTAATTTATTTTATTTTTAGAGACAGGGTCTCACTCTGTTGCCATCTGGGGTGCAGTGTCACAATCATAGCTCACTGTAGCCTGGAACTCCTGCTCACATCTCAGCCTCCCAAATAGATTAGAACTACAGGCACATGCCTAGCTAATTATTTTATTTACTTATTTATTTTTAAGAAATGGAGTCTTGCTATATTGGCCAGGTTGGTCTCAAACTCCTGACCTTAAGTGATCCTCCTGCCTCAGCCTCTCAAAGCTCTAAGATTACAGGTGTGAGCCAACACACACGGCCAAAGACTATTTTATTTTAGTTTTAGTTTTAGTTTTTGAGTCTGTGTCTCACTCTGTTCTCTAGGCTGGAGTGCAGTGGCATGATCACATCAATCAGGGGGCATGGCAGGCTTGACCTTTTGGGCTCAGGCAATCCTTTGTCCTCAGCGAATTTTTTGATTTTCTGTAGGGGCGATGTCTCTATGGTGCCCAGACTGTTCTTGAACTCCTGGGCTCAAGCAGTCCTCCCTCCTTAGCCTCCCAAAGTGCTGAGATTGCAGGCATGAGCCACCAAACCCAAAGACTATTTTAGTTATAAGTTTAAAATTAGCCCTAATTGGAAATATAATCTAACCATAATTTTTAAAAAAATCTACTAAGAAAGGATGTAGACCTCTATATAGATTGATGAAACATCTGAGTTTTGTCATAAACTTTTGAGAGTGTATTTAAAACTTAGATAGCTTGAGGGGTCTTAAGGTTTTTTGACTTGATTAGTCTTTGTGGAATTGAAAACTGAGCTGCCTTGGAGAAAACTTACTGGCCCTTCATTGAAAGGGGTTTATAAGAACTTAAAAGCGTATTTGCTAACAAAAGGATTGTCTTGGATGAGTTAATATTTCCTTATAAAAGGTTATGAATCCTAGGTCATACTTCACTATTTGTCCACAGATGTTATTATGATCTACCGTTTGTCATATTTCCACTGCTTCTCTAGTCATTTCACCTTGAAGAGAAAGTTTGCTACCAACTTCTATTTATTCACTCAGAGTCTTTTGGTATTTGAATACAGAAAAAGGAAGAAACCCTGTGTGGAAAAATCATCAGGTAACGTGAATTCCTAGAATGGTTCTAAGCCACAACTTAGCAATTACAGTGTATTATCCTAGACAAACCCAGTAATAGAAAATAATTTTTAACCATGTAAAAATTGTGCTTTCCAGTAATCAGGCTCTTTCTTTGGGCATACATTAGACAGAAAGGAAAGAAATACTTAAAGTACCCTAATTTTAAGAATAATAATTTAAAAGTAAATTTGCATACTCGTTTATAATTTTTCAAGCATTGTGGTTCCCTGTGAGTGAGGTAGGGTGGACACAGGGTGAAGAAGCTTGTGACCAAAGTAGGGGAACCAGGCTGGGTGGTAGAATATGGCCTATTCCAAATGCTGCAGTTATGTGAGGACCAATAGCAAATCCAAAAAGATGGGAGCGGCCTGGATCAAATCCAAAGTTGCACAAAGAGAGAATGAAACTCAAAAAGATGAAAGAGAGTCAAGTGTAAATCAAATACCAGGATAAATAATGAAAACCTGTGTTTAAATAGACTTGCAAAAATAGAACACGCTTGCAAATTAAGTTTAAGTACACTCACAAAAATAGGACACACTGGCAAAAAATAGCATACACTAGTAAATAAGTGAAATGAAAGGCAGAAAATTACAATTTTCAACATTAAAAAGATCTTATTCCTGGCTAGGTGTGATGGTTCATGCCTGTAATTCCAGCACTTTGGGAGGCAGAGCGAGAGGATCGCCTGAACCAAGAGGTTTGAGAGCAGTCTGGGGAACATGGCAAGACCCTGTCTCTACAATAAATCCAAAAATTAGCTGGGCGTGGTGCCACATGCCCGTGGTTCCAGGTACTAGGAAGACTGAGGTGGAAGGATCGCTTGAGCTCAGTAGGTTGAGGCTGCAGTGACCGTGAGTGTGCCACTGCACTCCAGTCTGGGTAACAGAAGGAGACTCCAACTCAGAAAAAAAAAAAAAAAATCTCATTCCTAGTAGCTATGGCTCTTGCATCAGCGGGAAAGCATTTTTTTAAACAATTATTTTTATGCCTAAATTTCAGATAAGTAAGTTGAGGATCTGACAGTTACATGATTAATTCAAGGTCGCATATCAAATTAGACACATATTTAAGTCTTGTGACTATAAATAGTGTGTCTTTAACCCTCAAACAGGTTGAACATAATCTTTCCCTTAATCCCAGCATAATGTTAAAATAATAAAGAGCACCCATTTCTTCCAGCATAGAGAAAGTTACTACACAATTTAGCAATGTTTTAATAAACCTAAATATGCAAGATAATAATATAGTTAAAATGAGGCAGAGGGGCCCTAATTGGCCTTAAATTTTCAACTCTTTTTAGGCTCTAAGTCACACAGTAGTGTGAACAGTAGTGTTTCTTAATTTGACCCTTTTCTTCACAATCATACACAAAATACATCAAACACCAAGGAAAATGATCTTGGATTGCTTTCAGTCATCTTTTCATAATCCAGTTCACATACAGCAAATCATGTCCAAAAGATGAAGAAAGATAAAGCCATCAAATATTGCAAAGGTTATTTGCCTTCACAATGACCAAGTTTATAGACAAACATCCAATTAAATTAGTGATATTGGGTCACAAGGAATCTGTGCTCTCAGATGACACACACCTATTTCTTTGTATACTTTTTAAGATTGGAACTATCAAAAATTGAACACTCATTTGCAAACAAGCAGAGCAATTCCCAGTATGACTACCTGAGCACTTTTTGTTTGTGATTATTATCGGAATTAAGATTTACTACATAGCTACCTAAGCAATTATGAATTATTCACAGATTGAATGAAACTTGCATGTTGAAGTGTTAATAATAGAAGTTTCATTTTAGAAAAGTAGATACACACAACATACAGGGGTCATCTGACTGAGAATTAACATACTGTGAGTCATATAAGGCATCTTCACAGCTCTAAGATGTAGTGTTGACTTAATAACAACTTTTTTGTGTGTGTCAAACATATTTAATATTAGTACACATTCTTTGGAATTTGTTCCCAATTTCAGATATGTTTCAATATTTTAAAAATACATAGAACATGGACCTTGTACAGTGGCTTGCACCTGTAATCCCAGCACTTTGGGAGGCTGAGTTGGGAGGATCACTTGAGTCCAAGAGTTTGAGATCAGCCTAGGTAACAGAGTGAGATCTCATTTCTACAAAAAATCAGCTGGGCATGATGGTACAAGCCTGTAGTCCTAGCTACTTGGGAGACTGAGGCTGAAGGATTACCTAAGCCCAAGAGTTTGAGGCTGCAGTAAGCCACGATCATGCCACTATACTCTCGCATTCCAGCCTGGGTGACGGAATGAGATTTCAATCCTAAAATTTACATATATATTTATATGTACATATTTGCATATAAATATGTTTATATAAATCTATATGCTTATATATTTTTATTGAACAAGAAAATATTCTATATATATGAAGAAAATATTCTATATATGTAGAAAAATTTTCTTGTTGTACTAAGGAACAATGGAGTATCTGGTCACTATTTCAAGCATATCTCAAAGTGAGTAAAGAACAGAGACTAGCAGAAGATGCCATTGCTTGGTTTAGTTGTTCTTTATCCACAGTCCCCTGTTTCTGAGCTTACTGATATGGATGGGAGTTCACGTGACATCTTTTTACCTGTGAGAGTTAAGGTGAAGCCGGTTGGATGGCACACACTCAGACAGGAGTCTCTGCATCTTCCCCTCCTTCCTGTCCTGTGATGCTGGAGGTGGAGAAGATATCTGGCAACCTGAGGCTAAGGATGGCAGAGCAGAAAACCATCAGAAGTCTTAAGACACTGGGGACATGGTGGAGTCATGGAAACAGCATCACACGGCTACCTTCAAGATTCTTTATACAGAAGGATAAACTCCTACTTTTTCATGTTAATTGTGTTTGGGGCCCTGCCCACAGTATTCCTGACAATGCTGCTCTCTCTCAAGTTAACATGATTACAAAACAGAAATGGACATATTTAGATTTGCATAAGTAGTTAGTAAAGGAGAGGTCTAACAAAGTAAGAATTCGTAATTAAATTTCAAAGCAATATAAAGATTTTTTCTGGAATTTGGAGGAAGATGATAAAGATTTCACCGCTACCATATTCTGTACCTTCTAAGTAAAGTTTTTCTGAAGTGTGACTTTTCTTTGTGTGATTGAGTCTTTTAAAATAGTATAAATCCAAGCAGTATTCTTATACAATCCCTCCAAAAAAATTCTTTATCTTTTATCAAAATGTTGGTACTCTTCAGAAAACCCTTTAAAATCTTGTTTGAAATTATTTTGTCTAAAACAAATGCATTCCCAATTAGAAAATTTGGTGGAAGAGTTTGTATTAGTACCATGTAAAATTGTATATATTTAAACAAGCCTCCAGCTGTTAATTAATGGGGAGGGGGGTAATGTTTCCTTAAAAGTAATTTAAGAGATTGCCTTTTCTGAAGAAAGAAGAATTCACAGATTTTGCTTTCAGTTTAGAGACCCAGTGGGATAGCATTTCCTTCCTTTTTTCTCCCAGAATCATAGAAAAGGAACAGAGAAACAAGAAGGAATAGGATGCCCCTTCCAGAGACCTTGAGTGACAGGAAAGGCAAACAAGGGTCATCACTTTAATTAGCTTTAATAACCCAAAGCAGGGTGAAAGATTTCCTCCTGGGACAAAAGTTGTCAGCTGCTGAAAGAATGTTAGTGAAAATTCTGTTATGTCAAAAGCCTTGCTGTGATTTAAAGTTTTTATGAAGGAATCCAGGAAGTTGGTGGCTTCTGACTAACATGTGAGAGGCAATCTAAAAGGAGATGAAATGTAATGCACCCTCCCTCTTTATTTATTTATTTTTTTAGCCAAACGCTGTCATCTTTTAATAGCATCGTCTTAATATATTATGATAGCTCTATTAACGTATTACACACTCATTTTAATGATAAAAGAGAATATTGAAAAAGAATATGAATAATTAATGAATGCACAGGAAATAATGGATCTGCTCCACTTCATTCATACACTTAGAAGTTTCAAAGAGCTGAAACAAATAATTCCCCTCTGAAACACTGAATTCTCAATTCATAATTTTACACTTGGCTGATTTTACTAAAGGGTAGAGATTCTTGACCTTCCATTCACATTGTAACTTTGAATTTTATCATCTGCTTTACCATCGAGAGGTATAACTGATTAGTTATATTTTATATAGCGTCCGCTGTAGAAATTGGGCTCTGGTCCTTTGCATTTTAGTGGTAGTACTTTTCTTTTTTAAAAAAATTCTATTCGTAGGCCATAAAGCTAAGCATGCTTATCCTCTCTTCTGTTATTGATTAATAAAAATATTTGGTTGCAGGAGATTTAGCATTATAGGATATTATATCTCCTAGTCTTTAACCAAATATGTCAGATAGATTTCTTTTGAATATGTAATGGACAAGAAACTGCAAAATCTAGATCAGAGGACCTCTGTGCATATGGCAGATTCTTCCATTTTTAGGTTACTTCTGTTATTGCTTTGGGAAGTCTCTCTCTTCCACAAAGAAATCAATATTTGGTTTTTTGTTTGTTTGTTTGTTTTTACATCACAGAAGTATATAATCTGGTGTGGTCAATCTGAATATTTTTGGCAAGTGGTAATATAAAAGATATCCCTTGCTACTAGAATCTCAAGAGTTGAAGATAGTGGAAGTTCACAACTAATTGGCACAACTATACTGACAAATATAATAAGTTTGCTTGAAACTGAAATCAACAGAGAGAAAACCTTAGCAAAATGATAGAAAAAGAGATTTCCACTGATAGTTTGTACTCCTGAATCCCATCATGTCAGAAGTAAGTTTACTCCTTGGACTTTGTTGTTATATAGGTCAATACATTTCTTCTTTTGCTTTAGCTAATTTGATCTTGCTTTTTATCATATGCAACTAAAATAAAAATGACAAATACATTGCCTCATCACCATTCTGCATGGTCACTGGTAGAAAACAATTCAATAATAAATTAGAATGAATTATTTTGTTACATGTTTGTCTGAAAGAAATAGCCAATAGTGAGGAAAAATTGGCTTCAGTAGAGTATTATTTTATTTATTTTATATAAAACAATACAGTTGTAAAACTTAGATTATTTTGGAAGAGTACTATGGATTAGGAATAATAAGTCTGATTTTACTTATGTTGTCCTCACTTCCTCATAAATTCTAGGTAATAATTGTCTCTAAATAAAATATTCATTATTAATTGTTATACTTTCCTCTTAAGATGTAATATTTGCCGGGCTCGGTGGCTCAGCCTGTAATCCCGCGCCTTTGGGAGGCTGAGGTGAATGGATTGCCTGAGCCCACGGGTTCAAGACCCGCCTGGGCAGCAAGACCTCATCTCTACAATAAATCAAAAAATCAGCCGGGCATGGTAGCGCATACCTGTAATTTCGGCTACTTGGAAGGCTGAGGCGGAAGGATTGTCGGAGCCCAGCAGGTCGAGGCTGCGGTGGCCGGGAGTGGCCACTGCACTCCAGTCTGGGCGACAGAGTGAGACTCCAACTCAAAAAAAAAAAAAAAAAAGAAATAATATTTATTTTTATAATCAAGAGGTATATAATGTCTGGTTTAGTTGGAATACTAGCACTTATCACATAGAAGGCAAGTACCCAAACTTCACCTTCTGACAAAATACACACAATTGAGAAATAAAAAACTTAAAATACATTCATTCTTAAAAGATAAAACTTTTAAAAAGTTTCAAATTGACCTTATGATATATATCCTCTTAGTAATGTTAGATGATCTTTAGAGTAGTAATTTTTAAAGGGGAGGTGGGATGCATCCGTGGAAATATTCAGCATCTTAGATTCTGTCTTGGCACTCTAGCATTTGGTTCTTTTTTCTTTTGTCAACTTTCATTTGCCTCTATGATGATTTCCAATCATTATTGTGGCTTTCCCTATGTTTCCTAGTCTGCAGCCAACCTAAATTCTCCTAGTCCTTCCTCTTCCCAGATTCTGTCATTGTTATCAGTAGCTTGAACATGTAAAGGCTCAACTCAATAATTTTGTAGCAGGTCTCCCTAAGAACAGGTCAGAAAGGAATAAAATGAATGTTTCACATGTCCCTGTGGGGTCAGCAGCCTACCAAAGCACAGTAGAAACATTACTTAAGTCTAGATTGGGAGGCATTAAAGTGGTTGATAATAATAGTACCCTGGATATCCCCGCAAATTCAAAGATGTTTCGTCTATACAGAGTTGTGTTAACAAAACGTTCCAGACCAGTGAGAGTTTTGTGTGTGTGTATGATTTTTAATAAGCTTTATGGATTCTATCCTCTATCTAGTTAAATCACATGCATCAATAGTCACCCTCTTCAAATTCCTCAAAAAGGAACATTAAAACTTTTTAAATGCCAAAAAAATGCTACTAAATATTTTGAAGAGGATACATAGTCATCACATTGCATATATCATACTGAAATACCTTTTAAAAATCCTTATTAAATATTTCTATTCTCCAAGCACTCGCCTCTGTTCCATGGCTGTTATTTTTTATTCCCATTTCTTTCTTGAAGTAACTGGGCTTGATAATTCCTACCACTTTTCTTTCAAAATTGCCACCAGAAAGCTTCTAGTTCTTTTCTGGGAGGAAAGTCTTGGGGAAGTTAAGCTACGAGTCTCAAACTGATAAAATAAATCATACTGTAGTGTAGCAAAACAAATGACCTCCAAGGAACACCCACTTAGAAAGTAGTTCAGGCATTATCAATTATTATGAAAACAAAAATGTCTTTTCTTCCACTTCAAGTATCTTAAAAAAGAATATTTATTTTCCAACAACGTCAATGCTTCTCAAATAGGCATTTGGGCAATGCAATTTCTACATAATCATTACATATATTGTTCATTCTGGTGTCTCCATTATTTCTGTAATGCTTTAGCTATTATCAGTGTCGGTCACCAATTTTCTTGTCCCTGAAAAAAAAAAGTGATTGAGTAACAGAGTAGATGACCAGGTTCAAAATGTAATAATCTATTCAATAGGGTCTGTTCATCTTTTTTCTTTTTCTCTCATTGCTGTTAGTGTTCCACAGAACACAAGCATTAGTGGTCTATGACAGACTCTAAAACAAAGATTTTCTTTTTTTTTAATTAATCAATATTTTTTATTATGGTTTTGTGGGGTTAGGTGAACAATACGTTTCATTCAGGCACCCTGTTGATAAGAGGTGTTTTCCCATCCCCAGACAGATATTTGCTACTGTTAATCCCATTCCCCTCCCTCCCCATAGTTTCCCAGTACCGTCAGTCATTTTCTTACAGTATTACATTATCTCAAGATTTGAAGCAGTCATTCATTTGTTCTCCATTATAGAGAAATGATGTCAAATTTGAATCTGCAACTGATAAAAATAGACTTAACAGAAGATTGCATATCTTGGGTACAGCAGGAAAAAATGAATAGTTGGGGTAATATGAAGTCATAATTATTTTTTTTGAGAGACAATACAACAAATTGAGTAAGTATGCACATTCTGGAGCAATCTTTCCCTGTCAGAATAAGGATGCACATTCTGGAGCAATCTTTCCCTGTCAGAAGCAATCTTTCCTTGTTTTTGCAATTAATACTTAGCCTGTGCAAGGTACTTAACCTCCTTTATCTCAGTTACACTGAGCTAGCAAATGGTAATAATGAACTTCAGTGGTTATTGTGAGGATTAGGTTAAAAAGAGATCTACACCAGTTACATAAAAGCCTACTATTACTAATATCGTAAGTATATTTGCCATTATCATTATTTCATAAAATTCATTATTAAAGTGCTCCCAGTATTTCTCTTTTTCTGTATATTTTGGCAAACAGCTTAAAATATCTAAAATTTGGTTTCTTTATCTCAAAAAAGAGTGAAAATGAGTTCAAGGGGAGAAAAGACCGAAGCTAACAGTGATAAAATAAATGATCTAGTACAATCATTAGTAAGTGTTGACTATTCACCATTATTGCTAACAGTAGTATTCTCTGAATACCTAATAAGTGTGATACAATTGGTTTTCATTATTTGTTTTAGGAAGGGCAATTCACCATGACCTTTAAGCATATTGAAAGTTCTTACTGGGTAAATATAGAAGACATTGCTCTCATCACTCTTTACCATGACAGTTTATCAGGGCTGTGTTTGCAGGGCAA
The DNA here is from genome assembly GCA_027257055.1 of Cephalopachus bancanus. Taxonomy (NCBI): domain Eukaryota; kingdom Metazoa; phylum Chordata; class Mammalia; order Primates; family Tarsiidae; genus Cephalopachus; species Cephalopachus bancanus. Next base: position 9,010,002 of record JAPVLO010000210.1, on the reverse strand, counting down.
TCTTAACAGACTAGGTAACACCTCTAATATAATCCTAATTTTGTATCCACCCAGGCAAACAGTAGGCTTGATAGTGCCTTCTAAAATGGTGGCAAATACCCAAAGCAGTGTTTCTATTTTGTAACATTAGCCAGTTTCATGTGCAAGCATTCAACATGGGCCCTTTGCATTTTCGCAGTGGAATTTTGGAAGCATAGAGAACTCATATAAACCAACATGAAACTCTGGCTACTGCTATTGCCATAAGTAATAAAAGTCTTCTGTCTCTGACCCAGGACAACTCATGACTTCGGCTAGCAATCTGGAAATGGTGGCAGGCTAATATACTAGTCTGTAAGAAGGGTGGAATTTCAGATGCTACATAATTCCTGGCATGGTTTAACTCCAAACAATGTCATGAAACATTAGTTTTTCAAGAAATATCAAAGTTAAAAATGTTTGAATAATTTGTCATTGGTACAACTGAAGATTTATCACATTCTTTTATAAACACGTGCTTATAGTTAAAGAAATCAAACAAGGCATTATATAAAAGTTTATTTTCCACTTTTTTGATGAACATGTATAATTGATTTACTTCTACTACCAACCACAATGGACAGAACGTTTTATTCAAAAAAAGTTCAGAAGTTATTTTATGGCATTCTATCCAAGCTAGGTAATTATCTGACCTAACTAGGAACATGAAAGAGTTGCTCAAACTTCCTGACTTTTTGATCTAAATCAAGAGGAAAGTGCCAAGGGTTGACCTCCATTGAATCCGATAATTGACAAGTCTGTCTTATTATAAGACTTGAGTTAAAGGAAGAAACAACATTTGTAAATTACCAATAGGAAATTATGGAACAAAACACAGGTACATATAAATCAGGAATGAGTTGAGATATAAAAATACCATTAGAAGTCATGGAAATTAAAAATGTTATCATAAACAAGCAATAATAAATTCCACATAAGTCACAGGAATAGGGAAAAAAAACTATTGAACGGTAAGGTAATATCACTTAGATCAATTTCATTGGTATAGAGGAGCATAATTTCAAAAGCTCATGGATTTAAACGGAAATTTGCCAAATCTTTTATTGGGCAATCACTAAAGTAATAACATTAATCCTGAGAGATGTTCAGTGTCCCGCTAATGAAAGTGTGTCAACCTGCATAATTTTGCTTTGTGTCCTGTAAAATGTTCTTTTTGGCTTATCAAAACAGAGAAGTAATTATTTCAGGGATTAAAAAGTAAAAAATGAATTAGGGTTACTTCTTTAAAGAATTATGGAAAGACGCCAAGACCTAATGATTGTATAAGATCATTTGAAATTTTGCTTAATAAAATGTATCACTAAAAATTAAAAGAAAAATAATGATTAGAAAGTCATATTAATCCTTAAGTACCATTTTAACACAAATGTTCACTTACCTAAAAATGTGAAAATTGTTATAGGCATTTATGACTGCAGTAGGGAGTTGGGAGAAAAATGCCTCTGATAATCACCTTTAAGAGTGAATGTAAACAATGTTAATGATTGATCAAAGTTTCTTCACAATGTGAGCTGAAGCATAAAATAAAATTAAATGCAGTTTTAGAAAGCAAAATTATACCTTTGCATTACTGAGTTTGGTCTAAGATTCACACCTATGACATCTATCTTTACCTTAGAGACTTGCTACTGAAGATTCTTCGTCAAAACTTGTCCATATTTCGATATATCCAGGAAACAATCAAAAGCACATATTGAGCCTGACAAATGCGTACTCTGAGAAAGAAATGCTGGTCTTCAACACTAGAAAAGGTGCCAGAGCTGAAGGACAGGGTGTTGTCATGTTATTTTGAGGATTTATGCAGAACTAGACTTTTTAAGGATGGCTGTCTCAGAATGTTTTATTCCAAAATTAGTAACATTTTTAATTAGCCTAATTTCCCTCATTCTGATTCCATGCTCCCCAAACAACTGTCAATTATGAAGCTCATTCAGATGGGCTTCAAATGTTTATGGTCTCTTTGTCAGTGATTTCTAGAAGTGAATTATTACTTTCAATCCTTTTTTATTTCCCCTGGGTTCCCGTGCCTGGGATGAAAGTGACAGAGTTCATTGAGTGCTATCTGCCAGTGTAAATGTTTTTTTCCCCCTTAATGTTCGATGATTTAGCAATCTCTTGCTAACTAGGTTTCGGGTTTTTTTTGGGGGGGGGTTGGCATGACTCAGTTTTCTAGCTCATACTTCATAACCCATGAGCACTGATAAAATATGTATCTGAGATCCTAAAATGATGTGACCAGATTAAGGGACTGTCTCATGAGATCCTGCAATGCTCAAACTAGTCTTCCTTGAATTCATGCTGCTCCCACCTGCTGACTCAGTCTTTACTAAGTTATACAATCCCTGTTTACAAAGGAAGAACACATGAAGTCACATAAGGATAAGTAGTTGGTGACAGAGCTAGAGAAAATTGAACTAACATTTTAAGGAGTATCTACTAGATGCAATACACGGACTGTATCCTATGCAGATTGTTCTGTTTAATCCTTACTATTTCCTACATGAGTTTACATTACTGGTCTAACTAGAGAGCAGAGGTCTCTGGATTATACTCACAGCTAGCATACAATGTCTTCTTGGGGTACCACGGGTGGGTTAATGTCCACATGTGGTCTTTTTTCAATCTGTACCATAATCAATTTGCATACTGATTAAATATTCAGATCCATGGTGCACGCACCACTCACACATACAACACACTGACAATAACAATAATAACAACAACTGTGAAGTCAGGAGCGCCAGTCTGAGACTCTGGAATCTGCACAATTCATAGGAAACTCCGGGTGATTTTTGTACTCATTGAAGTCTGACATCTACTGCTATAAAATCTATGTATATTCCTTTGGAGGAAAAAAAAAGCATGAAAAAAAGAGTCATTGCCATAATCTCTCGTTACTCTTCTTGCAGCAGCTTTTTCTTCTTTTCTTTTTTTCTTACCATCAAGTATAAGTTAAAGTTTCTTTTAGTCAGCCTTGACTTATAGTCCCTTTGTGGTTATGACTCATTCCAAACACTTTCAAACTGAACTGCAGCAAAATCAATAAATCAATGTAATTAAATCACTATCATAAAGAATATTACTCAACAGTATAAGAACTGCAACTACTTGTCCTAACATGTGTTTCTTTCCATTTCCTATCCTGAGAGTAGATACAATTCTCAAGTGAACAGTTTCAGAAAATATCTTGATAGAATCTCAAGAAGTACTTGAGCAACCGGTACACAGAAATGATGGCTGTGACTTAAGACTCTCCAGGGGCCAATCGCAAGGTTGTAAAAAACGCTTAAATCCAAGAAAGAAAACACAGAAGGAAACATAAAAGAACTGGTGAGGAGTCTGCAAATGATAATGTGAGGTACATAAAATTGTTTCTCTCTTGTATTAAATCAACATGTATTTACCCTAGGCAGGTTGACACAGAGCTACACCAGTTTGAATCATGAGAGCCGTAGAAGGGCATTTGAAGTTTCCCCACCTTTTCAGCCTTTCAGGTTTTAAAAACTGAGTCACTTAAGCTGCTTATACAGTAGAGACAATGCGCATATCTGGTACACTGAATTAACTTCATCCAGTTAATACTGAATTCAATTTTGTTTTCCAGAGCACACTCTTTAGAATTTTTGTAACTGTACCTATTTTCCATTTGTCTCCGGATCTCAAATAAAGAAATCATTTTGAACAATTATATACTATTGATTCCAAACTTTTCTAAAACTATTTCAACAATCCATTTTTAGATGGTTTCTATTGTACCTTGAAACTAAGTTGTTACAGTTTAAAAGTGCATAAGGGCAGCGTGACGGCCCTATATACGATAGAAAGAACTAAATGGACATTGATAATAGCTTCTTTCAGCCAGGAAACTGTACAATAGATAGTGCTTCTTACACGTTACCGAAGGTAGATTGAAAAATATAAAAAGTGATTTTTTTTTTTTGGTTTCTTAGCTTCATTTAACTTGATGAATTGACAAAAGTCTCAGACAATGGCTGAGATGGAGAAAGACTGAGAAAGTGCATCCATAAGTGGAAAAGCATGACCCTGAATCAAAGCTGAATGAGCCTACAGGGGCAACTGGTACGCAGAAGGATGCTTTGCCCTCATTAGGAAGCAATTTCCTCTTCAGGACTGAACACACAGTCTGTCTCCTTCTTGGCCTTAAAGGATTTCTAGGAGAAATAAAGTGTTAGTTATTGTGTGGTCTTCTCCATCCCCCAAGTGCTGGTATTTCAAATTGCGAGGGTTATAATAAATGAAAGCTTGGGAGAGACAGGTTTAGTATGCAAACTTGCTCATAGAAAGAGTGTGGTTATGCTTTCCTCTTGATGGTTGTATCCATGATATGTAAGGAGTAGAGGGATCACTAAGCAACCTCTTTTAAGTGTCCTCGGGGACCCCAGATTGTAAAGGTGTAGTATTACTCATTTGTAGCAGGAGATACCTCAAATGAGAACGGGTGGAAAACTTCTCTTTACCATTCCTTCATTTTGTAGGTTCACCCAAAAGGGAACAAAAGGTTGGTTCATATCTTGGGCTGTCTTAGATGCTTGCAGATTTGAAGAACAGTAGAATAACTAAAATGACTTTGACCATTCCTGCATCTTTCTCTTGTCTTTCTTCATAGCTTACTTGGATTTTGATTACTGTCTCAGAAAGCTTTTACTTTTTACATTCTTCCAGAAATCAATCTATGCTTCTCTATAGTGGTAGGGGAGGGAAATTTCACACGGGAACACCTCATTTTTATTCACTGGGAATCTTTTTGCCCTTGGAAAGGCATTGTGCCTCCATAATACTTTATTTCAAGAGAAGCCATGCTACGCCTCAGAGAAGAACAGTTGGAGACATTTCAACAACAGCAAAGAGTAAGCATCGAAAACAAAATACTCTTCCTAAGCTCAAGGGCTAACAGTAAGAATAGATGCCCAGTATATGTTAGCTAACTAACTAATGTTATTCTGTCTTGTTATTTGAGATTCTAGGCCCAGGCCCCACAAAGTTCTGACTTTCTGGGCTGCGGTAGCTGTCATCTCAGCAGCTGGCACAGAGAACCTGCATCAGTCCTCCTTAAAATCTACATTTAATAGAGCAAGACCCAAAGTGAGAAGACAGATGTTCTCAAGCCTGCCTGAGGCTTACCTTGTGAGCTCTGATTTTTGCTTTAGGACCACACTTTTCACTGAATAACTGACAGGGGATCTGAAATAATATATTTGTAGAGAGTCTGGGTCCCAATTCCCAGGAATGTGATCTATCTGCTGCCTCAACAAGACAACTTTATCAGAATGTGGCATAGCATTCCTAAGGCAGTGTGTGCCTGTGGTAAGAGTCCTGTCAATCAAAATTTCCTTTCTCTGTATAATGAGAGAATTTCCCACTAACACATCTTTGGGGACAGGTGGTAAGAAGAGAATCAGTAAAGATCTCCAAATCAGGGCATTATCCTGAACTTCTCTCTTTTCTTTATCCTCTCATCCACTTCTCTATATCTACCCTGGTAACAAAAACAGCCCCTCTATATTCAGTAGAGACCATGCAAGGCATTCTAAAAATTAAAACTCAATTGTGAGAAACACTGAGGGACAAGGAATTTTCCACAGTGCTTCCCGTGCCTTTCTACTACTTCCTCTTACACATGACCTCAGTTCCTAACTGTTTTATCCCAACTCCTCTTGACAAAATCTTTTTTTTTTTTTTTTTTTTTTTAGTAAGCAAGGTTTATTAAGAGGACAGAGAAGCTCCCACGGTGGGAGGGGACCTGAAGGGGCTGCCCAACAAAAATTTTAATGACTAAATGGTAACCGATGATTTGCACAAACTATCCCTTTTTTTTCAAGAACTACCCATGACCAGCTGCTCCTGAAACTAGCTGAACTTCAGCTCAGTCTTTCTGTTAAACTTTCTTAAATCCTTCTGCCTTCTTGCACTATGTTAGAATGTTCATTTCAATCCTTCTCATGCCAGGCATTTTCAGTAAAAGCGTATGTTAATGGTACTTAATTGCTTTTTTCTTCCACACTATTTATAAAGTATGCGCTTAACGTTTTACTCTCTTAGAATCAATATCACAATGTAGGTCTTCAATGTCAAGTCTGTGTTACTTTCAAAGAACATTGGGAGTCCTCTGTTTTTAAATGTATACTTGTCCTCTTTCACATGTCTATGCTAGCTTCCCTTGCCAATAGCCTTTTATGGTTTATTTTCTGGCCAGTACAAGACCCTCTACAATCTGGGGACCCCCAAAGCAATACTAGAAGCAGTGAATGTGGGAGTTCTACCCATGTATAAAAGAGAATCTGGAAAACAATGTGTTAATGAGAGAGGTGGAGTATATGCCCGTCTCTTGACTGGAGGAACTCCTTTATTCCTGCATGTAGTTCCTCAGCGAATACCACAATCTATTTTTATGTATTTATTTTTTAGAGATGGAGTCTCGCTATGTCATCCAGGCTGGTCCCAAACTCCTGTTCTCAAGTGATGTTCCCACTACTGCTTCCCAAAGTGCTGGGATTACAGGTATTAACCCCCACACCCAACCTAAAATCTATTTTTAAAATTCATATTATATAGCTCTTTCCCATAACCACCATTGCTTGCTTTGTCCAAGCTGACACTATCACACATTTGAACTGTAACTACTCCTAAGTGGTCTGCCTGTGCTCACACTAGCTCTATGCAATCTAGTCTTTTGATAGCAGCCAGTGGATTCTCTTAAACACATGAAACAGAATCTGCCACTCTTCTGCTTAAATCCCCAAGACTCCACTCCACAATTCCCTTTATGATTCAGGGAAACATCACGCTCATTCCTACTTCACCCTTGATGTATTCTAGGTGACTTCCCTCTCACATCCTCCCAAGATTAGCTTCTTCTCATTTTTTAGGTCTCTAGTTAAAAGGCCCCACTTTAGAGATAATCCCTGGAATACAGAACTTCATACCTCTCTCAGTATTATCCTTCCTTATATTAATTTACTCTGTTTATTTAGTTTGTTTTGGAGTACTTAACATTATTTTACTTTATTTTATTCATTTTTAATTGTTTGTTGCTTTCCTGTTCCAAGATTTTATGCTACGTAGAGCAAGAAGCTTGTTTGTTTGTTAACAGTGGTAACCCCAGTACCTTGACTAGACCTGATATTCAGAAATGTAACATGTACACAGTTTAATTTTTATTTATTTATAAATCTTTTTTATGTCTAATCTTTACTTTGCAATAAAGAATATATCGGATTTCTCTTCTCTGAAATTCCCTTAGGCTGCAACTTCAGCTTTTTATGTTCTTATTTATGGTATTTTCTTCCAGTTGATGAAATTTTGTCCACGTATGTGTTTTTTTTTTTTAATTACTAAACTTTTTATTTTGCTGTAGTTGTTGATTCTATTTTACTTTCATTTGCTTATTATTATGATCAATATTAGTAGCTATTTATGTATTCTACACACTTTACAAATTTTAGCTTATTTGCTGACATCCTTTTGTGTTATTACATAGACATTATCCTTTTATACACAGAAACTGGGAGACAAAGATGATAAGTAAGGTTCATAATCACATAGATGGTAAATAGAAAAGCCAGGATTTAAACTCAAATCTGGATAGTATGGAATCCAGAACCAAAACTCTTAAATAAATAAATAGACCAAAGCCCAACAGTAATATATATTTCAATTATTTTTTTCATTTTGAAATAAATTTTCCTTTTCAATCATGCTCTTCTGAGAATTTCTAGCTCTTCAATAAAGAGCATTCATTCCTTTAGGAGGAGAGGATATGGACTAGAATAAAAGAGTTCCTGATCAGTTTTGAATCTTGAACCTACCATTTTGAGAACCCAGAGAATTATAATAGTTTTAAAACTAGCCCTTGCTGAAAAACTTTTCTTTTTCTAAATTCCAAAGCTCATTTTTACTACATCAAATATCAAAGAAATGTTCCCTGGGTCATGATGGAAAATGATTGAGAAATATTACCTAAAAATATTATTCTTCCACAAGTAAAGCTCCAGAAAATTGTATTTTTGTTGACAGGAATATAAGAAATGGAATAAAATCATAGCATTACAACTGATGGTGATTGCAAAGTCCTATATTCTACATAACATTCTGAGGTATAGAGCTAAGGGAGATGTATAAGTTGGTGAGCTGAAGAGCGGCCATGCAGACCCACAAGATGTAGAAAAATATGCAGACATGTCCTAGACTTGTGGGGGTCATAGACTATTTGAAGATAACTGGTAGAATAGAAAGGTCTGGAATCAGAAATACGGGGATTGAAAAGTTAGACCCCTTGACACTGGTCTATGGCAGGTAGCAACACGCCACTTACAAGAAACAGCCAGGACCAGCTAACATTTAGTGGACACCAGAACCTGGCAGAAGGAGAAGAGACCAGGTAGACCTGGACTCTGTGAAAACTGGTCAAGTTCAGAGGACAACAGTTGCACCAAATAACCGGATATGTCTCTAGCCAAACACATTCATACAAACTTCCTCTTGCATCCAGATTTCAGGAGGGCAAAAGACGAGTGTCACAGGAAAAAGAATATCTAATAAGATTGGATTTTTAATCCTTCAATTGCTTGTTATTAGGGAGAGTCTGAGTTAAACAAAATGATCCAATGTTAACTTGGAAGAGTCAAGAAGAATAGATACTCAAGCGAATTTAGGGTTTTTCTTATAAGAAACAAAGAGAAATATACTATTTTTTATACACACAGATAGAATGTGTGAGGATTTGCAATTCTGTTACCTAAAAGAAGTAATGCTAGCCAGGCTCGGTGGCTCAGCCTGTAATCCCGCGCCTTTGGGAGGCTGAGGTGAGTGGATTGCCTGAGCCCGCGGGTTCGAGACCCGCCTGGGCAGCGAGACTTCATCTCTACAATAAATCAAAAATTCAGCCAGGTGTGGTAGCGCATGCCTGTAATTCCAGCTACTTGGAAGGCTGAGGTGGAAGGATCTCCAGAGCCCAGCAGGTCGAGGCTGCGGTGGCCGGGAGCGGCCACTGCACTCCAGTCTGGACGACAGAGTGAGACTCCAACTCAAAAAAAAAAAAAAAAAAGAAGTAATGCTAAGAAATAAAGGCGATTGTGAATGAAAATGAGAAGTTATCATTAAGGCTTTTTGTGTATTATGTTAAAGGAAACACTGAATGCCTTTAGACACAGTGCAAAATATTACAGCAATTGAAAAAGATCAATATGAAGATAGTCACGCATGTAAAATCTGCTGAGATATATTCGTTATATGATCAAATTTTATTCCCATGTGAAATAATATATTTGAAAGGTAATGAAAGTCTATAAATAGAAATAGACATTTCCATCTACTGAAGGATCGGGGGGAAAATATGAGTATGAGTTCTGAGAAAATGTTGATTTTCCATAGTTTCTTATCTGTCTGCTAAAATATCCACAAAGGTGTGTTAATAAACTGCACACTTGGCTGACATATTATTGAATATTTTTGCAACTAAACTTCACCATTCAAGTTTCTCTTAAAGGGATAGAATAAAGCAAGGTATTTTCAGTGTTCTTGCAATGGTTCAGTAGAAGAGAGAGACTGTATGTTTTTTATTCTGCTTCAGACAGGGCTCTGTGAAAAAAAAAATGGCTCTTTTCCTAATTACTCTCTGGAATCAGCTGCTGAGTACAACTCCATAACCTGCACCATCCTACAAAAGAAATGGCAGAGGTTAAGCAATTTTGTCCTATATCCAAAATAGCTTTCATATAGCTTCATTGTTCCTTCAGTGAATTGAGTCATTCACTGAAAATACACACTTTTACTGTGTTCCAGATATATTATCTAAGGTATTAATCTCCACTGTACCACATTGAAATATAAAAAGAAAATGTAAACCACATCAAAGTGAGCAATTATAGCATTCTGTTGTTTAGCCAACCACTTATCTTATTTGACCAGAGGTATTGATAAAGGAGACAGTTTAAAAAAAAAAGAAAAGAAAACATCAAGTGTGGTATGTTATTAATATAAATTAATGCCATTCTGCAGGGCAATCTTTGCATTTAGTTCATCATAATTAAAGGAAAACTACTTGAATTGGTGGTACACACATTTAGGTCTATCCCAAAATCCAAATGAAAGCTGATATGTCAAACCTCTAGCTTCGGTTTCCCTTATAATTGTCTAACATAATCTGTATTACATTTTTCTTAAACTCAAGAAGAATTCCCAAAAGCAGAATCATATACATATCATTAAATATATGTTTCGGATTCCTCAACATGTTCAAAAAAATTTAGCTTATTCAAAAACTAGCAAACCTTTGGGCAGTCTGATTTCTCCACTGATATGATATTGGATGAGGTTTTTGAATAAAGTTACTGTTGTTGTTAACATGAAACAAATAATGTAGGGGCTGAAATGATTAAATTCACTAAATGTTGGCAATGTTATGCCTAACAGCTATCTATTTGTATAACATCTGGATACCAGACTATGCTCTTGTCTTTCTCGTTGAGGTGTGTTTGCCATATAGCTCATGCTATATCAGTAGTCAAATCATGTACATTAACTCAGTCAATTTAATGTGTCTGCCTGGGACACAGTGATTTTCAAATGTACCATTTTTATAATTGTTTTCTAGGCCTGAAGGCATGACAAGGCATCGGCAATGCCTTTCTAGTCACTTATTACTTTTTCCTTGTAGGATTCACTGTTTCTGACTGGGTTAGCACTTTCTGTCTAACACTTTACTGTATCATACAGTATGCCAGGTCTCAAGCCACACTGGAGCCAACAAGGAAAAAAAAATGATGAAATGCAGCTAAACAGTTTTGCTGACATCTTGGTGTCTCGTTTCATTCACAGAGTGTGAACCCCTGGAGTTTTACGATCATTTGAAATTCAAAGGCAAATGCTGGGAGAACACCATCATGAGAATTGGCACCAATGAAAAAGTTTGTCAAAAGAGCTCTGGCACTCAACCACTGAATGTTTTCAGTACAAATAGAAAGCTGACACCATTCATAGACAACTCATGGACCAACCCAAAGGAAAAAATGTCAGATCCAGTGAATTTCTTTCTTTGCAATTAGTATATGACTTCCACATCGGACTCTGGAAGAAATACTATTTTTCTCTGGAGTAAGTGCCATGGCATGATTTTCTTTGTCATGAGAGAGGTTTGTCCTCGCACATTTTCCTTAGAACTTTAAATGCATTCTGAAAGTCTGCTAACAATTTTGAATTTCAAAAGACATTACAAGCATGATTAATGTACTATGACTCATCCCTTTTAAATGTTCTAATTGTATAAAATACATCCTTCAAAGCATTTTATGGACACATTAAATATTAATAAACACATTTTAGAAGAGTCAAAGGGTATGATTCTGTAATTGATCCTCTACTTTCGCTCTGTAATATAAAGCAAAACTAAGACTCTCGTAATTTTTGCAATTCTATTTGAATGTTGTTTTTTTATATGATCATATTATAAGAAGGGTGAAGTAACATTCCCTCCCATGGCACCAAAACAACTATTTCAAATTAGAAAAGTGTCTGTGGAGAGAAGGCTTTAGTTGACAAATCTTATTCTGAACAGTGGATTTATTATTTATTCAATCATTCAACGAATATTCTCCAAGTACCACCTTTCAAGAAGTATTTGTTTATTTATTTATTTTTAAATTTAATAACACAAATTGGGTATATTTATAGTGTACAGCATGCTGTTTTGATATATGCGTACATTATGGAATTAGTAAATCAAGCTATTTAGCATATGTATTACCTCACATATTATCATTCTTTTGTGGCAGAAACACTTAAAATCTACACTTTTAGCAATTATCAATTACACAATATATTGATATTAACTGTAGTCACTATGATGCACAGTAGTTCTTTTGAACATATTTTGACCGTGTAATTGAAATTTTGTGCCCCATGGCTAATACGTTCCCATTTCTTCTCCCAGCCTCTGGTAACCGTCATTTTACTCTCTGTTTCCATGAGTTTGACTGTTTTACACTCCAAATATAAGAGAGATTATGATGTGGGATTTATATTTCTGTGCCTGACTTCTTTCACTTAACATAAAAAATGCCCTCCAAGCTTATCCATGTTGTTGTAAATGACAAGATTTTATTGCATTTTTAAGGCTGAATAGAATTATATTATGTGTGTATACCACATTATCTTTATATGTTGATGGACACAAGTTAATTCTACATCTTGGCTGTTAGGAATAGTGCTTCAATGTATATGGCAGTGACAACATCTCTTTGACATACTAATTTCATATACAGCAGAATGCTTTTTTATCATGTTCAAAGCTATATTTGCCTTGCATTTACCTCCTAGGATCTAGAAAGAGTAGACTGATACTTAAGATGGTACTTGGAGAATATTTGTTGAATGATTGCATAAATAATAAATCTGCTGTTCGGAATAAGATTCAACTAAAACCTTCTTCTCCACAGACACTTTTCTAATTCTAATTCTAATTTGAAATCGTTGTTTTGGTACTACGGGAGGGAATGTTACTTCACCTTTCTTATAGTATGATCATATAAAAAACAACATTCAAATAGAATTGATGAGTTAGGCATCAAATCATATTACAGGATTTCCTAATATTACTCATTTACATAGTGGACAGAGGATATTGAAGAAAATGAATCAATTTTTCATCAGAGGATCAGAAATATTGTGAGTAATCTAAAACATCCCTATCTAATAGGAATATAATGTGAGTCACATGTGTGAACCACACGCATAACTCAAATTTTTGTAGTAAGCATATTTTTTTTTTTTTGAGTTGGTGTCTCACTCTGTCACCCAGACTGGAGTGCAGTGGCCGCTCCCGGCCACCGCAGCCTCGATCTGCTGGGCTTCGGTGATCCTTCCGCCTCAGCCTTCCGAGTAGCTGAAATTACAGGCATGTGCTACCACGCCCGGCTGATTTTTTGATTTATTGTAGAGATGAGGTCTCACTGCCCAGGCGGGTCTCGAACCCGCGGGCTCAGGCAATCCGCTCACCTCAGCCTCCCAAAGGCGTGGGATTACAGGCTGAGCCACCAAGCCCGACTAGTAAGCATATTTTTAAAAGTAAAAAAGATAAAAATAATTTTAATATATTTTATCTAACTCAATATTTTCTAAAATACTATTTAAACTTATAATCACATATACTACTGAGAAGATAATTTACATTTTTGTTTTCACATTACATTTTTGAAATTTAGAATATATTTTAACTCATAACACATCTCAGTTTAGATTAGTTACATTTAAGTAGTCAATAGCTGTAATAGTAGCTATCACATTGAACAGATAGAACCGGGATAGGGATTTATGATTGGGATTAGACCTTATATAATTATCAGAACTGATGACAAAGACTATGCAAGATTTAAGCACTATGCTTATGTTGAACCTGATGTCTCTAAAGGTCAGTCAGATTGGTAACAGGGGTGGAAATTTTTTTATGTGTGGAAAAGAATAAAGAAAAATTGAAATGTATGAGAACACACAGAAAGACATATACGTTTCTCACCATCTCCAACCTAAATCCATGGCTTGCTAGAGAGGCCAGTGTCCTTCACCATGAGCCTAACCATGTGGTTGAAAAGTTCAGAATTGCCAAAGAGATGTGGTAGAAGGTAAGCAAGCTTCAAGTTCAGGTGCTATCCTACACTTACAAGGGGAGCCAACAGATTAGTGCCAATCAGTGCCATATGCCACAGTGTCTGAAGCCCTGTGTCAAACCATCAAGCATAAAAGTAGGGCTGCTGCTTTACTTCTGCCTTTCCAATCTCCGCAAAATGTTGTTTCTGGCCAATGCAAAAACCAAATCATACAGGAAATGAATTCTTGGCAATGTAGTTTTAGCTTAAAATTGATGCAGTATAAATACATCATAGGTAGGTAGAGAAGCTTACTCGAACATTTCCAAATCCTGTCAAAACTGGAATTATTCTTTGGGAATAATGATTATTTTCAAATAACACTATTAACAAAAACAGTAATTATTCTTTGGAAATTGATATTGCAACACAGGAGTTTGAAACAGCTGTTCTAATGAAACCTCTTGTAGTGCATAATCAGTTTTGACACTGAGGATTTAATGCCTACAAAGTTTGTTTCTGTAGATTTCTCTCTCCCTCTGTTTCTTCTCCTTTTTTCCTTTAACCTGAAACTATAGACACCAACACAAAATCACTTTGCTGCAGAGAGACTGAAGAATAGAGGTATTACCTGCAGAGTCAGGGCAGGATTGATGAGTGTCAGTTGCATTGAAGTTAACGTTTTAATGTAATCATTAAAGTAAAAATATCATAGGCTTTTAGAACTAGATAAGGCTTTTCAAATTACTGGTTTGAATCTCTAGATAAGTAATTGAAACACAGAAACATGAATTGAGTGACCTCCAAATTAAATTGTGATGTAACAATTCAGCAAAAACTTAGGACTTTGCTTTTCAAAGATCTAGTATAATGTAACTGAAACAAAATAGAGAAAGAAGATAAGATTACTAACTCATACAAGGATTGCTTTCCTGGTTTAGCTTAAGCCACTTTGGATCCATAATGGCTATTTGTGATTACTATCCACAATACTGTTCATAATATACTAAATAATATTAAATGACTGGTAAGCTCACGGCACATCTCACCAAGGAAAATACAAATGTTGAAAAGGTATACTTTTAACTGTGATAGAATTATACAGAATATAGCATGGATAATATGAAGAATGAATGAATGATAGCATGAACAGTGGGAAGTGGGGAGAAGGTTATTCATAAACAGGAATAATGGAAAGTGAGTTCTTGGTTTTCATTTTTTTTTCTTTTTCTTTCAGTTCTCCCATTGAGGTACTTCATTACACAAAGATCGTCACTCATCCGCTTTGGGTTGCATCTCAAGGGGAAGAGGTAGAACCACTGAGAGTACTTGTGTAGAAATAGAGATAAGGAAAAGATGTGTGCCTTAATTCCAGTATGTTTTTCTGCCGCTCTCAGTTGGCCGCATGGAGCAGATGTGGTGCTCTGATATGTTTCGGCAAAGGCAGAGCCAGAGAAAGTGTCTGCCATTCTTCCTCAGGTCCAAGGCAATAAAGAATATACATTCCTGTAGAGCAGACTTACCCCTGAGACCACCACTGTGAGGTCAAAATAGCCTTGTAATGAGCATTGCAGGAACAACTGTTAGTCAAATTGAAGTTGCCGGTAGGTCTGCAAAGACCCGAAACACTGGGAAAGATTGGAAGTTAGTAGGACTATCAGTATTAATAAGAAGAAAGCTCAGCTCTTCCAAAACACTTTCCTTGATAGCCTGTGCTGAGAGAACAAAATATGAGTTACAGTAGCCTCTGACTTGTCAGCAATGGTAGCAACAAGAGCAGAGATCAATGTTCACCCCTAAAGCCAACAGCAATAACAATTTTCACAATAAATTTATACAATCTCTTGGATAGAAGAACTGGAAAAAAAAAACCTATGTAACTGAATAAACAACTCAGATAAAAAACTGAAAATTTAAATTGTTATATATTTACCCCAATAAGGTCATGTTAACGATAAAGAGGCTGTTTTATAATGAGAGGGTCTTTTATTTCACCTGAACAGGTTTCTTATGAGTAAAATGAGCCTCAATGTATCCACTTTGAACGTAGTTAGAAAATAAGATTAGGTTCCTTATGGACAATAAGCTTACTTTTTTCTTTCCCCCCATAGGGGAACTATAATGAATAAATTCTCCACTGTGTGTAATGAGTATGTTGAGGGAGTATGGCTAGTATAATCATATCGATATGATGTACAAAGACATGAACAGTTTTTTATTTGTTCCTTCATAGGCTATGGATTAGCAAGGCTGGATGGAAAAAGTGGATTGAGAGAAGTCCATGAAAGCAAATAAGGATGAAAAAGCCAAACTCAAAAGAAATAATAAAAACCAGACTAAGGAAGATTGTTAGAGAGATAAGTCAAGTGTGAGCACATATATGTTAGAATATAGGATCATATGAGTGCATGTTCCATTTATAAATTAAGCATTAATTTATTATAAAAAGAATAATTTCCCACAGAAACATTTCACAGCCAAAGAACACAAATAAGGCGATCTCATTCTATAATGTGGATCATTTTCTCCTACTCTTTCATCTAAGAACTTTTACATAGTGCATGATCGATTATTCCTTCTCCTAATAACATTGCAGAAGAATCATTTGTGCTGTCTCATAAAAACTTTATAAATATTTTTAATGACTATGCAGTAATGATCATATAATATTTCATAAGATAGTTTTACCATAATTGACTTTTCATTTCTTCCAAAGAGCTTTTTTATTTGGAGAGTGTGATGGTTTTTTGATGCATCAATTTAGGTAACCTACTGTCTCTACTTTTGCAAGAAACACTGATGTAAATGTTGCTCTGAAGGTATTTTCTTAATGTAATTAAAGTCTATATTCAGTCGACAGGGAGAGTATCCTGGATAAGCCGGGTGGGCCAGATTAGATCAGCTGAAAGACCTTAATAGAAATTCTCCCTGTGATTAGCAGTTTGGCTTGTGAGTTCCAGTCAGCTCTTCCTGACCATCTGCCCTATGGATTTCAGACTTTCCAGACTAGCCTCTACAATCATGTATGCCAACTCCTTGCAATAATTTCTTTAACATATATCTACTACTTGATAATTCTTCCCTGAATGATACAGAGGGGTTCTGTGTTTTAGAAACAACATTGCCATATAAGGTATTTTGAAGTAGGAAATATTGACCACGGGATATTCATTGCCTAGTTAATGTCTGAAATGCACGGGAAAAACAACAATAACAGCAACAATACACACATACACACACACACACACACACACACACACAAACTAGGAAATTTGAAATCTCTCAGAAAATATTCTTAATTATTACATATAAAATGTCCGAGAAACAGAAATATTCAGGTGATTACTGCCCATACAAAGCAGACCTTGCATTGGGGGTAATGAGGGAAGATTGACGATGATGGGGAAAGGAAACACATTCTGACTGACAAATAGAAACAACTATTTCAAGGGTAATATGTCTCGTAACTAACAACTGAGATTTTCCACATGGCATTGTCAGTCAGTGGCGTATTAAAATCACGCCCATGTATTATATCAACTGAAAATGTTTCCGCATTCATTCACAGCTAGACCACATGGATTTCCTCTCTCTTCTCAGGCGAGGTACCTATTTCTGAAAAAAAGGCAGAACATTTTGCCCTGAAAATGCAAATAAACTTTCCCCCCACAGAGGCCCCCATTCAGAAATGATAAATGGAGGCCTTGAAGTGTTTCCTCTAGTGAATTACATATTAGAATTACACTTCCTATTTCTGGGAACTTTGCATTCTCATCTACTGCTTTGCTCAACATGTGCTGCCTCTGGCTGAAGAAAATGATTAGGAAGAAAGGCCAACTTGGAGATTTGAAACTATACTCTATTGGCCGTCTTCTTCTCTTCTTCTTCTCTTCTCCTTCTCCTTCTCCTTCTTCCTCTTCCTCTTCCTCTTCCTCTTCTTCTTCTTCTTTTTCTTCTTCTTCTTCTTCTTCTTCTTCTTCTTCTTCTTCTTCTTCTTCTTCTTCTTCTTCTTCTTCTTCTTCTTCTTCTTCTTCTTCTTCTTCTTCTCCTCCTCCTCTTCTTCCTCTTCCTCCTCCTCCTCCTCCTCCTCCTCCTTCTTCTTCACATAGCCAGCAGAGAAATGTGTAGTTGCATTCTATTTGACTTTAGTTAGGGTCATCACCTGTTTTCTTTAGTTCACAGTAGCAAATTACTTGATGCTTCCTTTTCAGTTACTCTCAGCTAAATCATATTGGGTGTTATTATTCTTCATACTGAGTGTTATTTATCTTAAAGGCCCGAAGGAAAAGAAGCAGCATCAGGTTGTAGGTACTTCACCCTTTGTCTGATATCCCTTGAGTACCATCAAAAAGAATTCTTCAGGATAAGTATCATTAATACATGAGGACAGCAAGGACACAGAAGTAAAGTGTCATATCCCAGGCAGGAAGAACATTTTAGCTAAATCTTGCTCTCTTTTTGCTCTGCCTTCTGACCACTTTGGGTAATGTGTGTTCTCTAAAAGTCACATTTAGATTAAGTTCCATTGTACCAAACATACCTGTGAGTGGCCTACTAAAAATAATGATATACTGACAACTCCTCTTGCAGGACAAATACCATCCTCATCAGCCTTCTCCTTTCCCTTTTCCATTTTTCTTTTTTTTTTTTTCATTTTGAGAAGGAGATAAAAAAAAATTTTTTTTCTTCCCCAAATATCCCTCCATTAGCTGTACTTCCTAAAGTCTGGTAAACACAAGCAAAGAGAACATTCAGTGAAGCTAGATGAAAGGAATGCCCACTTCTGTCATGGTGTTTTTGTATCATCCACAGAGAAGAAATTTGCTACCAGTCAAAACAGCTTGATCAGATCTAGACACGCTCATGTACTGCTTACACCAAATATATTATCTATAAAAATAACTTTTTATCCTGCTCCTTTCCCCACAACTCAGGGTAGTCATCAAAATACCTTAAAAGAAAAATAAATAGAAGGAGAGGAGATAAAGTGGCCATTTTAGGAATGACTATATGAATCATCTCCTAATTTCATTATTTGATTACTTAAATATTATTGAATAAGTTTTTAGAATATGGGAATCCCACCTCTTTTTATTTAGCAAGTCTTCATTGTCACGTAAAATTATATATTAGAAAATATCTTTAAAACGTAAAGCATTAGCTTAAAAGAGATAAAATGTGAACAAAGAATCATAATGACATGATTTGTAAGCATACCTGTATATAAGTAACACAAATATAAATATCTGGCTTATTGTTATGTATGTGTAGATCAATATACACCTGACTTCTTATTTATAGATATGGTATACAATTTGTTTTGTGTAAGAAACAGTTGAACATCTATTTTGCATTTTGATGTTTTTGAAACCTAGTTTCCATTTCAAACATCTAATTTCTGTTATATGATCAAAAAAATAGGTCCCCTAAAGAAAAGTGCTTTTGTTTTCTTCATGCAAAAGTGCATTTCAAATAGCCACAGAATTCTGAGCTCTCAATTGCATTTTTAAATTTTTTGTCTTTGCTCTTTTTCTGACTGTGCACAGGTGAAAAGAGAACAGGAAGTGTATAAAGCCCTCTTTGATACCAGAAGGGCTCCTTAGGGTTCTTTTGTTTGTTGATAGCTGGGCTTTTCTCATTTACATCCTTTTAGAGAACAAACCAAGTCGTTGCCATATCATATCTGTGTCTGGGTAACCTTTTGTGCTAGACTGCTGTGTGTGGATTAACTCATGATGGCAATTGACTCAGACTTCTTGCAGCATTCTTCTGGGCAGAAGGCAGAATTCAGCCTTTCTTTTTCCTTGTGATAACAGCAGCATCCAGGCCAATGTTTAGAATCATTAGATTTTGTTTAAATAAGGAATATATACATCTTTCTTTCCAAGTTAAATTCTGAGTTGCTAATAGTTCAGAAGTAAGACTGAAAGTTTACCATAACTCCAAAATATTTCCAACTAAAGAGGAAAATATAATTGTTAGAGTAAAATCTAAAGCCTTTTTAAAAGTTTAAGTCCTTTGGTGAAATTCAAAAAGTATAGTTTGCATACAAATAATTTGTATGTTATTATTTTTCTTTCATGAAAGGTAAGTTCTAAAGGACTTCTAAGGTATAACAATATTATAGTCTAATCTTAAATTTGGTTTGTGTTTGAATGTAGTCAAGTTTAACTTCTTTGAGTATTTTAAATTTTGATCATTTCCATTTAGCCCACTATCTTAGTCTTGAAAGAAAAAAGGATAAATATCTTGTAAGAGAAATATAGTGAACTTACAGCTCCAATCTCAAATTTCACACATTGGAAGGCCCCAATCTGCTGTTCATTTCACAGTGTTATGTGAAAAACTTCTTGAATGAAATATGGAAACCCAATTTTTAGACTTGTTATAGAGAGTCAGAATATAGCTCCACTAACAAATGGTTAGTATTGAGTTTTACAAAATGGGATTTATTCAAGAACAATCTATCGGCTACTAAGCTTATCCCTGCACTACAAAAAAAAGAAGACAGAGTGCACTGACCCTGCTTATTGATATCCTTTGCCATTATAAAGCCCTGGTAGGCCTGAATACCAAGTATGCAACATTGTGGAGTACTTAAGAGTACTAACTCTGGAGTCAGAATAGTAAGGTTTGAATCCCAAGTTTCCTACTTTCTATGCAACTTTGGGAAGATTACAAACCTTTCATAAGTCTCAGATATTATATCAAGAAATGATGCTGCAAGTCTCATTGAAGAAGTAGTTATGAAGACACAATGAGAAAATGATTTAAATCCTTAACACAATGCCAGGCACACAGTAATTGCTTTAAAAAATTAGCATGTATTAACACTACTAACCAGGGAATAAAAATTAAAGCAGTTGCAGATAAAGCTAATTTCCTATTTCTGACATATCAAATCAATTTTAACAGAGACTAAACTTGGTTATAATAATGGATTATTACATTAATGGTACTCATTATATAGCAATAGATAACTGAACCAGAAAATTTTATCAGGAGCAGGACTCTAATGTAATAAAACTTAAAAACATGTAGCACTGGCTTCAGTACTGGGTAGTGGAAGAGGGTTTAAAAAATGGCAAGGAGGCTATTGGTGATGGTTGGAAGAAACCACCTACAAACTGTTAGTGGAAATGAACCAAAGAAATTATTATTGGAAGCTGAATAAAATGGTGATCTGTGTTTTTTAGTCATGAAACAGTTGGCAAATTTATCTCCTGGGTTAATTGGAAAACATAAAATATGCTTAATGAACCTACGAATCTAAGGGGATTTCTAGACTGGGTGTTGTAAATTTTCTTATTTTTTCTATATTAAATAAAGCATAGGAATAAAAAGATTGAGGTGAAAAAAATACAGTTTACAAGTAATATTTTTAAAAAACATAAAGGTCACATAACGCTCTTGATTTGAAAATAAAACTTTATTTCTTCCGTTTCTTCAGCTAGCAAAAAATTTTCAAAGTAAAAAATGGCCTCACAGTGCAAGTAAAATCTAGTATCATTGTAAGATTCACTGTTAATACTTTAGAAAGATTTATGAAAGTGCTTAGTAGACCCTACATGCTGCACAAAATGGTTTCTAAGAATCTTAAAGATTTTCTCTCCTGAACCCTCTATCCAAACTAGAGAGAGGTCTATTTCAAAAATAATTGTAGATATGGCTTTTGGGCCATGACATAAACACCAATTAAATATGATGTTTTTCAGAAAGTAGTAACAGCTTGAACTAAAACAGGCAGAGGCAGTTCAAAATGAAAAGGGACTTCTATGCACCAAATTTGCTATCACTGTGAAGCAACCTGCGGATTGAGAAGATATTCTGCTTCAAACACTGGTCTTTTCCTATAGAAAAGGAAGGATATCTCACAGGGTAAAGCCATGAGTCGAGTCAATAAGATCAGAGGATTTGGGAATCACACTTCCGAGAAGCAGAACCAGACTATAATCAGGGATCATTTTCTGTCCTTGAACTTGAAAGTCATGAGAACATTTACTAAACTACTTAGAATTGTTATGCCTCCAATTTTTTAAATTTTAGAGTGGAAATTTCGATTGCAGTTATTTTGTACTTGACTCAGTGTTATATGTGGAGAGTATTCATGTGTGTAACTTGTCATTTTTGGTTTGGGGTCCCTAGGAAAACAGGATCAGAGGAAAAGAACTGTAGGCAACAAGCCGTATTTATATCTAGAACTGATACGAGTAACAGGATATGAACTTCAAGACAAATACTATAATTAGCTATGACATTGGGGATGCTGAGAAGGTGTGAGCAGTACTTTACAGACATAGGAGGGACATGCATTATTGGAGCCAGAGGGCTAACCAGGATTCAGTGTACAGATGTAGCCCCCAGTAAATCAGTTATTTTGTCATCAATGCATTCAGGTAACACCTTTTCAAATTGACTCTGGAATTGCTCATGTTGCCTATTTTGGGCAAAGAGACAGAGACACACATGCCACAGCAAAGGCATGATAAGTGCATCCACAGCTGTCACTATGTGAAGAAAAGATCACAGCTTTGTACTACGTGTGAAAGATCATGTGAAGAAAGATCTCCAGTAAATCCTAGCTATCCCAACTAAGCCCAGTCTTTAATTACACTGCCAAATGAATGTAGTCACATGAGGAAACACGGGTGAGTTTAACAAAAGAAACTTTCAAACCACAACATTTTTTTAAAAGATACAGTTTTGTTTTGGTGGGGCTCGAAATTTGAGTATTGGTTATGCAGTAATAGGTAGTCAATGTAGTTATTAATGTCAAAAATTATTTATATACAGAGGGTGCCAAAAATGTATACACATTTTAAGTTATTAACTATTGAATTGAATTACGCTAGCAATGTGCATTATGATGTTTGCTCAACTGTGATTCCGTCATTTTCTTCGACTGTTCTATCACATGTTAATGCTAACATTTATTTGATTAATACCATCTTTTAAGCAAATGTCTTACACACAATGCATATATTATATATATACATATTTTTGGCACCATAGAAAGTGTATAATATCGAAGATGTATAATGTGATTTTATGCACACAAACGTGTGCATAAAACATGTAATGATTTTATACATACAGACATCACGTTGTGTGACTGCCACAATCAAAGTAATTAGCATATTTGTCACCACCCATGCTGTACCTTAGATCTCCAGAGCTTGTTCATCTTATAACTGAAAGTTTGTACCCTATTCCCAACAGCTCTTCATGTCTCCTATCCCAGGCCCTGGTAAGCACTGTTCTACTCTTTGTTTCTATAAAAGTTTTACTTTTTTTTTTTGAGTTGGAGTCTCACTCCGTCGCCCAAACTGGAGTGCAGTGGCCGCTCCTGGCCCCCGCAGTCTCGACCTGCTGGGCTCCAGCGATCCTTCCGCCTCAGCCTTCCAAGTAGCTGGAACTATAGGTGCACACTACCACGCCCAGCTGATTTTTGATTTATTGTAGAGATGAGGTCTCACCAAGTTGCCCAGGTGGATCTCGAACCCACGGGCTCAGGCAATCCACTCACCTCAGCCTCCCTAGGCGCGGGATTACAGGCTGAGCCACCAAGCCCGGCTATTTTTAAGATTCTATATATAAGTGAGATTATCCAGTATTTGACCTTCTGTGTTTGGCTTATTTCACTTATCATGATGTCCTCCAGGTTTATCAATGTTGTCACAAATGGCAGAATTTCCATCTTTATTATGGCTGAATAATACTCCAGCAGAGTATTATAAATATCTTATAAATAAGAGTCTAGAATAAAAAGAATGAGAAAATTCTAGTTCCAAAGCAGGGGGAGGGGGGCACTTTTCTTTGTTATTAATAAATTGGATAACTGCAAGTAAGACTTTTATAACTTCCTATCTTTTTCTTTTTTATATTTTTTTCTCTTCTAGGGAGTAATAAGACCTATTCTACTCACTTAACATATTTTCCATTACAGAATTCAACAAGCTTATATATGTGAGCTGCTCTGAAAAATATAAAATATCCAGACTTAATATGCTTGTAAAAGTAGACAGTAGAAATTCCATTACTGGAAATACATTTTAAATGTACTACATTGTTTCCCTAAGGATGTTTTGAAAGCCAGTTAGGATTATATCTTGTTTGAAATGTAATGAGCCTCATAATTAATAAGGTAAATGGATAATATTTTTGAATTTTTGCCAATAGTCATCAATTTGAGAAATTATTTTCCAGTTTTAAATACAGCGAACAAAACACTTGATTTATATTTTTTAAATTCCTATACTTCAACAACTTAAAGCATTTATATTTTCTCACTTTGAATTGTGATAAAAAATCTCAGTCCCTCAGTAAATAGTGGAAACTTATTCCAAAAATTAAGCATCCCAACTCATATTGAAATCTGTGGTGCAGTTGGGCTCTGTGGCTCAGCCTATAATCCCGCGCCTTGGGAGGGTGAGGTGAACGGATTGCCTGAACCCGCGGGTTCGACACCCGCCTGGGCAACTTGGTGAGACCTCATCTCTACAATAAATCAAGAATCAGCTGGTCGTGGGAGCGTGCACCTGTAATTCCAGCTACTTGAAAGGCTGAGGCGGAAGGATCGCCGGAGCCCAGCAGGTCGAGGATGTGGTGGCCGGGAGCGACCACTGCACTCCAGTTTGGGCGACAGAGTGAGACTCCAACTCAAAAAAAAAAAAAAGAAAGAAATCTGTAGTGCTTTTTTTCCCCTGGCTAAACCCATGATCCCTTAAGAGATCACAGATATTTTCTTGGAAAACTATTGTGAACTTTTTGAAATATCTGTTATTGGTAATCCTTTCAAAAATCCCTTTAAAGTAGGTTGATTTATGAATACAAGATCCAAATCCCCTTTTTTGCTATGTATTCCAATAACTAATGTTTTCTACTTTACTATCATTAGGTCTTTCTACTCCTAATGAGCACGAGAAAAATCTTGGAGGAGGTCCTGTGTGACTGAGATGTAAAAGAGACCTTGTCTTCACTTCCTGTTTTCCTGAAATATATTTCTTAGAAGTAGCAAAGATTCTTACTCCTTCTTTTCCTTTTCCTGCTCCCTCATTTTCCTCTGATTAATATTTTAAATCTATATTCCCTTTTTCTTCAAACATCAGGATGCAAATAAATTACATCAATATTTCAACAGATTATATCTTTCACAACTTGAGCAATATTAAATTTCTGTAAGACTGGCTGGGGTCTGTTCCTTCTCTCAGTTGTATAATAGCTTAGTGAGGAACTAAATAGAAAGAACTCAGAGTGATGATTGAAAAAATATAGGTAGATGATAGTTAAATAGGTAAATAGATAGATAGAGATAGGATAGCCATGGAGTCTCTGAAGACTGCTGACATAGAGAAAAGCAATGTTATAAAGCCTTAACCACCTCCACTCCACTCTATTTCCTATACAAGGTGCATGAGGCTTCCTTCAGATGCCATTTCATCAACAACCATTCTGATGAATACTGAGCAAGAGATCCTAGTTAAGCCAGTATTCCAAAGAGATTGAAGTCAATGATCACTTCTCTCCAAAATGGACAAATTATCTTGCTATATGAACAAGCTATGTAGCATGACTGCACATGTCTCCCATTTAAGTCAAATTATAGCATATGCAATGGAGAAACAATGAATTCATAGCTCTAGAATAAAGTCATGTATTATAAACATTGACTAAAACAAAATTTTATCTTCTTTGTCTTGGGTAAGGAATTGTACTAGGGATTAAATGACTCTAGAGCATACCCTTTGGAATATTCTCCAGTAATTAGCATTACAATAAAAGAATCTTTCAATTTATGGCAATAAGGATAATAATAGTGAGCATTGATGTTCTTGGGGCTATTTGAAGCACTTTACGTGCATCTTCTCAATTAATTCTCACTTAAACCCTAAGAGGTAGATATTATATTTTCCCAACTTTAAAGATAGAGAAACTTTATTATTTATTATATTTTCCCAACTTTAAAGATAAAGAAAATGAAGCTCCGAGAAATTAAAAATCTTGTACAACTTGGAAAGTAACTGAGAATTAACCACTTGCTTGTCAGGTTTTCAATGTTTGGTTTTTAGCCAATACAATGATCATGGTGATAGTTGTCTCACATATGCACTAGCAAAAAAAAAAATCTAAACTATTTCAATACGTGAGTTTTGTTACCTTTTAAAATTGTATTGTATAATTATTACCAAAGTAATACTAAGTGAATAATCTATTTGTAAAGTATTGATATCAAACTCTATTTTAACTATATCTCATATATGTATGTAAATCCTTTTATAAATCCTGAAATGCAGTTAGTTGTCATGCAGTTTTTTGTCATATAAAAATTAAAATTCTGGATAAAATAAGTATAATTTGCATTTTTCTTGGCATATAATACACACCTACAAACATGTATTAACTCAAATATTGTTTTAAACATTTTTATCTGAAATAAAGGTATATTTTTGAGGGAACCAATGATGTTGGACTGTAGGAATATACAAGTATACAAAAGAAGACTTCAATACTTATAAGTACAATGAAAATAATTATTAACTGTTTCTATAAATATTTAGCAAGATGTTCTTGCAGATGTCATTTTGAAGGAAAATATACAGTATAGCTTAATTAAAGTTGAGCAAAAGTGTTGCAAAAGCAACAACAAAACAACCCTTTCTCATTAGTTATTATTCTGGAACAGAATGTGAGTTATTCCTTTCACCACTTTGGTCTTCTGATAGCCGCCATATTACAAAAAACCCCTGAGATTACAATAATCCCTGCAGTGCCTATATCCCGCACTTCCCCAATGCTACTCCTTCTTTGCCTTCTCTTTTACTTTATTTACTGACTGGCCCTACTAAATGTAAAGCTTATTTTCTGGCACAGACAGTGTAACATCACCACTTTTTATTGTCATGCCTCCTCATACCAAAGGAAGTGCTCTGCAAGAGCAAGGTTCAAATTTCAATGAAGAGATAGATGCTTCATCCTGAGGATTATTTTTTTAAAGGTTACAACAGAAAAAGGAAGTCATAAATGCATTCTAAAATAGCCTAAGTAGTAGACTGAATAGTCATAGCACTCCAACATTAATTTGCAGTACATGCACGAATCATTTATTAAAAGGTTTTAGGAGCATTGGAGTGCTGCTAATGTCAGTAGCCAGGGGGCCACAATAGAATGGGTGGGTAGTCACTCAGGGGTCTTAAGGTAAAAACCATTTATCAGGCAGTATAGAAGCATTTTAATGTTTTAACAAATGGCATGACTATCAGGGCACTATCAGTTCTAAGAGCATAATGTGCCTTCTGAATTACTAAGAGCCTTCTAAATAATTATAGTTAGCAATGAATTGTCTAAAGGATTATTCCATCCAGTTCGATCTTTTATTGACTGTCTTTTAAATAACACGTAAGGGAACCATTGCAAATATCAAGACATTTGTGTTACAATGAACACTGTATTAGTTGTAGCATGTTTGTACAATTCATGCCAGTTTGATTTTTAACATATAATATATTCAACATTCAAATGCGTAGAATCTTATTTGAGAGGCAGCAAGATTGCTCAAAACCAGAATAAATAATTATCAATAGAATTAATGGCGAAACATTTTTTTACTGCTTACTATAGCTTTTCCTCTTTTTTAGTAATTGTCTCCACATTGAAAAAAATAAACTTACAATAATTAAAAAATATGAAATTATTTTTCACTCTGCAGACAAATTGGTTTTGATGAAGTTTTGCTCACATTATATGTGTGTGTATATATATGTATGTAATTATTCATGGTGCTATTAGGCTCTGTACGAACACAAGGAGTGCTAACTCAAAAAGTTTCGCATTCAGCTGTGTAAAGTAAGGCCAAACATACATCTAAAGTCCAAAGCAAGAAGGAAGAGGTAATATGAAGAAGGAAGGGGTCTCAGTAAGGTAGTGTATGACTCACTGAGAAATGAAAAGTACATAGATTCAAAAAATTGGCTGGTGTACAATGATTTAGAAGTACAACGTCAGGAGCCAAAAACATGAATGAAAATCAAGTGTCAGAAACCACTTAAAAACATTAATCAGAGGATTTCCAGGAAATATGTTGAGATCAACTTTGTAACCTTCCCCCACTTCATTAAAACACTTCTGAAAAGACCCAAGGAGTATAAAGATATGAAAAGGAATTATCCATAATTAAATCTTCAAAAAGCTCTCTTACATAGTGCATTCTATAGGACAAAACTGAAGGAGGATGGAAATACTGAAGGGACTTTATTTTATTTTATTTTATTTTTTATTTTTTTGAGTTGGAGTCTCACTCTGTCGCCCAGACTGGAGTGCAGTGGCCGCTCCCGGCCACAGCAGCCTCGACCTGCTGGGCTCCGGCGATCCTTCCGCCTCAGCCTTCCGAGTAGCCGGAACTACAGGCATGCGCTACCATGCCCAGCTGATTTCTTTTATTTATTGTAGAGATGAGGTCTCACCAAGTTGCCCAGGCAGGTCTCGAACCCGCGGGCTCAGGCAGTCCACTCACCTCAGCCTCCCAAAGCGCAGGATTATAGGCTGAGCGATTAAAGGCCCAGCTCTGAAGGGCCTTTATACCTGCCATTTCCTCTCTCTGAAACAATTCCCTCAAACTGCTACCTAGGTAATGCTTTCATTTACTTCAAGTCCCTCTCAATTTTCATCACATCAGAGAGGCTCATCTACCAATCTTACATTAAATAGCACCCCTCATGTCCCAAGTTAATTATCACTTGTTTTCTTCACAATATTTAGCACCAGACTATTCTGTATTATAAATTCTATAATATCATTGACTTATTTTGCTCACGTTGTTATGCGCTAAAGCATACATTTGAAAAACAGTAGAATTTCCATATATTTGTTGAATAAAGAAATCATAATTCAATAACATTTAAAAAAAAACTTGACTCATTAAGATCTATTTTATTCTATTTTAACCCTTTTTCCTTTCTAAGAGGTGCTCAATTTTGGGGAAAACTCATCATTACCACGTTTCAGAGTCATAAACCTGAGTGTCATTTCACAATATGTGCTAAAATGTCTGCATTAGACCCTTTTTTAAGGCTTAGCTGTTTATTATTTTTAAAATTTATCTGATTTATAAACAGCATTTATTTTTGGCAATTATATTTCAATAGCTATATGTTTGGAAATACTCATTTATTTTACCACCAGATTTGTCATGCTGATTTTGTGGGAGTTTATAATGCACAAGGTTTTTTCTTGCTGGGTCATAATGCCTATTATACTATAGAACATGGTTCTACTAATTGTACTAAGTAAGAGTGATCCACCCATGACACATTTTATACTTAATAATTATGTTCTAACTTTCAATATAATAGTACACAGATGAGAAGGAAGAAAGGTCTTTTGAAATAATCACAGTCTGCGGTAACTTAGTGTTTTAGACAAGTAACTGAAAAACTGCAACAGAAATAATGTCTTTTGGGAAAAATGACTTTAAACTTCAACTACAGAGGAAGAACAATAATTTCAAGGAAATGGCATAGGTTGTAATCTATTCAGTATTTAAAACTCATATTTTCTAAACAAGATCATTGTCACATGCATTTATTATTTTAAATGGGCTCTCTCAAGAAAGCATTGAAGTTATATTTATGAAGACATTTATTGCACATTAAATGCCAAGTAAAGATTATTAAAAAAATCTTTATTGAAGTCTAACAGCAATGAAAGGCATTTTCCATTAGTAGTATAATTAGCTCATAATTATGTAAGCAATAAATGCATAATTAGTTTTTTATTCTTAATACATTAATATTGCATACAATATTGGTCCTGAAGCTGTAAATAATATTGACAAATTAAGTCACCATTTCCTTGTATACTGAATATCAATTTTATTGACAGAAGAGATTTTTTTAAATAGAATATTTTAAGAATACTTTCACCACAAATCTAAAAACTTGAGGATCTGAGGTTAGATTATAATTCCTCGTATTTGGAGGTGGAGGGCAATAATAAACTATACTATGCAAAAGTCAACATTAGAGATAGTGATTATCCTTTTCATTTGCACTTTGTTTAATTTCTAATATTAAAGGCTGTTTAGTTCTATATGCCATAGATCTGGCTTCTTGTTTGTCTCTTAAAATGTAATAATGTCTTATTAAATGAACTAATAGAAAAAAACCAACCAATTTATAAAGGAGGAAATGAATTATTTACATGGTAAGTAGATTTACATTGTAGTTGTTCAGATTATCATCGTTTTATACTTTCTTTACTTTGAGGAGAATAAGCCAAGTAACAATGCCTGAGGCTGAAACTACAATACAATTGATATTTTAAGATTTTTTTTCTTAATAGCAAGTATGCTTACTGTGCCTTTATTATTGGTAATTAAAAACTGAAAAAATCCACAAAAGTTCTATTATGGTAACTGATTATATGTACAATATATATCCTAAAATGGTTTATAATAGTTTTTTGTTTGTTTGTTTGTTTGTTTGGTTTTGAGTTGGAGTCTCACTCTGTTGCCCAGACTGGAGTGCAGTGGCCACTCCCGGCCACCGCAGCCTCGGCCTGCTGGGCTCCGGCGATCCTTCCGCCTCAGCCTTCCAAGTAGCCGGAGTTACAGGCATGCGCCACCACGCCCGGCTGATTTTTTTATTTATTGTAGAGATGAGGTCTCGCTGCCCAGGCAGGTCTTGAACCCGCGGGCTCAGGCAATTCACTCACCTCAGCCTCCCAAAGGCGCGGGATTACAGGCTGAGCCACCGAGCCCAGCTATAATAGTTTTAAAATAAGCATTTCAAAGCATTTTCAAACTCTGGAAAATTTTCACTATAGAATACTTTCTTAAGTCTTTAATTGAAAAAACAAACACAAAATATCTGCAAATCTTAATGAAATATATGGTGAGCACATCTGTAACTACAACACAAGTTATGAAACAGAACTTTGGCAACCTTCTAGAAGTCTTGTGCAAGTGTCTCAATTCAATTGCAACTCCCTCTTTCTCTGCAAAATTATTGCTCTTTTGATATTTATTGTCATCACTTTCTTGAGAGTTTTGTAGTTTTTAATGTCAAAGTATGCATCCTGGACATTATATTTTAATCTTTCTCAGTTTTTAATTTTTATTTTATTTTGAAGGTATGGAGTACAATTCAGGGTTAAGCACACAAATATTCATTATACAGGTGCCCTTGTTGATGAGGTGTGCCCCTCGCTTCCCTGGCAGTTTCCCTCAACTGCCAATCCCACCCCACCTCCCCTGGCAATTTCCTACTACTGCCAATCCCTTTCTTATAGTATTCTTTGTTTCTGTGATAGATTACCAAGTATGATAGATTCTAAATCCATCCAAGTTGCCGCGAAGTCCACATGTGTGTCCTTCTTTATGGTTGCATAATATTCAATTGTGTATATGCACCACATTTTTAAATCCAGTCCTGCTTTGATGGGCAGCATGGTTGGTTCCATGTTTTTGCTATTGTGAATAGAGCTTCAACAAACATGCATATGCAGGTATCTGTTTTGTAGAATGATTTGAGTTCTTCTGGGTTTTTTCTCAATAGTAGGATTGCTGGGTCATATGGAAGGTCAATTTCTAGTTCTTTCAGAAATCACTACACTGCATTACAAAGAGGTTGCACTAGTTTGCATTCCAATCTGCAATGTAGAAGCCTTCTTTTTTCTCTGCATGCTCACCAACATGTGTTGTTTTTTGTTTATTAATGATGGCCATTTTTACTGGGGTTAGGTGGTTTCTCAATGTGGTTTTGATTTGCACTTCTCTGACGATTAGTGACACTGAGCACTTTTTTTTTTTTTTTTTGAGTTGAAGTCTCACTCTGTCGTCCAGACTGGAGTGCAGCCACCGCAGCCTCGACCTGCTGGGCTCCGGCGATCCTTCTGCCTCAGCCTTCTGAGTAGCTGGAATTACAGGCACACGCTACCACACCCGGCTGATTTTTTGATTTATTGTAAAGATGAGTTCTCGCCTGCCCAGGTGGGTCTCGAACTCTCGGGCTCAGGCAATCCACTCACCTCAGCCTCCCAAAGGCACGGGATTACAGGCTGAGCCACCGAGCCTGGCTGACACTGAGCACTTTTTAATGTGTCTGTTGGCTGCCTGTATATTTTCTTTTGAGAAGTGTCTATTCATGTTTTTTGCACAAATTTTAGTGGGGCTGTTTTTTTCTTTTTGTTGCGTTTGAGTTCCTTGTAGATCCTAGAGGTTAGGCCGCTGTCAAATATACAATTGGCAAATATTTTTCCCCATTCTATGGGCTGTCTCCCTGCTCTCTTGATGGTTTCTCTTGCTTTGCAGAAGCTTGTCAGCCTGATGAGGTCCCACTTGTTTATCTTATCTGTTATGGTATGGGAACTTAGGGTTGATCAGGAATTGGTTGCCAGTTCTAATTTCTATAAGGGTGACTCCTGCATTTTCTAAGATTCTTTTACATTTAGGTCTTTGATTCATCTAGAGTTAACCTTTGTGCATGGGGATAGATAGGGGTCCTGTTTCAATCTTCTGCATATGGTCAGCCAGTTTTCCCAGCACCGTTTACTGAACAGGTTTTCCTCTCCCCAGTGGTTGATGGTGGAGGCTTTTGTCAAAGATGAGTTGGTTGAGAAATTGATGCTTTGCTTCCAGAATCTCTATTCTGTTCCATTGGTCCATATGCCTGTTCTTGTACCAGTACCAGGCTGTTTTGATTATTGTTGCCTTATAGTAATCTTTCTCATTTTTAAAAATGATGTCTTTTACCCTTCTGTTCGGTCTGCATATTCTCCCTCTCTCTTTTATTGCATTTGTTTTCATTTTTTCTATTTATTGGTAGAAGGCCATGGGGAAATTGGGGTTTCTCACAATCTGGGTTGTGTAGGTTTCATAATCATAGGGCAATTGTCCATGTTCTTTTATTTCCAGATATTCCTGAAAACAGGCAGCCAACCACAGCAACTTGATTAACTTGACATTTGGTCACTCTCAAGGCTGTAGATGCTTTATTTCTTCAGGAAGCATACCATGTCTTCTTCTTTATCTTTTGGTGATGTTTGCAATAATTGAAATTCAGTGCCTGAATTCATTAATATTTTGAGGGTGGCAAAATGATGACATTTTAATTCTAATATTCTTATTAATCTATTTTTAGGAATAAGTTTATAAGGAAACATTTTCTTGATCAACTGTTAGCCTACTCAGTGTTGCAACTCATACAGGAAACACAGGATAAAGGCAAGACCGTTTCTCTTTATTTACTACTTTTCAAGAAAATGAGGCCGGGCACCATGGCTTACACCTGCAAACCCAGCATTTTGGGAGGCCTAGCAGGGAGGGTCGCTTGAGCCCAAGAGTACGAGACCAACCTAGGCAACATAGCAAGTAGCGAGACCTGGTCTCTACCAAAAAAAAAAAAAAAGTCAAAAATTAGCTGGTTGTGGTGGGAGCCATGTGCCTGCAGTCTCAGCCACTGGGATAGCTGAGGTGAAAGAATCACCTGAGCCCAGGAGATCAATGCTGCAGTGAACTGTGATCATGCCACTGCACTCCAGCCTGGGTGACAGGGTGAGACCCCCCAACTCACAAAAAGAAAGAAAGAAAATGAATTAGTTTCCTGTCATTCTCCAAAGGTAGTTAGGCTTTTTTTTTTTAAGCAATCCTTTTTTATTTCAAGATCATTGTAGATTCACATATAGTCATAGAAAAAAATGCGGACAAATCCCATGCACCTTTAGCCCAGCTTCCCCCAAAGCAATATCTTGCAAAACTCTAGATCATTTTACAACCTGGCTATTGACATTAATATAGTTAAAATACAGAGCATTTCTGTAACTCCAAAGGTCCTTCTTGTTTCACTTTTGTAGTTACAGTTACTTTTCTTATGGTCCCAGCCCCTTCATAACCTTAGGCAACACTAACTACTCACCATTTCTGCAATTTTGTAATTTCTCTTTTTTTTAATTAAAGTTTTCTTTTTTTCTTTTAGTATGAGCATGAGTAATAAAAACTGCATGAATTTTTATAATTTTTTTATTTCAAGAATTTTGTATACATAGAATTATACAGTAAGAAACTTTTTGGAATTGATTTTTTTCAGTCAGCATAATTGTCTGGATATCAAGATTGCTGTGTGTGTCCACGGTCCCTTTTATTTCTAAGCAGCGTTTCACATTACAAGTGTAACATAGTTTAATAATGTATCTGTTGAAGGACACCTGAGTTGATTCTAGATTTTAGTTATTACAAATTAAAATTTTTTTAAAGAAGATGTTCCCAAACTACTAAATATGAACTTTAATGGCATCTAACCATCTTCAGAGGGTTTTTCAAAACTTTGTCCCCCTAGAATTAGATTTTATTAAGTTCTGAGGAACAGCCTAATGTTTTTCAGATTCCAGACTTCAACTATACCTCTCTAGAGTGTTAGAGTGTCTTACTCTACAAGAATTAGTTTGGATCTTTAATTAATTAAGACATATTATTCCCAAAGCAATATGGATGTTACCACATAAAAGCTAAAGAATACCATTGATAAGTTGCTCATATACATGAGTAGCAATGAATTACCCACTTCAAGAAATAATGTACACCATCAGACAGAAGCATTGAAACATTATGTTGGTGTGAGAAACAAAAATGCGAAAAAAAACATTGAAGAGAGCATTGTGGACATGGAAGAAGATAGAAAAATAAAATACTTGCAAAATAAATTTTATTTCTTCAAAAGTAGCATTTTGTGCTTTATCTATTTTTTTACATAGAAATTTTACAATTTCATGGACTAAAGTATTATTTTCCTGGCACAAGCTTTGTTTCCCTCAGGTTGTTTTTCGAACCCTGAAATATTATTAATTTTCCAGCAAACTAAAACCTGTTTCTTAGAAATTCTACTTTAAGGGTTCTATCTCAGACATTTTATTTTTGGCAAAGTAATTTCTGACCAGCCCAGTCAAAGTGAATTTCTTTTTTTGTTTTTTTTCAGTTGGAGTCTCACTCCGTCACCCAGACTGGAGTGCAGTGGCCGCTCCCGGCCACCACAGCCTCGACCTGCAGGGCTCCGGCTATCCTTCCGCCTCAGCCTTCCAAGTAGGTGGAACTACAGGCATGGGCTACCACGCCCGGCTAATTTTGATTTGTTGTAGAGACCAGATACCCCCATGTTGCCCGGGCGGGTCTTGAACCCCAAGGGCTCAGGCAATCCACTCACTTCAGCCTCCCAAAGCGCTGGGATTGCGGGCTGAGCAACCGAGCCCGACTGCTAAAGTGAATTTCTACCAACCCCTAGATTCCTGAAATCCTTACCATTTCTTTATTTCTTGGCATTTTATAAATGTTTCACTTTTCTTTTCACATGAATATGTCTTATCTCCTCAAAATATATATTCCATGGAACACTTACGCTCTTTATTAACAGTTTCTTAAGCACTTACTACAGAGACATGAAAAGAATAAATATTTTGGACCAGAGAAATTGGGCTCTTGGCTAGTAAGTCAGAATTGCTGAATCTCTAGCGGGGTGAAGAGGGTTAACTCAATAATATTAACTGAAGCAAAAAGGTAGGGAGAGCTGTTTTATCCATATGGCTCCCACTTCAATCTCGGGATTTCTTATATGAATCTTTTGTTGATCGAATAAGATATATACATTCTTTATCAATCTAAGGTCATGAGTAAGTTCTCTAAAAGTTTTAAAAATTGATTGAGCTCTATTTAATACTCCAAAGAAGCTGGCAGTAACTCAGATGCTTAACATTCTAGGGATTCCCCTACCAATTGTTTGTATGCACCTTAGCTGGCCCCCAATGGATTGGAACTGTGGGAATCAATTTCACCATTTTCCTCTTACCCAAATCATGCCATTGAGACCATGAGATGGGATTCCACTGCTAGGCAGTAGTCATCTAAGTGGCAAAAAGTATAAATATGCTCTTTTTTGTTATATATCTATATCTATGTCTGTCTATCTATCTATCTATCTATATCTACCTACCTACCTACCTACCTACCTACCTACTTATATATATATGGGTAGAGAGAGAGGATATGAGTTTCATGGGTTCTGGTTTTCCAATAATAATCTTCATCCAATTAAATGGATATAAAATAACATATACAAACCACCTTGAGGTAAAGTTCATATTTGTCTTCAAACAATATGGCATCCTGTTATCTTTTTGTAGGTATCGAACTTATAAAGAACTTAGTCACCAGAATCTCTGTGGGTCATAATATTTCTCTCTATACCCATTATTTAATTCTGCCTTGCATGGAATTGCAAGTATTATACAACTACTGTATGTTCTATTTGTTCCTCAATGCTTGAAGTATTACTTGTAAATATAAAAAAGTGCAAATGTCTATGCACTGTAAAGACTCAAATCATGAGAAGGAATACGTTAAATGTATCTTAAATAGACAATTTGGATATCTCTACATATTCTCCTAAAGACACTTTTTGTTTGTTTTCAGCTTGGAATATCTACCACCAGAGTTTGTCTTTGTACACAATTAAATAATTATAGATCGCAAGTGCTCTCTCAATGTTAATTTCACTATTTAAATTAGTTTCACATTGAAGCATTTGGTAAGAAGTACACAGTCATCTGCTCCACTCTCTTGAAGACTCTAAGAGTGAAGTGTTTCTGAAGAAGGCCAGTGACCAATAAAAATCTCAAGATGCATAGACTCACATTCTTTGCTGAAGTCAGAAAAAAGATAGTGGTTCTCAAAGAATTCACATAATTACAGTAAGCAGATTTTCTTCCCAATGAAGTACCCATCTGTGTCTTTTTTAGACCACTTTTCATCCTAAATATTTATTGGTGAATGTCTATTCTATTTCCAAGGAAAATCTCTATGGGTTTTGAGTAGAAAAATTGCAAGAACTAATTCAATATTGTTACTATGGTTTTCAATTATTCCTTACAAATCCCTTAAAAAGAGGCAAATGAAGAACGTGG
Source organism: Cephalopachus bancanus (assembly GCA_027257055.1). Classification (NCBI taxonomy): domain Eukaryota; kingdom Metazoa; phylum Chordata; class Mammalia; order Primates; family Tarsiidae; genus Cephalopachus; species Cephalopachus bancanus. The sequence goes on along the minus strand of JAPVLO010000210.1, from coordinate 8,973,424 downwards.
TTTAATCACCATATTACATTAAAAATTCAGCATTTGAAATTTGCCTAATAGATTATTATTTGCCGTGCACAGCCAGGCACAGCTTTGCTATTAGAATTCACTTGACCTTAGGCATGTTAAGCTAACTGCAGTCCTAAAATAGCATCTGCTTTTGTTTCGACTAGCTTTGCTGTTTTTTGTTACCATTATTTTAATGGCTAAATTTTTATTTTAAAAAGTTATAAAACATTATTCAGACTTCATGAAGCCATATCTTATACTTCATCATTATTTATACCACATGCCAGATACTGAAGTGATACAAAGTTTTAGGCTCTCTTTAATTTAATTTCTTCCATTATTCCCACTAGCACCTGTATTATGCTACAGAAAGAACTAAACGGTTAGAATAACAGTTTTCTGCTCCCCAGCTTTAGTTTCCTTCTACTTTTTTTTTTTTTTTTTTTTGGCAAAGCCAGATCTCAAGAAATTATCCTAAATATACAATTAAGGTTTTTCTTGCTGACTCGTTATCATGGAACCCAGTGTTGGACTTTCTTTCTCCCTTACACTACTGTTAATAGCTCTCACCATTTCATGTTGTATTTCCTTTCTTTGCATATTTGACTCTCATAACAGACTAAAACAATTGAATTTAGGGACTATATTACTCATGTAGCATTGCTCCTAATATATAGTGGGTTATTAAAAACTACAAAATAAGCAAGAAAGAATCTGTAATACTAGAAGTCCGGTGAAGGTCAACAGATTTCTAAAACCCCATTTGGTTTATCAGAAAATGAATCAAGCCTATATATATTTGCAGTACAACAATGAGTGAAATTAGTGAAAAAAATCAATCAAAATCTTCTTTTGCTCAAATGGGCAAAGGGAAGTAATTAATTTATAAAATGGTAGAAAAAAGAAGCTGACATGTTTAGCTTTAACAGATCTGTCATCTGTTAAAAGGATGACAAAGGGATCACAGAACCACATCTGAGGGTAAAAAACTAAGGGTAGCTAAGTTTTCTTTTTCATACTGACGGTAAATTTAGAGTCAGGAGACATATGATGAAATGAGTTCAAAAAATCTTTCAAACATTTTAAAATTTTAAAATTCTTTTTTGCTTAATGAAGGGAAGTCAGATGATAATATGAAGTGAGATCTAGGTATATTTCTTACAATCAAGCTCTGTTTTATCTATTTTTTAACACTACTGTCAGTTCTTTCAGTGTCAATGATATATGTTTTTCTCAATATTCTGTCATCATGAATATTTCTGTTCAATTTTAGAAGACACATTTAGGACTAGCGGTCAGAAGCAATTTTAAAGTTATGCTTGGATTTATTTAAAAACTCCCTCCTCAATCTATCTTTTGTTTATTAAAATGTTATACTACTTTAAGATAATAAAAATGTTTACTTTTTACATTGCATCAAGCATTAATGCTTTAATATCATCTTTAATATACAGATTATATACAAATACTAGATTTTTATGTTTCCTCTTTTTCATGTTAACCATTTCCAGAAAGTATTGTTTGATTCGATTTATTTGAGTCTTAGTCTTTATACAAAGCCAAAAGCTATCACAAAATCATTAGAACAACATTGAACTCACAAAAAGGAAGATTATATTTGAATTATTTTAACAGAATAATGTTGCAAACAGAATGCAGCTTAACTTAATAATTTTCTATCAGATAATGCTAATAAGATATTTTTAAAATAATTACTTTCTTAGCTGTCAACTATTTGAAATTACAATAATTCTCTTTTTAAGCAAGAGTATATGAATTTTTATGTGTGTCTTGTTGGGTAAGACAAGTTATCCTGATGAATCTCATGGCATTACAAGCCAGGTAGACAGCAGAGAAACTATGATCTGATTAATGCCATCACAGATTTCACTGTGGTTCAATTCCATGAATCCATATGTAACTATGAAGAATTTCCATTTTTTGCAGTTGATTTAATGCAAATTGAAATATAGTTTATTTTCCCTTAAACATATCTTGAATCTCTCTTATGTCCTGTTCCATTAATATATAACCATGATGTATCCAAATTACACCTCTTCATTTGCTAAATGTTTGCAGAAACTTTGACAAATGTTGTACATGTAATAACTAAAAATAAACAGGTCTTGCTTAATCTACTGAAACTCTAAATGAAGCTTGAATAAGGTCATATCTTATGAAGCTAAAAGAGGTTGTCAAATTGATAAATTTTAACTATGTCTCAATAAATTAAGTTAGAGAGTGAAAAAAATAGGTCATCAAGCTTGATCTGGTAAACCATACTTTAAAATGCTTGCAAATGTTGGGCTTCTCAGTGTTGTAAAACACTATGGAAATTTTTCATATGGAAATTGCAAAATTGTATGTTCTCAAATACAGAACCATATTCATTTTCCAACATACAAAACAGGGAAAGTGACAGATATATTGGACTGAGAATAAGTTTAGAAAACCAAATGAACAGATATTTGCAAACCAACCCAGTTATTTGTAGTCCCAAAGAAGATAAACTGTGTAAGCCTATTTTTTGTTTTTGCTATTTTTAAAAAAGTTTTGTTTTTCTTTGACACATAATTATACATATTTATGGGTAAAGTATGGTATATGGATTCATGTATACTTTGTGTAATTATCAAATTAGGGTAATTAGTATATATACCACCTCAAACACTTGTCATTTCTCTGTGATGAAGACATTCAAAATCATCTAGCCGATTTGAAATATACAATATTGTAAATTATTGTCACCCTACTGTGTACAGAACAGAACTTTTTCCTCCTATTTAACTTTGTTAACTCATTAACCAACTATCCTCCCTGTGCCCCTTTCCCCTACCCTCCTCAGCTTCTGATAACCACTATCCTACGTTCTACTCTTATGAGTTCAGCTTTTTTAGATTCTACATATGAGTGAGATCATGCAGTATTTTGCATCCTATGCTCGGCCTATTTCATTTAACATAATATCCTTTAAGTTCATCCATGTTGTTGCAAATGCCAGGATTTCTTTCTTTTTTTATTGTCATATAGTATTCTGTTATGTATATATGCAACATTTTCTTTTTCCATTCATCTGTTGATGGACCCACTGGTTTCATATCATGGCTATTCTGAATAGTGCTGCAAAAAAATGGGATTCTTAGTGTCTCTTCAACATATCGATTTCCTTTCCTTTGGATATATATTCAGTAGTAGGATTATTGGAACATAGAATTGTTCTATTTTGAATTTGCTAAGGAGTTATTATACTATTTTCCCTAATATATGTACTAATTTACAGTCCCACCAACAGCGTATGATAGTTGTACTTTCTCTACATCCTCATCAGCACTTTTTATAGTAGGCATTATACCTAGGATAGAGTGATATCTCTGTGGTGTTGATGTGTCTTTCTCTAATGTTTTGTGATATCGAGCATTTTTAGACACCTGTTGGCCAATTGTATGTCTTCTTTTAAGAAATACCCATTCAGTTTTTACCCATTTTTAAATCAGATTATTTATTTATTTTTGCAGCTGAATTATTTGAGTTCCTTATATATTTTGGATAGTGAAAATAATCTTAAAATTGATATGAAACCACCAAAGGCCTGAATAGCCAGAGCAAGGATGAATACATAAGTACACAAGGCTGAAGACATTGGTTACAATAGTAGTGATGACAGCATGGCACTAGCATAAAAGCAGACACACGTAGACAAAGGGAACAGAATAGAAAACCTAGAAATAAGCGAACACATTTACAGCTAAATGATTTTTGACAAAGATACCAAGAACACACTTTGGGAAAAGGACAGTCTCTTCAATAAATGATACTGGGGAAAATGCATAACTATAAAAGGGAGGATGCCAAAATACCTGGAATTTATTTATAAAAGTTTATGTATTTTTTCTTACATGTTTAAACTTCAGTCACTTTCAAACTACTTTCCGTTTGATGCAATACGCCTACCAAGACGCTTTTCCCACTGTTCATAACAGTTTTTGAATTCGTCAGTTTTGGTGTCTTTTAGTGTTTCTGCTGTCTTTTTGTTTCACCTCTTCTACACTGGCAAAATGTTTCCTTTTGAAGACTTTTTCATCCAGGGAAACCAAAAAAAGTTGCTTGGGGTGAGATCAGGTGAACAGGGAGGATGGGGCATAGGAATCATGCTGTCTTTGGTCAAAAACTGCTGAACACTCAGTGCACTGTGGGCAGGTGCACCCTTAAATCACCCATCAGGAAATGGGCAAATGCGTTGAAAGACTCTTCCCCCCAAAATTTACTGAAGCTAAACACAGCCTCTTACAATAACGCTAGCTGGTACACTGAAGGCAGTGTCTTCCTAGAACACTTACTTGGCTGGAAAACCCTGTTTTACAAGGGGTTTTCTTCCCCACAACCCCCCCAAAGATAATTCCAGTTATTTGGGGGTTCCCTCTCATATGTAGAAGAATTAAGCTTGATGTCTCTTACCATTTGCAAAAATGAACTTAAAATGCATAAAACTTACATGTAAGATTCCAAACTACAAAACTTCTAGAAGAAAAGATAAGGAAAAATCTCCATTGTGGTGGGACAGTATTTTTTTTAATAAGACCTCAAAAGAACAGGTGAAAAAACCAAAAATAGACAAATGGGATTACATCAAACTGAAAAGCTACTATACAGCAAAGGAAAAAATCAGCAGAGTGAAGAGACAACCTACAGAATGGGAGAAAATCTTCGCAAACTATGCAACTGAGCTTATTTTTTAAAATCTACATGTTGACACTAAGCAAATATTACAAATTAAAAAAAAAAGAACAGAGACATAACAAGTGAATGCATGTATAATTCAAAGTTTTAATTACTTTTTTACCCATAGGGATATTACTTAACAATTGACACATTCTGAATAGGGTATGCGGTTTAGATAATAGTAAGGTATCCCTCTTAATTTCTTGATTTTGAGAATTACACTATGCATGAAGATGTCCTTGTTTAAGAACATACACACTGATATATTTTGAGTAAATGGACATTATATTTAAACTTACATTCAAATAGTTTAAAAAAATAGAATGAAGGAAAACAATAAAACAGTATGATACAATGTTAACATCTGAAAAATAAGTGAAAGATTTATGGAAATCCTTTGTTCAATGTTATACCTCTCTATACTTCTCAAAGTATATCAAAATTAATATTTTAGAAATTCTTAAAATTTATGAATGCATGTCTCCCTATTATAAAACTTACTTTGATATATGAAACATAGTAGTTACTTAATAATCTATCATCATGAATACTCATCCAAACCAGAATTATAGGAAGACTGAAATTTGTACAAGTATGTATAATAGAGTCTAGAATAAAATATGGAGTCTCTTTATTGTGCAAGAATAAACTCCAAAGTCATGATCACATAAAATATTTTTATTAAAAAAATATGCTTATATAATTTTTATGATGTATAAATAATTTATGAGAACATTGTAGAATTTAATATTAATAATGGAGTGCTTACAAACTTATATTTGTTAAGAACATTTTCTTATTATAAAGACGTGAGGTACAATTTAGGGTTAGGTATACAAACATTGATTATGCAGTTACCCTTGCTGATGAGGTATGCCCCTCCTGCCCCTAGCAGTCTACCTCAGCTGCTAATCCCACCCCTCTCCCTTGACAGTTTCCCATTACTGCACAGCTTTATAATAATAAAAAGAAAAATCAACCTGCCAGCTCCAAACTTCCTAGACATGGGATGTGAGAAAAACAAATAGCCACAAGTCGCCTTCCTGGAAGTGCAAGATAGCAATCAATTCACAACCCTACCCCCACATCCTGTCTTTGTCAAGTTATTGGTTTACAACCCCTGCATGTCATGTACATCCTGGAAACAATTTGTTCTTTGAAAATCTGGTTTTGCTAAAAACTACTTTGAAAATTAAAAAAAAAGATGTATAGCCATACAACCCGACCCCTCCCTTACCAAAAATAACATATAAAACCCCTTTCCTCTTTCTCCAGGTTGCTCAGCCTTGGTGCATTAGCCCACTGAGTTGTTCCAGTGCTAATAAAATGTTACTTCCTAAGATTAAAAAAAAAAGAGAGCATTTTCAATAATGGAACTGTAAATGTTTAGTAATAACACTTGTAGCTTCAAAGACCTGAGACTCCTCTCTTTCCTCCCCAAACCCTTCTCTGACTCCTCACACTCTCCTTGAGAAAAGCCTTTGGAATGGGCCTTTGTGGTCAAGGATATGGCTTTTTCAGGCAAAAGGATTACATCTAAGTCTTGGCTTTGTGGGGTGGGAGAATGGGAGGCAGGGAGATGGGAGTGTATTCTTTAGGCTCTTTCTCTCCTTCCTCAAGCTACGTTGAACCTCTTGAGAGTTACTAAGGCCTAGGAAAGCTTCTCTGTGGTCTTGTTAGGTCAACTCTGCCCTTGAACTTAGGAAATAAGCCATGCTTTTGCATTCCTGGCTGGTTTGTCTCTTGTGCTTTCTTTCATTGTTATTGGTGTATATGTGGACATGGTCATGGGAATAAAAAAGGCCACTTTGTCTATTTTGGTTACAGATTAGAGGCTGCCTATAGTCAATGCTTTCACGTCTAGAGTTGATGTTTCAACTAACAACTGACCTTCGATAGCCTTAAATTGTCTCCGCTATCTGTTAGAAGTGTTTTCTATAGGAGGATAGAAAAAGAGAATTTGGACATTAGCTTCTCAATGGTATTATCCTCCAAATCCAACACAGCATATAACATTGCAACATGGAGCAATTTTGAGAAATTTCTGATTCCCTGAAGAGTTTCCCTGTAATGCTTGCACAGGGGTTTTTAAAAATGCCTAAGTGAATGTCACTGTGTTCAATTTATGCATTCCACTGAAACCAAATTTAAGTTATAATCAACAGTGATATTGCATGAGAGAAGAGAGAGAAAGAGTTAAGCGAGCGCTGTCTCATTTGAAAGGTATAATATGGGAACATTTAATCATAACTGGAAAATTACCATATAAATGTGCAGATTACAGCCAAACTTTATGAAGGATGATGAATCAGGACTAGTCTAATGATCCTATAATCTGGCAGAATTCCTCTTGCAAACATCCTTCATCTTAAAGTAATGAAGAATTTCCACCGGAATAATAACTAATAGATGTTAAGCTCTATGTCAGGTAAAACAAGAGACTCAATTACAATTTATTTGCGGTTAAAACAGCAAAATGGTCATTTTGGCATCCCATAAACAGACAAAAGCATTTTTTGACCACTATCCTTGGCAGAAGAATAGTGTGCCTCCCTACTCAGCAGTTGCCCATACACTAATTCCAGGATGTACACTGCTTCCATAGGGAGAATTTCCTCAGCCCACCTTCATTTCTGCTTTCTTCCTCATCTTTTTCCCAGATTGAAAAAAAAAAAAAAATGAAGACAGAACTCATTCATAACTTAGATCCTCTAAGCAAGATCTTGTAGGTATTTTAAGGACTGCCGTAGACATTAGAAAATGCATGCTTAGTCCTCCCAATATGGGAATACATTTTAAAGGACACACTGTCCTTTATACTTGAGTACCCCGAACTCCTTTGAATATCAAGTGCATGAAATTTGCAAAGGTAATATTATTTTAATGGAATTAAGCGTACATTACTTAAGTAAAAGATTATCTGTAAAATATGGTGCTTAGAATGTTTATTCAAAACTTTGCCAATTACATCAAACAGTCCAAACATTACTTTGTGTGAAAAACTCAAAAATGCTAACCTTGATCTATTCTCTTTGAAAAAAGAGCTGTATTTGGGCAACCCTCTCAGTTCCCCTCCCGCTCTGGGAGCTTTTCTGTCCTCATTAAATCCAGCTTCCAAAAGAAAAAAGAGCTATATTTAAAGATAAAATCCATATAGCTCTAAAAGTTGAGCTTCTCAAAATGCTTCTTATGATGTATTTTTTTAAACAAATGCAGACATTAGTAAAGGATGTGTGAGTGTGTCTGTGTGTTTATGCAAAAGAGGAGGGATTTTTATGGGAGTAAAAAGTAATTTATTTGGTGTCCTTTTCATGTTTAATATTTTTCAGCTACATATATGCACACAAACCTATACAAACAAAACATACATGCATATGACATACATATAAATATACATATATACAGGTGTGCATATACATATATGTATGTACACATATGCATGCATATTCATATATATACACACAGATAGAGTGACACAAATGAAGCACACATCTGAGTAGAGAAAATGGTGTGACTATAATATAGTAACTGTTAGTTACCAAGTACTTACTATGTTATGTACCTGTCTTTATTGTATGTTAAAATAAATTGTCTTTACATGAAAGTGCTTGTTATACAGTTTTTCAAACTTCACAAAGAAGTAGAGAAATATCTCACAATTAATTCCCATATGCCTATCACTCACTTTCAGCAATTGAAAGATGTTTTCCTCATTCATTTAATCTATTATTTATTTTTATTTCAGTTCTTTCCTGAAAGATTACAAAACAAATTCTAATTCCAGGTATAATGTCACTGCACCTGCAAGTTCCATCTGTATTCATCTTTTTAAAAAATGAACATTTTACACCTGGAACAAAATTGGTAATTTTTTGTTGTCATCTAATATTCAGTCCATAATCAAATTTCACTGATTGTTTCACAAATATTTTTATACTTAGTATGAATAAAGACCCAATTTATACACGGCATTGGGTTATGTCCTTTGAGTCTATTTAATATAGAACAGCTTTTTCCTTTTTTTTTTAACTTCATTGACTTGTTAACGAAAACAGATGAGTTATTCTAGAGAATATCTCACATTCTGATTTGTATGCTTTGATTCAACTATTTAGGCAAAAACACCTCATAGGAGAGCCTATGTATTGTACATGCGATAGAGCCAGATCTAGAAACATGGAAGGAAGGGTACTAATTCCAAGATGCATCTGCTTTCCCTCAAGGCAGATTCCCTTCCTTTATGCTATTCTGTGAATGTCATTTCTGGGAACAACTTTTAACAAACAGGGGCAACCAAAGTGCAAAATATGCAATGGGCAGATTTTTTTTCTTTTTTTAGGAAAATAGTAAAAAAAATCTTTGGTAATTAGAAGCTTATGTGCCAGCCAATATGCTTTATCACTCCAACTGTACACTCGGAAATAATCTGGTCTCCAATTGCCACAGAGCCCTGGCAAACAGTGTCAATGATGATGTCCCTGGAGGAGCCTTTGGCAGAATGACTAGAGTAAGATATTGCTCAGTAGGGAGATATCCATGTGTCGGACACATGCACCTTGACACTGCAGTGCAGAATGATCCATTTTTCTCCCAGGAAATGATTGCATAATTCACACTGTGAAAAACACTAGAAAAATAAGGTAAATAGAAAAGCATAGGGGAAAAGGCAGAAAGAGGTTTATACCACTTTGTAGTCACCCATGCATATATATATATATACATCTCACACACACACACACACACACACACACACACACACACACACACACACACACAATTTTTGCCATCTAGGAAAAGACAGGATGACTTTGAAGAGTTTGAAGTAAGAATGAAGTCACCATTAAAGCAAATGAAGTGATTGACTGGATGAAGGAAAGAGAAGCCAAAATTTGATATTTAGAAATGCAACTATTGTGATTGCTAACTTATTCTGCACAGGGATACCCTTCTCTCATTTGGGAGCAAATGTCTAAGAATCACAATACATTTTGCCACAATTTGGGAGTTAAGATGTGTTTAATGTTATCAGAAACATCTTATCCTGGTCAGCAAACATTTACAGGAAGAAATTATTATTCTGGTCACCGTTGCTGCATCTTGATACATTCTTAGCAAAATATTTGTTATCTTAGTTTTGACTTCAAACATAACATTGACTTAAGTTAAATGAGTGCATTGCTAAATTAACTGAGTCTTAGTCATTTCAGGCACAGATTATTATCATTTTTTCACAGCTCCTCCTAAGTAGAATCTTTCAGTAAGGCGAGTATGAGCAGAGAAGCTAAAAACACGATGTATTAGTTTTTTAGGGCTGCTGTAACAAAGTACGCAGGCCGAGTGGCTTCAGAAACAGAGATTTATTGCCTTAGTGTTGTGAAGACTACAAGTCTGAGATCAAGGTGTCAGCAGGGGTAGTTCCTTCTGAGAACTGTGAGGAGAATCTGTTCCATGCTTCTCCTTTGGTGATTTACTAGTGATCTTTGGCATCTAATGGGTTATAGAAACATTATCCACATTTCTGCCTTCATGTTCTTCTGATGTTCTCCCTGTGTGTGTGTCTGTGTTTTAATATCCCTATTTTATAAGGACATCAGTCATATTGAATTAATAACCCGCCATACTCAAGTGTCACATCATGTTAACTAATAATATCTGCAATGATCTTATTTCCAGATAAATTAACATTCTGAGGTATTAGATATTAAGACTTTCTCATATGAATTTTGGAGGGACATAGTTTAACCTTTAACCCAGAATAAACCAAACACACGTGGATGACAAACTATTTGGGTTTATCAACTTCTGCATTGTTGACATTTTGGACATGCTGATTCTTTGTTGGGATTAGAGTTAAGGTGAAGGCTGTTCTGTGCATTTATAGAATGTTTCAGCATTATCCCTTGCCTCTACCTGCTAGATGCCAGTAGCACTCCCATCCCCAGTCATGCCAACCAAAAATGACTCTAGACTTTTCCCTGGGGGGTAAAATACCGCTAACTGAGGACCACTGAATGGTTAAATAGCTTTAAAGTTATTTCTATATATCCCTAGAAACCAAAAAACAAGAGTTAACCCTTATTATACAGCAATACAGTGGAGTAAAAGTTAAATTTTTTCAAAGCAGTATATTTATTTTTTGTTATATAAGGTGATAATTTTTATATTTAGATACAGATATATTTTAAATATAAGACACATCTTTCAATCATCTCATTCTATATCTCTCTTGATTTTTATTTTGGTCTCCCATTAAAATAAATTAAAAATAAAGTCAGGAGCAGGCAATGAAAGATTCTGTGTTATCAGGGTAAAAAATAAAGCAGCATGTATTTCTGCTAATGCATAAAATAATTATAATTTTATAACATATGTGTATGTATGTCTGTGAGTATATGTGTCTTGTATGTGTGTCTGAAGGTACATTCAGATGGGCCTGCTGAAGTGTTGGCATGAAAATTTGCGTTTGTTCTATGTGAGTTAAGAGAAGTATTTGAGTGTTGCAACCAGTTTTTAGCATACATTATTTTATGTTAAAAAGTACATGGGCTGACATTATAGATCAATTTTCAGAGATAGGCAGTAAAGTCAGTTTGTGTTAGAGCTTCCTAATATAACCCTCTAAAAACTAAATACTGAGTTGGAGAACTTTTGTATGCATATAATTAAAGTCATGCTTTGAAGGACAGGTCTGAAGAAATTCCATCATTTTGAAAGAAAACAAAAATCCCTGTTCTGTGTATATTTGCTTCTGAAGCCGTTTTCCCTCCAGTTTAGATTTATTTTTTTAATTATTACTTTAAACTAACACATAATTATATACATTTACAGGATATAGTGTGATATTTTGAGATAATGTGTATACTATAAAATGTGTAATGATCAAATAAAGGAAAGTAGCATATCTATCATCTCAAACATTTATCATTTCTTTGTGTTGAGAGCATTCAAAATTCATTTTTCTAGCTATTTTAAAATATACAATAAATTATTATTATTGCCTCATAGTGTTGCAGACACTAGAATTTATTCTTCTTATCTAGCTGCACTTTTGTATTCTCTAACCAATCTCTGGCTATTCCCCCCTCCCCACTACCCTTCCCACCCACTGATAACCACTATTCTACTTTCTACTTCTATGAGACCTTTTTAGCTTCCATATATGAGTGAGAATGCACAATATTTATCTTTCTGTGCTTGGTTTATTTCACTTAACATAGTGTCCTCTAAGTTCATCCACGTCGCTGTGCATGACAAAAGTTTGTTCCATTTATATAGCTAAGTAGCATTCCATTATGTGTATATATAGCACGATTTCTTTATCCATGCATCTTTTATCCATGCATCTTTTGTCTTTGCTATTGTGAATAGGGCTGTAGTAAATATGGGAGTATAAATATCTCTTTGACATACAGATTTTCTTTCCTTTGAATATATATCCAGTAGTGACATTGTTGGATCACATGGTAATTCTATTTTTAACTTTTTTAGGAAATGCCGCAGTGTTTTCCATTAAGTCTGTACTGATTTACAGTCCTAGTAACAGTGTGTAAGAATTCCCCTTTCTCCTCATTCTTGCCAGAACTTGTTATTTTTTTGTCTTTGTGGTAAAAGCCATTTTAACTATGCAATGATAGCTCATTGTGGTTTTGATTTACATTTTAAAATGACTTTGATGAATGTTTTCCATATACCTGCTGAACATTTGCATGTTTTATTTTGAGAAATGCCTATTCAGCTTATTTGCCCATTTTTTATTTAACTGTTTTTTTGGCTGTTGAGTTATTTTGTTTCCTTGTATATTCTTTTTTTTTTTTTTTTGAGTTGGAGTCTCACTCTGTCGCCCAGACTGGAGTGCAGTGGCCACTCCCGGCCACCGCAGCCTTGACCTGCTGGGCTCCGGCGATCCTTTCGCCTCAGCCTTCCAAGTAGCTGGAACTACAGGTGCGTGCTACCATGCCTGGCTGATTTTTTGATTTCTTGTAGAAATGAAGTCTTGCTGCCCAGGTGGGTCTTGAATCCATGGGCTCAGGCAATCCACTCACCTCAGCCTCCAAAAGGCGCTAGATTACAGGCTGAGCCACCGAGCCCAGCTATATTCTTCTTCTTTTTTTTTTAATTCTATTTTAGAGATGTGGGATACAATTCAAGGTTAGGTATGCAAATGTTCATTATGCAGTTACCCTTGTTGATGAGGTGTGCCCACCATTCCCCTGGCAGTTTCCCACTACTGCCAATCTCTTTCTTGTAATATTATGATAATTGTTCAAGGTCCATTTATGACTGAGAACATAAGGTATATTCTTAATGTTAATCCTTTGTTGGATGAAGAGTTTGCCAATGTTTTCTCCAATTGTGCAGGTTGCCACTTTATTTATTTTTACTGTGCTATAATTTATTTACTTTTATTGTGCTATAATTTAACTTGTCTATATTTGTATATTTTGTGTGTGTGTTTTTGACATCATCTCCATAAAATCTTTGCCCAGATCAATGTCCTGAAGTCGTCCCCCTATGTTTTCTTCTAGTAGTTGTATTGTTTTGGGTTGAAGGTTTCTGTTGTTTTTATTTTTTTTCTTAGTTGAAACACCTATTTTTTTTTCTAGAAATGATAAAAAGGTAGTGAAATGATCAAAAGTTTAGTAATTGAATAGGTATAAGAGCAATATTTCTTTTTTTTTTTTGGAAATAAAGAATGGACTCCATGAGATACAAACACTTATCATTTGGAGCAAAGGTCAAAAGAGCACCCAATAGATCGTTCTTGTTTTTAGAAGCACTTTGTTGGACTGAACACATTTTATTTTCTTTTATTTGAATTCATTGCAGGCAATATAATCAGAAAATTTTATGTAAAATCTAGGATTCTGGCTTGTGTGTGTGTGTGTGTGTGTGTGTGTGTGTGTGTGTGTGTGCAATCAGCAATCTTGGATCCTTGTCCTTATAGTCCCATGTCACAATCATCAGCCCGAGCTAAAAGGCTGCTGTCCCTTTTACTGGGCAAGTCCTCTTCAGCTGGCCTTTGGCCCAGCCTCAGCCAGTTCTCTCCATTGAGGCCCAATGCCAGCTGCTATTTATGTTTTGGGTGGGTGGGGTTGTTTGTTTGTTTTCATTTTAATTTAGCTCCATGTCTTCAATTATATGATCCTGTAGATAGTTTATGAGTTTACCACTTCATCTTGAAACTTGAATCTGTAGAAACTGAACTTAAAAAACCAGGAATCAGGACACTTCTGTAATGATTAAAGGCAACAAAGATAAGGCATCATTATGAAGACCCAGATCTGAACCCATAGTAAGAGTCTGTGCCTTCACACATTTGACAGAAGTAATTGCCAGTAACTGTTTGGTCTCTGATCTAAACTTACATCTTGAATATCACAAAGTATGTCCTTTGCCTGTTTTGCTAGCTATGTGATTTTGGCATGACTTAACCTCCCCAAACCACATTTTCCGCTTCTGTAAAATGGAAAAGTGACTGTATTTATTTCATAAGTTTAAGAGTGTATTAGATAAGCAAATATACTTTAACTGCTGAGAATTATCTTTGCCAGAGTAAGCACTCACTAAATGTTATCCACTGTTATTCTTATTATAAATATGTGGTCACCCAGTCACACATTCTCTAAACAATTACAACAATGTCTTATATTCTCAAGTGGCTAAAAAAATGAATAATCTGCTTTTGTGTGTCTAGGTAAACCAGACCCTGGAAGAAATAGACAATGGCTAATAGTAAATTTTCAAGCCATGCTTCTCAACCCTGGGCAACTTTGCCCCGCCATGGAACATTTTGTAATGTCCGCAGATACTTTTTACTGTCAGAATAGGAGTGGGTGGTGTTGTGATCTAGTTGACAAAAGTCAAAGGTTCCACTAAACATCTTACAGTGCACAGAACAGCTTCCCACAACAATGATCTGGCTCAAAATATTGGTAGTGCACAGTTTGAAAAACTGCATTAGAGCTATTCGCCCATAAACTAAAGAATTACTGTTAAGAAAGTGGGGGAAAAAAAGATCATCAGAAGAGAAAGATCTGTTTAGAGAAAAGCTTAAGAATGAGAGTGAAGGGTTGTTTCCATTTGCACCATGCACGTCCTGAAGAAGTTGTTCTTATTGTCAGATGAATTAAGTGCTCTTTGCTGGACCACAGAAGTTTGACTTTCAAAAGAAAGCGTGTAGGATCAGGATAAATTCATCATCTTAATGCCGAAGGACTAAGTGATTGAAACCAAAATAAATGAATTTCCCTTGTGGATCACTAGCCATGTGTGTGAGTCTGCTTCTGAAATTAATACATACAATATTATGGCTTGAAACTACTTTCTGTTCTTTTTTCTCTGAAATAGATAACACACCGAACTTTTAAAAGTCCCTAGACATCCATTACATCCGTTTTCGTGTAAGGCTGTCATCTGTGAGCATTAACTATTTACATAAAGACTAAATTGACGACCAAATTTGCAATCTGAGCACCTGGATAGACTTCCTTTTTAAATTTTATTTATTTATTTATTTTACTCTTGTCAAATAGGAAACTGAAAACAGTGGATGGTTTTTGTGACAGTGGAGGCATCTATGGAAATCAGTCATGTTTTCTTCTCGTATGCTACTGTTTTAAGAATTGTAATTGCTTCTTAGATCTTAAATATTTTCGTTTCAATTTTGTCTTCTAGGTCCTGCAATAATTTGATGTAACTTTTACAAAAGTATTTTATCTGCTAATAGGAGGTAGGTTGTGTTTGGAGATATTCTTGACCTTTGCCCACAAGAGGAATCATTCAAAAAAAAACAGCACTCACAACATGGGAAAAGGAATACAAGAGAAAATAAGGTTACATCTCTCCCTTTTCACAAAAAATAATAAAATTCTCAAAAATTACCAGTGATGACCATATTACTCATCTAATAAGTTATAACGTTTCTGCCCATGTTTTATTTCATGTATTTTTTTACTAATCCAAATAAAGAAGCCATACAATATTATGTTTTATAGCGATAGGTTAGAATCTACACAACAAGTTTTATTACAGCATTTCTACAAGCATTGTTTTTACTTTTCTATTATAGGAAATTGTGCATGACTGTATGTGTGCGTAAATATCCTTGTGAATGTTTCTATTAGTTTCCCATTTTAATTATTTTCTTACAATACCAAAGATGCTGACATCGAAATTCAAAACAAAAGTGAAAAATGTGCTTGATGTACAGCTCAGCTGCATTGATTTTCTTCAGGGCATATATAATAGAATAGTTTTCCGTTTGAATTCATGAATACAGTAAGGTTTTAGGTTCTCATTCAATAATTTTTGGAAAAAAGCTAAAAATACCAGGATACAATGTTTTTAAAAAAACTATCAAAGGGGAAAAAGGGATATTTTGCTAACATAGCTTCGGAAAAGTAGAGCGCTGTGTGGGATTTGCAAGAGTGAGTTCTTGATGATAACTTCAACCTCACTGGCTCAAAGAAACCGCACTGTAGACAAAATGCAAATTTATCACTAAGGCAGAATTCAGTGCAGTAGAAATGGAATTTACAGGAAATCTTACTTTTATTTATAGATAATTCAGTTGTCCCCTACATTGCTGTGACTGATCACTGTAAATGCTTAAGTCCAAACTTATTTATAATAAATTTATAATAAATACTCATATTTTGAAATATCAGGTAAAGTAACAAAATGTAATGGTTTGTAAGTCAACAAAGAAGGCATGGTGAATGAAAAAAAGTAGACAGAGAAATGAAGGTTCGTGATGAAGCACAGTGAGTCAAAGTATTTAAAAATCAATACGTTTCATCAGGAACTAACGATAACAGATCTGTGGAAATGAATAATAGGAAGACAACAGCAGGCTTAGGACTTCCAATTTTTAAAATAATACACTTTAAGTTTGCTTTGTGTTTTCTGAAGATTTATCCCAGGCCTAAAATGATTGCTTACAGCTGACAGCTTGCTAGTCTCCTAGTGATGTCAATAATTATCTCTATTGAGTTAGGGTATTGATCTGTAGCTGCTAGCCATTTCAAAATTCCCCTTTTATCTTCTAGAGGTAATAGAATTAATGAGTCTCTTTGCCAAACATAACAGGAACATTGGGTACACAATTAGGTTACAATATGAGGCGGAAAAAAAAGCATAAGGGAAAATTAAAATGAAATTCTGAGCTAAAATAATGTTACGTAAAACATTTTTCCATTAAATGTGTTTGTTAAGTATAGATATTTTACTAAGACAACAGCTAAAGACAATCAGATCAATTGACTAGGGATTCTTCAAGCAACTTGTCTTGATGTGAGTGGTAGATCATTCAAACCTAAGCAATTTTGAGTTAGAAATGTCCTTAGTGACTTTTTAAAAAATTAGTCAATGGCTGGTATTATATAACAAGCTTTAGAGTTCTGACTCTGGGTCAGTATGCCTAAAATGAAATCCTGCTTTGCCTTGCTTCTAGCTGTGAGGCTCTCTCAGTTTTCTCATCTGAAACATGAAGATTCAATAGCACCTACCTAAAGGAGCTGTTCTGAAAAATCAATAAAAGAGGAGGCCAATGGGATGGCTGGACTTTGGGAGAAAATGTCCGTATAGACAGTGCAAGTTCCTACCCAGCATTTAGAAGTCATAAGGAGGCCGGGCTGGGTGGCTCAGCTTGTAATCCCGCACTTTGGGAGGGCGAGGTGAGTGGATTGCCTGAGCCCATGGGTTCAAAACCCGCCCAGGCAACTTGGTGAGACTTCATCCCTACAATAAATCAAAAATTAGCGGGATGTGGTAGTGCCTGTAGTTCCAGCTACTTGGAAGGCTGAGGTGGAAGGATCACCAAAGCCCAGCAGGTCGAGGCTGCGGTGGCCGGGAGCGTGCCCCTGCACTCCAGTCTGGGCAACAGAGTAAGACTCCAACTCAAAAAAAAAAAAAAAGTCATAAGGAATTGTTTCAACTAAATTCTTCAAAATCAAATTGGTTGAAAAGTGTATTGCATACTGTTCAAAATTACAAATGAATAGAATGCAAATATACCCAATGGTTGACCTTAAGACTTTTCTAGACGCACTCATTCTTGCTTTGCAAAATAACTGGGCAAACCGGGGGACAAAAACTACCTGACAATATGACCCATGAGGGAGATGTTAGACAAATATTTCTCACAATAAAAGACAGAATGTATTTATTTGGTTCACTTATCATTTTATCAAAAAAATGTGTAGGGTAAACGGAGTAAACATACCTAAATAGTTACAGTAGGCTCTACTCAGAGAAAAATTCCTAAACTAGATTATTTCTCATTAAATATGACCTTTGCCTTAATTGTACTCCTTTACAATTAGCAAGAGCTATCTGTTTGGTTTGAAGAATTATGATTTGTAGAGGTAGAGAGCTTACCATGGGCTGATCACTGTTTTTAAAAGTAGAAACAGGTTGCTATTTCTTTAGTTTGAGTAATTGCTGTTTTTAAAAGCAAAGCAGGCATCAGTGACTGGAAAAATTGCAAAATCAGTGCCTGGAAAAATTCATTTTTGACCAATATATCATTTCAACAAGTTTGTTTTTGATTTACTCATTTGCAACCTTTTTCCCCAAACAATTTGTATACAACCAGGTCAATTGCTTCCCCCAGAGCAGGGATTCGACAACTGCATTTACTCTGGCTTCAGTGGCAATGCTGGGCAAGAGCAGGGCAGGGTACCCTGTGATAGCTGTTTCCCAAGAAAGTAAGGATGCCAACAGGGAAGGAGGATGCTGACTCAGCTACTTAGAGTTATCACAACCAACACAGAAATGGAACTGTCCAGCACAGAGGTGTCTCTCCCTGCACAACTGCCTCCTCCTTGACTGTCCCTCTACGTCCCTCTGGAAGCTGGAAACCCAATGAAGCAAAATAAAAAGATGTCGCATCTAAATCACTCTTCTTCTGAGTGACTGGGTCTTTGACTATCAAAAAAGAACCTACTCGACTGTTAATAGAAATTAGCCTTGCTCTTTGTTTCTGGACACGCATCCATCTCTTGGTATTTATAAAGTTAACATGTGAATAATGGTATGACATGTTTTAAAAAAAGGCAGTTTAAAGGGAAGATAACCAGTAAAGGCATTTGACGAGATCAGGCACATTCAGGGTAGTATGGCCATAGACAATAAAAGCAGTTGAGAAAATACCTTCAAAAGTTGCTTTAAGAAACAACAGTTTCTTTGAAAAAAGTTCTTAAAAATTTCTTAAATTTGCATTATCCATAGATCAAAAGTATATACCTCTATACATCAAGAACTGGTAAAAATGAGATAATCACAATCCTAGATCAATGACAACCTCAAAAGTAAGGCTAACATAAATATAGAATACACACTAGGCCACTGGAAGCAGATAGGCTGTAACACAAAACAGAGTAAATGCCTTAAATCAAGGCACAAAATCAATGAAAATGGTTCCAGAAATGAAAATTATTGAAAAAATTAAAATATAAGAAAAATACTATCACGAAAATTGTACTTAAAATAAAAATACGGTAAATTTGCACATCACTGTATCAGAGAAAATTATATGTGCTTGACCAAATTCTTGGTTAAGTTTTTGAATTCTTATGACACAGAAAGGGGAAAAAAACCAAAATATTTGTCTATGTTGGGAAAAATTTTTGTTTGTATTTAGTTTCACTTCACACCCTAAATAACTGAAGAAAAGTTGTAATATCTGCAAAGTTCTGAAAGATAATAATTATAGCCTAGGAATTGTTTATATAGCCAAAGTATAGTTCATATAATACATGGCTTGGCAAACTCAGTCTGTGTGGCAAGTCAGACCTACCACTAGTTGTGGCAAATAAAGTCTTATTGTAACATAGTCATGCCATGTCCATCTTTTTTTTTTTTTTGCATGTTGTTTATGGCTGCTTTCACATTGTAAAGACATAGCAATTGCTACAGAGACTGGATGGCTTACAAAGTCTTAAATATTTACCATCTGGCTTGTTACAGAAAAATTTTGTTGATCACCGATTTAAAAGACATATCGTGGTCCAGAAAGATTATCCAGCATTTATGCTTTCTACAAAGATATAATGTTAAATAAAATTTGGGGAGAATCCTATAAAATATGAATTATTGTGATAAGTGATTATAAAATATAACATATACGTAAAAAATTGTGGGAAAGAGTGGGCTAATAGTCTAATAGTTACTTCCCATTGAAAGCAATCATGATTATGGAATATGTATGCAAAAATGCTTTAAAAATAAAAAATAAGCTAAACAAATTAATTGGATTATCATCAGCTACAAGAAGACCATGAATTAGAGGGCTAACTAGTTCACAATATAGTAACATACAATTTAGTTTTTTGTTTTTGTTTTTTTTTTACAATTTAGTTTTTAAATCATAGTACAACGGTGGTTAATTTTACCTTTTCCTTAATATTAATAACATACATTTTAGCCTGGCTTTTTTGATTTTAAGAAATTGAGAAACAGCCAGGCTAGTTCGATGGTTCTAAAACCACAGTAAGATAACTTGAGGAGGTTTCAGACAAGATACCAGTGCCCTTCCCACACTCCAGATCCATTAAATTAGGACCTCTTGCTAATTTTTAAAAGCTCCCATATGCTTCTAATATGCAGCCAGAGTCAAGAAGAACTCAGTTATTAAAACACACACACACACACACACACACACACACACACACACACACACACACACATTTATCTATATATGTATATATACACAGATCACATATTTTATAGCTAAAGGAAGTTCCCACCAGAGTATATAAGCACTTAAATGTGCCTCAATCCCATGTTCTGTGTCAGATTTTCCATATCCTACTACAAATGGCCTTCTGCATATTTCTGTTCCTCCATATATTTTTGTCAATAGTTTGGATTTTTCATGGGCCTCTGGCATCAGTTCCATCTTATGACAACATTTCATGGTAACACCTTTATTTTTCCTTCCCAAATTCCTTCAGGTTTCGAATTCAACCAGGCACACAAAAAAATCCCAAGGAGCAACAATCTGAGTTTGTTCATATTTGACAGCACTTTTTAGCTAACAGATCAGAGATCATTGGTTAGTGGGCATTTTTAAAGTTGCTTGCCTTTGGTTATGTAACAAGTGTTTCTGAGTGAAAAGGAAAATAAAAAGATTTTTTATCTTTTTATTCTTCATGCTGGGACCAGCATGAAGCCAGTGAATGTCAGCTTTAGCTACTGCCCATGAAGGCCAAGTGTACTGACAAGTTGGAGAGTCTTTACAGGGAAATGAGAAGAAACAGATCACAACATAGCATGACATGAGTCCTTAGGGCCTCGTAGCATAAAGCCCATCTGAGCTCTTTTTATTTCTCTAATTTCACTCCTTTTTTTCCTTCTTTCTTCCTTCCACACTCAGTATTTTCTTTTTCTTATTTTCATTTCTTCTTTCATTTCTCCCTTTGTTCTCCAAAAACAAGTAAAATACTCCATAATCATCTTTGTATTTCTAATATATTTCAAGAGGAATTAGAATTTTTTGTTGTCTTAATTAAAACCAGAACACGTACTACTATAAGAAAGTTTAAATAGTTAAAATGCACTACGAAGATAATTAGTATAAAATGTCAAAGCTAGAATTTTACTTTCTGGTTTTCTATATTTGTTATATGACACAAACAATTGTATTTAGTTAGATAATTATTTTATGCATGTTTTTCATATCAATTCAATATAGATAACATTAGATAACTCCCTTGAATTTTAAGACAGTAAGTCCTGGTTTTTATTATTATTTTTCATTGAATACCTATAAATATACTTAGGAATGAGAATTTTCTAATTCAGTGAGTATGGGAATAACCATTTTCTAAGGTACTTTAATACATTTTTTCATTACTGAGGCCAGTCAAAAAGTTGTCATTTTGAAAACAAAGTCTTTTTCTTCCTCCACTAAATTTTGTCAGATAGTCTCCTTTTTTATCTAGTAAACTTGGCAATGGTTTTCAAAATCTGTAGCTAGATTTATTCTTTTATATCTTGTTATTCAGCATACTTGCATCAAAAGAACCAGATTATCCTCCTAAAAGAATATACTTCAAAATAAATACATCATGTAGGTCTCAGTTTTTTTTTAATTTCTTGACAAATGTATTAGGATTTGGAAGGCCATTTGTCTTTCAGTAATAAACCATTATCTTGTCACAGTGGATGATTCTTTCAGTAGAGTCGTCTAAATATCTCAAAGACTGCTTTTCTATTTGTTGTGTTTGGTTTTTTTTTCTTTTCACTTGGGTAGCTTTGGCACTTAGATATTAGAATAAAATAGCAAGAAACTAAACATAATGGCTTGTGTTTGGCCTAGAATCAACATAAGCTCTGCACACAAGGTGCCAGTTCTTCTTCAATCATCATTTGAACACATTCCATATGCCTGACCAGAATAATTTGTTTAGAATCATGTCACTGGCAAGAGACTCAATAATTTTGTTTTCTTTTCAAATGGGTTACGTGGGATTCCTTAAACCTGAACAATACTCTTCTTTTATGGCATGTTTTGTACCAAGTAATTAACTTACATACAGCGGCAGTATAGTAGGCGGTCATAAACAGCAATAAATGTCTGCACAATGATCATTACTTGACTACTTTTGGGAGGAGTTAAAGTTAAAGCGAACGATGTTTTACCCACATTTTAAAGTCCTTTTTTATATTAAATATTTTTTGGCTCATGCAGTCTATTGTACCTCAAATCATGTCACCTGTTCCCCTTAAGAATCTCAGACCTATTATCTCTAACTGGTGGTCAGACAGGCATCTTAAGAAACAATAAGGTCAAAACAAAGCTCTTTGTTTTTTGATTTTGTTTTTGTTTTGCTTTGTTTTTTCAAGGCAGGGTAAAGCAGCAGTTAAGAGCATTATTTAGCAAGCTATAGTCCAATGTGTATTTTTGTGTGTCACCCATGAACTAAGTGTTTTCCACAAATAAACATTTTCAATTTATTTGATGAAAGGAAACAACTGGTCACTTTGTCTGGATTCAATCTTTGGCTATTGGATCTCGAACTAATGTTGCAATCTTAATATACCTTAACTTATAGCATACGTGCTTAGGAAAAAAGCCTGTAAAGATATAAGCCTAATGTTAATAAAGGTCTTGATGAAAGATTACTGACGCCTTTTTTTCATGAGATATTTTTGAAGAAGGTGGACTTTCAAAAGTTTCTGAAATAAAAATGTAATTATAGTGTAATATAAAAATGCTAATGGACATTATTGAATAGCAAATGGTAAGAGTTCTGATTGTCCTCAGAAAAATTGATTAGCATTTTTTGGAAAAAAAGTTAAATAAATGTGCTTTGGGATTTCTAAAACATTAATCTTAAAAGGTTTAGTTGTATATTTTCCTATTTATACTAAAATGATTAAAATATTTCTGGGAAATCAAACATGAAAATATAGGTTATAATAGATAATTGAACAATGATTTTGAATTCATAGTAAATTATAGGAAATCTAATATTAAGACAAGGAAATATCTATATATGGTATACGCAGTATTGTATAATGCTAAATAAGCTGGGAGTTGGAGTTTTTTTATGATTAAAATATGGCTTCTGCCACTTAACAGCTTTTACTTTGGTAAAGGCAATTTATTTAAAATGCAGCTTACCTCTTTTTTCAAACTGAGGAAAAGTACAGTATTTTCCTAACAGAAATATTTTGAAGGCTAAGCAGAATAATTCATGGAAATATTTTAGCACAATGCTGTGACAGAAGTGTTTAATTATGATTCATCCAAAATTTATATAAAGTGTCTCTATGTGTGTCACTTTATTTTTTCAAGCTAAATACAGAACAGAAACAATAGCAAATTATAAAGTTATATCAGCAAATAATAGACAATAATTTACTAGAGTATCATAAAAAGTATGTCATTTGGAGTAAAAAATATTAATTCTAATCCTAGTTTTGCTACTTCTTTGATTTGTAACTTGGGATAAGTCATTTAGATTTCTTTTAACTCTAGTTTCTTTAAAACTATAAAATGAGTACATATTAGTAGTTCTTTTTATATCACAATGCCATGGGGAGAAGCAAATTGGATCATGGAACATCCTTTAGATCATAAATAGTGGTACCAGCTTTAATGATCATGGTTCTACTTGGCCAATCTTAAAAGGAAGTGTATGTGGCTCATGCCAGTAATTCAAATTTTACATTCAGGGTTTTACGTCTTCCCCAGCAAATCCTTGATTTACTCTAATTCACCGGAATCTGAAAATAGTTCTCTTCAAAACAGAAATAACAAACTTGCTAAGAGCCAACACGTTAATTACTTCTCCACTCTATGTGATGCAGAGGCTTTTAAAGTGAGATCAGGTCTGCTTCAGGTTGCTGTATTGTATCAGTATGAGGGTTATGACAACATTCACATCTTTCTAAGAATGGGGGCCAGATGACCATGATTAACAATGCTTTGCAGCATTGCTAATTTTCAGATTAGTAGTAAATATCATGCTCTGATATATATCAAATCAACTCTCGAATCTATTTTCTCATTATCCATCATATTGAATGATCTGCCACAAGATGCCTATCCATTAAATCCTCTGAAGCTATGTTTCATTAGTGTGAACAGTCATGAGTCAATTGAACAAACTTTCTCGCTCTTTCTCTATATATACAAACTAGTCATTTTGGATTATCATCCTTGCTTGATGAATTAATTGAACCTGAGCTGACTTTCAAAGTCACACGGAGTACTTAATAGTTGATAGCTGCTAATGAGCTAATTAAACAAAATATTTTATGTAGGCTCCTTGAGAATGTGTGAAGCACAAGTGACCTTATAAAACATAGCACAATGAAAATAGCTAATGTTCCAGTATATGCCAGTGACAGATGTATGAGGAGCATAGAAAGATTAAGGGGTGAACCAAACATTTGCCATATTGGTCATCACTGGATTGAATTAACTCTTGGAAAAGATTCATTTTTTTCATGTGTTAATTTTCTACTTATTTACATTATTAAATATACTTTCAATCTGGCAATATCCACTTATATTAATGACAATAGCTCTAAAATCTACCAAAATTAAAACATTAGTATTTCCAGTTTATTTTAGCTTCTAAGATAGATGAATTTTTAAAATGACAGGCAGAAAAGCAGATGAGAATGCTACCCATTTAAGATGATAGAGTCCCACATAGCATTGGAATTTTAGTCAATGCAGAAAAATGATAAAACTCAAGAGTTGAGAAAGGTAACTAAAACTTGTAATTTTATGCAATCAATTTAAAGCTAATCATAATTCTAATCAGTGTTTACTGATGAGTAATCTGATCTGGTAATTATTACATGTTTTCCAACCAAACAAAGCTGTGTCTGGAAATGACCTGATACTCTGCCTACTCAATATGCATAGTGATGATGCTGATACTTTAAAACTCGGGAGTCATGGCAGAACTCAGATGGTACCTCACGGTATTATCTTTCTTGCTTGCTATCTCTCTCTCTCTCTTCCCCACATAACATATTCTCTGATATTTAAAGATATCTTATTCTTGCCTCCAATAGAGTACAGCTGGGACAGGTGGCTTATGGATCTCCGAAGTATAATCACTCTTTAGCATTGTGTGATACTGACACTGGATACAACATTCTGCAGCACAGATGCAAGGAAAACAGAGGTGAGACTTAATTGTTGACAGTGCAAACTGTAGGATTCAGTCATCTGGTATTTTTCTTGTGTTTAGTTCCTTGTGTCCTTTTTATGACAGCGTAACCTGCTGGTCATCATTGTGTTTAGATTTTATATCAGAGTAAGAGCCCCAAAGACTTGTTTTACATCTGTTGAGTTCATCCTATTTAGAATAATGTAACATTGCCTTCTTAGGCTTGTATATTTCCTTGCCATGGGACCATTGTAACATAAACCTCTATATTTGCACCAAATTATATGTGCAATTAGTGTCCTGGGAAGAAAATAATACAAAACAGAAAAATAAAGTCTTCTTTTGTGATAACAATCGTTCTGTCAACAGAAGATATGTGTGTAGTCTTTTTCAAATTATACTTTCTTTTCCAGAAATCTTTGAAAGATGTTCTTGTACAAATAAGCAAATGTTATTCAAATTCAGAACCAAATCTATCCACTTTATAACTCCCAAACTTCAATAACATTAAAAAGTGACCATTGTTGTCAGTCAAAATTAAATTGAACAGAGTTTGGAGACACTCTATTTCAAATACTACCCAAATGCCAAATGCTTATTATAATAAATTAAAATACTTGAATTTATAATAAAATGGTTAATCTCTTCTCTTGTGTGTTCTTTCAGTTCAATTAGTTCAACATTCTATTGTTCTTGGATATCTAGTGTACAAGGTCAACAATTAAGTTTGTGAACTTGCCACTGTGTGTTTATATTGGCATCACTGTACAAACAACTTGGTAAGGTTTCATAACCTTGATATATCAAGTGTCTCACAGCTGTGT
Source organism: Cephalopachus bancanus (assembly GCA_027257055.1). NCBI lineage: Eukaryota > Metazoa > Chordata > Mammalia > Primates > Tarsiidae > Cephalopachus > Cephalopachus bancanus. The sequence goes on along the minus strand of JAPVLO010000210.1, from coordinate 8,947,245 downwards.
TCATGTCGACATATGGTGGTGTCTTTCTGAGTGGCGTTCATTATTGTTGTTGCATGTTTTTGTGTGCTACTGTGAGAACAATGAAGCTTGAATTAGAGCAATGAACAAACATTACATTTCTTGTTAAACTTGGCAAGAGTGGAAGTGAAATCAGAGACAATGTTAGTCCAAGTTTATGAGAATAATACCATAAAGAAATTGGCAGTGTACTAATGGGGATTAAATGCTTTTCTGAGGGGAGAGAGAGTGTCACTGATAAAGAGAAGTCAGGGTGGCCAGTAACAGGGAGAACTGATGAAAACATTGCAAAAATTTGTCAAACTGCGCGTCAAAATGGTAGGCTGACTGTGAGAAGCACAGCAGACCAACTAAACATTGATAGTGAAACAGTTGGGAAAATCTTAACTGAAAATCTTGGCATGAGAAAGGTGTGTGCAAAAATGGCCCTGAAGGAGCTCTTGCATCATGACAATGCACCAGCTCACACGGCACTGTCTATGAGGGAGTTTTTAGGTAATAAACAAAAAACTGTATTGAAACTTCCTCCCTACTCACCTAATCTGGCCCCCAATATCTTTTTTTCCTTTGCCTGAAGATAAAGGCAGTATTAAAAGGAAGATATTTTGATGACATTCAGGATATCAGGAGTAATATGACAATAGCTTTGATGGTCATTCCAGAAACAAGTTCCAAAATTGCTTTTGTGGGTGGACCAACAGCTGATATCAGTGCATAACTTCCCAAGGGGAGTACTTCAAAGGTGACCACAGTGATATTCAGCAATTAGTTATGTAGAACTTTTTCTAGGATGAGTTCATGAACTTAATTGTTAGTCCTTGTATATCACTACAATGGTCTAGATGTTTACCAATGGTCTAGGTTATTTTTTTTTGGAAAGAAACTGAGGCAATTCAGAAAGATAGATTCAAAAGTAAGAGTAAAGTAAGAATGGGAAATAACATTAAATTGAATGTTTCTGTGTGTGTATGTATATATATATATATATATATATATATATATATATATATATATATTTACAGCCTGACTTTTAAGGAACAAGAAACTTTCGTAAGTTGTTCCTTAATTTTCTTCATGTACCCATGCAATGAGGAAATACAATTTGAAAGAAATACATTGGGGAAAAAGTTAACATTTTCATCTCAAAACTCATTCAGCTTTGGTTTAAAAAGAAAAGGGTTGGGGAATTCTAATTTTATCCAGTAAGTACTCCCACCCTAGATAATATTGCAAAAGTTTAAGAAAGTGATAACTGTAAAATGATGTGTTGCAACAGTATGATTATATATCATTTAAAATAGGCCTTCAGTGGGCAACCTGATAATTACCCCATTTACTGCAGTATATATATAGTGGAGATAAAATAAAACATGGAGGGCTACAGAGGAAGCTAAAAAATGGTATCTTAATAACTTAATTTAAAAGCAGATTTCAAAGTTGGCGTTTTCTTACTCATTGAGAGTTTCAGGCAAATTGTGACAGATGACACAGATACAAATGATTTGAAAGGCATCTGACAAAAATAATTTCATAGCACAGTTATCAGCTACATTCTTAGGGTTGGGGAGGAATGTGCACGTCTTAGAGGGGTCCAGCTTATCATCAAGCAAGGTTAAACTCCAGCACTCAGTCCAGAAGTGTGTCAATCATCACATTTCCCCTGAAAGATGAATGACATCTTAGATTTGCCTGATGTTTTTTTCTTCATGTTATCTAAAGAAATTATGTCCACAAAATTATCTAGCACCAAAAAATTTTGTCATAGACATGGGAACTTCTGAATATGCTCTTTAGACAGTTTTTTTTTTTTAAAGTGCTTTTCTTCTCCTGCCTTTTTCTGATTGGCAGACATTACCTTTGGGGACCCTACCAAAGATGTCAACTGCACGCTGAAGCCTTCCCATTTAGGCACAACTAGTCCCTAGAAATTAAATGATCTTACAAAACTTTATAATTAATGTTGATGATAGCACTGATCACATTCCACTGTGGTTCATTTAACACATATTGATTCAACACCTGTAATAATAATTAATAATATTAATGTTTTCTTGAAAAATGACCGTGTGTCAAGTACTACAATGGGCGATTCATATGCATTATTTCATTTAATTCTCATTAAAATCTTTCAAGTATTACTACTCTTATCCAACAGGAAGCTGAACTAACTTGCTTTCTGCTAATTAGGTGACCGAACTGTTTTCCATAGAGATCCACTGGACTCTTGAGCCACACACTCCTTCCATTTCTATACTGATTCTCATTGATAGTCTCAGAAATTATAAAGATAAAAGACACCGTTTTAATCCTCAGAAAACCCACATCATAATAATACCAATTAATTATGAAAAATGTACTTAAAAGGCAATGCAAAATTAATGCATATCCTACTCTTTGTTGACCTTTTTTTTATTAGGTCTTAACTTCAGCATCTCAGCTTTCCCATAGGGGACGCTAAATACATGTTTGTTCAAATGATTGAATAAACACTACTATATGCTACTAAATCAAATCTTGTAACAACATACTCTGACAGAATAACATTCTGGATTATATAAAATAAAATTTCATGTAACGCTAAGAAAAGCCTGAGGCTGTGATTTAGGAGAAACATACTCAATAACAAGAAAGGGGTGTAACACAGGAACAATGCACTGGATTAAAGTCGAGTGAATTCCTGATCTAGGCCAGGAGACTTTGTGAGTCTTATCAGTTGATTCTCCCACCAATAAGTAATAGAATGAAGCTAAGTTCCAGTGTACCTGACAATCATGTACATGGTTGACTTAAACTCTGAGGCTCTTTTTATATTGGTAAAAAGGAGAATGATACTAGTCTTATGTACTTCATATTAAATAAGATTCTATGTGTTAAATACTTGTAACAGCTTCAAGCATATACATAATGCTTAACACATATTTGTTAATTTTGTATACTAGCTTATAATATAAGATCCAGTACACTCTTTCTATACAATGTATTCAGGATGATGGAAAAGAAGCCACAACTTCTCAGAGCAGAATACAATGATGTACCGTAGCTTTCTCTATGGTTTTCATGATGCAAAGAGTAAGAACTTGTCCTAGGTAGAGGTAGAGCATCATATTGGTTAGGAACTCAAGGCTGAGTTAGATTGCTATTTTAAAATCCTTGGCTCTATCCATTCCTATTTTGTGACCTTCAAGATATTACATGAGTGTTTATATGTTTCAGTTCCTCCAACTATACACCTGGGTTAATAATAATAATGGACCTGCTGAGTCTATTGTATAAAGTGAATAAAACAAGAAAAGAACTTAGAACAGCACTGACATGTAGAAAATATCACAGAAACAGGAGATGAACAGTATCATTTTTGCAGATGCAGTCACCTGTAGCCATAGATTCATGCTGTGAAGTTCAAGTTCTCTAACTTGATTTATTTTTAAAGTTCATGCTGTGACAAAGAGTCCCTAAGGTCCAAAGGAAATATATTAATGAATGAGGAGGCTTCAATGGTTTCCCGTTACTGGAGCATCTACCTTGATTAAATGCCAACATGAAAAAAACAATAGAAAGTCCTTCTTGTTATAAGGGAAGCTTGATATCTAGAGAAGCGTACAAATTATATATAGATCTATATATGCATATGTATTTTAATATATAAATGAATATTTTATATATGAAAAGCGTGTCTGATAAATTTAAATAGCATGAGCTACTGAAGACTGGCATTTTATAAGAACGTAATTAAACAAGATGTGGCATTTGGTTGAATTTTGAAGATTATATTAAAAAAAGGTGACTTAGTAATGCTGTGCAAGGATGTCCAGCACAAACGTATGACTGACAAGGTCAGCTGGGGCTGAATTCCAGCCCATGATCTGATCAGAAACCTACAAGCCTTGCTAGAGTTCTCCCTGGGGGAAGCACCACATTTCACATGTACTCAATGGCAATGTATTGGCCAGAGGGAGCGGGGTTCAGACACCCCATTGTAATTGGAATTTAGCATATCCCCAGTTAAGAAAATGGGAAATAGAGCAATTCTGGTTGCTTTACACTATCTATTGCAAGATGATGTGAGAAAATAAGCAAAATTAGTATCTGCTAAGAGACAATCTGACTTTTATGCCACTTTTTCTTAATTTTTATTAAAATGACTGAAGAAAATAGTAGAGAGTATATAAAAGAACTTTCAAAACATAGAAAAAGATTCTGAAAGCTAAAGGAATGTCTGAAAAATAAACTGCAGGTGTGAGATAGGATGGTGAAAAGAACTGAGGGTCTCATTGTATATTGCAACTTGGAGAAAAGTATCTAAAGATAATAAAACCTGAAACTAAGCTAGCCAAAAGTTTCTGATTAGGATCACTGGGCACTGAATAAAAGGCAGCCCTCAATGTAGGCAATGGAATTAGGGGTGGGTTGTAAGATAATGAGTTCAAATTTTGATACAGTTAAGATTTTAAGGAATATTTTAAAGATCAGATGGCATACCGTAGAAAACAAATCAATGATTTCAAAGATAAGAACAATATTTTTTCCAAAACCCAAGGAAAAGAAGAAGGATATAAATATTATGAGCAAGCCATAAAAAGAAGAATGAGGATGGTTGACCTTAAAATATACTTATATAGAGAAAACAACAATTTTAGAAAAAAATGAAAAAAACAAATAGGAGGAACAACAATCTAATACACAATAAAAGGTTTTATCTCTGAACCCAAGGTAGCCTCACTTTAGAAAGAAAGTCTCTTACTGAGTAGGGTCAAAATTAATAAAAAGACGTCTATAACTATAAATATAAAACACACTAATCTAGATATGTAGCAAAAATAAACAGAGAAAGAATGATACATTGGCATATATGCTATCAGTCTATATGGAAGATGAATAAATATAGAAAGAGTTCTTATAAATTAATACATTTTTAGTAATGGAAATATATAAATACTAGAGGTAAAACATGGATAGGAAATATATAGAGATTTTTTTTTCTAGAAATGCAGAGACTACTGTAGTTATGTCTAATCTTTATGAAAATAGGAGTATACATTTCAAATTTTTTGAAATACCATTTTCTGCTTTCTAAAAATGATCTGCCTGTAGTATGAAAAAAAGAAATATCTGACATCCAGAAGCTGGGTGGTTGTTTCACTTTGGTTCTAATGCTTAAAGATTTTTTTTAATTGAGATACAATTCATATACCATAAAAATCACTCAATTAAAGCATACAAGTCAGTAGTTTTTATTCACAGAGTTGTACAATCACCATGGTCTAATTTCAGAAAATTTGCATTACCTCAAAAAGAAATTCAGAACCTCTTAGCATTCATTTTTCATTCCCCTTCAGTCCCAACCTCTGTCAACCACTAATCTCCTGTCTGTCTTTCTAGATTTGCCTATTCTGAACATTTCATATACTGAATTCATACAATATGTGAACTTTCTGTCTGGCTTCTTTTAAGAGTATACTATTTTCAAGGTTCATCCAAGTTGTAGCACACACCAGTACTTTATTTGCTTTTATGGTTAAATCATATTCAAATGTATGACTACACTACATTTTTAAAATCCGTTATTCTGTAGATAGACCTTTCCATTTCCACTCTGGGCCATTATGAATAATACTGCTAGTCACATACATGTTTAAGACTTTGTGTGAACATGTTTTTTAAATTTTATTGCATATACACCTAGGAATGGCATGTCTTATGGTAACTCTGTATTTAACTTTTAAAGAAATTGCCTGTTTTCCCCAGCAGCTATACCATTTCACAGTCCAACCAGCAATGCCTGAAGGTTCCACTTTCTCTACGTACTAGCCAACATTTATTATTTTTCTCTTTTTAAAGAAATTATAGTCATTCTAGAGTTTGTGAAGTGGGAGGTTTTTTTTACAGTTTTGATTTGTATATCTCTATTAATGAATTAACTAGATTTTCATGTTTATTTTGGATAAATATATATTCAAACCTTTTGATCCTTTTTCAATTGAGTTTTTGCCTTGTTGTATTTTAAGTATTCTTAATATATTTCAGATATTGGACATTTATCAGATATATAAATCCCAAATATTTACCTGTCTTAATTACTTTGTAACTTTGTAGTAAGTATTGACATTAAGTAGTACGAATCCTCCAAATTTGTTTTTATTTTTTCATGATTGTCTTGGTTATTTTATGTTCTTATATTTTTATATAAATTTTAAAAACAGATTATTTATGAAAAAACAGCAGTTGGAATCTTGGCAGATAATGCATTGAATTTCAAGAAAAAAAGGGACTATGTTATCTTAACAATACTAAATCTTCCAATCTATGAATACAAGATGCCTTTCCATTTATTTAGATCTTTTTTAGTTTCTTTCAGCATGGTTTGTACTTTTCAATGATCAAGTCTTGCACTTGTTTGGTTAAGTTTATTCCCAAGTATTTTATTCCTTTCAATACTGTTGTAAATAGAATTATTGCCTGAGTTCATTTTCAGATTATTTCAACTACCATTGTATAGACATACAACTGATTTTTTATATATTGATCTTGTATTCTACTATCTTGCTGGACACGTGTATTTGATCCAAAGGCTTTTGTGTGAATTATTTAGGTTTTTCTATATATAAGCTCATATCATCTTCAAATCGAGACAGTTTTACTTCTTTCATTCTAAACTGGATGCCCTGGCTGGAACTTCCAGTACACATTAGAAATGGTAAAAGCAGACATTCTTGTTTTTTTCCTGTTCTTAGGGGAAAAACATCTAGTCTTTCATCATTAAGTATGAACTTATCTGTGTTTTTTGCAGCTTTGTTTAATCAGGTTAATGAAGCTTCCATATATTTTTAGGCTGTTGAGTGTTTATACCTCAAACATGAATATAAAGAATTTTGAATTTTGTCAAATAATTTTTTGAGTCTATTGTGATGATCTTGTCTTTGTAGTTTTGTATTCTATTAACATGGTGTATTATATTTATTAATTTCTATATGTGAACAAATCTTGCATTCCTGAGATAAATTCCACTTGGTCATGCTATATGACCCTTTTTATATACTGCTAGATTCATTTTGCTAGTATTTTGTTAATGACTTCTGCATTTATTGCACATTCATAAGAAATATTGGCTTGAATTTGTGTGTGTGTGTTACCTTTGTCTGGTTTGACTATGAGGACAACACTGACTTCCTAGGATAAATTAGAAAATGTTTCCCCTTTTACTTTTGTTCTTTTTTTTTTTTGGAAGGGTTGAAGAGAATTGAAGGTAATTATTTTATGAACATTTGGTAGAATTACCCCGTGAAGTCTTCTGGTTCTGGACTTTTAATTGTCTAGAACTAATGTAATCTCTTTACTGTGATAAGTCTATTCAGATTTTCTATAACTTCATGGGGTAGTTTTGGTAGTTTGTGTGTGGCAAGAGATTTATCCATTTCAACTATGCTATGTAATTTTTTGATATCAAATGTTCCTAGTATTCATTATAATCTTTTGTATTGTTCTAAGATTGGAAGTTATATTTTCTCATTCTTGATTTTAGTAATTTGAGGCTTTTCTCTCTCACTCTCTTTTTTTCTTGAGTCAATCTAGCCAAAGGTTTAAATTGTGTTAAACTTTTTAAATAATCAAATTGGGTTTTATTGATTTCACAATTGTTTTTTCTATTTTCTATATTGTGTGTTTCTCTAATCTTTTTTTATACGGTTTACTTTCTTTTTGCTATTTTTTTCTAGGTTTTTAAGGTAGAAAGTTAAGCTATTGATTAGCAAACTTTCTTCTTTTATAAAACAGTTATAGCTTATAAATTTCACACTAAATAATGCTTTTGCTAAATCCTATTACTTTTGTATGTTTTTAAAACTTTTAATGTCAGAGTATTTTTACATTTTTCTTCTTATTTTTTCTTTGACCCATTTGTTAATTAGTAGTTTGTATTTATTTTTCACACATATTTGAACTTTCTAAATTTCTTTATGTTATTCATTTCTTTTTTCTTTTTTTTTTGAATTGAAGTCTCACTCTGTCACCCAGACTGGAGTGCAGTGGCCGCTCCCGGCCACCGCAGCCTCGACCTGCTGGGCTCCGGCGATCCTTCCGCCTCAGCCTTCCCAGTAGCCAGAATTACAGGCATGCGCTACCATGCCCAGCTAATTTTTTTATTTATTGTAGAGATGAGGTCTTGCTGCCCAGGCGGATCTCGAACCCGCTGGCTCAGGCGATCCACTCACCTCAGTCTCCCAAAGGCACAGGATTACAGACTGAGCCACCGAGCCCAGCTATGTTATTGATTTCTAATGTCATTCCATTGTGGACAGAGAATATACTTTGTATAGTTTCAATCTTTTTAAATTTATTGAGTTTTATTTTATGGCCTAACATATGTTCTATCCTGGAGAACAATCCATGTCCTCAAGAGAACAATTTGCATTCTGCTGTTGTTGGATATGAGTGTTGTATAGATATTTGTTAGGTTTAGTTGACTCAGTGCTTGTCAAGTGAAAGGACTAAACATCAAGTCAAAATGACCAAAGAGCAGTCATTTTTACATTGCCTAGATCTGTCATATTTTTCTAGCAATTACCTTCTAATCACTAGCCAAGGACAGACCTGGTTTCTCAGAGGCAGCTATTAAATTCTTTTACAACCCCCTCCTCAGCTTGTTTTGTAAACAAGTTAACCTAACCAGACCTTCATGACACAGACCCCATCAACATGGCAGCAATCATGTGTCTGACACCTCCCATCTGCCTGCCATCCATCACCTGTGCATACCTGTCCCTTTCATGATGACATGGAACAGACCACCACCCAGTCTCCTTGATGATCTGCCTCCATCAAGAGGAAGGCTTAAAAAGCATTTAACTTCAAACAGCAGTGACCCTTATTTTATTAAACACTGGCCAGACCATGTGTTCTTTGAGCTACAGACACTGTGTTTTCTTAGCTTTGGCCCCTTCCCCTACCTCAGGGAGGTAAATCTTCTCTCTCTCTCTCTCTCTCTCTCTCCCTCAGGGAGGTAAATCTTCTCTCTCCCCCCCAACTTACTTTTTAAATGAACTATGTTTTCCAGTCTAACTTCTGTGTAATTCTTTGGATTTTTCACATGGCGTCAAATTGTAAACTGAATCGCGCACCACCTTGGCAGGTCTGACCTTACATTTCGAAGGCCCTGCAGGGATTTCGATATCTACATCAAGTTTTCTATTTTCTTGTTAATCTTCTATCTAGAGGCAGACATTTTGGAACTCTGTGGCTAGGTGACTTTGTATTTAATATTATTATGCATTTTGATAATACATAATTTACTGTTGCCACTTGTTATAGTTGTTTGGTTACTTTTTTGCACTAATTTTATATAATCTGTATTTTTTATTGTGGTTATTATAGTCCCTATTGAGTTAGTGTATTAGTTAGCTAACTGTTAGACAAAATTTTCTTTCTTTTTTCTTTTTTTTTTTTTTTAGAACTGGAGTCTCACTCAGTCGCCCAGACTGGAGTGCAGTGGCTGCTCCCGGCCACGGCTGCCTCGACCTGCTGGGCTCCAGTGATCCTTCCAACTCAGCCTTCTGAGTAACCGGAATTACAGGCATGCGCTACCATGCCCGGCTGATTTTTTGATTTATTGTAGAGATGAGGTCTCACCAAGTTGCCTAGGCAGGTCTCGAACCCGTGGGCTCAGGCAATCCACTCACCTCAGCCTCCCAAAGCACGGGATTACAGGCTGAGCCACCGAGCCCAGCTGACAAAGTTTTCTTAAATGGCTGCAAACAATTAATTTCTCAGTCTTTCCCAGTTACGTGTGTGTATGTATGTGTATGTGTGTTGCACTTGCATTTAACACTCGGTCAGTCAACTAATTTACAACTCTGCCTTAGCCTTCCCTTCCAGTTATGTAGAACTTTATAATCAGACAGTCATGAAAGCACAGCGCTTTCTTAAATCTTTCTTGAGTATGTTCACAGCCCTATACTTATGAATGGCTTTCTATATTCCCAGGAATATACAGTAGTTTTTCAAAGATCTAATGAACTCAGCTTTTCCTTTGAAGCATTTTGGCTATTCATCGCTGACTTTTGACTTGACTTCCTTATACATTGCTGCAGGCAGCTGCAAAATTTTAAATACTTGCCTATACGTTTATTTGAGAAACAACCCCTGGGGAGAAGTTTTTATGCCTAGCAAACTCTACTCAGGTCAATTTTTTTTAAAAAAGGCCTTATGAATAGAAACTTCCAGGTAACTACCTGACAGATCAAATAACGACAATTCTCTATGAATGAGCCTTTGAGAGAGCTCTTGGTTTCTTTTATTTCATCCTGTTTCTAGAATGCAGGCTGTTTTATTTTTACCATGGATAGTGCTGAACTTGAGAACAGGGAACCAGAATAAGATTAAATTCCATAAAACTCACATTTCTTACAGAAATTCAGTCCTTTTTCTTGAATAAATACTCCATGAGTTGCTGCAAGGCTTTGGTTAGTTTCAGCTGTCATGAGAAAGTTGCTTCTGAGAATTGTTGCCAGTTTTTTAGTTGACTTTATAAAAAGACAGATTTTCAGAGATCCTTAATCTGCCATTTTCATGCGTGTCACTCTATATAAACTATTTTAAAGATAAAATATAAGTAACCAAACATAATCTTAATAATATTCAATCTTTCTACTATACAGAATGGCAAACTAAAATAATATCATTTTGTTTATCACTAAAAAATTGGCAAATGACTTTTATTTACTCATTTTTTTACTTTTCTTTCTAAATTTTCTAAAACTTTCTTTTTTATAATATCAGATAAAAATAAGTTTTTGAAACATTCATTGTAAAATTCAATGCCTGTTTCCTTCAGAATCTTAAAGTTTTAATCCTAAGTAATCCTCAAGGCTACTTTCTGTGCACTCCTAATATTTTATTCTCCTTTTTTACCCCAGAGATCACATATCCTTTGGGAATACTGCACATAGATAAACACAGGTGGATAAAAAATATTTCACAAAAAGCTTTGAGATGTACACCATCAAGGCCAAAAACAAACCATCAAAATCTTCACAAAGGATATAAGGATACATAAAATTCCTCTGTAAACTTTAGAATTCATACAATAGTAGCACAACTTCAACTTTGATATTTTTCTGTTTGAAAATGATTCAACAAAAATAATTTTTCAAACCTAAACTGTTATTGATATATTTATATATTGCTATGGTTTTCCAGAGACTTACAGAAACTCATTAAATTTTCAATATGCACTATTTTAATGAAAATTTCAATGAAAATTGAAAATGAATGAACCATATAAAAACACTTTCCTAGTGTTTTAAAAACTCATTAATTAACACCTAAACCCTCAGTATTTTGAATATAGTGAGGTTTGCTAAGCCAGAAGATTTCTCCTGAAGTTTTCTGAAGGAAGACTAATAATAGCAATCAATCATAACTATGTCTTAAAGTGGCAAGAAAAGAGTTTTTTTATTCCTGTATAATGAGAAAAGTCTGAAAAGAAGTGTTAAAAATTTACAATTCTAATCATATAAAAATTGGGACTATGTAAAAACAACTCTAAAATTAATTGTTTTATTGCTTAATAACAATCAACTAAATAATTTCTTTTTATATATGGGGAAGTATGTTATTAGACATTTACTAACAGCAAAATTCAAGACTATCATACAATATCTGATGTTGATGAAGTAGAGTCTTCAAACGAGATCCCAAAATCCAACATTTGTGAAGGAAAGTTGAGGAGGCAAGGTAGCATAGCTTAGTTGGTGGTACAAAGGATGAGAACTAAACTTTCTTTTTTTTTTTTTTGGATTGGTAAGACTTCTTATTTTGACTTATGTCACTAAATTATGCAATTGTATTTTTACTTTCACTACCCTCGAAAATTCTCACTTGTTTTTGCCTAATGGGAAAATATACAATATTAACAATATGTTTATATATACATTAAAAGAAAATTTCTCTAGAAAACCTGCAAGAATATTATAAATATTCAGTTTCAGCATTCTATTCTGTCAATTTAAAAACACCAGAATGGAAACTAATGACTCCTGTCAACAGCATAAAAATGGGGAAAAATTAAATCACAGTCTGTATTTTAAAATTATAGGTTAGCCGGGCTCGGTGGCTCAACCTGTAATCCCGCGCCTTTGGGAGGCTGAGGTGAGTGGATTGCCTGAGCCCGCGGGTTCGAGACCCACCTGGGCAGCGAGACCTCATCTCTACAATAAATCAAAAAATCAGCCGGTCATGGTAGTGCATGCCTGTAGTTCCGGCTACTTGGAAGGCTGAGGCGGAAGGATCGCCGGAGCCCAGTAGGTCGAGGCTGCGGTGGCCGGAAGCCGCCACTGCACTCCAGTCTGGGCGACAGAGTGAGACTCCAACTCAAAAAAAAAAAAAAAAAAAAAAATAGGTTAATCTCTTCTAAATGGGTAGTCTTTAGCTGAATACCTAGCTGACTCATGTTGCCATAATTATAAGCTTATATATTCAATACATTTTTCATTATAATTGAGACATTATTTTTATGTAAAAAATGATACTCTAGATACATTAATATATTTGATTTCAAAATATATGAATCCAAGATTTAAGACACATGATTATTTAAAATTTCAACAAAAAACCCTGGATTACCCAAGAATACCTTACAAATTCCTCCCAAGATCTCCAAATTTTATATGATTATTTCAGTTAACTAACTACATTTGTCTGTCAGATTACCGTGGAAAGCTTTGGAAGTTCATAATTTGTTAGAACAGAATCAGTTTTTCCAATTTTCCCTAAAGATTGTAGAGGAGACAAGAAAAAAAATGGTTATATATGCTGTGTTTAAATGTATATCTAATAATAGATTTATAGTAAATATAAAATGTAGATACAACTTTACTATAAAAATATAGTAAATATAAATTATGTATTACCAAAAATTGTGATTAAAACAAAAAAGCTTAAAGCAGCAGAAATATTATCTTTAAACACACCATATAAGTCCTTGTGTCCTGAAGTATAATGCTCAGATCAGTGTCATCATTGGCATCACCTGGGAGATTGTCAGGCATGAAGAATATTAATCTACATTTCAGACCAGCTGAATCAGAATTTGTATTTAAAAAAGATCTCCAGGTGGTTCAAACACTCATTATGCCTCTGATACAGAGGCAATTACCACTGAAATTTTGGTGAGTAGATCAGTGTTTTGTTTGTCTACATAGCTGTACAATTTTATAATATTATATTACAACTATTTCCTTATGCCAATAACACGTCGTTGTTTAATTGTATTATACATATGACATACTTATTGAAATAAAACAATTAAGCCAATAGGCCAGAAATTAAAAAAAAAAAAATCAACCATACTCTTTTCACCTAGAGTAAAATTTTGGTCCATATGGGCTCAGTTATGCAAATAATTTTATTAAAATATTATTATTTATACACCAAACATAAAATTATATAGTATATAAAGTCATATAATGTTGTTATTTTAATGGCACATTGCTTGCCATTGCATATTTCATTTCTATATTGTAATTCCTTCTATGAATATGTTTTCAATGTGATGTTCCACAAATCATTAGCATTTTTTATTCTATCTTGAAGATTAAATAATAGGGAATGTGTAACAGTCTTTTGTCATGCCAAAATTATTCATTCTTGGATTTTAAATTTTGATTTTTCTTTGATTTTTATATTGATCTTTAAATATATTATAAAAGATGACTATAATGAGTGAATGTGTATTATTGTGGAAAATATAAATTCTAGTTTCATTGCAGTAAAAACTCTAATTTCTCTTCCTTTATAAATAATATCTTTTTCTGACAGAGTAATTAAATATATATTTTCCTTTTTACAATAACTAAAAATTCACCATGGTGTAAATATGTGACTCTCTGCAAAATATGTTTTCTAAGAATGTGATGAATCCTTTTGATTTTGTATACTCTTTCTTTTTCAGCTGAAGGAATTTTTTAATATACATAATTTTACCATTTATATTTATGGGGAATGTATTCTTAATTAGCTCTACATTTTCTTATGAATAGTATATCATTGTGCACATTTATATTTCTGCATTCTGAAAACCTTTACAGGTTTATTCTTCATATCAGTGATTCAATATTGCACAGTGCTAATGTTTCATTTTCTTCAGTGCAATTTTAACTGTCTTAATGGGCATTTTAACTGCCCCTAAATTCACCTTTATCTACTTCCCCTTTAATTGTATTCTGTTGTTTTATCATCTGAACCTTCATACTTGTCAAACATCGACATCTAATTCTAGCCAATCTTTGCTAACAGTTTGGGTGTATGCTTGCATTTGTTTGCACAAACTATGTCCTTGGGCTTTGCTGATCAGCATCTTCAATTCTATAGCTCAGAAGTGCATTTTTGTCCACAGTCACTTCGTTATTTGGGAATTAGTAGTAATAAAATCACAACTTCTTTGTCTCCTACTGCTTGGATTATGGAAACTCAAGGCTAAATACTCAGCACCCTCAGTTTTGTTTTTTTGTTTTTTTAAGTCTATGATACTGTATTTTTGGTCACTAAATTTCTAAGTTTTCACAACCCACTTTTATGCATGTATATATACTTCGCTGGACATATTTTGTCACCGTAAAGTGTAGTCAATTGGAAGGAGCAGGAGAAGAGCTGATTTGGAACAGAGGGGAAAAGAATTGTTTTAGAAGTTAGTTCTAAACATTAGAATGACAACAGGTCAATTGTTGAATTGTCACGGACTTTATATACTAAGTGAACAAAGCCAATAACAGATTTTTTTTTCCTTTTTATAGAGACAGGGTCTCTCTCTGTCTCCCAGACGGGAGTACAGTGACATGATCATAGCTCACTGTGACCTTAGACTCCTCGGCACAATGGATCCTCCCACCACTACAGGTATGAGCAACAGTGTCTGGCCTAGATTTTCATGTAATTCCCGATTAACACTTCAAAGGTGTGCCAAAATTTGAGCTAATCAAATAATATCTCTTAAGTTATGATTTAAAGGAAAACCAGATGCACTAGCAGAGATTGACCAATTTTTACTTTTTTTCATAATTTAATGACATTTTGCTATTTTCTATGTTTTAGCATTTCAGTGGAAATATAGTTTATATAATATCTTGACTTCTAACTAGTTACCAATTTAAATAAAAAATTATCTCTGAGTCATGGAAAACATATCAACCTTATTTCATCAAAATTCAAAATTTGTTTTATTTCATTTAATTAATATCAGTAATACTTTCCTATATAGTAGATATCAGGTGAGAGGCTTCTGCTAATAGCTGGCAAATTTGAAGTTGAAACAGATCAACATATAGATAGTACAGAAATTAATACAGAAATTAATTTTGGAAGAAGTAGTTTTGTGTTTTAAAAGGGCTAATTATTTGATTATTATTCACTCAACTTGTAAAAGTTATACTTTTTCACAAATTAATTGGGATCCTGTGTCAGTTTGTTTCAGAAAGAAAAAAATCAGAAGTTAAATTGTTTTAAATTTCTTTACACTAAATAAGTCTTGAGTTTATATTTGGATCTGTATTTTGCAAAAATTTGTGGCATGCTTCATATCAATTAAGAGGATATACTTGTGGTGGCAATAATACTAAACACGACTTGAGATTTGTTTTATAAATGACTTAAAAATAGGTTTATAATTTTCTCTCATACATGCAAGTATTATCCAAATATAAAAATCAAAATGAAACTAATTTCCAATTTTGTTTTAAAGGTGAGGTGAGGAGTTAGGCTGGCTTCTGATTAGGTCATTCAATCTAAAGTCTGATTCAGACTCCTTTTCAAAAACTGTTTCTTTTTATTTTAGTCTTTTTTTTCCCCCCTAGCACTCTGTTGATTGGTGAGGCTTTTGATATATACATGAAGCAAAAAAGGCATTTTCATTCTCTTGGAGCCATTCTTTGGAGAAAAAGATGCTGCAGCTAGGGAAAACATTAATTAAAAGCACATCTAACATAAATGGCTTGTCATTGAATTTCAATACTTAGCAGAACTTACACTGTCCTTGGAAGATAGAAAAATGCCTTCAGTGCTTGGTGTAACTTGAGAAGTTTGCTCTAATCTGTGGTGATACATATTATGCACAGGCTGCCACGTATTTGCATATATTAAATACTTTAAAGAATATTTCACCAAATGAATCCCTAATGGAATGTAATTTAGTCCACAAGTTGAAAAATGGGATAACAGTTTCAGTCCCCATCACTTCCCAATGCTTGAAGTATAGCTGGAGAATGAAACAAGTGGTGCATAAAAAAGCAGATATTACAGTAACAACTGTCATGAAAATGAGAAGGATACACTGTACAGTTTTTGCTTATTTATAACAAATGAGCATGCATGTCTTGTTATATTTCTTTGGGGAATCATATTAATTCTTTTTGATACATTGAAATGAAGCATGGATAATGTCACTGAATGTGCGTCTAAGTGACTCTAAGATGTTAATAGAAATGATAGAATAAAAGTCTTGCAAATGAGCATAATGTTATGTCCTCCATATTTTTTGGTTTTAAGTTGTGTGATTTTGAGATAATTTTCATTGTCCAAATTATCTATGAATGTCAGTTTATTTGAAAAGTAGCCTTTGAGAAAACAGAAACTCTGCTTCCTTGTTGTAGATCTATGCCAGATTCCTAAGTACCAAAATTTGCATCAATTATCACTTTACCAAGAATCATCCTTCCCCCCGAATTTACCCTAGCTATAATGAGGTAAACAACATCAACATCAACAAAATGTGGCAACTCTAAAACAGGCACAGCAACTATGGCAATCCATTCTTTTCTCTAACAGATTCTTTGTTGAGTAAAAGAACCTAGATGGTTCTTTTACTGAAAAGCAAAATTAATTTTCCTATGTATTAATATGTACATAGACTATCTCACCATATGAATAATATATAGACAGATAAAAGGATAACTCTACAATGATTTATAAGCTTGCCATAATGACTTCTTTTCAGTTAGCAAGTCACCTTATCACTTATAACAAAAGCATCAATAAGTTGTGCCACATATTTCACTAAGTGACTTAACTGTACATTTCTTGAATACTTATAATCAATCTGAAGTTATGAGGTGGAAAACTTGGTCTTAGAATAAGACCAATACTAGCTTATTGCCAGTCTAGGAACATGATACATTTTTCTGGGTCCTAAGAGATATCACAGACCTGGCATAGCAGAGATATGTTTCAGTTCTTCCAATAACCATTTGGAATTAGGTCAGAAACTTTTGGAAATTTTGGTGTAAACATATTTTATTTATATATTTATAACTTTCCAGAACTGTCCGTGGACAACAGTGGAAAGCCCAGTTTGCTAGGGCTATAGAAGAAGCTTCTTACTAGTATTCTCCATGTATAGTCTAATGATCTAGGGATCTACTGAGACAACTCCAGTGCTCAACATTCACAAGGACTTCCTGTAGCACAAACATGGCTCTCATGAAATTACAGAAATTGGGAGTAAGTAACCCTAAAATCCAGAGTATGTTTTGGGGGAATAAATACAAAAAACTACTTCTCAGGCTATCATTATATGTGAAGAATGTACCCAGCACCTCTAAAAATAATACATTGACCAAGACTGAAGAAGCTTGCATTTTGATTAATGAGAAAGTTACATGGAGTACATTCATAGTACTTAGTATATTTTAAACAATCTTCATAGTCTCAGGTAACAAAAAGAGCACTATATTTATAGGTGAAGAAAGAGAGACACGAAAAAGTAAAATAATGTTCTTTCTTTCATTTTATTCAGGAAGTTTTCTAATTTCAGTTTCTCAACACTTATAGACAGTGAACTCCAGACTTCACTTCCTTTTGGAAGTAGTTGATGTACTCATTCTACCGTGTGCAAGATTTTCTTTGTGATTTTATGTTTTTACCTTTTGCTTTAAAGCAATATGTAACATTGCCATTAACTTAAAAATATATATATATACCTCCATGAGCTATCTGAGATATCTTTAAGAATTCTGTTATCTTATATCTCTGTATCTGCCAAAACAAACAAATCCAGTAAGGGATGACAATGCCTAATTGATTCTAAGTGTTAGTTTCTCTTATGGCTATGTTTTTTCCATGCTGTTTTTTCAAGGAAATAAGTTTTTTTTAATTGAAAAATTATATAATGTACTGTGTGTGTGTGTGTGTGTGTGTGTGTGTGTGTGTGAATTCTGAGGCACTGCTCTGTGGTTCTGTAAATGACAGAGAAACTAACAGCAAAGTATAAAAACATAACAAAGTTGCTTGAGCTGGTCTTATTCTTTATTATAAACTATTTAGTTTTTTGAGTCAATTTTCATTAGCTTAGCATGTCAGAAATTCTTTTGAATTGATAAACTGTAATGATTTCGGGTTAAACAAATGCATTTATGTTGGGAAGGTGTGTTTCTTTAGGGGCATTGGGAAATATCTTGCTAGTTGACACATATATAGTATATAGTACTGGGGCAAACCTTGTACAACAAACAAAAGAATATGACAAGCATGTACAAGCTTCTGTTAAAATTACCTTCTTATTTGAGAATACTTTGGAGTACCATCTTAATTCATTCCGGGTGCTATAACAAAATGTCATAGACAGAGTTGCATATAAAAAAATTGATTTTTCACAGCAAATTGATTTTGTCCAAGGTCTAGACATGGGCAGATTCTGTGCTTGGTAAAGTCTTCCTTCTTGACTCAGAGATGACTCTTCTTGCTATGCCCTAATACAGCAGAAAAGAAGATAGAACTTCCTTGTGCCTTTTTATTTTCTAAATTTTAGCGTTATGGGGTATATATGAGAACTTGCTACATAGGTAAATTGCATGAATGCTAGGTTTGGGTTTCTAGCGAGTCCTCTTAGAACCATTTATGAGTACTCAGGCCTCATGATTTCTTCACCTCCCAAAAGAATCCACCTCCTAATTCCATCACATTGTGGGTTATGATTTTAACATATGAATTTTAGGGAGCACAAATACTCAGACCGTAGAAAGTACACTATAAGTAAAAAAGATACACATTGATATAAAGAAAACTATATTTTGTATCAGTAATGGATATATATGTGAATATGTAACATTTCAACTTCTTTGTGGAGCTAAAGTTAAGTGGTAGTATCTTTTTTTTAAGAGTCAGAGTCACTCTATCGCCCAGGCTGGAGTACAGCAGCATACTCACGGCCACCGCAGTCTTGACCTGCTGGGCCCACGTGACCCTTCCGCCTCAGCCTTCCTGAGCCTTCCACCTCAGCTGTCACTATAGGCAGTTGCCACCACGTCCAGTTAATTTTTTTGGTTTGTCATAGAGATGAAGTCTCAACAAGTTACGCAGGCTAGTCTCAATCCCCTGGACTTAAGCAATCCTCTCACCTTGGCCTCCCAAAGTGCTGGGATTATAGGCTTGAGCCACCTTACCTGGACAAGAGTTGTACCTTAAATGCCAAGAAACTTTGGGTGAAAATGGACAAACTATGGCCTGCAAGTCAAATAGGAACCAATGCCTATTTTTGTATACACAGTTTTATTGAAATGCAACTGTGCCTACTGGTTTACATAGACTATGGAAACTTTCATGATACAACTGGAGAGTTGAGTAGTTAGGACAGAGACTTTATGATCTGCAAGTCTGAAATACTTACTATGTGCTCCTTTAGAGAAAAGGCATTCTGATTCCTGAGCTTTCTGCTTTATCATGATTGCTAATTATTAATTAAAATTTAGGCAAGTACCATTAATCGAATGATTGTATAACATTGATTTTTATTTTGATTATTTCGTTTCCTTATCATTTTCTGTATGTTCCAATTTTTTAAATACTTGCTGTAATGGAAACATACTTTTAATTTAATTTTAAGTATGCATTTCACAATAGAAATATATTTTAAAATACAACTTTCTTTTTAGTCAAGGTGTCACCTCGTCACCTAGGCTGAGTGCAGTGGCACAATCATAACTCACTGCAGTTTTGACCTGCAGGGCTCAAACAATCCTTCCACCTCAACTCCTGAGTAGCTTGGACTACAGGTGTGCACCACCATGCCTGGTTAATGTTTTGATTTTGTTGCTAAGATGAGATTTCACTACGTTGCCCAGGTTGTTCTCCAACAACTCACCAATCCTCCCGCCTTGATCTCCCAAAGTGCTAGGATTACAGACGTGAGCCACCATGCCCAGCCTAAAAAATTACACTTTTAAAAATTAAATTCTTTGCTCTTTTCCATTAAAATTGATCAACAGAGTTATTATATTCAGTCTCCAACTCTTTTATTCTCATTCTCTCTAAATTCATTTATATCAGGATGTTGTCTTAACAAGGACTTTAGAACTGCTAAAATTACTCTCTTAAAGACTTTAATGGCCCTACATTACTAAATTCAATATTCACTTCCCACTTCTTTTACTTGACCTATCAACATCCCTTTTGAAGATTTGACTGCTCTGTTCTCCTTAAATTTTTTTCTTCATTTGGCTTCTAGAATAATTTCTACATCTGGTTTCTCTCCTATTTAACTGACTGCTTGTTTTCATCCTTTTTTTCTGACTTGTCTTCTTCTCTCAGCTTCATTTTAATTGTGAATTGCCTTTGGGTTCTGTTCTTGATCACCTTTCCCTGTCTCAGTCGCTTGTGTACATTCCATTTCCAGCTTAAGTCCCTTCTCTAAGGTGAAAACTCTAAATGCACATCCTCAGGTTATTTTGTAATGCTAGAATTATGTTTTTTCTGCTTTCTTGACACCTACAGTTGGAAGTATCACATCTCAAATTTGACCTGTCCAAGATTGAACTCCTGACTACTACTCTACTCCAAATGGACTCTTCTAGCATCCACTTCATTTCAGTTAATGGAAACTATGTTTCCAGTGATTCAAGAGAAAAACTTTGAAGTCATCTTTGACTACCTTAATTTATGTCTACAACTTCAGCCTCATTTTTTTTTTTTTTGAGTTGGTGTTTCACTCTGTCATCCAGACTTAAGGGCAGTGGCACAATTATGGATCTCCTGAAATTAAGCAATCTACCCTTCTCAGCCTCTCAAGCAGTTGGGACTACAGGTGTACAGGCTAATTTTTTGAATTTTTTGGAGATACAAGGTGTCGCTATGTTGCTTAGGCTGACCTCAAACTCGAACGTTCAAGTAATTCCATCACCTTGGCTTCCCAAAGTGCTGAGATTACAGGTTTGAGTTACCCTTCCAGGCTTCCTACCTGTTATTACCAATATAGCTAATGCCCTGCTCTGAACTATCTCTTGCCTTCGATGGACTTACTATGCCTATAAAACTTTCTGTGCTCAGTTCAGTGTTAACTCTGTTCTTCTACTGTACTTTGCTCCTATTTCATTGCCTCTACAAAGTTCTGCAATTACAGGAAGCATTCTCCAGACTCAGGGTTTTGGGGCTTGCCCTTGTCTCTGTTCACATCCCTATTTCCCAATGCATCCTTACATCTTTGGCTATATGTGTGGATAACTCTCTCAATTCTTTTCCTGATTTAATTGAAACTTCTCAATGACTCCCATCCTGCTCATATAAAGGATCACTGTGCTCTACTTTCTTCTGTTTTCCATTGTATTTGTTATCTTCTGTCATAGTCTATAATCCCCACTGAAGACAGCAATCTTTTTGTTCCTGGATGTATTCCTACCACAGTACCCTCTCTCTTTCTGTATCTCTCTCCATCTCTCTCTCTCTCACTTTCTCCTCGCATACTTAAATGAATGTGAACACGGAGGCTGTTGTGTCTACCTGCCCCTTGTAAGAATTTGGGCTTTCATCTCTGAAAAATTTTACTGTAAAGAAGTGATGTTCTTCCCAAGAAATGGCAAGCATATTTTCAAGTCTGAGATTCTATATATTTTTCTTAAATCTTGTATTTTAGTAGCAATTTGAAAAAGCACTCTGGATAGGTTTGTAAATATGTTCTATACCTAATTTCCTGATAATATTGAACATTGAAAAACTGTTTACCTTTTTTGCCACGTGCAATTTCTGAGTTGACCAAATGTCTTCCTATACCAATCAGATTTACTAACTCTTGAAAGCAATACTCCAACAGGGACAGACACAAATCCATTAAGAAATTTACAAAGACATACTTAATTGGATTTTTTGCTTTTATTTTTAAATAATAAAAAAAAATTAAAACTGCTTTCCACATTTTATCATAATGAGATTACTATTTACAACCCATATATAATATCTGAAGGATTTAAGGTTAGTAACCCTAGTGCACATATATTTTACTTTTGCTTTATATTTTTATTTTGCTGTTTACTTACTCCTTTCTATCTTTCAAGAAGATGAGGAGATCCCAGAAGAATACATCATCTCTTGAAGACCTTTTTTCATCTACATTTCTGCCCTGATTTCTTCATATCTTTGTGCTTCATCTAATGTGACCTTTTGAATTTTGACCCCGAGTACAGTTCATTCCTGTTTCTCCCACTTGCTTGTGTTGATCTAAGTTTTCTTTCTCTGTGATTTTATTTTTTGGACACTTTTGATGTATCTAATATTGGACTATATACTGAGAAGCCCAGATCCCAAAACTCAGACTTTACTATTTTGCTTTATCTTATCCTTTCCATGAGTTGTACCATA
Source organism: Cephalopachus bancanus (assembly GCA_027257055.1). Lineage (NCBI taxonomy): Eukaryota > Metazoa > Chordata > Mammalia > Primates > Tarsiidae > Cephalopachus > Cephalopachus bancanus. Next base: position 8,924,622 of record JAPVLO010000210.1, on the reverse strand, counting down.
GAAACAATAATTAATTTTAAAACTTAAATTTAGAGTAAATGTATACAGCTTCCACTGTTGAAGACAACTTTTCAAATTCACTTTAAGACAACTTTACTTATGAAATTTACTTTAAAAGGCAGCATTTGTGTATAGTATATAGGCCATTGCAGAAAATTGTTGTTGGCTTAATAAATTGAGAACTAGTATAGATAGCCACTGTGTGAACACATATACACGCACATATTTGATTTCTCTATCTTAAAAAAATGTAAAATAGAGAAATATAAATTAACATCTACCTGTTTCTAGCATAAATTTAGAGAAAAAAATAATTCTATGTTGAATATGTTTGTTCATTACTACTTTGAAGTGTTATTCATTTGCTTTTTAAAAATTTTTTATTTTTTTATTTTTTTGAGTTTATTTTTTAAATTTTTTTTATTTTTTCCAGTCGCCCAGACTGGAGTGCAGTGGCCACTCCCGGCCAATGCAGCCTAGACCTGCTAGGCTCTGGCGATCCTTCTGCCTCAGCTTTCCAAGTAGCTGGAACTACAGGCATGCACTATCATGCCCGACTGATTTTTTGATTTATTGTAGAGATGAGGTCTCGCCTGCCCAGGCGGGTCTCGAACCCGCGGACTCAGGCAATCCATTCACCTCAGCCTCCCAAGGCGCGGGATTACAGGTTGAGCCACCGAGCCTGGCTATTCATTTGCTTTTAAAAAAGAGACACAAATGCCCGGCCATAAATATTATGTACATAATACAGACAATAGTTCATTATATAATTATTTTTTGTTTTCTATTATTTTAGGAAACCAGCTTATTATGCCTCTTATGTTTGGAATAATTTCATACCTTTTAAATATTCCAAGAAGCAAAATGAAACTCAGTGATGTGATGATACTTTTCAGGGTTTTATTGTTTCCTTAATTTGTAACTTTACATTTTGCCAATATACCCATCTGATCAATATAAAAATGTTATACTTTTACATATGCATTTTTGGTAAACATGTCCAGGCTTATTCATTATCTTCCCTATGAGTAAACTTAGAAAATTCTAAGTCCTTTAATTTTCCATAAAATAAGGTTGAGCATTTTTCATGTATCTGTTGGATGCTTGTATGTCTTTTTTTGAGAAGTATGTGCTCGTTTCCTTTGCCCACTTTTTAATAAGATTGTGTTTTTTTTCCTTTCAGCACATTTGAGATCCTTAAAGACCCTAGATGTCAGACATAAAGTTGACAAATATTTTTTCCCAATCTTTTGCTTTACAGAAACTTTTCAATTTGATGAGGTTCCACTTGTCTGACTTCTCTCTTATGGCATTTGATTTGGGGAATTTGATCAATAATTGGTTGCTTACTCCAGTGTGCATAAGAGTGTTTCCTGCATTTTCTTCCAGGATTCTTATAGTTTGAGGTTTTACGTTTAGGTCTTTGACCCATCTAGAATTGGTTTTCGTGTATGGTGATAGGTAGTGGTCCTGTTTCAATTTTCTGCTTGTGGTCAGTCAGTTTTCCCAGCACCATTTACTGAGTAAATTCTCCTCTCCCCAGTACTAATCATCAAAGAAATGCAAATTAAAACCACACTGAGATACCACCTAACTCCAGTCAGGATGGCCATCATCAATAACTCAAAAAACATAAGGTGCTGGAGAGGATGCAGGGGAAAAGGGAACACTTCTACACTATTGGTGGAACTGTTAACAAAAACAACTTCTGTGGAAAACAACGCGGCAATTCTTAAAAGATTTAAAAATTGACCTTCCATACGACCCAGCAATCCCCCTTCTGGGAATATACCAGGAGGAACTAAAATAATTCTATAAAAAAGATACCTGCAGATGCATTTTTACTGCAGCATTATTCACAATAGCAAAAACATGGACCCAACCATGCTGCCCACCAAAAGTGGACTGAATAAAAAAAAAAATGTGGAACATTTACATGATGGAATATTATGCAGTGATAAAGAATGAGAAAATTATGGACTATGCAGCTACTTGGATGTATTTAGAGTCCATCAGACTCAGTGATCTATCACAGAAACAAAAATCTGTGTATCACATGTTCTCACTTATAAACAGACCCTGAACATTTATCATAACACTATAAGAAAGGATTTGGCAGTTGTGGGATGCTACCTGGGTAAGGAAAGATAGGGGCATATAATAGCAGTAAGTGTGCTTGATCTCAAACCAGGTGATGTGGAGACCAAAGGGAGGCCCAAACTTTACCTGTACGATGACTACTTATCTACCTAATCCTGCATCATACCCCACATCTTTAAATTGAAATAAAATAAAAATAAAATTTTTCCATAAAATGAGAGTCAGCATGGTGAGAATACCAGAAAGGACAAAAAACTACAAAATGCAGTGGGGACCTGGTTCATGTCCTCAGATTCTTGATTATCCACCCCGTGAGACAAAGATCACATCAGGCAAAGAATACAGGGTGAACTACATGATATAGGTCTTGAGGAGAGCCTATGCTTCTTTAATACCCCAAATCCTAAGAAATTCTGAAGGGTTTGCCAACACAGACACCAAAATAACCTAAGTGTGCCATAGGATCTCGTCAGATTTTAACGTTGGAAACCAGTAAGCTAACCGTAAACCAATAATCTAGGTGGCATGGGAGGCTAGTCTTGGCAAATATTAGGTGGTCAAACAATGTGAGTTTCTGTCTTTTTTCTATTTCTTAATAAACATTGAGTAAAGATGAATGATCAAATATACTCTATATTCACTCTAGTAAAGAGTGTTGGTTGTTTCTGAGTACTAGAAATAGAATGTCCCAAATTTTAACTGGACACATGATGTCTTTTTTATACCCGGAAGAACTCAAATCACTCTATAAAAAAGATACCTGCACACGTATGCTTATCACAGCATTGTTCACAGTAGCAAGAACATGGAACCAACTGTGCTGCCCATCAAAAGAGTACTGGATTAAAAAAATGTGGTATATATACACGATGGAATATCATGCAGCCATGAAGAAGAACAAAATCACGAATTTCACAGCAACCTGGATGAACTTAGAGTCTATAATACTGAATGATCTTTCATAGAAACAAAGAAATGAGTAGCATATGTTCTCACTCATAAGCAGACCTGAACAATTATTGTAATACTATTTTTTCAAAAAGGATTGGCAGTAGCAGGAATCTTCTGGGCGGGGAGCAGGGAAGTGGAATTGGCAGTAGTGGGAATCTGCCTGGGGAAGGGGGCACACCTCATCAACATGGGTACCTGCATAATGAACATTTGTATATGTAACCCTGAATTGTACCCCACATTTTAAAATCAAATTTAAAAAAATAAAAAAGAAAGAAATCCATTATACAAATGGAAAAAAAGGAGTATAGCTAAGGTTTCACCAACAATATATGAGCAAAAAAAAAAAAATACCTGGGGGAACTTTACATTAAATTTTTTTGAGAGATAATTGACTTTCTATCTATCTATTTAATTTAATTTATGTTTTTGTCTGGATCTTACTCTGTCATCCAGGCTAGAGTACAGTGGCCTGATCAAGGCTCACCAAGTTCAGGTGATCCTTCCACCTCAGCCTCCAGGGTAGTTGGGACTACAGTGTATGTCACCACAACTGGCCAATTTTTTTACTTTTTGTATAGAGGAGTTCTCACTAGATTGGGCTCGAACTCCTGAACTCAAGCAAACCACCTGCCTTGACCTCCCTGAGTACTGGGATAACAGGTCTGAGCCACCGCACCAGGCAGGACTTTCTCTTTTGCTCATGTTTTAAGTAGTCCTATATCCTGACACTCGTGTGGGATGTGATGGCTGGGCTATAGTAATCACCTTGAATCCTGAAGCTAAAGACCACAGCCTAACCTAGAAGGGCGATATGCTGAAATCAGTCTGTCCCGAGGACTTTGTGAACAGAGTTTTTATAGCACTTTTTATAATTGTATACGGAAAACCAGTATCCTTCTTGTTTAGTCATATTTAATATGCTGTATTCACTCAGAGTTGGATGTAATTTTAAGTATTACACTTACTATTTCCAGTTTACCCTTACATTACTCATAATAAGTCACCTCATTAATTTTTAACTTCATGGGTGTTTTGCCAATTGTCTACAACCTCTATAATATAACTAGGAATAATGATTAAGAGTATGGCTCTGGAATATGATTGACTTTGGTCTACCACTTATTAGATGTGTTATATTTTCAAGCTATTTAACCTCTTTAAGCATCAATTGGTTTAACTATAAAATAGTTATAATAATAGTACCTACTACTTCATACTTTGTCATGAGAATTCATTTTGATACTACAAAGACTTAGCATAATTAAGAGCATATATTAAGTACTAACACTGTATATTGTAAATATATGCATATATAAAGTTAGCTCTATATTGTTAAATTATAAGTGGTAGGATAGACACTGGACAATATTGTAGGCTAGATTTTAATATTTCATGGTGATAGTGATAATCTCATATGTTCATACATAAAGATGATACATTTTAAACTCCAAAACACTTATTGTAAAAAGTCAAAGTTGTTAGTTTTCCTATAAGAAAAAATTTACAATGCTTATATTGTAACAATGAATGTCCTTATGTTAACTAATGTTAGTGTGATTTTAGCAGGATAATTTTAAGCAAACATTTCTTCCCATTGCTGAAAAAAGAAATATTTTTATGTGAAGTGTGGAGTGAGTTTGAGAATTTTAGTTACACATAAGCTTATAAAGAAATAGTTTATGGTACTATTTTTCCTTAATGACAAGTTTTATCATATTATTTGTATATGTATATAATAAAATCACATACAATTTTTCAGTGATACATGAAAATATTTTCATAGTCAGCCTTTTTATTTCTGGACATTCCTTATCAACAAAGGATATACCAACAATAGCTTATGAGCCATTGTTTGGAGAGTTAGTATACAAAGCATTCCCCTGAGGGATTTTTTTTTCTTCTGCTTTCAACTATATTATGTGTATATTTTGAAGACTTTGGGATCTGACATTAATTACCTAAATAAAATATAGATGAATTAATAATAAAAAGTGTTGCACATTTCTATGATTACCTGTTCTCTTTGAAATACAGAATTATGTACTAAGAAAGAATAGTGTAGCTTTGTATTCTAGGGTACATCTAATTGCCGATATGTCATTTGTTCATTTGCAGAAAGTGTTATATGAAGCACAATTTCTGCCTGACACAATTCCTTTAGTTTTTAGCAAGAAAAATATGTCTAACTAATCAGAGCAATCAAATCATTTTCTATTTCAAAAGTGGTGGTATATTCTCGTTGTCTATTTTCAGCATTTTATACATCATCTAATGATTTTCTGTTGGTTTAAATATGGCTTCTTATCACAAACTTATTATTCGATGTAAAATATATGAAACTAAAATGATTTCCAAGTGCACTCAGTTCCTAAATCTTTTAAAGATTTCCTGTTGGCATGAATATTCCTATCCTCGCAAAACTTATGTGGGTAATGACGAGCCAAAAGTTACAAAATCTTTTATGCTATTGCTACTGCACTATATTTTCAGTCATTTTTTGGAGAAGGGTTTGAAAAAGCATGCGAGTTAAATTCAGGTTACAAAATATTCTATGAAAGATACATTAATTGGAAAATCCAGAACTGCACTGAAGGTAGACTGTAAAAAAGCATTAATAATAATTGAAAATATTGAACATTTTAATGTGCAAGTCACTGTCTACACAATTATACTATACTACTTTATTTAATCATCACAGCCATCCAATAAAGTAAATATGGGTACTAGCATTTCCCTTTTGTGGATGAGAATAGTGAAACAATCACAGAAACCTTGGCACCAGAAAGCAAGTTGAAACTATTTGTCTTCAAATTTTATGCTTTTGACCAACATAATTAATTGCTTCTTAAATTCTGCTCTTCTTCTAATTTTTAAATGTTTTCATGTCTGTTTGTTTTTAGGAAATCGTGATTAGCGGCTATACATAATAATTTTAAAACCTACCTGATACAAGGCTGTGAAGCCCAAACACAGTAAATTAGCACCACAATTCAATGTCAGAAAACAGACTTCCGTTTCTTGCAGTAGTGCTATCTAAACAGCCTGAAGAAACAACTGACAAAGCACAATTAGGCATTCTGGGTTTGATATAAAAGTACAATACTTTTTAACATTGTAGCTGAGCGCCCAATATAGTATTACAATTATCAGAGACACAAAAGCAGATGGAATTGGAAATCAGAATTTTAATACTAAAACTGGAGCAGTTGCTGATCTTATGAATCAAAAGGCTTGTTTGTTAGGCGGGTTGGTTTTTAATAATGGCTCTGTAGACAGAAAATAAGCACATACCATCAAGACGTTGGGCCCACACATGCACACACACACGCACATACTCAAGTTAAAAATCTCAGAGGCCTATATCCTAAGTGAATTGATGAGCTAGAAACATTCTTTTTTACTGACAAAGGCAAAACCACAAGCAAATGTGCGTATCTTGGCCTAGAATCTGATAGAAAAAAGTCGCTGCCATAACAATTTACAGTCACAGCCTGTTCTCAGCAGTTAGAAATTTGATTTTACAATTTTTGTGTGGTCCAGGAAAAAATATCAGTCAATAAGGTCACTTAAAATGTTCCCTGGTTGGTAATAACTTAGAACGCCTGGCTGAAATAAGCCCAAATATACCCTTGAGGTACAGACACTCAACCAATCTTCATAGAAGTTTTACAAATCAAATTTAGAGAAACTTGCTCACATCATTTGAAATTATTAAATACATAAAGAAAAAGCCAGTGCAAATAAGAACTTTCAGGAACCATAAGAAACAGAACCTAAACCCAACAGCATCAGATAAAGATTATAACTGAAAATGATAGAAACATATATAACATTATCAAACCAGAGTACACAGTAATAAAAAGAAATACATAAAACATCAACCAAAAAAATATAATTGTTTATGGAAAAAAAAACTTGAATAGGTGTGCTAAAGTAAACAACTAAGGACAGAGAATTAATGAACTGATGGACATAGGCACAAAAATAAATTAGTGGAAATATAGAAATAGGAAGTGCAATCCCAGAGAAGCATCAGAGAACGGATAGAAAAGTGAAGCAGGGATGCAGAGACAACAAATACAAGTGACTGTGTTGAGTGAGTCACTGAACTAGCTACAGCTTCATGTCAAGTTGAATGATTGGTCTTGCCTGAACAAGAAGAAGAAAAGAGGAGAGAATTGATCTTGATTACTGAACTTCTCCTCCTATTTGTGAAAGTTTACACCTAGATTGTTAACTCCACATACTTTCAAGTTGCACATGAATTAATATCACATAGATCAGCCTGGCTTCAAGCTTTTGGACCACGATAACCACCTTCACTAAAGGCTGAAAAGTCTGCAGGGACTATTGCTTTTAGACCTACCTGCTGCTAAATGATTCAACATACAGTACTAACTTCTTTTTAACTTTATGCCTATACCATATATCTTCCCCTTCACTTCAAGGTTTCCAGTTGCTTCTGAAGCATAAGACATTTTAATATCTATTTGGCCTGTGTATAGGAAAGGAAGAAGTGAAATTGTTTCTGTTTGCTGATGACATGATTGTACATATAAAAAAAAACCCTGAAGATTTCACAAAAAGCCTGTTAGAACTAACAAGTGACTTTAGTAAACTTGCAGCTTACATGGTCTACATACAAAAATCAGCAGCATTTTTATACACTAACAGCAAAAAATAAATTAAGAAAACAATTCAATTTATAACAGGATAAAAAATATAAAATAAATAGGAGTAATTTTAACCAAGAAGGTATTAGATATTTACAATGAAAATTATATGACATTGATGAAAGAAATTGAAAACTTATTTCATGTTTGTGAATTTAAAAGATTCATGTTGTTAAAATATTTGTGCTCTTTAAGGAAATTTGCAGATTTAACACAATTTTTATGAAAATTTCCATGCCATTTTTTAGAGAAAAAGAAAAAGAACACCCTAATACTTGTGTGAAACCAGAAAATATCCTGAAGAGCCAAAGCAATTTGGAACAAAAAGAACAAAGCAGGAAACATCACATTTCCTGTTTTCAAAATATCTTATTATGCTATTATAATCAAAACAATATAATACAGGCATAAATACAGGTACATCTACCAATGGAACAGGAGGAAAAGCCAATACATAAGCAACTCCAAATATTTACAACCAATTAATTTTCAACAAAGGTCCTCAAAATACAATTTGGGTTGAGGAAAGTCTCTTTAATAAAAGATGTTAGAAAATCTGAATACACACAAGCAAAAGAACGAAATTAAACCTTTATTTCATACCATATACAAAATCAACTCAACATGGATAACAGACTTGAATATAAAAATTCAAAACATAAAAACTGAAACTGTAAGTCTACTAAAAGAAACACAGAAAGGAAGCTTCATGATTGTTCTAGGCAATGATTATTTGAATATGACCCCAAAAACACAGGCAGCAAAAGCAAAAATAGGCAAATGAAATTATTTCAATCAAAAGTCATCCACAAAGAAAAAAAATTATAGGGTGAGGAGGCAATCCAAAGATTGGGAGAAGATATTTGCAAACCATAAAACTGATAAGACACTAATACCTAAACTATATAAGAAGTTCAAGCACTCAAAAGCAAGAAAATAAATGGCCTAATTAAGACATGCACAGGAATCTGAACTAACATTTCACAAAAGAAGAGATATAAATGGCCAACGGATAACCGAAAAATGCTCGACATCTCTTATCATCAGGAAAATGGAATGCATCAATCCAAAAGGAGAGGAAATTATAAAATACAAAAATAGAGATTAGAAAATTCAGGGTAAATAGAAAGCCCATATTTAATAAAATATATACTTTGAAACATCAATTATTGACTTAAAGTAGTTGGACTAAATTTTTTATTTAAAAATTAGTGATTTTCAAGCTTTAATCAAAATATCCACATGCCAACATATATACATATATTGTTATGGTATTTATTTATCTATGTATTCGTTTGAGTTGGAGTGTCACTCCACCACCCAGGCTAGAGTGCAGTGGCAAACTCACAACCGACCTTCTGGGCTCAGGTGATCCTTCTGCCTCAGTCTTCCAAGTAGTCAGAACTACAGGCACACGCTACCATGCCTGGCTAATTTTTTTACTTATCGTAGAAACGAGGTCTCGCCAAGTTGCCAGGGCTGCTCTTGAACCCCCAGGCTGAGGCAATGCACTCACCTCAGCCTCCCAAAGTGCTGAGCCACCGAGCCTGGCCTGTATTTATTAATAACACAATAAACACATAAAATTATAGAACATTTGAAAGCAGAGGCAAAAATATATGCAATATTAGTGGTCATCAATGACTAACTGGCAAGGCTATAGTAACAACAGGAAAAAATATTTTAAAATTAATAATATATTCGATATAATGAGAATTTTTACATAATGATAAAAATGACACTTAAAAGATATTAGAATTCTCATATTATATACACTTAATTAATGATATTGGCAGAATTTCAAATTATCACTCATTATAATTCAGACAAAAGATCTTTATGAATTTTAAAGAGCTACTGATCAACTCACCATTATTTGGGGTTTTCAGCACAGCTCTCTAAGCAATGTTAAGAACAAGAGATCGAAATTCTTGTAAGAATAGTAAAACACTGAATAATCTAATTATCACAACTTATCTAGTGATATTTACAGCACTTTGCATTTGTTACCTTGTAAATACACATTCTTTTTCCATACTCACGGAATTAATCTTACATAAAACCATAACACAAACCATGAAACTGAGCTTGTACAAAACCATAAACATAAAACAATGTTTAATAAATTTCATGATCTCATGCTATACAGATAATTCATTGAAAATGATAGAAGTAGAAATAAATTTTTAAAAGGTAACTAAAAAGTTAAAAATGTCTCTAAATTACTCATAGATTAAAGAAGTCATATTGAAAATTAGTAAATCCAGTTAAAATAATAATAATGACTATAATATAAAAATTCAAGGGTTAAGCTAATTTGTTACTACAATGAAAGTTTTAAACTCTGACGTTCATTGATGTGGGGGAAAAATGTGTGAAAACCAGTTAACTAAACACTTGAGTTAAGGAATTCAAGAGAAACAGTATGATAGAAAAATTTAAAAGAAAATAGTGATGATGGGAGTAGTAATTAATGACAGAAAACAAGACACAATAAAGAGATTCATTAAAGACAAAAGTTATTGTTTGAAAAGATTATTAAAATCTTCAAGCTCTAGAGAGAGTATTCATGATTATAAAAGAAGAAAGAATAAAAATGATAAGTATAAAAGGTGATAAAATTATAAACCCAATAAAAATTTAAAACTTAATTGGGGAATATTACGAACAATATTGTGACAATGAATTTTAAGACTTAGATAAGATAGGCATTGTTACATAAAAGAAAACATGTTATTCTAACTAAAAAATAAATAGAAGTCCCAAATTGATCTAAAATTTGACTGTAGACCTAGAACTTAATCCTAAAATTTATGTGGAAGAAAGAGTCACAATTAGCCAAGTCAAGAGTCACAATTAGCCAAAAAACAACTTGGGAGAACTTGCCTTATTATGGCAGTGTGGTTACCATACAAGTGGTATTGATATTGAAATGCAAAAAACAGGTCAAAGGAAAATAATTAAGTATTCAGAAAAAAGAAGACTACATATCTAGGTATTGGATCTTAATCTGTAACACAAGTATCATTGACGGTTCTTTGGAATGAGGTGGGCTCTTCAAGAATAATAACTGGGGAAAGACTAGTCCCAGAAGAAAAAATACATAACTACTTTCTACCAGAGACGAAAATGTTAAGGTGTAGTTTAAAGACCAAAACATAAAAATTCAAACTTTATAATGGGTACAGAGCATATTTATAAGACCTCTCTGTAAGAAAATATTGCCTCAACAAGACATAAAGAATGCAAACTACTAATTAAAAAGATTGATAAAACTGATCATGTTTAAGTTAAAAACTTGTGTAACTTGAATGATTCCACTGAAAAATGGAAGTACAAACCATTGATAAAGATATACAATCTATGTAACACATATTACTCTCAAACGATTATTTTCCAGCATACGTTTAGACTGTGTACAAATCAACAAAGTAAAGACAAATCAATGAAAAGTGATCAAAACACATGAAGAGGCAATTCATAAAGAGAAAACTGTAAGAACCAATAAAAAATACGCCACTAAAAAATATTTTAGAGAGCAATTTAGTATTATCTAGTAAATATGTAATCTCCCTGCTCTAAGATAATGGAAAAATAAATTGTAATATGTTTGAATGATTTTGACTGTTGCATAGCATTGAATTGAATGAATTGGGCCTATAAATGTCAAAATGAATAAATCCTACAAATATATTGCTACATTAAAAAGTTGTGCTATTATCCATATATTCTGATTTCATTTTTGTGCATATTAAAACGTGTATACTAACACTGTACATGGCTTAAGGATATATAATATATATCATATTAATAATCTAAAGGAAGTCCAAGAAATAGTTACTTTTCGCAAAAGTCAAATGGGAAGATGCAGGGGGACGGAGTACCTAGGAGACTCTAATAGTTTATAATGTGTTATTTAATAGTGTGTATATTGAGCACATGAATGTTATGATTTATCCTTTTGTGTATGAGGAATAATTTATTATTAATATTACAAATATGAAGAACAATCAGACCAACATGTGTGAATGTCTTCTCATGTAGAGAAGTTGAAAAACAGTGGTTTAGATTGATAATGATGATTACCTGAAAGCTATAGAACTTGGATCCTAATCTTCTAAGTATTTGGATAGAACCAAATTCATTTAAACTTAACGTTAACTTGAACATAGTTTTAAAAATTAAATAAAGTAATAATATATTATTTACTGTCACTTATGTTTTTCATGAATGTGGAGTGCAAAGGTGCAGATGTATTGCTTTCTGTAGTCCATAACAAGATATTTTATAAATATCATAATTATTTTATAGTAACTATATTATCCTTTTCTACAAATTATCCTCTTTCTCTAAGATACCGATTGATTTTTCTTCTCTTTTGGAGTCCTCTTGGTCCTTTGAGTAACATGTAATGAACTTTCTGTCATTTCTGCATCATTTACACATTAACTTTCTTGTCAGCCTCACCTCACTATTTTGACACATTTGCATTAATAATATTGACTGTGATAAAAGAAAAAGTATCCATCATTTTTCAAGAATTTTAGCCAACTTGTGTTGAGAAATTTATTTTATATCATTAAGCACTTCATCAGAAAACATTCATAATACCTTTACATACTTTTGCAAAAACTAGAATTCAAGCTGCGCACCTCCCAATTCTTAGCAACTAATATTGCAAAACTTTCATAAAAGGTGATAGGAGATACATAGCACCATTGATGCAATTTTCTTGTTGCAAAAGCACTGTTACTGTTACTGTTGAATTATACCTTTAGCTCTAATAACACTAGTTTACAAGAAACAACAAACATAGGAGGTCAGGTTAAACTTCACAACCAGGAAGCAATCATCCAAATCCAGAATGGAGGGAATTCTACAGTACATAAGACTTGGCTTCTTCAGCAACTATTTCAAAAACTAAAAGATAGGATTTCTTGAAACTCTCTTAACAGATGCCATAATTAAAGCAATGGGCAGTCATGTTTGAAATGGTTTAAAATAAATTAGATGTTGGGGAAAAAATCATTGAAGTAATCAAGAGAAGGAGAATGTGGACTTGATATTAGCTGATATTAAGATATTTTTGTTTATTTTGTTAAATGAAATAACAGCATGGTAGTTATCAAAAATGTTTGTATCACTAATATCATACTAAAGTACATGCAACTTTGGGAGCCATTTAAGCTCCTACTAAATCAGCTCCTATTCTTTTAGTTAATATTATCATCTACAAATGCCTTATTTCATTATTGTTTTAGATCTTAGGTAGTAGACATAGTAGGCACTGAAAATATTTAGGTGAATACATGGAAAAATAATCTTGATAGCTGGTATTTGTTTTTAAACAACAGGCATGCATATATATACATGCATTCTTAAAATCCCAGGAATAATGACATTCTCCATACCAGAAATCCTTCTTATATGAAACTTGGGTTTATCAAAAACAAGACATACACAAAATTGAAGACTGAGCAAATACAACTGAAACTGAATAATGCTGTTAGCCTAATAGTCACGTCTGTATATTTCTGAATGCATTCTGCTAAACAATATTTCTGAATATGATGTTTCCTGTGCCTCCAAACCACATCTAAACATCGTAGTTAGTCGATTAAAACTTTAAAGTAAAGGTATCTACATTCAGTTTGTACTGATTATTTATTTATTATCTTGCAGTCCAAAGCCTGTCTTTGTTTTAGGCCCTCCTTTTTATGTGATTCTGCAAAGCACATTTCCCATATACCCTTAGTCAATGGGCATTCTTTTCCATTATAATAAAGGCAAGAACTAAGTGGAGATTGTAGCACGTGCAAAGGGACTTCCTTCCTCCTTTCCAGTTACTTTCTTCAGCAACATACATACGGCTACTGGCTTCAGCCTGCAACTTTTTTCTGTACTCAAACCTCAGGTTTGGCATATCTTCTTGGCAATTGGGGAACTAACCATACCGTAAGTAAGTTACCACCTACTGGTCTGTACACTCCCTGTGGATCCAGGTACCAGTCAAACCTCATGCTTTCCTCTGAAACCCCTTACTTGCTGTTTCCCCTGCGCCCCAGCTTCCACATCAAAGCACTATGTTAGTGGATTCTTGTCTTTTTGCTTCTAGGTTTAGTTAATTCCACTTATTCCCATTTCTTTCACTAGCCCTAGAGGTGATGGATGCTTCCTGCAGTGATCAATCGCTAGGTTAATTCAGAGTTCTTTTTCAGTTCTTTCAAACTTCAAATATCAAAGAGATCAGATTCTCTTTGTTTGAAACATTTCATTGGTTTACCTGATTGGACCTGAGTGAAACATGTTCTGAAACAGGGATCTTAACACATATTTAAATGTCCTATTTGGAGAAATTATTTCTCAAATAATCAAAAGAATGAAATACTGGCATAGAGTAGGTGGAAAATCCTGTTAGCCTCGAACCAGAAACTCTTCTACAAGATTTTGAGTACAGGAAAAAGACTGAAGGAAAGTCTAGTAGCAATAAGAAATTCTGGGGGTTCTTGGGCGGAGTAATGAAACTGAATGCAAAGGAAATGCTTTCCAGTAAAATCCCAGAGGTCAACAAGCTATGACTGGTGGGACAAAACGGTTTGGTGTCCACTTTTGTAAATAAAGTTATATTAGAACATAATCATACCCATTCATCTTTATATTGTCTATGGATGCTTTTGGATAGAAGTGAGTCTCTGTGAGACTATATGGCACAAAAATCCTAAAATAGACACTACCTAGACCTTTAATAGAAAAAATTTGTCAAAATAGTAGACTCTATATTGAACAGCAAATATGGTGCCATTTGTATGGAACAAAGTTGAACTTCAATTATTAATTTCAAATATTACACCAGGTCCAAGGATTCACACAGGTAAGGCATTCTATCATAACTTTCACTCCAGGTTTCCTTTGGGTGCAGGACAGCAGGCTGTATTTCAGAGTTGGAGGGCATGCCATGAGAAGCTGTTAGCAAGGAAGGTCGTGACATTTACAGAAGGAAAACACCAGTAAAAATTTGTTTACCATGGAAAATAAAAGAAACATTTTAACCTCCAGAGATACAACAGATATGAGAGAAATTGCACAGGCAATTGAAGATTTAAATTGCTAGAGTGAATCTAAACTTTTCCATCTCCCTTGTCATGAAAGATTTAAACAACTCAACACAATCTCCAAGAGAATTCCCCATAGTGTAAAAAATAGCCATCCATCTGTAAGAACAAAAAAGCACTTGTTCACTGGGCATGTGAATAGATTTAGCAGTTGGAAAAAAGGGGACATCTTTTACTCTACATCAATATCCTCTTAGAAATAGATTTACAATGTGAAAAGTTAAAATTGTCTGGTGTTTTTAGTTGGCTTTCTCAATGCAATTCAGGAGAGTATTATACATGTATACATATATACACAGATTATAAAATAACAGAGTAGCCAGCTATATAAAAGCAATACTTTGAGACAGGGACAATCAATTCAGAGGTCAAGTTTGCCCTATTTAAAAACAAAGTGAAGACATTAAACAGCAGATCACAAACTGCAGGAAACTCAATTAATTCAGGGAATTCTCCTACAATTTAAACAATTTGAAGAGGAGGAAGAAAAACGATAAATCAGATAAATTTCAGTTTATCTGTCCCTAGAATTTCAGACTCTATTATTCTGCTTATTTGATCATTTTACTCGCATATCTAACAGGCATCACAAAATAACAAGATCAAAACAGAATTCTGTTTCTACTTCTCAAATATTCTCCTCTTATAATGTTTCTCATCGTAGTTAACGTTGCCGTCCTTCGGTTGCTCATAGCCAAAATCTAAAAGTCATTTATCTCTCTCTTTTATTCAACTCTGTAAAGAATGCATTAGCCCACACTGCCTACACTTTTTTTAAGGCCCTGTTATCTTCAGTCTCTTCCTTTGACTCATGGATCCAGGTAACATTATTTCTCACCAGAACTGATATGAAAACCTTTCAGACCTTCCTGCTTCTACTCCCGTTGCCTACCAATTCACTCTCCACATGGTGATCAGAGTGATCTTTTACAACTGTAAGTTAAATCATGCCACTTTCCTACCAAAATCCTTGAATGACTACTGTTTTGTAAAAATACGTTGGAGAAATATGAAGGCATTGGTGATACAGATTCAGATTTTCATAGACACTCCCTTAGGACAACCAGGAGAGGAAAACCTGCAACCACATACAAAATATCTATAACGCAATTACAGGCTAACCCATTCCCAGCCACCTCGAAATACGATTTGGTGGTGAAAAACCAGTAAGAAGTGATAAAGACCCAAAGAGATCAGCATTTGTGCCGAAGGAAGCACAAGATTGGACATATTTGAATAGAGAAACTCCAAGTAGTCAAGAGGTCCCCATTGGAAAGTTTAGTGAGACCAATTTGATGACCCCAGCTGAAAAAGAGAAGGATTTATTTAGCACTGTCCAATTCAGGGGTGAGTACCAGGGTACCAAAGTGAAGGTCTCCTGGCCATTGTTTGCTTCAGGGCAGGGCCCCATATTGAGCAGAAACTGCTGGATAGAGAATTCAGATGTGAACAGAAGAAATCCAGGAGACAGAATCAGATAAAGGTTGGGAGAGGAGCCAGGCTCTCTCAGAGAACAAAATTGTTAAACATTTGAAAAAATGACAAGAGAGAGAGTTGAAGAAAAGGTCTTCTGATTTACTCTACCTCAATAAAAATTTGGGAGTTTTTAAATGAGCTGAAAAAGAAATGTGGTAAGGAAAAAAAGAGATGGAGGGGAAAACATTTAAATTAAATGGAAATTTAGAAATATGACAAGTCACAGGATGTAGGTCTTATTTGGATGCTGACATTAAAAACAAACAAATAACAAATCTTTGAAAAGCTTTAACACAATAGGAAACAATACTGACTGAATATTTATAGTTTTAAGAAGTTCTTTCTGTTTTTGTGTAAAAATAATAATATTTTGGTTATCAAAAAAGAGTCTATACCTCATAGGAAAACATACTGAAATATTTATAGAAATAATGACAAAGTATCTGTTATTTCCTTCAAAATAAAATAACAAGAATGGGATGAGAACATAGAGGAAATAAGATTGTCCATGTTTGAATAATCCATGAAAGTGAATAATGGTAATAAGGCTTCATTGTACTATTCTGTCTTTGAATGTGTTTGAAATTTTGCATAATAAATTATTTTTTAAAAAATAACAAGCAAAACATAATCATCAGCTTATATAATTTGTCATTCAATTAGTCCCTGTCATACTTTCAAACAACTTTCAATTTCTTTTCATGAAATTCACTATCTCCAACTATACTCACCTTCTTTGTATCCCTTATCTGAGTTCTCTCATAGGGCCTTTGCACTAGCTTTCTATTTCTCTCAGAGTGATCTTCTCCCTGTTTCAATAACCTGGCTTTGGGGGAGGAGTGATTAATAGCTCAGATTAAATATGACTTTCTCAAAGAGGCTTTTCCTAACTTCTTAATTTAAACTACTTTTGTGAGCATTCTCTCGTGACAATCTAAATTATTTTCATGCTAACAACACTATTGTGGAAAATGATCTTTTAAAAATGTATGTGTTTGTTCTTATTCCTTTTTCTTCATAGTATATAAATATAACCTCCAGGGGAGCAGGGAATTTTGTGTCCAGTTTATATTGTACCCTAGAATTTAGAATAGTGTTTTGGTCATAGTCCTTGTGGACTGCGTTTAATGAACTCAAAATTACTTTTTAATTTGTATTAAATTTTGTCATAAGTTCTACATTCTCTACTATAAACATTGCCCCTGCACCCTTTATTGTGTTGGCATGTGTCTGCTATATCTTTGACCAACAGAAATACTTGGAATAGGCCGGGCTCAGTGGTTCAGCCTGTAATCCCGCGCTTTGGAAAGCCGAGTTGAGTGAATTGCCTGAGCCCGTGGGTTCGAGACCCGCCTGGGCAACTTGGCGAGACCTCATCTCTACAATAAATTAAAAAAATTAGCCAGGCGTGGTAGCGCGCACCTGTAGTTCCAGCTACTCGGGAGGCTGAGGCGGAAGGATCACCAGAGCCCAGCAGGATGAGGCTGCGGTGGCCGAGAGCGGCCACTGCACTCCAGTTTGGGCAACAGAGTGAGACTCCAATTCAAAAAAAGAGAAATACTTGGAATAAATAACATGTAAAAAACAAGCATACCTTAATGGAAAGAAAATATGTTTATAAAGTTAAGACAGATATAAAGACTTCTAATAAGATAGAGGTCCACATGACAGGTAAATATTTAATATATATGCATTACATGGGTATAAAAAATGTGCCAAAATAATTTCTTTTTTAAAATAAACAAAACTAAATATAGAATAAAACATGCCTATAATGGGGTGGTACCCAAAGGTGTCATGAAGCTTCTAGCCACAAATATTCCTCATCCTCCTAATAACAATAATAATAACAGAAAGTCAGTGGACAATATCTAAGGAATTTGAATGATAAAATTACTTTTCTAGAATTCTAAATCCAGCAGTTAGTGAAACCATGATTCTTAGACATGAAGAGATTCAGAAATACAAATCTGCATATGTATCCATCTGACAGTAAATATGTAATGAAATTAATATTTATGAGAAATACAAGAACATAATGTATATTTTTCTACATATTCATAATATATTAAAAATTATTAGATATTTAATAATCGTAATGAAGTATTGCATTAAATCTTGAAAGTTTGGTGAGATATTTTAAAGCATGTTAACTTGGATACAAGTATCTATACCATTTCTGTAAAAACTAAAATTTAAGGAGAAGGAATAAGAGAAGTTTTGGGATATTAAATTTCTAACTTCAAAAGACATTAATGTACACATTAATGGATAAGATAACATTGAAAAAGAAATCACGCTTAATAACTCTCAGTCTTGTCACAATAAGTGGAACTATAAACATCAGTGACTATAGGCGTGGACATCATATTGAAATGTCATCTTTGGAGTTAAGAGTATTGTTCTTATTTATATGGCTTTTGCAATTAAACCTGTAACAGGTTTTCCAATGTAACAGGCAGACATTTTACTGATTTTGAAGTGATACTTGCTTGTGAAAGCTTTGAAGATAGAAAAAGAGGGTATAACAAGATTTTCAGAAATATTTTCTGCAGGATAGGGACAACAGAAACACAAATCTGAGGAGTCACATGACCCCAATTATCTTAACAAAGCAGCCTGCAAAAAAGTAAAACACAAATCCAAAGTATAACATAGAGCCAGGCACGGTGGCTCATGCCTGTAATCTCAACACTTTAGGAGGCATAGGCAAGAGGATTGCCTAAGCCCAGGGGTTCAAGACCAGCCCGCACAGCTTGGAGAGATTGCATCTCTACAATTAAAAAAAAAATTGGCCAGGAGTGACAGCGCACACCTGTGGTTCCAGCTACTTGGAAGGCTAAGGTGGAAGGATCACCTGAGCCCAGCAGTTCGAGGCTGCAGTGGCTGTGAGCATGCCACTGCACTCCAGTCTGGGTGACAGTGAGACTCCAACTATATATATATATATGTATATATATATATATATATATATATATATACACATATATATATATATATACAACATAGGAAGACTTGGTAGCGATAAGATTTCTTACACAGATCAGAAGATATCACTTGTTAAATTGTATAGGGAAGCCGGGCTCGGTGGCTCAGCCTGTAATCCCCCACCTTTGGGAGGCTGAGGTGAGTGAATTGCCTGAGCCCGCGGGTTCGAGACCCGCCTGGACAGCGAGACCTCATCTCTACAATAAATCAAAAAATCAGCCGGGCGTGGTAGCGCGCGCCTGTAGTTCCGGCTACTCGGAAGGCTGAGGCGGAAGGATCGCTGGAGCCCAGCAGGTCGAGGCTGCGGTGGCCGGGAGCGGCCACTGCACTCCAGTCTGGGCGACAGAGTGAGACTCCAACTCAAAAAAAAAAAAAATAAATAAATAAATAAATAAATTGTATAGGGAAAAACAGAAAATTAAAAAAAAAAGCTGACATAACATAGCCAACCTGCAACATGGAATTTATGTTCTAATTTCTCTCATAACAGAAATGTAAGTATCAACTCAAATTTAGCATTAAACATATTATGTAAAGAAACATGAAAGAAAAAGACTAACAATTTATTGAATGTATAATTATTGCACATATATAATTATTGCAGTTTGACGAAGGCTTTCACAAAAGTTTGAAGGCTATTTTTAGGAGACTAATGTTTCAAGTTTAGTATTACAATTCATTATTTTATAACCCTGAGAAACATAATCAAGTAGGTTTCATTTCTTTTACTTGAATATAGCAAGTCTAACAAGCTAACTTGTGTTCAGATTGCTAGGAAGATTTCAGTGACTGAAAACATGGTTTTCCCGAGCCTGACAAGATCTAGTACTCTTTATTTTTCAAGTTGTGGGTACTTTTATTTTCCTTTTGTCTCATTTTGTTCTTGATATATAGTTTATTTCTTTTCCTCTATATACTCAAACAACTTCCTTTTCTATTTTCAAAAGCAATCAACATTTTTACATATCATCTAATTTGTCCAATTCAAGTAATGAGTGTATGACTCAACAATGTTTTAGTAAACTTACTAAGCTGTGCAACCATCACTATAAATCACTTTTAGTACATTTTCATCACCCAAGTAAGATCCCTTATGTACACAAGCTGTACACTACACACACACACACACACACACACACACAACACACACACACACACACCCCACCTGCCCCAAGCAACCACTTTCTGTTTCCAGAGATTTGCCTTTTCTGGACATGTCATATAATGGGGCCAATCATATATATCATATTTTGGGCTGTTTTGACATATGTTTTCAAATAGCTGTATAATTTCAATTAACAAAAATTAAGAGAGAAAAAACTTTGAAAATGTACAATTTTAGAATTGATAGATAGCAAAAAAGTCATATGTTTTTCATCCTAAAGCTTAGAAAATGTGATTAAATACTATATTTTACATGTTACACTAATATATGCTCTATGGCACCATTTTAGTGTATAGAACTTGAATACATTATGTACCATATCTAATATCCAATGCTAATTTCCCTTGTCAGTTTTTCCTGAAGTGGCAACCTTTATTTCTTTTATTTTTCTAAACATAATCCATCTGTTTCATATAACCATGGCAAGTACATGAAAAATATTTTTTCTATGTCAGCAATGGCCAAATAAATAAATAACATTACCAAACCAACATTTATGCAGTTAGGCTGCTGCTGCAAAAAATAAACTCAACTGATCTAATTTTTATAGAATTTTTAATTCTATTGACAATTCATAAATGGTATATGTACGCATATACATACCACACTTCTTAGTTATTGTTTTAAATCATATAGATGGCTTAATTTATTCAAACATTTAAAAATCATCTGTGGATCCTGCATCAACTATCCTAGGTGCTAGAGATTGTTTCTTTTTTATATTTATATTTTATTTTAAAGTTGTGGGGTACAATTCAGGATTCGGTATACAAGTGGACATCATAAAGGTAAAGTCTGGGCCTCCTTAGGTGCCCACTTTGTCTAGTTTGAGACCAGGTACTCTTATTGTTGTGCCCCGCCCATAGAGCTTATTTTTGTTTTAAAATTTCAATAGTTAATTGACTTTATCTATCCTTGTGCTCTTTGAGAAAATGCAATGCCTGCATTATAGAAGAACTTGGCTTCCTTTGGCAAAATTCAAACATCACAATGAATGTGCACAGCAAATTGCTATCAGAATATGTAGTTTATTTCACAGGTAAATGGCTATTTCCAACATTTATTGAATTTACAAATATATACTGTACAAGAAGTAAATTTGTTTTCTTTACGCAATCTACCATCTCATCACACTGACCTCATCTATTTATATAAGGACAGAGCTTTTGTCAAGTGCTGTCACTCCTAGAAATTGGTAAACGCTATAGAGACTTTGCCACTTGAAATAAGACCCATTTCATGCCACCTTGGTTGGAAAAAAGCAGACTTCCAAACTGCATTAAATTTTAGTTTTGACTTAGAAACATTGTGAGCTGATATTGATGTAATATACAGAAAAAACTACAACCCCCAAACACAGACGTGTATATACTTTCTTAATGAAGGAAAATTATACTGTCATTAGTATTATCAGTGCAGCTAATAAGTCACTGACTAACTCCTTTTTTACTATTTGCTGAAGTTTAAGATTTAGCAGAACACAGTTTCTTTTAGTCATGTCTGCTCATTATTAACGCTCAAGATCTTCCAGTGATAGATGGAGTACGGAATATTGTTGAGGCATCACTACACAAAGTTATTTCTGAGACTATCTTGCCAAAGTATAACTTTGGAATCTACAAAAATTGATTTAACCTAGAAGAGTGAATGTTCATCCCTGAATGCAATAGACGTATTCTGGAAAGAAGAAAGCAGTAAGGCTTAGTGGTTAAGAACAAGCATGTCTTTGGATTATAAAGACATGCTACCTGATTTGCTATTTGTTAACCATTTGAGAACTAAGGACTTGTTATTCAAATTGCTAAGACTAAGTTTTCTCATCTCTCTACAAATAGGAATAATAATGGCATAGGTATTCTTCCAAGATCAATGAACAAACATCCCATAAGGCTGGGTGGACCATATAAAGTTCTATTCTAATAGGATACTTTGTGAAAGACAACTATTAATAATTATGCTGGGATAAATCCAAGAAGTCTGAAGCAAGCCAAGTATAGAATTACTCGATGCAAAGCATACTTAGCACACTACTCTTCACCTACTCAGTGTTAATTGATATAAGAAAATATTATAATTATTTTTGTTTTTAAATATCCAAATGTTCTTTGAAGGTTAATCTCTTTTCAAAATATTGTGAAGAATTCACTATATCAATGAATGCAACTGATCCAGTTGTCTATACCATGTGTGCTCTTTTTGGTTAGTGCTGTGCCTACCATTCCATCCCCAATATACCTCCATTCTACCTCCCACTTCCTCTTGTTCAGATTCTTCTTCAGTGCTCTTCCTTCCTTTTCCTGTCTGCTACCTCTAAGTCTTTCTTCCATAGACACTGCTTAATTGAGTTAGGAGTTATGAGTCTAAAAAAAGTGTTGGTCTTTTCCAAGAAATTATTAGGATACAATTTTCTTCCCGTTGAGTAAGTTTCCTCATATTACAGATTTGGGTCAGAAATCCCTTCATAAGATATTAAGTATTTTGGCTGAGCCCAGATACCTAAGAGCAACAAAGATCAGAGTTGAGCAGATCTCTAGAACAGCTTCCATATAGTCATTCAGTGATCCAGGCTACTTCTATCTTATGAATATACCATCAATAACCTGACCTTCACAATCATCATCAAAAAGGAAGAGAGGAGGTATAAGGTTAAAAAATGGTTTTTGAATGCTGCAACTCAGATTGATTTTACATTTCTTGTGCTCATAACTCTCTGGCCCCAAGTGGTCACAAGAGGGGTAGAATACATGGAGATATTCAACCAACAGAAAGTGTATTATTCATATAATTGTACAAATTTCTCAAATGACTTTGTAAGAGATTTAGAAAATTATCACGTGCTGTTGGCTAACAGAAGAAATACTATAGTTTTTTTGTTTTTGACTTTCAATTTATAAAATAGCCTAGACTGAATTTAAACTATAGTATGTCTTCTGACATACTATAGTAATCTAGGACTTGAGTATAAAGTTAGGTGAAGGCTAGTAGTAAAAATTTCAAAAAATGTGATTTATTAAAGATTGAAGAAATAAGTTTCAGAAAGAAAGGTATTGCAACTACTTAAGACAAAATTCTTTTCTACTATTAGTTCAATAATATAAGATAGCTATTAAAATGATCATTTTCAAGAATTCAGAAAGAAGGCACACAAAGTTTTCAAACCCTTCACTAATTTTCTAGGTCAATAAAGTAATTTCATGGTTCTGATGTGTCATTTTCAAAACCAGATTGAAGCATCTTTCTTTGTAATCTTACTTTCTTAGACTCAAGTCCACTGAGAGATGCCTTGACAGTGAGGGAAATACATATATTTTTATAAAGGACAATATTTATCTTGGTAGGAAAACAAAATCTGCACATTGAAAGAATATCTTTGGCATCTCTGATAGTGCCAAATATTGCATTCATTTCACTGATGCATGGTATTTGTGTCAGTGAAGGAAAGCCTTTTGCTATCAACATTTCTTGTTCTCTGACAATCTGAGAACGTATAATTTAATTTAGCTTTCCAACAGCAGTCTACAGTCCTTTAAGGCAGACCCTCAAGTGTTCAGAATGATTCTCAAGCAAATCTATGTGTCTGTGTGTGGGTTGTATGTGCAGGTACACTGTTTAGAAGATGAAGAGTGAGATAACTAAGAAAAGGAATAGAATTTTGGAGTTAACTCTCACGTCTAGGTAAAGATTTAGTTTTGGGGGGATGGGGAAACAAACAAATGTGAAAGACAAATTAGTCACTTGCCATTTCATCTAATGCTTCTGACAAATATATTGATCTAAATTTTGTTTTAGATGAGAGTAAATATCTGAATTTTAAAGACTAAATGATATCGAATAATTTTATCATGAGCCTCCTTATCATTATAAAAATGACATCAATATGAACATTTAAAAAATGGAACTAAACTGTACTTAGACAAGAACATAACACAATAAATTCCCTCTTCCCAGGCAGAGGATAAATAATATTGCATTTCTTCAATTTAACACAAAACAATGTTAAGTAAAGGCATATCTACCCTTATGCCTCACATTTTAAAAACACATATCTAAAGTTTTAAAACTAAGATGGATGCTTTAGAAACTGTTAAGTTTGAGTTTACAAGAAGGATAGGAATTATTTACAAAAATGGGTAATTTTTATGCCATGAAATATATAAAACTGAAATAGTTTAGAAAATGATATGAAGTTTTGATTCTTATAAATTTGCACAGAAAGACAGCAGAAGTGTAATTGCACAACCAGGGATTCAGGATGAGGATCTGAACTTCCTTGATTTGAGGGTTGATTTTAATCCAGTTTCCTTAGGTAGATGATAACATTATCCAATTGCTTTTCTACTGTTTGCTAAAACCAAGTGAGATGATCCTTAAGATTACTGTCTTTTGGGGAAACATAAGCAGGTAGCAACAACATAGACCACCATGTGGTAAGCTCTCACTGCAACAAGGAATTTTCAGGTGTAAAAATTTACCATAAATCTGGTTTAAACTTATTTTCAAAATAACAAGATTGAAGACTATTGTGCAATTTCGTAAAAATTTGTAATACTATTATTAATAATTGTACAATATATTGACACTTCTGTTGTTTTAGAAGGTATACACAATGTTTATCTGTTCATGCATAAATATGTGACTTTATATATTGTTAAATATAAAATGTATTTTTAAAAGTTTCATACAGACAGGTAGAGATATGAAAAAAAATCAAATTTTATAAATGACAACTGCGCTCAATCGTTTTCTTTTTTCTTTTTTTTTTTTATATTACGAGTCTTAAAACCTCTGTCAATGTCAGATATGAGTGCTTTAAAATGTGGCGTTCTACAATAAAACCTTTATTTTTTCAAAAAACCTCTGGGCTCCGGTGATCCTTCCACCTCAGCCTTTCGAGTAGCCGGAATTACAGGCATGCGCTACCATGCCCGGCTGATTTTTTGATTTATTGTCGAGATGAGGTCTCGCTGCCCAGGCGGGTCTTGAACCCATGGGCTCAGGCAATCCACTCACCTCAGCCTCCCAAAGGTGGGGGATTACAGGCTGAGCCACCGAGCCCGGCTCGCTCAATCGTTTTCTAAGTAAAATTATTAAGTTCAGCTCAATGGAAATTATTTAAATTTAATACTATACATGAGTCAGATTACAACCCTAGTGCAATGTCAGATATGTTTAAATATTTTTGTAGCATTGAAATAAGTGTAATGAGTTCTAACAATACATTTTATCCTTTTAAAAATTATATTACTTCAAGAAAACCTCATAGTGTAGAATTCACTAAATTTAAATACACACACACATACATATAAATGTATATATACACACATATATCTTTGAAAGAATATATTTGGGGAAGCACACACTGTTTTTGCAAGCTGTTTATGTGTGACTCAGGAAGTCTGATATCAGGCAATTGGATATTAACATTCTAAAGCTCTGTTATTCATCAAAATAAATTTTTCTTTTAGGACTGCCTGCTCACCAAGTCAACAGAATAAATGACAGAAAATCATCCAAATAAAATTCTTCTCTCAGAAAAAAAAAAAAAGAACAATAAGCCCAAGGAGAAGCAAAACTCAGAAAACGAAGCAATCTGCAATGAGTGAGAAATAATTAAGTTAGAAAATATTATTTGAGTTATTATATTACTCCAAGTGATTCAGCAGTCCCTCAGATTTCCTCAAGGCGTTTTGTGTGTGTTGTGTGTGTGTGTGTGTGTGTGTGTGTGTGTGTGTGTGCGTGTGTGTGTGTGTGTTTAATTTAGGACACCTCAAGTTCTATACACATCTTCTCCAAGAGTCAGAAAATGATGAGATTTTATAATAAAAATTACTGGCATGGCTGAATGTGAACAAAGAAATAGATTAGGATCAATTAAAATATGTGAAAAATGTTTTATTTTTTCTAACACTGAATATCTAAATGGATTTTCATTATGGGAACCAATTATGGAAGCAAATAGATCAGTTGAAGCAAAAAAAAAGAATTCAAACCAAAAAGATAAAAAAGTCCCTTTGTTATTAACCCCAATTTCACACGGAGAGAAAGAGAGAGATGTAATTCATAATTTAGTTTTGCTGTTTTGGCATGCTGTTTTATATACTCACATTGAAGTAAATTAACTTTCTTGTTTAATTCTATTTAAATAAAGAATATTTTTTTTCCTGTTTTCTGGCTTACAGCTTAAATTAAATAAAAACAGAAGAAAGTCAAACTGAACCATGTAGAAAATAAAATGGCAATGCTGTAGTGTTTTTCTCATGTTCATTACTTTGTCTGTATTTGCTATGGGTCTATGCTTTTGCAAATAACAATGATAGTAAGAAACACATATGGGCAGAAAGTATCTAAAATAACATAGGTTCATTCATCTAGTATCTAATGCCTGTCCCTAATTAGCATATTTTATAAAGAGATAAATAAAGACAAAACTCACTTTTTGAGTGACATTTTAACATATGGATAAGAAAGAAGTTTTCTTTTTTCTTTCTATTTCAAAAATTTCTAATTTTTTTATTGCTTTGCCTTATAAAGACACAATGATAAAAATCATTTTCTGGTTAACACAAAATAGAGTTTTTAAAAAATCTTGCTTTACGTACAAAATTAGCGTTTATTATACTAATGAGTGGTGGATGGCATTACAAGTGATTTCCATTACATGTACACAAGTAGGCCAATTAAACCCAAAAGACATTACTACAGGAGCTTGAGACCACCCATTATCCCCTCTGCCTTGACAATATCAGTAATCTTAGTGCAACTTTCTGGGGTTTGTTGGGAAGAAAATAAGAAAATATCACACTTTATGTGACATTGCAAGGAGTAAGACAGTAGATATAAATGATGCAGAAGTTGGTGAGACAAGGAAATGTTTCCATCATAGACTAATGTAGAGTGTTAGAAACTGAGGAATGCCTATTGGTGGATAAAGTAGTGATTTACTCATTTATCTAGAAATAGTCTCAGGGATGACCATCATCAAGGAAAATGAAGCCGTAAGAGATAGAACTCAGAGAAAGAACGTTAATGATAGGAGGAGCGGGCAAATTCAAATCCGAGTCCTACATCTGGAACAATTGGAGGAAAAGACAAAGAGAACCAAAATATCAGGACAAGGATGAGGAATGGATCAGAGAGATTGATGGAATGTAGAAGTGGCCTGGGGCTTGTGCAACGCAACAAGAACAGGGGCCAAATCAAATAGATTCAGGACAACATCAGAACAGAATCAGAATGACATAACTTTCTCTAGGCTTTGACATGGAAGACAAAGACAGGGTAGTAGTTTAAATTTCCCCATGTCAAGACAAAATCGGTCATAAGTTTTGACACAAAGCAGTACTAGTTCAGAAGATTAAAAATAAACATTGCTGATGAACCAATATTTGTGCTAGATTAAAGCTTTCAACAAGGTAAGGGAGATATCTCTTAAGTATCAAAATTACAAAATCTCACCAGATGATCCATGCTACCTTTGTAGGTTCTTGTCAACCTTTGATTAAATTGGCAATATTGGAGTCATTCTCCATGTTTCCAGTTCTCCGAAGAGAATACTGATATTTTTTATTCACTTTTGTAGTGCTCTAGCCATCAGCACACATTTATACAGCATGTGTTCCAGACAATGGAACATGGCAGCAAGATATTCTGCTGACTATAGAGTTTTGGGCCGTGATGTAGTTCATGACATCCATCTTGTTCAGATCAATACTTAACATTGTGCTGACTTTTTAAAAACATTTCTATTGTTTCTCGTGTCTTGCAGATGTATCTTCAGAGAACAGGAATTGGCAAACTGAGATGTGTAGCTTTTAGTATCATTCTGAGCCTGGTTGAACAGGACATGATTTGAATAAGCAAGAGCAGTGTGTCAATTGCTCTTTTCTCTATTTTCCTAACCAAAGCGCCACAAAAACTATAAAAATAAATTACCATTTTAATTGAGATGAGAAATAGAAAAAGAATTCACGATTCTTGCCAATGTCATAATGGATAAACTTTAGTAAGATTTTCTTCTAAAATTTTTGCCCACACGCATCTGCTAGAGTTCTGACTTTCTTAGTGTATCACAAGCACCTGTATCTACAAAAAAATCTGTATTTAAGATGTTGTCTATGAAACAGCTGCCTTGGTCCTGAGATATATTTAAAGATTTTGTAAAACATTCTTTCTTTAATTTTATAGGACATATGATGAAGAAAATATTCTAGAAAAATTTCCATCAGAGATAGAGGTTCCTGTAAGTACATTCCCCACCAGAGCCAGCTTTCTCTCCTCTGTCATTGGAAAATTTGATGACTGACATGTATTTGATAGACCAGGCTTTGCCTTTGGTCTTCTACTCTTTCCCATCCTAAAAGCCCAACTCAAGCCAAACGTCTATTATCATTAGGATGTGGATTATTGGTAATTACGCTAATGCAGCAGAAATAAACCAGGACTATCCCGCCCTGTGTAATGAGCTTACCATTTTTAAGATGCTTCTCAGAATACTCTTTCTTTGTTTTTTGTCTATATTGTCAATAAAATTGAAGTTCATCCTTTCTCATATGCCCCTAGTGTGTGTATGTGATTTAAGAAAGATAGAAAATGTATTTTTTATACCCACATTAGAAAATTTAGATGATAATTTCTAGTTTATATGATTTAAAAGTTGTGGTACGTAACAAAAATTGTATTTGAAATTAGTGACAGAGCCTTGACTCCAATGACTTAAACAAGTAAGAGATTACATATCACACATGTTTATTTGTGTGCATATATGTATATATACGTGTGTCAAATATATTTGTATACACATATAAAACATGTGCATACATGTATTAATGCATGTGTATATGTATAGACATATATTAGATCATATGTATGCATATATTTGTTCTGGGTCATATACATAAATGTATTGTGTCTATATTGGATAAAAATGAAGTGATAAATTCTCTGTGATAAAAGACTAAAATAACTAAGTTATATTCCCAAGTAAATTAATTGGTGAAATTCTTAGTTGTTTACTCCCCCCTACTCAATTGTTTTTTCACAGCACTTTATGACTTTATGCTATAAAGCTAACTTGCCTTGATGATTGTTTATTTAAAATTTGGTGCCATAATCTAATAAAGAAATATATTAGTTAAAAGTATTCTTAGAGAGAAACTAAAAATTGGAGGAGACAAATGTTATATTTAAGCATCACTAGCAATGACAAGTTAATGGGGAAATAAATATAGGCATTTCATATTGGGACTATGATGTCTAAAATAGAGAAAAGCAGATAAAAAGTTCAGAAGGTGTTCTAGGTTTTTATGTCATCTACTGTATCTTTTTGCCTCTAGTGTGGTATATTTCTCTCTGTGCAATGAAAAGAAAAAGGTTCTGAATCCAGCATCCCAAAGGTAAGTAAAATGGTGATTCCATTACAAGAAAGGCTATTTAAGTAAGAAAGATAGATTCTCTTCATGGAAAATCAATTCTTTAAACTCACTTTATATGGATTTCCCTCATCCTACAAATGAAATGTGGGCTGTAGAGAGAAATGTGAAATGACATAGGGGTCTTGTCAGGTCAGTCCTGGAAAGATTTGGTATTATTAATGTGGTCCTCAGGAGGTTGATTTAGTAACATTTGGAAGTAGAAGAACAAAGTAGATGAAAGTTTTCAGGATGATCAAAGGAAAATCAG
This sequence comes from Cephalopachus bancanus, assembly GCA_027257055.1. Classification (NCBI taxonomy): domain Eukaryota; kingdom Metazoa; phylum Chordata; class Mammalia; order Primates; family Tarsiidae; genus Cephalopachus; species Cephalopachus bancanus. The sequence continues at coordinate 8,894,476 of JAPVLO010000210.1, read as the reverse complement.
GCATTTAATCCCTGTAAGGTGTTTGCATCACTGGCATTTTCCAAGAAAGGAATGCATTCCTTTGGGTTCAAGGATATTTACTCACCTTTTTTTTTTTTTATACTTTTGAGAGGGCAGCTGAGAATTATATTATGCAAAGTCAAGGATTTATGAAAGGTCTTGGAATTTATTTTTGATCCTGCTACTGGCTTTTGGAAGTTTTCTATACTTCTTTTAACTATAAATACATTTCTCTCCCCTTCCCACCCTTAATCTTTTATTATCCTCTAAATATACTTAAAAAAAACTTACGTATTTTCTTATTCCCACCCCTGAAATTTTTATTTAATTTTTCTCTTCCTCAGTTTAGATGTCATTCAAATGTTTGTCTTTCTCAAACATTCATCTTTTCTAATAACTTGAGCCCTAGTGTTCTCAGAATTGTGAGCCCAACCCAGCTATAGCTTTTTAAATTTAGTTTTAAATATCCTGTTACATGGCTGCCTTGCAATTTTAATATGGCTCATAGTATGCATTTAACTGCTATTCAGTTAAAAAAATCATTAAAAATACTCATTTAAATTTAATTGTGTAAATCATCTGAATCAAACTAATAAATGATCTGATAGCTAACTTCCAAGCTCTCAATGATCCTGAAGTTTTGTTATTCATACTGTGTATTGTTCTCTTCCATGGTGTGCCAGAATTTGTCTGCATGACTAACAGAATATTATAAAAATGATGGTATGCCATGTTTGAGATTAGGTTACAAACGACTGCAACTTCCATCTTGGTCCATTCTTATACATGCACTTTCTTTCTGTCTGTCTTTCTTTCCCTCTCCTCCTCCCTCCCTCTCATCACTTATTCTGGAGTAAGGAATATTATAATCAATTTTATCAGTGTCCCATGTGTCAAGAACAGAAGTCTCCTGCAAAAAGCCACATGAACAATCTTGGAGCTAACCCTGCAAACCCCAGTTAAGTTCTCAAAGACAATAATAGCCCTGATCGAGAGTTTGACAATCATAATCACACAGCTAAGCAATCCCTAAGCTGCAGAAACAATGGGAGAAAAACTTTTGCTGTCTTAAATTACTAAGTTTCAGGATAATGAAAACAGATTATTTAGGGGAAAAAAGAAATAAAAAATTTCATGTATATAACAAATGTCGTTTTTAAGCCATTGGTAGGATTTGATGTTTTCTTCGCCTGAAGTTTGATATTTGGATAAGATTTAGAAGCATAGGATAGCCACGAAAGGTTGAAGATATTGAAATTCTGCAAGCTATTGATGCATGTCACAAAGTATGCCAGCAAATTTAAAACTAAATATTTTTTCACTGCTGTCCTTGGGCCTATATTTTTATGACAGTCAGACTTAGACACAATAAGCAATGTATCCTCAGTAAAGTAATCCCTCCAAGTAGTCCCATCTGGAAGAACAATATAAAACCTTTACAACACGCTTCCCTCTTAGAATCAAAACAAAAATTTCATTGTGGCATCATAATAAGAAAGGAGAATTCTGCTGACACTTTTATGCTTGAAAATTTTACTAAAATTTATGTTTCTCATATTTTTATTCACATCATGTTTGATGTTCCACTGTGTCCTTGCAAACAGGTGTTCCCAATCAAAGCAAACACTTCTGTCTCTAAATCTCCTTTGTTTTATTGGGTTTCTCTTTTTTTAAAGACATTTTTCAGGAATCTAACTCCATAGCCACAGACTGATAGCATCGATTTAATCGAGAAGACAAAGTAAGAGTGGGGAAAAAATGCGGTACGCCCTTTCACAGCCCACAGGATTGCTGGACCTCTTGTTTGCCTGATCTCTTGAGCAAATAAGTGTTTCCTGAATTCTGATACAGATTGGTAAAGGTGAGGGAAGGACAATCCTTCCACATTCTCTTTGTGGACAAATGCTTATACTATAGAGTGGGGCAGTGTCTAAAAGAACTAAAAATTTCCTTCTAAGATGAAGAAACTGATTGGTTAGGTCTAGGACTATAAAATTCTAGGATTGTAAAAATTCAGAGCACAAGGCCACTCTGAATGAGTAGACCTGAGTCCTCTGTTGTTTTTCTTAACACAAATTTTCTTGCTACCCCAAGCTGGTTCTTCCCAACCTTTACTAGGTTTGGTAAAAGGTATCTGACCCCAAACCTGCTTGGGCTAAAGTAGATTGTTCACTTCTTTGATAGGTCACAATGAATGCTGCAGTTGTTCCTTGATAGTGAGAATCAAGTTCTGCCAAACATATTCTTAAGTAAAAGGAAGAATAAACTCCCTGAAGAGTCTAACTCAAGTTACACAAAGCTTCCAGGGAAATCTCTATATGTGGATGGTTGGCAGCAGCATGAAGTCATGCATATATATGTTAAGTAAGTGACATCTACATGGTACCACCTCAGTGCTATCATGAGGTCTCTCACAGGATTGTCACTGTCTAGTGCTAAACAAGACCCATTGACTTCTGCTTTGGGGTAAGTTATTGTTTATTTATTTATTTATTTTTTTATTTTATTTTTTGAGTTGGAGTCTCACTCTGTCGCCCAGACTGGAGTGCAGTGGCCGCTCCCGGCCACCGCAGCCTCGACCTGCTGGGCTCCAGCGATCCTTCTGCCTCAGCCTTCCAAGCCGCCGGAATTACAGGCATGCGCTACCACGCCCGGCTGATTTTTTTTGATGTATCGTAGAGATGAGGTCTCGCTGCCCAGGCGGGTCTCGAACCCACAGGCTCAGGCAATCCACTCACCCCAGTCTTCCAAAGGCGCGGGATTACAGGCTGAGCCACTGATCCCAGCTAAATTACTGTTTAAACAAAGCAATCACTAGCAGCCCAGAGTTGTCACTAAAATGATCTCAAACTTCCTGAGATGTTCAGGTTAGAATTCAAACTACAACTACCTAAGCAGTCAGTTAAGATAGATACAAATATTGTATAGTACACTTCCCAAAAAAGTTCTGATAATATCACACTTTAGAGATTCTTATTTTTAAAGTACGTCTTGCTGTATAATCTTTCTACAAATTCTTTGAATCTACTAATCCCCTTGCCCTCAGATAAGGGAGTTACCAGAATCTCCATGACCATGCTTCATTTTCTCCTTTTCAATGGCTTTAAACAACACACATCATTTATGTGAGTAAATGCATACTACTTTCCAGCTCAATTAAGACATTTGCTTCCAGCTAACAATTGAGATTGGTAAAAATGAGAAACAGAGTTCAGATGTTTTTATCTATTAGACTTCAGTCATATTTGTTCTAGAAAAATATTCCAGACGTCTTTCCATTCATCCTTTTTCAGACCTAAATGGTGTGTTCATTATTAAATTCTCCTTAAAAAAATGCCTCCCCAAATTTGTCTATCTTATTATTTAATCTGACTCTATCATGAAAGATATAACTTTAGGAATATAGCAAATTACTGTATTTCCAGGAAGGAAAAAAGAGAGACCTTTCCTCCTTCATATTCGGATGTGTGTGACTGTGTGTGTGGTTGTGTATGATAGATATGCTTAAAATATCAATAGAAACAAGCTTCTTCTTATTTTTTTCTCTTGAGTAACTTTTATTTTTTGTCTGAAAATGTTGCTCAATGCAACTTTTAGTCTTGTGACTTTCCAGGCTTAATCCATGTGTACTAACCAAAGACTAAGGGGGAAAACAAAGATGTTTGATGTGTGGCTTGGGGTCAAGAACATGAGTTATTTGTCATAACTGTTTTTAATATGCCTTGGTGCTTTGTAATGGACTTATTACTAGGGAAGTTAGTTCCAGAGAAAGACACTAAATTTCACACCAAAAAACCATAATTATAATTGAATATGTTATTCACTCCATAAAAAGCTAACTTGTTAACAAGTGAGCATTATTTTATTTTGTGTTATTCCCATTTTACTGACAAAATAATTGAGATTCAGAAAGGTTCAAATAACAAGGGACACTTGCTTTCTAAGTGCGAAAACTAGAAGAAAACATCAGCTCTGCTGAAATTCCAACTCTTCTAAGAACCAGAGTTTCTATCTTTGATTACTTGGCTGTGATAATCTGCTGCGTTAAATGCAGAAAACAGAAGTGATGGAGTTAGCCTGTCTTTTGCTCAGTACATGTGTTTGAGTTGGGATATTAACTGACCATAATTGTGATTCATAATGTTCATATGATGTGTGTTATACTTTTATTTTACAAGAGCATTATATTGTATAGAAATGTAGGAAAAGGCCAAATACAAGATCTGTTGAAACATATGACTTGACTTATACTATGGAAGGAGCATCAGTGGTTCTGGACATTAGGGAAAAATTTAGAATAATATTTTCAGAGGTAGGATCTAAAATTCTTACCCTTTCAATGAACTTTTCTGTGAATTTACCTGACTAGTAAACACTTTTAAATATCTTTGGACTCATGGTCTGGGTAATTAAAAAAAAATTGTTAGTTATACAGAATATTTGTACATATTTATGGGGTTCTTGTGATTTTTTTACATGCATAGAATGCGTAATGATCAAGACAATGTATTTACGATATCCATCACTTTGAGTATTTGTCATTTCTATATGTTGGAAACATATCAAGTTCTAGCTTCTGTTTTGAAATATGCAATACATTGTTTTTAAGTATAGTTGCCCTACTCTTTTATGGAACACTAGCATTTATTCCTTCTATCTAAGTACATATTTGTCTCCATTAGGCAACCTTTCTTCATTTTCCCTCCCCACCCACACACACACTTCCCAACCTATGTTATTTCTTATTCTACTCTCTTCCTCCATGAGAGCAACATTTTTTAGTCTCTTCATAGAAGTGAGAAAATGAGCTGGGCTCAGTGGCTCAGCCTGTAATCCTGCACCTTTGGGAGGCTGAGGTGAGTGGATTGCCTGAGCCTGCGGGTTCAAGACCCACCTGGGCAGCGAGACCTCATCTCTACAATAAATTAAAAAATCAGCCGGGTGTGGTAGCGCATGCCTGTAATTCTGGCTACTTGGAAGGCTGAGGTGGAAGGATCTCCGGAGCCCAGCAGGTCGAGGATGCAGTGACTGGGAGCGGCCACTGCACTCCAGTCTGGGCGACAGAGTGAGACTCCAACTCAAAAAAAAAAAAAAAAAAAAAGGAAGTGAGAATATGTAATATCTGACTATCTGTCCCTGGTTTATTTCACTTAACACTGTGACCTTCAGTTCTATCCATGCTGCTACAAATGACATAATTTCATTCTTTTTTATGGCCTAAGAGCATTTCATTTATTTTGGTATTTCAATGTGATATATATATATATACACACACACACACACACACACACACACACACACACACACACACATTTTTATTCCATCAATCTGCTGATAAGCCTATACACACACACACACACACACAAATTTTTATTCCATCAATCTGCTGATGAGCACTTAAGTTGATTCCATATCTTTGGCATTGTGAATAGTACTACAATAAACATGGGGGTACAGGTATGAGACTGGGTAATTTATAAATAAATTTATTTCTCTGAGTCCAGAGGTTGGAAAATCCACGATCAAGGTGCTGACATGTTCAATGGCTGGTAAAGACCTGGTCTCTACTCTGAAGATGACTCCTTGAATGCTGTATCCACCAGCAGTGACAAACACTGTGTACTTTCATGGTGAAAAAGCAGAAAAGCAAAAAATGCTGAATATGTGAAACCTCTTTTACAAATACCTTAATCCCATTGATAAGAGCTCTCCCTTTGTGGGACTCAGGGGATCCATACCATAATTAGTGAACATTGTGATTTTGCAAGTAGTTTCTGATTCCTAGCCCCCCATTCTCTATCTTATTCAACTCTCAAAACTACAAAAGATAGCAAAGCTTCCCACCCACAGTCCTGTTTCAAAATAGAACAAATTCAGATCCTTGATCAGGGAAAAACAGATGGCTGAGCAAACATCAGAAGTGTATGGCTCTCCCACTTTCACTGAATAACAGAATTAAAGAGAAAAGAAAGAGATCTGTCACAAATGAGGAAAAATCAATGGAAGAACACAGACAATTCACACTGTTAAAAAGAGAAAACTCCTGAAAAATCAGACTTCAGAGCCCAAAAAATGGAAATCACAAATGCCTGGCACCATAATACAATAGAGATCAGGGAATGGATGGAAAGAGTAAATAAGAATCAAGAAAGACAAGATGCAACACTGAATGAACCTGTAACAGAGATTTTGGCCATAAAATATTTCATTCAGGAAATGAATAACAAGATGACGAACATAGAAAGCAGGATTCATCAAGCAGAAGAAAGAATCCCAGAACTAGAAGACCAAAACATGGAATTAATCCGATCTGTAAAAAGCAGAGAAAGAAAACTCAGAAAGAAAGACCAAAGCCTCCAAGAAATGTGCAATTATACCAGGAGGTCAAACCTGTGCCTGATTGGTATCCCAGAAGAAAGGGAAATGGGGAACACCTTGGAGCAAGTATTCCAGGAGGTTATCCAAGAAAACTTTCCCCATCTTACCAGAGATGTGACCATCCAAACACAAGAGATACATAAAATCCCTGGAAGACATAAAATGAGAAGACCAACCCCTAGACACATAGACACATGCACAAAGTAGGCACAAAAGACAAAATTCCTAAAGGGAGCAAGAGAAAAAGGTTAGACTACCTACTGGGGAAAACCAATCAGAATGGCAGCAGTCCTACCGACAGAAACATTATAAGCTAGAAGGGACTGGAGTCCACTATTCAAAGTCCTCAAAGATAAACAATTTTAATAAAGAATTTCCTACTCAACCAAGCTCAGCTTCATCAGTCATGGAGAATTAAAATCCTTCCAAGACATCCAATCCCTAAGAGATTATGCAGCTTCCAGACCAGCTCTACAGGAGATGCTTAAAAAGGTATCAAGCATGAAAAAAATAAGATAAAAAAAGAAAAGAAAAGAAAAGAATGAGCATGAACTTCCCAAGAGAACAGCAGAACACATATTTAACAGAGACTGTATTGTGACTGCAAACTTGAAAACACACACATACATCAACTCAAAAGCTAAAATAAAACAAGCAAAGAAAAAACTTTATAAGAACCTCATTATGGGGATAAACAATCACATATCAATAATCAGCCTGAATGTGAGTGGACTAAATGCAACACTGAAAAGACACAGAATGGCAAACTGGATAAAAAACCATGATGCAATAATGTGCTGCATCTGGGAAATACATTTCACCACAAGATATGCACACAAGCCGGGCTCGGTGGCTCAGCTTGTAATCCCGCGCCTTTGGGAGGCTGAGGTGAGTGGATTGCCTGAGCCCACGGTTCGAGACCCACCTGGGTAGTGAGATCTCATCTCTACAATAAATCAAAAAATCAGCCGGGCGTGGTAGCGCATGCCTGTAATTCCGGCTACTCGGAAGGCTGAGGCGGAAGGATCGCCGGAGCCCAGCAGGCGAGGCTACGGTGGCTGGGAGCGGCCACTGCACTCCAGTCTGGGCGACCGAGTGAGACTCCAACTCGAAAAAAAAAAAAAAAAAAAGATATGCACACAGACTCAAACTTAGAGAATAGAAAATGAGTTTCCAGGTTAATTGGTCACAAAAGAAGGCAGAAGTCGTGATCTCAATATCAGACAAAACCTTTAAGATATCAAAAATTTAAAAAGATACAAAAGGACACTATACAATGATAGAAGGTTCAGTCCATCAACAAGAACTATTCTTTATAAACATATATGTGCCGAACACAAGAGCACCAGTGTTTATAAAGCAACTGCTAAGTAAACTAAAAAAGATATTGACTCTAACCCTATTATAGGTGGCAATTTAAATACCCCATAAACAACACTAGAAAGACCATTGAGGCAAAAAATCAACAAAGAGATCAGGAACCTCAACCTGACACTTAACCAAATGAACTTAACAGATACCTACAAAATACTCCACCCAGGAGTATCAAATTATAAGCAATAGAATACACACTCTACTCATTACCACATGGAATGTTCTCCAAGATTGATCGCATCCTTGGCCATAAGTCAAGCATAAACAAATTTCATAAGATCAAAATCCTGTCATGCACCTTCTTAGATCACACTGGATAAAAGTAAATAACAATATCAACAACATTTCCCAAAACCCACAAAGACATGAACACTAACAGGACGATGCTGAATGACTACTGAGTCAATGCAGAAACCAAACAAAAATTAAGAGATTCCTGGAAACAAATGAAAATGAAAAAATATCCTATTATGACATGGAATACCATGACAGCAGTTCTCAGAGGGGAATTTATCTCTCTATAAACACACATCAAGAAAATGGAAAGATCACAAATTAACAACCTAAATCACTTAAGGGAACTGGAAAGACATGTCCTCCAAAACCCTAACTTCAGCAGAAGAATCCAGGTCACCAAAGTGAAAGCCAAAATATGGAACATAGAGAACAACAATATAGAAAAAAAAGCAAAAGAAAAGGCTGGCTCTTTGAAAGAATAAACAAGATTGATGGACCCCTGGCCAGAATGACCAAGAAAAGGAGAGAAAAAGCACAAATAAAAACAATCAGAAACAAAAAACATCAAATCACAACTGAATCCAAAGAAATATAAAAGATTATCAGAGATTATTATGCACACCTCTATGGAAACAAACTTGATAACCTAAATGAAATGGAGGAGTTTCTGACATCACACAACCTTCCAAGGTTGAAACAAGAAGACACTGAGACACTAAATAGACCAATAACAACCCAGGAAACTGACTCCATCATAAGGAAACTATCTACAAAAGAAGGCTTGAATCATACTGCTTTCTGGCGGAATTCTTCAAAATGAACAAAGAGGAGCTGATACCAATCCTATTGAAAGTATTCCAGTCAATTGAGAAAGACAAAATTCTCCCCAAATCATTTTATGAAGCTAACATCACCCTGATACCCAAACTGGGTAAAGATCCAACCAAAAAAGAGAACTACAGGCAAATATCCCTTATGAGCATTGATACCAAAATTCTCAGCCAGATTCTAGCAAATTGAAACCAACAGCACATCTCAAAAATTATCCACCTTAACCAAATAGGCTTCATCCCAAGATGCAGGGCTGGTTCAACATCTGCAACACCATAAATGTAATTCAATACATCAACAGATGTAAAAACAAGAACCACATGATTATATCATTAGATGCAGAAGAGTTTTCTATAAAATCCAGCACCCCTTCTTGATAAAAACCCTCAAACACCTAGGCATAGAACATGCTTCAAAATAGTAAGCGTCATCTACAATAAACCCACAGTCAACATATTGCTAAACTGATAGAAAATGGAAACATTTTCCCTGAACACTGGAACAAGAAAAGGCTGCCCACTTATCCCTCTTGGTCAACATTGTGTTAGAAGTCCCAGCTAGAGCAATTAGACAAGAGAAGGAATTCAGGGGTATCCAAATTGGAAGAGAGGAAGTTAAGTAATCCCTCTTTGCTGATGATATGATCCTATACCTTGAAAACCCAAGATAATCTATCAAAAACCTGAGTTCACTGATAAAGGACTTTGGCAAAGTCCCAGGGTACAAAATAAATGCATTCTTATACACCAATAACAAGCAGGCAGAAAACAATATAAAAAGCACAATCCCATTCAAAATAACCACACACACACACAAAATGAAATACTTTGGCATCATTCTAACCAAAGAAATTAAAGACCTTTACAATGAAAACTAAAAAACACCGCTCAAAGAAATCCAAGAAAGCACAAACAAATGGAAAAATATTTCATGCTCATGGATAGGAAGAATCAACATTATAGATTACCAAAGGTAATCTATAATTTCATTGCTACACCCACTAAATTACCAACATAATTCTTCTCAGACCTGGAAATGGCCATATGTAAATTCATATGGAAACATAAATGACCATGAATAACCAAAACTATTCTCAGTAACCAAGCGGGAGGTGTCATACTTCCAGACTTTAAGGCTACATTAATCAAAACAGTCTGGTATTGGTTCAATAATAGGCATATGGATCAATGAAGCAGGATAGAGATTCCAGAAGCACAGCTTCAATTTCTCAACCAATTCATCTTCGACAAAGCTTCAGTGCTGGGAAATCTGATTGACCACATGCAGAAGATTAAAACAGAACCTGTACCTATGACCACATATAAAAATCAACTCTAAATGGACCAAAGACCTAAATGTAAAACCTCAAACTATAAGAACTTTAGAAAATGCAGGAGACACCCTTATGGAAATTGGAACTGGCAACCAATTCCTGATCTAAACCCAAGTGTCCATGCCATAAGAGATAAGGAAGACAAGTGGAACCTCACTAAACTGACAATCTTCTGCAAAGTCAAATAAACCATCAAGAGAGCAGAAAGATCGTCCACAAACTGGGAAAAAATATTTGCCAACTGTATGTCTGACAAAGGCCTGATATCAAAAGGAGAAAACAAACAGCCCCATTAAACGGTGGACGAAAGACATGAATAGATACTTCTCAAAAGAAGATATATGGGTAGCCAGTAGACACATGAAAAAGTGCTCAGCCTCACTAATCATCAGAGAAATGCAAATCAAAACCACACTGAGATACCACCTAACCCCAGTAAGAATGGCCATCATTGATAAAACAAACAATAGATGCTAGCGAGGATGCGGAGAAAAAGGAATTCTTCTACACTGCTGGTGGGATTGCAAACTAGTACAATATCTTGGAAAACAGTGTGGCAATTTCTAAAAAAATTAGAAATTGACCTTCCATATGACCCAGCAATCCCTTTACTGGGAATATACCTGGAGGAACTCAAATCATTCTACAAAAAAGATAACACTTGCACACGCATGTTTATTGCAGCACTATTCACAATAGCAAAAACATGGAACCAACCATTGTGCCCATCTAAACTGGTCTGGATATAAAAAATGTGGTACATATACACAACAGAATACTATGCAGTCATAAAGAAGCACAAACATATGGACTTCACAGCAACCTGGATGGATTTAGAGTCTATCATACTCAGTGATCCATCACAGAAACAAAGAACAGAGTACCACAAGTTCTCACTCATAAGGAGACCCTGAGTATTTACCATAATACTATAAGAAAGGGATTGGCAGTATGAAAATACTGCTGGGTTGGTGGGAGAAACACAACAGCAATAAGGGTACCTGATCTCAATCCAGGCAAAGTGGGGACCAAAGGGAGGTCAAAACTTTTCCTTTCTGATGACCACTTGTATACCTAACTTTGAATTTTACCCTACATCTTTAAAATAATTTTTTTTTTTAAAAAAAGAGCTTTCCCCTTGTAAGTTAATCAACTCCTAAATGCCCCACCTCTTAATACTTTGGCAATTGAGTTTTAACACCTAATGTTTGGGGGACATTCAGACCCTAGCAGACTTTTAAGAAGATTCTTAAGAAAAAGAAGAAAGATAAGGGAAAGTGGAAGAAAAACTAGTAGGTGGAGGAAGTTCAAACGGAAGTAGAGGGGAAGGAAGATAGATAAAATGCCGTGTAGTGTAGTATACTTAGTAGCAGGGAGTAGTGGTTTAGTATAGACATTAAGTCATTACTACCAATATTTAGGTGTCCAGGTCCATCTGTTTTCCTAGAAAACATCTGTCAGAACTAGACCAGTTCTGGGGTGAATATAGCAGCTTCCCAGAAAGTCTACTTGAAGATATTGAGCATAGCCAATAGCTATAATAAGCATTTTTATTTTAAATTGCCTTTTTGTTGGGTTTTATTTGTTTAGAAATGGAGCTAAGCTAGTGTTGGCAGCTTTTCAAATATTTAAGACAGAGACATGCTAGCTCAGCAGTAGCTGAGGTAAATATTAAGAACATTTAGTCTGACCTGACACAAGTGTTGCACCTCTTTCTTCATTATTTTTCTCAGTTTACTATATTTTCATTCTTTTATTTCCCTGAAAATCATTTAATGGTTATGCTGCCTATGTCTAAATCTGCAAGAAATATCCACAGATCATGGTTTGCGCTTGCCAAAACAACACAAGACAAACTATTTTTCCAACTAAGAATTTTTAAAATAGAGATGAACTTCTTCAAAGGTCAATTTCATATTAAGGTATATTAATTTTTACTAGGCAATAAATTGGGTAAGATGCCGTTCTTACTTTATCAACGAGTAGGCTAATGATCCAAGGATTTTTTTTTTTTTAATGTCACAGGCTTCAAAAGTCTGTCATGTAGTTAGGACATATTAAGTTATATTTAGATGCTGAGTAATATAAATAATTTCTCTGCATGAATGTACATGCAAACCAGTCCTGTGAGTACCATGCCAAAAATAACACAGTGATAGCTGCCACCTCATTATATTGCTTCGGTATCATTTAATGTTACCTTGAATCTTGGGCATGAGTTTCCACAGTCAGTTGGGATAACAGTGTACAATTAAATAACTTCTGTGGTTGAACCAAAGTTTGTTCTGTTTGGTTTTCCATATGCATATCGGAGGAACTATAAGCCCTTGAAATAATTAGAAGGGATTTAAAAAGTGAATTCTATCAAATCAAAAAAATATTTTGGCATACTTTTCCTTGGTCACTAACATGAAATATTAGCAACAATATGTGATGGAAGATGATTACATAGCCATAAAGCAACAATATTAGCAACAATACGTGATGGAAGATGATTACGTAGCCATAAAGAAGGACAAAATAATGAACTCCACAGCAACTTGGATGGACCGAGAGTCTATAATACCGAGTGATCTATCACAGAAACAAAGAACAGATTATCATATGTTCTCACTCATTAGCAGACCTTGAACAATTATCGTAATACTATAAGAAAAGGATTGGCAGTAGTGGGAAACTGCCAGGGGTGGAGGGTGGAGGCATGATTGGCAGTAGTGGGAATCTGCTGGGGGGGGCACATCTCAGCAACAAGGGTACCCGTAATGTACATTTGTATAGCTAACCCTGAATTGTACCCCACATCTTTAAAATAAAAAAAAAATTTTAAAGAAAATAAAAATTAGCAACAATTAAAAAGAACTTCTATTAAATATAAATAATACAAAATTTATCTATATCAATTTTTCCATATCTTATCTATGCATACATGATTATATATCTGCATATATATTTGTATGAATCCAAAAATGTCTAGAATTAAGAAATGGCTTTAATAGAGATGAAAATTGACATAGTTTTGCTTTCAAGAAAGGTGTTAGCTCTTCAAAATTGGTAAGGTTATATTTATATGAAATTTATATCTTCTAACATCATGATTATTTGAGATAAAGATATTCCAAAGGTATTCTAGCAAGAAGCTTACAAACTAGAGTGAATTGCCCAGCCTGAGGTGATTGTTTTTAGATTGATGACTTTGCCCAATATTGATATATCTTTTTGTTATGAAAATAGTTTTTGTCAGCTTTAGATTAGCCACAAGAATGTCAGGATTCAGGAAATAGTTATTTTAAGATGTATTAAATGTATTTGCTCTATTCATGAATTTTGTTCTCCCCAAAGCTTTACCATCCAATGGACTAGAAAATTGACTTTTTCCCTGTTGACCAGGTCTAAATTCTGCATATATGAGCTAAAAAATAATTCCTCCATCCAGAAAGCAGCATAATTTATGCCAGCTAAGAATATTATGATTTGCTTTCCAGGGCTTGTCCTACCCATCTAAGTCTCTTGAATGTGTACCCTTTACCAAGGCTAGCATTGTAGTTTTTCAAAATGCTGCATTCCAATCTGCCCCCGAGTCTTATATCTCACAAATGTTATTATTTTTTCCCTTTCATTTTCTAACTTTTTTCAATTTTAGTTTTTACATTTCTGCCTATTGTCTTTGTAGACTTGAAAATATTTCTTTAAAAAAAATATATATATATGGATATATATATCCTGAAATCAGATACCCCGATAACATGCCAAATGCTATAGGTCTTTTTAAGTGCAGACAACAAAGAAGAATATCCTTTTCATCAGTTGGGTGAAATCACAAAGCAAGTTTAAAAGACATAAATCCTTTATTATCACATTTATGCTCAAACTCCAATGAAAAAGGAGGAATATGCTCATTTGCAGGGGGAAAAAAACCTAACAATAAATGGCAAGTTTAGTTTTATAGAAAGGCAGTGAGATTTTTAAAGAATATCCATAATCTTCAGAGGCATCAGTAAAATTTATTAGAAAGGTACTACAAATAGAAATTCTGAAATGACTCTGACTGAAAATTACAAGTATAACAACAGTGGCAGCTACAAGTAGGCTGGTAAAACAGTCAATAGAAATGCTGAAAACCATTGATCAGAACAATGGTCCCCCAATTCCAACAGAATCAATTTCCTGGGAGGCACTGGGCCAGGTGTGGGACTTACATCACTAACATAGGCTTAATAGCATTAAATGAACCTAGAGAGTTCTTTGCATGAAGCCCATGTATCCCTTCTCCGTGAGATGGGGAACTCCTTTGAAGAACATTTATTGTGTAAATGGCACATGCCTTTCCCCTTCTGTCTCCATTATAACCAGGACACATTGTTATCAGGGAGGAGTTTTCATCCTAATGAGAACAAACTCTTTACAGAGTTACTCTGGTCTTCTGGGATCCTGAAATCTCTAGCAATGTTTGGATTACATATCAATATGATCGGTGGTAGTACTATATACACATACAATAAAATATGTCATGGGAGGACTTGATCTAGAAAATAAATGCCATATTTGCTTATTACAATGACTCATTCTAATTACTTTACATCATTTCATTTCACAAATTTCTCATAAATCTGCCATGAAACAGAAAGCTGTCGAGGCTTCTGAAAATTCTCGGTAAAAATTGACTATGGAGAAGTCTACTGTTAAGAATATTCTTGAATATGTTTTGCAACAGTGATTTTTACGGCTTAAAAAAGTAATTCGGAAGCTAGTCCTCTTAACCAGGCAGTCTCCAACCTCTGGACTGCGGACAGTAGGGGTTCCTGGCCCCTTGGGGATCTGGCCTCACTGCAGGAAGTGAGTGGCAAGCGAGCAGAGCTCTGCTTATTGTCAGATCAGCAGTGGCATTAGATTCTCAAAGGAGCATGAGCCCAATTGTGAACTGTGCATGCAAGGAATCTAGGGTGCTACTCCTTAGCTCTTTATGGGAATCTAATGCCTAATATTCCCTTCCCCCACCCTTGTCCATGTTATTTTCCATGAAACCATCTCTGATGCTAAAAAGGTTGGCGACCACTGCTCTATAAGTAACTACTACAAATATGAGAAATGCAAGAAAATATATACCAATTCTATGTAAGAAGAATTAAGCAAGTAAAATAAGTAAATAAATAATTTTTATTTTCTTTTTTATAGTCCTACATACGATTAACAGTAGCCAGAACATCACTTAAAAAACTATTGTCAAATTACTGTAAACGATATACATAAATACAAATTTGAATTTTTATTTATTTATTTATTTTAAACTCTACTACCCCAAATTATGAACTATAAATCTACTCTAGGAAGAAAGCTCTCAAATTTCTTTATTCTTACATGGACTGCTAAACTCAGTGGACATTTGCTACTGGTTCCCAAAGTTGTTATTATTGTTATAAACAGTTATTGTTGACCACTATGTGCATTACTTAATGGTTTATATTATGGCATAACAACCCTAACACTATAAGCATCACCAATCAGCATTTGAGGAAACTAACACAGAAACTGCATTGCAAGTAGGTAATAGAGAGCTAATACAAACCCAGAGTTTCAACTCCAAAGTCTCTTGCCTTAATCACAATGCTGTTGTTTCTGGTTTATTACATTAATCCTAGAATTCATGCTAGAACAAGTGCTATAATAGAGCAATCTTCAATTAACAACAGATTGAAGTACAGACAGAGCACAAGTAATAAACGTTCCCCTCACTAAAGACTGTAAGTTTTATAGTTTAGCCACAGACTTGACTTTTCTGGAAAACAGTCTCTAGAAATCTTCCTCAGTGATCTGAATATTTGGAATGAATACCTTGAATGTACATAACACTGTCCTGCAGTTTGTTTACAACATGTGTCAGAGACCTAAATGTAAAACCTCAAACCATAAGAACCTTAGAAAAGGAAGGAAATACCCTCACGGAAATCAGAACTGGCATCCAATTCCTGAACAAAACCTGAAACCCACAGGTCATAAGAGAGAAGATAGACAAGTGGGAGCTTATTAAACTGACAAGCTTCTGCAAAGCCAAAGAAACCATCAAGAGAGCAGGGAGATAGCCTACAGACTGGGAAAAAGGATTTGCCAAGTCTAGGTCTGACAAAGGCTTAACATCCTGGATCTACAAGGAACTGAAACATACTGAAAAGAAGAAAACAAACAACCCCATTATAAAATAGGCAAAAGATATGAACAGACACTTCACAAAAGAAGACATCCGAGCAGCCAACAAACACATGAAGAAATGCTCAACCTCACTAATCATCAGGGAGATGCAATCAAAACCACACTGAGATACCACCTAACTCCAGTCAGAATGGCAATTATCAACAACTCAAAAAATAACAGCTCCTGGAGAGGGTGTGGTGAAAAGGGAACACTTCTACACTGTTGGTGGGAGTGTAAACTAGTGCAACCTCTGTGGAAAGCAGTGTGGCGATTCCTAAAAGCTCTAAAAATCGACCTTCTATATGACACCACAACCCCCCTACTGGGAATATACCCTGAAGTACTCAAATCACTCTATAAAAAAGATACCTGCACACGTATGTTTATCGCAGCGTTGTTCACAATAGCAAGAACCTGGAAACAACCATGCTGCCCATCAAAAGAGGACTGGATTAAAAAAATGTGGTACATATACACAATGGAATACTATGCAGTCATAAAAAAGAACAAAATCATGAATTTCGCAGCAACCTGGATGGAACTAGAGTCTATAATACTGAGTGACCTCTCACAGAGACAAAGATCCGAGTATCACATGTTCTCACTCATATAATGGACCTTGAACATCCAATGTAATACTATAAGAAAATGACTGATGGTACTGGGAAACTATGGGGGGGAGGGATGGGATTAACAGTAGCAAATATCTGTCTGGGGATGGGAAAACACCTCTTATCAACAGGGTGCCTGAATGAAATGTAACTGTACACCTAACCCTTAACTGTACCCCACAAAACCATAATAAAAAATATTGATTAATTAAAAAAAAATATTTCAGGTTGTACCATGTAATTATGTTCTTGTTTCCATGGTTTCCTGGGATGTTTCGTCCAAGATCTAGATTAGATGGAAAACCTATTTATCCATTCTCATTTTTGTTGCTGCCTGTTACCATCTACAAACACACACACACACACACACACACACACACACACACACACACGCACATGCACATGCACATACACACACACACACACACACACACACAGACAAAATCTCTCTCTCAAAACTTCACTAATTACAATAAAAGTCAATAGTTCTATTGATTAGACAAATAAAAGGTGATTTTTAAAATTAATATCCCTAGTGTATTAATAATTAATTCTTGAATTGAAAGGCTAGTTAGTATCACATTCTATATGTTTATGTCCAATAAATAAGCCAGGCTAATCAGTATTAATATAACAACAAGACCATCATTGATCCTTGAACCGTTTGGTGAGAACCTTCTACAAACTTCAGGAAATGGTATTGAGGAAAAGAATAATGATGATGATAATACTTTATATATTTAAAATACTAAATGTTTTCAAGACAGTATCATATATGCCACCTAATTTGATTCTTCTACCACATAGTTTCTAAATATTTTAATACATTAATTTGTTTGTCTTTGGTAATTTACATTTATAGGTAAGAAAACTGAGTAATAACGATGTTAAAAATATTTCTCAAGGTCACCCCTCTTGTGACAAAGCTATGTCTGATTCTAAGTCTTCAGTTCGGGGAATTGTGCTCATCAGATGATTGCATTCTCCTTATATCTGAGGTTTCTGTTCCCATACTTAAACAAAATGAACACTAACATAAATGTCATCAATAATAACATAACAGCAATGCGCATCATATATCAAATACCTATATGTATCATGAACTAGGTTAAAAGCTTTATATACATCATGTGCTGTAACTCCTAAAATAATACTATGAGGTTATTCTTATCTCAATTATACAGATGGAAATATTGAAACATCCAGAACTCATATCCAGATTGCATGATTTTTAAATCTAAGCTCTTGATTCCAATTATAGCTTTGATTAGAATTTTTTTTTTGTGGTTCTCTTATTTTAAATAGTAGATCTTTATAATCAGAGTGATTTTATGATAATAATTATGTATCTTACTTTGATCTTCAACTATCTGTCCTTATAGAAAAAAACCACTGCAACAGTTGCTCATTTTTGTTTTAAGGCATTTCAGTGCTTCATTTTACTCTCACAGTGACAAAAGACATGTTAAATTGATTTCAAGAATATCTTAATATTATGTGGTTTCCATATTTTGTTTGTTCAGATACAAACAAAATACTCTGTGGCCATTCCAGATACCTTTGATATATGATGAGTATTGCTGTTGTGTTTTTATTGATGGCATTCATGTTAGTGTTCATTTTGTTTAAGTTTGGGAGCAGAAACCTCAGATATAAGAAGAATGCAATCATCTGATGAGCAAGAAAGTGTAAGAAAATAGGAAAATTGTATCATCTCCCAACCAGAAGCATTTAAAAATTTCTGCAAGATATACATAATAAAAGACTAGATTGAGGAAAAGCTAATCAATTCATTATTCACAACATGCAAAGTAAAAGTCCAGAAATAAGATAAATGAGCAAAGTCACTCAGGAATGTTTAAAGCCAGCTGCTAGCCTAGAGCTATCAGTTGAAGGGATGCTTGGGACAATCATTTTGGGCCAAAGCTAGATACTTGCATATACATTCTGTAAATTCACAAAGGTAGAGTTTACATACAAACAAAATACTCTGTGACCATTCCAAATCCCTTGTTGCTAGGGGCTTCCCCTGGAAGGAGGTTAAGAAACAGAGTTTAATATTTAGGACACTTATTAGAAAATGTCCCTTGAGGACAGTAACTGTGGAAGGAATGAGAATGATGGCAGATTAAACAGAAGTTGAACTGTGATGAAGGCCCAATCATAAATTTGGTCCAACACGATGGGAAGCTCTGGAGTTAGAATGTTCCTTCTGAGTTTTCCCAAGGTAAACCAAGATAACCAGGCCTTTAGAATACCACATCAATCAGTCAGGAAGTTTCAGGGAGTTTCAGGAATGTGAAACTTCCTGGGGAGGACTGTAGCCTTGGACACAGTTGCTCTGCATAATTAAGGCAATTCCTCAAGGAGCTAACATCTGAAGACTGTCTGTCATCTACCCTCCCAAAGAAAGGGGCTACAGATTATTTCTTGAGCTGAAACCTAAGCAGCACATCACTTGCTTACCACCCTGACTCTGGGCATAGCAAGATTACTAAGTGGAAACCAAAATAAAAGCATTTTCTTATAAGAGTAGTCATATTGATTAAAGAGGGGGACAAAACTAGCTATGAATTGCACAGAAGAAAAACACACTGGCCCACAGATGATGTAGATGGAAGCTGTAGGACTTCAGTATTAGAAAAATACAATTTCTGAAGAGCCTTCTCTTTTTACACCAATGTGAGATATTAGAAAAGGGAGTCACAAATGTGAAAGAATTCTGCCTAGCCTTCCAGCTGTATGATCACCTATAGACTATCATATAAAAAGACGCTCAATGATTAAAAAAAAAGCACCAGTCATATAAGCAGATGCAGCAATTTTAAAGAATAGGATATATATGAAGAACAAGGACAAACATATTGCAAGGCAACAGAGCTGCTGTAGGTACCATTAGGAAATTGTTACTGTCAAGGAGATTTGAGAAGGTACTAGATTTATAAACTGGGGTAAAAGTACGATTAGAAATGTGGGATTGAATATAAAAACACAGTTGCAGAAATTTTACATAGCAAAATAATGCAAGTAATAGGCTCCAAATAAAACACATAGAAAAACTATTTATAAAATTGAAAATCAAGTTCAGACGTATCCAATTTAGCATGAGAGAATAATATTAATAAAAGAGATAAAGATAACAAACATAGAGTAGAAAGTTAAAACAGTTGCCAACTTCACAGAATAGAAACACTAAAAGTAAAGGACAGAGCAACTGACAGAGAAATTCAAATTAAATAAGTGGTGAAAAAAATTCTGAACACCAAAAAAACTTTGTTTTTAAAAATTTTAATGAATTTATTTTGTAATTTAGATATTGAATATAGCTTATTTCATGGCACGAACAGTGAATGACACACACACAAAATGAAGGAACTGAAATCTTCAATGTCAACAGAGTTTTTCTCTTAAAAGTTGCTTGTGTGCCTCAGGTAGAGAAGGCAATAATGGCCTGAGACCATTTTTTTAAAACACATTCTGAGCGTGTGTTTCAAAGATTATTCCTCTGTCAAAAAAATTTAAGATCAAAGTTTTTCAAATTCCATTGCTGCTACAATTTATTCAAGACACCACTTTAAATCTATAGTCCTCCATCTGCTTAAAGCTGTGTAAATAATATAAAAACGTTGGCCTTGACCGGGCTTGGTGGCTCAGCCTGCAATCCCAGCACTTTGGAAAGCCTAGGCAAGTGGGTTGCCTGGGCCCATGGGTTCCAGCCCAGCCCGGGAAACTTGACGAGACCTCGTCTCTACAATAAATTAAAAAAAAAAAAAAATGACCATGCCTATAGTTCCAGCTACTTGGAAGGTTGAGGTGAAAGGATCTCCGGAGCTAAGCAGGTCATGTCTGGAGTGGCCATGAACATGCCACTGCACTCCAGCCTGGGCAATGGAGTGAGACTCCAACTCAAAAGCAAGCAAAAAAAAAAAAAAAAAAAAAAAACTTTGGCCTCTTAAAATCTATATCCAGGCATTCTTTGTTGATTATATATATTTAACCTCTTGTTTAATATATAACTATTCTTTTGTTTCTCTTGCAACATACTTTTATAATTAGTTTCAAGCCTTGTAGCCTTGAACACTTTGGTCCCTAGAGATGTAAAGTCCACTCTCCATTTTATTCTGTAACAATTGAGAATCTAAGGACAGGGAACAGATTTATAGTAATAATGGGTTTTATGTCTAATTATTAAAGGCTATTTACAAAAACTCTTTTCTAATACTGTCCAATACTCTTAATTTCAACCCACAGTCTGAAAGTATTTTAAGATCAGTGGTTCTGTCTATCTTTAGTTATGTAGAGAGTATACATGCTAGAAATATGATGCTAGTTTCATCCTGTTTTAACCTTACAGCTTAGAAGTTAAACTAAGCTGAGACATTGCACTATAAAGAAATCTATGAAATAAAGGGCCTTGTTTCAACTGAGAATCTTTGCAAATTAGTGGAAAATGAATGGCTCTGAAATTTTAAACTAGGGTTAACCGGACTTAAAAATTTGTTTTCCCATTGTTGTAACATCTGTTTTATTTCCATTAAAAGTTAGAAATTTTTATTATGTAGAACCCAGATATTCCAGAAAATAAAATACATACTTCACTGATATTCTGCTATTTCACCCTAATAGACACTCCATCATTCTATTGCAGAGTGATGGAAAAAAGAATTTAAATCTCCAAGTAATTAAATCAATCTTAAATGGTTTCATTTACACAGTTAAGCAGTTTATTCAGACAGTGTAAAGAATTAAGAATCTCTCCTCTTTCCCTCATTTTTCTCATTTCTTAATAAAAATTACTTGAGCAATACTTTATACAGAAAAAATAATTTGGAGGGGAGCTAGTTTACCAGGCAAACCAATTCAAGTTAATTTAATAATGAAAGTAATCATCACTAGTTGAAAATATCTGATGTCATAAAATTTAGTAAAATTTTCAGCTTTTAAACTATACAATCTTCCTAGAGAAACTTAGGAATATTGTATAAAAGCCAGTGTGGGTAAACTGAAGATTTTTTTTTTCGCTACATGTATATTTCTAATCATACAGAGTTCAGAAGTATGGTTTCAATGCTGTTGGTTCTTATATTTAGACATACTGTACTCAAGTGCCCTTTGCTTAAGGAAGACTTTGATGCAGACATAACCTCCAAGAGGGATTTCCCATCCCTAGGTGACAGGAGTCATGAGTATATCAAATATAATGACACAGCTCAGACAATAAAACATATGTTCCAGCAGCACATTTAATTAGGGCAGGAACTGTTAGCGTGCAAGAGAGCAGAGCAGAATTAATGACACAGAGTTTCTCTGTGGGCTCTAAGGAGTTGATTTTCAAATAACTAGAAAAGATCTGTCACGTACATTATGCCACTGCCTTTCTATTCTGCCACTAAGATGTCCTTAACTTGGGTTTGCATTCTCATCCACACAAACAATTTTTATCTTTTTGCTTCTGTACTTTTCAAATTACCATAAAGCGCTTTTATTTTTTATTTTTCCAAACTCTGTCTAGCTACTCTGTCATACTGCTGCAAATGTAATCAAAAGAAAAGTGATTTGCAAACATTGACACCTTTAGCTAAAGCTCCCTCATGGACTTAATTGAGAACATTCATAAATATGAACTGATCAATTAAAACATATAAACAAAAAGGAATATTGATATGAACTGGGATGATTTTTAAGGAGGTATTCACTAGAGGTTATGCCAAATATGTAAATAAAACAGAAAAGACTAATCTACTTCATGGATGCAATAGATTTTGGACCTTTTTGCTTTTTAACACTGAAAACTTCTTAATATTAACTCAAATGAAGCTTACACACAGCTTTTGGAGCTGTGAACAAAATTATTCTATTTTTTATTAATAAAGAAACAAAATTTGGAAATTTTATGATGAAATATTTCTTCCTAACTTATGTACCTTTTGCACTCAATTTAAGTAATTTTTATTAAGCACTTTTACTACATGGCTAACATGCCTTGGCACCCAACTCATATCCCCATTTCTTGGCATGTAACCACTTAACTTTATAATGTCTACCTTCCTTTCTAACTTTTACCTCATGAACACATGTAATTAGGTATTCCTTAGATTGCTGTTGATTTCAGCTTGGTAAATGCACTTGGAGAATGCCTTGAATGTCTCACAGAATGGGAACCATTTGGCATACCTTGAAATACTTGGGAGAAATAAATGGGGAAATAAAGTGAGAACTAGTTTGAGAACCCAATCCTGTTGGAAACTGTTATGTAAACTGCTATGCTAAGAATGGGAGGAACTTAACTTCTCCAAATCTTATCATTCCTTTTCTTTTTTTCAAGAACTATATATAAAACTAGTTGATGTTGCCCCAAACACAATCCCCTACACATTACTTGATCTACTTTGATAAATGGTAATTGTGTTGTACTCGACCAATGAAAATAAAACCAAACCTTAACTTGTTGCACCAGCTATAACATAGAAATAAGCAAATATAGAAAGACAAAATATGACAGAGTATAGGATGGAAAGAACAGTTTGAAATTAGGGGGACAAAAATGAATAGGAAGTACATGCAACTGATCATAGAAAACAGTTTTCAAATGGTTAAGGAAGCGGTTTTATTTGGGTAGTAACAGCAGTTCACAAGCTGTTGGTGAACACCCGGACTGTTCATATTAATAATTCAGTGAGGAAACAAAAGTTAGGAAGCAAAGAATAGCAGTCTTACTTCAAGGACTCAAACTGTCTGCTTTTAGGTTACATGACTGTCTAAAGTTGTTAAGAATTTTACATTATGGTCCCTTAAAGATTTTTCATTTCTTGACATAAATATCTCAAAAAAAGAACATTTAATTATGCAGACATAATATTTTAATTAGTGACTCAATGATTCCCCAAAATGTTATGCAAAATTGTGTTTGTATATATTCACATCATGTTTTCCTGAGTCAAGAATCAACAACTATATTAGTAAATACTGTAGCTATTAGAAGCACATAGCTAGTGAGCATTTAAACTATGACATTTGAAATACCGTGTGCTTAAAACAAAAAAATAATCAAACAAAAACTCTAGCTATTCAGATTATATTAGGTGAAATAGAATGTTACATTTTATTTTATTTTTAAAATTTTGTTCATTGTGGCTACCAGAAACTTGAAATTTCATAGGTGGCTCATGTGTGTCCCATTATACTTCTATTGGCCAGCATTAATCTAGAGATTTCGTTTATTTCACAAATCAGTTGGTCTATTAAAGAAGAAGAAAAAAACAGAGGCTCAGAGTGTCTCTTCGTGTGAAGAATGTGTTTTATCGTGAAAGCTAAAAAATGCTTGCTAAATGTATCTGATCTGTGAAAAATGTGAAAACCACTCAAGGGGCATAAAAAAGCTGTGTGAGGTTTCATTAACGAGCTTGGTTTCTGACATATCGGGATTTTCTGAGAGTCATTACACAACTCCTGGAAAATTCTCTGAGTGAAGGAAGATGCCTGTGAGGACTTGTAAATGTGCCTTGGTGGAGATGGGCATTCATTAGGGGGCTGCATGCCTCATTGGCGAGCACTGAGTGCCTACCTGCCAGTATCTCACACCTCACTGAACTTGGACTCCCAGGTGGCCACCCCAATCATTCTCTGCTTTCCTCCCTCTCTTGCTTATAGAGTTTTTTGCTTGCCTTTGCCCAGGAGTCCACATAGCTCACTTGCATACTTTATTGACTTGATAAAGACAATCAATGCGGTCCTCTGGGGCTATTTTTTATCTAGGCAAGTCTGGAAATTTGTATTTATTCCTCATTAATTTGTACATCAATACTTTTCCTAGCTGCCTCTTTGCTGTTATGCATTTAGTAGAGAGTAAGAGAGCAACGACTTTGACACGGAATTTGAACCTTAAATACGGTACCAGAGGTTAGTTGTTAGGTAAGCCAGTGCCAAACCGGAAAAACAATTCTCCTGGTAAGAGTTCATTAGGCGAGGAAACAGAAATAATAAGACTAGAACTAGAGGATTATTAAAGGTATGTAATTTTTAAAAAAAATTTTCTCTATCCTTCAAAATAGGGTACAAAAATCTCAGGCTACCTCAGTATCACCAGCCACATTAAAGTCCACTATTTTAGCCTCGTTTTTCTTTCTTTATTTTTAAGCAAAATGAAGGGTTAGAAATCCTCCTAATAAAATATTGCATCTACTATCCTGTTAGCCTGCTTCATAGTGGGCACTCAATTATGAAGATAACAGACAGATTAACTAACAGACTGCATTTATAAAAATTCAGAAGCCTTCACTCATATCAAGATCTCATTTTTAGGAAACTATGCTTGTTATCAATGGCACTATACTTTACATTTACATAACCATACAATAAATTATATATATGTAATTTTTTACATAATTTAGGAAGAATATGCAATAAACTAACCGTAACTATCTGTTTAAAGAACAGCCTGGGTTATTTTCACTTTTTACATTGTGCACCATGTGCTTATATTATCAAAATAAATTAAAATACACATTTATTTTTTTACTTTTTCTTTTAGATTATTTATATATATATTTTATTATTATAAAGATGTGGGGTACAATTCAGGGTTAGGTATACAAACATTGATCATGCAGGTACCCTTGTTGATGAGGTATGCCCCTCCCTCCCCTAGCAGTTTCCCTCAACTGCCAATCCCACCCGCCGTCCCCTGGCAGTTTCCCTCTACTGCTAATCCCTTTCTTATAGTATTATAATAATTGCTCAAGGGCTGCTTATGAGTGAAAACATATGGTACTTTAATGCCAAATTATAGTGTCATACTCTCCCTAATACCCCCCCTTCCCCTCAACTGCTATATCCTCGTCCATTGCCAAAATCTTTATCTCTTGGAGTCTTTATTCATCATTGTTTTAAAAATTAGTTTCCTCCCTGTCTCACTTTCCATTTATTTAACAAGTTGAACACTTGCCCATGCTATTTTTTTTAACCAACTTCATTGAGGTATAATTAATATACAAAAAACTATACATATTTACTGTGTACGATTTGATGAGCTTGGACGTCTACAATCACCCATGATATCATCACCACAATCAAAATGATAGATGTATCCAACCCCTCCCAAAGTTTTCTTGTGTTGCTTTTTTCTGTGTGTGTAGTTAGAGTACTTAACATGACATCTACCCTCTTATATTTTGGAGTGCACGATACTGTATTGTTAACTATAAGCACTATTTTATACAGCAGATTCCTCTAACTAATTCATCTAGCATTACTGAAATTTTACACTCACTGAATAAAAGCTCCCTTTTTCCCCACCAAACATCCCCTAGCAACCATTACTGTATTTTTTTAATTTATATACATTTTACCACAGGTACCTTATAAAAGTGGAATCATGCAATATTATCTAGCAAGTCCCTTCTGGTTATATATCCAAAAAAAATGAAATTGAGCTCTCAAAGAGATACCTGCACTCTCCTATTCAAATTATAGCATTATCTGCAGCAGCCAAGACATGGAAACAAGTCTAGTGTCCATGGACAGAAGAGTATATTAAGAAAATGTGGTATAAACATACAATGGGATAGTATTCAGTCTTCCAGAAAGAGGAAAATCCTGCAATTTGTGACAACATGGACTACTGTACTAAGTGAAATATCAAACATAGAAGGGCAAACACTACATTTATGTACTTCTAAAAGCATCAGTTAAGAAAAAGCCAGTTGGGATCTATTTAGGCATTGTATGTAAATTTAGGGAACAAAAAGGCCTCGTTTTCTTTGTTTACAATAATTAAAGTCAAATAATTTTTTAAAAAAGATTTCTATCCCACTTAGTACTTCCACATAGTCATTTCAATTAGTATATATACATCTTAATTTTTTAAGCACAAAGAACTTAGTATAACAATAATGAACTTGTTTAAATGAAATTTTACCAAATTGTGTATCTCAAGGGAATAAATATGTAGGCAAGATGGATGAACAATTTAACCAACATTTGGGAAAATTCAAAGAAGGCTATTAGAAATTAGGCCAGGTTTCTCTGCTTAAATTTCTTAATTGATGATCTGGCTTCATGCCACCTTGTTCACCTGACTCCTGGGAATTTCAAAATAAATTCAGAAAAATTGCCTAATTTGGGGCCTACAAACAAAGAGGGCCAACGGGTGTCTCATGGACATTGTGTGGGACCTTGATCTCACCAAAAGGCAGAGAACACAAATTAAAAGCCCTCTCTCTGTAGCTACATCACCAAGGTACACCACATAGTTGATATGGGACTTTGGACACATTTCTTCACTGTCCTTTGTTTTCATTTAATTAGTCAAAAAATAGAGATAGTAAATATACTTCAAGGGTTTTCTGTGTGAACTAACTGAACTAATACATAGGAAGTGCACATAATAGTGAGTACCCTCTCAATAAGTGATAACTATTCATTATTTTTCTTCTATTCATTCTCTATTCTTCCTTTTATAATGGCAAATTAACAATTTATAGTTGTATAAACTTATGGGGGTACAGAATGATGCTATAAGTTTGAATACAATGTGAAATAATTAAAACAAGTTAGTTACCATATCCATTACCTTAAATACTTAACTTTTTTTGCAAGAAGAACATTTGAAATGTACTCTTAGCAATTGTAGAATGCACAATATCCTATTATTAACTACATTCATCATGATATGTAATAGAACTCAATAAAAATAACATATTACTCTGTTCTAGGATTTTGTATCCTTAACCTCCATCCTTCTTTGTTGATATTTACTGTAAGATTTCCTCGGTCTTCCAATCTACACTGAGATGACTAATTTGGTACCCATCATTCTAACATATGCCCTCTACCCTACCAGAATACTGAGCCTTCTAAAGAAAGAGGTGCCACGGTGTGTCAAATGAGTGCTGTGAATTTCAATTACAGTGCTGCAACTGTGTAGCCTGAATTTGTGGCAAGAATGCCTTTCTGCCCACTTTTTAAAAGTAACATGTCATATCCTTAAAGGCAAGGCTGCTTTGCTTCCTAGGTACATAGCCTTTATTAAAGTGAGCTCTCTGAGTATTTTGCACAGCATTCAAGTTTACAAATCTAAGAAATACTAACATATGTAAATGTAATGCAAAAGTAAAGTGAGTTGTTTTCTCTCTCTTTAAAAGCCAAGATAAATACAGTTATTACCATGAAAAGGGATGCAGAATTGTTTTATTAAGTCTCAAATAAAGGGCCACAGCCTTATTTGAAAAGCTGCCTTTTATTTCAGGATGAGACTTGCTTTTATATCACTTTCCAGGTGGACTATGCCTTTGAGCAAAAGGGACATTTTTGAGGTAAATGGGCTCTGTTCTCGTTAATACTAAAACTTAAGAATGCTTTTAGATTTTACCTAAGGGAAAACATAGCAAATGTAAACTGTCAACTCATATATATGCATTGAAAAATCTCAATCAAGCACTGTGAAGTCTTGTCAGGAAAAATAATTATCCTCTTGATTTAAAGAGTGCATTTGTTGTCCCTGGTGACAAAGGAAGCATTTAATTATTAAAGCGTATAGTGGTCCACAGTTGACATCTAATTTATTTCATCACACCACATGATTTGTAAGACATTATGTTTTAGATATGTTTTAGGACTTTTCAGAATTGCTTCACAGGATGTTAGGCTAATTTACTATTTTTCTCAGTATTTTTCAATTACACACTTTTCAATTACTGCAAATTTGATCAGTGTCAATCAACACCAAATGCAGAGAAGTTGTGGGATAGTGTAGGGTATACTGGATTGGCACTGTGAAGACAGGTCTTGTTCTTGGAACTCCCATAAACGTTGTGGCATGAGTGAAGTCCTTGGGTTCTTCTCTTTTTAGTTTCCTTGTCTAACAACTACAGACTTCACCTAAATATGCTTTAGAGTCCCTCTTAGAGGCAAACTGTTTAAGAATTTTATTCTTTCCCTGGTCAACATTTTGTGCATTTGATTCCTTGATAAAGAAAGATAATTTTATAAAATGCAGTTGAATAATTGAAGACATGGTCAATCCAACAGTCATCAAATAATTCAAATCAAAACCCATTCTCTTGCACGATAGGCTGATTATGGTTAACAGTAAAATATTGTATATTACAAAATAGCTAAAAGAGAGGCTTTTGAAGTTTCTCATCTCAAAGAAATGATAAATGCATGAGGTGATAAGATATATTAACTACTCTGATTTGATGTTTACACAACATAGATATTTGTTGGAACATCAAAATGTACCTTATAAATATGTGCAATTACAATGTATCAATTAAAAATAAATTATTTTAAAGGGAAAGAAACAGAGCCCCAGACTCCCTCCTTAGTGTATAAATAACTCCCAGTTTTGTGTTTATGTGGAAGCAGGCAGGACTGTATTAATTATTAACACTCAGTTTAAAATAATTATAATTTATAAACAGCATGAAAAAACTGAAGTGCCATGAGAGGGCAGGTTAAGCAAACAGGAACACAAGTATTAAACAACAGAACAAAAGCTGTAAGAATTTAAGATAATTAAAGAAATCCAGGCAGATATTGCAACCAAAGAAAAAATAAAAAAGAAGTAGGTAGATTTGAAAAAGAAAATTTCTACAAATAAAACGAAAAACAATGTCTTTGAACTAAGTTACATCCACAGAAGAATGGCCCAATAAATTATAATATATTCAAGCATAGAAACTTGGATGGAAGTAAAACATGAATCAATCAAAGTTTTATGTACTAAAAGGGACATTGAATTTTTAAAATGATAAAGGAGAATATACTCAGAATGATGCCAATAATATAAGATTAAAAACATCCAAACAATGCCATACATAATTTAGAAGTACATGGGCCGTATCATTGCCAGCAAATACATTTAGACATGAAACTCAGGGTGAGGTAGAAACATGGAAATTGGAGACACAATAGGGTCTTCAAATTTTACGTGTGTGTGTGTGTGTGTGTGTGTGTTTCTAGTCTCAAGGAGTTTAGAGGGCACATGATTCTTCAACATTTCTTTATTTTTGAAATATTGCACAATAACTTTTGCTCATTTATGGTGCAAATTTAAACAAAAATTTAAAATTTAAATTTAGAAGATAAAATCAAGATTTAGAAGGTAAAATTAAAAATTATTTTTTAGAATAGATAATTTACAAACTAAAAAATAGCTTAAAATCTAGTGATACAAGTTCACAAACTCAATGCATTAAAAGTAAAATAATCACGTGCCTGCTAAAGCCAAGCTTTTGTCTTCTTCACTGCTGTATTACAAGGTATAAATTATAGTACAATTTTTATAAATATTTGGTTGAGGGAAAAATAAAATGAAGAGGCTAATTATGGAAAGAGGGTCATCATATTAAGATGTCAGGGACTGTGCAAAGGATCATAACAGTAGAATTGGTGCATCATCAAAGACCAAGAAAGTAAAATTTCAAAACTAAAAACACAAATATACTTGATGTTTTATTGAATTTACAGAAATTTAAAGAATTTGTCTCGTTCTAAAAATTAATATTTCTTTTTCATCATTGCCGATGATATTTAATGCATTTTTAAAAGACAATCTTTTCCCAAATCTATGAGTATAGTTATATTTTTGATACTGATATTTAACTTATATATGAGGTAAGAGAGTGGAGCAACATTCTATATCTGACTAAAGATAAGCCTATGACCTGCCTGGGCAACTTGGCGAGACCTCATCTCTACAATAAATCAAAAAATCAGCCGGGCGTGGTAGCGCACGCCTGTAGTTCCAGCCACTTGGAAGGCTGAGGCGGAAGGATCGCAGGAGCCGGGCAAGTCGAGGCTGCGGTGGCCGGGAGCGGCCACTGCACTTCAGTCTAGGCGACAGAGTGAGACTCCAACTCAAAAAAAAAAATATATATATATATAAGCCTATGATATAAAATTCCTGCCTTCTCATGGAATTTTTATTTTATTTCCATGCCCATTATTAAAAGATTTATGTTTGTGTCCCTAATGGAAGAACACACCACCACCTGGGGACTTGCCAAAAGAATTGAGCCTGAGTCTGATTAATCCTCTAGATACAGTGGGCAATTTGCAGGGAACCAAGGGAGAATCATGTTGAACTGTACTGTGAGCATGTCATCGGCAAATCCAGATTGGAAAATTCTACAGGTCAAACAGTTTGGGTTCTTCAACAGATAAGTTACAACAACAACAAAAAAGGGACGAAGGGGGAACTTGTATATTAAATGAGATTTAAACGTTATCAAATGTTAAAAGTAGGCCTGATTAAATGAGTGTCTAGGGACATGCACTTTGTGGAAAAAAAGAAAGAAAGAAATACAAGGAAAATATTTCTATAAAAGTCAGAATATTGGTTGCTTACAGACACGGGGAGGGTGGAGGTTGTGATTTGGCAGGGAGCACAGAAAGAGACCCTCTAGGTTATCTGGCAAAGTTCTATCTCTTGAACCATGTGATGGCTACAGGGTATTTGTCTTGCAATAATTAACTAAGCTGTATGTTTGTTCTGTGTAGTTTCTTTTTTTGTTTGTCTTATTTTATAAAAAATAGAAATTTAAGTTTAAATCTTCCATTAGGACAGTGACTCTCTGCATTTCTCTTCACCGATGTGTCAAATTTTACATTATATTTTAAAATGATGCTTTCAGATATATAGTACCTTGAAATAATTTTATCTTTTTGAATAAATAAACATTTTACATTATATTTTGAATATCTACAGTTACACTTCAAACCTGTTTTGTCCTACACCAAATGATGAGAGCAGTTGTGTTTGTTTTGTATTCCATGAGCATACCTTATTTTTCAACCTTCTGTTTTATTATGTTTTAGATATATATTACAAATCAAATATAGCATACTATATTTTTCATACAGTCTGATAGTTTTTTCATCTTAAGATAAGCAGTTTGCCTATTCATATTGTAGTTTTCAATATGCTTATATTCATCTTATTTTGTTTTTCACTTTTTAAAATCTCTTTCCTCCACTCTTGCCTTGCAATTCTCTAAGTTCTTTCTTCCATTTCATTTATTTTTCTTCTATTAAGTGCAAAATTACACATTCTGCTTCTATTCTTATAAAAGGTGCAACAAAAATTAACATGGATATTTAACTTTATGATGAGCTAATTGTATATGTTAATTATCACCTGATTTCTGCAAATTTCAAGTATCTCAGAATTCTTTGACTCTGTACCTATTATTGATCCATATGCTTGTTATATTTCCCTATAAAGAAGGCTCTATATTATCATGAATGTCATGAGCATTTGTTAAATGTAACATTTTATTATTTTTTCCATGTGAGCCATTCGTTTGTGCAATCCAGTTATTTTCTTGTAGACTTAGACTTCTTTTTCCAAAGCACGGTTGACCTTTGAACAACATAAGTTGGGGTTCTGATGCCTACAGAGTCAAAAATGTGTGTATAACTTTTGACGCACCGACAGCTTAACTACTAGTAGCTTAGTGTTGATCAAAAGTCTTACCAATACCATAAACATTTGACTAACACATATTTTCTATGAGTTAGGTATTACATACTGTAGTCTCACCATACAGTAAACTACAGAAAAAAGCGTTACTAAGAAAAGCATAAGGAAGAGAAAACTACTGTTCATTAAGTGGAACTATATCATCATAAAACATCTTTATCCTTGTTGTGTACAAGTGGAACAGGTTGAGGAGAAGGAGATGGCATCTTCAATGTTGTAACCCTTCCAGACTTCCATAATGTCTTTTTTATTGAGGTTCTCTTTCATAGCGTTGCCAATCCTTGCCATGCAATACTGTGTGTAATGATCCTTAAAAGTCCTTATGACCTCCTGATTTATAGACTGAATTAGAGATATTGTGTTTGAGGACAAGGAGACCACTTCATCACATACAGTGTTGAACTCTGGGGGTTCTGGGTGGTTAGGGACATTATCTAATAGCAAAAGAACTTTAAAAGTTCCTTAGTGGCAAGGTATTTCCTGATTTCAGGGATAAAATGTCAATGGAACCAATCCAGAAA
Source organism: Cephalopachus bancanus (assembly GCA_027257055.1). Classification (NCBI taxonomy): domain Eukaryota; kingdom Metazoa; phylum Chordata; class Mammalia; order Primates; family Tarsiidae; genus Cephalopachus; species Cephalopachus bancanus. The sequence continues at coordinate 8,861,521 of JAPVLO010000210.1, read as the reverse complement.
AGAAAAGATTCTCATCCAGGTATTATTGTTGTACAATCAGGACTTGGCAGTTGGTTCGCCTTCTCTCTTCAAGACTTGGGAATGAGCTAGTTTATAGAGGATAGCAATCCTGATCATAAATCTGACTACATTAGCATAAAACACAAGAGTTAGCCTACCTCTTTCTGCCTTAGATCTCCAGCCCTTGGTTCACTTTTCTCCTGTACTAATAAATGTCCTTTGTCACTTTTTTCTTTTTTTAGAATAGGGCAATTTTGTCTGCATTAAACTCCTGCTTAAGCCAAGTCTTTTTTCTCAATCATTTTCTTAATGGCATCTAGAAACTCATTTGATGCCTCTTGATTGGCAGAAGCTGCTTCCCCTGTTATATTGACATTGTTTAAGCCAAATCACTTTATAAAATTTTCAAGCCATCCTTTGCTGGCCTCAAATTCCCCAGCTTTATATCTGTCACATTACATTTGTTTTAAGTTGTTATATAATGACTTCACTTTTTTTCTAACTATATTATACTATGGGTATGTCTCTCTTATAGCAATCCTGCACCTGCATAAAAGCTGCATTTTCAACACTAGATAAAAAGATATTTCACAAAAAGTGTTAGAATTTTGCACCTGCCAGCATAGCTGCAGTGATGGCTTCAAGCATTTTCTTTTTTCCTTTTCTTATTTTTGTCCTGTGGTCCTTATGCTGCATTTATTTACCTTAAAATGATGAGCAACTGCAGCTGTAGACCACAATCTACAACTTTCAGCATCACTAGTAGCAACTGGTATGGGTCCCATGTTGTTATTCAAGGTTTACTGTGTTACACTAAACACGATAAACAAAAGACATGAAAGCCACAAGAGATTACATTTTATTGTTATGTGCAATTTATTGGAGAGATGAACTGCTCTCTTAGAGATGATTTCTGTCACCTGACATTTTAAGTGGATACTCACAACACTTGAGCTATGCAAATCAATAGATGTGATATGTCACATCAACAACAAGATGTAATTATCAAATTATTACAACAGTACAGTGTGCACTACAACTAATTGAATGGAGTTATATTACACCTTTACATTTGTTTACATTTCTCTCAACTACTAATGTCGTTATGAATAATCTATTTGAATGTGTAAGTTTTGATAAGTTTTGACTTTTTGTAATAGATTTGTGTATATTTTATGGTAGTATATTATAAAATAGACCAATATTGGCATTTATTTTATGCATTCATGCCATACCCAAATTTTACTTAATTCTTTTTTGATATTTCTAGCTATGTGTTTCATCTGGGTTTTTTCAAATTGTTGAAAGTCTTAAAAATATTTTCCCTTACATTTATTTTTTAAAAATTCACATATAAGTAAACCCATGAAGTTTAAACCTGTGTTGTTCAAGGGTCAACTGCACAATCTTTAGCAGTACTTTACAGAGTCTATAGATAGTAAATGCTCTGCTTTTGTTCTCTGAAAATACCTTTTTTGCTTCCTCATCCTTGGTAAAATATTACCACACTGATTTCCAGTGCAAGTATGATGGTTAAACCTCAGTGTTTTTATGTTACTTCACTGCTTAATGCCATTTGTTAACCTGGTCAGAATTCATCTACCAGTAAAATTATTTGGTTATTGTAGGCAATCAATTTATTTATTTTTGACTGATTTTAAGATAAATTTATTAGTTTTTACAATAACGTGTGTGTGTGTGTGTGTGTGTGTGTGTGTGTGTGTGTGTGTTATTCTGACTGAAATTCAATCATCCTTCTGAATCTGAGGTTTCATATATTTGATCATTTATGAAAATATTTATCATCTTCTCTGTATTATCCCCTCTCCTCCTTTGTTTACTTCTAAAATTCAAAATATACATATGTTGCTTTTTTGTTCTTTTTATAACTTTATTTATCACATTTTAGATGTATTTTTATCTTTTTTACCTGTATTTTTGGTAATTTCTTCGGCTCTATTTTGCTGTTGGTTAGGCTGCTCTTCATGTATATCTCCTCTGCTGCTTAATTTCTCTGTTATAACTCTAATTTTTTGTTAGCCGCTTTCTTTTTTATTGATATATAATAATTATACGTATGCATGGCATACATGTGACTTTTTATGCATACATAATGTGTAATATTCAAATCAGGATATTTAAAATATTAATCACCTCAAATATCTATAATTTCTTTGTGTTGAAAACCTTTTTCAAATCTTCTCTTCCAGTTCTTTTGAAATATACAATACATTATTGTTAATTATACTCACCCTATTCTGCTATTGAATACTAGAATTTATTCCTTCCTATTGTATTTTTGTATACATTAATCAATCTCCCTTTATCCCCTACCACCCTTCCCAGCCTCTGGTAGCTATTGTTCTAATTATTTCATGAGATCAGCTTGTTTGGCTTCCACATATGAATGAAAACATGCAATAGTTATTTTTCTATAACTGGCTCATTTTACTTAACATACTCATCTCCAGTTACATCCGTGTTGCTGCAAAAGATAATACATCATGACCCAGTGTGATTTTTCTCAGGATGTAAGGATCGTTTAACCTGTGCAAATCAATAAATGTGAAACATCACATTAACAAAATGATGGACAAAGATATACAATAATCTCCATATATGCAGAAAAAAATCATTTGCCTGCATATGACAAAACCATATCTACCCTCTTATTCAATGGAGAAAAACTGAAAGCCTTTCTTCTAAATATGAAACAAAGCAAGGATGCCTGCTTGCACCTCTTCTATTCAACATATGTACATAGTACTGAAAGTCCTAGCCAGAGCAATCAGGCATGAGAAAGAGACAAAAGGCGTCCAAATTGGAAAAAAAGGAAGTAAAACTGTCCCTCTTTGTAGACGACATACTCTTATACATAAAAAAGTCTAAACATATCAATTTTTGATTTTTTTTTAACTTTTAAAACTCAATTTTCTCTTTTAAAAATTTGGTGGGTAGCCGGGCTCGGTGGCTCAGCCTGTAATCCCACGCTTTGGGAGGCTGAAGTGAATGGACTGCCTGAGCCCGCGGGTTCGAAACTCGCCTGGGCAGCTTGGCGAGACCTCATCTCTACAATATATCAAAAAAATTAGCCGGGCATGGTAGCACGCGCCTGTAGTTCCAGCTACTTGGAAGGCTGATGCGGAAGGATTGCCGGAGACCAGCAGGTCGAGGCTGCAGTGGCCGGGAGTGGCCATGCACTCCAGTCTGAGCAACAGAGTGAGACTCCAACTTAAAAAATAAAAAAATAAAAAAATAAAAATTTGGTGGGTTAGTTTTTATAGTTTTTGATAAGGCATACTTTTTGATATAGATTGAACATCTCCTCTAAAACTTTCATTAAAATTTAATTGCTGTAGTGATGGCATTAAAAATTGGGACTATTAAAAGCTGATAATATCATGAGTCTATTCTCTTATGAACATACTAACACTGCTATCCAGAGCCTGGATTAGTGAATAAAGTGAATTTCTGCTAAAAAGATGAAGTTTGACCCCTTTCTCTCTTTTTGTTTTATGCTTGCTCGCCCTTTTGCCTTCTGCCATGAGATGAGGCATCATCACAAAAGCCTTTTTGAGGATTCCAGCTTTCATATTTCCAAGCTCCAGAATTGTGAGACAAATTTCTGTTCATTACCGTGCTTATGGTATTCTATTATAGCAATGACAAATGGACTATCATGCTTTCCATATCTTCTTTTATTTATTTAACATTTTAATCCTCTTCACTTTTTCTAAACTTTTCATAAGTCTAATTTTGTTGTCTGTAGTTGCTGCTATCACTCCTGATTACTCATTTGTGATGCTTGTTTGCAATTTGGACTTCTTGAAGCGCATCTGTGTAAACTTACTGAGTTTTATGCTCCATTGAAGGCTGTATTCAACCAATGATTCTCTAAAGATATCTATGTGCTAGCCCATTGAAATTGGACTGGATAAAGAAAAATATGGGATATATACCCAATGGAGTATTACGCAGCCATAAAGGAGAACAAAATTATGGACTCTGGCAAAATGTATCGAATTGGAGACCACTATACTAAATGATTTATCACAAAACAAAGAACTGAATACTGCATGTTCTCACTCATAAGTGGGCCCTGAACAATAATCACATGAACACAGGGAAAGATTGGCAGTTGCTGGGCACTGCTAGAGGAGGGAGGGTGGTGACATGTGATAACTCAAAGTGTACTGGGTGCACCATTAGAGGGAAGGAGAGCCAGTTGGAAGTCCCAACTTTACCTTCTTGCTGCCTATCATATAGGTGATCATCAGGGTATCCTACATCTCTATAATAAAATAAAATAAAATAAAATATTTTAAAAAGTATCTATGTGCTAATCTTTGAAACCTGGAAATATGCTATCTGGTTGTGATTATAGCTAAGGATTTAGAACTGAGGTAATATTATGGATTATTTGGATGAGTCCAATCTAATCACACGAGTTCTCAAAAGTAGAAGAGGAAGGCAGAAGACTTTATCAGAGAGATGCATGTAAACAACACTCAACCTGCCATCACTAGCTTTGAAGATGAAAGAATAAGGATGTGAGCCAAGAAATATAAAAGGCTCTAAAAGCTGGAAACAAACTTCATCTTAAAATTAACAAAAAAATATAGATCTAGGTCCTACAACCTCAAGGAACTGGATTCTGCCAACCACTCTAATGAACAAAACCAGATTCTTTCCCAGAGACCCCAGAAAGTAACATAACACTGGTGACAGCTTGACTGTAGGCCAGTGAGACTTGTGTCAGACATCTCACCTACAGAGATTCAAGATGATAAATGACCGTGGTTTTAAGAGACTTAGTGTGTGGTAGTCTTTTTTTTTTCTTTACAGTGACAGAAAATTAATATAGGGTTATCCTTCCAAAGAAGTCTTAAAATTATTTCTAGCAGGCATTTGGCAGAAGAAAATCTTTGAATTTCTAAGTCTTCGCATAATGGTTTTGAGCCAAGCAGGTAATGTGAATTCAATTCCTAAACCAAATGTTTTATCTGGCTGATCTGTATTTATAAATGATCCTAGGGGTTTCCTTGTTAGTTTGTTTCCCTATGTAATTTAAAGCTGGACCTAAGGCATGTGTGTGTGTATACACATATATGTAAAGTTTTATACCTAGATATAAAGTTAATATATAAGATATATATAAGGCGTATATATATCTTATAAATTATACCTACACATGTATATGTGTAGGTTACACATCTATGTAACGTTTTATACATATAAAATTAACGTATATAAGATGTATATATTATTTATACATATATATGTGTACAACACATATAAACTTACTAATGATGCCATATTTTGAAAGTACTAGCCTAATAGGGAAGTAAATCTGGGAGATAATTAGTCCTTTGCAAGTCTCCCATGGAAAGCAACTAGATTTGGGAGGCTAACTTACCTCTCCAGAATCATGTTTACAAATCTGATCATTTTATTTTTTAATAACTCAACTATGCATATAAATACATAATATATATATCTTTATCACACATTATTATGTATGTAATTTTATCTAGTATATTTAGAAAATTTATAATAGGAACATTTAGAGCAATAACTCATCTCCGACATGGCTCATTTCTTAATATAGCTTTTCGTTCCTGTAATATGAATTAAATTGTTAGTAGCTCCATTTATATGTATTTCTTAAAATAGTTTATAATAATTTTTTTTAAAAAAAGAAAGAAAAGGCATAAAAGTCATTAGTTTTTATATAACTAAGATTAAGTCAGGAAAATCAAGGATACTCAATATTCCTAGTTGGAAAAATTTTATACAGTTTGCACAAACTTTTAAGAGGGAAGGTGTACAATTCAGAGAAGCCACAGCTACAAATGAATAATTCATAGGTGCTCACATGATAGTAAAATGAAATTTGGAAGTCACAGGTAGTGCCACTGCTATCAACCTCAGCTGCCAATTTTCAAAAATTGGTGTCATCCTAGACTGCAACTATTACAATTTCCCTCTCTTTTTTTTTTGAGTTGGAGTCTCACTTGGTCACCCAGACTGGAGTGCAGTGGCCACTCCCGGCCACCGCAGCCTCGACCTGCTGGGCTCCAGCGATCCTTCCGCCTCAACCTTCCAAGTAGCCAGAATTACAGGCATGCGCTACCATGCCCGGCTGATTTTTTGATTTATTGTAGAGATGAGGTCTCGCCTGCCCAGGTGGGTCTCAAACCTGCGGGCTCAGGCAATCCACTCACCTCAGCCTCCCAAAGGCGCGGGATTACATGCTGAGCTACCGAGCCCGGCTCCCTCTCTTATACTTTCAAAATTTACAGGGTTATCCCTGATAAAATATAAAATAAACCCATAAGTATATGAAGATTCTAAACAATGTAGTTTCAGATTTTCAGAAGAGATTCTAGGATGGAGTATTATTGATGAAATGTTGATAATTCATAATTTGGTACCCTGTCCCCTTTTGTTTACTCAGCAACTATATGTAATATTACTGCCTTCATTTAAATGTCTAAACCACAACATACAATAGCATTCTTACATCTAACTATTCATCACACGACACAAATATGCTTACTTTCTTCCCAAATATGAATAGACAGATTTTCAGAAATGATCTCTGTGCGATAAATATCAGTGTAATATTATTCCTAGTCTATCCCAATCACTGTCCCCCTTGATGTATCAGAGAGAATAAGTAGGGTTATGGTTTAGTAACAAATAAATCCCAAATATCAGTGACTTGACATGAAAGAGGTTTATTTCCAGTCTTGGTACATTTCCAGGCTTCCAACAGGTATGGCATGTAGAGAAGATAAGGTAAAACAAGTATTGATATAAAAAGACAAAAATTATGGGATTTCCTGTTAGATGCCCTAAATGTCTCTGTAAAGCAAGGGACGATATGTCTGCTGCAAATGATGGGCATGATGGGCAAGTTATTCAATAAAGAATGGTACTGCCAAAAAACAAAAAAGATACAATCTTGATTAGAGTGAAGAGTTTACCATAAAAAATAAATGTAAATAAACCCAGGGATTAATGGGTAGAATCTCAATGGAACTGAAATGCGCAGAATCTCAATGGAACAATTATTTCATTTATTTTGGCCAGATCATAAATATTCCAAATTAATATTGTTGTATAAATAAAAACGAGTAGAGTGTCATTTCCAGAGTATAGTCAGTTTTAATTCAAAGAAAGAAAAAGCTTCCTTTGACTTTCTTCTCTTGATCTTCTCATAGAATCATGGAATGTCAGTCAGGAGAGATCTTAGAATCTGACTCTCAATCATATGTCTTTTATAATTTCCCTGGTATATATTTAGTCTCCACTTAGGAACCTCAACTTAATAATAGGAAGTTATTGAACCTTGAACAATTATTGTAAAACTATAAGAAAAATATTGGCAGTAGTGGGGAACTGCCAGGGGAAGTGGGGTCATACTTCATCAACAAGGGTACCTGCATAACGAACATTTGTATACCTAACCCTGAATTTTACCCCACATCTATAAAATTTTTTAAAATTTAAGAAAAAAAATCATAGTAAGTTAACTACCTGAGCTCGGAAAACCTGGAGAAGTAGGTGGTTCACAGATTGGGCGATTTGAATGGTTTGTGTTATATGAAGTCCAAAATCAAGCTCACTGTATTTTCACTGAGTATTCTGCTGCAGTGACATATTGCTTTCTTAGACTCCAACTCGAAAGAAAGAAAGAAAGAAAGAAAGAAAGAAAGAAAGAAAGAAAGAAAGAAAGAAAGAAAGAAAGAAAGAAAGAAATTTGCTCAGATGTTTCAAGTCAGAAATCCAAGCTAATGTTACTAGATGTGTGTTCAGTTAGTCAATGTCTCTTCACATTTGTCATCCATTGCTCTATCTTCAATTCTTGATGTCTGTTAAGGTAGTTATACAGATTGTGCAATAAGGGTGACCAATGGTTCCAATTTTTCTGAGACTGAGGGGGCACATATGGTATATGACTTCTAGTACTAAAACTAGGACAATCCTGTGCAAATCAAGACAAGTTGGTTATCTTACAATGTAGACGTTGCTCTGATGGTTTTCAAACACCACAGAAAAAAACAAACTGCTTTCCCATCTTCCCAATCTGTTCTGCCCCTAAGTGTCTTCTACCTTCGAAGTGCTTCAAAGTTTCCTCCATTTTTTTAGTTCCTCAAGATGCAGGAATCCACCTCCTTCAACAAAAGCATTTTTGTTCTGCAGCCCATCCATTCCCATGATGTAGAGTTTTCAAAGACACAACTGCGAATTCTCAGTGTTTCTTATGACCTCTGTTGACTAAAGAATTCTTATGACTGGGATTCACATTTTCAGATGTGTACTCCAGACCTCAGATGACATTGGGGCTGGGTGAATTCTTAAGCATCTGACTCTTTTCTCCTAAAACTTCAGTTGGAATATCCATAAATTCACTTGCTTCCCAGACTTGCAGTCAATCGACTCCATGGCTGCTCCCAGGTCTTTCCCCATCACCTTCCCTTTTGTTCTCCTCCAGTCAGATGTCTCTAAAACTCATGAGATTTGCTGACAGTTGTAAGTAACACAATTCCTTTTGAGGAACTTTTCTACAGTCAGAGGCCCAAAGACAAAACATTCTTTTATATACTTATATATGCTTGTATTTTGCTGTGTCAACAATGACCTCTCTCATATTCAGTAATTAATACATGTAAAGTACTTAGAAGAGTGCCTGGCATTTTGCAAGTGTTTGAAAGATGTCAACTATTATCAACTGCTGCATCTTAAGACTATACTGTAATTAATGAATATTTTCTTATTACATAAGTGGTTCAGTCACATTATAAAATGTAGAAATTGCATGAAGGAGAGTATAGAAATCATTTGAAATTATTGTGTTCAGAGACAACCATTTTTAATATTTTGGTGAATAATATGTATATATTTGAAATTATGCACAAATTTTAAGACTTTTTTTCACTGCCTCATTATTTCATATATTCATTTAATGACTGTACAGTCTTTTCTCATACAGCTATAAAATGGTATTATCAATGAATTTTTTAATAATGAACATCCATTGTTCCCAAAGTTTTATCATCCTAAAGGAATTTTGACATTACTATCCTTTTACCTAAACTTTTCAGCAAAATTCTAATTAATCCCTTAAGATTAAGTTCTAGAGGAAAATCTTTGGACCAAAGGGGACAATTTTAAAATGTGAGTCATATTATAAAATTGCTCTTAAAAAAGGTGTGGCCAATTTACATTCATACCAGTAGTATGAATTTTTTCACATCCTCTCAAATGTTTATAAATATAGATATCTACATACATAAATATGTAGATTATATCTATTTATTTTATCTCATTCAAATATGTATTTTAATGTCTATAATCTGTATTTTTAAACTTTTTAAATATAATCTGTATTTTTAAACTTTTTATAATATTTAAAATATCTTTAAAATAAGACATGCACAATTAAGGCACAAAAGTGCTATGGCAAACCTACAGATGACCTAGGCAGGAAGCAATGAAGAAGCAAAAACTTAGGTCTTCAAATGCCAAGCCTAGAACTCTTACCATTTTACAAGCAGAATCAATATATTAGTAAGAAAACTCCCTGAAATATAGTGGTAGCGGCTAGGATTATTCTATTTTAGGAAATCTAATTTGGCATTGTACCTAAAGTAAGTCAAAGACGTCAACGAACAAAGTCAGAATAAATGTACTTACAGATGTCCTGAGTCAGTGGTCTTTGAAATATTTAACTTGTCCCCTTGTTGCTTGGGGTTTTGCTGAATAATATTACATGAGGTTAGTAATTGTTTGTTCAGTTGATTGACAAGTATTACATTGAGTAAGTAATTTCTTGTCATTCATCAGTATTTCAAGAAGACTGTGTGGTTAAGTTGAGAGTAAAGTCATTTAGGTTTAGGGGTTTAATGTTCGATTTTCCATTGATTTATGACAAGTTTTACTCTATTAAAAAATCAGACCATAAAACTGTCCTAATAAGGATGATTCGGGCTTCAGCTGGAGGAAAAAAATGAGAATGGAGCCAACTCATTTTATTACTAAGACAAAACTGATTTCTTATCAGCATAATCACCTTACATTCAGGATACAGGTCTTAATGTAGTCAACATCGAAAACATCTTGACTATAGACTAGGGAACTAATTCTTTTAAATCACTAGTTTCTCCAACCTTTAGGGAAGAAAGTAAAAATGAACCAACAAACACAATTGTAATGATAAATATCTAAGTGAGTTGTATAAAGTTAAAACAAAATTAAATGTTTTTTAAAAATAAAATCCTATAGTCAAGAGCTGTATGAAGTTACTTTTAGAAAGTAGTTTGCAAAAGAAAATATAAGTTAATTAGAATGATTCAGAAAGTATATCCTAGTTTTGAATGTCAAAATATAAAAAGTTAGAATCAGAAAACCCACCAGAGGCAATGCAAGTAAGAGAAGACTTTGTGAAAACCTTATTAGACTATGATAGTCTTTCACAAACAATAGGAATTAGAACTTTGCCAGCAACAGAAAAATAGGACAATTGCTGTGATCTGCCTGATTCTGAGTCCCTGAGCCCCACTATAGTCTTCTCCTAAGACAGTCTATCCTTACAAAAATGGCAAATACTGGTATGTAACAAAACAAAACATATGACATCCCTATTGACTTCATTCATCCTCTCTCTCTCTCTTTTACTCTGTCTCCCTCTCTCTTTCTGTCTCTCTCTCTCTCTCTCTCTCTCTCTCCCCCTTCTTTCTGTGTAATCTATGTTTTGTATACACAGAAGTAGTGATCATATTATTAACACTTTAAAGAGTACAACAGAATATCTATGGAGTCTAATAACCTAGTTTTAAATTCTGACTCCTCCAGTAATTATTTTTAAGACCTGTGCGAGTAGTTTAACTTCTCTTTGCCTTAATTACCAACAATTAAACGGAGAATTGGCTATTCTATCTCATAGACTTGTTGAGAAATTCATGTAAAATACTCACTCCCAAAAAATATAACTTTCGTTAACATTCACTTTCTCCAGAAAGTTTGTTCAAAAGCATGAAAATTATTTTTTAATACAATTATGATGGTGTCTGTTAATTTTATTGCCATTTGTATTTGGAAGAAAATGCTGATTGTCTCATCTATGCCAATATATTAGAAACTGATGGTATCAATTTGTCATCAAAACTATGTCAAACAAATATCACAAAAACTCATTTTAAAAAAACAGTGAATTCAGAAGGTTATGAAGCACTCTGTTTCAATCTCTTCAAAAACTGTGTACATATTTTCAGAGTAGGGCATGAAAATAAACACTGAATTGTGTGATGTTCCAGCTCTCTTACATTTAGTATATAAATTCTACCCTCTATAGTTTATATTTCAGTCTAAAAAAGCTTCCTAATATTCTTTCTTGAAAAGATCTAGAAGTATAAGCAGACATATGGAAAGAAAACTGTAGTTCGAGTTCATAGGTCAAGCCCAAATGACTTTACCAAAGAAACAGAATAATGAGAAGAAATTGATTCTAGCAAAGGGTAACATAAACTAGACAGACATTTTGAGAAGTGTCTGTAAACTATACTGCACTTGAGGGGTCCATGACTTGTGACTTGAAAGAAAAGACCACATAGGAATAATGGGAAGGGTGTTCAAAAGACCATGAGCAAACTTACTTTGGAATAAAAATGTAATATCTAATGGTGAAGTATGAGGGAGAAGGGAAATAGAGGAGAGTTGAGCAAATCTCAATATCCCTAAAGATAGAGAAGTGGCCCAGGTATCAAAGGCTGAACAGAGCATTCTTGTTGCAGTGTCAAGGATCTGTATTTGACTGAATGGTTGGTAGATAGACTGAATGGTTGGCTTAGAATTCATTCAAAGGAAGGAGAGTGGTGCCATTCAAGAAGGAACTAACTACCATTTTGCTGATGCAACAAAAAGTAATACAAGCTTTTATTACCCAAATAAATGTTGATAAAATTTTCAAACAACAATTATTCATATATACATATTTAAACTGGGTCCTAATTTAAATACATGCAAATAACAAGACAAGAACAGATTGGTGTCCAAATAATGTTAAATAGGAAGGTGTTAATTCTCCCTATGTTAACTGATACATTTACCATGATGCAATTTTTTAAAAAATAGTTTTTTTAAGGGGAAGAGCAATCTAATGAGATTATTTCAAATTGCATATAGAAAAAAATTATCAGAAGATATCTAGAAAAGTTCAAAAAAATAATAGTATGGGATTACCAGCTTTACTATAGAATGCACTGCAAAATCGCAACAAAGTGTAACACCAGTGCATAGACAACACACAAACAGTGGCAACCTATTATTATAAACATAGTTATTAGTAACTACTATCATTTAGAGCATGTTTTCTCAACAATATAACTATGCTATATTTTAATTAAGAAGAAGTTTAAAGGACAAGAAACAAAAGAGTAAAAATATGGACCAAGTTTTTATTTTACAAAGAACGAGGCAAAGATTCAATTTTACCTGTGATTTCAGTATAAATTATTGGTTTGTCATTTTCTTTCTAATGAAAATGCAAGTATTCAAATAATTTTATAATGTATTACCAAATAGACAAAAAGAATGGGAAACAAAAATCTTTGTTTAACTCCAAAATTCTGACAGTGGTCTGATATGAGGAAATATAACATTAAGGTTTTAAGTGAAATAACAAAATTTGGAATAATATTTCCCAAAAGCATTTGATAAAATTCAACACATGCTAATTTTTTTAACTACTTACAACACTTTTACTAAATTGAAATTGAGGGAAAGTTAATAACATAATAAAGATTGATTACTACAAAGAACTAAATAAAATCTTACATAATGTTAGTGATCTATTTAAATAAAGTGTTCTTTAAAAAGAGTAAGTACAAATAGAAATTAAAAGCTAAAATATCAATAGCAGCTTACCTTAAAACCACAGAAGAAACAATTGCAGAAAATTTGAATCATTTCAAAAAAAGTATAGGGTACCCATAATATATGTGGCTACATAATCAAAAATTGTGGAATTAATGTTATTTTCCTTTTCTCCATTTTGTTCATCTACTTTTAAAATAATACTTCCATCATAAAATATTGTATTAAAATTGTCAAGGAAATACATTATGAAAACCTATTAAAACAAATTAACATCAAAATAAGAATTTAGAGTCTCTTCCATAACTACATTCCAAAGTACTAAAATTATATTAATGCCCAACAGTTTTAATATTTTTCAGCAATTTGCAAGTGTTACTAATATTGCACCACATTCCATTTAACTTTTATTTAAAAAGTACTTTGATTTTCCTTGGAGATAGAAAGTCAGGATACAGAATTCTTCATTGTGAGTGAGTTATTTAGACCTTTACCTAACTCAAATTTATGTTATTTATATCCTTTCTCTCTCTCTGACATGCACACATACATGCACATTCCTAAAAAGCTTCACACCCATTACTTCATTTACTATTCACAATGTCATTCCAAAATAAGGATTATTGTTTCCTTTTTTAAAAACAAACAAACAAAAAACACATCTACAGAAAAAGATCATCCTGATACACCCTGGGTCTTATGGGAAAGGCAATGGTAGCATGAAGACTCATGCCTATTCCTTACCCCTCACAAAATACCCACCGAAGACAGATGATTGACATTTAAAAGTGATTCCTAATAAAGATGATATTCTAATGAGAATATCTTTGAGTACTTGATTAAAACATGCGAAAAAATGAAATTATTGATGGGGCCCTGCTCCCCAAATTTTACTGGTATATCTAGGCCAACAATAATGTTCAGACTACAAAGATATATATCCTTTTCCAAAGGAACTCCATTTAAAAGTCTGTCCTTAGATTGACTTTGGGTCATCATTTCATATCACTCCATTCTCCTCTAATCTTAGCCATGAATAAAACAAGCTCTATTCAGAGATACTGATTTCCATATAAAAGTTAAATTTATATCTCTATGCAAAAGTGAAAAGTTACTAGATATTAAATATTCTAATATTAACTCCCATGCTAGTACAATTGAAAAACAGAAGGATATTTTGGATTTTTTTCTATATTGCATATTCATGTTCTTGAAAACTAAGATAGCTTTGATTTGTGAAAAGATTCACATGTTCATGATTTTTTTATCTGGAAGAACTGCTAGTGCCTAACCTACAGACCAGACTGATGAAACAAGCTCTTTGTTGCTGGGTTCTATACATTGTATAGTGTCATATCTATGCATCACATAGCCAGAGATGAAGATCTAAGTTGACACTTCTGGCCTCTACCCATCACCATACCCCAACCTTCCCCGTTATTCATTCTCTCCAATGGGAAGAGAAGTGTATAATTTAGGTAGTAACTTTTGGAGAAAGAACTAAGTGTGTTCAACTCAACTGCAGTATTCTTAGAAGCCAGCCTCTCCTCACATCCACATGTTCTGGTCAACTAACTGTCTTGTCATTAAAGCAGTTGTTTCTAGTGGAGAAAAATCTACAGTTGTTCAGAGTTGCTCATGGAAAGAATCACTAGCAAGTCCACTTGGCCACAGGTCTAATGTGATTTCCAAAATGCCTAGATCAGTGATAAAGGTCCTATTTTGATCACCATTCATCAGATTCATGTATTTATCACCTCATTGGATTTGGAAATGTGTCACTACGTGGGCTGTTACTTGTATATCACCTCTTCCACTCACAACTGCAAGAATATAATTTTTTATTTTTTACTTTATCTTCACAGCTGAGAACTAAGAATGTGAAGTGACCAAGGTCATACAGCTAGCATGGCAAGTGTGCATATTTGAAGTAATTATGAGCGTCAGGTTGGGTGGTGGAAGTGGAGAAAAACTAAAGTATGAACAAGAAACAAACTTTAAATTACATGCTGAGACTGTCTCATTCAAGATAGGATAGTTGTCCACAAGCCACATACAACTTTTAAACCTACCCTTTACTTTGATAGTTAGGCAGGGTAGGTGGTTAGTAGTATAATGCCATGGTTAGGTCCACGGCAATTAGAGTGAATCATAACTTCTGTTCAGTCATTTACCAATGGCGTGACTTTAGGGAACTTATTGAAACTCTCCAACTGTAGTTGACATATCTGTAAAGTAGGAATTTACTTTATGAAATTGACATGAAGATTATATGAAATTATATCTGTGAAACCTTTAGTACATACAGCGTTTAGCATGTAGTAGTCAATTAATATTAGCTATACTCTTTATTTTGTAAATCAGGATTTGCCATAGAAAAGTAGGAAATGTGTTTAATGTAACAAAAATACGAAGTGACAGAATGGAGCTAACATACATTTTTTTAATATTCTTCACTATCACATGACTTTCATTCTTATGAATTTCTGTCAAACTAGCTCCAAGGAACTTAATTTGTGATTTTCTGCCTTGCTTCCTTGTACATGCAATTCTGTGCCCCTGAGCTGTCCACAATCTTTCTGTTATTCAGTGCTGTTTATTAGGTCTAGTGTTGAAGATGATATCTCCTCCATGAAGTTCTCCCGTATATTCAGAAATGGTTTGCTCTTTCACTAACAAATATAGCCAGAACCTTTCATTTGGGACTCAAGAGAGATTTCCTTAGGTTGAAATTCATTATGGATATGTCTCAATCATCTTGCCAAATTTTACACTCCTGGAGAGTAATATTTGTCTTTTTTTGTTCATTGCCTTTTATAGAATAAGCACTTAATAAATGTTTGCCAAACGATAAAAAAATGAAACTGCCAATATTCATGTAGAAAGCACTGTATTTCTTTCCCCTCAAAATAATGAGATTGCATAAGCAATGACAAAGTTAAACCCAACTAAAATGCCATAGTACTTACATAAAAAAGAAATAATTCTGTAGGATAAAAATGAGTTGGCATTGAAGTAGCTTCCTACCCATGTGGTGCTTCTTTTATAACTGGGTATCAGCTGTATGATTCATCCAACTGTCTTATAGAAAGATTTATATCAGACAAGTAATATTTGGTATCCAACTATGAGTTGAGAGAAGCTTGGTTTTCCTGTGTTATTGCTAACCCTCACTAGTAAGATTTGGAGTCATTACACAGAAACTGCTTGAAAAAGGAATTGTATGGGAACTCTGCCTAGAATAGGTGAGTTGGTGATCGTGTGAGAGAAAACCTAAGAGATAATAAAAAATTGATGTTAAGAAAAAAGAAATCGTATTGTGATGAAGATGGATGAAAACTATCTCTGTCCTGATTAAAAGAATTAGCGCTAGATACTAATTCTTCCGATTCTCTTGGATGGGGGTTTTTCCATTATCCATTGTAGTAAAAGTGTGGATGGCTCACACAAATCCCATTTATTCCAGACGCACCCATCCATGACTGTTAAAATGCCAGAGCTGAACTTTTTTTAACAATAGGAGTCATTATACTTGGGAATGGGAGGGAAGTGGGAGGATGGTCTGTAGCCAATGACTGACTGATTTGGAGATACTTAAGAGCCCTGTCCCTTTGCCTTGAGGTTGGACGTCTGTGTGCCATGATGCTCCGGACATCTGTGTGAGTCTGTGTGGAACCTCAATTCCAGCCAAACTACATCTTCAGTTGGCTTCTTTCTCTGTTTTATCCTGTGTTCTCACTGGATCACAGTTTCTTCTCCTGGGAACACTCTTTTAACAAATCACTATCACAAGTATCACCTTTTCAGAACTTTCCTAAATAAAAGCCATGCTACGATATCTGTGTTGGCTATCTCTTTTAGACAGTTTCTTATTTTTATTTTATATTTTAAAATTCCCTATCCTGCAGGGCTTGGTGGCTCAGCCTGTAATCCCGCGCCTTTGGGAGGCTGAGGTGAGTGGATTGCCTGAGCCTGCGGGTTCGAGACCTGCCTGGGCAGCTTGACGAGACCTCATCTCTACAATAAATCAAAAAATCAGCCGGGCGTGGTAGCGCGCGCCTGTAGTTCCAGCTACTCGGAAGGCTGAAGCAGAAGGATCGCCAGCGCTCAGTGGGTCGAGGCTGCAGCGGCCACTGCACTCCAGTCTGGGCGACAAAATGAGACTTCAACTCAAAAAAATAAAATAAAATAAAATAAAATAAAATAAAATTCCCTATCCTTTAACAAGCAAAAACTGTGATGCTTTCCAGTCTCATCAATAAACTGGGTAAAAACAAAAATAAAGAAGTATTCTCTATAAACACACACAGATTAAAAGCATTTAGAGAAATTCAGTAGGAAAAAAAGAAAGTCATGCTAATTTTTTTCTTTTGATAAAATAGTAATTCATACTTCCTATGAAATTATATAAAGTTATTTTTGCAAATAGCAGTTGCCAATACAATCTTTTACTGTAAATACACATATTGGTATGTATTTTATTCATCTTTTGTAATAGTTTTCATTAGATTTAAACTGTACTACATGCCAAATTTCACATTTATCTTTTATTTCTTAAAAATATTGGCCTGTTGACTGAAAATGTTGACTACTCCCTGAAATTTTGAATCTGCTGTATCAACACTGTTCTCGCTTTTCTGTGAGAAAGAATACCATCTCCTATCAAAGCCCCATATCTCTACCTGTGCTCTGATTATTATTCCTTAACCTTCGTAGAGACTATACTCATCTATTTTTTTTTATGTTGCACCTTTATTCTCTAAGACTATTTCCATGATATTTCCCATCTATAAGCAAAACAATGCAAAACAAAATCCTCCCTGATCTAAAGGTTCCCCTGGTTACTTCCCTGTCTCTTGACTTATTTCCTTTGATACAGTCAGTTTTTCCTTCACATTCTTTCTGCGTTTCATGGGCATGACACGTTATTGGATTTTAGTCTACATATTTTGTCACTTTTAAAAAGAATTCTTTTAGCCGGGCTCTGTGGCTCAGCCTGTAATCCCGCACCTTTGGGAGGCTGAGGTGAGTGGATTGCCTGAGCCCGCGGGTTCGAGAGCTGCCTGGGCAGCAAGACCTCATCTCTACACTAAATCAAAAATCAGACAGGCGTGGTATCGCATGCCTGTAATTCCGGCTACTTGGAAGGCTGAGGTGGAAGGATTGCTGGAGCCCAGCAAGTCGAGGCGACAGAGTGAGACTGCAACTCAAAAAAAAAAAAAAGAATTATTGTTTATTCCTCCTGTTTACAACTTCTAGATGTATATTTCAGCCTCAGTCTGCATTTCTAGACACTAGACCTAAGTATTCAGTCCCTTTCTGGCATCTTCCTTTAGGTGCCTCACATCACAGGCATGATCTATCCACCCTGAAATCTCTTCTGTCTGTTGTCCACATCCGGAGGATTGCTACCACCCAGTGGGATGGGAAGGATAGTATGTAACGTGTTTGCTTGATCTCCCTACACATTCAGTCACTTCTTCAGTACAATAGCTTGACAATGTTTGTCCCCGCTGCCAACCCTTTTGCTATGTTCTTGACACTTCCATTCCATCAGGCGCTCAAGCCAGAAGCATGGAGTAATCTTTGTTTTCTGCCTCCAGTTCCAATCCACCAGCAAGTTCTATCATTTTTATTTCCAAAATATGTCTTGAATTCACTCCCTTTTTCTATTACCAGATTCTTTTTCCAAATCTTCCATTTCATCTCATCTGGTCTATAGTAATAACTTAATTTTATGACACAAAGCAGGCTTTAAACAGCAAATAAGTGAAAAATGACAGATTCTAATCCAGATCAATGTGATAATGTTTCCAACAAGTAAAATCTCTCTATTCTTAACAAATTTAACTAAAGCTGCCTTTGAACAAGTGGACTAAAGTACTTTGAGTAATAAATAAAAAGTAAAATTTATCAAACTGTCCATAAGCTTTTAATAATCTAAACAATTTTAATAGATACATTGCAAATATGTCCTCTCAATTGCTCAAATCAAAAGGTTGTCTATAACAGATCATATAAAAAGAGGATATTTTAAGGAAAGTGGCCTGATTGTATCTTCAGCAGTTCTTAATTAAATTGCTTTTGTTTCTTTTTAATTTAGATATTCCTTTTTTTTTTGAGTCAGAATCTCACTCTGTTGCCCAGGCTGAAATGCAGTGGCACACTCACGGCCACCCCAGTGTCAACTTGCTGGGCTCAGATGATCCTTCTTCCTCAACTTTCCAAGCATAAGACAATTTATAGCCGGAACTATCGGAGCACACTACCATGCCTGGCTATTTATTTTTAAATTTTTTTATATACTGTAAAGACAAGGTCTCACCAAGTTGCCCAGGCTGGTCTCAAACCCCTAGGCTCAGGCAATTCTCTCACCTTGGCCTCCCAAAGTGCTGGGATTACAGGCTTGAGCCACCACCCAACACAGCCAATTTAGATATTCTTAAAGTTCTCGTTATGGACTGAATGTTTGTGTCCCTCTAATATTTATATGTTAAAATCTTAACACTCAACGTGGTGGTAATAGGAAATGGGGCCTTTGAGTGTTAACTAAATCATAAGAATGGAGCCCTCATGAGTGGGATTAGTCCCTTTCTAAAAGAAATTCCAGAGAGCTCCTTAGCCCTCTTTCTGCCACAGGAAGATATGAGAAGCTGAAAGTTTGCAATACAGAAGCGAGCCCTCACCAGAACCCATTCATGCTGGCAGTCTGATCTTAGACTTCCAGTCTTCAGAACTGTGAGATCTAAATGTTTGTTATTTAAGCTATTAGTCTGTAGTAATTTGTTACAGTTGCCTGAACTGACTACACACACACATAGACACACACACACACACACAAACACACACGCACGCACACCTGACTATATATTTAATTATATATAATTAAATACTTATGAACTATATATGTGTATATAACTGACTAACTTTTTGTTTGTTTGTTTTGTTTTTTGGTTTTTTTTTGTTTTTTTTTGAGTTGGAGTCTCACTCTGTCACCCAGACTGGAGTGCAGTGGCCGCTCCCGGCCACCGCAGCCTTGACCTGCTGGGCTCTGGCGATCCTTCTGCCTCAGCCTTCCAAGTAGCTGGAACTACAGGCACGCGCTACCACGCCCGGCTCATTTTTGATTTATTGTAGAGATGAGGTCTCGCCAAGTTGCCCAGGCAGGTCTCGAACCCGCGGGCTCAGGCAATCCACTCACCTCAGCCTCCCAAAAACGCGAAATTACAGGCTGAGCCACCGAGCCCGGCTATAACTGACTAGCTTTTCGTGTGTGTGTGTGTGTGTGTGTGTGTGTGTGTGTGTGTGTGTGTGTGTTTTACTCAACTGAATTTATCTGAATCAAGGAAGGCAACAAATCCATTCTGAGTCTTAAAGCAATAATTATAAAAGATACAACATAGGAAATTCTAACCTTGATCCACTTCTTTTCTGTGCACTGAGTGTTGATTATACCTAAAATTTATCTCATTTTCTGTTGACTCATTGAGCTTTTGACTCGTTCTCAAGAGTGATAGATCTCTCTCTCTCTCTCTCTGTCAGTTCTAGTTTGTGTAAAATCATTCAATAAGACTATATTCTTGGGATCTTTTCATTATTAAACTTTTCTTGCTAACTAATTTGGAGACTGGTTGGAGATAGGGTCCAGAGCTAACATTTTTTCATCCTAGATTGCTCTGAACAAAGCTTTTTCTTGTAAAATAGAAATTTCAACACATTCAACTATTTATCCATCCAGTCATCCATTCATTCTTGCATTGAATATATGATTGACTGCCATGTGCTAGACACTATACTAAGTGCTACAAATGTATAACATACACACACAAAATACATAATCAAAATGCAAAACTTGAAAGTATATACAAGATAAATAGAGCTTTGTAGCTTGTTGAGGTTGTGGAAAAATTATATATCTGCCTTTATTAAACCTAATAAGTGTTATGCAGAAGAATTATAAGATGCCATGACAGTAGCAGGTATAATTAATGGCATTCGCTAGTCCTGGAATAGGTAGCTTTCAAAAATACCTTTCAAAGGAAATTCTCTTTAGGCTTATTGATGCTACTGAGTTTAATTAATAAGTTTGATTTAATAGAATTATAGCAAGCTTTCTACCTAAAATAATAGAAACAACAGCATTTCTAGCACTGTGTATTTTTTAAGCATGATTATTTAAGAGGCAACAAATAGAATTTCATTAAACTTTCAAGTGTAACATAGGACATAGTCTTTGAACACCATGAACTAAAATAGATATGAGTAATAACACATTAAATCCATGATGAAAAAAATTAGAACTTTGATTCTGATGGAAAAAAGAGGAAATAGAAAATATAAATAAATTTTAATTTACCATTCAATCAAAGTCTTTGATCAGAATCAAACAACTCAGAACTTTTTCTTACAAAAACACTCCTAGATAACTGCTCAATCAAAAAAAGAAATAAAATCTTAAATAAGGCTAATAATAAGTCAATAAAAACACGAACACAGCATATGACAATTTATAAAATACCATCAAAGTTCTAGTCTGGTAACTATATGAAAATAAGTTTATTATTTTAAAAAGTTTGGATATTCATCTCTCAAGCATTATTTCAAAAACAACCTATATAAGGAAGAAGGCAATATAAAGATATAACCTGAAATTAATTAGAAACTACAGAAGAATTAAATATGATTAGAAAATAAATATACTCAGTAGACTAATGAAATATACAGTTTCTTCACAAGTTTCACTAGGACAAAAATCATGAATACCAAAAAAAGTAAATGTAAATGCCAATTACAAATATCAAAAAGATTAAAATTAGAAAAAACTACACACGATCTAGACTTAGAAATGTGTATAAAATAGGAAATATTTTATATTTTATAGATTTTAGGAAAGTATATTCTGGGTGTTCGTGGGCTGGGATATTTATAAGAGTAATAAAATAAAGGCATATTTTTAATGAAAAAAATGATTTGATTTTTATTTTATTTATTTGTAATTCTTGCTTTCATTTCAGTAAAATCAAAAGCTAGGTTGTTTGGATCAAGATTTTGCTATATATATATTTTTGTTGTTGTTTGTTTGTTTGCTTGTTTTTTGAAACAGAGTCTTGCTCTACTGCCCAGGCTGGAATACAGAGGCACAATCATACCTCGCTGCAGTCTCCAACTCCTGGGCTCAAGCAATCCTCCTACCTTAGCTTCATGAGTAGCTAGCCACCATGCCAGGCTAATTTTTTCTGTTTTTTTTGTTTACATTTGTTTGTTTTTTTATGGAGGAGAGATCTTGCTATGTTCCCCAGGCTGGTCTCAAATCCACCTCAGCACCCCAAAACTCTGAGAATACAGGCGGGAACCAGGCTCTAAGTGTATTTTATTGATCAGGATGTTAAATCAGATAAGCTTTTTTGTATCGTTGTAGCTATTGGTTATTTTTGAATTTTATCATAAAGTGCTATTATATTACTGATAATCTTTACTTTCTCACGAAAAAAATAATTGTAGCACTTAATTTTCATCTTGTAAAAATTTTTCAATGTGCTATATTAACAAAAAAAGAAAAAAGCTCTAAAAATAGCAGTATGATATTCAGTTGATTAAATCATTCTTCTTTTAAAATTTAGAAAAATTATTTTTTCTAAAGAAATTAAAAATAAGTTTAACCTTTTCCAAAGTAAAATAACCAAACAAAATCTCTTTTATATATATATAGTAAATCATTCTAAATAACTGGAGATAGAGCAAGTTCAAAATTAATTTGATTTTTTGCCAAAACGTACAGTTTGCTTCTAGTACATCTTATATCTTCTCCACATTAAGTAACTGTTTTTAAAGAATTTTGCTAGCATTATCATATTGTGTCCAAGTGTGGTTTTAAGGTCAAAAATGAGTATGTAGTATGCTTCATAAGATATATGATGTCAGATTCAGAAAGTAACATGTATAATATCAGAATTTTTCCAAATAATATGATTATGATTACTACAGTCACATTCTGACAAGAGCATTTTTTCCTTAGTTTTTGGCAACACAGGTATGTACCACATCAGAAAGTTTTAATCAATAAACTACATATATAATGAAAGTCCTATGAGATTATAATGAAGCTGAAAAATGTATATCACCTACTGTTATACCTTCATACTGCAACATCTTCTTTTCTATGTTTAGATATACAAATACCATTGTGCTACAAATGCCTACGGCATTCTGTACGGAAACATGCTGTACAAGTTTGTAGCCTAGGAGTAATAGGCTAGACTAGATAGTCTAGGTGTGTAATAGATTCTGCCATCTAGGTTGTTAAGTACATGCTATGATATTGACGCAAAAATAAAATTACCTAACAACACATTTCTCAGTACTTATTCCTATCATTAAGGGACACGTGACTATATTTTTATTATTCAAATAAAGCTAAGACTTAATCTTTATTTTTAAAATAAATGTAATAAAGTAATACATTATAATATCATAGAATATTTTTCAGTCAACTGCTGTACACTTTTAGGACACTGACCTACATGTGTACCAGGAACACAGAGAGACCCAAGAAAATGGAAACTAGTTCCCCTCTGGAAAGTGAGTGTGCAAGAAACTTTGGGGGTCATATTCTCTAAGAGAAAGGATTTGACAGGTTGATTTATTTATCTTTTATCTTTTTTATCTGTTGCTTGCAATTTTGCAATTGTGACATAGACAATGGTATCACCTATGTAACTTTCAGGTATTCAGCTAAAGGCATCTTTTATTTTGGTGATCAGGGTGAGAATATAGGAAGAAAAAATGTTTTCCTGGAGCTGAGTAATCGTTGTGTCATAGGGGCCATCTAACCCAGGTCTTGGAGTTGTAATGAGGAGTGGAGCCAGTCTAAGAGAATATGCCAATATCTTCAGAATAACAACCAAAGAAAAAGAGAAAACTGGGTCTTTGATGATATCATCAAACCTCTGAAATGCATATCCTCTGCAACACACCTACCTCCAGAACTCTTATGTAAGAAAACAAAACACCATTTGATTTAGGCCACTTTTACTTTGTATATACTTTTGAATTTGATGGATGACAGAAACCACTCTAGATATTTCAGGCACGAAGAATTTAATGTAGGAACTATGAACACATTTGAACACGTGCAGGAATGGAGGTCCGGAAAGCAACCACTGAACATCTCAACCTTAAAGTTGAAATGAGAGGTTCTAGTGTTCACATGGAAACAGCAACAATTTTCAAGAATCTCTAGAACTGTTCACCAAATATTCAGACATGAACAGAAAATCAAGGTTTTCTTAGGAGTGTGCTGGTTTTCTTAAGAGTCCTGTCTATCCACCCACAGGCCACAACTGTCTCCAGAGAACAAAGGCTTGCCTTTCTCTTCAGCCTTGTAAATCTTGCACAATGGTCTCTCATTAGAACATTTTGATCTTTAATCTCCAGGAAACCAGGGGCCCTGGGTAACATGTACTAAATAGTGCCCTTCTGCATCCATAGAAAAGAGTGGAGATGGGAGGGTGATTAAGCCAGGTGGATAACAGACAAATCCAACAACTTAGGGATTTATTTTATTTATAGCCAAAAGTACCCACATCAGGGAACTAGATACATTCACATTAAAGGGAGGAGAAAACAGAATAATTTATTTGTTTTTGAAGAATGTCATTTATAACATAATTATAAAAGCAAAATATTGAAATATTTATGGTGTTTTCTAAACATGAGATATGCTGAAGCTATTAAAACATCTGATATTTTCTAATACAAAAGAGTCCTTGATATATCAACAATTTTAAAACAACAAAGGTTTTAGAAGTTTATTGAGATGGAGGAGTTATACATTTTTTCCTCCCATTTGTGTTTGCTATAACAATACACCAATAAAATATATTAGGGTTGATTTACAATATAAAAATGCTTGGTGCATTATTAGCATTATTGATATTTATGAATATTTTCTTTGGCACTATTTCATAGAAATATATAACATGTTATTTTTGGAGGGACTATTTATAAAGAATTGTAAAAACTAAGCATTCATAGCATAAGTAAATGGGACCATTATGCACATACAAAGGGTACCCCAAAAAACCCAGAATTTATTTTTAAAAAATTGTATATTTGTTCTTACATGTTTAACCTTCAGTTGCCTTCAAGTACTCTCCGTTTGATGCAATACGCTTATCAAGATGCTTTTTCCACTGCTCAAAACAATTTTTTAACTAGTCCATTTTGATGTCTTTTAGTGTTTCTGCCATTTTTGCTTCACATCTTTCACATTGGCAAAGTGTTTCCTTATGAGGACTTTTTTCCCCCAGAAAAACAAGCACAAAAAAGTTGCCTGGGGCAAGATCAGATGACTAGGAAGGGTGGGGCTTGGGGGTGTCCTCACATTTTTGGTCAAAAACTGATGAACACTCTGCGTAGTGTGGGCAAGTGCTCTAGTAAGTCACCCATCATGAAATGGGCAAACACTTGGAAAGCATCCCCCCTCCCTCCCAAAAAAAAATTCGCTGAAGAGGAAAGCAGCCTCTCGCCTCAACACTAGCTGGTACATTAATGTTAGTGGGTTTCTAGAACAGTTACCAAGTGGGCACAGTCTATACTACAAGGGGCTCTCATTCCAAAAAGATAATTTCATTTCTTTTGGGGGTACCCCTTCATATTTAATAAACTTTGACAACAAGTAGGAAAACTTATTATGTACTATAAAGAACTATATCTGAAACTAACATCACTCATTTATTCAAAATCCATCAAATACCTTCACTGCACTGTTCCTGTATGCAAATAATGTTGTAAGTATATATAATGTTAAGTATCTGTCTTTAAACTAATATGATAAAGATATATATTATATATATAAACAAAATGCAGATATTTATAATTATGAAACCATGGTAGTCAAATTAAAAATTGAATAGATTCTAAAAATGTAAGCATTAATAATTTAGTATGGTAATACCAAAAAAGATTAATTTGAGTCTAATTTTATAATTTCTAGAGTAGGTGTGCGACCATGTAATTTATCTTCCAAACAGGACATGAAAATTCTGTTAAAAGAGAATAATGAGCACTGTTTATTATAAAGATCCTTGAGTTTCAAGCAAGGATGTATGGTCACTGTACAAATAGGAAAAGGTTTTATAGAAGAGGCACTCTCTAAAATGAATCTAGATGATTGAACCTATGTATACAAAAAAAAATCCATATCTGTAGACAAATCATTCATCCTCCTTGACAAAAATAAACAGATCCTTCTCGTGGCTCTCCAATGTTCCTATTAAAACCCAAATATATTATCTTGAAAAAAGAACATGTCTAATATTTATTAATATATTAGATATAATAATGTATTTGTTTAGCTACTGTCATTTAAGAAGATGAGGGTATTGAAAAGAAATCAATATATTTTATTTGTTTTTAAATTTAAATTTAATTTTCTAAATTGCCACATAGTAACTAGACATATTTATGGGGTACATAGTGATGTTTCAATATATATAATGTATAGTGATCAGATTAGGATAATTAGCAGATTCATTATCTCAAATATTTGTAATTTCTTTGTGTTGGTAACCTTCAATATCCTCTATCTAGCTATTTGAAACTACATGGTGTGCTAAAATTATGTATACACAATTTTTTTTGAGTCAAAGTCTCTGTAACTCAGGGTGGAGTGCAGTGGCACACTCACAGCCAACACAGCCTCAACCTGCTGGGCTCGGGTGATCCTTCTGCCTCAGCCTTCCAAGTAGCTGGAAACACAGGTGGGCACCACTACACCTGGCTAACTTTTGGATTTATTGTAGAGATGAGGTCTTGCACATTGCCCAGGCTGGTCTCGAACCCTTAAACTCAGGCAATCCTCTTGCCTCAGCCTCCCAAACTGCTGGGATTACAGACATGAGCCACCTCGCCCAGCTGACTCAATTTAAGAGATGTTATTTAAGAGATGTATTACTTTTCAAAATTGAATTCAATTATGGTAGCAATGTGTAGTACAATGTTTGCTCAACTGTGCTTCTGCCATTTAATTTGACTGTTCTGCCTGTCATACCGTGACATTAGCATTCATTTGATTAATGCCATCTTTTGAGCGACCATCATGCTTAAAACGTGTATACATTTTTTTGGCACCCCTATATATAATATATGATTACTAATTATAGTCATAAATTTGGTGAGAATTAAATGGACATCTTTAATAGTTAAAAGAAACTATAAGAACACTGACCAAGAAAAGATATCAAAATAGGACCCAGAAGTAAATAAAAGAAAAATTACTCTCAATAACTTTAACTAAGATCTATTAAATTAAAATCTAAAAGTAAATATACATAATTATTTAGAACAAAGAGCAGAATAAATGTGAGAAATAAAACATTTTAAAATTAATCACTTGAAATGTTAGGATGTTTTAAAAACAGATTCAGCATCACGTGTTTGCTGTTGTTTTTTGTTATTGTTGTTTTAATTTTTATTCCAGTTTTAAGTATGTACTATAATTATTCGTAATCCTATAGCTTCTTGGTCTTCTCCTGCTGGCTTCCTAAGTTTTGTTTACTAAATTTGTTCAAACATTTGGCATTTTTTTCTTTCTTGATTTCAACAGATTTATCTACTTTAAATTAAGACATCCTAAATTTGTAACTTCAGCACAATATTGAATAGTAGTAGAAACAGTAGACATTCTTGCTTTTTTTTCTTATCTTAATAGAAATCCTGTGCTGGGAATAAATTAAATAATGAATACATACATTAATTAAATTTACTGAGAATAAATCAAGGCATCCAAAATAAGTGTGTTGGAAATTATTTTTGAGAATATGAGAACATGCAGTGAAATAGGAAGATGAACCAGACACATTGTTAGTAAACCATGTCAGTGAACTTACTTTATTGTAAAATTAACTTTATAATCTACACAGACCTCAAAGTTAAATAAAATAGTAAATTTGTCATTAGTTTTTCCATATATCTGCAATATTTTTAAATGGGGACAGCATTCATTACTGTTATTCAGATTGCTGATTTTAGAGATTTTCAGACTTAAAGAAAAAATCTTTCTTACAACTTTATATTCTAATAACTTAATATAACTTACATAATAAGTTATTATTTGAAATAATTGAGGTCAATCTATTACACACCTAAAGTACTACTCTGTAAATTTTTATAATGTAACTCACATACTGAAAATGTAAATAAATTGGGAGGTAACACACTGAACTGAGAACTGAAGGAGGCATATTTTAATGATTTTGCAACTATCTTTCTATAAGACCTTTTAGCTAATCTTCAGTTATTCCATCTCTATAGTGAGGATCTCTTGTGCTGTACCCAGCTCTCCTTACTCACTTACCTTATATGATATTATGATAGAGAATGATGGAATGACCTAAGATTAATTCTTTTCCTTTTACTTATTGAAAGCTTGATGCTTTGCAAATGCATCAAGAAAATTCCAATTCTTTCTCTTTGCATGCACTATATCAACAAGAGAAAATTCTGTTTTGAATTCTATCTTCATTTTAGTTTTCTTTTATGTACTTATGAGAAAAAGAAGTAAGCGCAGAAGATTTTACATTAATAGATTTGAGTGTCGGGTAGGTTAGGCTAGGTCATGTTGCAGTATAATAAAACTTTATTTCTTCCTTGTGTAACTTGAATACTGAAGGTTACTCTGCTCACTACATGGTCTCTATGACCTAGGGTGACTGAGGCTTCATTTTGACAGCCTCCTATTCATTGCCTCAGTGGGAAGGGGCCTCTGAAGAAGCCTGCACAAAGTAATTGATGCTCTGACCTGGGCGTGACACAAGCCATTCCTTTAAATACTGGCTAGAACAGAGCTCCAGATCACCACACTAGGGCCCGGAAAACCACCTTTTCTCATAATGGTTAAGGAAGATCTGTACACTGAGAACAATTCTAAAAGCTCACATTAAGCAATGCTATTGACTCAGTAACCTTAAATATGTTTGCCTCTGTTTGTTCTAGATGCAATGTGGTCAAGCTAGTTGAGTGATTCTAACCCTTTCTGTATATCGGAAATATTGTTAAAATTAAGACTAGTTGTGATCCAACCAATCTAAGTCAAAAAATATTATTTGGAGGTGAAAGGATAAAAGTTTAGGGAACATGAAAAACCTAGAAGTATCTGGTTAATAATTTATACACTGCACTTTTTTTTTTTTTTGAGTTGGAGTCTCACTCTGTCGCCCAGACTGGAGTGCAGTGGCCACTGCAGCCTCGACCTGCTGGGCTCCGGCGATCCTTCCGCCTCAGCCTTACAAGTAGCCGAAATTACAGGCATGCGCTACCACGCCTGGTTGATTTTTTTTGATTTATTGTAGAGATGAGGTCTCGCTGCCGAGGCGGGTCTCGAACTCACGGGCTCAGGCAATCCACTCACCTCAGCCTCCCAAAGGTGCGGGATTACAGGCTGAGCCACCGAGCCCGACTGGACTTCTTTTTAAGAATCACATAGGTATAAAAATCAGTGAATTTAGTTACTTGCTTTCAATCACTGGCATTTCCCAAGAGGCTAGGTGGCATTCATTTTGCAACTGCATGTCAACTTCACCTCCTCTACAGAGTCTTCTACTAATCCTTTCCTACTCAGTGAAACATAGACCCAGAGCACCTCTCTGACCATGCTGACTACTACCTTCTTAGTGTTCATCGCTTCCTACATACATTATTTTTATTACTTGTGACCACCACCTTCCCCAGACTATAAATGCTACATGATTGGGGGTCCCAGCTGCCCTGTTAGCCCTCATATCTTTGGACCCTACCACACCATGATTGATCTCTCCAATTTCTGAATTCCTGTGTCCTTGACATCTGTAACTCTGCTTTGATACTTCAAAACCTTAAACACAAACTCTCATATGTTTGTCTGATAATACTTACTGAAAACTGGTTTATTAAATAGTATTAAATGTTCCCTAAAAGACAGTAAATAAATTGTTATCTGAGATATCTAGCAAGAAATCAAACTTAAATCTTAACAGTAGCAAAAGCTTATCCAACGCTCACTATGCATGAGGTAATAAAATTTTACATATGTTCACTCAGTCCAAAACAACTACTTGTTGAGGCAAATACTGTTACTATGCTCATTTATACAAGAAGGGATTGAACATGCAAAGAATCTGAAATTTTCCCAAAATTAAATGCATAATAACTAGTAAAGCCAGGACTTGACCCAAGACATATTCGTCCCAGAGCCTGTGATCTTAACCTGTATGTGTGATGCCCTTTTACTGGTGTATTCTGTCTTCACTTAAGGTTCCAATTTTGGATTTGTTATTTTTCCTGTTTTGTTTCATTATGTTTCCTTACACAAAAAAGGAAAAAAAAATAATAATAAGACAAATGATCTCCAGATCCCACTTTCCATTTTATGCGGTTACGAGTCAGGTTAGGGGAATGGTTTAAAACTGCAAACTTTTAGATACGAGAATCTTAATCTTTACTCAGATATAGCTGACTGAAATGACACAGATTTTACTTACTATTTCCGATGCTGTCATGTTATTATACTTCAAAGACAAGGAACAATTACAGCATAGTGTTTAATAAGGAAATGTTATTCACTATAATTAATTATGAGTAAATATAAGTTGGTTTCAAGATTGTCATGTTCAAGATAAATGGAAATGTCACATATTATAACCAAGAGAAAGTTAAAAATCAAAGGCATTCAATGCAGCTGCTCATTAATGAGTTACAAATTTCCTTGAAAAGCTCAAAACTTTTGCTAACTTTATTTTAACAAATGTTTCGAAGAAGCAGTTAGACATAGAATATTAGTTTTATAAGTCAAATATGTGTGAGAAATTCTAGAGTAAATAACATTGAGTACTTTTTAAAGAACTTTTACAATAATGATAGAATCATATGCTTTTCTTAGAAAGAATAACAGTCTTTCATGACATATTTGACCATGGAACCTCTATTACATTCAAGAAGCATCATGTGTGATTAATAATTTCTAAAACATTATTTAGAAAATGAAAAATGCTTATTTGTATGCTAAGGGAAGATGAAATTAAAGAATGGGTTTATTATAAGTGTTCCGGGAATTTGAAAGAAAATAATAAATATATATTTTACTAAATACAAATTTTAAATCAAAAGTTTAATTTCTCTGTGGTCTGATATAGACATTAGCTCACAAAAACAATCAAAGGTATTTATGTGTGCATATTTATGTAGATGCATAATTGTTATGCATATATGTGTATTAATTAAAAATTATTCTGCAATATGGTTTTGAACAAAGCAATTAACTTTCTAAAATGTTTGTGAAAAATTAATATATGTTAATATTCATCCTGGGAAACTCTTTTTAATAGATGTATCCACGTTCTCAGAAGAGTATTTTATAGGGGTGCTTGTTGGTAAGAATCATTTTGGTTAGGGTAAAAATGTTCAGTGAAATGTAATCTTCACTGATTTTTTTCTCAAGTTACAGCTCACTGCTACAAAGGTCAGCAGTTATAGTTCTCAGTGGATTCTTAGAATGTAGAATGAGAGAGTTTGAAATGATTTGTTCTGTCCCCTGTTCCCAGAAAAACTGACATAATTTAATATGATGACTGTTCTCCTTTACCTCATTAAACTGGTAAAGGAGAGCTGGAGAGAATCCTAAGTTATTTATGACTTACCACTTATAAAATATGAGTTTGGGATTTTGAACTCTACTTGGCACAACTGTCTTCCCACGCCCACCCACTATCATTTTTGTGCATGTAATAGAAAATATGAGGCAACGTCCCTTCTAAGTTGGCCAAGGCAAGCGTAAATAAGCACATTACAATGTAAATATACAACACTTTTGTCTTTCATGAAAACAATTATTTGAGAATTATCCTTTATGCTGTCATAGCTTAGAATCAACGAGTTGCAAAAGAAGAAAAGAGGAAATAGTCAAAGTATGAACAATAAACAGCAAAGAAAAAGAAAGAAATTAAAAGCTTTTCTAATACAGCTCTGGTATGGTAGTTGATAACCTGGATTCTTAGAAGTTAACTACACAGATAGTGACAGGATTCTTCAAAGTATATTTCAGAGTTTCGTAAACCAAAATGAGAGTCATCTATCATAAGAGTGCCCAAGAGAAGCAAACTGTTAGATTTTCCTGCTTTTTTCTAGAATTAGTTTAAGCTCATATGTTAACTTTGCAATACTGATCCCTGGAAATCGGAAATTCTGTATGTGTTTTATATATAACTAATTTATTAAATTTTTGAAAAAATAAAAATAATTATCACTTAAAACAATCATTTAGTTGACAAAAAAATTTTCAAAAGCTATGAAACAAAGAGGTGTATTATACATTATTAGGGTGTATATAGGGTAGCATAATCAAACTCCAGAAACAAAATACAGAGAAAGAAGAGGAAGATTTTCAACCAAAGAGGATTATTTTAGAAAAGAAATATGTTAGTGACTTTCCAATATCCCTGGTGAAATAAATGAAATAAGGCATAAGAGCAAAATTTTGGTATGTGCCAAAAAGAAGCAACATCCCATAGCATTTCTGATAAATGCCCTTGTAATATTCAAAATCACAGCTTGCTAGAAATTTTATTACAGACAAATGAAATAGATTATAAATAGTTAGCCATGAACCTAACCTCCTTCAATTTGTAAAGTACTTCTAATATTTCCAGATATGATTTTTTATTATGCTTCTTTTCACAGACACGACAGGGGAAGGGTGTCATCGATGCTATTTCAGATCTGTCATCTATAATCTTCTAATCTGCCAACTTTTTGCAACTAAAAGATGAGCTCATGATGTAAAAACTGATAAGAGGTGGTAATGAGGCTAGGTTTTCTTGATGGTTGTTAAAAGTTTAAGCCCCCCCCACTTTGTGTGAATAGCCTCTGAATTGGCTTGGTAATTTTTATAATGACAGCTGCTGTCAGGTGAGAGGGTACTGGGAATGTTGTCAGTAACAATCAAAGGGTGTTAGAAATAAAAGTGGCCCCAGGTATTTGGAAAAAAATGACTTGTGTAAATTTATCAGATCTCTCTGGGAATCCTGTATGTTTCATTTCCCCCCAGGAATACTTTAAAATGACCACTTCTGCTGATGACTACACTGTCTTTATATGGAAGGTGAAGAACTTAATCAGATGAGCTGAAGTAGGAAAACAAAAAAATAAACCCAGACATATCAGGAGATTTTGGCCCTGGAATTTCCAAGTGTGAAAATGTCTGATATATAATATTACTACCAATTATTAGTGGTAGTAGCAATAATACCAATACTACCATAAGCGTAACATTACATGCTTTAATGCACACATCTATCCATAAATGTCTATAGATCTTAATTATCTCTCTCAAAATACAGTACCATTTAAAATTGGAATTTATATAATTATTTTCTCTAGCAAGACAGGGCCCAACAAGTAAGGCTGAGACCTAAATTTATCACCATGCCATGGTGATGTTAGCACAAAAAAAGTTACCCAAAATTTCGTGGCTGACTGTGGTATTGCAGATGAATATTACTGAAGTTATGTTGGCTTTTGATGCAAACTGAAAACCTTAAGCCAATTTCAGCAAACTGGTACATTTGTTATTGCATTTTGTTTTATTTTATATTTTATCTCCTCAGCATTTGTTTTTATAATTTCTGTATTCATTGCCAATATTTTTTTCAAAATTGGAGACTTTACATATAAAGCAAATTTTCATCTTCTAAGGGAAAGTAGGATACACGTCAACACAAGGATCAAAGTTCACACATCCAGAATGAGCTCTAAAGGAAGAGCTACGGACCTTTAAAATGTCCTCAGGTCACCATATTCCCACTTGGCTGGCTTCACACATTTATCTTGACAATTATCTGGTCTTGATAATAATCTGAGTTAGAGAATTTTTCAATAGCCATCCAACTAGCAACGGTTTCTTACAGGTGTGTAGAATAAAGCAACAGGCAATCCCTATTCAGAAAATTTCTTAAGAACTGAGAGGTTTGGCAATAGGGAGTGAAACCTTTTAGTAGATTTTTTTTAACCCAGTTGCCTATAAGATCCCCAGAAAGATACTGACAAGACAAAATCAGGCCTCCATCACCAGTAGAGGAATGGATGGGTTCTTCAACAGCAATGAAAAGGGTCCAGATAGATGCTAAGTTATGCAACATTTGGCTCCTGGAGATGGACAGGAAATGAAAAACAAGGTAAGAAAGAGCCCACACTATCTTCTTTGGAAGAGCAGCATACGTAACTTGAAACTGAGTCCCAGTAGACATTGAGTTTGTTTACTACCCGCAGCCTTAGGTCAAGATTGGTGTTGAAATCTGGCAGTGGTGCCAGCTTACAGATGGGACTCCAAGAACCCACAGCTATTGTGAAGATAAGAACTCGAGACGGAGCCAAGACAGACAGCAATAGTAATTGTATGTTTTTAAGATGATGTTCCAGAGTGTGGACTCGGCAAATGCAACTGATAGCTTTCTATCAATGGCAAAGCCTTTACGCTGTGGGGAATGTATACAAGAAGGAAGTCAACTGCAGTGTTGTTCAGAGGCAGTGAATATTCTCCACCGGAGATGCATACTTTTGGTACAGCCAATGCATGGTAACTTTCCTCTGTCCGGGAATTTATGCTCAAAAGTTTCTATTATAAGGTTAAGTGGAATAAAATAATGCTGTTCCTCCAAGATACCTATAAGAGAATCAAAACTCAAGGCAGCGCTGATCTCAGTCTAACAGCCCGAAGTGGAGTGCACTTCCCCTCTTTTTAGGTCACAGAGTAAGTCACTATAGCAACCCTAGATCTGAGCTAACGCTACAGTTTTGAGTGTCTGTTGCCATTATCTGAAACAACCTGGAATTCACAAGGTCACTGTCAGGCTTGGAGACTTGGGTGTTAAACCATACAGCACAGGTCACCCTTTGACATGTGACCGGTATTATAAACCAAAGAGCATCTCCCCAACACAGTCCAATGCAAATACCCCAGGGAGCAGCAGAGAACAGTAGCACAGGGTACAGACTCACTAGGTGAGCTGGGGTGAAAGACTGTGAGCTTCACTCTCTCATCTGTAATGTTAGTAATTACTGCTAGAGTTGCCACGAAAATTATCTGACTTAACCATATAAAGTTTTAGAAGTAACTGTTCACTGAATCAATATTGAGGATGACAATGATGCTGGTGGTTATGGTGATTATGGTAGCAACCAGATGAACTATGTTTGGCAACTTGCTAACTTTTTAACACTGCCTCAAATAGAGTAAAGCCACTTTGAGGATTGGCTTTTAGCAATTAATCTAGTTGGGAAACTAGGTCAGTTGGATACTTGGCTTCTCCTGAATAACTCCTATTTATCCTTGTAGTCTCAAGTTTGATGCCACTTTCTCTGGGAAGTCTTTCTTACCATGCAATGTTGGCTAGGGGTTCCGGTTCTGTGTGATGTGATATTCTGCCATGTTCATACTATAGTACTTTTTGTGACTCATTGTAAAAAACCTGTTGATTATATGATCTCTATCTCAGTAAACTGTGAACTCCATGAAGGTTAGAATCACTTCAGTTTATGCCCTCCACAGAGCACAGCACTAAGCTGATAGGAGGTACTCAAAAAAATGTGCTGGATAAATTAGTTGATCAATTGTCATAGTTTACCAGCCCACCCACCCTCAACTCAGTGGAAGTGCCATAAATTAACTCATCAGATATAAAACCAGGAACATCCAGAATTAGTGTGATAACTTTTCAACTATGATCTAATGTTAATTACTATGAAATGAAAGTATAAGCCTGTTGATATTGTACAACACCAGAATTAAATTTGAGAGAATTATAACCCTCAATGTTTGGAAATTAAAAGGGTGAGTACTTATCTGTTACAAGGATATGAACATTTTCCAGTCCTGGAATAAGGTCATGTGTATATGCAGTATAACATACAATTATTCATTCATATGGTAGCTATTTGAATATCTTTTTTCTTAGATTTGGTGGATACCATCATGCATATAAAATACATGGATTTCTTTGTTTTCACAGAGAGTATATTCAGGGGCAGAAGAAAAAAGAAATCAAGTCAATAAGATAATATCAGATATTGAAAAGTGCTATGGAGGAAAATAATGTTGGGTAATGTGAGGGAGAGGACTAGGATGTAATGTATGGGTTAGAATGTATGGAACCAGAGTTTTGCAGAGTTTTGCAGCAGATTTGGGTTATAAACAAAACCATGATTATTAGGTACCCATTCTATTATGACTGCTGAATGAACGTATTATAAATAAACTTCAGAAATCTCTGATAATCCTGTAACTGGAAACTTTCCTTCTTTTCAGTACTCGTAATGATTTCAAAATTCTTCTAGTTGAATGTTTTACTTTGTTTTCTATTCTCCAACATCTCCAAAATGATTTTGTTGATAGATCAATAAAAACAACCTTCATGAAGGCAATGTGGGTCACATCTCACATCACAAAGGGCTCATTTAAACTGGAACCAAAAATTACCAAAAAATAGAAAAATCTCCTACAACAACTCCAGGTTATGCAGCACTGTTGTAGTGTCATCTCACAGTGGTGGTAAGGTTATTCGTGGATAATTTCCCACCCTGTCCCTTCAGAGCCTGCAGTGTTCTGTGCACAATGTAACTTACCTT
The DNA here is from genome assembly GCA_027257055.1 of Cephalopachus bancanus. Classification (NCBI taxonomy): domain Eukaryota; kingdom Metazoa; phylum Chordata; class Mammalia; order Primates; family Tarsiidae; genus Cephalopachus; species Cephalopachus bancanus. Next base: position 8,824,990 of record JAPVLO010000210.1, on the reverse strand, counting down.
TGTTTGCTTTTGTTTGCAACCAATTGTAATTAAGAAAAATAAGCTAGAAAATGTATGTGTTTTTCCTGATTTCATTTTGTTTCCTCACCAGAAAGCTCTGGGACACACTTCAACGTTACTTTCTGTTCCCTTGCAGTATGTCATCAGAATGAGGTTATAATTGATACTGACTCTCAACCTGGCTGTGACTTATTGTCCATTGCAGAGTTGAGCTCGCAGCATTTGGCTATTTTGTTATAAATTCATATAAAGCTTCACAAGTAGGTCCTCTTGGTGTCTCATTATGCTATCACCTTTAAATGCTTATAACATTCACTGACAATTCTAGATGATGTGGAGATTTTAGGAGGCCTCTAGGACATTTTTAATATTTTCAGCTCATAAATGTGCTAATGTTCTTTGTCCCATCCCTTATTTCAAAATAAATTGTAGTCTGTTATTTCCTGTCTTCATGGAAGTGTTATATGTACTCTGTTCTACGCTGGGTACTGGTGAGTGAAAGTTGAATAATGCAATGCAGCTTCTTTAAATGGGTATAGATTGTAGTGGGGAAAGCAAGCAATTGGATCAACAATTACATGTTATATATGGGAACATATATTAGCCCCTCCTCCTCCTTTTCTCCCACACACAAAGTGGGGTGGAACATAAGCTATGGGAAGCCTCCCCTCATAAGATGAAGCTTCAGCAAGGCTTTGAAGGATAAAAAGAATTAATCAAGTGAAAAAGAAAGTTCTTCTGTACCGGGACTGACAGTTAAGTTCCTGAACTTGCCACAGTGTGCATATGTTGGCAGCACTGTGCAAACAACTTGGTAAGGTTTCATAACTTTGGTATATCCAGGGTCTCACAGCTGCATTTGTGTTGACATGTGGCAGTGTCTTCCTAGTGGCGTTCATTATTAGCATTGCATGTTTTTGTGTGCCATTTGAGAGAATGTCGGAGCTTGAATTAGAGCAATGAACAAACATCAAACTTCTTGTTAAACTTGGCAAGAGTGGAAGTGAAATCAGGGATATGTTAGTCCAAGTTTATGGGAATAGTGTCATGAAGAAAACAGCAGTGTACAATTAGACTAAATGTTTCTCTGAGGGGAGAGAAAGCATCATTGATGAAGGTCAGGATGGCCAGTAATGAGCAGAACTAACAAAAACATGGCAAAAATTCATCAAATTGTGCATCAATAGCACTGGTGGCTGTGAAAAGCACAGCAAACTAAATAATCAGTAATAGAGAAACAGGAAAATCTTAACAGAAAATCTCGTCATGAGAAAAGTGTGTGCAAAATGGTCCCGAAGGAGCTATTGCAACATGACAATGCACCAGCTCATACCACATTGTTTGTGAGGGAGTTTTTAGCCAATAAACAGATTACTATATTGGAACACCCTCACTCCTTACCCAATCTGTCCCCAGTGACGTTTTCCTTTACCCAAAGATAAAGGAAATAATGAAAGGCAGACATTTTGATGACATTCGGGACATCAACGGCAATACGACAACAGTTCTGATGGGCATTCCAGAAAGAGTTCCAAAATTGCTTTGACGGGTGGACTAGGCCCTGGTGTTGGTGCATAGCTTCCGAACAGGGAGAATTTCAAAAGTGACTGAGGTGATAATCAGCAATGAGATATGAAGTCTAGGATGTATTCATGAACTTAATTTCAGATCTCGTACACAAGGAGACAGGGAGAAGTGGAGATCCAGAGTAAATGTGAAGATTGTGAGAGTAATGCAATTGCCACTCTCAGAATCAGAAAAGAAGAAGGAAAGTCTGTAATGGAGATGTTGGTCAACTGTTGGAGAAGGAGTTGGGTTGGCCATGGTTACATCCGAAGTTTTAACGTTAGGGTTTTGTGGATGGAGAGGGATTTGAATATGGAAATTTGGAGAGGATGACTGCTTGGGATTACCAGTGTGGGAAGAGGGAGAGCAGGGGTTTAGATTAGGAAATGAAGCCATAAGCAAGATGATAGTTTTTTGACAAATGCTAAGGTCAAGGGCCTGGACATTTTGATGGGATCTGGAAAAGTAGGTATATTTACATTTTACACTAAAATAATTATATTCTGGAGTGAATTGGTGCAGTAGGTTATTTGTCTCACATAGGTATATAAAGGAGAATTATAAAAAAAAAACTAGCATGTTCAGTGGTTCTATGATTCAGTACTAACTCACAAACATTCTTTTTTTTTTCCAGGTGAAATTTCACCCCATATCTAACCTCCACTCAGCCTTCTACCCCTCTTCTGTTGTCCATACCATCAACCTGCCCTATCACCAGCTTTCTCTCCTCACCTGGCTCCCTCCATTCCAATTTCCTAGAGAACTTAATTGCTTAAGACTGAATGGATATCAAAATTCTAAACTCATCCTAGGACAGAACTCTTGTCTTACTTTTTGTCTTGTTTTACATAGTATTCTCTATAGCAGAATTCCCAAGCAAGCTGCACATAAAAACAGACTGATGTTCCATGCTTAAATACTAAATCAGAATTCCCAGGAATTGGGGACTGGGCACTGGTGTTTAGGAAAAGTTCTAAAGTTGATTTTTATGTGCAGTCATATTGACCACAGTGTTAGTAGCTAGTTGGCATTCAGAGAAACTAATGTGTTTCAGTGACTTCTGTATGGAAGGAAAACAAAAAAAACCAAAAAACTAACTAACCAATTTAACAATAGTCATACTACAAAAGGCACAAAAATTGCAATTGTTACTTCTCTTGCAATGGTAGTGTCAATGTCCTTTAGATCACAGATAATGTTTTACAGCTAGGTGTTATCAACAATGGTGCAATTTAAATAAAGTTCATTTGTTGAAACATTCAAACCTGTTTTTTTTTCTTCCGTTCAAATTTGTTGTCAATCTGACCATTTACCTGCATGTGATTTATTTAGGAAAAAAAAAGCAAGACAGGGTTCTAGAGGGCTGTAATTTTCTTATGCCGTTTTCTAAAAGGTGTTAAAAGGCAACAAAAAAAACAATTACATTGAAACAATACTCTGACCTCAATAATCACACATTGAAAATACTTTTATCTGGAAAAAGCCATTAGGAGAAACTGTGAACAAAGTGAAAACAACTTTTGTGTGTTTTGGATAATAGTAACTCAACAGGACCACAAAAGTAAAGCCCTATTAAATCTACTTCACATTCTAGAATTCTTGCTTTTTCAGAGAGTAACTCTTTGACTCCTGGGTTCAAAACTTTCTGTTCCTAACCCAGAATACAATCACGTAGCCTCTGCCCAGCTTTTCTGAGCATTAGTCTTTTCGCTAGGATGTTAGACACTACATAAATGCATTACAATTATACCAAAATCTATTTTATTTACAGAAAGAGTTAGCAAGGTTGCTACTAATGATTTCTGACATCAGGGATTGACTAGACATTTGAAGGAGAAGCCAAGAGCAAAATAGCTTTAACTTGTCCTTTGTCACCTCTGGGTCTTATGATACCTTTTTTCACCCCATTCAAAATAGCATCTCTGCTTATCTCACAATAACACAAAATCCTTCCTGCCTTTTCTGAAAACCCATGGTTCTAGGAGGTCTCCTTTTCCCTGTATTTCCTCCTCCCTAGCTCATAAAACTATCCTTTAGCTAGCTAACTAACATCTGGAAAGAATGCAATCTATTAAAATATTAAAGTTCTGAGAAAAAATCTCAAGGCAACAGTAAAAATAGTTTAGGAAATAAAAGTACACATTTTGTATTAACTTAGCTCTCTGATAAAGCACACATCGTCATTTTGTTTTCCTTTTCTGTCTTTACCTGATCTTCATGAATAATCTTGTATATCCATTTAAGAGAGGGTCCTTCTTTCCCCGCAATCTTTACCTGTCTCTCTCCCCATAACCCTAGCTCACACAGCTGGTTCCTGGTGGAAATAAAAGTCTAATCAAGTTCAATTTGACTTTTAGTCTTGTAAGCCATTTTTCCCACCGGAATTTCAGTGTCTGGTGATGCCTTTGAAGTTACAACAGGAATTGTAACAGAGTTTGTTTAGAGGTTCTACCTAAGGACATTCGATTAATCATTTTCCTAAATAAAAGGCATTTCTTATACCAGACAAGTTCACCAAATCTGTAGCTGCAAGAGGGTCACATACAGAGCACGAAGAGAGGCAGAGTGTACTGTTTCCACTGTCAGGTGAGATCAGAAAGCTCGCTGAGTCATGGAGAATGGATGTGGTTGCCCTCTCATAGACGGGAAGGTGTAATAACACCATCAGAAAAAAAATCCTTTGTAGTGTTCAAGGTCCATCCAGGAACATAGAACCCAGGAAGTTCCATAAAATGATTCAATATAGGGAAATAGATATAAAAGTATTGAAAAAGCTGAAAACTAGGAAAGGTGAGGGAACACAAAGATAAGCTATAAAAAGTAACTTCAATTCTAGAGCTGAAGGGACAGAGAATATTGCTTTCAGAAACCAATGCTAAGACCACCATGAGAGACCTGGAAAGATAGAGAAGGGGACACTTAGCAGGGACTGAAGTCATGAAATAGAAGCAAATACTGCCCGGGTCAGTCCCAAAACAGGGAGAGAGAATGTGAACAAATCTGGCTTTTCTCGACCTTTAACTTCAATCTCCTGCTAGTTGCCTGCATTAGGGAAAACTAAGAGTAAGCCACTGGGCAAGGAAGCAGGGCAAGAGAAACAAATCAAAGAGCAAACGGGCAAGTGGTTGGCCCAACTTCAAAGTCCACTCATGTCTTGATTCTGAAAACAAAGTATTTTAAATAAAATAAAATATGTTTACCTTTATTCAATAATATATAAAGGTATATAGTTCTTGCTCGTTCCAGTTATTATGGCAATAATCATTCTAACACTATCACTACCCTTTTCAGGAAGTATGGCTGGGTAAATGCATTCATTTTGACTAATCATGATCAATTTAATGCCAATGAAACTCAGAAAAAAATCCATTCACCTAGTCATATCACGTGACACTTCAAAACTTACTGAAGAAGACTTTTATCTCTTAGGTATTCTCTGAATACTTCTAATATTTCACCAATCCTTATCATAGTAAATGTACTGTGAATAAAATTTAATTCTTACATTATAATATGTATCTGCATTTCCTAACTTTCCCCTGCTACAAAAATTGCATTGTATGCAATCATGTTAAGTAATTCTTCAAGAATGTTTTCCCCACTTAATAAGCTCTTTGTGGATAAAAACAATAAATAATATGTCTGCTAGTCCCTGTGTCACTATCCATACTGCAATGAATTCCAGGGTTAGTGAAATATACCTCTTCTGTTCTTACCACGCAAATTTATTAAAATGAACATGGTATATGGGAAATGACTTAAGTACACAGGAAAAAAGATACCATAAAGCATTATTGAAGTGTCAAGATGACATTTTTAGTTTTAGAATGTTTAGAAAGAAAAATATTATGTTAAGTTGATTAGTTAACAAAATAACTAATGACTGTTTTAATAATAGTAACATTTCAGACAATAGAGTTTCTTTGAAATGTAAAATCACTATAGAATTTTAGAGTTATTATTACTAAATGAATACTAAGAGATTTATATTTTTGTTTAGTCCTTATAATTAAATCATGTGATAAATATATGTATTCCTCTTTTAGAGACAAGAAAAATGAAGGCACAGAAATTTAAACAAACTCTCTTACGTCACATAACTGGCCAATGATAGCACTAGTTTGAGAACCTCAATCTGTTACTTTATTTGAAAGTAACTGCCTCTCACTTTATACATGCTGTGTTTGGTACAAAAACTCTGAGTGTGTGCATTATATTAAGTATAATTTATTTATACTAAAATTATTTATGAAAACTTTTTCTTAGTTAAAAATAGTTTATTTTGAGCACTTTTTTTCCTTTATTTTAAAGATGTGGGGTGCAACTTCAAGGTTATGTATACAAATGTTCATTATGCGGGTACCCTTGAACACTTTGTTTTTTAGACAAAAGATAAATGAGACATTTTAGGATTAAGATGTGGTTTTTGTCCATAAAATCTTATTTCTTTGTATACACTGATAACGTGATAAACTTTACCAGACTTCATTAAAAATATTGAATATATAGTCTTTGAAGATTTTTATCTGTCAAAATTTTGTTTCAAGCTCACAAATTGATCTTCTAATCAAGGTTAGTTGCTCCGAATTAGTGGCATGGTAATTTTCATAGACACCAGTTAACAACTGCAAATGTTACAGGGAAACAAGACACCGGCAGGTTGTTCTGTCAAGACTGACATCCTACATATAATTTTCATTTTGTTTTAAATACTGTCAGCATGACAGTGCAAATTAGGGAAGTGCTCTCTTTTCAGGCCCCTGGGGAACATTGCTAATTTGACAGCAAAGGGCAGGACAGACTAACAGTTAGTACAGACTAACGGTTAAAGGCAGGAACTCTGGAGTTGGGTGAACCGGAACTGAATTCCAACCAGCTTCTCTACTTACTGTGTCATCTGGTCATACGACTTAATCTCTATGGGTCTCAGCTTCCTTATCTATAAAATAGGTATGGTGATAACAGCCCCTCATAGGGTTGTCATTAAGAACGAACACACACACACACACCCCATAGAGAAGTACCTGGCACACAGTACACTTTTAATAATGTTAGCTACTATCATTATATTGTATGAGAATTTGAAAAACAGGCCTTACATTATTTTACAACAGCAAAAGACAAGAAAGACTTCTCCATGGGTTGTCCTTGCCTAGTGGGTGCCTGAAGTCTACAACATACAACTGTAGACTCTCAGAAGCCTATGTGTAACTAATGGGATAGGCTGAGTTATCTTCTCTTATCTGCCAGCTTCCTTCATTTCAGAAATGCTAGAGAAACTTGGGGGTCCTTGAGAAGGTGTACTTGATCCTTTGTTTGATGGAACTCTAGCAGAAAGAAGAGTGTTTCACTTTATCCCAGTAGTAGGGCAAATAAGAAAGACATATGGAATAAATGTGGGACCAAAATGTCAATCAGTTGTTCTGTTCCTGTATGAAAAGACTGTATCCTGAATCCTAAAGGGAACAAATGTAGGGACTCAGAATTCTCCTGTGGGATGGTCAAAGTTTTCTATTGAACCTGGACATTAATTAAGTCTAAGCAAAAACCTAACATTGTTTTAGCAATAAAAATTCATTCACTTGTGTCTTTATTTGAGAGTTCATGATCTTACATGACAGTAATATCACAACATAATTCTAACACGCCAGTGGGCATGCATGGGAGAAGGTTGTCATTGAGAACAAAAGAGACCTGTTTTATATCCTAACTCTGTATATCACTTATTGATTGTTTTAAGTCACTTAGATTTTCTTTATTTTTTACAATAGGGATGATAATATTTCAGAATTGTTGGCATTATCAAATAAATACTTTATGTAATGCCTGGCTCTGTGCCAGATACACAGAAGGTTCACAATCAATGAGGCTGTTGTTACTTTGTCTTCAGTGAAATGACAATTATTCTCTATAATAGCAGAAATTAACTGAAGCCTCTTTAAATAAGTTCCAACATGCAAAATTGTTTGGACATTTTCAATATCAAAAGAACTATGAGAAGTTTTATTTATTGAGTTCATAGTTTTTATGTTATACGCAATGCTTATATCACTAAACCGTCCCTTAAGTACAATATGAAAACAAGGTAAGTTGCAAAATCACGAAATTTTATATAATTCTTTTTTACTATTGAGAGCTTACTAATTCAGACAATCATCTCCAGCCATCTGCTAACTCTTTTCTCCAAAAAAATATTGTTTATGATTCTATCAGAATATAATTTTTCCTTAAATTAAATAGATGCTGTGGTATTCAGCATTTTAAAGAGGCAGTCCTGTCATCTGTATTCCAAAGTGACATAGTTTTCTGTGAGGTATTCTGATGATCTTTTTTAAAAAAATAATCCGAAGTCTGCTTTTTTGGATTAAGTGAAATAAAAGTTCCTATATAATTTAATTGGCTTATGTTAGACCTAGTAACTTTTCAAGCATCTCTTTTTTGGTAAACTGATAAGGACTACCATAATTGACCATGACCTCAGTCAGTTTTGAATGGCTACTACTTTGATTATCAATTAACATAAGCAAACCTTATGCTTTAACTGTTTCTTCATTTAACAATATAAGATCCTTCACATTTCAACTACAATTAGTTATGTGATAATCAAAAGACACCTTTTAGGAGAGAAAAAAACATTAAGACAGAGGAAAAAAAGTGACTGTGGAAGAAGGTTTTGAAAGAAATAAGGTCAGGGGAGAGACAAGTCACACTTAAAACCTGTGGCCTTTACCAGATAGAAAGGTGTTTTAGATGCTTCATTAATGAGAAGAGTAACTTGTTCCAAAATACACTTCAAAGTTATGTGGTACAATTGGACACTTGTATGCCCAGATGCATCACTTGCCTTTAAGAAAATGTCATGGGCTAATTAAGAGGTAGTCTTGCACTATATCTTTAACAGGGTAGAATTATGACCTATTTTTTTTCTTTGAGTATTCTTGGTATCTCCTCATTAAACACAAATTGGCTTATTCTATCATACTTAGGGCAAGAATAATTTGAAGTCTTACTTTTGGGGTGAAACTTTGACGCTTAACTGCTATCCATTTCATTTGAAACATCTATGAGGCACTGTTTTATTCATCATAGTAAAAAACTGCTTCAGAACTGACTAAACATTCAGACTTTCCTATCTTTTAAAACTTAATTGAACTTCGGTCAGTCTAGTTTCTTTGGGATGGTTGATTTTAATTGCTACTGCTGAACAATGTCAATTATGGTAAAACCTCAGAGATTTTAACATTTCAGACAGTCTTAATTAGTGGTTTACAATAACGAATACATATTTATAAATATTATTTTTCTTTAGAATAATTATTGCTAATGGCAACATTGATACATTCTGGGTCAACTGTAACACCTTCCTATGCTACATCATTTGCTGCCTCCCTGTGTAGTACGTAGAAGGTTGGAGCTGCTCTAAGAAGACAGAGGGGGGTCATCTAGTCCTTGTAGAAAAACTGAGGACTATGATGCACTGAAAAGCCCTCCCACAACTGGGATTTGGATACACTTGAAAACATTTGTAAAGCATTCCTAGGATATCCAAAGTGTAAAAAAATCTTCCTGGACAAACGGTGCTATGAAATCTGTTGACACCATTGCCAGAATACAAAACAGAAAATGAGTGGACTTGGTTGCAAAGGCATTTCAGATATTTTTAAATAAATGAATGTTTTATAATTTTGTGCATAGAGCAACTCAAAGGTAAGGCTAATAAAGTATTTTTAGAAGAAGTAATAATGCTTTAAGAAATACAGTATATAATGGACTTCTAAATACTTAACATTTATCCCTTAGCAATAACTTGTTCCCCTAAGCTGTTAGAACAAAGTTTCCGAAATTCTTATATTCCATTTGAAAATGTAATGCATGACATAAGCATAAAATAAGCCTTGTTAAGGACATATTTCATTGGTTTTCAACTTGGGTGTACATCTGGATCACTTGGAAAGGCTTTATTTAAAAAGTGGGAGAGTACATCCTAGGCCAATGAATCAGGATTTCAAGAATTGTTTAGGACTGGTACCCAGGTATTGATTTGTTTCTCTTCAAAATTTCTTCAGGTGACTTTGACGCACAATTATTGTTGACAATCATTTTATACTTTTGTAGAGAGTCCTGTTTACCTAATCTGCTTACTTTAGGCAACAGAACATTGAAGTTAACCTATCAGAAACATAAAATTTAATAGCATCTATCTGGTTTGTGTCTAGTTGTTAATTTAACCATATTAATTGAAAATGATTGGGGCTACATCACAGAATGAACTGCATACATTTACTAAGGCTTTTATTTGAAGGTAACATGCACAGATATTAATGGTGTTTGTAGAACTGGGTTCAGATTACTCCTCAATTAAGGTACAGCTAGAAACGTCAAGGCGTTCTAGATCTCATCACCTCTGTTTTGAGATGACTTCTTTCTTTTCTAAGTGCTTGTATAACAATTACAGATAAATCACAAGTCTTTCTATCTGTCTATGAATTTTTAGCATAGTTTTCCCATATAAGCAATGTGCTTTAATCTTGATTGCTGTTAAAAACATGAAATATAGATATTTTATATACTATTTCTGATTGATCGTCACAGAAAAATGAACTGAGTACCACATGGTCTCACTCATAAGCAGACCTTGAACTTTTATCATAATACTATAAAAAAGGGATTGGCAGTCTTTTGGAAACTGCTGGGGAAGGGGAGTCACACCTCATCAACAAGAATACCTGCATAATGAACATTTGTATACCTAGGCCTGAACTGTACCCCACATCATCAAAATTAAAAATAAAAAATATATATATACTTTGAATCTTAAATAATTAAAACTCAAATGCCATCACATTAAAGAACTATGTCTTCTTTATAGGCTACTATACTCACTGAGCAGCACCTAGCACAGGTAAATTTTTAATGTCTTCATTAAACAAAACTGAGTTGATTTTTTCTTAAAGCCATTGCTCATAGTCGAGTTATTTCAGATATTTTGTGATGTTTTATTTCAGATCCTTTATCTTTAATGTAAGCTTTCTGCAAGAAAGGAAAAAGAGCAGAGAAAATACATGGCTATTTCTTACCATAGAAATTACATCTCTCAATGTCTTGTATTGACATTTTGTGTTCTGCTTTTTTTTTTTTTTGTCCTTGTGATACTGGGAATGATTTTAAGTTCTGTCTAGTATATAATTAAGGGCAAATAGTTTTCAACTAGAGAAAGATTTGGTGAATTTCCCCAAATATTTAAAACCACAAGACTCATGATCCCTTCTTGGTGACATTATCAAAGATTTTTCCTCGCTGTAACTCTTAGGTATGTAGTGTAGTGCATCTATTTTACTTCAGCAATGATTGCGATAAGCTTAAGTAAGGTGGATTTTCGAACTCTGTGCAAAATTTGAGATGTCTTTATTTAATAAATAAGTGCCAGGTACTAAGCAAAGCATTGTTGATATTGAAATTTAAAAAACAAAAACTAAAACAAAAGATTAAAATACATGCCAAGTATGGTTAGAGTACCTCAGAATGACAAAATATTGAAATTCCTGTAAGTACTATTAAAATCTGACGTTTACTAAGAATTATTTCTTGATAAATAATTGATTACTCCATTCTAAAAAACTATAAAATAAGCATGAGCAATCCTACAATTTTTAACCTGACACTTCATTGAGTTCTTTGGATGGGAAGAGATTCATCAGTAGATTTTCCCTTGTCTATGTGTTTGGGAGACCTTATCTCCTGATAGGAGCAATTGGAGAACTATAGGCAAAGTCGTGTGATCACCTTCTTTTCGTTTTGATTTTGTCTATATAAAGGGTTTGCAGTGGCATCATCTGGATTATTGAGCTGTCGAATCACTGAATCAAAAAAATACCAAAAGGCCTCAAACCCCTTCCCCTAGAAGTCTGAATTTCGAGAGCACTCTCTCACAAGACTCTAAGTGTATACACTTACTGATTTATTTTTCTCCTTTCTTCTCAACAAATTTTTAGTAAGTACCTGTTAGGTAAATAGTGGAAACTTATTGTCAGCGGGATAGTGTTATTCTCGTAATTCTCCATTAATTATTTAATATTAATAACATTAATGTTTATTGAATTAATTAATTGATGTTGTGTATATATATATATATATACCATATATAAATAAATAAATACTACTTTTGTAGATCTATATATGTCATGGTGAAATCAGATGGAATACATAATATAGTCAAGCCCTTATATAGTTTAAATTTTACCTAGAAAGGAAGATTAAAATGTACATGAAAACTGATTTGAGTTGGCTAGCCATTTTGTCTTTGTTTTTGTATAAATTAACATTTTCAAACATGGCATTTTAAGGAGAAAACAGAGATAGATATTCTTATTTATCCTTCTGTGACATCAAACAGCTACATTTGGAAAAAATAGCATGAGATATTGTCAGAAAAGTAATTCACCCTTATTGCCGGGTAGGAAAAATAAGGAACGCAGAAAGTATATACATGTTTTCTGTAATACGTTTTAAAATTATTTTATAAAATATGTAAAGTTATCCACTTTATAATTTCTTATAATTTAAAAATATATGTTATTTTCTAATGACAAATGTTTATTTATTCGATAGAATTTAGAGAATCCTCGAAATAATAAAGAGCAAAATTAAAAGCCAATTGTATTTCTTCTATATAGCATTTCATTTAAAATGCTTTATACAAGGAAATGCCTTTAACTTACATCTGCCAGAGAATTATTTTCTTTTATTTATCTCCTGCTATGTATAAAATAAACACAGGTAGAATTAGAGACTAAAAAGCAAAAGTAAAAAGTAGAAGAGGTTAGACATAGCCTATATTCGTTTTTGGTTTTTTTTTTGAGTTGGAGTCTCACTCTGTCACCCAGACTGGAGTGCAGTGGCCGCTCCCAGCCACCGCAACCTTGACCTGCTGGGCCCCAGCGATCCTTCCGCCTCAGCCTTCCAAGCAGCTGGAATTACAGGCATGCGCTACCACGCCCGGCTGATTTTTTGATTTATTGTAGAGATGAGGTCTCGCTGCCCAGGCGGGTCTCGAACCCGCGGGCTCAGGCAATCCACTCACCTCAGCCTCCCAAAGGCGCGGGATTACAGGCTGAGCAACCGAGCCCAGCCGTTTTTAATTATCATAATAATAGTTCAATGTTTTGGTCACTAAGGCATGAAGATATATAAAGGTCCTTTTATGATCCATATCCCCAATTGAAATGAATAAATACACAATTCTGCTATTGATAGTTTTTGTTTTCTGTCTTTCAGTATTTTCTATTGATGTGTTTATTACAGAAGAAATTATATGCATGTTGCTAGTGCCTACAACAATTCTTGCACTTAATAGCTCTTTAAGAAAAGTTAATCAAATGATGTAGTCATCAAAATTAAATAAATAAAATGTATTTGTTGCGCTTAACAAGTAAATCAAGTTGATCTTACACCTGTACAAGGCAAACATACCTTCTATAAACCTCTCTTTTGACATTCTTTGGAACTCTAAATAGGAACATAGTTGAGTAGCCTATTATTATTATTCTGAAAATAGACCATTTTCCACAGGCACAAGAGGTAAATGTACTGATAGTCGAGTGACTTTAGGAAGGCGATGGGTTAGATGGAGCGCATACACTATGCCTCTAAAATCTGAACTAAATCTTCCCATTCAGCATTTAATATCTGTCTCCCTATGCTTCGGGTTATATTTTCAATGTGTTGCCTTATACTCTACTTGATGGAAAGTTAATTAAATGTGTTCTCTATTGACATTCTTAGCAATATCTAGGGACAAGCTGAGATTGGGCTAATAGCACTGCCACCTAGTTTTCCAGTTCTCAATGCTAGCTGCTGTTCAATTTCAGTGGCGTACTGCCTCCATCACTTTTGCTCCTCCAGCCTCAGTTTTATGAGTGTTTGCAACAATCTCCTTTAAGAATTTAGCATCCAGCCTCCAAGAAACAAAAGGAGGAAAAAAATTACACTTTTATGAATTTCCAAATTGCCATGGCTCACACTCAATGTTTATTTTATTTTAATATTACTGCCAATGGCTTTCGCTGAGTGAAATAAATTTAGCACTAATGAGCATATTTTGAAAGTTTAGAAACACAATTTAATAAATGATTCAATGTAATCTCTACAAAAATGACTCCAAAAGGCTGAAGAGTCTTGAGCAGAAAGAAAAGCGTGAGGAAACAAAGAAGCAAAAAACAAACAGGTGAAGCAGTTATGATTTTTAATTTGGCAATTAATCAAGGAGGCTTTTTAAAACTATCACAAAGACAGAGTTGCTCAGTGACAACGCTAGGTCAGTTTAATTATATCTATGTCCCAACTTTGTTACTTGATTAAGATAATTTAACAGGGCCTGGCACATAGTAAGGTTTACATCAGTTAGTTCCTTTTTTAATCTCTGGTTTGCTCTTGTTTCACAGTGTTTTGTGTTATTTCATTTATTTTTATCTATATTTGAGTTGGAGCTTCACTCTGTTGCCCAGACTGGAGTTCAGTGGCATGATCACAGCTCACCGCAGCCTCAGCCTCGACCTCCTAGGCTCAGGTGATCCTCCCATCGCAGCCTTTCAAGTAGCTGGGACTACAGGTGTGCACCACTACCCCTAGTTTATTTTTTGATATATATATATATTTTTTTTTTTCTCTTTGGAGACATGGTCTCTCTATGTTGCTCAGGAAGGTCTTGAATTCCTGGTCTCAAGCAGTGCTCTTGTTTCAGCCTCCCAAAATGTTGAAATTATAGGCATGAGCTAAGGCACTCAGGTCACAGTGTTTTACCTAGAGCTTATAAAAAAGATACAAGCAGCCAACAGATACATGAAAAAATGCTCAGTCTCATTAGTCACCAAAGAAATGCATGTTAAAACCACACTGAGATACTACCTAACTCTAGTCAGGATGGCCATCATCAATAACTCAAAAAACAATGGATGCTGGTGAGGAAGCAGTGAAAAGGGAACTCTTCTACACTATTGGTGGGAGTGTAAACTAGCACAGTCTATGTGGAAAACAGTGTAGCGATTCCTAAAAGATCTAAAAATCAACCTCCCAGACAACCCTGCAATTTCCCTACTGGGATATATTCAGGGGAACTCAAATCACTCTATGAGAAAGATACCTGCACACACATGTTTATTGAAGCATTATTCACAATAGCAAAATCCCTGCTGCCCATCGAAAGAGGACTGGATTAAAAAAAACTGTGTTACATATACACGATGGAATGTTATACAGCCATAAAGAAGGACAAAATTATGAACTTCGCAGCAACTTGGATGGACTTAGAGGCTATAATACTGAATGATCTATCACAGAAACAAAGAACCGAGTAGTCCATGTTCTCACTCATAAGCAGACCCTGAACAGCTATCATAATACTATAAGAAAAGGATTGACAGTAGCGGGAAACTGCCAGGGGAGGGGCAGGCACACCTCATCGACAAGGGTACCTGTATAATGAACCTGAATATATACCTACCCCTGAATTGTACCCCATCTTTAAAGTAAAAATAAAGAAAAATAGAAATCATATAGTGTGCTCTGGCATATAATTTTCACAGTTATATTTATTATGCTGAATAATGACTGAACTTTTAAAAAATAGTTTTATTTGACAACAAAGATTGCTTAAAGGAACATATTTTCTAGTCTTTAACATATGGTTATACTTTCAAGTCATTGTCAACATTATTATTTTTTCTTACAAAGCAATATGAGTATATTTTGATCCTTTTTATTGATATTATTTTAAAAACTGTTTATCAAGAATGTATCATCTAGGAGTTTCCAGGAAAAATTAAATAAGAGTAGATAGATAGGCATATTATTAATGCTAATATTAGCTTGTATTTTAAAAGGGGCACAAATTCCTATAACATTTTGCAAGCCTGGGCAGAGAAAATCTGAAGAAACAAAAACAAAGGAATTACATTTTTTTTGCTCACATTCCATAACAGATCTCACATTCCAAAACAGATTTTAACAATAGTGGATGTTTTCCAAATCCATGATCTTACCGATAAAGTTTTTTTTCATATAGTAATTTAATATATCCATGGTAAGTATGATCTATACTCTTTACTCCTACTTCCTGCCTCTCACTATGTTTCTCTTGAAACCATTTCAATCTGGTTTTGTCCCACCTTGAGTTAACCTGACCCTGCCTGATCTCCTGTAGACCAGTTACTCAGAAAAGGCATGAGACTTCTGCAAAGCTCCATGGAAACTAGATAAAGCCCAGGAAATAGGATATTTGATCCTTAACACTCCCAAAGCTGAGATTCAGCCCACCTGGTCATGCCAAAGGAAGATTTAATGCTTTTTCAACCATGCATCCTTAGGTTTGTGGGGAATCTTTGTGGGAATTGCCAGCTTTCTACATTGCACAGCTACAAGCTCAAGGCTTGGACTCCAGTCCACCGAACACTCCAGGGAAAAAGCTAATGCTGCTCCCAACCATTAAAGCTGAGTTAGCAGGCCTGGGCTGCAGCCAAGGCACTGTCAAAACATATTCTTATTGGGTCCTGTCCTTGTTCATATCAGGAACAGAGCTAGTGCTTTCTGAAAGTGGCATAAAATTCTCAAGCTAAGAATCAGACTGCTTCACCTGGTATCTAATATCCATTTCAACCAGACCCCCGGGGGGTGACCTTAGAATAAGTGTGCATCAAGTGATCTGCCCATGTTACTTCTTCTGTCTTCTAGTGAACCAGAAAAACTGGTGATGTTCTCGTCAACCATCTGACCCCTTCCTTTTTAAAGTGAAAATCACCAACTATCCAGAAAAATTGCTGGGTCTCTTCCCTGTTTCCAAATCGAGTGAGTACTCCTCTTTCTATATATTCTTCA
Source organism: Cephalopachus bancanus (assembly GCA_027257055.1). Taxonomy (NCBI): domain Eukaryota; kingdom Metazoa; phylum Chordata; class Mammalia; order Primates; family Tarsiidae; genus Cephalopachus; species Cephalopachus bancanus. The sequence continues at coordinate 8,808,556 of JAPVLO010000210.1, read as the reverse complement.
TCCTAGCAACAGTATTTAGCATGCACATTATACCTCCTCGTTTCTTTAATACCCCTATTTTATTTTATGTTATTTTTGGTTCTGCAGAAGCTTGTCAGTTTGATGAGGTCACACTTGTCTATCTTATGTCTTATGGCACGGGCACTTGGGGTTATGATCAGGTTATGCCAGTTCCAGTTTCCATAATGGTGTCTCCTGTGTTTTCTAAGGTTCTTATAGTTTGAGGTTTTACGTTTTGGTCTTTGATCCATTTCAAGTTGATTTTTGTGTATGGTGATAGCTAGGTGTCTTGCTTTAATCTTCTGCATGATGTGGTCAGTCAGTTTTTCCAACACCATTTACTGAATAGATTTTCCTGTCCTCAGTGTTTGGTGGTGGAGACTTTGCTGAAAATGAGATGGTTGAGAAATTGAGGTTTTGCTTCTGGAATCTCTATCCTGTTCCACTGGTCTATATTCCTGTTCATGTACCAATTCCAGGCTGTTGTGATTATCGTAGCTTTATAATAAAACTTAAAGTCTAGAAGTATAATGCCTCCTGCTTTTATTATTATTGTTGCTGTTATTATTATTATTGTTATTTTGTTGTTGTTGTTGAGGATTGCTTTGGCTATACATGTTCGCTTATATTTCCATATGAATTCTTATATTGTCATTTCCAGGTCTGAGAAGAATAATGCTGGTAATTTAATGTGTATTGTGTTAAATCTGCTGATTGTCTTGGGTAGGATGGACATCTTAACAATGTTGATTCTTCCAACCCATGAGTATGGAATATTTTTCCATTTGTTTGTGTCATTTTTGATTTCTTTGAGCAGTGTTTTGTAGTTTTCATTGCAATCATTGAGAGAATGGAGACACAGCCCACATACTGGTAAAAAATATTGCCATCAGTATATCTGACAAAGATCTAGCATCTACGACTACAAGGAACTCAAATGTGCCGAAAAGAAAAAAACAAATAGCCCCACTACAAAGTTGGCAAAATTTATGAATAGACACTTCTCAAAAGAAGACATACAGGCAGCCAAAAGATACCTGAAAAAATGCTCAGCGTCACTAGTCATCAAAGAAATGCAAATTAAAACCACACTAACTAACCACCTGATAACTTAGATGGGAGTTCCTAGAGAAAGAGAAGAGTCAAGAATGATGTCAGGTAATTCTGCTTATCCAGAAAAAAATGTGGTTTCCATTTAATGATGTTGGACAGACTTGGAAAAAAGTAAGGATGCATATAGGCACATTTGAAATTCTAATTAGTGGTCTAAGAAAATATTTTCTTATATATCAAGGCAGATTAGAACTCAATTGCTTAAGACTTTTGTTCAACATTGAGAAGTTAGTTGAATAAAGGATAGGTGATTTACAGAAGAATTTGATGGCCATTATCAATAACTCAAAAAGCAACAGATGCTGGAGAAGATGCAGCAAAAAGGTTAACACTGCTACACTGTTGGTGAGAGTGTAAACTAGTACAGACTTTATGGAAAACAGTGTGGTAATTCCTAAAAGATCTAAAAATCAACTTCCCATGGGGACCCGCAATTTGCCTACTGAGAATACACCCAGAGGAACTCAACACTCTATGAAAAAGATACCTGCACATACATGTTTATTGCAACATTATTTACAATAGCAAAAACATGAAACCAACCGTGCTGCCCATTGAAAGAGGACTGGATAAAAAAATGTGGTACATATACATGATGGAATATTACGCAGCCATAAAGAAGGACAAAATTATGAGCTTTGCCACAATTTGGATGGACTTAGAGACTATAATACTGAGTGATCTATTACAGAAACAAAGAACCAAGTATCACATGTTCTCACTCATAAGCGGACCTTGAAGAGCTATCGTAATACTATAACAAAAAGACAGGTAGGAGTGGAAAAATGTCAGGGGCGGGGGAGGCACACCTCGTCAGCAAGGGGACCTGCATAATGAACATTTGCATACCTAACCCTGAATTGTACCCCACATATTTAAAATAAAAAATTAAATAAAAATAAGACCCTTATTTTGTTAGTTTCTGGAATGCCACACTCTTTTTTCTTTGTTTGCGTTTCTTATTTTTCACTGATTGGTTGTACTTATATTCATAAATTATAAAATTAAAATGTTCTAGCATTTAGTCCCTTTTTATACTTCTCTGTATTGCTCCTCAGATAGCCTTATCCTGTTTTATGACTAAAAAACTCACCTGTAATCATTGAGTAACAACTTTGGGTGCTGGGCCTCAAACTCTTCTGTAAATCACCTATCCTTTATTCAACTAACTTCTTAAAGTTGAACAAAAGTCTTAAGTAATTGAGTTCTAATCTGCCTTGATATATAAGAAAATATTTTCTTAGACCACTAATTAGAATTTCAAATGTGCCTATATGCATCCTTGCTTTTTTCCAAGTCTGTCCAACATCATTAAACGGAAACCACATTTTTTTCTGAATAATCAGAATTACCTGACATCATTCTTGACTCTTCTCTTTCTCTAGTAACTCCCATCTAAGTCATCAGCAAACTATGTGGACAATTCTTCTGAAATATATTCAGAATCCAATCCCTGCATTACTGCTGCTTCTGCAGTATGGCACCATCATTTCCTGCCTGGACTTAGCAATGGTTTATGACCTATTCTCTACACTTTCACTCTTGCCATTCTAGTGAATATTCTCCAAATAATAGCAAAGAGCAAGGGTTTTGACTATGTATCCATAGTCTAATGACTCTCCCTCGAATATTCCTAATACGTGTGCTGCTCTGGATTTTCTACTAGACTTCTCTTCTGCCTGGCATGTTATTTTTTCTCATTTTTTCTTTCTTATTTTCTCCAAATATCTGCTCACATACCACGATGTTAGAATTGCCATTTTCAATTTTTAATATAAAATGTCATATCCCCCACAATAATTTTTACCCACTCGTCTTGCTTTACATTTCTTCATTGCATTTACCACCACTGGAAATGTTATATCTATAATTGCTTATTTTCGGTCTTTCCCAGAAAAACATACACTGTCCTAAAGGACTGTCATTCTTGTCAATCCTCTAATTTGTCAGTGCCTTGACCCTTGTTTGAAGACACATAAAAGGTACTCAATCTGGAGTTTTGAAAATTTTGCTGTTAACTTAATCTTGAAATAAAGTAGTCTAATATTAAAAAGTTCTAGGGCAACCCCTCGGGTCCCCTCCCACTGTGGGAGAGTTTCTGCATTCTCAAAACCTGCATTCTCAAAAAAAAAAAGTTCTACCCTTTGCATTGATTCAACACATACACTAAATAACCACATTATTAATTGTTAATTTAGTTATCAATTATTTAATGCTAATAAATTTCACCCAATATGCTGTTAAACCCATATAAATATGAGAATATGCTAAAAAGTGTTGGGGCGTACACCACATACATATAAGTCAGACACAGTTGTCCTCAAAAACACTATGTAAAGCAGGAAACACATCAGAAACAAAAACACATAGAGATAGTGATCTAGGAATGTTCCAAAGGAAAAAATGATTTCTAATTGGGCAAAGAGTAGTAGCAGAAAGCTGTGTTGCATAGCTGACAATTAGACTGGGCCTTGATATAATTTGAATGCAAAATAAGATTTAGAAGAAAAAAGCAATCCCAACACTTGCTGATGATAAGGTCCTAGACTTCATTTTCCCTATAACTTGAATTTATGATTTTTAAAAAATATTTGATTCTTAGTTTCCTCAAATAAAAAATGAAGAGTTTTATACATAGTAAATGAGGAAAATGTAGAGAAAGCATGTAACCTACTGCCAGGAACAGAATAAGTCTTCAGTTATTGTTATAATAATACTGTCAATATAGACGGAATGAACAGCATGACTGATATAACAAGAATATTGTTGATATAACAACTGATATAGCAAGAATAACGGGGCTTTTTGTTAATATATCTTTATGTTTTAAAGAAGCAGTTATCACATCAATAATAAGAAAAAGTAACACAGCCATTATAAAAAATAGACACAATGATTTCTATTTTGGAAAGGCTGTTTTGTCACTGCTCATCACAAGACTTCTAATTAATACAGGTAGAGTTGACAGATTTAGAAAATAAAAATACAAAATGCTTAGTTCAACATGAATTTCGGATCAATCATGAATAATTTTTAGTATGAATATGTTCTGAATATTTAATGGGACACGTTTATATTTTAAAAATATATATATATTTTTATTTTACCTGAAATTCAAATTCAACTGGGCTGCCTGTATTTTATCTGGCAACCCTTATACAGTCCCTGCTTTTATTTCACTGAAGCTATAATATGCTGATAAGTAGGCTCACACACACGTGTGCACATGCACAAACACACAGACACAAAGGCCTGATAACTAGTGTTTGCCAATCTGCTATATTGAGCTGGTAAGCGCTAGCTCTGAGGGTTATAACTGGGTTATAACAGAAAAATTCAAAAAATAAAGTTACCTTTATAATATTCAGAAGTGACATTTCTTAATTAATTTTTAATAGTATAAATCTCATAGTATCTTGGAATCATGTTTGTACATTTTTTATTTATTATCTTGATGTTTATATTTTTGAATTTTGTTTCTTTAATTTTCTACATTTTTGGTTCTGTATTTCAAATTCTATCTCAAATTCTTTATCATTTGATGGCAACATTTCAATGTTTTTGCTCACTAATTAGTTCATGTATAATTCAGTTGCTTAACATTTCATTAAACATTCTATGACAAGTACATTTTTATAAATTAAAACCTCACAGGATAGTTCCTATTCATGAAACTGGGCTGGTAACTAACTCATTTATTTATTTTAGACCATTTTTTGAGTGGTGAGTATGTGCCAGGTATAGATAACAAGACACATCTGACAATATAATGATAGCTTCTATTGAATTCAGTCATGGAAAACCAGGTCATATAAAAGGAGATATATATCTGTGTTGTTTTGACCACTCACCATCTCTAATATTCTGTGCAGATCATTCAAAGGAACCTCAGTTGATAACCTACACAACCATGAAAATAGAAGAGCCTAAGGGGGCTGATTTAACTTTATGGAAAAGATACTTCTCTCTTCAGCTCACAAAACCAAATCACCATAATGATTTCAAATAATCTGTGACTACAGTTTAGTTGTAGCCTGTGGTAGAATGTGTGTCTACAAGCATAAAAAATGTGACCTTGGTTGGTTCCATTGTAGACGATGGGATTAAAAAGTGTCTTCAACAAAATTTGTAATTATAACGTATTAAGAGTATCAAGGCTTCCAAACTAAAATCTGTTATTTTATATACCCCAATTTATAGGACCATTTGGAATGATTTGAGGAGTGATTCTTAACCTTGGCTGCACATTAGAATCATCTGGATAGATTTTTTAAAAAATATCCATGCCCAGGGCTGCGCTCAGACCAATTAAGAATCTCTGGAGGTTGAGCCGTAGACATCAATGTTTTTAAAACTATCCCCTACGGATTCCTATTATCACCCAGGGTTAAAAATTGTAGCATTACAGACCATGCATGTTTCTCAAGTTTCTGCAATTCTCAACTTTAGTAGTGAAATAAATATGCTTAAAAATATCTTTCATTGGTGTTGGCAGTAGTGTTTAGTACCAACACTGGAGTCCTGCTTCCACATAAGATATAAAAATCTATAAGAATCTAGCACTCTCAACCAGACAACAAAAAAATCATACAGCCTACAAACACTATAATTTATTTTCAGCCCAGATTGCTGAAGTCACAGTGCTACAACATAGCCTGAAGTCTAAGAAGCTTCCCATCACCACCCAATGGAGATTGTTTGTAAGCACTGGCTGACTTATTGAAGAGCACGAGAGGAAGAGGCACAGAGTAAAGAGAGGAAGAAGAATTCACCCCCAAACCTTAATGGATTTCTGAAGGTTGCGTGTGAGCCACAGTGAGAATACAGCATCGCTGGGGAGTTGTAGATACAGAGAAGTTCACACCTAGTCACAGGACCATCTCCATGAATCTCCACCCAATTAATTAAGATTGGGAACAACATAGGTACTGGAAAAAGCCCCACATGGTGGGATAAATCTGGAGTAGCAACTGCCACTATGGCAGGAAAGGCACAGAGCTCCATCTAGACCCTTTTCTACTGTAAAAACCTTTAGGCTGCTGGAAAGATGTAGCAAAACCTGTTGTCTTAGAGCATTGGTAAAGATCTCTTGTGACGGAAGAAAGCACAGAAGCAAAAGTAACTCTATTACTGAAAGAAGAGGAAAAGAAAAAAAAATCACTCTATCACTGGTATTAGGGCAGATTCTGGGGCCAGAAATGATGTGTCTGTCTGTCTGTCTATCTAACTAGTTACCTATCAATCAAATACAGGGAGATAGAGAAGAAAACGATGGTTACTATGGGTGTGGTGGGGAGGAAATGAGGAGACATAAATCAAGAGGATACAAAGTAGCAGATATGTAGAATGAACAAATCTAGAGATCTAATGCATAACATAAGGACTATAGATCATAAAATAATATTGTAGTAGAAATTTTTAACAAAATGTTAGTTCACTTCACTGTAGTAATTACCTTACTAACCATATGTGTCCTATAACATCATGTTGTGAACCTCTAATGCACACACAAAAAAGTATTAATAAATAGATAAACAATTTTTAAAGAAACTATACCAATACCATGTATAATCGCATAACGCTGGAGTAAAGCAGCATATTTTTTCTTGAGAGAACTACGAAAGGAACAAAATGGAGTTTGTCTGCCTCAGGGAGGGGACCCCTCAAAGAGACACAGACCTCAAAGATAGATATAGGCATACAGGGTCTGCCTCATGCTAAAATCTGTACCATGAAAAAGGGAACAGTCCCTTACTCCCTGTCTCACAGCAAACCATGCTAGCAGCCACCAACTAACAAGAAAGAGTAGTCTGCTGCCAGGAGAGGGTAAATAGTACACAGGCAGATCCATGCAGAATAAGTATAAAAAATAAAACACTACCAGACATGTTATATTCAAGCTGCTTAAAACCAAAGCTAAACAGTCAATCTTGTAGGTAGCCATCTAAAAAAGGCATATTGTTGTAGTCCATTTTAGAGGAATGCCTAAGACTGGGTTATTTACAGAGAAAAATGGTTTGTCTCACAGTTCTACTGGTTGGAAGATTGGGCATCCAGTGAAAGCCTCAGATTGCTTATACTCGAGGCAGAAGGCAAAGGGGAGTCAGTATGTACAGAGATTGCATGTTGATAAAGGAAAAGAAAAATGAGAGCAAGATGGTGGGAATTTCTAGGCCTTAAAAAGAAAAAATCAGTTCTTGTGGGGACTAACAGAGTAAGAACTCTCTCCCCCTCCAACCTCCTTCTCCCCACTCTTCAGGGAGGTCATTACTCTATTCATGAGAGACCCGCCCCCAGAACCCAAACACTTTCCATTACACCTTACCTTCAAAACTGGGGACCAATTTAAACGTGAAGTTTGAAAGGATAGCACATATCATATGTAAACTGAAGATCAAAGGCAAAATTGAGAGCAGACTTCTCATAAAAAAACATTGCAAAACAGAAGACAAAATAATGACATCACTAAAGTATCAAAACAAAAAAATGTTGAACCAGGATATTTATATTTAGCAAAATTAATTTGTAAGTGAAAATAAGTATTTTTTGAGATAAACTAATGCAAAGAAAATTCAAGCTGGGCTCGGTGGCTCAGCCTGTAATCCCGCGCCTTTGGGAGGCTGAGGTGAGTGGATTGCCTGAGCCCGCGGGTTCGAGACCCGCCTGGGCAGCGAGACCTCATCTCTACAATAAATCAAAAAATCAGCCGGGCGTGGTAGCGCATGCCTGTAATTCCAGCTACTCGGAAGGCTGAGGCGGAAGGATCGCCGGAGCCCAGCAGGCGAGGCTGCGGTGGCCGGGAGCGGCCACTTCACTCCAGTCTGGGTGACAGAGTGAGACGCCAACTCAAAAAAAAAAAAAAAAAAAAAAAAAGAAAATTCAACAGCAGCACACATACACAGTAAGAAATAAAACAAATATATAAAGAAGAGATATGGGTAGTCTCTGTTTGCAGACAACATAATCATTTTTATAGAAAATTCTTAATATGCGAGTTTAGCAATGTCGCAGGTTAAAGTCAATATACAAGATTCAATTGTATTTTTATATTCTTGCAATGAACAATTTGAAATTTATAATATATAAAAATTATAATAAAACAGTACCCATTTACAACAGAAATAAAAACGAAATAACTTTAGGTATAAATCTAACAAAATATGTGCAAGATCTTTATGCTGAATAATAGAAAAGAATGAGAAAATTTATGAGACATAATTAAGCTGAGATATATATCATGCACATAGACTGAAAGACTAAATATTGTTTAAATGTTGATTTTCACCATGACCTATAGATTCAATACATTTTCAACCAAATCTTATTTTATTTTTAAAAATAGAAATTGAAAAGGCAATTCAAAAATTTGTAAGAAAAAGCAAAAAAACTAAAAATTTTGAAAAGACTAAACATTTTGAAAATAAAAGAACAAAGTTGGAGAATTCATGCAACTTGATTTTCCGATTTAAAGCTTTTCAATAAAGCTAGAGCAAACAAAAACATAGAACTGGAAGAAAGAAAAGAAACATATAATAATGCACATGGGGTCTAGAAATGAAATAGATATGTGTGATTTATATGACAACTGTACAAAGGTATTTGCAAAGAAAATAGTCTTTTCAAGAAAAAAATGCTGGAAAATTTTTTTTTTTTTTTTTTGAGTTGGAGTCTCACTCTGTTGCCCAGACTGGAGTGCAGTGGCCGCTCCCAGCCACCGCAGCCTCGATCTGCTGGGCTCTGGCGATCCTTCCGCCTCAGCCTTCCAAGCAGCCGGAATTATAGGCATGCGCTACGGCGCCCGGCTGACTTTTTGATTTATTGTAGAGATGAGGTCTCGCTGCCCAGGCGGGTCTCGAACCCGCGGGCTCAGGCAATCCACTCACCTCAGCCTCCCAAAGGCGCGGGATTACAGGCTGAGCCACCAAGCCCGGCTTGGAAAATTTTTTATCCACAATATTTTGATATATACCTTGTACAGTATACAAAAATCTAATTAAAAATAAGTCATTTATGACTGCCTATCATAGCAAAGAATATAAAATTGCAATATTGCTTCTATAAATGGAAGCTTTATAAACATAAACAACATAAATGAAAAAAGTAGTAAAATAGTTTACATTTATTAAACAAAATAAATACATCATAAGTAAAATAAAATAATCTATTGTATAGAGATTAGGTCAGGAATAATCTCTAGAAAATGCCAGTTTTTGTCTTTGAATATGTATGACTGCAAGACATGGATGGAGGAATTGGTGAACACATCTAATCAAATCCAATGTTATAAGTCCATTCCCTTATGTTGTCTTCTAAGAGCTGTATGGGTTTAGCACTTATGTTTAAGTCTTTGATCCATTTTGAGCTTGTTTTTGTATATGGTATAAGGTCAGGGTTCAATCTAGTCTCTTCAACACCATTGGTTGCAAAGATAGTCCCGCTCCCATTGAATGACTTTGCCATTTTTGTAGAAAATCATTTTATCATTTGTGTAAGGATTTGGTTCTCAGTTTTCTATTTTATGCTGTTGGTCTATATGTCTGTCTTTATGCTATTATCTTACTGACTTGATTGCTGTAACAGCTTCATAACAAGTTTGGAAATATAGAAACATGACAAGTTTGGAAATATAGAAATGTTTTTGCTATTTGGAGTTGTTGAAATTTCAAATGACTTTTATGATGCATTTTTCTATTTTTGTAAAAAAAATACATTGTAATTTGAATAGAGACTTCATTAGACATATAGTTTGCTTTGGGTAATATTCACATCATAACAATATTAAGTGGCCATAAATTTTTGGATATGACACCAATTGCACAGGCAACAAAAGCAAAAATAAAATTGAATTATATGAAAATTAAAAACTTGTATATCAAAAGAGCATCAACAGAATAAAAAGGCAACCTGTGAAATGGGAAAACATGTTTTCAAATTATGTATCTGATAAGACATTAATATCCAGAATTTGAAAAGAACTCCTACAACTCAACAACAACAACAAAAAAAACTTATTCTTAAAATGGACTTGGATAGACATTTCCCTAAAAATATGTACAAATGATGACTAAGCACATGAAAAGATGCTTAACATCACTAATCATTAGGGAAATACAGATCAAAATGACAATGAGATACCATCTCATACTCCTTAAGAAGGCTACAATCAAAAACCAAAAACAAAAAAGCAAAAAACAGAAAATAGCAAATGTTGCTGAGGATGTGGAAAAATTAAATCCCTTGTGTACCACTGGTCGATGTAAAATGGGGCAGCTACTTTGAAGACACAATGACAGTTCCTCAAAAAATTAAAAACAAAATTACCATATAATCCAGAAATTCTACTTCTGGTATATACACATAAAATAACTGGATGAAAGATTTTGAGGAGGTATTTTACAGCCATGTTCATAACAGCATTATTCACAATAACCAAAAGATGGAATCAACCCAAGTGTCTATTGATATAGAAATGAATAAACAAAATGTGGTGTATACATGTAGTGGAATAATATTTAACCTTAAAAGAAAGGAAATTCTTACACACATTACAATGTGAATAAATCTTAAGAAATTATGCTGGTAAAATAAGTCAGTCACACAAAAGACAAACACTATATGATTCTGCATATATTAGGTATCCTGAGTAGTTAAATTTATAGAGATAGAAAGTAGAAAGGTGGCTTCCAGGGTCTAGGAGGAAAGGAAAATGGGAGTTGTTTAATGCCTATAGAATTTTAGTTATGCAAGATAAAAAGAATTCTAGAGATGGATGGTGGTGATGGTTGCACAACATTATGAATGTATTGAACCATCCTCAACTGTACACTTAAAAACGATGAAATGGTACATTTTGTATGTATTTTACCAGATTAAAATTTTTATTTTAAAAGTGACTGATATCATTTTTCTTGAAATGAAGTGTTTGCATTACTTTTTAGTTTTGTTTGTTGGTATTGTCATGCCATAAGTGTTCATAACAGACATTTATGTCTACATTTTTTTTTCAATTTGCAACATTAGAATGGGGAAAAAAATGTTTGAGGGGATTGGTAGATATTTGATAGTAGAGGTAATGACAGGCAGATTCAGAAGATTCAGAATTGGTTCCCAAGTATACCCTCCCCCTCATCCTGATCCTCATGTCTTTATGTCATCACTTTTCCTTGAGTGTGGGCTGGACTTAGAGGTACATAATAAATAAAATGTGACAAAGCTAATGGGAAGTCATTTTTAAGGTTTAGTAAAAAGAAGAGTGTGAATCTCTTCTTGTTCTCTCTCTCTCTCTTTTCCTTTCTCTCCCCCACCCCTCACCTGCTCACTTTGATGAAACAATATTCAATATTTTTATTTACTCTATGAAGAAGCCTGTGAACAAAGAACTGAGGAGAGCCTGTGGTCAAATGTCAGACAAAAATTAAGACCCTCAGCCCAATACTGATGGAGAAACAAACCCTGCCAACATCTCTGTGAGTAACCTTTAAAGAGGCTCCTTTTCCAGTAAAGCCTTGATATGATGCCTGGGTCAACACCTTGACTGAAGTCTTATGAGAGACCCTGAAACCCAACTAAATCTAGATTCCTAACTCATCTAAAGTATGAGATTATAAATTTATAAACCCCCAGTTTTGGGGGTATTTTCTATAACAAAATAGAGAACTAATATATGACAAATGCTACTGAGCAAGATTTAGGCAAAAATAGGTGTTTAAGATTATGAAAATGTTCAAAGAAGGCAATAATCTTCAAGGGCAAGGAGACAGGTAGAAATGATTCTCTAAACCCCCACAAGACATCAAATTAGAAGACCAACTGCTAGACACATAGTAATTCACCTACACAAAGTAGGCACAAAAGAAAAATTCCTAAGGGCAGCAAGAGAGAAAGGTCAGACTACTTATCAGGAAAAACCAATCAGGATAGCAGCAGACCTATCAGCAGAAACACTGCAAGCAAGAAGGGACTGGAGCCCTATATTCAAAGTCCTCAAAGATAAACAATTTCAACCATGAATTTCCTATCCAGATAAGCTCAGCTTCATCATTGATGGAGAATTAAAATCCTTCCCAGACATCCAATCCCTAACAGATTATGCAGCTTCCAGACCAGCTCTACAGAAGACACTTAAAAAGGTATTAAGCACAGAAGAAGGAAAAAATTACCACACACTTTCCAAGAGAACAGAAGAGCACAGAATCAACAGAGAATACAGCACAGCAAAAAACTTGAAAACACACACATGCATCAACCACAAAGCCAAAAGAAAACAAGAAAATAAAAAAACTTTATAAGAACCTCATGACAGGAATAAAAAATTGCATGTCAATAATCAGCCTGAATGTGAATGGACTAAATGCACTGCTGAAAAGACACAGAATGACAAACTGGATAAGAAACCATGACCTAATTATTTGCTACATCCAGGAGTCTCATCTCACTACAAGGGATGCACAAAGACTCAAAGCTAAAGGATGGAAAATGAGTTTCCAGGCAAATGGATTACAAAAGAAGGCAGGAGTTGTGATCTTCATATCTGAAAAACAAATTTTAAGATATAAAAAATTTTAAAAGATACAAAAGGAAATAATGAAAAAAGGTTATATCCATCAACAAGAAATACCATCCTAAACATATGTACCCAACACAGGAGCACAAGTATTTATAAAGCAACTACTAAGTAAACTACAAAAAGATATTGACTCTTAACACTATTATAGCAGGGGACTTGAATATACTAACTGTCCTATATAGATCAATAAGGCAAAAAATCAACAAGGAGATCCAGAACCTAAACTTGACATCCAACCATGGACTTAATAGATATCTACAGATTATTCCATCCAATAACCACAGAATATACATTCTACTCATCACCACATGGAAAGTACTCTAAGATCAATCATCTCCTTGGCCATAAATCAAGTATAAACAAATTCCATAAGGTTGAAATCTTGTCATGCACATTCTCAGATCACAATGGAATAAAAATAAATATCAACATCAACAACATTTCCCTAAAGCCCACAAAGATATGGACACTAAACAGCATGATGCTGAACAACTACTAAGTCAACAATGAAATCAAAAAAATTAAGAGATTTCTGGAAACAAATGAAAATGAAGAAACATCTTACCAAAACCTCTGGGATGCCATGAAAACAGTTCTAAGAGGGGAACTTATATCTCTACGAGCACATATCAAGAAAACTGAAAGATCTTAAGCAGAGAGCCTATCAAATTACCTAAGGGAGCTGAACAGAGAAGACCACCAAAACCCCAACTTTAGCAGAAGTATCCAAATCACCAAAATAAGAGCCCAAATACAGGACACAGAAGACAAAAAAAAAAAAAAAAATCATAGAAAACATCAACAAAACTAAAAGCTGATTTTGAATGAATTAACAAGATTGATGGACCCCTAGCCAGAATGACAAAGAAAAAGAGAGAAAAAGCCCAAATAAACACCATCAGAAATACAAAAGATTAAATCACAACTGACCCTGAAGAAATACAAAAGATGACCAGAGATTACTATGTATACCTATATGGAAACAAACTTGATAACCTAAATGAAATGGAGGACTCTCTGACATCACACAACCTCCCCAGGTTGAAACAAGAAGACACTAAGACAATAAACAGACCAATAACAACCCAGGAAATTGACTCTGTCATATGAAAACTACCTACAAAAACAAAACAAAACAAAACAAAAAACCCTGGAACAGATGGCTTTCCAGCAGAATTTTACAAAACATACAAGGAGGAGCTGATACCAAGCCTATTGAAAGTATTCCAGGCAATTGAGAAGGATGGAATTCTCCCCAAATCATTTTACAAAGTTAATATCACACTGATACCCTAACTGAGTAAAGATTCAACAAAAAAAGAGTATACAGGCCAATATCCCTTATGAACATAGATGCAAAACTCCTCAATAAGATTCTAGCAAATCAGACCCAAAGACACATCTCAAAAAATGTCCACCATGATCAAGTAGCCTTCATTCCCAGGATGCAGGACTGGTTCATCACTTGCAAGACCATAAATGTAACTAAATACATCAACAGATGTAAAAATAAGAACCACGTGATTACATCATTCGGTGCAGAAAAAGTCTTTGATAAAATCCAGCATCCCTTCTTGATAAAAACCCTCAAGTACCTAGGTATAGAAGGAGCATTCCTCAAAATAGAAGTATCAGTTACGATAAACCCACAGCTAACATATTGCTAAATGGACAGAAACCGGAAACATTTCCCCTGAAAACTGGAACAAGACAAGGCTGCCCACTCTCACCCCTTTTGTTCAACATTGTGTTGGAAGTCCCAGCTAGAGCAATTAGATGAAAGAAGGAAATCAGAGTATCCAAATAAGAAAAGAGGAAGTCAAGTTATCCCTCTTTGCTGATGATATGATACTATGCCTTGAAAATCCAAGAGAATCTGTCAGAAATCTGCTTGCACTGATAAAGGACTTTGGCAAAGTCACAGGGTACAAAATAAATATGCAAAAGACAGTTGCATTCCTATACAACAACAACAAGCAGACAGAGACCCAAACAAAAAGCACAATTCCATTAGCAATAGCCACAAAAAAATGAAATACCCTAGCATCTTACTAACCAGAGAAGTGAAAGACCTTTACAATGAAAATTACAAAATATTGCTCATAGAAATCCAAGAAGACACAAACAAATGGAAAACTATTCTATGCTCATGGATAGGGAGAATCAACATTGTTAAGATGTACATCCTACCAAAGGCAATCTACAGATTCAACGCAATACCCATTAAGTTACCAACATCATTCTTCTCAGACCTGGAAATGACAATACAGAAATTCACATGGAAACATAAATGACCATGAATTGCCAAAACAATCCTTAGCAAAAGAAACAAAGCAGGAGATCTCACACTTCCAGACTTCAAACTGTACTATAAGGCTACAGTATGGTATTAGTACAAGAACAGGAATACGAACCAATGGAACAGGATAGAGATTCCAGAAGCAAAGCCTCAATTTTTCAACCATCTCTTCTTTGACAAAGCCTCCAACAACCACTGGGGTGAGGAAAACCTATTCAGTAAATGGTGCTGAGAAAACTGAGTGATCACATGCAGAAGATTGAAACAGGACCCCTACCTGTTATCATACACAAAAATTAACTCTAATTGGATCAAAAACCTAAACATAAAACCTCAAATTATAAGAATCTTGGAAAACTCAGGAGACACCCTTTTGGATACTGGAACTGGCAACCAATTCTTGTTCAGAACCCTAAATGGCCATACCTTAAGAATAAGATAGACAAGTGGGACCTCATCAAACTAATGAGCTTATGCAAAGCAAAAGAAACCATCAAGAGAGGAGGGAGATAGCCCACAGAATGGGATAAAAATATTTGCTACCTGTATATCTGACAAAGGCCTAACATCTAGAATCTACAAGGAACTCAAATGAACTGAAAGGATAAAAACAAACAGCCCCATTAAAAAGTGGGCAAAAGACACGAATAGACACGTCTCAAAAGAAGATATACGAGCAGCCAACAAACACATGAAAAAGTACTCAAACTCACTCATCATCAGAGAAATACATATCAAAACCACATTGAGATATCACCTAACCCTTGTAAGAATGGCCATCATTAATAAAATAAACAACAACAGATGCTGGCGAGGATACAGAGAAAAATGAATGCTTCTGCACTTCTGGTGGGAATGCAAACTAGTGCTACCTCTTTGGACGACAGTGTGGCGATTTCTGAAAGAATTAGAAATTGACCTTCCATATGACCCAGCAATTCCCCTATTAGTTTTACACCTGGAGGAACTAAAATCATTCTAAATAAAAGATACCTGCACACGTTTGTTTGTTGCAGCTCTGTTCACAATAGCTAAAACATGGAACCAATAATGTTGCCCATGGAAGCTGAACTGGATAAAAGAATGTGGTACATATACACAATGGAATATTATGCAGCCATAAAGAAGGACAAACATGTGAACTTCACAGCAACTTGGATGGATTTAGAGGCAAACATAATCAGTGATCTCTCACAGAAACAAAGAACAGAGAACCATATGTTCTCATTCATAAGCTAACCTTGAACAATTATAATATTATAAAAAAGGGATTGGTAGTAGTGGGAAACTGTCAGGGGGGGTTGATTTGGCAGTTGAGGGAAACTGCTAGGGGAGGGAGGAGCACACCTCATCATGATGGGTACCTGCATAATCAACGTTTGTATACCTAACCCTGAATTGTATCTCACATCTTTATAATAAAAAAAAAATGATTCTCTAAAACTATATAACTCAGTGTGTTTCTGAAGTTAAAAGTTACTGATGTTCAGAATTATATTTCCCAAGGAAACCAAAAAACAACTAAGATTTATTTTAGAAACATTTTTGTGATAGATTCTAGTGTCAACATGAAGCAGTTTGCACTTTTTCTCTCTCAGAGGAAACTAACTCTCAATTTAGCATACAAAAATGAAATCATTATTTTCATCTTCGCATAGCATTGTATTTAGGTTTTTGAAGATATGGGATGGGAAAACATAGAAAGGATTGAAGCAGTTTTCTCCATCATTAGTAGAGAAAGTTATTTCGGATGGTTATTCCTACTCCAATTGCAGAGTGAACTGTGGGGCTGTGAAGCACAATTTTGGACTGCATGAATTATATTCCTGGAATCTTACAGAAGAAAGTCAGTCCTTGCTGATTGCCAGGAATCTATGTGGTCAACCACCTCACATGATCAGCCAGTTCCATTAATCTTAAGTGCCACTAAATATTCTGTAAATCCTTAACCGAGTTATTTATCTTCTCTGGGTTTTTCCGATCTTATTTAACTAAACAACTTTACTGATGAGTAGGCAAAACTTTCTTTACTTTGAAATGTGTGTGTTTCTAGATATAAACATTTGCAAGTGACAAAATAACTTATTTCACTAGGTTCAGATCAAAAGTTTGTATTCTACAATTTAGTTGCTCAGTCATTAGAGGACATGTCCACCTGAATGTACTTTCTAATCTCTTCTTCCTCATAAATTGGGAATTAGGCAAGTTCCTTCAATGGTTTCATGATGGAATCAGTATGATGGACTTACTCAGAAGGCATGGGGCCAATTCTGGAGACATTTCTGCAAAATATGCACACTGCAGAAGTACATAGGTGGGTTACTGTATAAATAAACAACATTGCAAGCATGTGTTTGAAATTAGCACATGTGAATATTGACATTTAAACTGTAATCAAACTGAATATTTAATTCCTCAGTCCAACTAAACATATTATAAGTGTTCAATAGCCACATAGGTCTAGTTGTTACCAAATCGGGCACCTGTATATAACATTTCCATTATTACAGAGAGCTCTAGTGTACAAAGCTTCTTTAAACATTATCCTCTTTGATTTTATCACCTTACAATTGATGTTGAAATTTCCTGCCTACTTCAAAATATACATATGAGGAGCAAATGTGATTATAGATATAAAAAGCTGTTGATATATAGAGAGACATATTGTTATCATCATTATTGCTTCCATTGTTTTTTGTTGTTTTTTATTTTGTCATCTTTTATCAGAAATAATATGGAATGTCTGAATTTATTTATAGTTTCGCCTCAGAGACAAATATACCAGCTTATATAAAACTATTTGAAAATATGATGTTTTAAATATACACTCATAATTATTAAAAATATTAATAACATTTTTACTTCTGTGATCCTTTCAATTTTTACTTCATTTTCTAAATCAACATCTTTTTTTTTAATAGGGTGAGGTTTGTTCATTTTTAATTTTATGGTTGTCACATAACATTT
This sequence comes from Cephalopachus bancanus, assembly GCA_027257055.1. Taxonomy (NCBI): domain Eukaryota; kingdom Metazoa; phylum Chordata; class Mammalia; order Primates; family Tarsiidae; genus Cephalopachus; species Cephalopachus bancanus. The sequence continues at coordinate 8,790,611 of JAPVLO010000210.1, read as the reverse complement.
TGTTTAACAGAAGTGTGTTATAGGTTGTGTTAATAACATAATAATTACTTGACAATATACCAATAACTTAAAATTAATAAGATGTGATTGATAACTATTAAATAAAAGCTAAATATAATTTTACACAAAGTGAGAACTATGCAACATACAAAATTGAGAATTTGAAATTTTTATTCACTTAAGACTTCATGTATGTGAATTGAATGATCACAAAGCCACACCACCATATGGCATACTGAATGATCACAAAGCCACACCACCATATGGCATACATTTCCTTTTTTATGTATAGATACATGAAAAATCTTTCCTATGTTTTCTAGTTTCTAGCAGTGGTGTCTCTTAGGTGCTTTAAAAATAATAGCCCTATTTGCTTTGTACATAGCACTCAGAACAGAAATACTTTGCCAAATTCATTGCCATTTTGATGACACTGTGCCTGAAAGTTACAAACTATCTAAGGACTAAAAATGTACTTTTATTTTTCATAACTTAGTAGCTTACCAGACTCGCTGAGCTCATTACTCTGCCAACATTTTGTGATTGCTAAGAAGTTAAAGAGAAAATTTTGAGCAACACAAAATAGTCGGAATGAGCTGTTCTTCCAGTAAAATGTGTGCATGAAATATTAAAGAAAAACTGTTGGGAATACATTTGTGGTTAAAAAATTTTGCCCACAAATATTTAGATGAAATAATATTTTAAAGTTTTACTTTTCTATTTAGTATTTTATATAAAAACAATCATTCCCTTTAATAATATATGGTTTATATTAATAATAATACTCAATTTATATTTAATATAAATTAATTATATTAATATATTATGGGTATATTATTTTAACTTTAGAGATTGTTTCCCTTTGAAATATGTTGTTCAGGTAAACCAGAACAATGAACATTAGATATGTAAATGTAATTTAATATAACTAGAACATTTTATATATTATAAGTTATATAAATATGTATCTTAACATGTCCACATAAACTGATTTTGTGTTTTATAAATATACAAAATGTATATCTATGCATCTATTTGCAAAATATTATATGGACACAAAATAATTATATACATATATATGGGAAAAATATTCCATGCTCAAGGATTGGAAGAATCAACAATGTTAAGATGTCCATTCTACCTAAGGCAATCTACAGATTTAACACAATACGCATCAAATTACCAGCAATATTCTTCTCAGACCTAGAAACAATAATACAGGAATTCATATGGAAACATAACCTACCAAGAATAGCCAAAAGAATCCTCAGAAAAAAAAAAAAGCAGTAGGTATCACACTCCCAGAATTTAAACTTCATTATAAAGCTACAATAATCAAAACAGCCTGGTGTTGGTACAAGAACAGGCATATAGACCAATGGAATAGAATTGAGATTCCAGAAGCAAACCCTCAATTTCTCAACCAACTCATCTTTGACAAAGCCTCCATCACCCACTACTGGGGAGAGGAAAACCTATCCAGTAAATGGTGCTGGAAAACTGGCTGACCACATGCAGAAGACTGGAACAGGACCCTTACCTATCCCCATACACAAAAATCAACTCTAAACAGATCAGAGACCTAAACGCAAAACCTCAAACCATAAGAACCTTAGAAAATGCAGGAGACACTCTTACAGAAATTGGAACTGGCAACCAATTCCTGATCAAAACCCAAAGTGCCCATGCCATAAGAGATAAGATAGACAAGTGGGAACTCATCAAACTTACAAGTTTCTGCAAAGACAAAGAAACCATCAAGAGAGCAGGGAGACAGTCCACAGACTGGGAAAAAGTATTTGCCAACTCCATGTCTGACAAAGGCCTAACATCTAGGATCTACAGGGAACTCAAATGTGCTGAAAAGAAAAAAACAAACAGCCCCATTACAAAGTGGGTAAAAGATGTGAATAGACAGTTCTCAAAAGAAAACATATGTGCAACCAACAGATACATGAAAAAATGTTCAGTCTCACTAGTCATCAAGGAGATGCAAATTAAAACTACATTGAAATACCACCTAACTCCAGTCAGAATGGCAATCATAAATGACTAAAAAAATAACAGATGCTGGAGAGGATTTGGCGAAAGGGAACACTTCTATACTGTTGGTGGGAGTGTAAACTAGTACAGCCTCTGTGGAAAACAGTGTGGCGATTCCTAAAAGTTCTAAAAATCAACCTTCCATATGACCTAGCAATCCCCCTACTTGGAATATACCCAGAAGAACTCAAATCACTCTATAAAAAAGATACCAGCACACGAATGTTTATCTCAGCATTGTTCACAATAGCAAGAACATGGAACTAACCATGCTGCCCATCAAAAGAGGACTGGCTTTAAAAAAATGTGATACATATACACGATGGACTATTACGCAGCCATAAAGAAGAACAAAATCATGAACTTCGCAGCAACCTGGATGAAATTAGAGTCTATAATACTGAGTGACCTATCACAGAAACAAAGAACGGAGTATCACATGTTCTCACTCATAAGTGGACATTGAACGACTACTGCAATACTATAAGTAAAGGATTGACTGTAGTGGGAAACTGCAGAAGAGAGGGGAGGGTGGGAAGGTGGAGTTGACAGTAGTGGAAATCTGCCTGGGGAAGGGGGAGGCACACCTCATCAACAAGGGTACCTGCACAGTGAATATCTGTATACCTAACCCTGAAATGTACCCCACAATTTAAAAATTAAAAAAATTTAAAAGTTAAAAAAATTTGACATTTTGTTCCTCATAAAAAAAGAAAATATGTTGTTCTAGTAAACCAGAACAGTGATCATTAGATATGTAAATGTAATGAATATTACTGGAACATTTTTTATGTTATAAGTTATATAAATATGTCTTAATATGTCCACATAAACTGATTTTAAGTGTTTAATAAATATACTAAAATGTGCATCTATGCATCTATTTGCATAATACTATATGGACACAAAATAATTGTGTGTACATATATGTGAGTATGCATATGTTTGTGTCTGTGTATATATATGTATATATTTATTCAGTTGTTAATTTAAATATGAGCATAAAATCAATATATTACAAAACAATTAAATACTTAGGCGTACATCTCACAAGATATGGACAATATATAAAGAAAACTACAAAATTCTGACTAATAAAATCAAAGAAGGAAATAAATAGAGACATTTCATGTTTATGTATAGAAAGACTCAATATTGCCAAGATGTCAGTTCTTTCCCAACCTCACCTGTGATTCGATGTAATCTTCACCAAAACGCCAGAAAGTTACTTTGTAGATAGTAAACTGACTGCAAAGCTTATATGAAGGGACAAAAGACTCAGCATAATCAACACAATTTTGAAAGAAAAGAGAAGGTAGATAGTGTCACATTATCCATTTTCAAAACTTACTGTAAAGCTACAGTAACCAGGACAGTATGGTACTGGAAAAAGAATAAATAGATCAATGAAACAGAATATAGAGCCCTGAAACTGACTTACATTAATATTATCAACTGATCTTTGACAAAGGAGTAAAGACAATATAATAAAGAAAATATATCATTCCAATAAGTGATGTAAGAACAACTGGTCATCTTCAGGCAAAAAAATGAATCTAGATGCAGACCTTACATCCTTTAAAAAAAAACTCAAAAGAAATCATAAACCTAAATGTAAAAGAAAAACTATAAAACTCTTAGAAGATAACATAGGAGAAAATCTAGATGGCATAGGGTTGACGATGACATTTTAGATACAACACAAGTACAATCCATGATAGAATTGACAAAGTGGAATTCATTAGGATGAAGCATTTCTGTTCTGCCAAAGATAATGCCAGGAGAATTAAGAAAAATCACAAACTGGAGGAAATGTTTGCAAAAGATATATCTGATAATGAATTGTAATATAAAATATAAAAAAACTATTAGACATCAACAATAAAAAATAAGGTGTGCTGATGGAAAATAAGCATATCAAAAGATACTCCATATTACATGTCATCATAGAAATGCAAATTAAAACAATAATGAGACACCAGTATGAATCTATGAATCTATATGAATCAATTGTCAAAATCCAGAAAGCTGCTCATACTACATGCTGGCAAAGGATGTGGTAGAACAAACACTCTCAATTATTGCTGGTGGGTATGCAAAATGGTGCGGCCACTTTAGAAGACCTTTTGGTAGTTTCTTACAAAATTAAACAAACTCTTACTATACAATCTAACAGTCATGCTCCTTGATATTTACTCAAGAGTTTAAAATTTACATCCACACAGAAATTTGCACAAAAAAATGTTTATAGTAGCTTTATTCATAATTGCCAAAATGTGGATGCAACCAGTATGTCTTTCAGTAGTTGAAATAATAAACTGTAGGATGTCCATATAATGGCTAATACTTCAGTGCTAAAAAGAAGTTAGCTAGCAAATCATGAAAAGACATGGAGAAAACTTAAATATTAATTACTTAGTGAAAGAAGCCAGTCAGAAAAGGCTACATATTATATGATTCCAACTGTAAGACAATCATGAAAAGGTAAACCTATGGAGCTGATAAAAAATCATTATTGCCAGAGTTTAGTGGAAAGGAAATGATAAACAGGCAGAATATAGAGATTGTTTATGAAAGTGAAGCTACTCTGTGTGTTATTATAATGGTGAATACATGCCATCATAAATGCGTTCAAGTACATAGTATGAACACTGATAATGACTCCTAATGTCAACTATGAACTTTTTGTGAGAATGATTGTTACTGCAAATTCAACAATTGTGACAACCATACCATTTGGATGAGGAATGTTGAAAATGGGAGAGATTATGCATATATGGTGATAGCAGATATATGGGAAATCCCTGTACCTTCCGCTCAATTTTACTGTAGCCTAAAACTACTAAAAAAAAAAAAAATAGAACTATTGAAATAAAAAATAAACTACTTAAGTATTTTATATATTACATGCTATGTGTGTATATATGTGTGTATATATATATATATATAAATTTACACATACATAAACTGTCCTTGTTAAGGTTTTATAAGTCCATATAAATGTACACATATGCATTCACTGACAAAATAAAATATAGATACATATTACATAGAAAAACATGAAAGCTTTTCAGAAAGATAAAGGATTAAGTACATGGCTTTAATTTCTTTTCTCTAATATTCTCCCTGAAATGATCAAAGGATAGATTGTATGCAGCTGGGTAATGTTCCTATATTGTCTCTTTGTACTTATCATTTCCTCCTATTTCCAGAAAGTCGCTAGGTTTTTTTTTTTGTTTTGCTTGTTTTTTGTTTTGTTTTTCTACAGATTTTGAATGATGATTAAAAAGGTTGACTACACTTCTCTTTTGTGAAATTCTAGTCAGTGAGGATGGTCAAGAGTTCCAAGGAAATAGAAGAGAAAGGAGAATCAATAAGTCACTAGATTGGAAGGAGACTGAGATGAATAGGGAGCTAGCTGATGTGTGTCTTTGAACCCTGTCAAGGCAGAATGCACGACTTTGGGGGGCATAATAGCATACATGAGTCAAAAACTCGTTGTGTGTGAGGCCCTTGCTTCACAAACTTCACCTGTGTTTATTCACTTCAACCTCACAAAGTTTTTTGAGATCAAATATTAAAATTTACATCTGACAAATGAAAAAACAGACAAAGAGAGGTATATCACACTCAAAACCACAAAATAGCGGAGATGGTATTTGACCTAGAACTGCTTGACTTTACTGTCCTGACACCCACTGTACCCTGACTACTAATGTTTGCATGTATTCTAGACTTCACCTACATGGTATCTTATTGGTAAAGTCCTCAGTGTCATGTCACCAAATAAATCCCCAGGAATTTGTCTCCCTAAGACTGATGATATTTGGGTGGGTGGTGGTTGTGAGAGGTTGAGAATATCTGATATTGGATTTTTCTGCCAATCTGCTACAATGGAGGCTCAGAGGCATAATTATGCTAATTTAAAACAATTTTTTAAAATACGATATTCCCAAGTGTTGAAGACAGATAATGTTATGCAAGGAAATTGGAGGACTTTAGGCAAGATGTAATACAGAAAGAACTGGATCTGATGAAAAGGTCAACAAATCCATCATCCACCAAATTAAACACAGCAGTTGACCTCAAAAGTATGTGGGGCAGATTCCCACAGGTTTTGTTTCGAATAACTGGTACAGAGATAGGAAAATTGCTGGAGCAGTTGAGGAGTGTAAACTTTGATCCAAGCATGGCCTTGGGAAAGGTCACCAGATACCTTAGATGACCCGGTATAGAGATCCTGCATTGACATACATTGTACCTGCCTATATTTAAGGAACCTGGACTTTTTAGGCAAAGAGGATTTTTGTTTGTTTGTTTGTTTGTTTGAATTTGGGGTTTTTGGTTTGTATGTGTGTGTGTGCGTGTGTGTGTGTGTGTGTGTGTGTTTAAACAAACAAGGTCAGCTTTGCAAGAAGAGAGGCGGTACCTTAACCAGCTTTGTGGCATAACCAAAATGGAGAGAGAAGACTCATGACACTCTGGTTCTCAGTTCCTAAATGCTATTAGATTTGAGAGTCTCTGAACTGAAAATAAATAAACGAATAAATAAAGTGAATATAAGCTTTTCTCTTTTGCACTTCATTCGATTCTAAATAATTCAGATCAAAACAAAACCAATCTCTGAGATGACTCTTCTAAAATTCCCATAAAGCACAAACACACTGGGTGAGAGAGGAAAAATAGCATAACTATATCTACAAGAAGACAAGCAACCAGGAGAAGAGGAAAGAGTTATAACCAATAGAAAAAAGGTACTTGCTTAACAACAGAAATTTATTTTCTCACAATGCTAGATGTTAGAAGCCTAAGATCAAGGTACTGGCAAAATTATTTCTTCTGATGCCTCTCACCTTGACTTATAGATGGTTGTCTACTCCCCATACCCTCACATGTTTTTCCCTCTGCCTGTGTTTTTTCCATCCCTGACATTACAGGTGTATAAAATTGCCTTGAATTTCTTATGTGCTCTTGGAACATCAAGAGTTTCTCAAATATCTGTGCTGATGCCAGGGTGATTTGATATTCCTTGCCCACTTTGTCTCCTATGTTGTTTACCGGCCCTAATACATTGACCCTGACATGAAACATGGCACTGCTTCCTTCCATTCAAACTTCCATTCACTGCTTCCTTTTCATTCAAACATATGAAAAAATAAAAAGGAATAAAAGTGGTTAACCAAACATTCATATTCTGAAAATGTGCCGCGGACCCATTAGGGGATCACAATGAGTGTATCAGAGGTTTCCATCACGTTCCAGATTCTCTCCATCTCATTTTCTCTAACAAATTACAATTCAGCAATCATCTTTGTTTTCTGGGAAATACCTTAAGATTCTTATTTATGCAAAATATTTTTCAATAGTTTCTTTGGTAAGATAAATTATTATGCCAGCTGTTCAAAGAAACACTTTTTTTAACCTCAGGTGAAAAATGTGACAATTCATGTAAAAAATTATAGTGGAGGGGTTGTACTGAATATTGGATATTGTAGAAACCCACATGAATAAGTTAGATACTAATTTTAAGAAGTCTCTACAAGATACCTAAGAGAAAGGAAAAGAGAACATAAATTATGACTGCAAGGAAGGCTCATGAAAAGTACCATAGAATGCAATTAACAGTCTTGAGCTGGGTAAGGAACAAGATGAAAATCAATTATCAAGAAGTAATAAAACTAACCTTTCTGGACTGAAGGAACATTTGCGTCTAGAGATAAAGATGGCTTAAAATCTCCCAGGAAACAAAAATACAGAGAGAATTTCAACTTTGTATCTCATGAGAAGTCTTAATTTTCAGGACAAAGCAAACAAAAAGTTTCCAAGCACTTATAGAAAAACCAATACATATCCAATTAACAATAAAAAACATTTTATTGTTATTCTGAATCAGAAATGTCAGAGAGCTATAGGAAAATTGCTTCTACACAATTAGGGGTATAGGATAATACATATAATACACATATATATAACACATATACATGTCTATAATATGAATAATAGCAGCAAAAGGACTTTGCCAGAAATATGAAAACTTTAAAATGCCACTCAACTAAAACAAAACAAACAAAACTGTCAAAATTGTAGATGACTAAGAAATTAATCAAAGAAGACACTGACAATAAATGGAATTAAAAAAGAAAACAAGCAAAGACTTCTGTTTCTGGAAAGATGCAGGAAGTATAATTAATTTTCTCTACTCTTCCTGCTAACTATAATTAAAAACAATGGAGGGGAAAAAAGCATACTGATGAGGGATACTGGCATCCAAGGAATGACACAGTTGTAAGTTTTATTGGTTTTCTCTTCACTTTCTATATCCCTAACCTGACACTGATAAATCATCAGAAACCTGGAAACATCAAAGTGTACAGACAAAAAAAAAAGGTAACAAAAACCTGCTCCATGCTATTAAAAGGACCAAAAAGAACACAACCTTCACAATAGAAAATATCTAAAAAATATACACTTTATTCTATTCAAATACCACATAAAAACTCACAGTCCAATATACATTCGTGTCAACAGATGCCCATTGTGAAGCTTAAACTTCTACTCTCTACTGGTTGTAAAGAGCTGCCCATTTCTTCCTCTGTGGGTGTGGATAAAAGAAGGATGAACAGTGAGCCTGGGCTTCCATCTTTGCCAGGAGGTAACTAGGCCTCTCTCTTTGGTTTGGTTAGTGGAGACTATGAGTGAGCTTTATTTCCATCCCCACTTGAGGATGTGAGGTACTCCTTTCTACTTTCAGCTGGGGTTGTACCAAGAATAAATCTGGGAAAAAGTCAGGATTTTGCCACCACTAAGTAGTAAGAAGATTCTCTTCCCAACTCCAGTTGTCAATAGAGACCAACTGGGGAATCTGGACTTTAACCTAGTAATAATGAGAGGAATCCCAGGAATCTCTGGGAGTACTACAAAAAAAATCTAACATTCATGTTATCAGAGTTCTGGGAGAAGATAGGACAGGGCTGAAAAAGTAATCAGAAAATGAATTTTGAAAACTCCTCAAAATTGGCAAGAAACAAACTTACAAATTCAAAAAGAAAAAAAATTAGCACAGAATATATCCAAAACGTTACACCAAGAAATAGAATAGTAAACTTTTGAAAATAAAAGAAAGAAAATATTTTGAAAGCAGACAGAGGGAAATAATATTTTATATATAGAGTAACAAAAATTCTAATGTCAGTTGATTTCTCATCAGAAACTATCATGGAAATAAGAAAGTGGTGGCACCAGGATTTTAAAAGGCTAACCTAAAAGAACAGTTATTCCTGAATCTATATTAAGAAAAAATATACTTCAGAAATAAAGAGAATATTAAGACATCCTAAAATGAAGAAAAATAAAAGAGAAACAAAGACAAGAGAATGGTTGCTAGACAATTCATAGTAAATGGATAGCTTTAGGGAATTTCTAAACAGAAAAAAAAAAATAACAAATCTTAGACCATTAGGAAGCAACAAAGAAAAATAGTAAGCAATAATATCGGTAAATAAAATAGACTTTTTTCTATTGAGTTTTTTTTAAAATATTATCTCTATTGGCTGAAGCAAAAAATTTAATACTATCTGATGTGGCTCTCAATAAATAAGGAGAAAATATATTTAAGGCAATTATAATTCAGGGAAAGTAAAAATTATAAAAGAAAAGAGTCTATTTTATTTTTATTTTTTATATTTCACTTGAACTGCTAAAATGCTGACATCAGTAGATTGGTAAGTTATGTATAAATAATACAATACCACCGGGCTCGGTGGCTCAGCCTGTAATCCCCCGCCTTTGGGAGGCTGAAGTGAGTGGATTGTCTGAGCCCACGGGTTTGAGACCCGCCTGGGCAGCGAGACCTCATCTCTACAAAAAATCAAAAAATCAGCCGGGCATGGTAGCACATGCCTGTAATTCCGGCTACTGGGAAGGCTGAGGTGGAAGGATCACCGGAGCACAGCGGGTCAAGGCTGCGGTGGCTGGGAGCAGCCACTGCACTCCAGTCTGGGCGACAGAGTGAGACTCCAACTCAAAAAAACAACAACAACAACAAAAAATACAATACCTAGAGCAAATGCTTAAAAATTCTATACAAAGAGATACACTTTGAAACATCACCAATAAATATAAAATGAAGTTTAAACAATGTTAAGGTAACCTGTAGAATGAGAATGAAAAGAAAACAGAGAAATGAAAAACAGGACAAGCAGAAAAAAACAAATGTAAGTTGACAGTCATAAATCATGACATATCAATAATTACATTAAATGGAAATCATCAAAATACACTTAAAAGTCAGAGTGAAGAAGTGAATTTAAAAATGTGATACAATCACGTGCTTTCTATAAGAAATTCACTTGAAATATAATGACATATATAGGTTGAAAGTAAAAATAAATATAAGGAATATACAAATAATCAAAAGAAAGCAGAGTGTCTATATTACTATATTAGACACAGTATATTTCATAGAGAAGAAAATTATTTGAAACAAAGAGGGCCATCACAGTGATAAAGTCAATCTATCAAGAAGCTACTAAGCATAAATTTGCATTTACCAAACAACAGACCTGCAAAAATGAGAAGTAAAACTGATAAGAATGAAAGGGGAATTAGATTACTCCACAATTATAGTTAACCCTTTCAATTTCATTTCTCAAGCAGTGGAAGACAACCAGAGATAAAAATCAACAAGTATATAAAATCAGTATTATTATTATCAAACAATGGTATCTAATTGATGTTTATCAGGTACTCCACCCCCAAACAATAGATTGCATATTATATTTCATGTTTTCACAGAATATACATCAAAATAAATCATAACCTAGATTATGAAACAAACTTCAAAATATTGAAACAATTTGAAATTTTACAGATTGTATACTCTGCAATGGAATCAGAGTAGAAATCAATAATCGAACAATAACAAGAAAATCTCTAAATACTTGGAAACTATACCCCACACTTCAAATTAATCCATGGGACAAAAAGAACCTCAAGTGAAATGGAAACATGATATATTTAAAATTAAAATAAAATTATGACATATCAGTACATGTGGGTTTTATCTAAAGCAGTGACAAAAGCAAAATTTATAGCACTGAAGGCCAACATTTAAAAAAGTCTCAAATTAGCAATGTAAATTCCCACATAAGATAACTAACAAAAAAAGCAAAGAAACCCAAAACATACAGAATGAAGAAAGTAATAAAACAATATGCACAGAAATCAATGTCAAAAAATAGAAAAAAAAATGATGTAGCACAATTTGGTCCTTTATAAAATAAATAAAATTAATAAACCTCTTGCTTAACAGCAAAGATAAAAGAGGATAGACAACAATGTCATAAATGAAACTGGGGATATCTCTATTGTCTCTGCAGACATCACAGGGATACTAAGTGGATGATACAAACAACTACAAAAATTAATTCAACATGGAGATGAAATGGATAAATTCTTGAAAGCTACTAAGCCAAAATAAAATAGACAATATAAATGGCTCAATATTTATTATTAGATTTAATTGTTTATTTTGCAAATGCTGAAGAATAAATCTCCAGGCTAGAATGGTGTCATTAAAAATTTATACCAGGCATTTGAAGAAGAATTAACAATTTAAAAGAAGTTTATCTAAAAAAAAAGAAAAAGGAAAGAGATCTTTCAACATTTCTAGCAGTTGATATTGTCCAAAACATGCAGAATGAAAAAAATAATAAAACAATATGCAGAGATCAATGTCAAAAAATAGAAAAATTTGATGTGACGCAATTTGGTCCTTTATAAGATAAATAAAATGAATAAACCTCTCATTTAACAGCAAACAAAAAAGAGGGTAGACAACAATATCATGAATGAAATTGGGGATTTATGAAATTGACTCCAGTTGAAAAAAGACCATATGAAAGAAAGAGGGAGAGAGAGAGAGAGAGAAAGGAGGCAAGGAGGGAGGGAGAGAGAGAAGGAGGGAGAGATTGAGAGGGAAGGAAGGAAGGAGGGGAAGGGAGAAAGAAAAAGAGGAAGAAAGGACAAACCACAGAGTAATACCCCTCAAGAATAACAGACACAAAAATATTTAGCAAAAATATTAGCAAATAGAATTCAGTCACTAATAATGAGATGTACAGAACATGACTGAGTAGACTAGATTCTAGGAAAGCAAAGCTGGATCAATATTCCAAAATCAAGAAATGTAACCCACTGTATTAATAGACTAAAAAAGAAAACGTGCATGATATTGCTTAATGCAGAAAACATCTTGAGTAAATTTCAACACCCATTTGTGATAAAAAACTCTCAGAAAACTAAAAGTAAAGGGGGACTTCAATTTTATAGTATTTGTTTTAAAAGTTACAAAAGTTATACAGCTAACAGTGCCATTATGTTAAAACTTGATTGCTTTTCTCTAAGACTAGGAATGAGATAAGACTATTTACTCTTACCACTGCAATTCAACATATTATTGAAAGTTCTCATCAAAACAATAGGAAATAAAGGCAAGCAGATCTGAAAAAAATACAATTTCCCTTTAGAGATGACGTGATTGTTTATGCAGAAAATATAAAAAAGTCTATAAACAAAGTCCTAGAATTAATAAATGAGTTTAAAAAGTCAGAGTACACAATAAACTATAAAAATTAATTTCATTGCTATTTATTAGTAATAAATATGTGAAAAACAAAATTAGAAATAGAATACCAATTATAACCACTCAAAAAAAGGGAAATAGGTATGCAGAACTCTTGTATGCTAAAAAACCAAAAAAGTTGATAAAAATAAAAGAAGATCCATGTAAATAGAAAGACATAACATATTTATGGGTTAGAAGATTCAACACAGTAATGTCAATTCTCCCTAAATTGATATACATATTGAAACACAATTTCTAGCAAAATATTGTGTAACTATAGATAAGAACACTCTATATATGAGGGGAACCCCCCCCAAACAGAAATATCTTTTTGGAGGATACCTTTGGCTTCAGTGATTTTTTTTGGAGATTCTTTCAAGGTGTTTGCCCATTTCATGAGGATGATTTACAAGCTCACCTACCCTTACTGCTCTGAGTGGTCGGCAGTTTTTGACCAAAAACATAATGACCTCACTGCCCCACTCTCCCTATTGACTGATCTCACCTCAAGCAATTGTTTTTTGTTTCCTTGCATGAAAGAAGTCCTTAAAGGTACACATTTTACGGATGTGGAAGGGGTGGAAAAAAAGTGGCAGAGGTACTAAAGGGCATCAAAATTGACAAGTGTAAAAAACTGGTTTGAGCCATGGAAAAAAGCATCTTGAGAAGTGTACTGCATCTAATGGAGAGTACTGAACGTGACAAGTGTAAATGCGTAAGAATAAATACATAATTTTTTATGAATAAATTCCAAGTTTTTTGGGTCCTCCCTCATATTCTAAAATGAATATGGAATATTATCTTAAAATAAATACATATAAAAGGCTCAGAAAGTAAAATAGGTATAACATTTCCAAAAATATAAAGTACATAAAATGTAAAACTACAAAACTTTTTGAAACTCTCAGAGAACGTTTTGGGACTTCAGCCATGGTAAAGAATTTTTAATTATGACACTAAACAATGCATTTAAAAAACCCAGAAAAACAATAAATAAGAATTCATCAAAATTTAAAATGCTTTCTTTGTGAAAGTCCCTGTCAAGAGAAGGGAAAGATAAGTATAGCCTAGAAAAAACATTTGCAAATTACAATTCCGATAAAAGATTTAAAACAGGAATTTATTACTAACTCACAAAAAGCAATAGGAAAACATATCCAATTAGAAAATGGTCAACCAGGCATGGTGGTTGATTCTTCTAATCCCAGCACTTTAGATGGCCGAGGCAGGAGAATTTCTTGAGCCCAGCAGTTTTAGGCAGCAGTGAGCTATGAAGTGCCACTGTGCTACAGCCTGGATGACAGAGAAGTCATGCCTCTCTTTCAAAAGAAAAAGAAAGGACAAAAACATGAAGTCACATTCTATTGAAGAGGATATATATCTAATGGTAAATAAGCATGTGAGATGTCCAACAGCAGTACCGATTAGGAAAATGCAAATTAAGACCATGATGAAATATAATTACACATCTAGTGGAATGAAAAAACAGTAAAAATAGTGAAAACACCAAATTCTGGTGAGGATGTGAAGAAACGACCTCTCATATGTTGCTAATGGAAATGTAAAATGGCTAAGTCATTAGGAAAAATAGTTTGACATTTTCCTAAAAAGCTGAACATGTATTACTATACAACAGATCCATTGCCCAAGTATGATTCAACACAGAGGAGACATCAAATGCAAGGCTAAAAGAAAATAATTTTACACTGTTGATATAATCAGCTTACTTTTCATTCCTTCCATGTACTACACCTACATGTTTGATGAGCATAGAGGTTCAGTAGACCAACCCATGCCAAGAACCTTGTAGGTCAAAATAAGATCATGGCTCTTCAATTGATTGGTGTGAATGGTAAGAGAAACACAGAAAGGAAAGGAGAGGGCATCTTATTTGAAGAACTGTGAAGTGAAACTAAAATAATGTCAGGAGGTTTAAGATGTGAATTAAAAGTAGCAGTCTAATAAATGCTTCTATTTTGCAACTAGCAGGAGATAATTCTGTATTAGAAGATTTATAGAAAGTCGCTATTAGGATTCTAATATTTCTCAGATTTCCACAGTATTACGCTTTACAAAAATGTGGGTCAGGGCCAAAGTTGTATTGGTAAACAATAAACTCATCTGAAATTTCTTGGAATAGGTTGAAAATAAAGGAAACACGAACAGAGCAGAAGTGTATAGGAAAGTCTCCAGGCTTCCTGTATTAGACTTCACTATTTTACCTTCACCTATCATTGAAGAGATTGAAAGTACTACCAAAAAAATTGTGTGGTGTGTATGTGAGTGCGTAGCTAATTACCTGCTATTCATTGTCATTGGGATTTATAACACAACAATATGCATATGAGCACCAGCATTTAGATACCAAACTACTCCTTACGACCATTTACCAATGTGTTTCTAATAGCCACTAACTACAACCACATCATAAAAGAGATTCTAATTTGTTGTCGTGTAATTCTTAATGTTATTAAGAAAAGTAAATGTAAACTGAGTTTGCAACAAGATGTAAGAGGTAATTCCACTATACTCATAGGCACCCATGGAATAAATGCATGTCAAAACACAGCATTTTCATAGGTAATTGGGCATTTACATTTGGAGTGGGTTAAAATTATAATTATCTAATTTAGAAGGCAAGAGGACAATTTTCTTATGAAAATAAACCTTCACCCGGGTGATCAAGATGCAACTGGGAAACATATAAATTTATGCTATTGGAATCGGATACAATCTTAGAGTAATAATTTAAGGAGATGAACCATAAAGGAACTTGTATTATTCCCCATTACTAAGCAATAACTTCAAAATAATAGTCTCTTATATTTACACATAATATACTCATTCCGTATTTCTATTTTTTTTCCCATTGATATGTCCTAGGCAGGCACAAATTGGAAGGAGCATGAGTATTGCATTTAGTCTTTAGGTGGAAAATTGAGATTCATATTGGTGTTCATGCTTCCTCCAGAGAAGGAATTGAGCATATTGTGAGTACAAAAAATTATTAAGCAAAGCTCACAAATTCAGAATACTCAAATATTTTGGAAGTTGTAATTTTAAAAATATAGATAAAAGTGAGCCAAGGGGTGGTACAGAAGGAGGAAATAAGAGGAGGTGGGAAATGTACTGCTCATCGAATAGTCTATATTATTTTCTCACACTTCCAGTTCTCTTGCAGCTAGCCACCATCATACAGCACATTCTAGTCAATGGGCTGTGAGAAGAAATGACATGAGTCATTTCTGGACAAAGGCAATGAAAAGTCTTTTCACAATTATCCAGGATGCCTTTCCTTGTTCTAGTGAAATTAGAACTTCGTTTCCAATGGAGATGTCATGTGAAGCTTTCATCAGCCTGCCTCTAAGTAATATTATTCCAGAGGTGTCTCAAACTGGAAATTAAACATGAAAAAAAAAACAAAGAAGAATTGTTTTACACCACTATTTTTATAACTGCTAAATCTAAACTTATTTGACTAGTACACATGGGGCTTGAGAAAAGGGTTCTAGGATCCCACAGGATGCCTGAGCAAGATAACTAGCAGGGCTACTGATAATGGAGAGAGAGAGTTTATTTCCTGGCCCTCGATCTTTTTGCCTTTGGATAAAAAACAAATAACAATAAAATGGCACCCCTTGCGTATACATTTTTAAAATAAACTTTTGTTTTTAGTACTTTTAGATTTACTTAAATATTTTAATATGATAGAGTTTCTATATATACTTGCAGGATGTCACACACTCAATGACAACATGAGCAAACCGGGCATACGGCCCCCAGCAGAGGGCTGGAGCCTGAGGAGGGGTCCTCTGAGTGGCCATCACGAGGTGTCCCCTTAACCTGAGGCTCCATGCCCAGGCACGCAGGTCACTCTGAGGCTGTGGGTGAAGTGTTCTCTGCACCTGCTGACCTCATTTGCTGTGCATAGCAAATGTTCTCATGCACTTTTCCTTGGAGCAGTTGGCACCTGGGCTGCTTCAAAGTAGATTGCAAACATCTGTACTGGTGCTCATAACCTTTAGTTCACCTTTAGTTCATTATAATACTAAACTTCCCACCCCTAAAGAGAAAGTTCAGTCATTTGTGTATACGTGTTACTGTAAGTATAAGCACATTCTCACACTACACCTACACACTTAGAAACCCTATCTTTTTCACGCTTAACTCCACACTCCGGCCTACGTAAAATGCCATATGACTTATGTGTTTTACAACCAGGACCAGTATTTTCCTGTTCAGCCATCTGCTCCTGGACCACCTTTCATGAATGCAAGTTCCCGAATAAAGTCCATGTTTCCTCTGTTCTCTCTGGGTCATTTCTTCAGTCTCTCCAACACAATGCCTTCCCTTTTGGGGTCTTAGGGGGTCTGGCACTACAATACCCCTTACCCAGTTTCTCCCATTGTCAAAGTCTTCCATTAGTATGTACATTTGCTATAACTAATGAGCCATCATTGATACATTATTATTAAAGTCCATACTTTATTTACTTTTTTAATTTTTTACCTAATGTCTCTTTTCCTGTTCTAAAAGCATGTCCATGCTACCATATCATTTTTGTTTTCTCATCTCCTTAGACTTTGTTAGACTATGACAGTTTCTCAAACTTTCCTTGTTTTTGATGACCTTTATAATTTTGAGAAATACTCATTGGGTATTTTGTGAACTATCTTTCAATTTGGGGTTCTCTGATATTTTTCTTTTTGTTAATCTTTGGTTATGGGTTTGGGGCAGGGCTATCACATCATACCAAGGATATTGCAATATTGTGAATCATAATATGAAACTTTTATTTTTTTCATTCCTGATATACATCTCCTAAAGCCCTGAAAATTTCCTAAGTAGTAAGAATGATAAAAGTGAAAGAGGGTCATTTGTTATTTATAAAAAACCTTTTTCAACCATACCTGAGTTGATATTGATGACATAATTTTGGACTAGCCAAAGTTAGAATGAAAGGCTCTAACTTTTCAGAGAATTTAATTTTAGGATTACAAGTGGTTAGAGGGCTGGAAATTTCAGCCCATTCCCAGATCCCCAGGGAAGGGAGATTTGCTGAACGCTTAGTTAATCATTAATGACCAATGATTCAAATAATCATGCCCAGGTAATAAAGTCTTCATAAAACTTCAAACAGGCAACATTAGAAAAGCTTCTGCATTGCCAAGCACCTGGAGGGTTGTGCACATGCAGAAGGCAAGGAATCTCAGTTCCCTTTTCTCCATACCTTGTTCTATGCATCCCTTTCATTTGGCTGTTCCTTAGTTAAAGCCTTTTTAATAAACCAACAATCTAATAAGTAAACTCTTTTCTTGAGTTGTATGAGCCACACTAGCAAATAATCAAACATGAGAAGCAAGGCATGGAAACCTCTGATTTGTAGCCAAGTTAGAAAGAAGTTGTGGAGAATCTGGGGACCTACTATTTTCAATTCACATCTGAAGTGGAGGGCAGTCTTGTGAAACTGAATCCTTAACCTGTGGGATCTGACACCATCTCCAGGCAGATAGTTTTAGAAATGAATTGAATCGTAGGACATGCAGCTGGTGCCAGAAAATTGGTTGATGTGGGAAAAAAGCTCACATAACTGGTGTCAGAGTGAATTGTTGAGTAACAAGAGCATAGGAGAAGAACACAGGATTTTTTTCTTACCCTCCAGATGCATACTATTAAAATGAAGCTGCCGATGACATTATTCTTAATCACCTGGCTGAGGTAGAGTTTGCTAAGTTTCTTTTTACCAGAAGGATATTCTTTTTCTCTCTTTTCTATTCTACCCTACAGAAGAAAACTACTTACATACATGTTTTTAAACCTAGGCCCTCCTGCCCCGCCCCCCCACCCAGTTCAGCAGTTTAAACTAAAGAGTCCCATTTTCCACTCGCATAAGGTTCCATTATCTCTTGGTCTTTTTTCCTAATGATGTCTATATAAAGGAAGATTTTCAGTTTTTAAGGTTCTAACTTGTTATAGAAAGATATGTTAAGTCAGGGTTTTTAAAGTTTTTAAAATCGAATTTCATCCAACAAATGCATACCTCTTGCAGCTACTCAGAATATTGCTATTTCAGAATTGTGTAGGAGAAAGTATGTTACTCAATTCAAGATGCCATTACCAAATACCACAGAATGGGTGGCTTAAACAACAGAAATTTATTTTCTCTCCGTTCTGGAGGCTGGAAGTTCAAGGATGTGGTCAACTTCGGGTAAGGGCTCTTTTCCTGACTTGCAGGTGGCCATTTTTCCCCCTGTGTCCTCACCTAGTTTTTTCTCAGTGCTTGTGCACCAAGAGACAAAACAAAAGTTCAAGAGCAAGAAAAAGAAAGAGAAAGAGAGATAGAGCCAGAGACAGAGCGATAGAGCAAGAATGTGAGTGCTCACACTGCAAGACAGTGAGAGCTTACTCTCTGGTGTGTCTCTTCATATAGAACACTAATACTGTCAGATTAAGACCCCATCCTTGTAACGTCATTTAACCTTATTATTTCCCTTCTCCAGAGGCACCCACATGGGGGTTGAGTTTCAACATACACATTTTGGGGGTATACAACATCTGGTTTATAACAGTAAGCAAATAAATCTAAGACAACTCAAAGAATTAATAGAAGGCAATATGTGAAATTTCTCACAAAAGAGAAATAAAAGATCAACAAATCACTAGAAAAAAATTGTTTTCATTGGGACAATTTGTCTCAATATTTGTCTTTTGGAAAGCAGTAATACTTACCTTTCAAATGCATTAGGTGTCATGACATGATTAGATATAAATCTATTCAAACCAACCCTAAAATGAGGCCTCTCATACAAACACACAGCACAATTAGACTGAAATGGTCATCTTGATACTGCTTTACTAATGAGAATTGCCTCTATGAAATGACTATATTTAATTAAAAAGCCCATTATGGATCTCATTCAAAATGCTGTTCACTGATCTCTTCAGAATAAATCTAGTTTGTTTTAGTGGAGTGTTTAGGGTGTCATTTTTATTTGTTTTCAAAGATGGTAAAATAACAGGATGTTGGAAGTTATAATGAGCCATTCACCAAGAAAAGTCACAACGAATGGTTTTTATAAGTTGAAAAAGCCTTAAACCAAAAGGGAAGTCATGTCATCATAATACGATAAGAAAAGTTCAAAGGAAAGGCTTCACTTAATATAGGAGAAAAGAAATGAAACAGAAGCTAATTTTGTCTTTCTACTTTTTCAGCATATTTATAAAGTTGTGTTATAACTTCTTTAATTGTTAAAATTGAGAAGAAAACAGTACAGTAATATCTGTTTGCTATGGTTTGAATATGTCCCCCAAAGTTCATGTGTTGGAAACAATCCCCAATACAACAGTGTTGAGAGGTGAGATTTTTAAGAAATTATTAAGTCATGAAGGCTGTAGTTTCATAAATAGATTAAGGCTTCTTTTGGGGGGTGAGTTTCTTATTAAAGGATGAGCTTGGTTTCTCTTTCTCTCTTCCTCTCTCCTCATTAACCCCTGCCGATGAGATGCCTTTCACCATGTTATGATGCAGCAAAAGGCCCTCACCAAATGTGATTTCTGCATTTTAGACATCCCACTCTCTAGAATTGTGAGCCAAATACATTTCTGTTCATTGTACCTTACCCAGTCTGTGGCATCCTGTTATAACAGTACAAAACAGACTAAGACACCGTCATATTTGTAATATGCTCAAAGAAGTGTGCTACATAATTTTACACAATTTCATTTGATTTAATACATGTGAAACTTAGAGAAAGGCTTTATAAACTGGAGGGAGTATATAAAAGTCATTGGTAATTAAAAAGTTAGAATCGCTAGTTTATAAGAAAATAATGGATGAATAAGTATATTATATTAGAACAGTTGATTATTTTAGGGAAAAAAATCCAGTAAAAGCCTTACCTAATTTTACATTACAAAATACATTTTAGATAAAATAAGATTTAAATGCAAAAATATAAGCATAGCATTACTTGTAGAAAACATAAGTTAATATTCCTGAACTCTAGAGTGGAGGTTAGCAAATTATAGTTCACAGGCCAAATCCATCATGCTACTTGTTTGTGTAATTAAAGATTTATTGGAACACAATCTTGCCCAGTTATTTACACATTGTATATGGATGCGTTTGCACTAAAATAGCAGTGTCGAGTAGTTATGACGAAAATCATGTGGCCTACAAAGCCTTAAATAACTATATACGAGACTTAACAGAAAAAGTTTGCTAATACCTGATCTAGATGTAAGGGAAGACAGTTTAAAACATGACAGTAAAGGGAGATACCATAAAGGAGTATTCGGATGTTTTGGCTCTTGTGTAAAATTTCTGCATGGAAAACTTAACTATTTATTCAAACTCAAAAGGCAAAGATAAAAAGATATAATAACATGGTAGCAAAAAAACCCATGATGTTATATTCTTTGATTTAAAAAATAGCAAAAATGAAAGATATGAAGTCACAAGCATTTAAAAGAAGAAGAAGAAGGGGAAAAAGAGAGCAGACATCAGAACTAAAGTATTCCAACTGACTTTAGGAAAATAGATAAAATAAAGGAGTTGTGAACTGTTTATTTAAGTGGAGAAATTTGTATTGCAAGGGTCTGCAGAAGAGATTGTGATGAGAAAGGCCTATTAGTTCCACCAATCTCCTGAGGTGGTACAGCAGGAATGATACTAGATGGTGGGTACTAAAACATGTCTGAAAGGTCTATTTCTCTTGACTTTAGGAAGCAGTAGGGCAATTCTGCCGATTAAGAGATGCCGAGGCTCCAGATTGCAGGACTTCTGGCACAGTAGAGTGTAGGATGAGGGCTCAGGCTAAAACAGGAGAGGAGTGAAGTTGATATACTAAACACAGACACTTTACTCTCTTTTCCCAATCTGCTCCCTGAAGATAAGCTAGAGACTGAAGGATTGCTAAGTAAAGTGTACAGTTCAGAAGAAACAATCAAACAGATAAGCAAAAACTTTTAAGTACTCACATTTGTTCAGAGAGATTCTTTCCTACCAAAATCAAACAAAACATACCATGCCTTCCTCCTGCCCTCTGTACATGAAGCTACTAGAAAGTAAATGTCCCTATGCAAATCTTCCAAGAAGCTTTTAGTGCTTCAATTAGTATCTGAAGAAATCTCTCAGAAAGTAGAAAATAAGAGAGAATGCAGTAGAATATTTAAAGGATTACTCCAGAAGATTCAACATGTGAGTAATCTAGGGAGGCCATCTTACTAAATCCATTTTATGCTGTCATAAATTACCACTGACAGGGTAATTGATAAACAATAGAAATTTATTGATCATGGTTCTGGTGGATGAGAGCTTTCAAGGTACTAGCAGGTCTAGTGTCTGGTACAGGCTTGGCTTTTGTTTCCAAGATGGCACCCTAAATACCACAACCTCCTGAGGAAAGAAACACTATTCCTCAGCTGGCAGAAGAGCAGAAGAGAGTGGGGATTTACTTTTGAAAGTTCTTCATATAGCAATGCTCATCCGCTTATGAGAGGAGAGCTTACCATTAGGCTTTATCTCCCAACACCATTGTATCTGAGATTATGTCTCAATATGAGTTTTGGAGAAGACAAAAAACATTCCATTCACAGCACCATGGTATCCCACTTTGCTCTGTCAGTCCTGTTTAGAACTGCTTTTCCAGGATATTTCTTAATAATGTCCCTTTCAATTTCAAAAATATCCTAGTTTGCACCATAGATTGTATGTTCATACTATTAGACAATTACAATTTCTCCTAAAAATTAATGAGAAAATATTTCAGTATGTGTTGGTGAAACATCAGAATAATTAAGTTAAATAAAGAATCCTTAATACGTTCAGAAGGGAGAAACATTTTTAAAAATCTATATAAAAATGACTAGGAATCTTAGCATTACCTTTTTTTTTTTCTTTTTATATCCCTGGCAATTACTGCTTAGCTTCTTTGCTATCTAGTTTTTCTTTCATAAACCTCCTCCTACGCTTTTCATCTTCTCATCCTGCACTTTATCCTTACATGATGTGATGTATATCCATAACTTCAAATTCTATCAATGGGTCAATGACTTCCAAATTTGTGTTTTTGGCACAAACTTCTAACCAAACCCCAGGTTCAAATATATCCAAACATCCACTTGACATTTCCATGAAAAAAAAGACTTCAATATTAAAATACTCACCATAGTACCCTCTTCCTTTCTTCACCTTTATCTCCAACTTGGCCTTCTTCCAGAATCTCTTTTGCTGGATAGAACCTCTAAGTTGCAGAAGGCAGAATTCTCTAAGTCATTTTTGACTCTTTTCTCTCCACTACTGTTATATCTAATTCATCACCGAGTCTTATTGATTTTTTCCTCCCGAATATCCCATGTGCCCCTCTAAATCTTTTTATTGCATTCCTGCCACCCTGCCTTGCTCTTGACTGAACTCCTGAATAGTTTCCTAAATGCTTTTCTACCATGCACTCTTGCTTCCTCCGTTCAGCACACTATATACCAAATTATCTTTCTTTCTTTTTTTTTTTTTTTTTGAGTTGGAGTCTCACTCTGTCGCCCAGGCTAGAGTGCAGTGGCACACTCATGGCCATCCCAGCATCGACCTGCTGTGCTTCTGTGATTCTTCCGCCTCAGCCTTTCAAGTAGCCAGAACTATAGACAAACACTACCATGCTTGACTAATTTTTGATTTAGAGACAAGGACTCACCAAATTGCCCAGCCTGGTCTCAAACCCACGGGCCTAGGCAATCCACTCACCTTGGCCTCCCAAAGTGCTGGGATTACAGGCTGAGCCGCCGAGCCAACCCCAAATTATCTTTAAAAAATGCAGATGGGATCACATCAGCTCCTTGTTTTGAAATTGACTAAGGTCATTCAATTGATCTTCTTTTTTAATTGATAGAAAATAATTGCGCCCAATTGCTCTTCAAACTATGAAAACAACATACCTTATGAGGGCTTAAGTAATCTGTCTTCGCCCTGCTTTCCAGTCTCAACCATTTGTTTCCATAGTCACACTAAGCTAACCATAATGACTTTTTCTTCTTCTTCCCTAATCCATGGTTCTCAAAGTATTTTTTCTGGACTGGAAAACTGTTAGAATGCAATTTTTGTAAATACGTATACCCTTCCACTCATACGCTTTAGAGTTGGACTCAGAAATATATGCTTTTAGAAGCTTTCCAAGTGATTTGATGCGCTCTGCATTTTAAGAACCACTGAACCTTTGCACATATTGATTTATTCACATGCACTTGTCTCCCTCCTCCCTTTTTCCTACTTTCTAATTGTTTTCCAGATCTCAGCTCAATTTTATCTCTTCTGGGACATTTTATCTGACCTTTCGTCTTGCCCTGTATTTAGAGTTTATTATTATAAACTGTTACAACTTTGTGCATTTTCTTTCAAATCAACTTTTACAATGTATGTTTATATATTTGTGTGATTTTTAGATGAAATGTTTGTCTGTCTCCCTAACTAGACATTATAAAACAGGAAACTTGATCTGGTTAGATTGGTTATAATTTTTCCAGAATGGTGCCACATAAAAGCTGCTCAATAATTATTATTAGGTTACTGTTAACTGTTAATATGTTAAACATAGAGATAAAATTATGGCAACAGTACATGATAAAAAAGACAGTTACATAATAAAAAAAATTAGCACACTGTATTTGTTAATGACAAGAATTCACTGATATAAAACAATAGATTATATGTCATTATATAAAACTTACTGAAAGTGTCTGCTAAACATTCTAAGCCAGTGCCATTTACAAATACAAATGAAATTAAAATGCAAAAATTGCTGATAATCACTAATAAAGTTGATAATAGAAAAAAAGACATTTAGTCATACAGAGCAAGATTAAACAGGCTCACTTATAAACAGGGACCTTTGTTGAGCTTTTTCTTAATTTCTTTTTCTTTTTTTTTCAGTACACAAAGAGCTTTGTTGAAGCCATGCCTTTTTTTTTCAGTACACAAAGAGCTTTGTTGAAGCTATGCCTATTGTACACGTGTTTTATATAAAAACTTATAATGTTCAACAAAAATCAAATAATGAAAAAGGTTGATGTTTTATCTTTGAGAACAGTGATTTATTGGCAAGAGCTAAACTCCAGGATCCCTGGAGCTAAACTCCAGGGTCCCTGATTCCTTCCATTCTGAATAATGTTGCCTGGTAACTAAAAAAGATAGGTGCTTCATGAAGAACCACATTTGCAACACTGATTTAGTTCTTCTGTCGTTTCTACCTGTGATTGTTGGCAGACACAGAAGTTGAGTTCTTCTGCCCACAGACATGGCTAAAGTAGAAAGATAATGAGTTAAGATCTGAACTATGGCCAAATGTCTGGATTGTCTGATAAGGCAGCACTCGAACCTTTGCATCTCTCTGCAGAGGCTTGGGCAAAAGTAAAAACTTCTATCTTAATAAGTTATGTATTTGGGTCACTGATTTTCAGAAAGAAAGGGACAGCTTAGAAAAGTGACCTAGAAAGTTGAAAAGTTAGAATTTAATTGGATGAAAAAAATGGAAAAGGTAAAAGATCTCGCTCTTGGTTTTTCAAGGAAGGTTGCAAAACTATATCCTTTTGCCCTTTCTTAATGCCCGCTAAAGGGAGATTATTTAAACTTAGATATTCCCATGATGACTGGTGTGAAAATAAGGTCACCCTTGCTTGGTTCTCCTCCAAATGCTTTTTTCTATGAAAAAGAGAATTCTAATTTGGTGTCATAACAGATGTATAGTAAAAGACTCTTTGTAATTAACATATACTAGGGCATTTTCTAGAAGAAAATGTCTGCTCCCTTTTATGACCCTGAAATTCAAGAATCGTCATTCCCTAGCCTTTATGACTACTCTTCCTTCTCTTTATCTGACCACTTACATTTCCTATATCATCCCTACTGTCCCTTTCTCAGTTCATAATTCATTAGCCACCTAGAGTCTAGACCACACAATATTCTCCAAAAGGTCATTTTTACTTCTGCTGACCCTCCTTTAATTAATTTGCCAAACTGTTACTCAGGCTGAAGTTTCTATAATATTAATCTGATTATGGCCATCATTCCATTTTTAGGTACCACTTTTTGTTAATAACCAAATCTCTTACCATAAGATTAAAGTGTTTCTGAGATCCAGTAGCAGGCCATTTATTCAGTCTTATCTTCTACCAAAAATGCCTTCACTCACTGTTTCCATGCATACTTACTCCACAGGCAAAGGCAATTCAGGCATAAGATATTTAAAATTCTTTTACTCTATCACGTTTTTAAATATCTTTAAGTCATTATGCTTGCTGGGTTCATTTGCCCAAAATATCCAATCCCTTTTCTATGGTTTTCTGCCTGGTTAATTCTTTGTCCTCTTTCAAGATGACTCTTGTTTCAACTCCTTTTTGAAACCTTAACCATTCCTCCCTATTCTCTCTTCCCAGTAAGCATTGTTACCATTCCTTCTGTAACACTCTTATTTTCTCCATCCATTCACCAATACCTGACATATTATACAGATTTGGTGCATAATTTTGTGGATAATCTTTGCCACTTGTGACTTTGATTGAGCTGTTTGTTAGTCGATGAATCAGGACTATTGGCACTTTAATAGAGATGTCTCAGAAAATAAAAAGACTTTAAAGTCTAAAAAATTGATCACTAAAAAGTGAACATAATGCTGGGCTGGGTGGCTCAGCCTGTAATCCCGCGCCTTTGGGAGGCTGAGGTGAGTGGATTGCCTGACCCCGCGGGTTCGAGACCCGCCTGGGCAGCAAGACCTCATCTCTACAATAAATCCAAAAATCAGCCGGGCGTGGTGGCGCATGCCTGTAATTCCGGCTACTCGGAAGGCTGAGGCGGAAGGATCTCCAGAGCCCAGCAGGTCGAGGCTGCGGTGGCCGGGAGCGGCCACTGCACTCCAGTCTGGGCGACAGAGTGAGACTCCAACTCAAAAAAAAAAGTGAACATAATAATAGCCATATGTAAAAGTGTGGAATTCAGGGAGAGGGAATAGCCTGAGAAGGCATAGAGATTCTACAAAATGAAAACATTAGCAAGTAGCATTTCTTCCTTTTTTTTTTGTTGGAGTCTCATTCTGTCACCCAGGTTGGAGGGCACTGTCACGCTCCGGCCACCGCAATCTCAACCTTCTGGACTCAGGCAATCCTTCAGTTTCAACCTTCCAAGTTGCTGGAACTACAGGCACGCACCATCATGCCCGGTTAATTTTTTGATTTATTGTAGATGAGGTTTCGCCAAGTTGCTCAGGCTGGTGTCGAACCAGCGGGCTTAGGCAATCCTCTCACCCTCGGCCTCGCAAAATGCTAGGATTACAGGTATGAGCCATCGCGCCCAACTAAACAAGTAGTGCTGGTCACCATTTCTAATTTCTTGACCATTAAGTGAGCTTTGTAAATATTAAGTTTAAATATAGATAGATAGATAGGAGTAGTTTGGATTTTTGCCCCCAACAAATCTCATGTAAAAATCCGATCCTTGATGTTGGAGTTGGAGCCTAAAAGGAGGTGTTTGAGTTTGAATCTCATGAATACATTAATGTCCACCCTCGGGGTTGAGTGGGTCTCACTCTATTAGTCTCTATGGTTGTTAAAAAGAGCCTGGCACCTCCCCTTCTCTCTCTCTCTTGTCATGTGACCTCTGCACATACCAGTTCCTCTTGTGTTTCCCACCATGAGTGGAAGCAGCCTGAGGCCCTCACCAGATGCTCAGTCTTAAACCTTCCAGCCAGGATGTTATGAGCCAAATTAACCTTTTTTTCTTATAAAATACCCACCCTCAGGTATGATTTCATATCCCCACAAATGGACTAAGATGCCCATTTATTCAGAATTGTGGAAAGCTATATTTTTACATGTGATTCTAGAATTTGACAGTTTCTAAAGTCATGTATTATAAAGGACAAAGAAATTTTGATGGCTTTTTTTTTTTTAGTGAATTTCATCTTAATATTTTTATTCTACGTAGCATAGCAAGTTTTAATGGGGCCATTTTTGATTGACTTGTTTTTTCATCCTGTTAATTTTCATCTCTGTTTGGGACATCCATTAAAGTCAATATCTTTAATTTAATGGAAGATTTCCTTTTGAAGTTGCTACATTTTTTCTGCCTAAATTAACACCGAAGATATGTAATGGATGTGCTAAATAGATATTACTATTAATGGGAAAACTGCATAAATTAAATACAAGTCCAATATTTTTCAAAACATCTGTTTAGTTTCAACAGTTTAGATTCTTTTATGTTGTGAACAAGCGCTCTGAAGAAAACAAACTTCTACCCTGTATCTATTACCTTGATTTTATAATTACTATCACAAAATTTTTATTACTGAAATCCTATTTTTGTTTTGATATGAATTTAGCACAAAGAAAAATATGAGCTCATAGTCAAACCCATGTGAATTACACTTTCAAAAAATAATCCAGGGGTTGGTGTAGACTGTAAATAGGGTTATTATTTAGGAAACATTATAAAATGAATGAGAAACTCAGAAGTTCCTGAGAATTCGATTTCAGGTTTTTCAGAAGAGAGAAATGCACCGGGCTTTCTTCAAATGTGCTATGTTCTCTTTGCAAACATAATTACAAAACCAAGATATAAAAGCATCAGTAAAATTTTTTTAAAGCTTTGCAATTTTTTGTTTTGCTTTTGACATTTGAAGGCATTTAAAACAGACACAACTTCTAAATTCTCAAATTGTGGATTATACAAAGAGGGACCCCCCAAAAAACCCAGTTATTTTTTTGGAGGGCAGGTCCCTTGTAATTCAGGATTCTTCCACTAGGTAAGTGTTCTAAGAACCCATCCGCATCAGTGTAACAGCTAGCACTGTTGTGAGAAGTTGCGTTGTGCTTCAGTGAATCTTGTTTTGGAAATGCTTTCAACACTTTTGCCCGTTTCATGATGGGGGATTTACCAGTGCATCTGCCCACACTACACCCAGTGTTCAGCAATTTTTGACCAAAAGAGGCATGACCCGGTGCCCCATCTTCCCTATTCACCCAATCTTGTCCTTATTGACTTTTTTTGTTTTGTTTTCTCGGACGAAAAATGTTCTCAAAGGGAAGCATTTTGCCGATGTAAATGAGGTGAAACGTAAAACGATAGAAGCACTAGAAGACATCAAAACAGATGAACTAAAAAACTATTTTGAGCAGTGGAAAAAGTGTCTTGATAGGTATATTGCATCAACGGAGAGCACTTGGAAGATGACTGAAGTTTAAACATGTAAACGTAAATACACAATTTTTTATAAGTAAATTCTGTGTGTGTGTTTTTTGCCTCCTCCCTTGTATATTTATTCTGTATTGACTGATTTTAAGATATTCATGAACAGTTATGTGTCTTAGCATTCTGTAACCAACAGTTTTTTAAATTAGGAAATGCAGCACGTATATTTCTTTTTTATTTCAGTAATAAGAAAATTCTTAGAAAGTGGTGCCCTTGAAATACATCTTTTGAGTTTTTCTTAAAAATAGAAAGTAACAATGCTTGGGAATCATTAATTTGACTTCTCTGGAAGCATTTATGTTTACTCTGGGAAAATAATGCCCCATTTCATATTTTTAAAGCCCTCATACTTTTGTTATCCATTGCTTTCTCTCTCACATATAAGAATACACACACACACACACACACACACACACACACACACACAGGCATGCAATATTAAGCATTTTGCATGAGAGTTTTCTGTTAATCCATCTATATATTAAGGTAGCAAAAAATCTTTCATAAAAAGATTGATGAGCATCTAGATAAGATAGAACCCAAAGATTTAATATTCACTCAGTGATTTTTAAATGCAACCTTGGCCTTCTGCTGTATCTATACTTGTGGAAAAATATTTCAAACTTGCAGAGGAACGTGGTGAAATCACAAGTGCAATAAAGGTCACAGTGTTTGGATCATAAATTTGCTCACCTAACTTTTCATATTTTTAATAGGGAGAATATTTTTTGTCTATTTAAGAAACAACACAAACGCTTCCAATTTGGGGTTGGAAAATCTTTTATGACCCTGTTGCTTTTATTGAGTGTATTTACAGTCTCCAATATAGGTACCCAATCAGTAATTTCAAAGTGACATTAATACAAACCAAATTAGAATGTGTCAAAATGTTTTGACAAAATTTTTTTTCCTGCAATCTATCATCATTATTGTATTAAAAGTATGGTCTTAGAGATTTTTTGACTATCTTATTCTATTACAGTATCTTTTAGGTTTATTGTGTCATGCCATATTTACAATATTCACTAACATCCTCATATCTAATTGTTAATAGAGATAAAGAAACTACAGAAGAGTTAACTAATGGTAACTTAAAATGGGATCTTCCTTCTTTCCTAAAATGTAAAACCCAGGTAATTTGACAGAATGTGTAGCTGGAGAAGAAACAAAACATAAAAGTTTTGGTGGCCCGCACTATACATGAACCCCATAGGGTCTCACTGCATGTTTCAGCTCTGTGTGGGTCACTAAGGACATACAGACGAGCAATAGTGTGCAAAACACTGGAAGCCTAACTGTGATGGAAACAACATGCTCTCCAAATGTAAAGTATAAGTCTTAAAATAAATGAGAAAGGGAGAGAGAGAGACAGACAGAGAGATAAGACAGAGAGTGAATCACAAGAGAAAATAAAGAAAATTATTGCCACGAACCATTTAAACCTACTCTGACATTTATAAGCACTTCTGAATGACTATAAATAAACTTTTTCCTTAAGATTTCCACAGTGCTTCTCTGTGCGACACATTTAGTACCCATCTCCACTGATTTACGTTTTTTTTTCTGCAAATATTTCTTTATAACTTTTTAAGCTATATCATGCAATTTATAAGGCAAGTTTGGTTTTTTATAACATTTTGATTCTCTCTTCCTTTCAGAGGCATTAATCAACGCCTTGCATAACTGGTGCTAAATAAATATTAGTCGAATTGCTTTTTACAGAACCAAATATAGCCTGATGGAATCAATAGAGTCTCAGAAAATGTTCTTGAATATAATTATTTTGTTTATTCATTTATTTATTTTGGAAAGCAGGAATTATTGAGAAGACAGAAGAGCTCCCACAGTGGGAGGGAACCTGAGAATATGCCCTGGAATATAATTTTAAGATGTAACATATAACCAGACAAAATTATTCTGTAGGCTACGCAATTGTGCAAAAAGATCCCCAAAATAAAATTAGTAACATACAAATTGATTCAGGGGACATAATTATATAAATAGAAGCAGGGCTTTTAGACACTACTGCATACCTTACTTGGTTTTCCATGGGTCTGTAGGTAGAGATAGACTTCAGTCATCTACAATGTGCTCCTCCATTGTAGACCTCATCTGTACTAGCCTTTTCCCAACCTGTGTAGTTGTACTAGCCAAACTTGCACATCACTATTAAATACAATCATTAGAAAGTTCACAGACCCTCAAGGAAGGTTAATGTGACGCCAAATCAAAGAGATAGATAATATAGAGAAAAAGATTGATAGAAATACATAAAGAGATGAACAAGATAATAAGAGTTTTTCTTAGTGATTTTTCCCTGGAGAAAAAAATGTTAACAGGTGTTCAGCTCTTACAATAAGGTTTCATCTGAGTTCTCCACACATAAGAGAAAAATCCACTTCCTGTTCAGGCTTCAAAAAAGAACTGATTTTCAAAAGTCGAGAGTTAGATGAAAAACACATAGTCAGTGAGCAGAAAAGTGAACTGACTTAAATATAAGGGAGAGAAGGTTAAAATGAGCAAACACAAATTGTATTAAAACTATCCTTGTCTCTTGCTCTCAGGGTTATGTCTACCAAGTTAAAGAGCTTCACATTTTCCTCCACCCTTATCGTTATAATTCCAACCACAAAACAGAGGTTGCTGGTTTGGGGATTGGCCAAAGAGGCCCAAGTCGAATACTTAGAGACTCAAGGAAACATAGTACTGTAAAAACATACAGTATCATAAAAGCAAGTGAGAAAGAAAGAAATAGAGATGCCGGAGTAGGGGAAACAGGAAAGGATGGAGGGGAGGGAGGAAGAAAGAAAAGAAGAAAGAAAGAAATCTTGCCATGGTAAGTATATGTAGATATACAACTTCTGCTTTCTGTAATTTTTCCTGTAGACATGTTTATTTCTAACCCTAGCTACTAGAGTAATTTACAAAGGGAAAATGCTTAGAAGCAAGAATGAATATAAGAAGTAAAACAGCCGGGCTCGGTGGTTCAGCCTGTAATCCCGCGCCTTTGGGAGGCTGAGGTGAGTGGATTGCCTGAGCCCGCGGGTTCGAGACCCACCTGGGTTGCGAGACCTCATCTCTACAATAAATCAAAAATCAGCCGGGCGTGGTAGCGCAGGCCTGTAATTCCGGCTACTCGGAAGGCTGAGGCGGAAGGATCGCCAGAGCCCAGCAGGTCGAGGCTGCGGTGGCCGGGAGCGGCCACTGCACCCCAGTCTGGGTGACAGAGTGAGACTCCAACTCAAAAAAAAAAAAAAAAAAAGAAGCAAAACAACCTTTTTCTTCCAGCATGCGAGAGAGAGGAGAGCTTTCTCTGATAAAGGGTAAGGAGGGACTTTGCAATGCCACCAAAAATAATCAGGGAAAGAGGGAAAATTTTGAAGCCAGGGAAAGAGGACAACATGTGGATAAACCTTTGCATTTCCGTATTTCACTTTGTCCTTAAGATTATGGCTTGTATTCTCCATCAGTGTTCTGTGCTCTCCTATGTTTATTCTTTTTAAAATGCTAGGTAAGGTCAGTGACTTACTACAGAATACATGTCAGGGCAGAGGGAACAACCTAATGTGTGTATTTTGAAATGATTTTCTGTAATGTGCCACATACCTCATGGTTCTATGCTACCACTTTTTGGAAACAGTTATATTTAAAACCGATCACAGATAGTTATTGACAATGGCGTAGAGAACGTGCTATCTGAGAAAATTAATTTTATCATTTTTAGCATTTAATACCTTTGTAAACAGAAATGGAAAATACTTTGTTTTAGTTTAGAACAAGTTTCACCATTCTTTCAGAACTGATCATTTACATCGCAGAAAACAGTTTTAAAATAATGAAGTTAAACAACCAAGATATCTGTCTTTTATTCAAATGACCTTTCCAACACCCGAAATATCAAGGTTATACACGTATTCATCAGATTTTCCGTTCCTTTTCTCTACCAGCATTCATCAAGAAATAAGTGAATGGAGAATATCATCACCGTTTGATTATTTGAACCTGAGCCATTGGAGAATGGCAATTTGGATATTTTCTGGCTTTGACGGAAGTTAGTGCATGGTTAAATTTCTCCGTTCATATGCAAAAGCAGATGATCTCATTTTCTTAAATGACAAATGGATTCTGTGCAGTATAGCTCATTCGTAGTGAACTTTACAAATGACTCACACCACACATGACTTGTGTAATTACATTTACATTTGCTTGTCATATTTACTCCAAAATGTCACTGAGTACTTTTTAAAGTAGCTCTGTATTGCACACCAAGGATAAGGAAACAGAAGTTATTCATTTCAGATTGATTCCAATTCTGATTGGGTCCAGAAGAAGAAGAAAACAAATTAATCTGCTAAGATTAACTAGAGTATTTCACTTGAGATTTTTTGTTTGTTTTAAATCTCTATCTCTCTTTCCCTCTCTCTCCCTTTCTCTCCCCGCTCCACCTCTCCTGTCTCCAAGAAGACTTACCACCTCAAAGTCACACTGAAAGCTAATTACTATGTTGAAAAGATGTGGCATTTTACTCGGAAAGGTCACATGGCATAGTGAAAAGAGCACTGAACTTATAATTAGTAGTCCAAGGTTCAAATCTGGATTCTCCTTCTGTCTAGCACCTCTCCAGCCATCCTCACCTTTAATCACCAATGTGACCATGGACGAAGCAGGTGGATTTCAGTTTCCGATAGACCATTTTCTTTCTTAACAGTTCTTGTAATGATCAAAAAAGATTTTCTAAATGTTTCACATTTAGAAGAATGTTAAATTTATATACAAATGAGTTTTAAAAGCAACTATTAAGTTAAAAACAGCTTCTTTGCATGTAATATTGTCCAGTGACAGCTGGATGGAGCTTACAAATTCACCATATTTGTGTCTGTACATGTTTGATTGACACCCCTGAAATACGATTTTCATTCTTCAAGCATGTTATAGCAATAGATAAGAGGTTGAAGTTGCCTGGAAATTATAATGGCAGAACCCTAAACATCACCTGAAAAAAAATTTTCCCAAAAGGAATCTGTAAAGAATTGGCAAGAAAAATTAAAATTCAAAAATGTGTTTCAAGACGTGACTAGAGGTAGCAAAGGGGTCATCTTATCCCAAGATGGCTGAAGAGGAAGAACACAGATATGTGTGAGAAATATAGATACCCTACCTACAGCACCTTACTTCACCAATTCGCAGAGTTCAGGTTAGAAAATAGTGTATGCCACAGGAACTTCACCACTTTCTGTTTCATTATCATTTGTCAAGTATTGATTTTTCCTCCTGCGACCACCCTCCAGGGTTTGATAATTCAGTACTTGGTGTAAAGTGTGCCCTTTGTGCTTTGGCTCAAAACAATGAGATTTTACTTGTCTAAGCAATTCAATGTGGTTATAATAGGTAATGATGACTCTGTAAACTGAAAAAGCATGTAGAGCATGACATATGGGTTTGGAGATTGTTGCTCGCTAAAAGGACAAAGTTTCATCCATTACCAAATTCTAAGAAGCCTAGGTTAAAAGAAACTATAAACATTTGAGGTCCAACAGACTGCCGCTTTTTTTTCCCCCTACTTATGAGATTATTCAGCTCGCTATATTTCAAGAGCTTTTCTTTTATCTTTGGAAAACTTCAATTATTATAGACTCCAAAAACTCTTTCCATGGACCTACTAAATACATAGCTATCTTATCAGGGGTCAGAAAAAAAATAAATCTATTTTTTTTACCATGATGATTTTTTAAGTAGCTATACTATTATAGCTTTTGGGGGCAAGGTAAATATCATTTCTTCATCAAAGTTTATTTACATTGCTATTCACACATCATTTTAGCTGCTCTCCAATGAATGCTTTCCAGTTGATCTATGTTTATTTCCATTGTGATACTCAAAATAGCATATTATAACTCATTTGTTGTGTAATCATTATAATATTACGGGGCAACAAGTTATTCTGTTCTAGATGTTACAATTTTATTAATTTAGCACATATTATATTAAATTTTAGACTATTCTTATAATATGACTAATAAAGACTAATAAAACCTCTGAGTCTATTTTCAAACTCTTAAGGTGAAAAATTTTACACAACTACAGAAAAAGATTAATATAATAACTTCCCCCCCCATATCTATCACCCAGCTTCTACAATTTTCAACTTACAATTACGATAAGACATGAAATTGGTTAAATATCATTTTAAGGTAATGAAGAGAGACTATAAAGTTTTAAGCAGGACAAATGAAACTAGCAGTTGTACTAGCAAGTTCACACAAATAGTTATGAGAAGGAGAAACCATTACATGTCTTGGAATTTAACTATTGCTATAATGTAGAGAATGAATTATAAGAAGTATGACAGAATAATGCCTGCCTCAAAGATGTTCATACTTATTCCCCAGAAGCTGTGACTATTCTAGGTTGCATGGCAAAGAAGAATTAAATTTGCAGATGGAATTAATGTCATTAATCAGTCTCTGTGGAATAGAGAGATTATCCCAAATTATTTGTTTAGACCCAATAAGATAATCATGAATGTGGAAGGTGGGAGCAGAAGCCAGAAGAAAATGTAAATTTGGAAGAAAGACACAGAGAAATACAACACAGTTGGTTTTGGAGGTGAAATGAGGCCATGAGTCAAGAAATGTGGACAGTCTCTAGAAATTAAAAAGGGCAATAAAATAGATTCTCCCCTTGAGGCTCCAGAAGAAACACAGATTAGACTTGTTCACACACTGATTTTAGCCTAGTGAGATTTGTGTTAGACTTCAAGGCTACTGAAATATAAGATAATGAATATGTGTTGTTTTTAGCCATTATGTCTGTGGGACTTTGTTACAATCGTTATGGAAAAGAGAAGCAAAAGAGCTAATGTTAATGTTAATTACACTGTCCAGTGTATTTTCTATTACTTCAGTCATAGCTTATGCCAAAATCATCATTGCTATAATTAATTAAAACGCTTAAAGGTACAGAACAACTCAAGTAGTATATCACATAGTGGTTAAAGGTCCGATTTTGAAGTTAAATTTACCGGATTCAAATTGTGGCTTTGCCAGTTGCTATCCACATGACCTTGTTTAAGGCACTTAACCTCTGTTTGTCTCTGTTTTCTAACTTAAAGAATATATATGATATTTCACAGATTATGAGAATTAAAACTGTTAGAGAATACATGTAAAGCACACAACAGTGGCTTGCACATAAAGATATAAGAATAATAATTATTAATTTAAACTTTTAAATGATTTAAACCTTACCATGAACTTTTCCTCAAGTAGAAATTTTTCCTACGTCCAGCTCATGTTAATTACAACAACAACAAAAAAAAAAAATCAGAAGACTTGTCAAATGCCTCGCTGAAATCCAGACCCTGTCTGCAGCACCTCTAATATTCCTTGATCTATTCAGCTACTAACCCTATTAAAATAAGAAATTAAATTAGTCTGACATGACTTAGTCTGAACCTATATTGAAGCTGAATCGTGTCTGTTCCTTCTTTCAGGTACTCACTAACAAGTTCATTCATAATTGATCCAAGAATTTCATCTGAAATCAATGTCAATCTCTTTTGGCTAAGGTTAGCCCAATGCCTCTCTTGCCTCTGTTTTGTAGTATAAGGTCTTATGCATGTCTACAAAAAGCTCATAGTTCAGCAAGGTCATTCTTAGGGTTCCAGAACTTCATATTATTTATGCTTTCTATAGAAGGTTATGCTCTACAGTCTAACAGTGTTTCTAGAGTTTATAATTTCTGGATGTGCTTCATAGTTGGAGTGTCTATCTATCACCATTTACAGTAGCACTGTCCTTTCTTTCTTGATGTCTCCAAATATCTGAAAAACAATAAACTATCATGTATTAAATACTTTATTTCTTAGACAAATAATAAAGGTAGATTTTAGGTTAGTAGGAGTGAAACAGAAAATGTCACATGTCAACTTATATGGCTTAGCTTTTATGGTAAAAGATAAGACTAAACTTATGTGTGATTTAAGTAATAGGGCTGTCAATTTGCAACTGTCTCTACTGCTAAATTCTCAGTGGAAAAAAAATGGGAGTGGCAGAAATGATATTTATTACATTTAAATATCTACAGTCTTTCAAGAGTGGATAAGCACATGCAAAGAGGTAAGATAGAAGTTCTGACTTAGATAAATGTATTAAGGGAAGCATGCAAATAACAAAACGAAAACAAAAACAATCAAGCACAGAATAAGTATACTTAAAAGGGGCAACATGAACACTTAAGGCTATGCCAGTTCTCTGACTTTTGGCATGCTATGTAAAATAATTTAATATAAAATGAGTGACAAGTATCAAATAAATTTTCCCCACATTGTGTTGTTTTAGATAGAGTATCTAGTTCCTGTATTGTCTTCTGCAAATCTAAAAATGACACTTTCAGATTCCTTAGATGAATTCCTTGTCCAACAAGTAAAGTTCACTCTTATTTGGGAGTTAATCAATGATAGCTACTTCTAGCTCAGACCTTGCCCTAGGATGTGTTTCACATGAGAACAATGTACACCTATGATTGTGGGTATACCCAAGGTTCTGTTAGTGATAATTTTCATACCATACTTACACATTGTCCCCAAAACTAACATTTGATTACTGTTGGTTAAAGTTAGATGATAACACATACTAGAAGTCCAAATTTATCTAAATTGGTGGTTAATTACATGTTATTTCATATGTAAAATGTTTTGCATTTTTAATCTAATGTATTTTCCTTAACTGTAGAAAGTAGTAAAATAAAATAAGACAGCTAGATTTAAAATTCCACTGGACAAATGACATATAAATTCTTATCTAATGTTTGTGAATTACTGAAAAAAAATGATTAAATACAGAGTTGGTATCAAATACATTCTTGAATAATCCCAACATTTCCAAGTCAAGTGCACTCTATTCTGCAGGTGATTAAGTAATTTTTCTCAAGATCTTAGTACAAGTTAATGACGAAGTTGCAAATGTAATTTATGTCTCCAAAGTCCTTCTGTGTTCCTTTTACCTCAACATGGTGCTTGCTTGAATGATGTTACTGTAGTGAGGAAGAGGTGAATTACAAAGAAATTAGAAAATGAAGAAATCAAAGGAAACCAGATGCTGATAATCTCAACAGTCCTTGAAGTCTGCTTATCTACTACTAAACAGGCAATTCACTCAGAAGCTGGAAAAACCTTAATACACTCATCAAAGCCCTCTTTACAATTATAGCAGTATTAAAGAAAGTGTCCAACAGTGAGAGGTGAATCTTAAGTAGTTTAAAGATTGCATTTAGATGATGAAGTTAAGAACAATAATACTTAATGCTACTATAGAGCCTTTATTCCTGAAGGCTCAGTGTATTTAGATAAAGGCCAAATGGTATAAACTTCTGATATCTGCAAAACTGGGCTGGAAAACTTTATTCTAATAATATTTTTTCCTGCCTTTTTATTTTCTTGCAGTAGGAACTAACTTAATGCCTATCTGAGAGCTTTCTGGCACAAATTGTCTTTAAAAAGTAATGGGGATATTTTCAACTTGCAGTAAAAGAAAATGCTTTTGTGCTCAGTTTAAATAATTGCTGAGTATAATTAAGTCTATGTAAATTTAATTCTACCCTAACACAGAATACAAAATTTCTATGTGACCAATAGAAATATTAAAAAAATTTAGTAACGTGAGACATTGCAAAGCAAACATTAGAGAAATCCCATAAGAAAAGAAAATATTAATAAAGCCTGACAGTCTAAAATAGAAGAGGACAAAGAACATATACTTTCAAGTATTCAGTGTCTTCCAAATTTTACCAAATAGATGTATTTCTTTTGTCACAATGTGGGCTCAAATAAGTCATATTGTTTGGTAGCATTCATAAAATGGTGTAAATCTAATATTAAAGAAGTAAGATAAAAAGTCTACACTAACAAAGTAATAAAAATACTTTTCTTAATATAAATGACTTTTTTATACCTAATTACAGATATTTGATTTTATATTTCACGGAGTGTTAAATTGCATTGAATATGGTTGATGGGAAGATTATAATCTAATAAACATTGGATAAATATAATCTATATGTACAAACTTGTATGTTTCCTATTATTTACAGTGTTAAAATAATACTGTAGACTGGTCAGGTTGCTTAGGTCTTTCTCCGGACTTGTAAATTCTGTTCAAGCATTTACGTTAAAATCTAGATTTTTCAAAGTGTTTAAAACTTTATTCTTCATACTATCTCAGTGAATAATTCAGTTAAATGAAAATATGCTTTTAAACACATAAAATACAAGGCAAAGTTTACAGTAAGAAATCACTGTCATTTCATGATATTGATTTTTAAAAAGATGTTATTTAAAATTTTATAGTTATTAATAATCATACTCTTTTGATCAGATTAAAATGATTTACAATCTTTAACAACATCATAAAATTAACCTAGTTGATTAAAAAACTAAATTCTAGCTAACATTTTGGTCTTTAAGCATCTGCTGTTTTAGCATTATAAAATGCAAATGATTTTTTCTCAGTTGCCAGTTTTTTCTTCATTAAATTACTACCAACAAAATATATGTAGAGAAAAAAATTTCTAGCAAAGAGGAAAGTCACACTGCAGAAACTACACAGTGATATTTAAGACAAACAGTAGAAGCTAAGAAGAGGGTTTCAACTTTAAATTGGTATCTTGATAGGAGTACCCAGCTTATTCTAGTCCAGATTTCATAAAAGTAGTCATTAAGTAACAATAGAAAAAATTATAATCAGAGAAATATCTAGCCATTGTCATGTTTTTGAGGGGGGAAATGACTGTAATTGAGGATTATGGGCTACCTGAAAGAAAACCTATTTTAAATTAATCTTACTGAATACCTTAGATTTGCTTTATTAAAAGGTAGGAGTATTCTACATGCATTCCACACTATCTGTTCCTCGGAATTTGCATAATGAATGTCCCTCTCTTTCCTTCTTGTAGACTGGGGGAGTACAATTGCTTTTTTCTTGTGCAATCTTGTCTCAGCCTCTCTGTCTTTGAACAAGTGGGGTGAGCAGATAGGGTCAATCAAGAATAATGCTGTGTTCAAGGCCGCAGTTCCAAACGATTCATTGGGTGAGTAAATGTGTATTATGAAATGCAGCATTCCTACCCAGGTAAGGTTGCACATGTTATGAAAAGCACGTGGGGAAGGAACACTGGAAATTCAGGAAGGGAACTAAGTCAGTTTGGCTTGGTTTTAGAATGTAGAGAACCCAGCAAAGCATGGAGGAAAATGACACCATCCTAGAACAAAAGGAATTACGGCAAAGTTTATTACAACTTAGGAGCTCTATCTACACATCCTTTACCTTAACATTTTTAATATATGTAATACATATCTATACATACTATTTATATAATCCAAAACACAAGTACAGTAGTTTCCTTTTATCCATGGCTTTGCTTTTCAACATTTCAGTTAACTGATGTCAACCGCAGTCAGAAAACAGCAAATGGAAAATTCCAGAAATACACAAATCATAAGTTTTAAATTATGCACTAGTCGAAGTAGTATGATGAGGTCTTGCACCATTCTCCTCTGTCCTGCCCAGGATGTGAACCACCTCTTTGTCCAGAGTATCCATTCTGTGTAGGCTACACATTCTTTAGTAATTGAGAGAGACCACATTCACATACCGTTCACTGTAGTGTATTTTTACAATTGTTCTGCTTTACTATTAGTTATGATTACACATTATTATAAAATTTAAATTATACATTATTTATTATCTCTAAACATTGGGAGACAAAAAACAAAACAATTGATCAATTAATGTACTGCTCATCCACACAATAAAAAATAGTTTGCCATTTAAGATATTTTGAAAATGAAGAGTTGTTTGCTGATGGACAAATATGTTTATAATACTGTGTTTGTGTTTCTTAAAGCAAGTTAAAAGTCTATGTGTATAGTTGTATATTTTTGTTAATCTCTTACTGTGTCTAATGTATAAGTTAAACTTTATTGTAGGCATGTATGTGCAAAAAAAAATGGTATATATAGGGTTTGGTACTCTCCGTGGTTTTAGGCATCCACTGGGGATCTTGGAACATTGTTGCTCAGGCTGGATGTACAGTGGCATGACCACTGTTTACTGCAGGCTTGACCTCTTGGCCTCAGGCAATGCTTCCACCTCAGTCTCTCATGTAACTGTGACTACTGGCTTGTGCCACTATGCCCCGTTAATTTTTTTTTACTTTTTTGTAGAGTTGGGGAGTCTCGCTTTCTTGCCTAAGCTGGTCTCAAACTCCTGGTCTCAAACAGTCCCCTTGCCTCAGCCTCCCAAAGTACTGGGATTACAGACATGAGCCACTGTGACTGGTCAGGAAAAATTATTATTGTATACAAACAGAGGGGTGATACATTCATATCCAAGCATTAGACAAATCTGTTGTCTGAACATTCTCCAAGAAAAAGAAAGAAAGCTATAATGACAACAATCTCATGGTTAGAAAAGTAAAAAAATAAAAACAATATGACCCATTATAAAAGCTAATATGACTCATGAGAAGTTTTAAAAGGAAAACACAGGAAACTGGCACACCAAATAGAAGACAACAGAGCATGACCTCTATGAATCGGAATCAGAGCATAAATTAAATAAAATAGACTAATTGTTAAAATTAGATAAAATAA
The DNA here is from genome assembly GCA_027257055.1 of Cephalopachus bancanus. Lineage (NCBI taxonomy): Eukaryota > Metazoa > Chordata > Mammalia > Primates > Tarsiidae > Cephalopachus > Cephalopachus bancanus. The sequence continues at coordinate 8,749,061 of JAPVLO010000210.1, read as the reverse complement.
TACATTTATAAGATAAAAACAGAATAAGTAGTAGTAAAGTAAGTTAAAAACAAATCAACAGAATCAAAATGCACTTTAGAGACAATAAATAACTTAATGTTGAAGAAAAATGACATGAAAAATGTGTTTCAAAAAAGTTAAAAGAAGTTAGATTAATGAGAGGGAGAAATGATAGATATTATAAAAAGAAAAATATATGAAAAGCTAATCTTTTTTGAAGGAAAGATAAAGAATAAAAGAAACAGAAGTAAAAATTCAATACCATTTTAGACAATAATATTCATAAACTGTGAAATAGATTTTACATACTGGTTTTAAGAACTCTATTTTCCAAGGTAGTGTGTCCAATACATAAATAAATTATTGTGTTTGAAATGCAAAAATATCATTCACAAGTATAGTCAACAAAAAAATACACACAAAGAAATAAAAGTTTGTCTTCAAATTTTTACTCAGAAAAAATTATTTCTAGGAGAAAATAGAAAAATATCTATGTAATTTAAGAAATAAAAACTATGATTGTTTCTATTTCATTATGTCTATCCTGTTTCCCAGTTCCCAGACTTTCTTGTTGCTGGGGATGCTCTTGTGTCAGATTTCCCCTCAATGCTATCTCAGGAAAAGTCAACCAGGATGGAGACAAAAAATAAAATTATGCTTACAATGATTTATTATCTCTAAACATTGGGAGACCAAAAAAAAAAAAAAAATCAATTAATGTACTGCACATCTACATAATAAAAAATAATTTGCCATTTAAAATATTTTTAAAGTGAAGAGTTGTTTGCTGGTATACAAATATGCTTATAATACTGTGTTTGTGTTTTGTTTTTTTGTGTGTGTGAGTTGGAGTTTCACTCTGTCACCCAGGCTGGAGTGCAAGTGGTACACTCACGGCCACCCCAACGTTGACCTGCTCGGCTTCAGCAGTCCTTCTGCCTCAGCCTTCCAAGTAGCCGAAACTGCAGGTGCATACTACCACACCCGGCTAATTTTTTAATTTTATTGTAGAGATGAGGTCTTGCCAAGGTGCCTGGACTGGTCTCGAACCCACAGGCTCAGGCAATCCATTTGCCTTGGTCTCCCAAAGTTCTGGGATTGCAGACTGAGTCACTGAGTCCGGCCTGTTTGTGTTATTTAAACCAAGTTAAAAGTCTGTATGTATAATTGTATCCTTTTATTTAAAAAAATACTTATGCATGAACTAGGTCTTTGTCAATATCACCAATATGGGAAAAAAGTTTACAGAGAGGTGACATTATTCATATTTTGTATACTTTCTTTCTTAATTTTTTTTTTTAACTTTTTTTCTCTATAACACCATGTCTTAATTTTCCTCTATAACAACATGTCTTAATTTAGGTACTAACGCGAAATAAAAGTTTTTATTTTTAAAAGAAAATTCTGGAAAGTGTTGGATTTATCTATCGCCAACGTTTCTAAATCTTTGAATACAGAGACTGTGTTTAGTGATTGTACCCTTCATTAACTACATATTTACTCTTGAATTGAAACATCCATGCTTGCCTTACATGCAACATGATTACCATAATCCCTGAGCTACTAACATAACCCTGATTAACATTTATATTAACCAAGGGCTTCATAATGCACAGTTGACAAAGAAACCTGCTATTTTAGCTCATGCCAACAATAACACATTCAGAATTAAGAAATATACCTTTGTTTTTTTAGAAATTGTTATTTGGAGTGCAAGTCGCATTACTACTGACAAGTTGGATTGGAAGCTTATACCCAGACAGGTCTATTTCTGCCTCCAAAGTAGGCAGGTTGATTGAATTTTGTATTCAAGTATTATACAGTCAGATTTTTGCCAGGTTAATTCCCTTTGAAATGAAACCATCTCAATGTTTAAAACCACTGAGGCAAAATCTTTGTTGAATATGAAGTATCATACAGTATTTAATCTCTTTTGCCATTTTCCATGTTTCAGGAAATAGTATCCCATTATTTCTCCCTTCGCTGGCCCCTCTCATCCAGTTAATCTATCTCTTAATTCCTCAGAAAAAAATGCTTTGAAAACATCAGGAGGAATTGCTGTCTAATTGTAATATTAGGTAAGATATTACTTCTCACTTAATTGTTTTTCTACAGTGTCTTATATTTTATAAGCAATCAGATATTTTGTAGACAAAAATGGGGTGAAAACATATGCAAGACTAAAGGAGAATTTAAAACTGTGACTTGTTAAACATACTAGAGGAGATAAAAAGCCTAGTTTACACTAATGGGAACCCTAATATAACCAAGTAGGAGTAACTATCAGGCGACAACTTTCCCGGCATTGCTTCTCATTGCCTTCAAAGCCCAATTTCTATTGGACATATATTGCATGTTCTCACTGATATGTGGGAGTTAAAAAAAATTAAAATCATGGAGATATAGAGTAGAATGATGATTACTAGAGTCCAGAAAAGGTACAGAAGAAGGGTCATCGATAAAGAAGGAATGGCTAATAAGTACAAAAATGCTGTTAAATACAAGGAATAAGTTCTAGTGTTAGGAGATATAATAGGGCAAAAAAATACAGTTAATAGTAATTTACAGTATATTTCAAAGTAATCAAAAGTGGAATTGAAATGTTTCTAATACATAAATAATAAATGTTTGGGATAATGGATATCCCAGCCACCCTCATTTGATTATTACACATGGTATACTTGTATCAAAATATCACATGAACCTTATAAATATGTATAACTAATGTTTATTCATAATAATTAAAAATTAAGAAAAACTAAGCCCAAGTTTAAGGATCAGCATCTAACACTCTTCATAACATGGTCCTGCCTATAATCTAGTCGCTTTCTGCTTCTGCTTTCCCCACAGTTTCATAGTAGTTTTTAAAAATTCTCCAATCGGAGAAAAAGAATATAGAGACCAAAAATAACCTATCGGGTACAATGTGCACAGTGGTGGGTATATTTAAAGCCCACACCAAAACTATTTGTGCCTCTCAAAGCTGTTCAATTTTTTTTAATTAAAAAAAAAAGTAAAAATAAAAATTCTTCAGTCACATTGGACTGCTCAGCGTTCTTATAACTTGTGTTCTTCCATGTGGCATCTGCTCCCCGACATGCCGGTCTCCTGAGTTCTCTGTGAACTGTCTGCATTCTGTCCCAATGATTATGGAAGTAATTGCCCTATTCAATATTGTGTTTCCAGGGGATGATATTTCATACCTGCCATCAATTTCTGAATATTGCAAAAATCATGGAGGATTTTAACATGCAGATGAGTGATGGGAGTTAACTATAGTTGTGTTAATGAAGATAAGGTTTGATTACCCCTCTTATGTAAATATATTAGTATTATTATAATTGTGACTGAATTGAGACAGATATGGTATAGAGAGTTTTGTGAGAAAAAAATGGAAGAAAGTTTTCTCATATAAACAGTGTTAGAAGCACTGAAGACCAAAAAGTCAACAATGATCCTAATATAATTTATAACCATTGTTCCTCAAGTCTTCCTTGTGTATTTTTGACAAATTCTTAATTCAAAAGCACAGTTCAAAACTTAAGAAACCGTGAAATTATAATTCCTTTTGTGTTTACATAGGTCTCTCTTATTTACTTCTAGTGATATCAACGTAAAGATTACCAGTAAAGATCAAAAGAAAAGTTATATAACAGTATTCGCATACACATGTTTAGCAGAGCTTCTTGTGTTTCAGAAATTCAGATAGACAACAAGAAATATCAATACGGGAGAATTGTTTTTAAAAAGAGAACTGAAAAACATGCATGTATTGAGTTACCATTCTATTTTAGCACTGTGGTCTGTATTTTTCTATTTAATAGGTCTTAGATAAACCTGTCATTATCTTTCTCTTTTGAATGGCGAAATAAAAATTCTGCTCCATTAGACTACTTCTCTGAAACACATTTCTAGTTAATAGTAGAATTGTAAACCTGATCAAGATTGCATGACTTTTAAGTTTGACATGCTTTTAAAGTATACTGTATTATGTCTAGTGAAAATATTTTAATTTTATAGAAAGACAGGACATCAAGCTTGTAGATATGATTTCTTCCTTTGTCAAATGTTCATGGAAATCTACAGGGAAAAAAATGACATATTGGAGAAGTAAAACCAAAATGTAAAAACAGGGAAAAAATATACTGTCATTCAATAAGAAATTGAAGATTTATCACAGTGCCAATTGGACCCAAATAAAGAAAGTTATGACTATACCCAAAAGTAATAAGAACTAATATTTGTTGAGAACTTAGAGTATACCAAATGAAGACATACACAGGACAAAAAGAAGGATTGTAAACTGTGTGATTCATTAGACAAGCACTGTGACCAATACAGGGCTCAAACCATTAAAAGAAAAGCCAGGGAAGGAATAAATGAAAAAAGTGGAAAATTTTTCCTGAAATCTATATAATGAAAAATCAGGGAATCACTAAAATGATAAAGGTATAAATTTATTAATCCAAAAATATCCAAAACCATTATTGACACTTTCTATCATCAGCACACATAAGTTTAAGTCTAAAGTTTATATGCATTTTTCAGAGGCAGAAAACAAGAATGTGAGAAGAATAAATGATTATTTTTGTGGAATAACATTGTGGTTTCTCCTTCTAGAGCTTATTCACAATCATTTATTCTCTTTTCAGAAATGTGAGGGGAATACTCTTCTTCATCACATGTGACTAGACAAGGCCATGTGACTGACGCTAACTTGCTGGCAATGGTGGAAGCATTGATTTGCTGATGTGGGACCCTGCAGCTTTGGTTCTCTCCTCTGCCTCGTAGCCCTGAAACCTCATGATGAGATTATGGTGTCATAAAATAATGGAACTTCTATCAGTCTAGGGTCCCTGGGTGACAAAAGGGAGCAAACCCTTTCATTGAAAAGTACTGAATGTAAACATGAACTAGAAATATATTTTTGTTGTTTTAAGTTATAGAAATAGGTTTTTCTTGTTACATCATCGCCTAGACTAGCCATATGTTGTGTGTGTGCGAAATACATATTATATATATAAAATTTATGTGTTGCATGTATACACATGTGTGCATATACCCAAAACATCATTTTTTTCTTATTTCTGGATTATAGACACTTATGTGTTATTTTATCATTGTTTTCTGTTTTGTTTTTAATTAAAGTATATTTTCTACTTCAGATGGCATTTGGTATATATGAAATAACAATCAATTATTCAATCGGTACTGTATTTTGGGAAAACCAGGAGGAAAGTGACTCTTGAATATTGAGTTTTCTGTTAAGTCAAGAGCCACAATTAAAAATCAGTTTATTAACTATAGATTTCTTTGTTTCCCTGCTAAACAGAAATCAGAATTTTCCTAATTTTCAGGTATAGTAGGAATGCATGCATTTGAGAAAACATGTTCATAGAGATTAAATGTTTTAATCTAGTATTTAGAAAGATGATGGAAGCAAATAATTTCAGAAAAGGGAAGAGTTAATAAATAGCAACCTCTTTTTGTTTGACAATATATTGGAGTAGCAAAAACAGATGTGTAGCTTAAAGGTAGTCTTAGATATGTCTTCAGATTCTAACTACATGGGATTTATCTTTTGAGTGAGCAGGAGAGTACACATTAATGGATACCAGTGAGACACTTTTCTTGCCCTACTTGTAACAAGACACAAGTGTGACCTGAATGGCTCCCTGGTGCTTGGATTTATATTATTCTCCCAGGCATTGGGATATTGTATTTCACTACAAAGAGCTAAAAACATTGCAATCATTATTTATAAATCTTTTAGAAAAATACATTTTCTTAGCAGCAACTATGGCAACAGGGAACTCAAAATGACACTGGAAAAGAATTGTGCTCAGTTGCAGTGTGCAACATACACAGATTTATATTTTATTGCTGTCAATATTTTAAAATGAAAAAACGGAAACAAACATTTAGTATACATTAGTCCATATACTTTTTTTATAGTTAGCCCATACAAGTAACATTATGCAACATTTAAATATTGTATAACACTTAAGTAACATTTAAATATTATAATATCAAGTAAATTTATGTAAGCATCCTGAAAAATTTATAAACAAAAAATGATTACAGGTGAATCAAAATCACCTAATTTCTAAGGTCCAGCCAACTTTACATATTTGCATAATACTAGAATTTCTAGCACTTGTTATAAATTTAATAAACTTTCTGGAAATGAAGATGTGGTTATTCTATTTAAATGTTTAATTTAAAGAAAATATAATTTATCCTTTTACATATTACTTTAAAAACATACATATAATGTCCTTTTATTTTACATTAAAGGCATATTTTTTTAATAACTGTTTTGATCTATATTGACAACTTTTTATCAGAAATGTTTCTGCTACTGATGATTTTTCTGACATTTTTTAAAATGTAAAATTGTGAGTATAGATTAGTTAGAGATAGATTGGTTCTTATACTGATCCGCATTTTTAGGCCCACATTGGCAGGTCCAGGCAAATTCCTCCTCAAAGAATAATATTGACAAATTATCATATTCAATTATATGACTCAACCATCATTGGATTAGTTTGCTAGGGCTGCGACAACCACTGCAGAAGACTGGGTGACTTAAAAAGAGAAATGTGTTGTCTCACAGTTCTGGAAGCTTGGAAATCCAAAATGAAGGTGTCACTGAGCTGCTTCTTTCTGAGGGCTGTGAGGGGCTAATCCTGTGCAGCCCTCCTCCTGGCATGCAGGTGGCCATCTCCTCCCTTTTCGTCAACTTTCACGTTTTTACTCTCCTGTATCTATTGCGTCCAAATTTCCTCTTTTTGCTACGACACCAGTCACATTGGATTAGGGTCCACTCTCATTACCTCATTTTAACTTCTTTCCCTCTTTAAAGACTTTCCAGATACAGTCACGTCCTGAGGCACTGGAGGTTAAGAATTGAATATATGGGAATATACACAGAGGAACTCAAATTATTCTACAAAAATGATATCTGCACACGTATGTTTGTTGCAGTCCTATTCACAATAGCAAAAACATGGAACCAACTGTGTTGCCCATCGAAACTGGACTGAATTTTAAAAACGTGGTACATAGACACAATGGAATATTTTGCAGCCATAAAGAACGACAAATATATGAACTTTGCAGCAACTTGGATGGATTTGGAGTCGATCATACTCAGTGATTTATCACAGAAACAAAGAACTGAGTTCCATATGTTCTCACTTATAAGCCAAACTTGAACAATTATCATGCTATAAGAAAGCAATTGGCAGTAGCGGGAAACAGTCAGGGGAGGCAGGGTGGGATTGGCAGTTGAGGGAAACTGTTAGGGGAGGGAGGGGCATACCTCATCAACAAGGGTACCTGCATGATCAATGTTTATATACCTAACACTGAATTGTATCCTACATCTTTATAATAAAAAATTTAAAAAGAAAAAAAGAATCGAATATATAAATGTGGAAGAAACACAATTCAGCTCCTAACAATCATCTTATTTCATAAAATAATCAGTTGGACATGTTTATTTCCAATGCACTTTGTGTTCTAGAAATTCTACAGCAAACAACTTAGTAGATAAGTCTTTGCATACATGCTTCATTATTTTTTAGACTGTATTATAGAACGTACTATACTAGATCAAAAAAAAGTATTTGTTAAACTTTTATACTTGTTGAAACAACTGTCCCTCCTCCGAAAATAAATAGACTTTGTGGATATAACAGAAATAATTGAGAAACTTTTCTCTAATAGTTTTCCAATAGTAAAGATCAGGCATTTTAACAAATTGATGTTTCCTCCTTTGATAAGGAAACAGAATAATTTATCACTATTTCAATTTGCATTTCTAATGTACCAGTGGTATTAAATGGTTTCATTTAAGTAATTTTGTGTTGTTTGTTTGAAGATAAGATATAGCATGTTCAAATGTTATGATCTATGTATTCAGTAATGATATCATTACTTTCTTTTAATAAAATATGTTACAGCACTTTTTCTGTTTTTTAGTAAGCTTTTTAATTTTATTTATGGCACATTGTTGTTTAGTACAATTATAAAATGTATGTACTAAATTAAAAGAAAAACAACAACTCTATTTTTCCTTACATTACTCCATTTGGTGGCTTGGTTAATTTTCATAAAAATGCACATATTTATTTTGAAGAGGTAAAGAATGTATAATTGGATTTTGTCTCTTGTCAAAATATCAACATCTTTTTTAAAAAAATGTCTACATGTAAGGGGTACAAGTGCAATTTTGATACATGGATGTATTGGGTCTGGTGAAGTATGAGTTTTAGTGTAACCTTCAGCCAAATAATGAACATTGTATCCATAAAGTAATTTCTCATCCCTCATCCGCCTCTCATCCTTTCACCCTTGCAGTCTTCAGTGTCTATTATTCCACTCTCTGTCCACATATACATATTATTTAGTTCTCACTTCTAAGTGAGAACGTGTGGTATTTGACGATGTATTTCTGAGTTCTTTCACTTAAGATTATGGCATCATTTTTAACCTGCACACGCATGTTTGTTGCAGCTGTATTCACAATAGCAAAAATATGGAACCAGCCATGCTGCCCATTGATTCTGGACTGTATAAAAAAAATGTGGTACATATACACAATGGAATATTATGCAGCCATAAAGAAGGACAAATATATGAACTTCTCAGCAACTTGCATGGATTTGGAGTCGATCATACTCAATGATCTGTCACAGAAACAAAGAACAGAGTTCCTTACATTTTCACTCAAAAGTAGACCTTGAACAATTATAATACTATAAGAAAGTGATTGGCAGTAATGTGAAACTGTCAGGGGAAGTGGGGTGAGATTGGCAGCTAAGGGAAACTGCTAGGGGAGAGGGGGTATATGTCATCAACAAGGGTACCTGTGTAATCAATGTTTGTATACCTAACCCTGAATTGTACCCCACATCTTTATAATAAAATAATAACATTTTTTAAAAAGTTTAGTAATTTAGTACGACATGGTCATTTAGAAGAAGATGGTTTCAAGTCTCTTGGAAGAGCATTATTGTTGTCTAATTTAGAGAATTAAAGTTTAGAATTGGATAATTTTAGGTTAGTCTGATTTCCTACCTCACCTTGTACTAGCTAGATGATAGTAAATTATCTAAGACTATTGAGAATCTAGTGACCTCATGTATAAAATAAAATAGTAATTTCTATTTCTAAGTGTTGTTAAGTGTATCAAATAGTGTATTAAATAGGAAATAATATTCAATATATATAATTTACATATTAAATAAATAATACCAAATAATATCATATAAATGCAGTTGGTATTTTTTTCAATGTATACCATTTTATTTCAGACACAAGCGAATATTGGTGCTATAAAGTAGCTTAATATTTTATATAACTTCCCTTTTTTAAATGTTTTCTATAAATAAAATCACAAAATCAGCCAGGCGTAGTAGTGCACCCCTGTAATTCCGGCTACTCGGAAGGCTGAGCAGAAGGATCGCCGGAGCCCAGCAGGTCGAGGCTGCGGTGGCCGGGAGCGGCCCCTGCACTCCAGTCTGGGCGACCGAGTGAGACTCCAACTCAAAAAAAAAAAAAATGTTTTCTTGACATTGCTATTCCTATCCATTATAAAATCTCATATTTGTTTTAATCTGTGGTCTCTCGTCAACCGCATATCTTCTATAATTGCTGTAAGTTGTAGAGAGCTTTGTCAATATGGAAACGTTATCTTTGCTGACTAAACTAAATTTCTTTAAAATAAACATAAACTTTGTGCCTAAAAAAAAAGAAAAGAAGCCAGACTCGGTGGCTCAGCCTGTAATCCCGCGCCTCTGGGAGGCCGAGGTGAGTGGATTGCCTGAGCCTGCGGGTTCGAGACCCGCCTGGGCAGTGAGACCTCATCTCTACAATAAATCAAAAAAAATGAGCCGGGCGTGGTAGCGCGCGCCTGTAGTTCCGGCAACTGGAAGGCTGAGGCGGACGGATCGCCGGAGCCCAGCGGGTCGAGGCTGCGGTGTCCGAGAACGTGGCACTGCACTCCAGTCTGGGCGACAGAGTGAGACTCCAACTCAAAAAGAAAAAGAAAAGAAAATTATGGCATCATTTTAAAAATAAAAACTTAGCCTGCCTTAAGTGGTGTGCGGCAGGAGTTGCTGCCCCCAGAATGAGCTGGACCAGTTCTTATACAACCACGACCTGGGTATTGCTTTTCCCGCACCAATGTCGAAAGCTAAGTAAGGTAGGGTTTGGAACAAGAATTATTTTTCTTTCAGAATGAAATATGACTTTGATAAAGGAATTCTATCTACTTTTCAGGTTCTAAGCCAGTTTACAGAGAGTGATACCAGCCAAGATTCTATGTCTCTCATTCTGTTTCTGTTTCATAAAGTGAGGCTCAGCATAGGAACAAGGGTTCCCTATACCTAAACCCTCATCAAGACTTTGCTAAATAATACATGGACATACCTATAGTATTGGGGCATTAGTTTTGCCATTGGTTTTTCTGGGGTTTTTTTTTTTTTTTTTTTGGCTTTTGCTTCCATGTGGAGATTTTCTTAAATCATTTTAGATGTCACAATGGGCCTGTGGAAACCCCTTCTCTACCTTTTACAATTTAAAGAATGTTTTCCTGCTTTATATGAGTCTTATAATAAGAAAAATAGATTATTTGACCTTTATAGGTATATAAAAAGTTAATTAAAATTTATTAAGACATTATGTATTTGATTTACAGTGGCCTCCTAATTATTCTATAATCACCACATTTTTTAGGGGTGTTATCTATAAAGCAAGTGTTAGAGAAAAGCTAAAACTAAGATGGACTTCAGAAGGTTGATCTTTAGAGATGCTTCTCATGTAGGAAGTAGCTAGTATTTTCTTCTTCCTTCCTATGCCTTGGAACCCAGAGGCTAAATAAATCTTGGTTGTTCTTTGGTCTATTTTATACTATGGGGCTCTTATTCTACCAAGCCTGGCTACAGTCTTCCTAACAACTTTTGGAAGCTGTCCCTGAAGGCAGTTGTACCAGGGATTCTTAGATTTTCACCTTAGTAGAAGAGTCAAGAGGGCAGAACTTTAAAATAAATTAATCATGATGCAATGAGGAAGTTTTCCACTTTGGTGCTCTTCCTGCTTTTTATCAATTTGAGATTCTCCAAATGATTCATACTAGTGATACATTGTGATTACAGTGATAAATTAAGACTGACACAAGACAACAAGTTCAAAGGTTTATCCACCCACAAAGATAACTTTTTAAAAAAATCTTGCATGATTTAAAAATTTTGAGCGTTAAATATGATGGATGAGTATATGATCTGTAGAAACTTTAAAAGAGAGAGAGAAAAAGAGTAAAGTCTGCCTTTTACTAATCTAAGATCAAGAGACTAGTGAATTAATCAGTTACTGGGGAAAAGGACATACTGTTCTTTGTGGATCTATTAGCAAATGAAGATAATCTAATTAAGACAGACAAAGGACTCTAAAAATTATTTCATATAACAATCACTAAATGAACTTTTAAAATCAATCACGGATCTCACACTAGATTTACTAAATCAAAATCTCTCTTCAGTGGTGGAACTCAGGTACAGATGTCTGAAAATTCTACAGTCAATTTTTATGTCCTGCCAGCATTGAAAAATCACGGTGATCATTGATAAACCAAAATCACTAACAGTGTAATTTACAAATACTCTTCTCAATTTAACCTCATGAAATTTGAAATTGACTAATTAATCTCACATTCATCAGAATGTCCTGCTGATATCATTAGAGATGAAAAATAACTTGGATATACACGATACAATTTTTTGTATTTATATTCCAAAGTAAAACTGAATTTTGTTGGCAACGTAAATCATTATTTTGCCTTACTATTAATTATAATTGTAATCTCCTAGTGATGAATATTAACTATTGATTAAAGTCAGTGAGAACACCTAACATGAATTCTAAGTTGTATGGATGATGTATAAAATTGTTTATATAAAATATTACAGCAAGTAGTATGCAAAAGTGTTCACGCAATGTATAAAAATGTTCTACTTTTAATAAAACAGAGGGAGGCTTCCAATGTGACCAAAGTATAGCTTAAAAGCAAAAATATAGAAATGCCAATTACATTTTAAATATGACATTCTATGCGGTCCTTTGCAACAATGCTGACCACCTTTGGTAAAAAGGAAGAGAAAAATCCAATCAGTCTTATTTACATTTTCTTTATCAGCACATTATGAGTGGCGAAGGATACTTAATTCAACTTTAAAACAATTCACAGCTGGGCTCGGTGGCTCAGCCCGTAATCCCGCGCCTTTGGGAGGCTGAGGTGAGTGGATTGCCTGAGCCCACGGGTTCGAGACCTGCATGGGCAGCGAGACCTCATCTCTACAATAAATCAAAAAATCAGCCGGGCATGGTAGCGCATGCCTGTAATTCCGGCTACTTGGAAGGCTGAGGAGGAAGGATCGCCGGAGCCCAGCAGGTCGAGGCTGCGGTGGCCGGAAGCGGCCACTGCACTCCAGTCTGGGCGACAGAGTGAGACTCCAACTCAAAAAAAAAAAAAAAACAATTCACAGAAGATTCTTGAATTAAAAAATAGACTTTTCAAAATTCAGTCTCCACTCTAAGAACTGGGAAAATGTTTCTCATCTGTGCAGTAGCAGAATTTTTATTTCTTTAAGCTATCTAATTCTAAAATGGAGGCCAGGAAAAATAGAAGCCCAAGCAAAACGGTTACATTATCTATTGTAAGACACACTAAGACTAAGAATTGGGTAAGAAATCTAAAGGAGTTTATCCATCATAACTTATTGAAAAGAAACACTTTTAACCTTTCAAAGAAAGCATGTTGACAGATATATGGAAACATAACACATTGTCACTGAGTGTGAAGACACTATGTGAGGTAATGGTGATTTTTAAAAGTTTATCTGAAGCCGGGCTCGGTGGCTCAGCCTGTAATCCCGCGCCTTTGGGAGGCTGAGGTGAGTGGATTGCCTGAGCCCGCGGGTTCGAGACCCGCCTGGGCAGCGAGACCTCATCTCTACAATAAATCAAAAAATCAGCCGGGCGTGGTGGCGCATGCCTGTAATTCCGGCTACTCGGAAGGCTGAGGTGGAAGGATCGCCGGAGCCCAGCAGGTCGAGGCTGCGGTGGCCGGGAGCGGCCACTGCACTACAGTCTGGGCGACAGAGTGAGACTCCATCTCAAAAAAAAAAAAAAAAAAGTTTATCTGAAGCTCATAACAGGCTAATAGAGTACATGAAAGCAATGCATTCTAGAAAACAAGGGTTATTTTATACCTAACTTGCAAAACTCATTTTCTTTAACCAGAACTGTTATCATCGCTAGAAGACTTGTACTAATTTTTGATGCAATCATTTAAGTGGAAAATAGAAATATTTTAAACTTTGATTAGACTTCTAAAAGATGACAAAATAGTTAAGAGTTAACAGGCATTACTGTTAAACCTAGAATTGGGGCTGAGTTCTGCCAAAGACTGGATGGGTAATTTGGGGTTACTTACTTAATAAGTGGCTCAATTCCAAAAGTGTAATATAGAGTTTATAATAAATAGCACATAGGATTGTAGTGAAGAATAAATTATGACAAGTATGCATGACACAATGCAGTACCTAGCACATAGGAAGCTCTCAATAAATGATAGCTATTTCTGTTGTAAGTCAGATATATGCAATATGCATGCATATCTTCATATACTAATTAATTGCTGCTTCGTGGAAAGGCTCAGAGGCATATATTTAATAAGAATGCTCATATGTTCATTTAGTGCTTATCAATTATCCTCATCTATTTGACTAGCATAGCAACTATTGGTATTTTGTGCTTTCTATTCTTCATAGTTATAAATTGCAATGTATACTAAGTTAAAAGAAGATATAAATCATAAAGAAAATTCAGCTGCAGTAAATAGCAAAACACTAAAAATGACTCTAGATAGATGGAGTTTTTCTTTTCTTTTTTTTTTTAAAGGATACAAAGCTATACTATATCTCTTTTAAAGTGACTTGGACTTTGTAGTTTATCTAGGGTTACCAACACAGTTAAAAAACGTGTCATAGAAAAATACACTTCAAACATATTCAATAGATTCAGAAACAAATGTCTCATGAAATAGATGCTTCATGAAATTTTTAAGGTTGCTATTCTTTTCAACTTAACATATTTAAAGCTTTGTAGGAAAATGAATAACTTTTAAACTTCCAAATTTTATAACCAGAAATGGTGAGAATTTATAATTTTGAGTTTATATAACAAAGTAATTACATTTGGAAGATATAACAACACCATATCTAAGTAAACAAATTACTGCAAAACCAGTTTAAATATGCACTACCAGCATAAAATATTATCAGAAGATATTTAATAAATCAGAACAGCATTTCATTAGGTTTTATCCAGAGATAGTGCATGACCTGGGAAGATTTCTTTTTATGTCATTATGACACAGAGACTATATTAAGTAGTAATTACTACTAACGAAATGTAATACTGCACAAATTACCACAGCTATCCTTTTTTATTAACACAACTTGATAAAAAAATAAGAAAGCCATTGCTAAAACGATCACATTACTATCCCTCTGAGATTTGAACTTTAATTGCAGTCATTTTTATTCTGTCCCACGAGACAAAAGAAGAATAGGAGGCAGCTGGCAATCTATTCACGTAATTATATTTCTCCCTATGTTTGAATTATTAGGCAGAATTTTTTGTTAATAAAACTGAAAACGAATAGTATTCAATTCCCTTCATATTAAACCCAGTTATTCTTGGACCATAGAGAGATTTCAAACAAAGGGAGCTATCACAAATTGTGTGTCATGACCTCTACTTATGTTGTATCAGTAACACAGAGAAGTTAAGGAATTTCAAGAAATGAAGAAAAGTTAAGATATTGCCTAGCAACACCTCAAAATATTAAAGTCATGGAAGACTCACTAGGAATGAAAAAAAGGTGAAATCATTTAAAAACTATTTTAGACATAGCTTCTTAGTTTCTGTGTCATCTAGGTAGAGAGAGTTAGGCAGAAATTGTCTCATTTTCCATGCATCCAAAAAGAAATAGAGGACTAGATAGAAATGAAGACATACTTTTTTAGTCATCACTGCAAACACATCAGGACAGTAAAATTCCCATCAAAAGTATTCTGAAATGAGTTACAGTTTACAGTAATAAAATTCACATCTAACACCTAATACAAAAATAAGGAATTGAGTTGCAAAACTATTTGATCTTGATTCAACATAGCATCCACGACTTCATTGCTAGCTCTTTTTGTTTATTTCAGGAAGTAGTATAGAAGTCAACTTTTTATTTTAAAAATTAGACAACTTTGCTACATTAAATATGTATTTATTTTTAATCTCCAGACTTGAAAAATCAGATGCTGGTTTCTCTGCAAGTGACTCCCAAAACCATTAATAGTGGGATCCGAGAATTCCTCAGAAACATAAAATAAAATTTTTAAAATTATGGGGTTTGAAGTCATAATATGCCCACTGATGTTGTTTTGAGGATTAAACAAAAGACGTTAATAGCATAGTTCCTACTTTACAGAAGGAGAAGGTGTTTTCAACAAATATTTGCTCAATCTTACCCTGATTTGAAATATCGCATGGGAATTCTTTTAATTGCAGAGGGCACGTGTGTTGGCAATAGTAGGAGGGCTACCCAAGCTACCAAACTCCTTTGATGTGACTTCTGCAGTGGCTTGGAATGAATTGTCTATTCACACACTTGTTCTTGAGACTGAAGGAGTTTAGGGGAATTGCTATTAGAGATATTACCGAAGGGACAGAAAAGGGCTGCTTTGTGTGAAGATAAGGTCAGGATAAAGCAGTTTGTCTTAATATAACCTAGTCTTTGATTGAAAACCAGTTTGCATGGTGGGAAGGCAAGAGGAGTAAACAACACTCTAAAGTAGGTTGAAGCTTCTAGGTACTGAGTAGAGCAGGGTGCACACACTAGGTGAGAGTTTTTTCTTTTCCTGGATGATGGCAATCTTACATATCTCTCCTATCTCCTCTACAACGTTCTCAGAGAAATCGTTCTAAAATACAGAGCTGAAAATTCTAGTCACCTGATTAAAATCCCCGTGTCTTTTCTTCTCTGGAATAAAATGCAATTGCCAAATGTTTCTTGATATATATCTGAAAGAAGATTTGACTGAAGCCAACAGATTTTAGCAGAGAAGACATTTATAACTTATATTGTCAACAAAATGAAGGTTTCTATACACTTTTTTTGATAGGGAAAATGAAGAAGTGAAGAATTAGAGCAAGCATGATTGCATTAAGCAATGAGACCCTAGCAGAGTTTGACTGCTGGCTCAGACTTAATCAGACACAAGTCGGTGTCCCAAAGGGCATTCAGCACTATTCTCAACTTTCTTTGACAATGCTGATCACGTGAGGCCATTTATAGATGAGCAACCGACATTTTGCTCTCTACTTCTATGAGATCAACTTTTTTAGATTTCACATATGGGTGAGGCCATGAGGTATTTGTCTTTCTATGCCTAGTATTCCATTGGATGTATACATATATACCATATTTTCTATATTCATCTGTTGACAGGTTAATTCCACATCTTGGCTATTGTGAATAGTGATGTAACAAATCCAGGATTGCAGAAACATCTTCGGTATACTGATTTCATTTCCTTTGGATATGTGAGGGTGACCCCCAAAACACAGAATTTATTTTTTAAAAAATTGTGTCATTATTCTAACATATTTGGATGTCAAAATACTCTCCATTTGCTGCAATATACCTATCGAGATGGTTTTTTCACTGTTCAAAATAGTTCTTAAACTCGTCAATTTTGATGCTCAAAAAAGTTTTTGGTTTTTTCGTTTTTTTTAAAATACATATTTTTTATTTTAAAATTGTGGGGTACAGTTAAGGGTTAGGTATACAAATATGCTTCATTCAGGCACCCTTGTTGACAACAGGTGTCTCCCCGTCCCCAGACAGATGTTTACTACCATTAGTCCCATCCACCCCCCCATAGTTTCTCAACACTGTCAGACATTTTCTTATAGTAGTGCATTGGATGATCAAGGTCCACTATGTGAGTGAGATTATGTGATACTCAGATCTTTGTTTCTGTGAGAGGTCACTTAGTATTATAGACTCTAGCTCCATCCAGGTTGCTGCAAAATTCATGATTTTGTTCCTTTTTATGGCTGCATAGTATTCCATCATGTATATGTACCACATTTTTTTAATCCACTCCTCTATTGATGGACAGCATGAGTGGTTCCAGGCTCTTGATATTGTTTACAATGCTGCAATAAACATTCGCATGCAGGTATCTTTTTTATAGAGTGATTTGAGTTCTTCAGGGTATACTCCCAGTAGGGGAATTGCAGGGTCATATGGGAGGTTGATGTTTAGAGCTTTTAGAAATCGCCACACTGCTTTCCACAGAGGTTGCACTAGTTTACACTCCCACCAACAGTGTAGAAGTGTTCCCTTTTCGCCATACCCTCTCCAGCAGCTGTTATTTTTTGAGTTGTTGATAATTGCCATTCTAACTGGAGTTAGTTGGTATCTCAGTGTGGTTTTGATTTGCATCTCCCTGATGATTAATGAGGTTGAGCATTTCTTCACGTGCCTGCTGGCTGCTCAGATGTCTTCCTTTGTGAAGTGTCTGTTCATATCTTTTGCCCACTTTATAATGAGGTTGTTTGTTTTTTTCTTTTCAGCAAGTTTGAGTTCCTTGTAGATCCAAGATGTTAAGCCTTTGTCAGACTCGGAGTTGCCAAATACTTTTTCCCAGTCTGTAGGCTGTCTTCCTGCTCTCTTGATGGTTTCTTTGGCTTTGCAGAAGCTTGTCAGTTTAATGAGGTCCCACTTGTCTATCTTATCCCTTATGGCCTGTGGGTTTCGAGTTTTGTTCGGGAATTGGATGCCAGTTCCAATTTCCATGAGGGTATGTCCTTCATTTTCTAAGGTTCTTATGGTTTGAGGTTTTTACATTTAGGTCCCTGATCCATTTGGAGTTAATTTTTGTGTATGGGGATAGATAGGGGTCCTGTTTCAATCTTCTGCATGTGGTCAGCCAGTTTTCCCAGCACCATTTACTGAATAGGTTCTCCTCTCCCCATTGGTAGGTGGTGGAAGCTTTGTCAAAGATGAGTTGGTTGAGAAATTGAGGTCTTGCCTCTGGAATCTCAATTCTATTCCATTGGTCTATATGCCTGTTCCTATACCAATATCAAGCTGTTTTGATGATTGTAGCTTTATAGTAAAGTTTGAAGTCTGGTAATGTGATACTGCCTGCTTTGGTTTTTTTTTTTTTTTTTGCTGAGGATTGTTCTGGCTATTCTTGGTCCTTTGTGTTTCCATATGAATTCTTGTGTTATTTTTTCTAGGTCTGAGAAGAATGTTGCTGGTAATTTGATAGGTATTGCATTGAATCTAAAGATTGCCTTAGGTAAGATGGACATCTTCACAATGTTGATTCTTCCAATTCATGAGCATGGGATATTTTTCCACTTGTTTGTGTCATCTTTGATTTCTTTGAGCAGAGTTTTGTAGTTTTCATTGTAAAGGTCTTTCACGTCTCGTGTTAGGAAGATGCCAAGGTATTTCATTTTTTTGTGGCTATTGTGAATGGAATTGTGGTTTTCATTTGGGTTTCTGTTTGTTTATTATTGGTGTAAAGAAATGCGATTGTCTTTTGCACATTTATTTTATATCCTGAGACTTTGCCAAAGGCCTTTATCAGTGTAAAGAGGTTTTTGACAGATTCTCTTGGGTTTTCAAGGTATACGATCATGCCATCTGCAAAGAGAGATAATTTGACTTCCTCTTTTCCTATTTGGATACACCTGATTGCCTCCTCTTCTCTGATTGCTCTAGCCAGGACTTCCAATACTATATTGAACAGGAGGGGTGAGAGTGGGCATCCTTGTCTTGTTCCAGTTTTCAGGGGAAATGGTTCCAATTTTTGTCTGTTTAGGAGTATGCTGGCTGTGGGTTTCTCGTAGATGGTTTTCACTACTTTGAGGTATGTTCCCTGTATGCCTAGGTGTTCGAGGGTTTTTAGCCAGAAGGGGTGCTGGATTTTATCAAAAGCTTTTTCTGCATCTAATGATATAATCATATGATTTTTGTTTTGACATCTGTTGATGTGTTTAATTACATCTATTGTTTTATGAATGTTGAAGCAGCCTTGCATCCCAGGGATGAAGCCTACTTGGTCATAATGGATAATTTTTGAGATGTGTTGTTGAATCCGGTTAGCTAGGATCTTGTTGAGAATTTTAGCGTCTATGTTCATCAAAGATATTGGCCTGTAGTTCTCTTTTATTGTTGGATCTTTACCTGGCTTGGGTATCAATGTGATATTAGCTTCATAAAATGGTTTGGGGAGAGTTCCATCTTTCTCAATCGCCTGAAATAGCTTCAGTAGGATTGGAATCAGTTCCTCCTTAAATGTCTTGGAGAATTCTGCTGGAAAGCCAACTGGCCCAGAGCTTTTTTTTGTAGGTAGTTTTCTTATTACATAGTCTGTTTCCTTGATTGTTATTGGTCTGTTTAGGGTCTCAATTTCTTCTTGTTTCAACCTAGGCAGCTTGTGTGATGACAGAAAGTCCTCCATTTCCTTGAGGTTTTCAAGTTTGTTTCCATACAAGTGTACATAGTAGTCTCTGATGATCTTTTGTATTTCTTCAGGGTCAGATGTGACTTCATCTTTTGTGTTTCTGATTGTGCTTATTTGGGTTTTTTCTTTCTTTTTCTTGGTCAGTCTAGCTAGGGGACCACCGGTCTTGTTTATCCTTTCGAAGAACCAGCTTTTTGTTTCATTGATTTTTTTGTATTGTCTTTTTGTCTTCTATGTCCTGGATTTGGGCTTTTATTTTGGTGATCTGTATTCTTCTGCTGAAATTAGGGTTTTTGTGATCTTGCTTTTCCAGCTTTCTTAGGTGGCTTGTTAGGCTACTAATTTGTGCTCCTTCCATTTTCTTCATGTATGTTTGTAGAAATATAAATTCCCATCTTACTACAGTTTTTAAGACATCCCAGAGATTTTGGTAAGATGTTTCTTCATTTTCATTTGTTTCCAGGTATCTTTTGATCTTTGTTTTGATTTCATCATTGATCAAGGAGTTGTTTAGCATCATGCTGTTTAGTGCCCATGTCTTTGTGAGTTTTGGGGGGACCTTGTTGGTATTAATGTTTATTTTTATTCCACTGTGGTCCGAGAAGGTACATGGTAGAATTTTGGTCCTTTTAAATTTGCTTATGCTTGATTTATGGCCGATAATGTGGTCGATCTTGGAATACGTCCCTTGTGGTGAGGAGTAGAATATGTATTCTCTGGTCTTTGCATGGAGTGTTCTGTAAGTATCAATTAAGTCCTTTTGGTCCAGAGTCACATTGAGGTTCCGGATCTCATTGCTGATTTTTTGTGAGTAGGGTATTAAAGTCCCCAGTTATGATGGTGTTAGAGTCAATATCTTTCTTTAGTTTTCCTAGGAGTTGCTTTATAAAAGTTGGTGCACCTATGTTAGGTGCATATATGTTTAGGATAGATATTTCTTGTTGATGGAGTGAACCTTTTATCATTATGTAGTGGCCTTCTGTGTTTTTTTTTTAATTTTTGATAGCTTAAGTGGTATTTCATCTGAAATTAGGATCGTGACTCCTCCTTTCTTTTGTGTTCCATTTGCCTGGTAATTTGTTTCCCATCCTCTTACTTTGAGTCTGTGCATGTCCTTTCTAGTGAGTGGGTCTCTTGAAGGCAGTATATTGTTGCCTGGTGATATTTTATCCATTTTGCCATTCTATGTCTTTTCAGTGGTGCATTTAGTCCATTCACATTCAGGCTAATTATTGAAATGTGAGAGTTCGTCCCTATCATAGAGTTCATATACAGCTGTTCTTCCACTTGGTTTATTGTCTTTCTTTTGTTTTGGGGTTTGGTTCATGTGTATTTTATTCTTTTTCCTGTACTCTTGTGAAGAACCTTGATCTTTTTTTCCCCTTTTCTTCTGTGTTTAGTTCTTTCTTAAGTATTTCATGTAGAGGTGGTTTGGTGGCAGCATAGGTTCTTAGGGATTGGATATCTGGGAAAGATTTTAATTCTCCCTCGCTGATGAAACTTAATCTGGCAGGGTAGTTTATTTTTGGTTGAAATTGTTTATCTTTTAAGACTTTGAAGATAGGGCTCCAAGCTCTCCTAGCCTGCAGGGTTTCTGTAGATAAATCTGCTGCTATTCTAATTGGTTTTCCATGGTAGGTGATATGGCCTTTTTCTCTTGCTGCCTTTAGGATTTTTTCTTTTATGCCTACTTTGTTTAGGCGAATTATTATGTGTCTAGGAGTTGGTTTTCTCATTTGTTGTCTGGACCTCTTGTGTTTGAGTTTTTGCATCACTGATTAGATAAGGGAAGTTTTCTTGAATGATCTCATGGAAGGTTTGTTCTAATGTGGTCTCTGTCTCTCTTTCTGCCTCAGGCAGATCAATTACTCTTAGGTTAGGCCTTTTGAGGTAATGGCTCATCTCTTGAAGGTTTTTTTCTGTCTTTTTGAGCTTGTTTTCTGTGTTTTTGAGAGTTTGGGTTATTTCTATATTTTGGTCCTCAAGCTCTGAGATTCTTTCTTCTGCTTGGGTAATTCTGCTTTTCATGCTTATCAGTTTATTGTTTATTTCATTCACAGTATTCTTTATTACTGTTATCTCAGATATCAGCTCCTTTCTAGTTACCTCTTGAGTCTCCTCAATTCTTTTTAATCTCTCCATTAATGTCTTGATGTCTAGGTTTGTATTTTGAGACCAGTCTTTCTGGGGGCTCTTCATTGTTTGCATTCCAAAGTCAGTTTTCTCAGTGTCTGTCCTCCCAGAAGTCTGGGAGAGACCCATATTCTTCTTTTGATTTTTCTTCATTTGTGTAGTTTTTTCTCTCTCATCCCTTAGTGGATTAAGTTCCTGAGTTCTAATCTCCAGCCTCTCCCCTCCATTTCTGTTGCAGGCAGTTAGCTTGTTGCCTGGGAGATCTGTGACACTGGTCTCTATTCAGCGTATGGGAGGGGCTTTGTCTCCTGTTTAATGACGTCACCGTGGGAACCGAGGTGGAGGCTATGATAGGTGGGTGGGGCAATGTGATGTAAATATGCCTTGAAAATGGTGGAGGTGGTGGTTTTACTTTCACTTTTAGGGATGTTCCTGTGGGTCTCTAGGCAGGACCAGCTGTACAGCTGGGTGCTGGATTCGGGGTGCCTCCAGCAGGCAAGGGTGGAGAAGAGGTTCGGGCATTCCCTCCTCTTGAGCTGGAAGCCTGTGATCGGCACCTTACACCGGCTTGGGGTTCTGCCCCCTTACATAGGCTTGTGGTCATGCACACTGAGTGCCTCAGCCAGGGTGGGCCTGGGGCTTCAGATCTCCAAAGCTCCAGAGGGCAAGTGGTGGCTCTGTGTCCTTCCCAGAGCACTTTAGCCAGAAATGGGACTGGTATCTCTGAGGGGTGGGCACTCAGTGCGGCAGCTTGGTGCTGGGTGCTGGTCGTGATGATGTAGCCAGGGATGGAGCTGGGATCCGGGATTTGGGATTCCCCAGCCGGCCGGAATCACATATAGTGGAGCAGCCTCAGTCCAGCCGCGATGTCTGGCCCTGCGTGGGACCAAAAGTCCCCAAGCCTCGTACCAGTGCAGCTGGAGGTGGGCAGGGGGGTGCAGGAAGAGAAGTAATAGTCTTTTTTGGAACTCACTTTCAGAGAAACTCACGGATCCACCTATGCCGTCGCCATCTTCAGGTCACCCCCCCAAAAAAAGTTTTTAAACTCGTTGATTTTGATGCCTTTCAATGTATCTGCCTTTTTTTTTTTTTTAACCTCTTCCACATTGAAAAAGCATTTCCTTGAGGACTTTTTCATCTGGGGAAACCAAAACAAAAGTCACCTGGGGTGAGATCAGGTGAATTAGGGAGGGTTGGGCATGAAGGTCATGCTGTTTTTTTTCCCCAAAAGTACTGAACACCCAGTGTGGTGTGGGCAGGTGCACTGGTAAATCACCCATCATGAAATGAGCAAACGGCTTGAAAGAATTTCCAAAAAGAAAATTCGCTGAAGTCAAACACAACCTGTCAAAATAATGCTGGCTGATGCACTGATGCCTATGGGTTCTTAGAACACTTACCTAGCAGTGGAAGGCTGTAATGTAAGAGGTCTACCCTTCAAAAAATAATTCCTGTTTTGTGGGGGTTTCCCTTCATATACCCAGAAGTTGGATGGCTGAACCATATAGCAATTCTATTTTTAATTATTTGAAGAACCTCCATTTTCCCTAATAGCTGTACTAATTTATATTCCCATGAGCAGTGTTCCAGAGTTCTTTTTTGCCAATATTTACTATATTTTGCCTTTTTGATAACAACCATTCTTACAGTAGGAGGTGATATCTCATTGTAGCCTTAATTTGCATTTCCCTAATTAGTGATATTGCACTTTATTTTACGTATGTGTTGACTATTTGTATGTCCTTTTAAAATGTCATATATATTTGATATTAACTCTTTATTAGATGTATGGTTTGCAAACATTTTGCCTCATGAATGGAGCTCTTATGAAGATAAATGATTGCCAAGTTACTGAATTCAGAAGGAAGAGGTGTAGAGCTTAGTAGCAAGAGGTTCTTTATTTAGGCTACATTAATAAAACTTATTCTATCAAAAAAATTTGAGAATGAATAGGCAAAAGGAAGTTGACTAATATACCTGAAAATAAAAATACTTGAGGCTCAGGGCAAATAGAAATCAAATAGAAAAATGACAGGAACAGTTCTTGTCTCTCTGGTTTATTACAATGGCTACAAACTATGTGTACAAATGTCTAATAACTAATAATTGAGTTCATGTAATAACTATCATGTGTGGAGAAATTAGTATGTGATCAGGCATTATGGCATTATGCTCTGTGCTTTCACTACTCTTTAAAATAGTCATGTGGAATTGGTGTCATTGCATCCATTTTACATAGTATATTTAGGCTTTGAGTAATTAAGTATCTTTTCCATGTTCAAAAACTTAGAACACAGTGAGGCCAAGAATCAAGTGAATCTTGAAACTTTCTGACTCCAAGACTTCTTAAAATATCATTTATATTTAATTTTGTTAAAGCAATGTCATTCAAAGTCCTTTCCTAATATACCAAGAATTATGCAGAGTTCAAACTAGCCAATCTTTTCATTTATTCAGCCATTGTGGATTAATTCATCATTGGACATCATGTCATGTATATGTATGAAAGGAAGGAAATTTTTTTTTGAGTTGAAGTCTCACTCTGTCACCCAGACTGGAGTGCAGTGGCCGCTCCTGGCCACCACAGCCTCGACCTGCTGGGCTCCGACGATCCTTCCGCCACAGCCTTCCGAGTAGCTGGAACTACAGGTGCGCGCTACCACACCCGGCTGATTTTTTTATTTTATTGGAGAGATAAGGTCTTGCTGCCCAGGTGGGTCTCGAACCCTCAGGCTCAGGCAATCCACTCACCTCAGCCTCCCAAAGGCGCGGGATTACAGGCTGAGTCACCGAGCCCGGCGGAAGGAAATATTTTTAATGCACATCACCAAGCATGTTGGACTATACATAATAAGATTAAAAAACTATACATGAAATTTAACTGTTTGAGATATGATCTGACTATTCTTGTCTAA
This sequence comes from Cephalopachus bancanus, assembly GCA_027257055.1. NCBI lineage: Eukaryota > Metazoa > Chordata > Mammalia > Primates > Tarsiidae > Cephalopachus > Cephalopachus bancanus. The sequence goes on along the minus strand of JAPVLO010000210.1, from coordinate 8,724,403 downwards.
ATTCAAAATGAGTTAATTCGACACCAGTAAAATATCAGTTGTTTAGTTTTCTTTGTTGGCATACAAATATTGTCAAATTTCTTTTATGTTGATGGCACACATGAAAATTCTGCATTATAATTTTTAATTTAAAAAAATTCAATCGCAAACTGTTTTGAGATTCTTGAAACGTATTTAAATGGTTTGTTTAAATTTATTTTAAGCCGGGCTTGGTGGCTCAGCCTGTAATCCCACGCCTTTGGGAGGCTGAGGTGAGTGGATTGCCTGAGCCCGTGGGTTCGAGACCCGTCTGGGCAGCGAGACTTCATCTCTACAATAAATCAAAAAATCAGCCGGGCGTGGTAGCACATGCTTGTAGTTACTTGGAAGGCTGAGGCGGAAGGATCACCGGAGCCCAGCAGGTCGAGGTTGCGGTGGCTGGGAGCAGCCACTGCACTCTAATCTGGGTGACAGAGTGAGTCTCCAACTCAAAAAATATATAAAAAATAAATTTATTTTATATTCTCAAAATGTTAGGATGCTAATTTCTCTTATTTTCATTATAGATAGTAATTTAAAATGTTCATTGTACAGCAAAATATTTTATTGTACAAACTTCCTTCTCAATCTTGCACTATGTTAATTAAAACTGGGTTCTTAAAATAGTTCCAAAGTTTGTGCACATTATGTTGAATAAAGTGTTTTAGGCACTAGCAATTCCAGGTGTTTAATATGCAGCAGGCATAGCCCTAAAAGTCAATGCATGTTTGAAAATTTTCATTGCATATCCATGTGCTACTGCCAAGCTCTTAAAAACATTGCTTTGTTATGCTACTAAAACCTGGTAAGTTTACATATTTGATATAACTTAAATTTAAAGTAAAATAGGTAGATGTGTTTTCAGAAAAATGTGCAAGCGATACACTTGAATAGTATTACCAGAATTATTTATTTTATGTTTTCATAATTAAATAGTAACACTGAAAAATCTTAAACCTTTCAAGCTATATTAATAAAATCATTATTGCTGATTAAGTATAGATTATTTTGAAGGCATCGATAAGACAGAATGATAATAAATGCATATATTTTTATGTATAAGTTGGATCACATCATTTTGCAGTCTGTAATATTTTATTTAAACTTAACCATGTGTTATGACCACATGTCTATGCCTTCATCTTCTTAATGACTGAGCAGTACTCATTGCGGAATGCCTCATAATTTGTGTATCCAATTCCAGATATTCAGATATACATAAATAAGTTATTTTTCAGTATTATCTTCAACCTTGTAATTTTCTAATCATATATAGAAGATAAATAGTTCTAAGTGAAATGACCAAATTAGGGGTATAATTTTTAAAAAGAATTTTAACATGTGTTGCCTATATGAAATATAAACAACAAGAATCCAATGTTGTGTCCTTTTGTACCCTGCAGCATCTAATAGGTCATTAAACAATGCAACCTGACAAGTTTCAGGGACAATGGCTCATATCAACTTGATATGTAACTTCCTGCAATAGCTCTACTGCAATTTAGCATGGCTTTTGGATATTGCCAATTGGCTTGTATTGCAAATTCTTAAACTTGAGAGTTTTCTACTAAGTCACACACAAGGTAATGGGAACAGACATATCCCAAATATTACGCAAATATGTCACCTCTGGTATTCAAGTGGGTATTCAGCTCTTATAGCTTATAAATTCTTAAAATCTCTCTCCTTCTCTTCTCCCCAAAGCAGATAACCAGAGACCAATTAGTGATAAAGTCATTGCAATTTTCTCTGATGCTGATGTCTTTCCAAGCTGGGATGTGAGAATCAACTATATTTGGAGACAGGTTCAAAACAGTGACCCTGACTTTCAAGCAAATTTTTTTTCTCAGTTTTTAAAATAATGACATGGGGAAAAATTAAATGCCAATAAATTGCAATTGATGAGGTAAAGTTTCTAATGTTTTTAATCATTTAAAAGTAAAGTTAAATGATATTTGTTATTTCATAAAGTTTTCAAGAGTAGTAGTTATGTTCTGCTTTTCTGTATTTTCATTGTCTGCTTTTGGTTCTAAAATTCAATAAAATACAATAGAAATGAATTAGAGATCAACTTGAAATTTTCTCTGAAACATGAATTACTAGCCACTTTTTCATTTCTCAACTGTACTTATTATATTTATCCTTCCATTATCGCTGATTCAGGAGTTCATACATACATTATCAAACATCATATAGTTTGTCCCATATACGATATGTTTGCCATTTATGCTTGTTTTTAAAATTTAATAATTCAATGTTTTATATATATATGTATACACACATATGTCACTTCCAATATGCACACATATATAGACATATATCTAATGTTAGCATTTCATTTGCTTTTATATAAGGAAAACATTTAAAATGAGCAATAATAGCAAAATATTTAATATGAAATTAGTGATTCCTTTGTTATTGATAAGGTGCAATTCAAAGTAAAACAAAAATGCACACAATAAGGAGTAATATAAAACAAAAAAATTAATTTTTAGCTCCAGTTGGAAAAATTCCAGCTCCATTTGGATTATTACACTGGTTACTGCTATAATTTTAAACTATGGGCTAATACATCAACTTCTTGATTTTTAGCCTCAAACAGCATCAACATATTAGTCACTTTAGCTCAAGAAATGTGCACATTTCCCTTTACCCAGAAGTTTTATAGATAAGTATTTCCTTTTATCTTTATCGTTTTAAATAACATACTTAAACTTGTATTTATTATTCTGTTACTTTGAAATAATGTCTTTTAATTCACACCATGTACATGAGGAAATAAATGTTATTTCATTCCTCCCTTTCTTCCATCATCCCAACTTCCTGACATCTATCATCATTGCAATGCACACACATTGGCAAGGTTTTATAAAAAACAAACCTGTTATCTTTGAGACCAAATTTCTTCTTTCTTTATAGCACTCTATTAAATTATGCTTTATTTGGGCATAGGAGTAGAGGTCAATTAAGCAAACCCTAGATCTCTGTAGAATGCCAAAACCATGACTCAAAAAACAACAAACCATAAACTCAAAATCACAAAAATCTCATTTTCAAATCCAGACTCTCTTGGCATAGATAATACAAATTGCAAAACAAACAGAAATGTAAATAAAAGAAAGGCTAACTGAGCCCAAACAATCCTATTAACCTATTCAAGAAAAAGAATAATGTGAGTTAGAAATGAGAAGCAGAAATAAAGCTTTTTATGGTAATTCTTTCTTACCATTTTCAGCGCAGAATGGCAGAAGCTGGAGCACAGCTCAAATAACACACTTCTAAATAACATTAGCATAGCAGCATGGAATGAAAAATCAAATGGACAGGTCTTCCAGGAAGAGCAGAGTGACAAATGACTCACTTTCCTTCCTGAAGACTTAGGAAATGTGAAAAGACTTTCATTTCCTTCTTAAGACTTAGGAAATGTGAAAACATGAGAAATAAACGTCATCAATCTTCTGAATTATGAAAAAATCAAAATGCTCTAAATTTTGCAGAATTTCTCCAAAATAAGTGCAGATATAGCCATAATAAAACAGCGCACTGATTAAGGGATGTCTTGTAATCGATCTCTCTCTTAAAATGATATGCACTCAAGACAACTAGTGGAGGTATTCCAAGGCCCACCAAGACTTTTTGGTTGGGGAAGGGAAGACCTAGATTAAGTCCAATCAGGGTTGGTAGGGTTGTTAAAGGGTATGAAAGATAGCTCCCCAGGGATACTAGCCACTGCATTGAGCAACATGCCAACAGCAGAATTCTTAGAAGGCTGGAAGTTTATAAAATAACATAAAGGTGGAAGAGCAAAAGGAATAAATCATGAGAGCAAAGGGCTTAAATAGACCATGTCATATCCATAGCACGGGAGTTTATGTGGCTATTAAAATAATAGTATAAACTGGGCTCAGCCTGTAATCCCACGCTTTGGGAGGTTGAAGTGAGTGGATTGCCTGAGCCCGCGGGTTCGAGACCTGCCTCGGCAAATTGGCGAGACCTCATCTCTACAATAAATAAAAAAAATTAGTCGAGTGTGGTTCCAGCTACTTGGAAGGCTGAGGCGGAAGGATCGCCGGAGCCCAGCAGGTCGAGGCTGCGGTGGCCGGGAGCGGCCACTGCACTCCAGTCTGGGTGACAGAGTGAGACTCCAACTCAAAAATAAATAAATTAATTAATAAAATAAAATAATAGTATAGACCAGAATGGGAAATAATGACCCACAGACCAATTGTGGCACACTTTTAGCTTTTGTAAATAGCATTTTATTGAAACACAGCTACACATATGTATTTGACTATTGTCTGACTGCTGTTACTACATAATGTCAAAGTTGAGTAATTGTGAATGAGACCATTGAGCCAGCAAAGACTAAAATATTTTATATCTTGTCCCTTACAAAACAACAACAAATGCTTTTTACCCCAGATAAGAATGATGTGTATTTGACACAGAGTAATTTTCATGAGCTACTACAAAGTTAAGAATGAAATTGTAAAACTATGTATGCTACACTCATATGTTTATAACTGAAAGTGTGTGTGTATGTGTACATTTGGGTGAATATATATGTGTATAAGGAAGGAAAAACAACATAATGTTAACCATGGTTATCTCTATTAAGGTTAGTAATGACCTCATTTTGTCATTATAATCTGCTTTTTAAATTTATCTGTACAGAAAATACATCACATGACAAAAACATATAAATGTTTAAATAGAAAATGTGCAAAACCTTTGAGACAATTTTTATCATTTGTTGTACAGTCATTGGAATTTTCAGAAAAGGAAAATGGACCCTTCTTGTGCTTCAGTAGAGTGGAGCTTGGCAGCCTCCAGGACTATACGGGCCTCATTCTAGTGCTGGGCAGGCTGCAAATTATTTCAAGGTTCTATGAATTTGATAGCAATTGTCTGGAAGGGGGACAACTGCTCATTTTCAACTGTGATCTCACAAGCATGGAGAGACTGTTATTTTCATCTGTGCTCCTTCAGTCGAACATGAAACATCTGTCACAAAACTATTGTCTGATGTGGCAGCAAAGGTTTCTCTTGATCTAAGAGCTCAGCAGGTGCTATGGTAAAGGCGATCTGACAACTACAACCAGTATATCAATACCTGTACCAGACTACCTTGACTAATTAACTTTTTAATAATACCGACCATTGCAGCATTGGGAAAAATAAACATGATAATATGTGAATATTAACCTATTCAATAAATATACATATATATGGAGAAAAAGAATATTATATACGTGTGTATGTGTGTATAGGATGGACATATATAGGTAATATACATGTGTGCATATATATTGTGTTTTTGTATGTATGTTTTTGTATGTATGTATGTGTGTGTATATATATCTATAATGTGATTTGTATATATATCTATATATGATTTGTTTCTAGTCTTTCATTTGACCTAAAATAGACTCTTGAATTAGGAATGTGATAAAGTATTAAAAGAGTTAAGTCTTAAATAACTCATAAGTTTTCCTTTTCAGTATAAACCTAAACCTTGGACTGCAAAATTTACTTTGTGTTGGCAAGGAGAGATTTGCAATGGTTGCTACAGGACATCTCCAAATTATTTGAAGGTACTGAGTTGTTGGTTTTTTTTTTAAAGAAACACTTGGACTAGTTGAATTCAAATGCATCTTTAAACCATTTTTTAGATTAACAAATTAAGATGCAAGGTAGAATTTGATAAAAAGGCTGAGACTTTTATTATGTTCTCCTCTGTATGTCATTTTTGCGATTCTCAAGTTTCTTCCGTTTTCCGCTGGTGTCAAATACAAATACAAGTGAAATCTGGGACTCGAGGGGAATTACTTAATTAAGAATACCTAAGGGGTGAGTGTTGATGTGAAAACAAATAGCATCGGGAGCTGCAACACTTGAGATCGTAGCCTGCTTACTAGCTGTGGGAAATTAGACAAGTTTCAAGTTCTCAGTTTGTACATCATTAAAATATTGAGTGATTGATTAGACTACTGCCTGTCTTCCTCATAAGGTTGTTTGGACAATCAAATGGGTTAATATTTGCAAAGTGTTTAGCACAGTGGATGGCACATATCAAAGGCTATATATATTGGGTAAATAAATGGTGACGGGTGTAATACTGATTTGGAAAGCCATAATGAGCCACCGCTTTTCAGCTACTAGATGTGAACAGTAATGAAGGAAGACATGTTGGCTTTAAGTTAAGGCACAGGTGAAACACAGACTTTTTTAAACGGCATGAAATCATTGAGAATTTCAGCTTTGTTAGAAAATAAAACTAATCAGGAGACATGTGAGTAAATTTGGTTTTATTCTTCTCCTGACCACTATAAATGCACACAAAACAAAGCACATAAGGCACATTGTACTCTGTTTTGTTTTGTTTTATTTATTTTTTCTCCTTTCACTATCCTACAAGTGACTAGCAAGAAGGCACAGTATATTTTCCCTTTTTTCATCTGTCAATATTGTGACTGTGAGCTCCATAACCTTCACCTACTTTCACACCTCCATCTTGGACATGCAAACTGTTGAAACATGTGGTATTTCTTCTAAAAGTCATTTGACTTCGATCCATTTCACTGCCCATAGATTCTTATCATTTATATCATTTTCCCCATTTATTGCTCAATATTATATTCTTTTCTGCAGAAGTATATAATTTATACTATTAATTAAGTGTCACTTAAATCTCCCCAATGATATACCACTGACCTGCTTATTCATGACCTCTTTTGGACTGTGATTGTTTCAATCAGTGAAAAATCTCACTATTAAACTCTATTTGATTACATCAACAAACTATCAGCCCAATTATGTGAACAATTTTATTTTGCTCACATGACAAAATAAATTTAGATTAGTAGGCACAGCTTCAGTGATCTATTTTGAACCTCAATGTAAAAATCTAAAATGTGAAGACAAAAATACTTAATTTTTTGTTAATATATACATATCATTTTTATTTATTTTCAGTTTGTAAAACCTGTATTTCAATTATTTTAGCTCTGTATAATTACCTACTTGGTTCTTAACACACACACACATACACACACAAACACACTCTTTCATTTTCAAATTGTGGCTTAACATTAAGTCTTTCCTAAAATCTTCTCTAATTACATGGAAATCTGTTATCCAATAAGACTGACCCACACTAAAAGAAAAAAAAAGCAAATACCAACTCAAATAACTCTAATCAAAATAGAGATTTGGTATAACCTTTCTAGAATTATAAAACATTAAGGGAGCATACTGAGACGATGTTGAAGTCACACACAGAAGGTCAAATGAGTTGTTAGTACAAATACCCTTTCTTTCATCAGAGTTCTGAGAATGCAAGAGGAAGGTCTTGCGAAAGACAAGTGTTCATGCCAAGAGTTAGGATAAATAAATTTAAAGAAAAAATGGGTACCATCTCTTCAGGTTATGTTATTTTTTATGTCACTAGAAAACTCTAACCCATAGGCACAGATTTTGATGTTTAAATTAAAATCAGCATTCAATAACATTAAGGACAAACTGTTGCTATAATATGCCTCCCTAACTTTTTCCTTTGTCCAGGCATCCATGAGCATCTGCCCTGATACTATTTTGCCTTGTATTTGTTTTCATCTTCTTTGAAGTTCTAGCATGTAATATCCCGTTTGCTTATTCATTTCTATCATAATCATCTGTGTAGGATTCTTGCCCCCAATCTCTCCTCCCACATAGGGTTGATGGAGTGTTTTTCCTGGTGCCTAACTCTAAAAATATCAACACTCTTCTTTTTGAATACAAAAATATCCTTAAACACCAATGAGTCTCCAAAGACTACTCTTCAAATTTTTTAGAAAACCACACTCCACCCCAAATCAATACATTTTAATGGGTTATTATTCTTTCCTGTAAATAAAAATCTGTTTTTAATTTTTTTGCTGTTGTTACAAAAGTCCATGGCAAAGTGAAGACACATTGCAATAGGAACTGTTACACTCAATTTTGAACCCAAATTCCCATTCTATCACCAAATTGTTTGCAACACAATTTATAATATCCTCTTTGGCTAAGTAATTTTCAGAGGACATCTAGATTTCAGATGATTATAGGGAAAAAAATTGTCACTCATATTTTAGATCAAACTTGTTTCTAATATTCAAAGCATCTAAGTTTTTAATTATTTAGTTTTCTTGAATATTCAAATACTGAAAAGTTGTAATAGAGGATATCTACAATTATAGCCCTCTACACATTCCAGGTACATTGCCTCAGCTTTTTTTTATATAATTTTACTGTGTTTTAGTGTTCAGTGAACAAAAAGTTCACCAATCATCTCTTTCAAAAATAAATATATAATCAAATATTATGAATGCATTCCATGTGCAAATATTGATTAGCAAAAATAACAAAATGCATACAATCAACAGGTAAGTACTGTTCAGAGATAGGTTTATAACCTTTTATTCCTATAATACATATATTTATACTCATTTTATTAAGAATAAGATTATTTGCCACTTTTCAATCAGCTTTTTTCACTTATCGTATAAACCATGCTTGGCAGATTTACTAATTAAAAGTTATTCTGCAAGATCATTTACTAGGGGAACTAACTTAGTATCTCTGTGATTAAATTCGCTTATCTGAAAAATAGAGCTGAAAATAGTACCTTCCACTTAGGGCTCTTCAGAGGATTAAATTCAAATTACCTAGGATATACAGAAGATCTTGATTTAACAATGATTTGATTTATTTTACGCTATGATGGTGTGAAAGTGATACACATTCAGTAGAAATATAATTTTTATTTTTGAATTTTGATCTTTTCCCAGTCCATGGATGTTGGTACTGTCTCTTGATGCTAGGCAGTGGCAGTGAGCTCCAGGAACATGATCCCAAAGGGAAACCGCTGACCTCTACTGTGGACCGTGCTGCCAGATGAGTGCACCCACCTGTAGGCTGTATAAGTGTTCCGAGCACATTTATTACAGGCTGGGCTAAGCCATAATGTTCATTAGGTTAGGCATATTAAATGAATTTTTGACTTAATATTTTCATTTCACAATGAGTTCATCAGGAAGTAACCCCATCATAAAAAGAGGAGCTTCAATCTGTGCAGTGTTATATGTACTATATAATAATAATCATGTTATTATTATGCAAAATTAAACTATTTTTTGTGAACATTATATGGCATCTACCCATTTTTATCATTAGGCTAACAACAATCTACATGAAACAGTGCTCATAAAACACTAATAAGACATCCAACAGAAATGTAGAATAATATTGTAGAAGTGTTGTTTACAAGGAATACTGTTTAAAAGGCATTGTTAACTGTAAATATAAGTGACACAATTACATAACATATGTGAATAACTAGCATAAATAATGATTTTTGCCACTCAATGTTTTTCTAATTTTTCTATAACAAATATAGATTGCAAGTGCTATAAAATGTACTACATAATAAAGTAAAATATAGTTGTTAAAAATCATTATGACTCACAAAGAGTTAATTTCTATGACTATCAAAGGTTATTGTGAGTGCCTAAGTAGGCCTTAATGCTTCCCTCAGCTTGACTAAGTTTTAGACAGGCTTCTTCCTGACTCTGGACCCTAACCTCTCTTTTCTAAGAGCCTTTATTTTTCTTTTTATAAGAGCAATATAATTGTAAATCCCTTCTCTGCCCTTTTGAGATGTAAATATCTTTAAAAGCTTCTTGCCAGTTTTACAACCCAGGGTGGCCTTTCTCAAGGATTTGGGAACTTTTTCTTACAAATGCAATTATCAAGATAGTGTCCCCCCCCCCTTTTTTTTTTAGTTTCCATGCATGGAAGGGTAAGAGCCTGACTTTAGCTTGAGCTTGGTTTCACGTTGTTCAAATACCTTCTGCCATGAAGATATAAGAACATTTACTTTTACTTTGGGCATAGTTAATAAGCAAATAATATAGATGAACCCACACCCCAGCTCTTAAAAACTCTCCAAATTTTTTCTCATTGGAAGGGAATCCAAACTTTTTGTTTTTTTAGTCTCTCTCCTATTGTGGACAATCTTATAGGAATAAAATTAAGTTCTGTTGGCCATCTTGTCCAGTGTGATTATTTTCTGTAACAGAAGCACAATGGTTCTGAATTCTTGCTGCTTGTTCTGTAATTTGTGACAAATTACATGGTTAAAAGCTTCAATTTTCACTTGCAGATGGGACCATTCAGCACATTCCTAGTAGAGTAGCTGTACAGACCAGGGAGATAATGTACGTAAAGCACTTAACAATGATGCATAAGAAATACCCAGTAAAGCTTAGAAAATAAAAAGATAGTCTAAGGGATTGCACAGGAAATTAGAAAAAGAAATTGTTAATTAATACATGAAAAAAATGTTTCATATCAACTATAAATTGTTTAAAAAGTAAGTTGAAACAGTACAACATTAGTTTCAAACTAGCAAAGTGGCATAGCTTTTAAAAAATGTCTCCACAGAGATAATCAGTGTTTGGCAAACATATACTCTCATATACCAAGGATGAAAACATAAATTGCTACTGTCTTTCTGGAAGGCAATTCGTCAATAAGTATCAAAAATCTTTAAATGGTGCCTACTTAGCAATCCTGCATTTACAACTAAGGTTCAATATCAGTAATTTTTAATCAACACTGATATTCTTACCAACTTTAATTCTAATAATATAAATTGGAAATGACTAAACCAAATCATAGGAAATAAATAAGCCATTGTACTATACACGAAATTATGTTATATAAACATTCAGAATAATATTTAGGGGCATTTTGTAGTTTGGAAAAAATTTTCATGATATAATGTAAAGTGTAAAAAAAAGGTAAAGCAGTTTATATATTGTCATCTATACATTCTATATTAAGAAAGTTAGGGTCTAAAAAATATATGGCAAAACATTAACTGTAATCTTCGCAGTTTTTTGCCATTTCACAACTAATCACACACACACACAAAATGCTCTCATGAACAAAGTAATCAACTTTGGTATTCACTCCCTAGTTAAAAAGCAAGAGCTTCTTTTAGGCGAAGATTTCTTTTAATTCTCTAACAGGACTTAAAATAAATATTTCTACATGGTTTTCTGTCTTCTCTTTAGGTACTTCTTGGCTTTCTTTTAGATTTCATGACTGTATTTCTATGAACTTTCATTAACATTTTAACAAAGGTTTGTAATTAACTGTGTTTTCTTCCAATGAATATAATATTTCCCACTGTTTTATATATGGAAGACTATCCCACATCCTAAAAAGACCTTTTGTCCTTGAGTATATTTTCATGAAGGTGTTAAGTTGTATTCCTAAAATTAGATGATGCTATTTGATGTCATTCCCAGAGAATAGACAAACTACAGTCAAGAGTGACAGTACACTGCAGAGGTAAGGACTGGTGGGAGACTGGAAGGCAAACTGTTTGACGCTTAATAAATGTATTTGACTTACTGGTTTATTTCTATTTCCCACTTAGACAAACCTACCACTGACTGCATATTGACTATGGATTAAAAATTTTTTAAAGCGTCTCACATCTAAGAACTCTCAAAACAACATGAACTCACTGTAGGTTAGTGATGATGTCAACAAAGACACATGGAAAATTTTATTTGCTCCGAAGATATAAAACTATTGTGTTATTGTTTTTGTCTCCAAACCATCACTTTTCTTTAAATTCCTAACACCTGTTTTTATTTAAAACATGCTTATATGGTAAATTCTGTTGGCGTAAATGACATTTTTAAAATGGTTAGATCTGACACTAGCAGACATATACAGGAATCTCAAACTAAACATTTATGGACTTAATAACACCACGAGAAAGCCTTACTGAGACCCAAAACTTCCATAGAACTGCTGCAGATTGCATTATCTTCTGACTGAAAATTAAAATGACACCTGGAAAATATAACTACCTTTTCAAGGGACAAATCCCAAATTTAGTAATGCCCTTACTTAATATTCATGTGACTTGAAATACGATAGGTATTTAATTTGGGTAAAGGAAGAGGCAATATCTATTCACTGTGGCGTAAATACTGTTTTCTTTGTACACAAAAATGATAATTATAATTTTAGGATGAGTTTTGTTTTGTTTTGTTTTCCTTCCTGTAGAACTAAGACTAAGTAATTTTTTAAAAGGAAGATAACAGTCCTTTTTTCATATTTTCATTTGAAGATAAACTAATATAAAAATTTGTAAGGATAAACACCATAAAATTAAGGTAAATCTGATCAACGTTTGTAAAATTCTGAGTGTTAGGGATTTTAAAAATAATATCGGCTCTTTTTTTTTTCCTTTTTTTTTGAAATAATGTGAGATTTATAGACTATTCACAAAAATAGTACAGTTGCCTTATACTTTCACCCAACTTCCCCTCATGCTAACAGCTTATGAAACCAAAGAGCAGTGATATAAATGAAAAAACATATTTATAGATATTGTTTAAAATTTTCCACATTTATCACTAATCTACTTCTCAGCTTCAGAATCCAATCCAGCATTTTTTGCTACATTTATGAGTAGTTGCTATATCTCCTTAGGCTCTACCAATTGTGATAATTTCTTAGATTTTCTTTCGTCATGACGTTAGTACTTACAATAAATACCAGTTAGTTATTTTGTGTCTATCTAATAGTAGAATATCTTCTGTCTATCTAATATCTCCTCATGTCTAGATTAAAGTTATGAATTTTTGGTGAGAACATACAGAAATGATGTTTAGGCATCTCAATACATCTTGTTATAGGTTTACATGATGTCATTCCAGCTTATTGCATCCTTGCTTTTGAGAGTAGGTTATATCCATGGGACTGCCATAAAGATTAATGTTGGCAAGTGCCTATCCCAAAATATTCAAACTGAATAATTCATATTGATGCCTAGGATGCCTGATCAGAAATTATCATTTAAAAAAGCATGTTTTTACACGTTAACTCTTTATATTTTACATGTCAAGTTATAGTTTTCAGTGCTTTTTTGTTATGCTGAAAATGAGGATAGTAAACAAATAATGCATCTTCAGGGAAGAATTATTTATATTTATATTTAGGACTTTGAGAGGGGAAAAACTACTACGATAGTTCAGGTTATCTAGAATTACGTGCCTTTAAAACTATGAGAAAATTAATAGGATTGGTGCTTAGATATTAGTGTATGGCAACTCCTAGAACTGTATTTACAATTACACAGCCAAGGGTCTGAAGCGGAACCTAGCCTCCTCCTCAAAATAGGCTGGAAGCTGCAGGAAACCCCCCAAAGTTGTGTTGGAGAGATAGTCCATCAGGGATATATCTGCAACCCGGAATTGATCTCTGTATTTGACTGCCTGGGTGCCCCACCCTCACTCATCCCTCTGAGAAGCTTTGGTAAGGGGTCCCAGCAACACTGAGGCACACCCAGAATAGCAGCCTAAAGGACAAGAGCCTAGCAAGGGGTTCCTATTTTCATGCTTCAGAACCTGCATCCTGAGCAGGAGAGTTGCTGTAGCCATGGTTTCTCATGAACAGTGGGTCCCAAGGCCAATGCTAGTTTCATAACCTAGAGCTGTTCAGGGAGCATCACCACTAAGAGCACCAGCCTCCCTCCCAGACCAGTTGGGGTAGCATACCCCAGTAAAGGAAGGCTCCCCCTCTTACATGCTGAGAAAGCAGTCTAAGCGGCAGGAGGCTCACCATCTCTCTGCACTTGAATCAGTAGCCTGAGAGATAGGAGAGCTCCTGATCTCATGGTTTCTCCCAGGGAGCAAGGCCTTGAGCCAAGGTTAGTTCTGTAAATCAGAATCAGGCTGCAAGTGTCACTTTGGGATGGAGGAAGGACAGGTTGCCTCTCTACTCTGTCAGGGAAGTGTGAAACCCAGTGTGAAAGATCATGTAGTCCCCAGGTATACACACCCAGATTAGTAGCCTAAGCCACCCTACCTTCCTTGGGTAGTGATCCTTGTGCAACAAGGACCCATGTGTTCCATGCTCTGACATACCCAATCACCTGAAGTAGGAGATTGAGTCAACCCTCCTCCCAGAGATAGATCCTTGGTACTGTGGTTCTCTCTCTTCTTATCAGCCAGTCATATCACCAGGTACCTGGAGTTCCCACTCTTCTAGATTAGGAGTTTACACCAGCATCCCCTCCCAGAGCAGAGAGCTTGAAGCAGTGGAGCACACCTTTGGGCACTCAAAGCCCACACACCAGACTCTGTCTTGGAGCAGGTCTGGGAATGACATTGGTGGATCCATAGACGAGCCTGGTTTGGTCCCGCCCATCTTGGTTTTCCTTTCCCTGGGGTTAGACTGGGAGCTCAGACCAAAGGCACTCTGTAGACTAGCACACTGCTGAGATAACAGAGCACTTCTTCCTATAAGAAAGGATTAAAGCCGGGCTCGGTGGCTCAGCCTGCAATCCCGCGCTTTGGGAGGCTGAGGTGAGTGGACTGCCTGAGCCCGTGGGTTCGTGACCCCCTAGGCAACTTGGCGAGACCTCATCTCTACAATAAATCAAAAAATCAGCCAGGTATGGTAGCACATGCCTGTAATTCCGGCTACTCGGAAGGCTGAGGCGGAAGGATCGCCGGATCCCAGGGGGTCGGGGTTGCGGTGGCTGGGAGCGGCCACTGCACTCCAGTCTGGGCGACAGAGTGAGACTCCAACTCAAAAAAAAAAAAAGAAAGCATCAAGTAAATACCCACCCACATCAACAGTAACCAGTTCTTACCCACAGGTACCATCTGGTGGCTTGGAGGTTGAACAATACAACACAACGGGTAATTTGCTGACACAAGTGCACACCAGCCAGGAACAAGTCATGCCTCCTAGAGTCCTCCCATCCCAGCCTCATAGGAGGCAGTGAGCCAGCCCATACCTCACCATTGGCTTTACAACCAACTCTTGGGAAAGCTTACAGCCAGTCTATATCAAAGAAACTCATACAGATTAGTTCATCCAGATGAGAAAGAGACAAAGAAACAGCTCTGAAGGTATGAAAAAAACAGAGTGTTACCCTCCAAGGGGGCATACCAATTCTTCAACAACAGACCCTAACCAAATTAAAATCCTTCAAATGTCAGGAAACAAATTCAGAATATTGAATATAAAGAAGCTCAGCAGGATGCAATGTAAAGGTGATAACCAGCAACAAAAAAAATTAGCAGAACAATTCAGGAAGTGAAAAGAGAGATTGACAACATTAAAAAGAAACAGAACTAAAAAACTCCATGGTGGAGATACAAAACACAATACAAAGGTACAGCAGTAGGCTAGACCAATTGAAAGAAAGAATCTCAGAGGTGGAAGACAGATCCTTCGAACTAACCCAGTCAGACAGAAATAAAGAATAAAGAATTAAGAAGAATGAGAAAGTCTGTAAGAAATATTGGATTGTTAAAGTATGATGGAGAAATGAAAGTAACAAGTATGGAAAATACATTAGAGGAAATAATTTAAGAAAATGTCCTTGGACTTGAGAAAGACCTAGACATCCAGATACAAGGAGCCCAGAGAACTCCTACTAGATACATCACAAGAAGAACGTCAGTAAGACATATCATTGTCAGAATCTCCAAAGTCAATATGAAAGAAAATATTCTAAGAGTAGCAAGAGAGAAGCGGCAAATTACTTATAAAGGAAAGGACATTATCTAGCAGCAGACTTGTCAGCAGAAACCATACCAATAAGAAGATAATTGGGGGACTATTTTCAACCCCCTTAAAGAAAAAAAAAATACCAGTGAAGAATCTTCTATTCAGCTAAACTAATCTTCATAAATGAAGGAGAAATAAAGTCTTTCCCTGACAAACACTAAGGAAATCTGTTACCACTAAACTGACTCAAAGGATCAAGAGATGTTCAAAGGAGTTCTGAACTTGAAAACAAAATGATAACTCTTGATATCACAAAAGATCACGTAAGTACAAAACTCACAGAGCCTATAAAGCAACTACACATTTGAGTCCCCAAGTCAGCTAGCTCACAACACTGTGGCGGGAGCAAAGCCTCACATATCAATATTAACCCTGAAATTAAATGGTCTAAACACTCACCTAAAAGAATCAGAGTGGCAAACAATAAAAAAATAAAAATAAGACCCAACCATATGCTGCCTACAAGAGACACACCTATTGGCCAAAGACAATCACAGACTCTAAGTAAATGGGAGGAAAACTATAGCAGATGAATGGAAAACAAAAACGAGCAGTCAGTAGCCATCTTCATATCAGATAGCTCAGATTTTAAACGAAAAACAGTAAAAAAAAAAAAAAAAGACAAAGAAGGGCATTGTGTGATGATAATGGATCCAATTCAACAAGAAGTTTTAACTATCTCAAACATACACACATCAAACACTGGAAAACCCCAAATCAGGAAGCAAACACTACTTGACCTTAGGAAACATATTGCTAGTCATAATGGTGGGAGACTTCAATACCCAACTGATATCATTAGGCAGATCACTGTAGCAGAAATTTAACAAAGAAACACTGAACCTAAACTAGAATATAGAGCAAATGGACCAAACAGTCATCTACAAAACTTTCTACCCAACAACTGCAAAATATGCATTCTTTTTATTTTCACATGGAACATTCTACAAAATAGACTGTATGTTTGGCCATAAAGCGAGTATCAAAAACCTTACAAACATCAAAATCAAAAGTATCTTCTTGAGCTACGATGGAATAAAATTAGAAATCAACACTAAAGAGAGTTCCTAAAATGACACTACTACATGGAAACTGAACAACTCTTGAATGACTCTTGGGTAAACAAAAAAATTAAGGCAGAAATCAAATAATTTGTTGAAACAAATAAAAATAGTAGTATAGCATACCAAAACCGCTGGGACACAGCAAAAAACAGTTCTGAGAGGAAAGTGTACAACATTAAAAATGCCTACAGCAGAAAGATAGAGAGATCAGAAATTAACAGTTTAACATTGTACCTCAAATTTAAAGAAAAAAGTTCTTAAATATGAGTGTAAGTCATACAAATATAGCATTTTCAGCACAATTAACAATTGCCTTTAAAACTAAGGATACTTATATTTTGAATAACCAAAAACCTAAATACAGATTTCAATTACACTGAAATAAAGATTTGCTCTTTATGTAAGATGTGTTACTATCCCTCCGAAGGTGAATTTTTTTTTTTTTTTTTTGAGTTGGAGTCTCACTCTGTCGCCCAGACTGGAGTGCAGTGGCCACTCCCGGCCACCGCAGCCTCGACTTGCTGGGCTCCGGCGATCCTTCCACCTCAGCCTTCCAAGTAGCCAGAATTATAGGCATGCGCTACCACGCCCAGCTGATTTTTTGATTTATTGTAGAGATGAGGTCTCGCTGCCCAGGTGGGTCTCGAACCCGCGGGCTCAGGCAATCCACTCACCTCAGCCTCCCAAAGGCGCGGGATTATAGGCTGAGCCACCGAGCCTGGCTGCGAAAGTGAATATTTATTTATACTTTTTTCTGGAGTTCAAAATCTAGGCTTAACTACTTGGATGATTTTTCTGAAAACCATCATAAAACATTCTCTTTAACATTGCTCACCTAGAAGGCATATTCCTTTTTCATTAACTTTCAATAAAAAGTCAAAATGCCATTAACTTTCAATAAAAAGTTAAAACAAAAAGGTAACAATCCTCAACTGTTGTTTGTTTTAAGGAGAAACTTGTCTGGTAATTTCAGGCTTTTCATTTGCCCTTTGTTGTCCCTACTTTGGTATTTTTGAACTTTTCTAGGCACTGTGTAACCTAGTGCCTCTTCCCTCCCTTTCCCTTGCTAATGTCAGAATCTGCTAAATGCATTCATGCTCAAGTCAAAAATGAAAAATAAAATGACTACCACACACAGTCATGATGGCACTTTAACAAGGGTCTAAAGAGTAAAAATAATAATAATAGAGGTAATTGTTGTTTCCTATGTTCCAGCTAGTAAAAAATGAGCTGAAGATAGTTTCATCAACACCCTTAATTACCCACAAAGGAAGTCCCACCTAATAAACATTGGTTATGGAAGGAGAATATAGTTTTTTTATGCATGTTCCACAAAAATATCAAATTTATGTTATTGTCCTCTTTTATCTTCTTGTGTAAAATATTTGAAATTACAAGCATTATTGAAATAATGCCTAGTGCTTTTTGCTATTTACTTTAAATCAATTTCTGTCTAAAAAAGATTTGTGGCTGACCAGAAGATCATAATGCAATTAAGCTGATATAAGAGAAATGGAAACCAGAACCAAAGAAAAAGCCCAAATAAAATATACTACGCACAAGGGTCAATAAATTTGTTTTTATAAGAGATCAGAAATCTTATCTTTATAGTAATTTTACCTGAATGAGTTACTTAAGATTTTTAATTTTTCAATTTAAAAGTATGTACACAAAGAAAAAATGTGCTCTCAGACCAGCATGGATTAAAACAATAGATGGAAATTTACATGTAATTGACATTATATTACTCCAACTACATTAACATATGTATAAATACATTAGCAGAATATAATATGTGCATTAACTTCAGCATTTCTGATATTTCATCTCTCTTTCTATTTGACAGATACCTAATAAGAATATTAAAAAAGTTGTACTGAGCTTTGTAAGTACATATGTTAATAACAATAAAGAGTTTGCTTCATGTCATGAAAAAATATTATCTTGTCTCATTTCTGGTTAGTTTTATATTTTTAAAAAAAGCTTTACAAGAAGGATATTCAAGTAAACTCTTGTAACTTTATTACTAAAAGCACCATCTGGTGGCTACTAGAAATGGATGCATTTCAATCTGTTTGTCTTTAGATCCTTTGATAAGAGAATAGAAACACATTTCTTTTTACCCAGATTCCCCTCTGCACATTGACATTACAAGCCTAGAGAAATAGAAGGTGGATTTTATTGGTAGAATGTTTTTGTCTACATGTATATGTGTGCAATGGAAATCAATTTTTCAGTTTGTCTTTTTTGGAAACCTTAGGTATATAAATGAGAGTATTTTCTGATCTAAATCAGTCTTACATAACCAGAAGGTAATTGTTAGTTCAGGAAATGCAGAGATTTCCAACACAGGGGACATTACAAAATCTAAATTGAAGTGTTTTAACTAGCCCAGGTTGTTGCCTGATTCTAGCACACAGTAGGTTCTAAATAAGTGTTGTCTGAATGAAAACAGGTAAAATAAATTGTTATGACTTATTATGAGATAAGGTTAAACAGGAGGATATATCCTCATATTTTATATTCATTAGATAGATATTTTTAACCATGCCAAAATTTGATATGTGAACTTAACATTTGCAAGACACGAGTGATGCTTTTTATTTTTAAGGAAAGATAATCATGCAAAGAGTACATTTAGAATTTTTTTTTTTTTTTGAGATTTCAAAAATGTGGCAGGGTATTAATTCTAAGACTTAAAAGACTTTTAGTATGAGCATTTGAACTAATGAATCATAAACACAGAACAAATAACTCCTCTGTTGCTACATAGCTTTGTTGTGAATTCAATAGAACTCATTTTATACACTCTCTTGAGAGGATTAAAGATTATTTCAAATTGAAATTTAAGATACGAAATTCTGAGCTGTAAAGGGTAAAACATATTTTTTTCTTTTTAAAAATTCTTTCTCCAATTGCAAATGGAGAAATTGAATTTCAAGAATATTCTAGGTAAAATCAAGTCCCACAAGGAGAAATTGTTGACTTGCCATTTGAATTCAGACCCTTTGTTTCCAAATGCTTTATTTCTCAACCTTATGAAGAAGGCTCTCAATTATACCAATATATTTTTCTGGCGGTTTTGGTGTAGGTAGGTGAGCATGAATATAATTTTCTTTAGATATTGGTTGCCTTCTCTCAACCTCACTATGATGTTACTTTACCATTCCTTCTATGTGATCCAAGTATACCTCTTTAAGTAAAATAATTGACATTAAAAATAGATACTCTGTATTCAACTTTAAACATTTTGAGGATAAACTCTCAGTGTTCCAAGATGTGATCTCATATCACAGTTAAACTAAAAAAATGATTTCTGCTTTCACTAAATGATGAGGCGAATTTAACAATTCATTCAACAGATACTTTCCTAAATGTTGGAATATCTCTAAATCCAATGGGGAGAAAAATGCATTCATACACATTTTGTAGGCACTGATAAAAACAAGGGTTTGGCATGCTTTCAGGGGGAAAACTGCTTCTGCAAGAAGTGCTTTCTCAGTTCTAGAGTAAAAATAACCTTCACAGATCCGATATCAATAAGAGATCATCAAACAGGTGCCAAAGTTAGTTTAAAAAGGGATATATGTGGAGTTAACACAATTTTTAAAATTTGTTTGGTATACATAATACCAGAGAAAGTCAATCCAAGGCTGAGGGTTGGGATGATGGGACTACATAACGTGTGTGTGTGTGTGTGTGTGTGTGTGTGTGTGTGTGTGTGTGTGTCTCTCTGTCTCTCTCTCTCTCTCTTTCTCACTCTTGCTCTTCCCCAACCCACCTCAAATTGTTACATGTAACCAGTTGTGCAAAATGTAAAAATCTGATATCTGTTACATGGATATTTATATTAATAACAAAAGTACAATAATAGTAATTTGGGGTCAAAATTCATTTGTTGCCCCTCCAACATCTACTGTTCCTTAATAGTAGTCAGCTGTTCCTTGGCAGCCTCACCCTTTTCCACCATGTGATCAACACAAAATTTTGGTGGCTTCTGGGAGAGCTCTGATTTTGACACACCAGTCTCTGTGCTTCTATTCCTCTTGCTCCAATGAGCAGTACCCAGACCTTTGCAATTGTCACATGACAATCTCCTGTCCACTGTGATAGTTTTCTGACCAAAGTTTTTCCAGAGAGAACTCAAAATCTCTGAACTTCCCTAGAATTTTTTCATGGCTGGGGGAGAAACTCTCTCTGTTTACTGACATCTTAAGAACATAATGGGTTCTAGCCTTTGGATAAAGATGTCACTGTTGAAGAACAGAGTTAGAATAAACTTGAATCCTGGGCAACAGTGTAGAGGCTCTCCTGCTTGGAACCCACCCTACATTTGGTATTTTCAGTTTCACGAGGCAACTTTTTCCCTTTATTTCTTATACCAGTTTAAGTTAGTTTTCTGTTGCTTGAAAATGAATACATAATCACAACAGCATTGGTAGTAGTTATTATGTGAGTACTTCCTAATTTAAAGACAATAGGTAACATGCTTCTTTGGGAGGTGGATGCTTCTATTACCTTCATTTCATAGATAAGAAACAGATTTGAAGAGGTTAAATGACTTACTTAAGATCTTAAACAGCATCTTTCTAATTAAAAGCTCACACTTTTAAGCCTTACGCTATGAATGAGAACATAGACTTAAACTTCAGCATCACCATATTTAGCTGTGTGGTCTTGCATAAGTTACTTAACCTCACTGGGTCATAATATTTTTAACCAAAAATTTGAGAAAATAATACTCCTTAACTGATATGAGGACGAAAGAAGATAATAAAAGCACTTAGAATAATACCTTATTATAATCATCATAAAATAAATATTTTGTCTGGGCTTGCCTTTAATAGTTCCCAGATTAGGCTTCCTAACCAACAGAATATAGATTTTTCAGGTACATTGCAACTGCCTACAAACTAACCTAAATAAACATGGGGTTTTCATAGAGTTCAAATTAAAATGACTACGGTATTTTTGATTTTCTTTCCTTATCCCACATGAATTGATTTATTGATTTTTTTTTTCCTCAACAAATATTTAGTGAAAGCTTAGCTTCATGATAAGGAGTTCCGGAGATGAACAACAGAGTAGAAAACAAACCAGATAAGGTTTTTACCTTCTTGGGGTTTAATAGTCTTGCGGGGGGTAGGAGGAGACAGACTATTAAGTAGGTCAACTGATACACACACAAATATATTTCTGATAAAAGTACTATCAGAGTAAAGTACAGTGTACCGTGAGAGCTGATAGATGGAGGCTCAAATCTAGTCCAGAAAATAAGGATCTTCAGAAGACGAGGTTTTTATCCAGAGTCAGCTTCATCTGGAGAAAGGTGTTTAGGAGAAATACAACAGCCCTAAGGCAAGAAACAGCTCTGTGCTTTCAGAGAAATCAGCATCCTCTGGTAAGCTAGAATAGAGTGAGGTATGGAAGACATAGAGACAGGAAAGTGGCTGGAGAGGTTGACATAAACAAGACCATACTGCATTGTGTTGGTTCTCTTGATATAGAGACACCAAAAGAAATCCTAACAAGCAGGTCTCGCTAAGTTTCCCCCGTTAGGTGATATGATTTTGCTCTCCAGTAAGATTACTCCATGACTGTTCACTCTACATCAAACTTAAGCATAAAAATACCCAGGTTTTCCTTTTTCTTTGGGTTTTTATTTCCTTATGACGTCTCCTATGTCATGTAAAACTTAAATAAATGTGTCCACCTTTCTCCTCATAATCTACCTTTTGTTGTGGGAGCCATGAATCTAACAATGGTAAATAAAATGCATTTTCCTCTCTCATACCCCTGATAGTCAAAGTAGATCACTCCTTTCCTCACCTCTAATGCTAATGGGATCTGTAAAATCTAACTTTATTTCCAACCAATGGATAGAAAGACAATACAATATAGCCTGTTGGACTATTTTTTCTTTTTCTGCTGTCATCGTGTCACAAAAATGTGATACTTACTTTCCACAGGTTTGAGACCATCATTTGGCAAAATCTTTTCCCCAATTTTGCTTATGATTTTTCATTTCCTTTTTATGGCAGTTTGATTACAAATTCAAAAAGTTTCCTAAATTTTGGCCCAAGCTGTTTCTGTTGCAGAACAGGTAGGCAAAAGAATGTTAGTTTTATTTTTTAAACTACAGTTTATTCTTCTAAGGTGGATGCAGTAAAGGAAGAAATAAAGAGTTGTTTCTCTAAATTAAAGGTGGAGGATAGTTCATCATCTGGGCATCAGGATAGAAATTCAAATAATTATTTATATTAAACTATTAATACATACTATGGAAACTAAAGGATGACATCGTATGAATTCAAATAACTTGTGAGTCTAATCACACTGTGTAAAATATAAAAAGTTATAAAAAGATGCAAGAAGATGATGGAACAACCTGAGAATGTGATACAAATTGTGTGGATATATAATTTCAAGACTCTTGGTTCCTACCGTTTCCAATATTACACACCACTTAGGTGGGTGTAGAGTTTCTTTCTTTCTTTCTTTCTTTCTTTTTTGAGTTGGAGTCTCACTCTGTCGCCCAGACTGGAGTGCAGTGGCCGCTCCCGGCCGCCGCATCCTCGACCTGCTGGGCTCTGGCGATCCTTCCACCTCAGCCTTCCAAGTTGCTGGAATTACAGGCATGCACTACCACACCCGGCTGATTTTTTGGATTTATTGTAGAGATGAGGTCTTGGGGCCCAGGCGGGTCTCGAACCCACGAGCTCAGGCAATCCACTCACTTCAGCCTCCCAAAGGCGCAGGATTACAGGGTGAGCCACCGAGCCGGCTCTCTCTCCTTCCTTCCTTCCTTCCTTCCTTCCTTCCTTCCTTCCTTCCTTCCTTCCTTCCTTCCTTCCTTCCTTCCTTCCTTCCTTTTCTTTCTTTCTTTCTTTCTTTCTTTCTTTCTTTCTTTCTTTCTTTCTTTCTTTCTTTCTTTCTTTCTTTCTTTCACAGTGTGATTAACAAAACATCAATAACAATGAAAACTATGTGGTCACATGATAAAGATTGTTATATAAAACTGTTCCTTAGTTGTGGTATTTTTTATTTATTTATTTAAGGAAACAACTCAAGTTCCCTATAGGTAACAAAAAGAAAAGTACAAAAGGTTACATTTTGTACAGGTAGGGACTGAAAAGGGACGGAGTTGAGAGATTCCTTATTCCTTCATGCAGTGACAGCATTTGAGCCCAATGATATTTGTTATGTGCCTTCTATTTTTCCCCCCATTTAACTATAGGAAGGCCTATCTTCTCTAGGCAGTATGTTTATTTGGGGTTTGGGGGAAGGGAACCCAGTGATAGCCCTAGAATTATCCCCCTCAAAACCAATACCAATAACTGTGCCTTGAACAGAATGCAAGTGGAAATTAGTTTAAAAAAAAAGGTGGGGCGGGGGAAAGGGGAAATACAGAATTAAAGAAAATAAGAAGCCAAGAAAGGAGATATAAAGTAAAATGAGGAAGGGAGAAGGAGAGAAATGAAGAAGAGGACATTTTTTTTAAAAGCGTCAAAAACAGGAAGGAAGAAAATAAAGGACAGCAGAGAGAAGGCATATAGGGAAAGGAAGGGCACTGGTGGCTTTTCCTTTCTCAGTTTTATAAGTGAAATCTACCTTTTATCAAAATACATGTGTTGAGAGACATGGCACTGCATTTCTTATTACCTACTGTGCTAAACCCTAGGTGACCTCTTATTTTTGGTAATAAAAGTTATAATTTCAGCAAATAGGCTTTATCCATTAACTCCATATCCTGCTTGATATAACCTGAGATTAAGTTAAATTTAAGGTCCAAGTGAGCTCAAAGGTGTAGGTGAAGGTTGTTGCTATTAGATCTAACTGAATAATAGCTCTCTACAAAATCCCAGCCACATAAAAACCCTGCTCTAGCAGTCATAGCAACCTTGCCAGCTTTGGATGTGACTGCTGACAGAGAGTTCACTGATTTTTCCATGGAGAATCCTGAAGCTCGCTGTTTGGGTTGACATTTTTACAACTGTGTAGTTGAAAAGGGAGATTTGCAGTAATGGAGGGGCAGATGTCATCTTCCTTCCTCTGCTCCCTCCCTTCCTTCTTGCCTTTCTTTCTTTTCACTCTATTCTCCCACCCTCTTTCTTTCATTGATCACAACCATTTCATAAGGACATTTTCAGGCCACAGTTTGAGGCTACAAGGATTGGAGCTATACAATGACAGTTTCTAAAACCATAACTTCCCCAATATATTATACATTCATGAGCAAAATGTGAAGCCCTGGGGGGTGGGGAGTGCAGCGAGCTATGATCTATGGTTTACAAGTGCTGTCGTTGGGAAAGTTACACAGGACTCTTCACATAACTCGGCAGGTGATTTATTCCTATTTAGGGATTTCGGGCTGCACTATAGGCACATAAATTGAAACAAGCTGACAAATGGCTTCTATACTTCAGCACTGATATCTCGAAAGGTATTGCACATGCTCTAGGTAGAGAATCCTTTAGAGCAGGGATCTCTGAGAGCTGTATGAGACAATAACAGGCTGAGTGGTTCGACAGCTACCTGGGAACCTTGGCTTGGTACCCATGTGGTGTTTCTGAATTGGGTTTTCTCACCTGTAAGATGTAAGGCATAGCTCGAGTTTCATGAATCCTGGCTGAGAGAGCCAATACACATTGATATCAACAGGATGTCTTCTCCTGATCTTACAGCATTTAAGATAGCTTATCCCAAGATAAAACTGATCATAGGCATCTGCTCATCACAGAGGAGCCTGGGGTAGTCTGGTTATTAGTTACAATAGACTCAAGTATAAATAACTTTTCGGCTCAAATTACCAAAAATTTTTTCAGGTAACATATGTTCTGAATTTCTAACCAAACCCTTATGTTCTTAATTTCTAACCAAACGTTGATTTTCATTCAGCAGATGTCTAAATGAGTGCCTAACATGTACTGGGCTAGGAATTCCTCTAGAAGTTTCCTTATGCTTTTAAAATTCTTTGTAAACATAGTTTTAGGTAACAGCTAATTTAGATACTAGCACGAACACACTGGAAACAAAATCGTATGCTCAAGGAATTTACATTCTAGAAGGAGTGACTGGCAATAAAAAAAAAGAGGCCAGCTTTGTAGAGTATGTTTAACAGTGCAAAGTACTAAGGAAAAAGTGAAGCTGGGGTGGGTTCCCTCTGCTATATTTGTACTGAGGCATAATGAGATATACACCATGGCCCCTGGGCTGAAGGTGCTCAGATTAGTAAGCAAGGGTGTGAGGTAGGTCAACAAATGTGTCACACGGGCCATGGGCCTTAAATGCCCTGACAGCAGGAAGCACAAAGCTTAGCAGGAGCAAAGTGCAGAGGGTATCGGCCTCTGAATAGAATGTGTATAAGAGGTGAAGAAAGTGAAGGGTAACTTCTTAGAGGGGTTGGCATTTGTCTTGAGAGATGTGTAAGATTTTTCCAGATGGCTCAATTGACCATAGTGAAGGTGTTACAGAGGCACACAATAATCCTATTATTATAATAGGAAGCTGAGTAATCCTATTCAGCCAGGAGTTGTGAATTTATTTAGGCATGAAACAGTCAGGAAACTAAAGAAAGGAGCTGGCATGGGTTTGACTGGAATATGAGCAAGGAGACAGAAGAGCATAGATGGCAGGCTCAGATCAGATCACCTCCTCTTCCCCTCGAAACAGCAAACTGATATGGTTGGAACCTTGGGTGGTGGTGTGACTGACTCAGCTTTTATTTTAGAAATGTTACTTGGTAAATAAATGTCACTTGAAGGCTGGTGATCTGGAGGGTCAGGACTGTAGGTGGGAAGACTGCTTGCTTAGTACAGACTGGGCGTTCAGCAAAAGTTTGGGAATTTTGTTATTTAATTGTTGGCTCTACTAATCATGGATACTTATAATGTGCCCACATGGTTCAATGACTTTCTAACTACCCACAGAAGGAGCTGACATGTATCCAATTACTAATGCTTTATTCAATAATGCTGATTGCAATCAAAGAAGTGATATTTAAAATATCGCTAATTGTTAATATTTTGTTGAGTGGGGAGAAAGATCTTTCAATGAGTTTCATCCTACACTAAATAAAAAATAATAAGCTGATAGCTGCCATCCAAAATTAGAGTTACAAAGAATTTTAAAGATGTAAGGAAATTCCTACAGCAAGAGGAATAAATTAAAATAAATATATTTATGCTCTGATTTCTATTTTATATGCACATGTATGTATGTGTGTGTTTGTTTTATATATGGATGAATAAAATATGTTGACATTTAATAATTGTTATCTTTAGGTAATTGGATAATGGGTGGTTTCCTTTTTGTGTTCCACTCATCTTGTTTGTCAACAAAAACTTGATCTGAACATTCAGTAAAACCACTTATGTAAAAAAATAGAATATAGGAAGTTTCAGGTGTTTTATTTTCTCAATGGTGGAATAAATTTCAGAGTCCAATATTTCACAATGCTTTTTATGTTATGAGAAAAGGATATGATTAACTTGTCAAAATATCGAAATAACATTTCATCCATTATAGAAATAAAGCCATGTGACTCAATTTAAGATTTCTTTGTTTCAAAGTGACAAGAATCTGTTTTATAAATGGTTTATATCATTTGAAAAATGAAAGGTGCAACTGGTGGATGGATCTGGAGATGCAAAAAAAGCACAGCTTCAGGAATCTAACCCAAGAGTCAAATAATATTCTTATCTGGTTTCCTCTATCTTGCTCTTTCTCATTTGCTTTCTTCTTCGTATTAGGATTATTCTCTTTTACTTCAGATCTGTATTCTTTCCATGATACAGGTTTGGCAATCCCAGTAGAAAAAACGAAAACAAAACAAGGCAGGACAAAGCAACATCTCCCAGGATTATACATTAATTCTAGGGATGGCCCTTTCTGGCTTTCATAACCTTCATTGTGCCAAGCATTAATACTAGGGTAATGGGATGGAAGACAGTCTACTCTAGTCTACTCTAAAGATTGGAGAGGGAAAGATACCATCATTGAAAGCTGTGTCCTAAATGATTAAGGAGCAGACATGCAATCCATCCTCTCCTTTTTTGGGAGATAGGACACATATCATGAACTTTATGAACATATCTAAGTGAAAATAAGGAGGTTGTATGATCAAGCCAACTACTTTTCTGAAAATTATGTAATTGTACATCATGTTTGGGAACCTCCCATGTTAATCTAGCCTTGAAATAAATACTGATGTGGTCAGAAGGAATTTGAAAAATGGTGTTTGAGATTCTAGATTTTTCTTCCCTTTGATTGTGTCTTATAACTATTTCTATTCTCAGAAACTTTAATAGCAGTTGATACTGGATAAAATCTCTAATTTTAGCAGACGTAATTTAACAATTCAATTCTTTGTGTTAAGGCTTGCCAAAAGCACATAAGATAAAGGTGGGATAGCTCCCTAAAGAAACAAGTGGATATACATAGTCAAATGATTTCTAGAAAAAAATCTCTGAATATCAGATGTGTATTGAAAAACTTATAAAGAAAAACATAAAATATATTTTAATAATTAAGATAAATTTTATATCAAAACAAAGTGACTGAATTGTCATAAATAATACAGATGCCAATATATTAAGCAAAGCTTTCATTCCCAATTTTCCAATTATTAGGAAAAATTATTCCTAATTATTAACAACTATTCCCAATTATTAAGAAAAATGTTCATTCCCAATTTTCTACAGAAATCCATTTTATTTTGTAAACTGTCTAAATTTCTGGGTTGAATTTTCTTCAAAACATAATATGGTTTTAAAAAATGGACAGTTTTTTTGTTTATCTGCACTCTTTCCTCCCATAAGACATAAATAATTGGAATTTGACTTATAGATAAACCAAATAATAAATATGTATTTTACAAAAGGTAACAGGTTATGATGTCTCGTGAGAGCCAATGGAAGACAGAATTCAAGAATTGCATAATTAGAACATTGTAGCCCCAATTATTAGTAAATGTTTTATAATAGCCCTCCTCCAAAATTAAAAACTTGATTTTGTTCTCATATGAAAAAAGAATCACACTGGTCTAGCAAACTGCTGTATATTTGTATAGTGATAATATAAGTATTAGTCATAGGATTTTTTTTTAACCAAAACAGATTCTCCCTGGTTTCTGTCTTTAAACATGCTTCAAGAAAACCTTGTTAATTATATGTGTCTTCAGAAATCACCCACAGAAGATTTTGATTATAGTTCCAAATATCTCACTTTCCTCATTAGTAATACTAAAATTCCTCTTCATCTCTAAATTCATTACATCTCTTTAATACTAAATTGGATTTATATTTACTTGTATAATGCAATAGTTACTAGTTGTATTAATGCATTGCCTCTCACACCTACCCTACAGAATTCTGTAGTTATAAATTTTCACAATTGTAGTTATTCACATTTTAATTTTGGAAGCCCTCACCTTTGGTTGAGTATAGTACAATTATATTCCTCCTTGGTACATTTATCTTCTGCATTCTCTATAATTTCTTTCCATCTTTCTTATAGTGCTCTAGAGATGAACTATGCTTTAGTCAAAGATTAGATAATAAGCTTTCCTTTTTTTTTTTTTTTTTTTTTTTTAGTTTCCCAACCCCCCCAACAGGTGTCATTACACATGCTAGTTTTATTTATAAAACTAAAATATATAAGCACATATGTATAACATATGGAATGTATAAGTAATATGCATAAGAACATACTGGGCAGTTGCCCTCATCTTCAAAATAGAGACAATAGGTCTTTTGTAAGTTTGTTTTGACCAGTAATATATCTAAAATTCTAGTATGTCTAGCATAAAATAAACAATTAGTAATTGTTAGTTTCTAATTAGAATAATCTTACTTCTCCTTTCAACACTCCCAATAGTTCTGTCTTGAGTATATTCTTTTTACTTTCCTGCCTTAAAGGCTCTAAATTCTTATAATTTAATTTTTGTATGATACTTTGCTTTCTTTTTTCTTTTTTTTTTTTTTTTGAGTTGGAGTCTCACTCGGTCGCCCAGACTGGAGTGCAGCGGCCGCTCCCGGCCACCGCAGGCTCGACCTGCTGGGCTCCGGCGATCCTTCCACCTCAGCCTTCCGAGTAGCCGGAATTACTGGCATGCGCTACCATGCCCGGCTGATTTTTTGATTTATTGTAGAGATGAAGTCTCGCTGCCCAGGCAGGTCTCGAACCCGCGGGCTCAGGCAATCCATTCACCTCAGCCTCCCAAAGCGCAGGATTACAGGCTGAGCCACCGAGCCTGGCTGATACTTTGCTTTCTTATGTATAGTCTGCCAATTGGCCCAGCAAGGATTTAGGACTTCAGGTATATTTTTTCAGATTTTAAATCTGCTTAAAGTAGTTTATGAAAACCTTCAAACCACTTCTCACTTCAGCATAAAAATTATTACTTTCAAAGAAGGTTGCCAGATGTTGAATATTCTGGTTCCTGGGCTGATTCTATGATCTCTGTGTCCCCTGTCTTGTCCCTTGTTCAGTCAGCTTCAGTCAAGCTGGATTCTTCCTTGCTGCTCCTCTAATGTAAAAGCATGCTCCTATCTCAGGGCCTTTGCACTGGCTTTCCCTCCTATCTGCAGTGCTCATGGTTCACACTTTTTCCACAGCCACATTATTATCTTCTTTAAGTATTTGCTCAAATTACACCTATTCAGAAATTCCACCTTTATCATACTATTGAAAACTGTACCTTGTCCCAGCATCTGCACTTACCCTTATCTTTTGTAATTTGTTTCTGCAATCAATATAACTTACCTATTTATTACTTCTAAATAATATTTAGTTTGCTTATTTATCATAATTGTTAGAGTTTAAACTACATGGGGGCAGGATGTTATGTCTATATTGAACACTGATAAATTTCTACTGCCCGACTCATAGCAGACACTCAACACTCATATTTGGAAAGAATGAATAAGTTAACCCTAAATTAGACTTATCCTCTTTTTCTTGTAATTTAAATCTTTATTTCTAAAGAATTTTTTGCGGTTAAATATCCCTATTTATTTATATAGCTCTGAATGCCTTCAAAAAAATGTTTTAGCAGAAATTCTTTCTTCCTCACCCTCTGTATTTTCAATATATATTAAAATAAATAACTTAAATATTCTCTCTCATTCTTAAATATCTAGCATACTTAAACATACCATATAATGTCTAGCAGATATCCTTTTATTAAAGTTTAGTTATATTTGAGTCTATTCATGCCTTTATGTAATATTTCAAAATAATATGTACAAATATATTTCACTGGAGACAATATTGTTTAATATTAACAATACAAATAGCATGAACTTTGAGTTCTGGCAAGCACAAATTCTGAAATTTACTTGTTATTTAGTTTCAAATGCTCTAAATTTTAATTTTCTCACATTTAAATAGGAATAAAATAGTCCTTTCCTCGAATAATTTTGTGATATTGAGTGAGTAACTGCAAGAAAACCCTTAGTGTGAGGCTGCCTACACAGTACCATTTCTGAGCTAGCAGTGCAGGATGCAGTAAACAGGTTAATATTTCTATCTTGGCACACTCTTCAAAACGGAATTTGTCCTCGCTCAGTTAGGATTTTTCAGATATAAGTTATTTTGGAACTGCCTGCAAAGTTTCTTTTGTTAATATGTTATGAATTCCTAATAATCCTTGGACTTAACAAGTTAGAGTCTAGTGCAGGGCTCAGCAAACTTTTTCTGTAAAAGGGTAGACAGTAAATAGTGTAGATTTCTTAGACCCTATAACCTCTGTTACAAGTACTCAACTCTGCATTGTAGTGCAATAGTAGCCCTAAACAATACATATAAGAGTGGGAATGACTGGGTTCTAATCAAGTTTCACTAATAGAAATAGGCAGTGGCCAGGATTTTGTGTGCAGGTCAGAGTAGTTGAAACCACAAATCTAGTGGTTTTATTTATCTATCCACAGAATGGTAGAGGGAGGGGGGAGAGAGAGAGAGAGAAAGAGAGAGAGAGAGGAGAGAGAGAGAGAGAGGAGAGAGGAGAGAGGAGAGAGGAGAGAGAGAAAGAGCAAGTCTTCACCATGTCCTGTGTGAGCCATGAACTTTCAAAAGCTAGCTCATTAAAACATTTTTTTAAATCAAAACGATATTTTTTAACTGTAATTTCTTTAAAATATATTTAAATATTGTTAAGAATTTATTTAAATTACTTTCTGAAGAGTGTTTTAAATATTATTTTATATAATTCTCTTTTCTAAAATTTAATGATTTGAGAACATTTTTCCCTCTCGGTTGTATAATTCTGTAAAAGCGGCATGACTAAAACAAACATTTTTCTGGTGCTTAAATCAGTACCTGGTCCATAGAAGATATTCAATAAATATGTGTTAAATAAGTAACAAAATAAACTTTGTCTATTGACAATGCATGTATTAGTGCCCTCAATTAGAGATGAGAAAATGAGACTCTTGAAGTGCAAATTAAGTGGTAAGGATCATATAGCTAATTATTTTGGTTTCTAGAGTCTGACTCCTTAAAATCTTCCACTACTTACACTGACTCTCCCTCTCCAACATAAGATGGGTCAAGATATATGGAAACTGAGTAGAAGGTAAAAGAAGGATAGAGCGATGTCTCATTTGTCAGAGGCCAGAGATAGTGTGACGAGTGAGGGGTCAAAATGGGCTCTCTCAGGTATCTTTTTTGTGGAATGATTTGAGTTCCTCTGGTTATTATGCAGCCATCAAGAAGGACAAACATAAGGACTTCGCAGCAACTTGGATGGATTTAGAGTCAATCATACTCAGTGATCTATCACAGAAACAAAGAACAGAGTACCGGATGTTCTCACTCATAAGCAGATCTGAACAATTATCATAAGAAAGGGATTGGCAGCAGTGGGAAACTGTCAGGGGCCGGGGGTTGGAATTGGCAGTTGTGGGAAACTCTCAGGGGAGAGAGAGGCACACCCTATCAACAAGGGTACCTGCATAATCAACATTTGTATACTTAACCCTGAATTGTACCCTATGTCTTTACAATAATAATACTGAAAAAAAAATGGACTCTCTCAGAGCAGAGTAAAGGTTGTCATGGGAAGCTGGTATACTTTTAACACTCACACCTGATTTACCCCTTCCAATGTACATTGGTTCACTTCTTAACTAGAATGATGCACACTGATGACTGTGACCAAAAAAGATGAAAAACACTTAGGGGCTATAAATCCATGTTCTGAATATCCAAGTCACCATGGACTTGAAAGAATGCAAACACAAACACAGGTGCCATAAGATATGCGATGCTCTACATTTCAGACAGATTTTGAAGAAATTGATAACTGTTATCAGAGCTCTTTTCAAAATAAAAGTCCACGTGGAGTAAGTTGTATTCTTGTTAGGTAACTTAGGACGAACCTGTTTGATATCACTAAAATAGTTATTTTTAATATACAGACTAAACAATGATGGCTAAAACTGGCAGCATAGAGCAGTGGTTGTGAACATGACTTGAGAGTCAGAAGCCCATAGGTCCACAATGTCTGAGCTCACAGGTCTAGAGCTGGAAAAAAACACAAAAGAACTCTAAGCTGGTATCTTCAATTACAAAATTGGTATCATAATAGAACCCACTATACAAGGCTGCTATAAATATTACAAGACTGAATAATGAGTAAAATATACTACCTATTATATTGTAGGTCTACTGTAAAGATTCGGTATTCACATTTAAGGCATCAAATAGAAACTTAAATGCTGAAATAACAGTAAATTTACCACAATAAAACTCATACATGGATTGTTGACTTCTAAAACACTTTTATTGTTATTTGCGGGAAACAAGGATTGGAAAAGAATTGGTAGGAATAAAATTATGAGCCAGAAATTCAAGTTAATGCAGAAATAAAAGAATTTATAGTTAGTATTCCCTTGATTTATCATTGATTGAGCATCAGGAATGATTTTTTTTTGGCCTTGATAACTCATGATTTCAATATTCTTTTCAGGCATCTGACACCACAAGTTGCTTAACAGAATAAAAATATGAACTTTGTTCAGCATATATGGTCTCCATTTAGGTGTAAAGAAGATGTTTTTTTAAAGTTAATTGGTGAGAGTATAGAGAAGGAATTTAATAATGCATATCACACAACATCATAAAATACCTTTGAGTCAGAACATTCAAGTAGTGCAAAACTCTGATATAAAGCATTTTGCAATTCCAATTTTAGATGTTCTACCAGTGAAGTGAAATCCTCCATAGACATAGGGACATATAGCGTATGTCTCTTATGATTCCATGGAATACCTAGAATATAATGGCCAATTTACTAAGAAAATACTTCTTTGATAACTAACATGAGTTAGGCACTCTACAAGCCACAGGGGCAGATATGAAGACTGCAGTTTGTAATGTCAAGCTGAACATAACAAGGTAAAAAAAATAAAAAAAAAAACTCCAAAGAAGAAAACAACTCCATCTATATTAGATTTCTATTCTCATGCTCAAAATTTATGATCAGTTCTTCCTAGGTTTTTTGTTGTTGTTCAGGTTCATGAATGAATCATGTTTTCTTTTGCCTTTGAGCCCTTCTTTATGTTTTTCCTTTGCCTGGGATCCCCTGTCCCCATCTCCGCTATTCTTGTTTTCCTGGTAGACTCTGCTTAACTATCACTCCTTTATGTAAGCCTTTTCTTGCCATACCCTAGGCTATGGAACAATCCATTTTCCTCCACAGCAATGTGTATCTTTCCACCATTACTAACTTATATGTCCTATGAGTATAAGAACCATGTATGATATTAGTCAGCAAAAGAGAATGCATTCAGTAAATACACTTTGGAAGAATAAAAAAATTAATAACCTAGAAATTGAGTCAAAAGTTGGGAGACCTCTAAGGTAAAATAATTCGTGTGAGGGGAAGATGAGACAGTTTACATTGAGCAGAGACTATTTCATGTAACTGCTTTAGGCATGGATGGAAGTTTACCAATCACGGTAAAGAGGAAAGACATTTATGGGCAGAAATAATAAAACATTTATAAAGACAGAGGCATGTAAATTCCTTTCAGAGAATAATGTTTTGTGAAAAACATATTATAAAGGACTTAATAGAGTGTACAAAGGCATTGTGCTAAAGATGAATGAGGCAACACAGTATCACAGAACTTCGATGTCAGTCGATGGGTGATTCAGCAACTAGACAATACTTCAGTTACATAAAAATTGGATAGGTTTTATTATTGCAGGATTTATTAGAGCCTTTTGCTATGCCAATGTACTACATCAATGCACCAATGCACAATGTACTACGCCATGAAGTCATAGTAGTATATATAGCACCTTTTTAATATGTTTGCTTATAGAGAATTCTTTTCTTTTCAATGGAGCATCACGGAGTATTTATGTGCACAGACTAGATGCTAACAATCAATAGTATTGGTCAGTGGTTCTCAAGCAGAGTGATTTTTCCCCCCAGAGGGCATTTGACTGTGCCCGGAAATATTTTAGATCTTCACCATTGTGCAGGTCAGAAGTAAAATGAGTTGTTACTCTCATTTCTAGTGTGTAGAGGCCCAGATGCTGTGAAATATCCTACAGTACACCAGAAAGCCCCACAATAAAGACTAATCCGGCCCCAAATATTTATAGTGGCAATGTTGAGTAGCTCTAGTGTAGTAGAAAGAGTAGCAGCTGTGGATTCAGATTGGACTTGAGGTCTCCATTTTTCTGCTTCATAACTACTGGAACTTAAATTATTTAATGTGTGGGCCTCAGATTCTTCACTGAAAAATTGAAATAAAATTATTTAGTTTGGAAGATAAAGTTATTTTAAGAAAAATAATGTATATAAAATTGTACATTGAAATATCTGTCACCAATAGTCACTTAATATATGAATACTGTGGTAGCTAGTTGGTGTTGGTTATTTTGTTCGTTTGCGTTTCCTCCATGCCCAGAAACTTTATTCTCTCTGCTTTGTTAAAAAAAAAAATTATCTACTCCAATGATGCCTACTCCATAAATTAATCAGTGGTTGATCCCCAGACAGGTTCAAACTTGGAATCTTTTGCCATGGGCCACAATTAGAATCCTGAGAACTGGTAGATAATCCAAACTGGGCCATTAGCCCCTTTCCTAAGGATTCCAAACTTGATAGAAAATAGCAGTCTTTGTTTTTTTGACAAAAAGCTGTGATAAAGTGGTTCTGCGTGTGAATAAAGCTCTTTTACACTAAGACAGTTTGAGTTGGAATTGTGAAGAAAGCAAATATGAGAGGTGTAGACTGGAAGGCTAAATTTAAGCCTTGTACCCAAGCATCTCTAATTCCATTTCCCCCCATCATTGGAGGGCAACTAGAGTTGATACATCTTCTAGTTTACTTCAGCTAGCTCATTGAGCTTCTATTACTTGCAACCAAAGGAGTTCTAACAAACACAGGTACAGATTTTTTTTTTTCTGTAGGAAACGGAGAGCTCTCATATTTTCTAAAACATACTACTGTAGGATTCTCCTAGGTAACTTGCTTGATCTTTTCATTAAAAAGTTTGCCTGTAGGAAAAAATTTATATTAAAATTTTTCATTAAAAAAAGTATGAATCATATTATTGAATTAAAACACTAGTGTTTTTTAAATTCCAATTTATTTTTGGGGTTTCACCTGATGTATATTAACTCTTGAGACTTGTTGCTCCCTAACTAGTAATCAACAATATCTTTTATTTATTCTGTATTCTATTTTAAACTCTTTGTTTCTAATTTAGCTATACCTGGTTGATCATACTTTGATAACCTGTACTGAATTTTCCTAAAAAAATGTCTAAAAAATGCATTCAAAAAATCAGCTAAAAAAGTTAATATCATGACTATGACTGTTATAGAATCTGACATAGAATAATTAAAGAATTTATAGCTGCATTTAGCAGATTTATCCCTTCAGTAAAATCTTGTTTCTTTATCACCTGCAATGTGCCAGTTACTATTGTGAAAAGATTGATTTGTTTACCCTAAATATGATAGCCAAAAAAATAATAATAGCTGAGATAAAACATTTGTAGTTTGTGCCATAAGGTAAATAAATATGAATTTGTGATATAAAAATATCTTCAGGTGGTCAGGAAAGTTTTCTCCAAATAATAATAATAATAATAACAATAATAATAATAATGAAGCTGATACCTAAATGTAAAAAAAAAAAAGTTAGGATGCGGAATTACTGAGAGAGCATTTCCCAAAATTGGAATACTTGGTACAAAGATTTTCAGGGAGTTTACTGCAGTGGAGAAACAGAAAGAAGGGTGGGTTGGCTTTTTAAAAGTTTGGAAGGCCTGGTTAAAAAAATAAATAGATCAATTTAAAAATCTATGCCAATTGGCCATTGAGTGTGCTCCTATATGCATGCTAAAACAGATATAGAAAGGAATCAGCATTCTTTATATGATGTAAACAGGTCCTAGGGCTTCATAACATAATATTCAAAATATCAAAGAAAGAATTCAAAATAACATACAAAAAATCATAAAAGTCTTAACACCTTCTAATTTTAAGAAATGCAATTACAGATACTAATTCTGAGATGACAGAGGTTGGAGTTATCTGGCAAAGATTATAAACAGTCATTTCAAGTTTGCTGCAGAAAGTAAGGGTAACACTGCTGAAATAAATACAGACATAGCATATCTCAGCAGACTAATAGAAAATATAAATGATAGCTAAATAAAAATGTTAGACTAAAAATAATGAAGCAGACTTTATAGAAGAATAGGACTTAAACAGATAATGATCAGAAAACTGGAAAAATTTTACAATATAAATTATTCAAACCAAATCACTGGGAGAAAAAAGATTGAGGAAAAAATGAACATAAAGTTTTATGGCCTTATGGATCAATACCAAAAGTTTAATATTTGTGTTATTGCAGTCGAGGATTTAAAAAAAAAAGAGTATGGTGCAGGAAAAAATAGTTAAACAAATAATGACGGAAAACTTCCAAGATCTGGTAAACATTATGAATTTCCAAATTTAATAAGCTAAAAGAATCTAAAATAAGGTGAATTCAAATAATCCAATATCAAGATATATTCTAATCAAACTGCTGAACACTTAAAACAGAAAATTCTAGAATAACTA
Organism: Cephalopachus bancanus; assembly: GCA_027257055.1. Classification (NCBI taxonomy): domain Eukaryota; kingdom Metazoa; phylum Chordata; class Mammalia; order Primates; family Tarsiidae; genus Cephalopachus; species Cephalopachus bancanus. The sequence goes on along the minus strand of JAPVLO010000210.1, from coordinate 8,686,598 downwards.
CTAAAATAATCATACAATTAGTAAAACACTCACTAAAAATTATAAAAATATACAAATAGTTCAAAAAATAAAAGAAACAGTAAAGATAAAACAAATAATTAAATGACAGACCTTATAAATATATTGAAAATTATAGTAAATATAAATGGTGTAATCACAATAATATTTGTAAAAGAATAGTCAAACTACATTTTTTAAATAATAAACTGTCATTTGTCAAAGTTAAACAACTATGCCCTGAGAAATGCAGTGGTAAGAAGAAAAAGTCAAGTCAAAGTTCTGGGGAAAATATTTTCAAGTCATATATCTTATAGAAAACTTGTATCTAGAACATATAAAAATTCAACAATACAAATAAACAAAAATGTAGCTATGAGAATTTTTATTTTTTTTTATTTTAAAGATAATGGGGTATAATTCAGGATTAGGTATATAAGTGGTCATTGTACAGGTAAAATTTAGGCCTCCATTTGGTGTCCACTTCAACTGGGGGTCCTGAGCCCACTTTTAATCAGAATTGGTTATAAAAACAAAGTTATTGCTTTCCATAATTTTTAAAAATTTAATTCATTCAAACATGTGGCATACAATTTAGGAGATTCAGGAGTAGGTATACAAGTGGTCATTGTACAGGTAAAGTTTGGGCCTCCCTTTAGTCCCTACTTTGCCTGATTTGAAATCAAGTACCCTTATTGATATTGTGTCCTATCCCACCCATCTCACCCTGGTAGTATCCCCCTGCTGCCAATCCCTTTCTTATAGTATTATTAAATGATCAGTGTCTGCTTATGAGTTAGAACATATGGTACTCTGTTCTTTGTTTCCACAGAGGTTGAACTGGTTTGCATTCCCACCAGCAATGTAGAAGCATTTCCTTTTCTCTGCATCCTCTCCAGCATCTGTTGTTTTTTGTTTTATTAATGATGACCATTCTTACCGGAGCTAGTTGGTGTCTCAGCATGGTTTTGATTTGCATTTCTCTGATGATTAGTGAGGCTGAACACTTTTTCATGTGTCTGTTGGCTGCCCATATATCTTCTTTTGAGAAGTGTCTGTTCATGTCTTTTGCCCACTTTTTAATAAGGCTGTTTGGTTTTTTTTTCTTTCAACTATAAATAGCATTATGCTGAACTACCCCTGGGACAACATAGAAATCAAAAGATTCCTGAAAATAAATGAAAATGAGGAAACACCTTACCAAAGCCTCTGAGATGCCATGAAAACAGGACTAAGAGAGGAATTTATATCTCTATGAACACACATAAAGAAATGGAAAAATCACAAGTTAACAGTCTAACAAATCACCTAAAGGAGCTAGAAACACATGACCACCAAAACTCTAACTTTAGCAGAAGAATCCAGATCACAAAGTAAAAGCCCAAATATGGGACATAGAAGACAAACATCATAGAATAAATCAACAAAACAAAAAGCTGGTTCTTTGAAAAAATAAAGAAGATTGGCAGACCTCTAGCCATAATGACCAAGAAAAAGAGATAAAAAGCCCAAATAAACACAATCATAATTGCAAAAGATCAAATCACAACTGACCCTAAAGAAATACAAAAGGTTATCAGAAATTACTATGCATACCTGTATGGAAACAAACTTGATAACCTCAATGAAATGGAGGACTTTCTGACAACACACAACCTCCATGTTGAAACATGAAGACATGGAGACACTAAATAGACCAATAGCAACCCAGAAAATTGACTCTGTCATAAGAAAACTACCTACAAAAAAAAACAAAAAAAATCTCCAGACCAGATGACTTTCCAGAGGTATTCTACAAAACACACAAGAGGAACTGATACCAATCCTATTGAAAGTATTACAGGCAATTGAGAAAGCCAGAATTCTCCCCAAATCATTTTATGAAGCTAGCATCACATTGATACCAAAACCAGGTAAATATTCAACAAAAAAAGAGAACTACAGTCAACATATATGATGAACATACATGGAAAAATTCTCAACAAGATTCTAGCAAATCAAATCCAACAACACATCTCAAAAATCATCCACCATCCCCAGGATGCATGGCTGGTTCAACATCTCGAGATCATGAATGTAATTAAATACATCAACAGAGGTAAAAACAAGAGCCACATGATTATATCATTGATGCAGAAAAATATTTTGATAACATCCAGCATTGCTTTTTAATAAAAACACTTGAGCTCCTAGGCATTGAAGGAACATACATCAAAATAGTAAGTGCCATTTACAATAAACTCACAGCCAGCATATTGCTAATCATATGGAAACTGGTAACATTTCCCCTGAAAACCGGAACAAGACAAGGCTGCCCACTCTTACCGCTCCTGTTCAACATTGTGTTGGAAATCCTAGTTAGAACAATCAGAAAAGAGAAGGAAATCAAGGGTTTCTAAATAGGAAAAGAAGAAGTTAAATTATTTCTCTTTGCTGATGATATGATTCAATACCTTGAAAATCCAATAAAATCTGTCAAAAATCTTACACTGATAAAGGACTTTGGCAAAGTCTCAGGGTACAAAAAAAATGTGCAAAAGACAGTAGCATTCTTATACACCAACAATAAACAGGCAGAGAACCAAATAAAAAGCTCAATCCCATTCACAATAGTCACAGAAAAATTAAATACCATGGCATCTTCCTAATTAGAGAAGTGAAAGACCTTTAAAACAAAAACTACAAAACACTGCTCCAATAAATCCTATAAGATAAAAACCAGTGAAAAAAAAAATTCCATGCTCATGACGAGGAAGACTCAACATTGTTAAGATGTCCATCCTAACAAAGGCAGTCTACAGATTCAACACAATACTCATTAAATTACCGATATCATTTTTCTCAGACCTGGAAATACCAATACGGATATTCATATGGAAACATAAACAACCACAAATAGCCAAAACAATCCTCAGCAAAAGAAACAAAGCAGGAGGTATCACACTTCAAGACTTTAAACTTTAGTGTAAAGTTACAATAATCAAAACAGTCTGTTATTGGTACAAGAACAGGCATATAGACCAATGGAACAGAATAGAGATTCCAGAAGCAAAACTTCAATTTCTCAACCAACTCAGCTTCAAAAAAGCCTCCACCACCAACTACTGGGCATAGGAGAACCTATTCAGAAAATGGTGCTGGGAAAACTGGCTGACCACATGCAAAAAATTGAAACAGGACCTCTACCTATTACCGTACACAAAAACCAACTTCAGATAGATTAGAGACCTAAATGTAAAATCTCAAACATCAAGAATCTTAGAAAACACAGGAGACACCCTTATGGAAATCGGAATAGCCAACCAATTCCTGAGCAAATCCCCAGATGTCCATGCCATAAGGATAAGACAGACAAGTGGTACCTTAATAAATTCAAAAGCTTCTGCAAAGCAATAGAAATCATCAGGAGAGTGGGGAGACAGTCCAAAGACTGGGTAAAAATGTTTGTCAACTGTATATCTGACAAAGGCCTAACATCCAAGGTCTACAAGGAACTCAATTGTGCCAAAAGGGAAATAACAGACACCCATCAAAAAGTGAGCTATGAGATTCTTAATTGCAAAGTTAATTACATTATTGACTAATTCAATGAAATAAAAATAAGCAATAATCAGCATTTTATTGAATAATAATCAGAAGAAGTTCTAGAATAATGCTAAAAATAGTTACTTAAGTGGAAATAATCACTGTAGATTAAAAATTTTTTATAATTAATACTTAAATTTCCTAACTGTACATTACCACAAATAGTACAAATCATACACTCTATAGTCTCCACTAATCTCTACAGACATACTCTGCTTTCCTCCTTTTTGCCCTGGGGTGGAATTAAAAGGTTCTATTGCACTCTGGCTTCCCGTTGATTTGGTCAATATAGGGTAATGGCAGAAGGATATTAAAAGTGTTTATTCCGTTATCTCTCTGTTGTCTGTGATTTGATAATAACTATATGTTTTGACCAGAGGTTGTAACTTTTATCAAGTGTCTAAACCCTAATGCTGTAGGTTTTATAGACTTCCGGTAACCACTACCTCCTGTTCAGACCCAGGGTGTGTGATGGCTTTGCATTGGTTGAAGCTCAGCGGTTTCCAGTATCTCTTGTCATTATCTTTCAATGTCTCTGTAAGCAGAACTTTTGTAAAACTTTATCTTAAATCACCTCATTTTAAGTAACAAGTATTTCCTGCCATCATTTCCAACAATACTTTCACATTGGACAGCCATTTCTTTAAATTATACTTATTTGTAACACTTTTATTTATTATAATATTCATAAATTGTAGGATAATACATATATTGCACTGGTATGAGGATTTGGGGAATTACAAAAGTGAAAATACATAACTTACTAAATTAATATCTTTCAAACTATCTGTGGTGACAGTAGTTGTGTTTTTTAAATTAGTCATGGATATACTAACATGGATAGACTCAACATTGTTAAGTTGTCCATCCTAACAAAGGCAGTCTACAGATTCAACACAATACTCATTAAATTACCGATATTAATATTAAATATAATACAAGTGAATTGTGAAACATACACATTTTTAAAATATACAAACACATGTCCTCCTTTTTATATTTAAATTCCATAGACAAAAAATTGCCATAAAAGTTTCTAAATGTTTAAACTTAATTTCTGAATTACCTACATCAGTTTGCTGACCATACTTCTGGTAGATCTGGTATAAAATAGGAAGATGCATGTACCTAACCCTGAATTGTACCTCACATCTTCAGATTAAAAAAAAAAAGGAAAGAGAAATAAAATAAAATATGAACATGCATTTGTACCACTGAATCTAAAATAAAAATGGAAAATTATATTTAATTAATTAATTTAAAAATGATAAAATAATATATGAACAAGAAATTTTCAAATAAGATGACATCTATATTTATACCTGTATTTAAATCTATAAAGTCTGTATATCTACCTAAATTAAGCAATACTTATCTATATATACCACTAATGATGGTTAAACTGTGTCATGTTATCTATTAGACGCTCAATTAATATTTGTTAAGTATATGAATGATCAAATTTAAAAAGCAAACAAACAACTAAGAAAACACAAATACACACATAGCTAAAATTTCAGTGACTAGGACTCTCTCATATACTACTTTGGGGCTAAAAAATAGGCACAATCTACCCAAATGTTTAAATAAGCATACTAGTTGGCCTGATAATTAAACTTAACAGTACTATCTACAAGACACAAAAAATGGAAGAAATTTTAAAAGACTGAAATGAAGACTTTAAAATGTTTTCATAAATGGAGCACAATGCCAATTCTAAAATAAAAATGTGAAAGCATATAGTATACACATGACATGTATATATGCAATATAATGAAAAGATACAGAATATCTGTCAAATGAAACATACCTTAGAAATAAACTTAAATATCATATTTTCAAGAATATATTTCTAGAAGAATATAAAAACATGATGTTAATACTATTTCTGTTATTAGAATTACTACATTTAATTTTTTATTGTTTTGTTTATATATAATCTTAAGATGTCTTCAATGATCTATATTTTGAAATAAACAAACACACATAGATAAAATTATAACCACATCTTATTTCAAAACATAGTTACAAAAGTGCACAAGAGTAATAACAAATAGAATACATAAATACAAAAAATAGATACGTCCAAGCGGAACTCATTACATGAATGCAGAGGTTGTTAGATTAAAAACAAAATCTTTCAAGCTCATATTACATCTACAAATTAATGAGAAAATTAAATGAAAATGCATTTGATAAAGTACAGCAGCCACTTATAATAAAAACTCTAAAGAAAACAAAAATAGAAGACCATTAAAACTGACAGCAAATATGATTATAAATGTCAAACCACTGAAAGCACTTCCAGTAATATCAGGAGGTGGGCAGAGATGCTGGATAGCTTCTCTTTATAAATCAACAATGTTTTGGAGGACCTAGTGAATGCAATAAGAAAATGAAATAACATCAGAAAAGTAGAGATAATACCCTATTTTTGGTGATGATCTTAGAGATTAGTGAAAAGCCATTACAATTAATGAGTGACTTTTGGTATGCTGGCAGCATGCAAGGCAAATACATTAAAAGATAAAACACTAGCTCTTCTCTAGTCCAGCAACAGTTACCTAAAAAAACAAATGGAAATTAAAAAATCCTCTATGCACAACAGCAAAAAAAAAAAAAAGGTAGAAAGTGCTTATAAACTTTATAAAGACTGTTCAGCGGAAGTGATGGCCAAAGCGCTATCATTTTTGAAAGGCATAAATAAGATTTAAACAAATAGAAAGTGATATTACACTCTTGCCTGGAATCTATTTTCACCAAATTTACTACAAATTAGATATAATTGTGAAGGAAATCACTTATGAGTAGTTTTTGTTGATGATGGTGTTTTTTTGTTGTAGGGGAAAATAAGATGACCTTAAAGTTTTTAAGAAATAATAAATATGTTAAAAAGAAAAAGACATTTTTTGCTAAAGAATGAAAGAAAAAGAATGCACATGATTTACTGGACATTAGAAAAACCCATCAATTCACTTTTGTCAAATTGATATGAAAGATGTAGAAAAAAAATAAAGTACACATCAATGGACTGAAATGATAATGCCATAAAAATAAATTGCCAATATATATGAGAACATATGCTAGGAAACTTTAGTTATTCCAATTCAATACATAAATAATGAAATACAAGTTATTTAATTAGTGTCATTATTAAAGGTAGCTAGCTATCTAGGAGAATATAAAACCATATCCCTATCTTATACAGTTTTCAATAATAATTCCAAATTCCAAATAATACCCTGGTAGTAAGTCAATAATTTTTAATGATGGGAAATTTCACTTCAAGAATTTCATCTTTTTGCCTTGTAAACTTTTCTCACGAATAACATGATAATACTAAGAAGTTGAAGAATGAATTTGAAAGAATTTGAAAAAAAAATACACTCAAGGTAAATGTTTTTCTAAAATTTATTTTAAAATTTTACAATGAAACAGGACCCCTACCTATCGCCATACACAAAAAATCAACTCTAAATGGGTTAAAGACCTAAATATAAAACCTCAACTATAAGAATCTTAGAAAAGGCAGGAGACACCCTTATGCACATAGGAATAGGCAAGCAATTCTTGATCATAACCCCAAAAGAATATGCCATAAGTGATAAGATAGACAAGTGGGACCTCGTTAAACTGAAAAGCTTCTGCAAAACAAACGAAACCATCGAGAGAGGGGTGTCAGACAGCCCACAGAATGAGAAAATATCTTTGTCAACTGCATATCTGACAAAGGCCTAGCATCCAATATCTACCTGGAACTCAAGCGAGCAGAAATGAAAAAAACAAACAGCCCTATTCAAAAGGGGGCAAAAGACATAACTAGATACTTCTCAAAAGAAGGCATACGAACAGACAACAGATACATGAAAAAATGCTCAGCCTCGCTAATCATCAGAGAAATGCAAATAAAGCCACACTCAGATATCAGATAACATCAGTAAGAATGGCCGTCATTAATAAATCAAAAAACAAGGTGGGCTCGGTGGCTCAGCCTGTAACCCCGCGCCTTTGGGAGGGTGAGGTGGGTGGATTGCCTGAGCCCGCGGGTTCGAGACCCGCCTGGGCAGGCGAGACCTCATCTCTACACTAAATCAAAAAATTAGCCAACTCAAAATAAATAAATAAATAAATAAACAATAGATGCTGGCAAGGATGTGCAGAAAAGGGAATGCTACTACACTGTTGGTGGGAGTGTAAACTAGTTCAGTATCTATGGAAAACAGTGTGTCAATTTTTAAAAGATCTAGAAATTATTTTAAACCCAAATAATAATTACTATAATTACTCCATGTGACAGAGCAACTCCCCTTCTGAAGATATACCTGGAGGAGCTCAAATTATTTTACAAAAAAGATACCTGCACACGAATATTTATTGCAGCACTATTCACAATAGCAAAAACATGGAACCAACCGTGCTGCCCATTGAAAGTAGACTGTATTTAAAAAATGAGGTACATATACATGGTGGAATATACACAGTCATAAAGGACAAAATTATGGAATTCACGGTAACTTGGAAAGATTTAGAAACTATCATACTTAGTGATCTATCACAGAAACAAAGAACTGAATACCACATGTTCTCACTCATAAGCGGGTCCTGTACATTTATCACAATATTGCAAGAGAGGTATCGGCAATAGTGGGACTCTGTTAGGGGAGGCAGGAGGAGGACATAACATTAGTAAGGATATTTGATCCTAAACCAGGGGAATTGAGGCCCAGTGGGAGGCCCAAACCTCACCCGTACCTAGACCACATGTGTACCTAAACCTGGCCTGTACCCCACATCTTTAAAATAAAATGAAGAGAAAAAAATTTAAAATATAAAAATTTAAAAATTTTAAAAAATTCTGAAATAATATTTATAATCCAGTGCTAAGGAATATCTTTGAAATCAAGACCTGAAATTCAATATCTGTAAAAGAAAATAGAGATAGATTCAAATATAAAAATAATTGAAAACAGTTTGTATAAACACTATACAAAAAAAAATATGATCAATTTTGAAAAACTTATTGTCATCAACAAGTAATATTTATAAAATATTTAAACTGAACTTTTATAAACTAAAACAGGACAAACAACCCAAAGGGAAAGGAATAAAGGATGTGAATTGGCAATCACGAACACAGATTTAAATATTCAAAAATACTTAAAAAAATGAAAAATTGTTATGACTAGTACTTAGGAATATGCTGTGCATAAAAGTATTTCACTCTGGTGAAATATCACAATAAACCTATCACTGAAAAGGGGGCAGGCAAAACTTCTACTGGTGAAGTTTACATTGTTACAGTTAATTGTGAAATCAAGTAGGAAAAATTCATAAAATGTATAAATACATGTGTTCTTTGACAAGGTGTTTCTAATCCAAGTATCTATTTCATATAATTAATAACTATATTTGCAATGTAAGTGTAATGGTGTTTATTGGAGTATATATTATAATGCAATTGTAAAAGACTTGAAACCAAATGAATTCTCATCAGTAGTGGAATGATTAACAGCTTTATGGTGCATTTGAACTATCGACTATTAAAGAATATGCAGAAATGAACCAAATCATTTGGAAGCATTTCTGTGAGCTATTTTTAAACAATAGAAAGCAAGACACAAAAGTAATACATTTTTAAGAAAGAATGACAAACTCCTAAATATGTTTGCTTATGCGAATGAGTGTGTACATATACACATAATTATATATGATTATATGAACTTAGAGAAAAATATAGAAGAATTCACATTAAGTCAGATTACCTGGTGATTACTGTGAAGAGGAGGCAGAGACCAAAACAAAATGAGGAGCAACAACAAAAAAAACTATTTACCACAAAAAAGTCAGGAAGGAAAAAAATAAAATTAAAAAGAATATATGGAAATTTATTCATGTGTGTGTATTTGTGTGCATATATGTCATCTATTTGTAATATTTTAAACCCAAATAATGATTACTATAAAAAGCATTTAGAAACATTTGATGATATTCTTGTTCACATTTCTGAGGTCCCTCCTTGTTTCATTTTTCTACAATTTTATTAATGTCACCTTTATTACATATTTGAAATATAGGACAGTAAAAAATAAAATGAGGAATGAAAGATCAAGGTGCACAACCATGTCATAATGCCTAATCAATCACTTGAACATCAATTGGCAATGAGGGAAGATTCTATTATTGCAGGACAACTTTTCTTTTCTTCTTTTTAGCATTCATGAAGTACTGTTCTGTTTCCTCTTGATGCTGAGCCTGACCTTCCATTTTATGGAATAATAGTTTAAAGCAATTTGTGTAGTTCTTCTTACTAATGTTTGAATAATAATGAGGTTTGGGGAATGAAGTCATATTACTGATTTGATGTACAACCCACCAGATGGCCAGAGGAAAATTTGTTAGTCTCCTACATTTGATTGCAATGAAGAGTAACTCCAAACTCTCCCTCAGTGACCTAACACACTGAAGACAGATTATTCCTGTAATTATTAAGTGATCTGCATCACCCTTGGATCGTTCTGTGAACTCCAGGAATTGCAATTAATTGGATGCACGGTGCATCTTATTTAAAATACATACTATCCCAGGAAATTGCTTGGAATTGAGTTGTAATCAGAAATTCTCATTGTTCCAGGAGTTTACATTTGAGGGGAGACCAAGCTTGTCCCTGCTTGATAGAACTATATTTAATGTATAATTGGCCTAAATGCAACAATACAGAAATTCCTTAAGCCCCAAAACAATTCCATTTTCCAAGTCAAGACAATTTTTTTTTTCCAACCTGGCTTAGAAACTCCAAGTTTTAGAAAGAAAAGAAAGAACAATTGTTTTTTGCTTTTCCTTAGTGAAAGCTATTATAAATGTTCAGCGAAAGTTAACAAATAGAGAAACAAAAAGCATCACAAAGACTAGAAGCCTAATTGACAACTTCAAACAAATCAAAACAAGTAAATATAATTAATTGTATATATTCACTCTTATAAATAATCTTAAATAATTAAAAGTTATGGACACTTTTTTCAATTAATACAAACTGCACAACACTTAAATTATGCAAAATAAAATACTGATTAAAACATTTTAAGTATCAAAAGTTTAAACTATGTAAAAAATGGAATTCAAACTTCTTTGAAATGCTTTTATTTATATCATGATATATAGTTTACATGTAATAATATTAGAAAATACAAAAATTAAAAGACTTTTAATTAAAAGTAAAAGATAGAAGAAGAACTGTTCAACATTTATTTTGGAGAACAAATATTGAAAAAAAACCTGATCATTCTTCATTCCCTGCTGGAAATAAATTAAATAACTCAAAAACAGAAAACTAAACGCTGCATGGGAGCCACAAAGATCAAAATATAGTCACTGGGGACACTGAAAAGGTTGGGAGGAGAAAGAGGAGTTAGGGTTTGGAAGTTACCTACTCGGTCTAATGCTTTGGGGAAAGGGTCAGTTGAAGCCCAGCCCTCACCACTGTGCAATATGTCTATGTAACAAACATGCTCTTGTACTCCCTGAATCTAAAAAGGCGAATACATAAATAAAGATAGCTTTATTTATTTATCTAGCTAGCTAGATAATTGGGTAAATGATAGATGATAGATGAGATAGATTGATGATAGATAGATAAGATAGACAGACAGACAGACAGATAGATAGATAAACAGGAAGGAGAAGGGAAGGAAGGAAAGTACGAGGGAAGGAAGGAAGGGGAGAAGGAGGAGAAAGAAAAAAATTTAAAAAGTAAGCAATCAAGAAAGTAAGCAGGCAAGCAAGAAATAAAGCATACACGAAAGGAGAGAAGGGAAAGGGAGAGAAGGGAGGAGGGAGAGAGGGAAGGGGGGAGAGAGGGAGGGAGGAAGACATGAGTGGAAGAGAGAAAGTTGTAAAATATTTCTGGGCTAAGAGTTGGGAGATATACATGCAGTCAAGTGCTTCTTAAACTTTAGCATGTATAAAATTATCCAAAGATCTTAAAACACAAATATTTTGGACATATTTCTTAGAAATTTTATTTGTTGGATATGAGATGAGGCCCCAGAATTCATGTTTCTAATAAATTCTCAGATAATGCTGCTGCTGTTGATCTGAGTAGCATATTCCAAACTTGATGGTCACTAATCTACTATATGACTTAGTGGGCTTCCCAGACGCAAACCTTGAAAGCAGTCATCATGGGCAAATATTTTATTAAAGGAAGTGCTCCCAGAAGACATTGGTAAGGAAGTAAGAGAAGCAGAACCAGAAAAGAGGAAAAAGACAACACTGGTATGATTTCAGGCAGTCAGGAAGTCTCATCATTAGCCAGATTTTAACCGGATACCATAGAGGGTCTCAAGGATGTAAATTATGCTTCAGAATCACTCTCAGCCCTATGCAAGGGAGCTGACCTCTCATACTTCCACACTAGTCATTTATTGGCTAAGGGTCTCCTACAGGCAGGACAGAATATACGGTCAACTATTGGCTAAGAGTCTCCTACAGGGAGGGCAGAAAATACTCCCAGCTTTTCCACCTTTCTACCTATAGGTAAAATGGCTGTGCTTGCAAGAGACTTACAGATCCATTGCATCCTGGGTGATGTACAATATCTCCTTATCTCAGTCCCTCATTGACTAAGGGCCTCTATTTTCTCAATCGACTTACACTGATTTTAAATATACATGGAGATTAAAAAAAAAATAGAAGGGAATGAAAACAGTTTAAATAACTGCAAACAGTTTAAATCACTGCAAAATTTCTAACCACTCTGTAAAATCCTTAGTTTCACAGAAATGTTCTATTGAATATGAGAATGAACATGATCATGTCATGCATGGATTCTTAATATAAACACTCAAATTTCTACTAACTTGCCACTGTGTTGTGGTTTCATGAATAAAATGGAAATGCTATTTATTATATTCACATTATAATTATAGCATGTTTTAGGAGTCACCCCTAATGATTCCAGTTTATATCAAAACAGCAACAATTAGAATGTTGTTTTCAAAATAGTGTAACAGCAAATCCTCTCTCCTTTATAGCTTACATTGGGCAATAGTGAGTAAATGTCTAATTCTTTGATTTGGGTATCCATATGCTCTCAGAGGATAGCTATGAAGATTTCTTACCACCCAAAATAGAGTGTCCATGTTGAAAAAGTTATTCCTTAAGCCAATATAATTTATTGCTACTAATCATCAGTCGTTCTGATTAGACAGGGCCACAAATTGCTACAATAATGCTGTCATTGGAGATCAACACACATTCAGAAAAAGGACAAAGAAACACGGATTCCCCTGTGTTTCTCTGAGTATCAAAATGCTCAATCAAAAGGTATGAACTTAAAAAAAGAAAAGTTACCCTCCTGTGCATGAGAAAGATGATATGAAGGAGCAAAAATAAAGATAAAGAGGCTACACACGTGATAACTTGCCAAGATAATGCAATTTGTTTGGCACAGTGCAGTGGAATGTGTGTTAAGTTTCTTTGGCGTCTTTGTCGAAAATAATTATAGGTGGTCTTTACCAGAACAAAGTGTGGTTTTTTGTTTTTATTTTATTTATGTGTGTGTGTGTGTGTGTGTGTGTGTGTGTGTGTATACACACATATTTATTTATTTATTTATTTATGCATGTTTAAAAATGTGGGGTACAATTCAGGGTTAGGTATACAAACACTGATTATGCAAGTACCCTTGTTGATGAGGTGTACCCCTCCCTCCCCTAGTAGTTTTTATCAGATCATATTAATGAGTTACTAAGGATTTTACTCAGAGGAGTAACATGACCATAACAATATTTTACAAACATTTATTTAATACTATCCTTCATGATTATGTGAAAATTATTAAGGAAATTAGAACATTGGGAATCCCAGAAGTTTTGTGTGGTTTTTGGTTTTTTTAAGATTAGGAAAACTAGCTTATTCAGAAAGTAGATGGGGGGATCCACCTCTCCAATATTGGAAAGGGGCCAGACACTTAAAGAAAGCATAGCCCCAGTAGCCCCAGAAGTATTCTAGGACTGAGGTTGCAAGCCTTCACTAGTGTGATGGTATGATAGTTAGACTTCAATAGGCATGGATTGCTCAAAGGAAAATAATAACTGAAAACATATGAAGATGGAAGAACTTAAGAAAAGGGAGGTTCAAAAAAATCACTTTGATATTTTGAATGTCAGACATTGGAAAGAAATACATAAACCACCTCAGTATCAAAAATCACATCAAAGACAAAGGAGTCTTCCATTTAGTTGGCTAGAGTTGAGAACAAGAATCAATTTGCTTTGAAAAATGCTTATTAAAATAACTCAGTAAGACAGTGCATTATATTTTTGTTGCTCCTATGCTACCACTTCGGCCTACAGAGTCACATAATCATGTATAGTGACCGCATGGATTAACGTTAGTTAAGGTTATGAGCAAACAACCACTTGATAAAACCAAAAAATCCGAAATTCCATTTAAACATCAGAACCAATTGATTTGGGGATTTTAGATATATCATTTGACCTTTTGGTATGTCAGTTTTCCTATCTGGAAATAAGGGTGTATGCTATATGCACTATTCTAGGTATTAAAATTGTTATAAAGGAAAATTAATTATTTGATTTTTTTTCTTTTTCTTTTTTTTTTTTTGAGACAGAGTCTCACTCTGTCACCCAGACTTGAGTGCAGTGGCATGATCATAGGTCACCACGTCTCAAACTCCTGGGCTCAGAAGATTCTCCTGGCTTAACCTACTGAGGAGCTGGGATGACAAACCCGTGCCATTGCATCACATTCACATTTGAATTTTTTTGAGAGTGTTATGTTCCAATCGACTATTATAATTATGAAACAGTAATACTTAGGAATTAACTATGTGACCATTTTCTCAATTTGAAAACGTTTACAGAGTACTAGTGACTTGAAATAATATGTCTAGATGCCGTGCTTTTCATTCTCTTCTGTTTCACGGTAATGAACTAGAATGAGATTAAACTATGTCTTGCCTGAGATATTTTATTATGTATAGGTAAGACATTCACATTCCTGTTTTCAAACTTCAACACAAATTGATTTTATTCTAGTTTTTGTTTAGATAATGGAAGTAAAGGCTAATTTCAAAAGTCTTCGAAGAAGAAAAGCACACAAGATGAAAACGAAAATAAAAACAGTATCTTACAAAAAGTGTCATTAGAGTGTTGCAAAATGACTGAAGATGATACTGACCTTTCCCTGTTTCCCACAACACATTACAAATTAGCAGCAATGGAATATTCCATAGAAAATGGAGGATCACGGCCACATATGCAATTCTACTTTGGTATTTTAATCATGGCTTAGGAAAATCCTTTTCTGATATTCTTGGTCCTCCTGAATACTAATTAAATGAAGAACATCTAGTTAGGCTAAATGTCTGCTTCAAATCTTCCCCTGGGTTATGCATATAAATATGAACTTCTTCATTTGCCAAACCAAATTTGATTGTTCACTCTATGCCGGGGGCTGTATTAGGTATTAAGACAAAGACATTTAAAAGACAGAATGTCGTCACAGCAAACTCAGAAACTGAACGAAAAACTTTGAAAGTTTAAAATAAAGATGACATTTTGTTTACTAAACAAATTTATATCTTTTAATAAAAAAACTTCTGATCTTTAATGAGTATAGCATTAGCACTCACACACATTATTTTTAAAGTAATGAATGGTCATTACAGGAACTTAAGAAACACCAACGGGGTAAAAAATAAAAGAAAAAAAAACCACTCAGGGGAATTGCCATTATTTTAATGTATTTTCTCCTTTTCCTATGTTTCCAAAAATGTTTAAGTACATATGCTTTAAACAAAATTAGGACCCTACTTTATATACTGGTTTGAAATCAGACTTCCCCTCACTTCATATATGAAATCATTTTCTTAGCCATTCTCCTAAAACATGTTATTTCAAGAAAAAAATTCTGTTTTGTGTTTATTTTTAATAGCATTTATCTCTGTCTTAGTTTTCTTGCACAGATACAAGGAAAAGCTGAGGCTGGGTAATTTATAAAGAAAATAAGTTAGGCTGGGTTCAGTGGCTCAGCCTGTAATCCCAACACTTTGGGAGCCCAAGGTGAATGGATTGCCTGAGCCCATAGGTTCAAGACCAGCCAGGGCAACTTGGTGAGACCTCGTATCTACAATAAATAAAAAATTAGCCAGGCGTGGTAGCACGAGCCTGTAGTTCCAGTTTCTTGGAAGGCTGAGGAGGAAGGATCGCCTAAGCCCAGCAGGTCCATGCTGGGGTGGCCGTGTGCATGCCACTGCACTCCAGCCTGGACCATAGAGTAAGACTTCAACTCAAAAAAAAAAAAAAAGAAAGAAAGAAAAGAAAAGTTAATTTTGCTCTTGGTCCTGCAGGCTGTAAGAAAAGCATTGGTGCCAGTATCTGCTCAGCTTCTTTACTATGTCAAAACATGGTGAGAAGGTAAAAAAGGAAGGTAGGCATGAGTGAAGCCAGAGTAAAGCTGAGGGGCGTCCTGGCTTTATAACAATCCAATCCCCAGTAACCAATCCATTCCATTCCCTGTTGCCCCCAGAGCCAGTCTCTTCTGAGAAAGAACTCACACACTACTTAGAGAAAAGCACCAAGCCATTCATGAAGGGTTCACCCACAACTCCACTATTCCACTACTCAAACACCTCCCTTGGGCTTCACTTCAACACTGGGAATCAAATTCCAACATCAGATTTGGAGCGAACAAACATCCAAACTATAGCAATTTCCACAAATAATTTCCTCAAATTTGAATATTGTTCAATGA
This sequence comes from Cephalopachus bancanus, assembly GCA_027257055.1. Classification (NCBI taxonomy): domain Eukaryota; kingdom Metazoa; phylum Chordata; class Mammalia; order Primates; family Tarsiidae; genus Cephalopachus; species Cephalopachus bancanus. The sequence continues at coordinate 8,670,242 of JAPVLO010000210.1, read as the reverse complement.
GATAATTATTCGTGGATAAATTACTATGTTAAAAAACAAAATCGTTGTAATGTACAATAAGGGCACAGTGTGGTGGCTCACACCTATAATCCCAGCACTTTGGGAGGCCAAGGTGAGAGGACTGGCTGAGTCCAGGGGTTTGAGACCAGCCTGGGCAAATTGGGGAGACCTCATCTCTACAATAAATTAAGAAAATTGGCTGGAAGTGGTGGCGCATGTCTGTAGTTCCAACTACTTGGAAGGTTGAGGTAGGATTGGTTGAGGCTGTGGTGGCCGTGAACGTGCCACTGAACTCCAGCCTGGGTGACAGAGTGAGACTCTGATTCCCCCCCGCAAAAAAAAAAAAAAAAAATAGTATGTTGACAAATTTCATTCCTTAGAGATATTTCTCATTTATATTCCCAACAACAAAGCCGGGCTCGGTGGCTCAGCCTGTAATCCCGCGCCTTTGGGAGGCTGAGGTGAGTGGATTGCCTGAGCCCGCGGGTTCGAGACCCGCCTGGGCAGCGAGACCTCATCTCTACAATAAATCAAAAAAATCAGCCGGGCGTGGTAGTGCATGCCTGTAATTCCGGCTACTTGGAAGGCTGAGGTGGAAGGATCGCCGGAGCCCAGCAGGTCGAGGCTGCGGTGGCCGGGAGCGGCCACTGCATTCCAGTCTGGGCGACAGAGTGAGACTCCAACTCAAAAAAAAAAAAATGCACATATATTCCCAACAACAGTGAATGAGATTGCTCATTAGCTTATGATTTTGGTAACAGTTTTTTAATAACTTTGAAATTCTTGCCAATTTAATTAAAACATGTATTTCCTTACTAGTGAGGTACACATATTTGATATATACCTTGGCTAATGAATAATCTTTTTTATTAAATTATCTCTTGATACTTTGTCTATTTCTCCTATCAGATGATTCAACTAATCCAACATTTTTTATTGAGTGATTAAAGTAGATTATATTTTAATTATATGAATTATTTATGTTTCATTCAATTACAATATTTTCATTTGCTATCTTTATTTTTGATGGTTTTGATTACTAAGTTTAAAAAATCTTACATAACAAATAAATGAAACTCATTATTTTTTATTTGAACTTGGCCATAGATCTTTCTTGTTTTTCAATTTTATAACCTTTTAATCTAAGGAAAAAAATTGTATAGGGTCTTTTGTTGAGGAAAAGGTCTTCTAGATGTCTCCTCTGTGTGGACTAATTATTCAAATGAGATTTTGATACAATCAATCATTTTCTCTCTCATATAAAAAGGCAAATTTAAAATTCTTAGAGATTTTGGAGTCTCTCTATGAGATTTTCATTCTGTTTTCATCAATATCACATTATGTTGACTATTGTAGTTTTTAAAAACATCATCTCATATTCCGTTAATTTCTCTCCTCCATTCTCTCATCATAATGAGAATTTTCTAATTAGAAGAAACTATAAAAGTTTTTACAACACAGCATGCTTAGATTTTATGAAATACAGTGTTGTGAATTGCATTATCATTAAGAAGGTTTTTTCCAGTCTTTTTATAAACTGAAAGGAGAAGCTGAAATTTTGAGTCACATATCTTCCATTGGCTAGAATGTGAATCTTGCAACTGTCACTATAATCAGTTGCCCTCAGCTTCATTTTTTTTTCAATTATAAGATAGGAGCAGCCATATTTCTTTTAAACAATGGTTGTGAGAATTAAGAGAAAGACAGATAAGACAGGAAAATTGTTCAGTACATAATATTTTCTTTGTATATTCTTTTGCACTTCTACTCAACAGGGTAAATTATCTTAAAATACATTATGGTCAATTTAAGTTAGGTAAAGAAGACATTACCAATACTAAAGTGTTTTGTAAGCTAACATGAAGTTTTTTCTGAATTCTTTTAAAAAACAACAGAGTACACATTTACATATTTGAGAAAAAGAAATATTTTGTGGATAAATATGACTCCTATCAACATTATCATTAACCTCTGATGATTCTGTTTATGCATGTATTCTTCTAATATGTACTGAATGCCTACCAATAATAGAAAATACTTATAACTTGTGGATAAATGAACTAGCCAAGAAGAATTATCTGACTTCCCTAGTCCTTAATTAATTACTTCCATAATTAAAATCTACAGTAAACTCTACAAAAGACGCTAGCAAAACAGAACGGGGGTTTTGAGTTCTAGACTCTGTCCAATATTTCAAGGCATTGTGATATAACTAAATAGAATTGAATGAAATTCAGCAAATAAATTGAGAAGGCTAGTTTTTAATAGTCCGTAGCCTCTGATCCCTCCAGGATACATGAGTATCACATTGTCTGTTTTTATTTTTTAATTTTCTTCTCGGTCTATTAATTACTTTTTCTCAGTATTTGACTCAGAAACTATCACATAGGCTGCCACTATCATTATCATTATTATTGTGCTTTTCACATACGTAACTTTTGTCTCAGGCTTGGATGAACCCAACCACTTAGCCGCTCTTCTTCTGGTCTTGGACAGCTGACTGAATGCATAAGAAGAATCTCATCATATTGTTACAGCCTTATGAAATATTCAGTTTTATCTGAATTCTAAGCTTTGCCAGATCCTTCTCAATATGTCCCTAGTTAGTTCTTTATCAACTCCCTCAGGAATTCCTCTAAATATTGATTTTTTTTCTTAAATCCCATATGCCTTACCCATTCACTCCTCTTAGCAAATGGTATTTCCTCCTCCATTGAAAAAAAAGATAATTGAATAAAAACTTTTGAAATATCCTTCTTATGCCATTGGAAAAATAGTCAGACTGTGAGTTCTTCCCTCCTTCCCTCCAATTTTAGTTTAAGAGGATTCTCCACAAATTAAACTCTACTCTTTTTTTTCTGCTACCCTTTCCTATTGCTTTCCGAGGCACTATGCTATTTCAGTCATCCTGATTCTTTCTGTTTTCATTCTCTTTTTCTTTTTTGTCTTATTTTCTTAGACAATTTGTATTGTTCAACTTCATTTCATCCTTAAAGAAAATGTTCCTTCAAATTTACATCCTCTGCTAACTATGGTTATCCTTTTCATAACTAAACTACTTGAAAGAAGTATCTAGAAAACATGCCATTTATCTTTTCAGTGGACTAACTATGCCTGATATATGTTCTAGCTGCCAATTTAACTATAAAAGAGAAACATAAATACACAAAAACTGACAACGATTTGTTAAACTTAAGATTGACTATGCCAATCAAAGTCTGTGGGCAATGTCAATCGAAGTCTGTGTGCCACCTTAGGGTTGTTTCACTCCTACATCAGATATTTTCAATCTTTTAAATATTTCTTAACTCCACCTCCTTTTCTTCATTTCTATCACTACAGCCATGGCCATTTTAGGGGTGAGAAGACTGAGTTCCAGAAAGTTTACTTAACTTGCTGTGGCATATCACAGACTTAATTGCAACACAGATTTGTTCTGGAGTCCATAACCCTAACCATCATGTTTTTGCTTTTCACCAATGCTCAGCATTTTCTCGCCAGAAGAAGTTTCTAGTATATTAGACTGGGTTGCCTTAGCACGATAAGCATAAATGGAATTTAGATACACTCCATTCTGTCTGGGAGAATGTAAACCAATCAGAGGTCAATCCAATAGTTCTAATATATCAACTTTGGGAGAGAAACTAGTTGGTTTGAAAGACAACAGCTAAGAACAGATTATTAGAAAAGTTTTATTATTGAAATTTGATCACAGGCTGCTGTTGTGGTGTGTTACTCCAAACTGTATAGATGTCACTCTGAAACTGACCTTATTCCTCCTTCTACCCCATGAACAGTAATTTGGGAACTGGTCCAATTCATCTGTTGTTCCAGAGAGGTCCATGTCGTGGGAAATAAAATCTGACGAGTGGCGTGGATAGTCTGACTGGCTGTGACATGCCATCAGGTCCATCATATAGAAGACTGTGACTTATTTTACTTTTTATCCATAACAACTAAATAAATGAACCCTATTGTTAAGTGTCTGGTTTACAGGTGTCTTAGACAAAACAGGCCAGTAGGATTAAAAGGACTAAGACAATCAGTCTGTAAGCCAGTCAGGTTGATCCAGAGTCAATATAGCCTATTTCTTAATTTGAAAAGTTTTAAAATGTACAATTTTATGCACTTAATCATATGTCCTTATAAGAGTCTATATGAATACTTTTATTGGTCACTTTTTACACATGAGAAAATTGAGGCACTAAGTTAAATAATGTGTCTAAGCTCAGTAAGTGACAAAGATGGGAATTTGAAGATAGGCAGTTTATCCCCAGAATCCTTATTCCTAACCAAAATGTTATTTTGTCCCTTTAGAATTTATACTACTTCTATAATTAAAATCTACAGCAAACTTTACTGTGGCTCATAATAAAAAACTATACTATGCCTCCACATTCTAAAATACATAGTTGTCACTAGCTATACAAATATTTTCAGTCCTAGGAACTGAATATTAAAAAGAAAACAGAGTAGGAAGCAAGGAAGAAAAAATAATAAAACTATAAGGTCATAAAAACTGTGCTCCCAAGAATATAGCATATCGCCTTGAACTGACAGACTCCAGCATTGTCCCTCATGACAGCAATGAGATGGAATCTAACAAAGCCAAGTATTTTTACTGTCATCTCACTGAACAGGAGTGGTGGTGGTAATTTCCCTTATGTCCTTTAAGGAATCAGAGTCGTGCATAATTTCATGTATTCTGTGTCCTGTCATTCTGATATGGTTTACTGAGCTCTGCATCCAACCCGAAATTTCATTCCGACTCAGAATTGTGAAATAAATAGTAAATGACTAATGAATGTGCAGTTCAAAATGCTTTCTCATTAACATCAGGTCCTCAATAAAAGGGGCGAATTTACCATAAATAATGATCCCCTACGCATAAACCACAGCCCTAACTGAACAGAAATCATGCATATTATATTTCTCTCTTCTTTTTCAAGAAGGTATTAGAAGGACTGCTTTGGAATTTTAACTGAACATGTTATATAACTCTTTGAATCCAGAAATGAAAGAACTCCTTTAAGATAATCAAACTGAAGTACTTTCTGGCATAATGAAAAGCTTCAATTACAAGTGATATATAATTCCCATATGATTGACAATTTGCCACAGTTACGAAATCACTAAAGTTAAATGAGCTGCATGTGTTCCCTCTCTACACACCTAAATTTGAATCCCAAAAGGGAAATTTTAGTTGGTAAAGGTTCTCTTCTCAACTGTATATTTAAAAGCAAAGAATGCCACAGATGACTAGCAAAAAAAAAAAAAAAAAAAAGTCCTCCTTTACCCCTCTGTGTCTGGACATTTGCATTCAACCTCAGCACACCTGCCACACGGATGTTTACCTTCTGCACCTGAGCACATATTTGTTTAAAATTCCTCTAAAAATTGAGTCTTCAAACCAACTTCTATATATAGGAGCTGTATTTGGAGAAAGCTGCAACATTGATTCCATTTTAAAGGACATAGAGAATTACAGGAACTTGTAGATTCAAGTCAAACAAGAAAGGATGTGTTACCAGCAGAGGACTGAATGCTCACTTACAGGCAAAACATCTATCTGGACATATTTTAAAGGGACAACTCTCTAACAGCCTAGAAGCCATAATGAAAATTGGACACACCTCTCCCTGAATTCCCGTAGCTGGATGAATTTCCATTGTGTTCTCTGTAATTCCCACAGTGCTTCATCCTCCATCTCTGGGCAATCTGCCTCACTCTCTGAGAGTCAGTAACCTCGAATGCAATCTCTAACCCTGAAGAAAGATAGCTGTCCACCTAAATCCATTCCAATAAATAGCTGTCTTAACAGTAAGACGAGCATATAAAGTGAGCCTAGATTCATAGAGTCACAGTCAAAACGAAAACCACCTCTATGTTTGCTATTATTGTTACAGTAATTTTAGTGTGGGAAAACCACTGCTTTTAAGCTCACCAGAGTAGAACAAATCCCCAATAATCACATAATCCTACCTCTTATCAGATAAACAAACATTTATTTAAACCAAACTTTTAAAACCAACATTGATCCTTTCTTTAGTAAGATAGATTCCACCTTTATGGATTCCATCAAGCCTTTCAGAGTCCAAACCTCTGCTTCCTAAATTTTTTATTATCAGGGTAGAAGTTGAACACTAATGAGATGTAAGCACTAATCATCTTTAAAAATAAATAAAAGAGTAACATCACCTCTTTCCACAGGTAGAATCCAGATCTATATTTTGACTCTTACTCATAAAAAATAGCCTAGAGTGGAATAAAATTTACCCAGAACTTGTTTACTGAATACTGATGTTCTCTGTGACATGCTGGAGTCAATAAAGAAATTCTTATCACCCAGTTGCATTCCATATGCCACAAAGTTGAGCTCTATCTCCAGAATATAATGTTTAATTACATCCTGCTAAACCAGTATCCCAGTTTTGTAAAACACTTACACATTTTCTAATTACATGAAAAAATGATGAATAAACAGCCATTCAGTAATCAAGCAACCTCAAAAGCACTCATGTTTTTTTCATTGTACAGGGTTGTTTTTTTTTTTAAGGCAAATAATTCAAGTTTTGGCATCTCTCTAAAATAATTTATAACAAATTTAAAATAATTTATAACATCCACAAAAATAGAAGGGAAGAAAACTAAGGAGAATTTGCTTCATTTGCTTTATTTTTTAAAATGTTTCCTTATGATATATGAAAACAAATTTTGTGTTTTGTGTGTGAAGGTAAGGATTATGAGTCTTTTTTAACATTAGTTTCATCAGCTTGATGAATATTATGCTGCCATTAAAAATATGTAAGAACGTTTTATTACAGTGAGGTAAATATGTGGTGTAATGATTAGTGAAAATGTTTATAACAATTATATCTTTAGAGTAGCTTAACCATAAATTTGATGAAAATCTATACTTAAGAAGAGAAGTAGAAACCAAAAATACAAGCAATGCATTTGAGTGTTGGGATGGTAGATTTTTTTGGTCTTTATTTTCTTTACCTAATATATATATTTTAAAAGTCTAAATAATAATTTTCTACTTGTTGACTGAACAGTGATTATGGACCCTTGATGGATATAAGGGAAATCAAACAACCCAGACTGATGTACTTCTTCGAAAGTTAAGTCCAGCATATAAACAAAAATGAAGACAATGGACCTCACAACCAAATTTATTAGCAGAATCACTCATAATGTTTGCCTCTATTGCTCTACCTACCCCTCACACGTTCATCCAGTTCATTCTGGCTTATTTTACTGTCTTCTTCACAACAGCATTCAACAAATCTAATGGTCATTTTACAGTACTCAGTTCAATTTCCTAGTTGTATTCACCTCAGTTGACCATTTCCTTTTTCTTGACTTCCAACTCATGTCTTTTTTATTTTAATCTCAATATCTTCAATCTCCGTTTCGTTTTCTTAGTTTGACCCACAATGTTTTAAAACTATATCCAACCGAAGGTTGTGCCTTTACCCACAGCTTCTAGCACAGACTTCTACCATATAAATATTATAGCATAATGGTAATGTGACATGTTTTCAAATCACATAAACCATATAGATTTGAATCTACATCTTTCTGTTCTTAAACACACTTAATCCAACATTTTTCTCATCTGCAAATAGGAATATTGCAACATATCTTATAGTTTATTATGAGAATTTTAAATGAAAACTGCTCAAGCTAGCTTTTTTAAAGTAACATATATGAGAATTCAATAGCAACTCATGATAACTCAAGGACAAGGAAAGAGAAAAGACTCAGAACAAAATTGGATGTAAACACTGCAGGGATTTCCATGTCCCTCTCATGATTGGTTTATGACATATGCTTCTTCTTTTTCTCTTTAATCCAGTTCCTCTGACTCCCCAAACCACATTGTAGAAATCCTAGTTAAGTCACTGGAAAATAAATTATCTTGTTTATTGTCAGTCCACATTTCAAATTCCTTGGGAAAAGACAGGTTATTCTAAAACACCTGCCCACACCTGTTACTGGATGAAGAAGGAAGAGAATCCTGCTGGGCCATATAACAGAAAGCTAGTTCTCCCAAACCATCATGGAGAGCATATGAGTTAGGAGGAAAATCTAGGTTTAAGACAGAAAGAAAATACCATTTTCCTATTACAGAATTCATGCATTCAAACACAGGTTATAGAACAATGTGGTTAATGGATCATTGCATTATGATGGAAAGGGGCACCTAAAACCAGCTATTGCAAAGAAGTGAATATTTGATTTTAATTAATTTAAATTTAAATAGGCTTCTGAAGAAAAAAAAAGGCCACCCCTTTGGGTCCTCTCCCATTGTGGGAGATTTTCTGTCCTCTCAATAAATCCTACTTGCTAAAAAAATATAGATAGATAATCTCCACATGTGACTAGTGACTAGTGACTATTGTATTGGACAGTGCAGCTATATAATTTTGTAGCAACAAATGGAAGCTGTTAATAGGAAGCAATCTATAATTGCTTAATGAGTCTGTTAATGCCTGACTGACTGAATGAATCTCTCCAAATCCAGACCTTTATAGGTCACAGAGCACATTGACCTATCATTTCCTATCATTCAGAAACGAATCAGTTCTGTTATATACCTTAAGTATACACATTACAACTTTTTTAAAGGATATTAATGTAGAACTGCCTGGAGAGAAACAAAGAATGAAGATGATCTTGGCCTGAGAAAGTCAGGAGAGGGGCAGCAAATGGAAACAAAACCTGATGTATAACTGTAGGTAGACAGCCCACATATTTACCAAATTTCAGCATCATAACCACTGCCCCAGCAATGCTACTTTCTGAAAACATAAACCTTTGCAGAAAGTTGATTTGACAGTAATTTTTATGCTTCTAATTTGGAGAAAATAGAGCATTGTTTAATTTCTCGGTGGTTTCATTCATTTTCAAATTGTAAATGAGAGAACATTTCTATGGCTGCTGAACAAAAATGAAAAAAAAAGTGGCTTAATTTGTTTTTGAAGTTTAGAAATAGGTCTATGGATGACGAGTCAAAGATGGCAGAATTTAGATATGATGAGATGGATTGATGTAGTTACCTGCCAAAAGCATGATTAAAACCATTCAGACCCTGAAAATGGAGCAGAGAACACTGGTTTTATTTCTGTAAACTAAACTGTCACCATCAGACTTAAGTGCTCTTTTCTTGTCAGAGGATTTATTATTATTAAGAATTCCTCTGACATGCATTGCCAAGTGCTTCTTTGAAGTTCCCATCACTCACAGCTCCTTGGTGACATGGTCTGGCTAGTCCAACAATAAAAGGAATGGAGGCATCCATGCAAATTAGCATCAGTTTCGTGCCCAAGTTCCCTCATTAATACACCATTTCAAAAGAAGGTGTGTTAACTCTGTAATGCAACTAGTTGAATAGGGAAGGACTGCATCCAGTAGTAAAAAAGTGATAGAACATGTAGGGCATGCTCAACTTTTATTTGAGAATCAAAGGGTAAGTCTTGAAGGTATGTTGCTCATCCATCATCTCAGTGGTCAACTACATATAAGAACGTACAATGAATGAGTTAGGATCTGGGACAAACAGGTGACTTTAAGGTTTATCCCAAGATACTAGATAAAGAATATAATTCTTCTTCCTTATCAGGAAAGTAAACTTCTAAAGTGTAGAGTAATTTAGTTCTATGAGAGATCATCATGTAACCATGTACATTAAAAACTCAGCACTACCTACCAATTCCATCGTCTGTCTTTAGGCAGTTGCCTATCCCATTCTCTTCCTGACAGTTTCAGAACTATCCCTTTTCCTCAGATTTTCTCTATTCTCAGTTCCCATCACACTCCCTCTCAGCAGTTAGCATGACAACTAGAATATTGTGACCAGTCGTCTTGATTTTCCTCAACTTTCTACTTCTTTATCTATTGCACTTTCCACGACCACAGTCATCCTTTTTCCTTTTTTCTCCAATCACACAGAAATGACCTTCCCCTTACTTTAAGCCTTGCTATACTCTTGTGTCTTTGCGGTCCTCCTCTCCATTCCACTCTAGAACCCAACTACATCAAACTTATGCCCTCTGAAAATTTGCATTCTCTCTGTTTGGGCTGGCTCCTCTCTGGCAGCTTTACCCCCTAAATCCTAATGTCCTTCCCTTGGCTTTACATTCCTTCCAGCTGTTCACACAGTCATGGTGTCTTCCCCATTCAGTGATTGTATCAGGGATTTTGAAGGGAATGAGATCTTACTCTACTTGAAGGCTAACAAGTTAGTATGTCAGAGTTAACTATATACTGTCAGAGGACACAAAACTTACGGGTAAGAGACAAAGGACTTTACTCCCATAGCACAACATGTAGCATGAGCTTCCCATGCCCCTCAGGTCCCATAGTGGTGATGCAAATGGCACAGGTGGTTGGTGTGCAAACAATAGATTTGTATGACGACTAAGAAACCACCCAAGCTTTAAAAAAATCATAATATTATTACAGTCTGCTGGAAAACAGCAACTTCAGGAGGAAGGTATTCGTTTTGGTATTCTAGTCAGGAACAAATTTACTTTCTGTCTTAGATGGAGACTCTATCTCATCTTCCAAGGCATTTTGTTACAAAAACAAAATTTATGTAAACAGCCTTGAAAAGATAACATGGGACAAAAGCTCCCAAAGATATTTCAAAATGCCATAGAGAATTTACTCTATAGGCTGCCTTTCATATAATGAGATTTTTATTAATTTTTAATGTCTACTAAATGTTATCTATACGTTAAATATTTTGATAGGTGGAGAACACCATACTAGACTTGAAGAGTACTATTGAATGCTTAATAAACACAGTGAACCTCAGCACATCTAAAAAACAATAGTGATTTTTAGAAGCCCTAAATTATAAATCACACATACCCATTTTATTAAAAACTGATGAACGATGACTACGCATTGAGATCTGGTAAAAATTGATCTAATAAGTAATAAATTGCGAATAATATTTCAGTCTTAATCGTGTTATTTTAACCCTTAATACATACGAATGGAACTCCATGGAAAATATACTGTTGTAGTTGCTGGAAGCCTCTATTTTTATTTTAAGCCAACAGTCAAAATCACATTATATTAAATAACTCTGTGTGTTTGGTCTTTGGGGGTAGGGATGAGAAAATACATTTTGCCAAGTTTAGTCATTGTGAGTTCGGAGTTCAGAAGCAAATTCAATTCTTTCTGGAAATGAATGCAATAGAACAGCTGGTCAAACACAATTTACTTCCTCACGGAAACAAACAATGATTTCTGGGGGGAAAAAAAGACTTACTAAAAAGGGTCATATAAGGAATATCAACCAGATTTAGGATACTTTGGGCTTAAAATGGCATCTGCTTATAGACTCTGAGACAATCTTCCCCAGTCCTCAAAAGCAAAAGCAAAAAAAAAAAAAAAAACCAAACATAAAAAAATAAAATATATAAAACAAGTCAAAAACTAGGCAAATGAAAAATTTAAAAGTCACTAAAAATATTTAAAATTTCAACTGATGAACAACATATAATGAGGATTTTTGAAGCCTTTTCATTAACTATAAAAGTAATAAAGAGATCATGAAGGAATTGAACAATTAGTATATTTTGTTGTTGTATTATAGGAAACCAAGATGCTTTCTGAAATAAAACTCACTTGGAAAAAAGCATTTTAAAAAATATGTCTTGAATTTCTATCTGCCTTCAGATTCAGAAATCCCAGGCTAGTACAAAACAAAATGGGGCAGTTGTTTGTCCATAAAATTGGTGCCCTATTTTGAGGAGCTGAAGTCCTGTTTTATAGTAAAGTATCTCCTATCTTCTCTTCCTTCATTTTTTTTAACTTTTTATTTTGAGAAAATTAGACTTATAAGAAGTAGTGAAAATATGACAGAGTGCTTCCAAGAACTCTATATCCAGCATCCCCACTGGAAAATATCTTATATAAACACAAGCTATCAAAAATAGGAATTTTCCCGGGCTCGGTGGCTCAGCCTGTAATCCCACACTTTGGGAGGCCAAGGTGAGTGGATTGCCTGAGCCCGCGGGTTCGAGACCCACCTGGGCAGCGAGACCTCATCTCTACAATAAATCAAAAAAATCAGCCGGGCGTGGTAGCGCATGCCTGTAATTCCAGCTACTTGGAAGGCTGAGGCAGAAGGATCGCCGGCGCCCAGCAGGTCGAGGCGGCCACTGCCCTCCAGTCTGGGCGACGAAGTGAGACTCCAACTCAAAAAAAAAAAAAAAAAAAAGGAATTTTACATTAGTACCATATGCTTTAACTAAGTCACAGACCTTTCTTGGAGTTTGTAACTTTTCCTGACCCTTCTTCATTTTTAAAGTCATATTTAGACATAAAACTCATAGAAATTAACAGGAAAGTAAGATAGAAATGGAATTGGCATAGAAATCAAGGTGTCTCTTGCAAGGAGTGCATTTCTATTGACATAGAGTCCAAAACGTTCAGGCAGGAGTGGAAATAGCCCAAGTCTCGCACAATAAAAAGTTTACATTTTTGTTCTTAAGCCCTTCAGTTGACAGTACCAGAAAACTATGTAACAAAATTGAAGCTGAATCTGCTTTATTGCTGAGTCAAACAATATGAAGACTCACTGGAAGTGAGACAGCAGATATGAAGATTTTAACATCCACTTTTCCATTGGCTAAAATCTAAAGCTATAGAGCAAACTTCTTACCTACACAACTGTCCTATCCAACATTTCTAGTACTGAGTAAAAATGCAAATTTTCAGGAAGTTTAAAGATATAAATTTACAAGAAGATTTGAAACAGAATTTCACATCTGTAGAAAAGACAAAAGGGAACAAGCATAAGATAAAATTTAAGATTGAGAAGCTAAGAAAGCATTTCAATGTAAATGAAAATAAATATATTGAAAGCAAAAGAAGAAACTGACTTGCAGAAGGTTCAATAAAATTAGACTGTGCAATAAAATTAGGAAGTGGACTACTCTTCATTTACAAAAATGTTAGGTAAATATAATCCAAGTTCAAACAGCTAGTGCTCATTTCTCTATGGTTTTCATATTAAACAGATCAGGCTTTCACAAAGAAATAAACACTGCTTATCTTCTTAGAAGTATTTGTTTAAATGTGAGTGACATCAATATCTCTTCATAGATTTCACCATCTATTCTGATACTAAAGTGAAGAACACTAACTAGTAATTCTAGTGTTTACAGTGAGGCCTCATTGTTGTATGAGAGTCAATTCACTCCTCAGGCTAGAATGGTTCTATGAGAGTGATTACTTTCAATGACTGTTTAAATTTATTGATGAAACTTTAATGTCAGCCTTAATTGCCTTCAAAACTTTTGACTAGAGACCATCTGGTCCCAGAGATTTATCTTTACCTAGTTTGCAAATGCAGTATCAAACATTCTGTGATTGTACCACTCCTTGATCTTGTTGCTATAAATTTTAAGTTCTAAAAGTCATTTCAAAGTGAAAAATCCTCTAGTCTCTTTTTATGAAATGCAAGAAAAACATTAATTTTTCTTTCCTACTGCGAACTTTCAATTTCTAGAAGAAACTCCTCTAGAGATTATTGAATGATCCTACTAATCTATCAGTTAGTTTTCTAAATTTCTTCTAATCTTCTAAGATTCCTAGTTCTCTTTTTCCCAAAATTTCTTCTGAATCATAGTCCAATTTTTTTTAATATACTAAAAGTCACATATCCCTACACTCTTTTCTTCTTTCCACCTGCATTTTTTTTTCTCCGTGTGAACCTCACCACTCAGTGAGAGTTCAAGTAATACAAATTTTAAAGATATGGGGTACAATTCAGTGTTAGGTATACAAAAGTTCATTATGCAATTACCCTTGTTGATGGGTTGTGTCCCCCTTCCCCAGGCAGACTCCCTCTACTGCCAATGTACTTTCAATATTTAGAGGAACCTCCTTACTATTTGTTTAGGAGATCTATCTCTTAACAAATTTTTATGTGCAAAATGCAGTATTGTTAACAATAGGCACAATATTGCACAGCATATATCTAGAATTTAATCATCTTTCACAACCAAAACTTCATACCCATTGAAGAGCTACTCCCCATTTCTCCTCCCCCCACCCCAGTCCCTGATGACCACTATTCTACGCTCTGATTCTATTTTAGGTAGCTCTTATAAATGGAATCAGGCAGTACTTGTCCTTTTCTGACTGACCATAGCTGTTACCAGAAAATTTAACATTTGGCTACATTACATTACATTCAGCGTTGCCTTTAACATTCTCTGAAAGAAAGGACATAACTAAATTAGAGAAAACAAATAAGCAAGGAAAACAAGAAAGAACATGCTATAATTATAGACTCTAGCCTCCAAGTTTTATCTTCTTTTCCAATTACCCTCCTGAAGTTGGGGGGATCGTTCCAATCAGGGTAAGACTATGGACACAAGAGAAAGACAACTTGATTTGGAATCTATGCTCCATGGATTAATAGCTCTATGAACTTGGGCAAATAGCTATCTGTCTCTGAACTTTGGTTTCTTTATAAGGTTGAGTAATATGACTATTGCTTAATGTCGTGTTTGTGAAGGGAGCAAAAAATGTAAAGCAAGTACATTTTTTAGAAAATTGCCTGACACTTAGTAAATACTATTTATTAGATGCTGTTGTGATCATTATTATTATGAACTTTTTTTGTAAAGGGACAGATAGTAAATATTTAAAACTTTGTGAACTCATTTTTATTTCTTCCTGCTTTCTTCCTTCCTTTAGTCTTTCTTTCCTTTTCCCCTCTTCTTCCCTTCTTCTCTCTCTCTTCTGATTTTTTTCAAATGCAAAACCAAGCAAACATATACTCTGTTAGTTCATGGGGCATAAAAAATCAGGTTATGAACTGGATTCGGCCTGTATGTCAAAGTTTTCTGACCCTTGATGTAGATTACTTTGGCAATAGTTTAAGTTTTATTACATAGATTATTCTCACCCATCTGAAGAATCAGTGTCTTCATCGCTCAGGTCTTTATGTGCTTCAAAAATTTTTTGTGTGTGATAACTGTACCTTTTTGTTAGATTCATACTTAGAAATAAAGGTTTTTATAATAAATTTATTTATTTGACAAATTATTTAAATAACCTTTTAATATGAGAACAGTTTTAGAGTTACAAATAAATGTCGCAAAGATAGTACAGATTTCCAGAATAACACACACCTAGTTTCTACCATTGATAACTTCTTATAATATGTGACCTTTGTCCCAAGTGAGAAACTATCATTACTATCATCATATTAACTGAATTCCACAGTTTATTCTGATTTCTCTTGTTATTTTCATACAGTTCTTTTTCTGTTCCCATTTCTAATACCATCCAAGATACATTACATTTAGTCTTCATGCTTACTTAGCATTCTTTGCTCTGTGACAGTTTTTCAGACTTTTTTTTATTTTGATGACAATTCTGAAAAAAATTGGCCAGTTTTTTATTTGTTTGTTTTTGAATGCTTCTCCTGGGCCTATATCTTACACTTTTTTCATGATTAGACTGAAGTTTCCGGTTTTGTGGGAGAAGACCATAGAGGTAAAGAGCTATTCTCAAAATATATCAACTATCATGACTTATCACACTTATCAGTAGTATTCATTGTGATATTAGCCTTGATCACCCAGCTCAGGTAATGTGTATGAAGTTTCCCACTGTAAAGCTGCTTTTAACCTTTTCCAATAAATACTCTACTCTTCAGAAGCAAGTCAGTAAACACAACCCATACTCAAAGAGTGGGGAATTAAGTTTCCTTTTCTTGGAGTGAAATTAATATTTACAAAAAATATTTGTAATTCTTCAGTATGAAAAATGTATCTCTTTATTTATGCTAATTTATTCAATCAATTATTTATATCAGTAGGAACACATGTGTTTTATACTTTGAATTATGAAGTAATATGAAGGGAGTCCCAAAGGAAATCAGAATTTATTTATTAACAAAAGTATTTATTCTTACATGCTTAAACTTCAGTCACCTTCAAAGTACTCTCCATTTGATGCACTACATCTGTCAAAATGCTTTTTCCACTGCTCAAAACAGTTTTTGAATGTCAATTTTGATGCCTTTTAATGCATCTGCCATTTTTTGTTTCTCCTCTGCCGCATTGGCAAAATGTTTCCTTGGAGAATTTTTTTCTTCTGGAGAAACAAACAAACAAACAAACAAAAAGTGACTTGGGGTGAGATCTGATGAATAGGGAGGGTGGGTCATGACAATTTTGGTCAAACAGTGCTGAACATTCAGTGCTGTGTGGCAGGTGTGCTCGTAAATCATCCATCATGAAATGGACAAACGGTTGAAATAATCTCCAAAAATAAAAAGTTCACTGAAGCTGCATGTAGCCTCTCATAACATTAGCTGGTTCACTGATGCCAATGGGTTCCTAGAACACTTAACTCATAGGGGAATCTTGTATTGCAAGAAACCCACACTCCAAAAGATAATTCTGGATTTTGGAAGTTCTCTTCGTATTATGCAATTTAGTTGCTGCTATTTTTCCAGCTTTGGCTACTAAAAGTTCTTTTAGATTGACTCATATCATATCAAGATTTCTTCATGGTTTTGTATTTTGAGTACTTTATTTCTGGCACTAAAACATACTTCAGGCTAATTTTGTCCATTTCCCTAAGAATCTCAGATATGTTTTCTTGGAGGATGTTATTAGACATCAAGTTCTGGGCACTAGGAGGCCATTTTGTAAAACTACATTTTCTAATGTTTTATTTACAGAACAAAAGATCACTATTGATTATGTATTTTGCTTTTAAAACTTTCAATTTTACAATATTAGTTCTAAAATGCTATGTGTAGTATTCTAGAGCTAATGGTTGAATATTATATAAGGAAAATTAGACTGCTCTAAACAATTTTATCTCTTCTTTCTAAATCATACATATTTTATTTTATCTTGTCATAGTTTTGGGTAGGATTTCTAAGACAATGTTAAACTGTGGCGTCTTTTTTGTGTATCTGACTTCAAATAAATATTTTAATGCCTCCTGTTAAATGAGATGTTTTCTTCAACTGTTTGATAATATCAGGTTAAATATGTAATCAGGTTAAATATGTAATCTTCTATCCACAACCATTTAAAAAAATAAATCTTTTAGAGGTAGTGAATATTATCAAATGCCTTTCTGAATCTCTGAAAATCACACAGACTTCTTAAATCTCTTCAATCAGTTTATGTGAAAGATTATATGACTAGATTTCTGATACTAAAAAATATCTGTCCATGTTAGCGATAAACTCTCTTTGGTGAGAAGGTATTTATTCTTTTCATTCTTCTATAGAACATGCAAACGCTATTTTGTCTTATTTATCTTCTCAAAGGAAAATCAACCTATTAAACTTTTAAAAACAAAAACTAATTTAATTTATTTGATGTCTGTATTTTTATCAAAACTTTACATCTTTAAAAAATATTTTGGTAACTTGGGTTGCTCTAGAAAAGTTCATTTTGTCCAAGTTTTCAGATTTACTGGCTTGTAATTATTTACAACCTTCCTTGATAATTTTAAACTGTATCTGTAATTACAACACAACACATACTTTCATTCAATTTTTTTTTGTTGAACTTTCAATCTTTTTTCATCCCTTGTGATCTTGTTATATATATCTGTTTTATTTTACTTTTCAAATGATAAATTTGGGGATAGTAATTATTCTCTATATTTCAATTCATTTTTCACTTTATTAATTTGCTTTTATCATTTTCTTTCCAACTTTGTGGGTATCACTTTTTTCTTCTTGTCATAAATAAAATTGATTTTCTATCTTTTTAAATTATAGTTAAGGTTATAATTTTATTTTAAATTCTACTTTAAATTCATTACACATATTTAGATAGGCAGTACTTCCATTGTTAAATATATATATTCTTTCCATTATAATTTATTTTTAGAGCTATTTCTTTTCTAAAATGTGTGTATGTGTGTGTCTTTTCAAAATTTATTTCCATATAAGGTTTTAGGTTCTATCATGTCTTTTCATGGTTAATCAACTGAGAGCATTAAGAACATATTTTGTGTATCTTAAACTATTGGCTATTTTGGAAACTTTGTACCCTGGTACCTGATTAGCTGTTGTTAAAAGTTTCACGTGTGCCTAGATACAATTTGAATCATTTCAGATGTATATAGTAAAACTCTCTTGCTGTGATTGTAGTAGCTTCACCTTATGTTCTGCACTAACCCACGCTTTGAAGCCAGATTTACTGGGAACACATCGGGTTGCATCCGTGGCTGAATAAGTGAGCTCAGGCAGGGCACCTTAACTCTCGCCTGCCACAGTGTCCTGATGGACACTCCTGTTTGGGTGGAATAAGTATTGAGCAGACCAATTTATATCGAGCAATTACTGCATATCTAAACGTGGAAGAATTTGAAGTACCATTTAAAATAAAATTATAGCCTTAACTATAAATTAAAAAGATAGAAATTCAATAAATTGCATTTATCACAGGAAAACAAAAAGTGATACCCACAAAACTGGAAAGAAAATAATAAAAGCAGAAGAATAAAGTGGAGAATAAATTGAAATATAGAAAATAATTAATACCCCCAAATTTATCATTTTATATTTGTGTATACACACATAATACATCTAATATGCATTTATTTCAACAATCAAATTTCATTTGCCCTATTTTGATTACTCTATTTTTGCTCTATTTTGAATTTTTATTATCAGCAGTTTCTTCCACTTTCCTCCATTACTGGTTATCTATTTACTCATGGAATTTTCTTTATTGACACTTTGCCCCATCTCTATTTCATTGGCTTGAAAATGGTACATTGCATTTATGTGATTTTTTAAAAGTTTATGTGTTTTTAATATGAATATTTGACATGTCAATATATTAAGAAGATATACAACTCTGCTATCCTCTTTAATAATATCTGATATTTAGAATAGTTTAGTGGCTCTTCTTTCACGTTACTATTGTCTTTTATTTTATCTCCAACTTGAATTCAGTCTCCTCTATTAGAACCTAATATTATTATTAATGACTACAGCTAATTATTTATAGAATTTCCTATGTTACTATAAATTTTTTATAATTATTATTTTATTGTATTCTCTACTGAGTTGTTTTTTCTTCTTCCTTTTGAATTATGCCTTTGTGATCATTCTTTAGAACAAGGCTTATAAATTAATTCTGCCTTTTTTTACTTTTATTTTACTCTTTCTTCAATATTAGCTCATTTAGGTATTTAAAAAGGCTAGTAGTTATTTTTCTCAATGAGTAAAAATACAGTTTCATCATTTTCTGATAGTTCTAATTGAAGTTGAAAGGTCTGTTCTCAATCTCATTGTTGTTAATTTGTAGATGATCTTTTATCTCTGGTTGCTTTTAAAATTTTTATTTAGTATTTCATAATCTACAGTTTCATAACAATGTTTTCTATGACAAAACCACCCTGAATGTTCCCAGTCTTGTCATAACAATGTATTATTTCAGATACCAAACAACTAAATGTCATATGTGGCTCACATTTCATTAGGTAATAATTTTCTTTACTTTTTTTTTTTTTTTTTTTGAGTTGGAATCTCACTCTCACCCAGACTGTCGTGCAGTGGCACTCTCATAGCCACTGAGGCCTCAACCTGCAGGGTTCAGGTGATCCTTCCACTTTAGCCTTTCAAGTAGCAAGAACTACAGGCATGTGCCACCATACCACCTATTTTTTTAAATCTAATGTAGAGACGAGGTCTCGACAAATTGCTCAGGCTGGTCTCAAACCTCTGGACTCAGACAATCCTCTCACTTCCGCCTCCCAAATTGCTGGGATTACAGGTGTGAGTCGCCATGCCTGGCCAGTAATAACTTTTCCAACTAGCAGGCTATGAAGTTATAATTCTTAGAAATAATCTCAAATAGTACATATGTCATTTATCTTATAACTGATTAGATAATGTGTTTACTTAACAACAAGGGCAAATACTGCATGAAAAGTTAGACTTACAAAACACCCTTGGCATATTCAAGTTTGAAAATTTTTATGTTTGACTTTAAAAAGCACTATGAATTGTTGGCAAGATTTCAGTAAATGGAAAACTTTATGCACAGTTCATGAGGTAACAGTCAGTAAAACATCTCTTGTGGGCAATTTGGCAACATATGGAAAGAGGTAAAAATATAGTCATATAATTTGACCCAGGAATTCAGCTTCCAAGAATTTTTGATAATGACAATTTTATTCAGAAGTCTATGTAAAAGAATATTCAGCAAAATTTTAATAAAATAATACAAAACTTACACTTGAAATAGCATGCTTAAAACTTAAAGTATGTCTATACAATTAAGGTCTTATATAGCTATTAAAGCAATGTTTCCAAGGAACTTTAGGTGAAATTAGATGTGCCATATTTTTATAAATTATTTATAAAACACTGAAAATTAAATAAAATAGGGTCGATTTAATTAAATAAAAAATGAATAGATAAAACATAATAAGTGAATAATACACATATATTTCAACTAGTAGCCATTTTAATATCTATTATTGTGAATATTTTTATTTATTTTTCTTTTCTGCATTTTCTGAACTTTATATGTGAATTATCTTCATAATTAGGCAAAGCAATTATTTTGATTGTGACAAACACAATGAACATATTAAAAGTTACAAGCTATATGCTTGTAATATATAGTGCAAGTTATTATTATTATTAATGTATTGTGGGGACCAAACAAATGAAAATTAAAAAGGCTTTCTAAGAATGTTACATATACCACAAACAGAAAGAAAAAATAGTGAATTTTAAATCGTTCATAGAGTTAATATGATAAACCAAGCCAAAGAACAAATGAAAAAAATAGTGATAATCAATGACTGCAAGAGGGCAAATTATTTTAAGATAGTTTCTTATAAAACAGTGAGAAAGAGTCAGACCAGTAGCAAAATTGACCAATAAGGATAGAAATAGCCATTAAGCATACAAAATCTGCAATCCGAGTAGATGATTTAGTGATATTAAAAAAATAATATCAGTAAACCTCTTATACATATTTGACCCACAGTCAGCCATACAATATACATTTTGCACAGAAAAAGAGAATATGAAATTGCTCTTATTTTCTTATAGGATAATGTACTATGGGAAAAAGAAAAAAGTTTATATAATGTAAAATATGTAAGTCATACTAAATGACAAATATATAAGACACTTCAGTCTTTCCAATTAAAACTCCAGTAAACGAGCTATAGAAAGTGTTTATGTCTGCATTGTTGTCATGTGATATGGATATCTATTTAGATATGTTCAGGGTGAGAAAGTCTACATGAAGAGAAAATTTTTCTAGAAGTTTACTCTTGTCTTTTAAATCATGGTCAAGATTCAAGTATCTGAATTTATTATACACACTGAAGATTTTTCTGTGTTTGAATCTGTGGCACATGTGAAAATGCAATGAATATATAGCATACATAAAAATCTGTTCTTTTCAAGCTAAACATATAATACAATCTTGTTTATTTTGTGCTTTGTTCTCTCAGCTATTAAATTATATCACCAATGGTGTGCTTAATTTATTTGCACACTTCCTACCTAAAGGAAGAAGATATAATTTGCTTTTAACCATATAATCTCTCCCAGAAAGCCTGTGTTTTTGACATCAGTTGACTACAGTCTCTGGAAAAAAGGAAATTGGCTGTGGTATCTCTAAAACTATTGATTCATGGGTCTTCCTTCCTCCCCCACCGCGAGACTGCCACTAAAGTGGGCCTTGGAGAGACCCAGAAACAAATTTTTCAAACATCTTGTGTTATTCTGGGGAAGGTATCCAGAGGTTACGCCCTGAGAAAAACTAGCAGGAGTATTAGTCCTTTACATACGTTTTGTCAGTGTTAATCTGTTTTTATTTCCAATTGTCTGCCTCACGAGGTAGGCAAAAACAATTATGAACCTATTCTCACACCAGTGGCTACAGAATGACCTTTCACCAGAATCTGTTAAGTTGTAAATTGTGCCACTGCTGTTTTCTGCTCAGATCATTTTAGATTAGAATAAATTGATCTTGCTAAAAACTGAATAAAATATTTTCCCTTTTTATTTTTTAATTACATTGAAATCTAAGGATACAAGAGGGCTAACCTGAAAATGAAAATTGGTTGAACACTAACCATACCAAAACCACATCCTTCATATCTTTGGATGTTATTCTATTATGCTATTTAAAGACATGACAGGAATGGAACCTTATAACAATTCATTCCATTGCTAAGAAAATAGGCAGATTCAGAGTCACTGGGGTTCTCCATTTAAAGCAGAAAATTGCAAAATTCCCTCAGTTTCCAATTTTTCTGCAAGCATATTCACAGGGAATAGGGAGAATATTTGGTATATTTTTGCACCTCAAATTATGTTTTGGAAACTACTCAAATTTTATGTTTCACACACTAAAGTTTTGATGTATAGGAGAAACAGAATCATCCTAAGAGAAAAAAATGTATCATTGAGCATAATTCCTTATAAAATTGTCCCCAGAATAACCACATTTGAAGACTAAAAGAACAAAAAGAGAGAAAAAGTACTGTTGGAGAAGTTTGAGGAATAAACTTTCTAATACAAATAAGAGCGACTGATTTATAAATTAAATTTGATCTCATATTAGCACATTAATATATGGGACATTAGTACCTCTTAATAAGCTGATTACATAAATCCTGTGTCTATCTACTGTGTGACTAAAACAAAGATAAATATTGTGATCAAAGTTCGTTTATTACCTTCACTCAATTTTAAGATTTTTTGCTAATTATTTCTCAATGTGTTGTCCTGGATTTAAATCCCAGTTCTACTGTGGAGTGGCTTTTTGACCAAGAGGCAAGTAATAGTCCTAGCACGAATGTTAGTTTCCTTACCTATGCAGTTGACAATAGTATAGTATTTCTCGTGGGGATGCTTAAGGAATTAGAATAAAAGTATATATGAAAAAATCTGGAATATGATAGACATTTATAGATGTTATATATGATTGTATTTGACTGATTATGGCACGTCTGTGCTTTTTCCTCAGGAAAGTAGACATACTGATTCATATGAACATGCTGGTTTAAATCATGGGGAAATTTCTGAGTTTTTGTTTTTGATTTTGATTGGTTTTTGAGGACTGTTGGGAGAAAATGCTTAATGGAAATCTCATGTTTTTCTATGTCTTCGGAGCAAAGAGACAGGTTGTTTGCTGACCCCAGAGTGTTTCCCTCTGCGGCAAAGGTTGGGCGGGTTTGCTAATAGCCCTCTTCGCAGGATTGGGGTTTCCTAAGCTCAAGGTTTCTCAGTCATCACAAATATCAGCTTGGACTATGATGCATTATTTTGGCGGTTAAAGAGGAGTCCTGGTGAACAAAGGCTTACGCTGCCTGCTGTGCTCGAATCTTCCTGTCTTCTACCAGCTTCTGTGAAAGTTGGGCATGCTAACTTGCCAGCTTGCAAGCAGGCTAACACATCAGGCCTTTCACAGTTCCTGACAAGGACTAGCTTACCCAAGGGAATTCATTCTACCTGATGAGAAAAAGTATGTAAAAACTAGGGAAATGGTAATGAGTTGGAAAGTATAAGGCTAATAGTTGAGGTTACTTCGCCAAGTTATGTTGTTTGCAAAAAGATCATGTTCACCACACTAGAACAAGACCCTTACCTATCACTGTACACACAATGTTCTAAATGGATCAAAGACCTAAATGTAAAACCTCAAACTATAAGAACCTTAGAAAATAAAGGAGACATCCTTATGGAAATTGGAACTGGCAACCAATTCCTGATCAAAACCCCAAATTCCCATGCCATAAGAGGTAAAATAGACAAGTGGGACTTGATAAAACTGAAATGCTTTTGCAAAGCAAAAGAAGCTGTCAAGAGAACAGGGAGACAGACCACAGAATGAGAAAAAATATTTGCCAACTGTATATCTGACAAAGGCCTAACATCAAGGATCTACAAGGAACTCAAATGTGCCAAAAAGAAAAAAATCAAACAGCCCTATTAAAAAGTGGGCAGAAGATATGAATAGACACTTCTCAAAAGAAGACATAGGACCAGCCAACAGATACATGAAAAAATGTTCAGCCTCACTAGTTATCAAAGAAATGCAAATTAAAGCCACACTGAGATACCACCTAACACCAGTCAGGATGGCCATCATCACTAACTCAAAAAACAACAGATACAGGAGAGGGTGCGCAGAAAAGGGAACACTGTTTGTGGGACTGAAAACAATTACAACCTCTGTGGGAAGCTGTGTGGTGATTCCTAAAAGACCTAAAAATCGATCTTCTGAATCACCCAACGATTCCTGTTCTGGGAATATACCCAGAGGAAATCAAATCACTCTATGAAAAAGATACTGCATATGCATGTTTA
The DNA here is from genome assembly GCA_027257055.1 of Cephalopachus bancanus. Classification (NCBI taxonomy): domain Eukaryota; kingdom Metazoa; phylum Chordata; class Mammalia; order Primates; family Tarsiidae; genus Cephalopachus; species Cephalopachus bancanus. The sequence continues at coordinate 8,645,875 of JAPVLO010000210.1, read as the reverse complement.
TTACAGAATTATTCACAAGAGCAAAAACATGGAACCAATCATGCTGCCCATCGAAAGTGGACTGGATTAAAAAAATGTGGTACATATACATGATGGAATATTATAAAACTATAAAGAAGGACAAAATTATAACTTCACAGCAACTTGGATGAACTTAGAATCTATAATACTCAGTGATGTATCACAGAAACAAAGAACTGAATACCACATGTTCTCACTCATAAGTGGACCCTGAACAATTATCCTAATACTATAAGAAAGGAATTGGCAGTAGTGGGAAACTGCTAGGGGATGGAGGGGGCACACTTCATCAATAAGGGTACCTGATCTCAAACCAGGTTAAGCGAGGACCTAAGTGAGGCCCAATCTTTACCTGTACAATAACCATTTGTATACCTAACCCTGAATTATACACTAAATCTTTAAAATAAAAATTTCTAAAAAGAAAAATATCATACTATTAAAATATCCTCAAATCTTTATTATATGCCACTTCCGTGATAGTAAAAATATATACATACATCGTGTAGGATATTTAAATTTTTCCTGGGGGTAACCCCTTTGGGTCCCCTCCCACTGTGGGAGCTTTACTGTCCTCTCAATAAATCCTGCTTTCAAAAAAAAATTTTTTTTTTCTGTAAGTCATACTTTCACATGAACAGGGGTAAGATTAGGTTCTTGTTTGTTTTTCTGCTCAAATCACTCTTTTGATGTAGGCTTTACACTACTGACTGGATGAGGTCTTCATTGTTGCTTCATGGTAAATTGATTTATCTGACAGTGTAATGAAAGACTGAGGAATATGACCATCTTCAGGGGAAGAAAATTCAGATTAGTAACTTCAATCTTTTAAAAAAAAGAAAAAGGAAAGGTTCCCAAAAGTGAACATTTAGGTTTGGTGTGTAGATAAGTGAACAAAATTAATCTTCTCAGAAAAGATTAGATTAGATATAGAATGTTAGAGCTAGGTTGGGCCATAAATATCATCTATTCCAAATCTAGGGAGATTCAGTCACTCTCCAAGGTCACACCAAGCAGTTCGTACACAGATACTATAACAAAAAAAGGCCAGCATATTATTTCTCTGCATCAGACATTCAAACCTCTGACAGCAATACAGGAGTCTGAAGTCAGTTCCGTTGACTTGGGGGAAACAAATTCCAAAGAGTTTGTCTTTTTCATCCATTATCTCTTTCTTTGCTTTAGTGTGGCCATTATTTTTTCTCATACAATTGTGTTGCAGTCAGATGTAATATAAGCATTTCTTAGATTTATAAACATTGTTTCTCATTTAGGATATACAATTTCTATTTCTCTTACAATTATTTATACATTAAATCATTCATAGGAAACAGGAAAGAGTTGTATATGAAATAGTAGTGAATAAGTTTGGTATCAATTATATTGCAGATGTTGAACTTTCTTAGATGTTTTCTATAAGTCTTTTTGTCAATATTTCCCAAGGCAGTTATGTTGGTGAATGTATTTTATATCATCAATTGTCGTCCATTGAAATAGATAAGTGTCTATTCAATCTTTATCTGTTTACCTATGCTTTTTTGTGTGTACATGCATGTGTGTGTGTGTGTGTGTGTGTGTGTGTGTGTGTGTGTGTGTGTATAGTAGTTTGGGTGATACAAATACCAATTAATGAAATAGAACCATTTCACCAGAAGTAAGAACATCTTGAAAACTTCTAAGGATATTTTAGATTTCAACAAGAGAGATTCTAAACTGGAGTATTCCCCATGATGCCTAAGCAATGTGTATTCACAAGTATTTTACAATTTATGAAAATAATGTAATTAAGCAAAAAAAATACTAGGTAAAAGTTTACAATCTTACTTTAAAATAGATCAATGTTTTAATAGCTGCAAATCACATTGCCAATCCAAATCTAATTAATAGCATTTTTATTGTACCTGTATTTTAATGTGATTACAGATAATAGGAAGAGAATTGAAAAAGCTGAAAACTGCCTGGTTTTGTTCCAAAAAGAAATTTTGAAAGTCTGAGAGATTTAATCAGATTTTGAAACCTTCTTGAAGAAAAGGCATTGAAGAAAGGTAGGCCCAACACTGTACCTGTACAACAACCATTTGTGGATCTAATCCTGAATTGTACCCCATATCTTTTAAATAAAATAAACTGATAAAAAATTTAAAAACGAAAATAGTTTTGGAATAAGGTAAAGCCATTCAATTATGTTAAGAAGACAAAAATACCCAAGAAGTTTAAATCAAAAAATAAAATTTTAACTACAAAAAAAAAAAAAAAAGAAGACAAAAGTTACCAGTATGTGGGTAATTTGAAACAGGTGATTATCGGGTGATTATTTATTCATCAGCTTTTTGTATTTAGATAAAAAACAAAAAGACAAAAAAAAGACTTGAAAAGGTCTTGTAATTTTTGAAATGTTAGATGTTACCTATTTAGAAAAGTGAATTTAAATAATGGTAATTTAAGTCTATTTTCTGTCTGATCAGCTCAAGAAGGCTGATACTTCCTTATCCTCAAAACTACCTACCACCAAGATGAGCTTAAAATGTCTATTTCAAGATAGAACTCCCCTTCTACTCTATCACTCTACAAGCAGGAAAAGCTTTCTGCCTGAACAAAATACATACAAGAACTAACCTCCCTGTCTCGCTCTCTCCTCTTCTTCCTCCCTCCCTCTCTTTCTTCTTTCCATTTCTTGAGCTCCTAATATGTGCTAGACACTGTGTTAGGCTATGGGAACCCAACGGGAAGCATTTTTGGAAATTGTCAGTAGGGAAAGTAGACAATATGATGATAAACCTAAGTGCTACCTTTACATGGGACAAGAGTTGTCCCTGTCTTAGATTCACAGTTAAAGAGAATCTTGATATTATCATAAGCACATTCAGGACATGCACTAAATAATACATTGTCATCTTGTCACTCAGAATCTAACATCCAGTTTCAGCATGACGCCTAATCCTAAACATCTACATTTACATTAACACCTTCAGATATCAGGGAAACACTCTTCAACATTTTTTGCCCTCTTTATTTAAAACCAGGGGTAACTGTATCTGAGTGCTGAAAAAATTTGTGTGCTGTACTGCATTGGAAGACAGACAATGGTTCAGAAACTGAGAGAATTGAGCAGTGAATGAGTTTAGGTAATTATCTTACCTAAACACGTTTACTTGACAAGTTACTACAAAGGCAATAGATTCTAGCACAGTGAAACATCGTTTCCCAAAATTGTGCAGCATCTATTTTGTTTTTCTTATTCCATTTTGTGCTTCCAGAGATACTCACACATTTGTGCGATTTCCATTTAAGTTGCACATAGCAGCCAAGAAGCGTTTTGCACTTTGAAATAATATCACTGGTAAGTGTGCATATATGAAGGTTTAGATATAACATGTAAGAAGTGTAATTTTTATTCTTAACCATAAAAACCAGAATCTTCCTTACATTCTAAAAAGTTAAAATTACAAATAGTATTTTTACTATAAAAATATGTTATAAATTTGATTTGTTTTAAAAAATGCTATATAAAATCCTTTATATGGAAATGATTATAATTTTTACTTTTATAATTAAAATTGAGAGACTAAAACAAATTATAAAATGTACATATTTTAGAAAGAAGTAAATTATTTTCAGAGGTTAGTGCTTTGACTTATTTTTGTTTACATTTTTTGATCAAATGTATCCAAATTCAGACACTTTGTAAACAATTATAATTTTTAATTATTTTGAGGACTTTGAATACAAAGATTTTTAGAGAAACAGAAAGTTCAAACATATAACACAGAGGTTTTAAAAAATGAAAAAAGGGAAATACATAATCTTCAGAGATGCTATCTTTTTAAATTTTTAAAAACTTGAGACAATGAAAAGAAGAATATTCTTTTGGAGCATGACCCACTTAAAAATTGCAACCAGGACATTACAAATTTTTTATTAATGAATATTTAATTACATAATTACTGATTGAAACAGTGAAACCAAGCAAAAAAAATTATTCTCATGAAATTCACTGCTTGAATAGGTCAAATGAAAGCTTTATAACTTTATATTCTTAACTAGTTGAAGATTTAATTACCCATAAAAACAATGGAAATGTATCTGTGCTTCTATTTGCATATATTTGCTTATATTTGCATAAACGGTCTCTGGAAGGGCACTGGGAACTCAAGATGGTTATCTCTGGGGCAAGAAGTAAGTAGCTGAGTGGGTGGGACAGAGTGCTTTCTGTACTTTTTGAACACTGTGCATGTGTTACTTATTAAAAAATAAATTGTCTAACAAAAAAATAACAGATGCTGGAGAGGATGTAGCAAAAGGGAACACTTCTACACTGTTGGTGGAAGTGAAAACTAGTGCAGCCTCTGTGGAAATCAGTGTGGCGATTCCTAAAAGTTCTAAAAATCTGACCTTCCATATGACCCCACAATCCCCCTACTGGGAATATAACTGGAAGAACTCAAATCATTCTATGAGAAAGATACCTGCACCCATATGCTTACCACAGCACTGTTCACAATAGCAAGAACATGGAACCAACCATATTGCCCATCAAAAGAGTACTGGATTAAAAAAATGTGGTATATATACATGATGGAATATTACACAGCCATCAAGAAGAAAATCATGAACTTCGCAGCAACCTGGATGGAATTCGAGTCTATAATACTGAGTGCTCTTTCACAGAAACAAAGAACTGAGTATCACATGTTCTCACTCATAAGTGGACCTTGAACAACTACCGTACTACTATAACAAAAGGATTGACAGCAGCAGGAAACTGTGGTGACGGAGGGAGGGGGGATTGACAGTAGTCGAGATCTGCCTGGGGGGGGCACACCTCATCAACAAGGGTACCTGCACAATGAATATTTGTATACCTAACCCTGAATTGTACCCCACAACTTAAAATAAAATAAAATAAAAATAAAATAAAAATTGTCGTATCAAATTTTTTAAAAATCTGTTTAGAAGAAAGGACACTCTCTGCTCATGTTAGTGAATTTATATCTGTTCTCAATATTTACAAAATGAGATATTATAATTCTATACAGTATTTAAACAAATAATTGGAAGTCATTTACTTAGTACACCAATAAGTGTGGCAACTGCACTTCCCTTCCGTGTTTATTCGCTGGTACCAAGATATGGAGTCATAAGTGAAATTAATGAAATATGCCAGGCTCAGAAAGACAAACACTGCAAGATCTTATATACAGAGTGTCAAAAAACTGAACTCATAGAAACAGAGAGTAAAATGTAGATTTTCAGAGGCTAGGAGCAGAGGAGATTGGGGAGATATTGTTCAAAGAATACAGAATTTCAGTTAGACAGGAGGAATATATTAAGAGAACTGTTTTACATCATGGTGACTATAGCTAATAAAAAACTAAGAGAATAGATAGCAAGTGTTCTCACCGTACAAAATAATGCTAATTATGTGAGGTAATACATCAGTTAAATAGTTTTGTGTGGCCATTACACATAGTTTATACAAATATTATAACATCATGTTGTGATACCAAAAATATATATAATATTTCCTTGAGAATTAAAAAAATAGAACTATGCTGTTAATGAGTAACCAAAGGTAAACAAAGCACAAGCACTGACTAAAGTCTCGCTTCATTTTTGCTGTTATAGCCTTTCAAAAATTCTTTTTAAAAATCCTACCTGCTACCTGACATATTTTTAAGCAAGAGACTTTCTTCATGTAACACACTTTGTAAAAAATTGTCACATGATGTGTATTAAAAATAAAAGGAAAATACAATTCCTTCTCTTTCAGGGTGTGTAGACTACCAGGTAGAGTAGAGAATGAAAATGACATTTACAGTCCTATTTGATAATTGTTATAAAGTACTAAAATTGGAACACTATGGGATAATATAAAAGAAAAGGCATGTGATTTAGACGGTGAACGGGAGTCTGCGAGGGGAAAATGTGGGGGAAATTTAGATCTTTTCAGGCAAAAGAATGAGGACAGGATGAATTTCATTGTGGGAGTTAATTTACAACAAATTGGAGAGGAAGGCAGACCCAGACTACCTAGGGCAATCCATTATTTATTAAGGAGTTTTCATTTTATCCTGAGGGCTCTGGAGAATCACTGGGAAGCTTTTATTAGGCAAGTCACTCCGATCAGGTGTGTATTTTAGAACAATCACTTTACTACAGGATGGAGAATAGATTGGAAGTGGGGGGGAAGGCAGAGACAGGAGGCTGTTGAAATTATTAGGGCCAGAATCATTATGATCTAAAGGAAGGAGGAGGAAGGGAGAAACAAAATGAAGGAACTAAACTACTTGCTGATTGAAAATTAGTGGGCTTCCTACAGTCCAGGGTTGCCAGATTTAGCAAATAAAAACACAGGATGATCTCATTCATTTGAATTTTAAAGACAATCAGAAAATAATGTGTCAGTATAAACATTTATACAAAAAAATTGTTGTTTATCTAAAATTCAAATTTAACCGCATGTTCTGTATTTGGTCCGGCCATCATACTGCAGTGAAGCATTGGATACAGTTCCTGCATTTTGCAACATTCAGGAACCCTCTATATTGTAATGCAGATATAGGTTTATGTTTCATTTAATACAACTCATAGTTTTACATGAGGAGTAACAGAAAAAGAAAATTTAAGACCAGAAAAGACTGAAGGCTTAAAAAGTGAGTTGTATAAAAATAAATCAATTTGAATTTTAAAATTCCATGTATTTATTCTATTGTAATACCTCTGGTTTCCATTCAGACTTTTATGTAGGAAAGGAAAGAATCATTATAGTATTGGTGACAATCAATTCCCCCATGCCAATGTTTCCTCTTCCCCAACGTTGTCAGGATTTGTTTTTTACTCATGGGGTTAAGTTAGTTACTGGGAGTTAATTTCTGAGATGATGCTATTCTTGAACTTCCATTAACTGGAAAAGCATGAGATATATAAATTGGGAAAGGAGACCTTATTTCTTATAAAGGGCTACAGCCTGCAAGATAGCCATTGTGACAGCACAGATAGCTAACCTCTGGCAGAGTCAAGAAGCAGGAACTTTGAAGGAGGGAGGATGGAACAGGGATTTGTCCTGAATGAGTTGGTCAAGTATACATATCCATACAGCCTTTGTAAACTGGCCAACACCAGATCATTTTTAGTGGTGTCTTATCAGAGGAAAGTTACCGAAATCAGTCTCTTGTCTAATCAAAGCTATAGTTATGACTTGTGGAACAGGGGTGTGGGGTCAGTGGTGAGCGAGTTGCAAATGTTATAATATTGTTTATTCTGAGGCTGACGTTGATTTAGTTGCTAGAGAAAAAGAAAAACCTTGCAGCAGTTAGAACATAGTTTATTCTTGAAGTAGAGGGGTATGTGACTTTACTCCTTCCTGGCCTCAGATCTTGTTTATAAATTGGTATTTTATTGCCACAAAGAGTCTGTTTCATCAGTCATATGATATCTAATTTAACATTAATGCTAGTCAGTTGTGTCTGAACTGTGAAAGGGTTGAGTAGAACTCGGCATGTCGGATGTCTTTTCCTGTCATGGCCGGGAACTTGGTTTTTAAGGTTTCCTTGGGGTCCCCATAGCCAAAAGGGGGTGAGTTTCAGTTATTTGAAGGACTTAGGCTATTTTTAGTTCTCACATCGCATGTGTGAACTCAATTTTTAGAAAATTAACAGGACATTTTTAATGTAATCAGAACTTTAAGATATCTACCTGCTAAAGGTGGCTCAGAAAGGTCAAAGAATTTGCCTGAAATCACAGAGCTTGACCTGTGATTTCAGGCAAGTTCAAAATAATCAGTGCTAATTTAGATGGGTTTGGTATGCCACCATTCCAATTCCTTTGACGAGAGCACCTCATCTACAACTTTTCTCAAACCTCTCTGGTCTATGTATTGAATTTTATAAGTTGATCATTCTTAATAAGTAGCTCTGATGCTTCCTTCATATTTAGGTTGTGTTCTATGAATATTTATAAAATCTAACTTGGGCTCATCTTACTATAATTAAACTGGTTTTGCTCTCTGTCTATGCACAGAGACAAAGGAAACTCTCTTGCCTATGTAATTTTTGAAGTGTCTACACTTTATGTCAACTGAACCAAAGCCTTGTTTCAAATTATTCAAAAAGACTCACAGAACATTTTGATGCTTTAGCATTCACTAATAATCATTTCCATATTACATCAGTTATTCTCCAAAGATCTTTTTTTTCTTAAATGGTCCACTTTTCCTCGTAATCTTTGCCAGTTTTTAAATAATTAGATATAAATGACTGTGGTTTTTATGACATTTGCCAAGGAGTTAATTTTGCTCATTATTAATCATTTCATATGTTTCATGTCTTGCAATTGATGTTTATACTGAAACATTTCTTTGAACATTAAAAGCAGGATCGTGTTTTGAATCACTTAGATACTATCATTAGGACATGCTTAATTTTGCTGATTTCATTATTAAAACCACCAAGATGATGCATCCATTTTAAAGACTGATTATCATTTCAAAGACTGATTATCATATAACAGACCCCTACCAAACATGTATGGATGTATGGATGCATGCATGCACTTACATACATACATGCATACAACTATGCATATGTATTTGACATTTACCTTCAACAAGAAAGCAATTTCCACAGCTTCTGAACTTGATAGATTTTGTTTCTGCACCCCTTAAGGCATTCATCACCTTTCAGCTTGTATTCTAGCTATTTATGCATATTTTCATCTCCCCTAAGGTTTTTACAGGTAGAGCTGTGCTTAATTCATCTTTATATCTCCCACAGTGCCTACACACAGCTTTGCATACTGTGAGTACTTGTTAAATGTTGTTAAATGAATGACAGAAGAAAGTAAATTTTGCTTATTTGACTCTTGAGTCTAGAAATTGTTAAAATCAAAACGCCATAAATTTAGTCTTCAGAAAAGCTTTTTTTTCAGATTTTTTTTCTTACTGATATAAATGTATATTAGATTATGAGAACTGCATAAAAAACAAGTAGAGGTTTATGTCTCAATCCATAGACAGAAAAGAGGCTATTTATTGGTGGAACCAGGCAATTTATTGGTGAGACCAGACAATCTGCACTACAGTTGTTTCTCTGAGCAACACACGGAGCAGTAAAGTGATTAAATGGCATTGTTGCTGCTAGAATGTTGAACAACAAGGTCAATTGAAATCAATGTCTGAATATATGTTTCTTAAGATAATCTATTTATACCTTGAAGACTGGACGTTGCTACTTTCTTTTCTGATTGTGATTCTTCACTCACGGGTAAGTAATAGGAACCTAACCTCTCACCTCTGGCTTCAAATATAGCAAGACAATAATTAATAGATGGATTGAAACATTGATTTGCTTTATTCATTCAGCAAGCATTTACTGAGTGTAAAGAGTATCTGTGGAAGAGTATCTGTGGAAGACATGCAATTTAAACAGAATTTTGTTTAAACATATTTATTTTACATATTGGTTAGTTGATTGTCAAAACAAGTATGTGAAATCAGAACTAAAGTATGACCATTTGCTTTGTTAATGTGTAACAGGAACAATGATAACTCCCATCTTAGAATGGAGACTGGAACTCGGGTCCTCTGATTTCATATTTCATGGCCATTGTTATATTTTCAGTCCTTTCTTATTATAATGAGCTAACCCTTTGTATCTTGTGAAAGGGAGGTGCAGAGAATATCTCTACGACTAATTCCTGCTAATTAAACACAGCTGACAGCAGACAAAGGTGGGGGGAGGCATTTTAAGGCATTGTCTCACAGGCCAGCAGAATGCGAGCACAACCTAATCAAATTATTTATCATTTTTTTTTTAAAGTACTTCTATCTAATCCCTTAAATTTTGAATATGTGGTAGTTTGCAGGGCAAAGAATACAAAAGATGCTCACACAGAACTTTTGCAGTGTTCATTTCAGAGCTATGCAGAGCTGGGAGTTACCCTGGCCCAAGAATGTGATCTGCTTCCTCTGTCTCTAGTATAATTAGTCATAGCTATTATCTTAATTCTTTTATACTGATTCTATGCTAAAGAAAGAGTTGTACAGATCTTTGTGTTCCCCTGCTAGACCAAACATCCTGTCCTCTTTTCAGTAAATTTCTAAACGGACACCTTGAATGTAACTCGGTTTTCCACACCTCTTGCTTACAGGGAAACCCTGCCCAAAGTATATGTGATTTCACTGGCAGTGATGGTTCCCACTGGAAATTACCAGGATGGCATTACAGTTTACACTTCAATGTCACGAGCTTCATTAGATGAGTCAAACTCCAGGTGACATTCATTCTAGCCGTGGAAGACAACACATTTCTACTCATTCATTCAGTCTTTGAGAAAGCCAGCTAGCTGGCCTGATGCAAAAATACCATTTCATTGTGCCCCACTTTGAACTTCTAATTCTTCTCTCTCTGTAAAAATATTCCAATGTAAATATTTCTACCAGTGGGAATCATGTTCTTCTGATTATATTATGACTTTATAAAATCTTTCTTTTTCAAAAACACTGGATTATTTTCCATAATCACATTAATTAACAACATATCCTAGTCAGAGATAAAGAATAATGGCTATAAACCAGGTCTACAACACCTTCAGTAAAACCTGTGGGCCCAGATATATTTAAGATGTTAGAATGTTTCAGATTTTAGAAAAGCAACTTAGTATATATTTCAAATGTTGCATATTACATCTTAGAGGAGTCTGACCCATGACCAATATGTTATTAAATTAATTAATTATTTTAATAAACACAAATTACATATATCCTGTTTGTGTTGTTTTAAAATACACATATATTGTAGAATGACTAAATTGAGCTAATTAACGTATACTTTGCCTCACACATACTTACAGTTTTTTTTTTTCCTTTGTGGTGAGAATACTTAAAATATACTCAGCAATTTTGAAGAGTAAAGAAAAACACCACATGATCTCATTTATATGTGGAATGTACAAAATTTGAACTCGTAGAAGTAGAGAAGATAATGCTTGTTACTCAGGGGCAGAGGGAAGCTGGTTGGGGAGTTATTTGTCAAAGCATACAACATTTCAGGTAGGGAGGAGGAATTCCTTCTAGAGATCTATTGTAAACATGGTGACCGAAGGTAATAGTCTGGACTTTTAATGAGAACCAAAGAGCATTTAGTTAGAGCTCACTGCATTTTCACAAAAATCTTATTAATTAGGCTCTTTTGCTGTCTACATATAAATAAGGAGGAATCAAATTTTTAAAAACATTTTAATAACTTGCCCAAAGTCACACAGTCAGTTGCTGAGAACTTAATAAAAATAATGGTCCTTGCCCTTAAACTACACTAGTTCTAAAAGACAAATGGGAAAAGATGTGCATGTTTAATCTTTTTACTCCCTCCTCATTTTGTGCACTTAGAAGTGGTTACAAATATAGACTATGAAGTCCAACAACTTGGCTTGAAAGCTATCTCAGAAAATTTAGGTAAGGTCCTTCAAACTCCCCAATGGCTAATTAATGAAATAGCAGGCTAGCAGCTCCTATGTTGCTAATACTGAAAAATGAGATAATGTCATGTAACCCTTCCCTCTCTCACATCACCCCAGCCTCTGGTAACCACCATTCTACTCTATTTTTATGTGATCAATTTTTTTAGAGTCCACATATGTGTAATATGACATATGTCTTTCAGTCTCCGGCTTATTTTCTTCTTGAAATGCTTTCTTTACTTGACGACATGACATTCTATATATATGTATTTTTTGCTTTTTTCTCCATCCCGAATAGCTCTTCCTTCTTTTCACAATTTTTGTTTTTTGCTCTGTTGCCTACAGCTGAGTAATTGACTCTACAATTTGTTCTAATGGACTACAGCTGAGTAATTGGCCCTACAAATCACCTAGGTTCTGAGATGGAAAGACTCAGAACTGTCATTGACTTCTTTATTTCTCTTTTATCTCACAGCTCGTATATCAACATGTGTAGGTGATTTATAGCTCAAAAAAAAATCCTTCTTCTGCCACCTCTACATCATTGACTGAGTTCCGGCCCAAAGTATTTACCTGGATAAACAAGAGAGTTTCCTGAAAAGGCCCCCTGCTTTTTTTCTTGCTCCATTTCTTTACAGATTAGTCTCAGGATAATACATTATCTACAGAACAGCTAGGGAGGGACTTCAAAAATGTGTCTGATCATGCCATTTCTCTGCTGAAAAATTCAGTAAACTATGTAGTCATTGAAGGCCTGTATGACTGGCCCTGAATGGGTACTCCAGTTCAATCGTCTCTTTCATCTCTGCTCCCTCCTCTTGACACATTGTTTTCCTTCATGGTCCTCAAACACACCAAATATGCTCTGCCTCAGGGATTTCCATCTTCCTGTTTACTCTGTGAATGAGGTCTTCAACCACCTGGGCCCATACCTGTTTTTGCAGGGTCTATGAGATAAAAATGATCTTAAAAATGTTTAAATAGTTGAAAAAAAATAAAGAATTGTATTTCGTGATATGTGACAATGATACAGAGTTCTAATTGCAGTGTCCATAAGTAAAGTTTTTCTTCTCATTTGTTTACATATTTTCCATGACTTTTTTTTTTTTGACTATAATAGTACAGGTGAGTAGTTACAACAGAGACTTTATGGCTCACAAAGTCTAAATATTTACTGTTTGGATATTTATGGAAAAGGTTTGCTGGCTCCTTGGGCTACCACAGTTCTCAAATTGTGATCTTTGGCATCAGTATCACCTGGAACTTGAAGATTCTTGGACTTCACCAAATACCTGCTAAATCAGAAATGTTGGGGTAGGTAGGGCCCAGCAATCTGCACTTTATCCAGACTTCCTGGGGATTCTAATACATACTAACATTTGAGAACCACTGTTAGACTACTTGAATTGTAATCTCTTACCATTCTGGTAATCAGTCTCCTTGGTAAATGCTTTCTTAACTATGCTTTATGTTTCCTTCATATCATATATCACTATGTAACATAACAATAACTATACATTTGTTGTTTTATTTACTGTCTTTTCCTCACTAGAATTCAAATCATGGACTTTGTCTTGTTCACTATTGAATTCCCATGCATAGAACAGTGCCTGACAGAGAGGAGGCCCTAAGTATTTGTTAATAAATGAATATATAAATACATATTTAAATGTTGTATTTCTAAAAGTTAATGTTGTTTTTAATAACTACTGCCCATCTCCAAGTGAGGAGATTTGCCTTCCTCTATTCTGCCATGGGGAAAAAGGAAAATTATTTTCCTGATTTTGAACTTTGCTAATAACTGATACACTTTTGTAGCCAGAAAAAAAAAAAATCTATGTCTTGTATCTTCTGTGGTTAGACTGGGAGTTCAGGAATTTGGGCTGTAATGCTAGTATAACCAAAAGGATCACAGACTGAGACTCTTTGGTGGATTTTATTGTTTTGATATGTGATTAAATAGTTATTATTTTTAGAATGCTAAGTAATGCTTTAGGATTGCTTATAAACAGATTGTTTAAATATTTGTTTTATACATATGAATATATCATACATATATGCACATAAAGCGAGGTGTTGTTTTAATCTCAAAATAATTCTAAAGAAAAACCTTATGGATTTCGCCAGCACCATCTGTTAGTCAGTCATTGACTCTAAATTCTTGTCTTCCTAAACCAACTTTCTGATCAAGCATTGAACATTGGAATAGAGTAAAATTGACTTGTATATCGTGACTTCTATCCTCAAGGTGACCTGAGTTTTTTCTTTCATCCCTTGTAGACAATGATCTTGTAATTGTTCTCTTGGCCATTAATGGTAACTATTTTGTTTTCACTCCTTACTCTATTTTAACACATATTCACATCTGGGCACTGGTGTCATCTCACAAGATTCTGCTTGATTCAGATCCCTCATCCTCATTCCCCCTCTTTGTTAAACTTTCATTTTCAATTTAGATCCCCAACCCAGAATTTTCAAACATTCTTACTTTACTTTTTTCATGAAAATCTATACTTGAATGTACACCACTATGTAGCTCTGCACTATGATGATAGATAGGAAAAACTAAGACCTTTCTTTCATAAAATGTGTACATAATTTTCTACTTCCTTCTGGTTCCTACCTTAATTGTAATCAGCATCATTATTTCTTAGATTCCTCTGACAGTTTCATATTTCACTCTAGTTAAGCCATTCTCCACATTGGACCATACAAATCTTTCTGAAGTACAAATCTGAGTATGCCATTTTTGTGCTGAAAACCACCTACAAATGACTCCTGGCTAACCTCAGATAAGGTTGAAAGTTCCTAATCTGACCAGGAAAAAAACTCTCAGTAATGAGTTTGCCTTTCTATCCTGACTTTTTAATACCTTTTTTCCCCACTTCCACTGAAAATCAATCCCAAATCTTTCACTGAAGCTGTGTGTTGTCCAGTTTTATTTCTAGAACTTAGTATACCACAGTACCTGAAGTAGGTTAGGTCCTTAATAGTTATATAAAGAGGGGATGAATAAATAAATGAATATACAAGAAATGAGAAATAATGGAAATTGAAATTATATATATATTAAAAGTAAGTTTAAAATAAGTTCAAAATAAGTTTATCATTGAATAGATTGACTCTGTATTGCTTCACTATCTTCTATTTTACTGAATAAATATTTAATAAATGATTTCTAACTTCTCAGTGCTGGGACTGTGACTTGAAAGGTGAGTCTTAGCTATTTTCCCCCTAAACCTTGTTCTCTATCTGCTCAGATTTATGTGTCACGTTTCAGTACCATTATCTTGCAACTTAATCTGACCCTATCTCTGACCCTACCCTGCAATGACTAATACTAAATATGACTAATTGTTGGTTTGGATTATTTTTATAGGCCAATATGGCTTTTTTCTCATTTAAATGAGAAACAGATAAATATTTTTAGGAAAAGGAAATGTAGTTGAAAGATTTTTCTTTTTTATTCACTAAGAAGAAGAAAAATACTACACGTTCAAAATCTTTTTAAAAATGTCATACAGATAAATATAACACAATGCACTTTACTATTATAGTTTTTTTTTTTTTTTTTGAGTTGGAGTCTCACTCTGTCGCCCAGACTGGAGTGCAGTGGCCGCTCCGGGCCACCGCAGCCTCAACCTGCTGGGCTCGGGCAATCCTTCCGCCTCAGCCTTCCACGTAGCCGGAATTACAGGCATGTGCTACCACGCCCGGCTGATTTTTGATTTATTGTAGAGATGAGGTCTCGCCAAGTTTCCCGCTGGCTCAGGCAATCCACTCACCTCAGCTTCCCAAAGGCGTGGGATTACAGGTTGAGCCACCGAGCCTGGCTCTATTATAGTTTTTACGAATCCATTTCAGCATTTAACACAACTCTATTGGAATCATAACTTGCTTTGCCTGTATAAATACAACAATAACATTTTTAGTCTAGTCTATTGTTTCACATTTGAGAATACCCTTAGATCAATTCTTACTACAGGAAGGCTGCATGATGAGACTCTGGTTTCTGATTCAGTAAGTCATTCCACTTTACAATATGGTCACATAAATAACTTATGAAATGAAAAGCAAATTTGAAATGGTTATAATTGCTTGTTGGGGAAAAAGCACACTCTTCAGTGGTCACTCTCTCTAATTTTCCCATCATGTTTCTCAGTCGGCTGCTATGTAATATAGTACAATGTAAAAAGTTTTACACTCAGAATTCAAACTTTGATGTCTCAGTATTTCAGTGTGCTGATATTGTGAACTTTTGATTTTTAAAAAAATATTAAGACCTTTCCTATTCGACACAAAACTTCAGAAAATGACACATTTAAAACTTTTAGGACTAAGAAAAATATTTGCCTTAATTTAAGCAAAGTTTTTTTTGTTTTTTGAGTTGGAGTCTCACTGTCGCCTAGACTGGAGCACAGTGGCCGCTCCTGGCCACCACAGCCTCGACCTGCTGGGCTCCGGCGATCCTTCCGCCTCAGCATTCCAAGTATTACAGGCATGCGCTACCACGCCCAGCTGATTTTTTGATTTATTGTAGAGATGAGATGTCGCTGCCCAGGCAGGTCTTGAGCCCGTGGCCTCAGGCAATCCACTCACCTCAGCCTCCCAAAGGCGTGGGATTACAGGCTGAGCCACCAAGCCCGGCTTAAGCAAAGTTAAAGTAGCAAAAGTTCTCCTTGGGAAGAAGAGGAATGCTGGAATAATAGGGGTGGAAATATGGCTCATCTATATCATCATTATAGTTTAACCTTGTATTACTATAGCTTAGTGAACTAGCAGATGGACGCAAGATATTTGGGGTTTATTTTTGACACTGTCATAACCCCCAAATTTCTATGGAAAAGTAGTTAAGAGCCACAGTCACAATCAGTTAACTCGACACATGATGCTATCTGCCTATCTCACAGTAGTGGTGGGAAAACTAATTAAAATGGCCACAGGGAACTTCTAAATACAGTAGGTAGCCGCATGGAGTAAAAGTTTTTTTTAAAAAAATAGCATTTAGTAAAGCAACAGGAGTTATTGGGCATCTGGCATTTAATGCTTTTAATGTTTTTCATGAACCCCTCCTCCCTCCCCCTTTTTAAATTATTGAACTTTCACATTATTGGTAAATGTAATAATGTCACTTTTTATGGTAAATGTATAAACTTATTAAACACTCTGCCATCAGCTTTACTAAATAGCAGGTTTAAGCCATGATTTAAATTACTCTTATAATGTAATTTTTTTAAGTCTAGTATTAAAAAAAAAAACCACAGCTTCCACAGATGTTTGAGCTGAAAGCTTCCACTTATCAGTCTCACTCTAATTGCAACCAAATTAATACTGTTTACTTTGATTTATGGGCAAAATGCTAATTGTGACTTGGCTGCCCTTCTGGGAATTAGACAAAGCCCAGCAATGATGTTACTTTTTTAACCCATCAAAACTGCAGCAGGGGTTGAAAAAGTTCCAGAATATGTTAGAGACAGGAGATATCCACGAAGTGGTTACCACCCTAACCCTTTAAAACCTGATTTTTAAACAATTTTACTGGAAAACATGCACATTCCTGGATGTGATACATCCTTCAGACTTTGAATGTAGTTTCACTTCAGCGTAGAACAGGGAGATAGATGCTTCTTTCTTTTCTTACATCATCCCTTGTCCCCAACGTTTTCTTTTCTCACCTTTCACACTTCGCTCGGCTAATAGCTATTATTTGTGTTTGACATATGATGAAAACATATACCTTCTAGGAATCCTTTTCTAATGAGCTGAAATTAATCTAGCAACAGAATTATTCCTGCAACAAAGGAGGTGTTGGCATCTATAATTAATAAGTGGACTTGAAAAGGAATCTGAGAGCCAAGAATCGGGGCTCAAGACCAGCCAGCTAGAGTCTTCTTGGGTTGAATACCTTGAATTATCACTGTTTTTCTGTACTAATAAAGGAGACAATTTCCTTTGACTCACCTCAGTCTCATAAGTTGTTCCTCCATTTGTTTTTATAATTTTTATTTCTCTCTACCATCTTTGTGTGTTCACATGTGTGATTCTCACACAAGATAATGAGCTTCTTAAGAGCAGAACTGTATCTTATTTTTCTTTGTCCTGAAATAAAACTTGGTACATTCCCCGCAGACACTGGACAAAGAAATGAAAGAGAAAATTAATGAACACACTGTGGCAAAGCAGTATCATCACTCACGTTTTGATAGACAGATACTTGCCATAGTGTCTTTTCTTGGTTTAGTGGTGGTGTAGGGATAGCAAAGGGTAATAAAACAGGGAGGTGAGGGGGGAAAATAAACACACACACATGTATGTATATATAGAGAAGGAGAAACAGAGAGAGAGAGAGAGAGAGAGAGAGAGAGAGAGAGAGAGAGAAAGAAACAGAGAGAGAAAGAGAGAGAGAGTCGAAGTCAAGCCTGGACCAAGAAATTGAAATGAAACAATTTATTAATCAGCTATGAATCTAAGCAATCAATTGACATGTAATAGATTCTGTTACAGGGATTTTAGCATATGTTATCTCTTACTAATACCAGTATCAGTTGGTAGAAAGAAAACCATTTTATGTTAAAACAATAATATAGTTGTTACTACGATCATGGAGGGTCATCAGACCACTTTGTACAGTGCACGGATTGAGTTCAGATATGTTCCTTCAGTGTCATGAGAGATTACATTTATTTTATAGAGAGAAATATAGTACAAAACAATTTTTTCCTACTCTAAAGACATAAATAATAAAAAAGATTAGAATATGGTAACCTTGCATCTTAAAAAAATATGAACATCAAAATATATGCCTTTCCATTCTAATTAATAGGAAATAACTGGAGAAATATACTGCCCAATGCCCAGGGAGAAGTAAATTCTCCTCCAGCAGACTGTTGATACATGTCCTCCAAAGTTAACTACTGTAGAATTGGTCAATAAAGCCAATCTTTTAAATAGATAATTTCTAATTGCCGAGAAAGAATTTATTCCTTAGAACTGGATTATCGAGCTCACTTATAATTAAAAGTAAATCCTACCAAGAAAAACTCACAAAGAATGGATAACTGCCCATTGGCTTTGTGGGATTCATCAGGTCAGAGGAATTCATACATATATGCTGGTCTTCCATGCCCTCATTTGAAAATAATTTGAAACAGGGACAAGTTAAAAAAAAATATTTGATTAGAAGAAAACAAAATTTGTATAAACCAGGTAAATTTACCATCCTAATATTTTTAGAATGTGATCTGAAATATTTGTATATACATGAAAGGTTATCACTGTGTTAACATTTTGAGAACTGACTTTAATCTTTCTGAACTAACAAATACTCTGGAGAGTAAAGCTTTACTTTTGAACAAAAGCACATATTGTTTTGAGTTTTGCTTTGCTTTGTTTAATTAGGGCTTATTGTTAGTTTATATTTTTGTTTTGTTTTATCTTGGCAGTTAAAGCTCATTGGTAAATCTTGGCAGCAAAAGCCAAGGTAAAAAATCATACACATGCGTTTACATGACTTCAAATAGCTCCACCTATCAGAACTATTTCAGAGCTATTTTAATGCCTTTAATCTGTCTTTCAACACTTTTACCTTTCCAGATCACGTTTAAATGATTTCTTTTTGATCTGGTAACCTTCGAAGCAATAGAGATCATCAAATAACCTGGCAACAGAGAAAAAAAAATCACAAATGCCTAACCATTTGTTCCCTTGTTCAAACCAATAACCTGCCTTCTTACCCTTGGTAAGGAGTTTCAGAAGAAAATTTACAAATCAAAGCTTTAAGCAAACACATAAAGGAATCTCTCTCTCTCTCTCTCTCTCTCTCTCTCTCTCTCTAAACATTCAGAAAACATAGCAACACTTTTAAGAAAAGATTTTTCTCTTCAGTATGTCCCATTTTAAAAATTATTTTTCTACGCTGATGTTTTCTATTCCTATTTTTAATCCTGTCTGTTGTACATACATTTTTTTTATTAAAGAATATAATCTCTGCTGTGCTTGTAACATCCTACCATGTGGCTCCCTGATTCCACGGCATTGGAATCTTTGCTCTCATATCTGCTACTGAAATTTATCTCCTAATTTAATGATTCTTTCTTAACAGCTCAATATTTATTATGATTTGAACTATTTATCTAGACATAACTTTTTATAGGCAGAAGTGAATTTTGAATCAGGTCATAAATCCCAATTCAAAATAAGTTATTAAATATGCTGCTACTAATTAGGAGTTTCATCTCTTTGTTAGGTTTAGAATTTAAATCCCTAAGAAACAAAATATGAAATCAATTCCCAATTTTCTTAAATTCTGTTCACAAATAATTTCCATTGTGTGTTTTCTCATAAAAATAAGTAATTGTAGCCACTGGACCACTGACTTCTACGATCACCCAAATTACCAGTCAGCCCTGCTTGCCTCCGAACCCTCCTGCCAGGAGTAGGTGGTCCTTCTCTGTCATACTCTAATTTCCCATCGTGGCCCTTGTTGCTCTGTATTGTAACTGTCTTTTTACTTCTTGGTGTTCCCGTTAGACTACATTTCCTCAAAACAAGAAATTACTCACCTGTAGTCAATCCCCCAATATCTAGTGCAGATGTTATAATATCTGTTTAATAAATGTTTCAACAAAAATCATGAATATCAATTAAATAGTCAATTAAGAAAATGTGTATTGAATCACATGAGCATGTCCTATTATGTATTGGTACTGATAGTTTGCACTTAGATATCTGAG
The DNA here is from genome assembly GCA_027257055.1 of Cephalopachus bancanus. NCBI lineage: Eukaryota > Metazoa > Chordata > Mammalia > Primates > Tarsiidae > Cephalopachus > Cephalopachus bancanus. The sequence goes on along the minus strand of JAPVLO010000210.1, from coordinate 8,625,668 downwards.
CCAACTGCTGTAGGGAAAAATACTGCTATCTTGAACTAATTATGCAAAGAACATTCTTCTTCCGGAATTGTGTGTGTATTTTAATGAACATTGACTCTCACTGCATGGGATTTTTTTTTTATCAAGATAGTCAATGTCAGAAAAAAAAAATCATGTCAATAATGGTTTCTCTTTACAGGAGTAGTATGAGAACTATGTATATTAATAAGTGTAAGAGTATCTGATACACAATATCATTTATTCAGTTGAAAGCTTTTTGTTTGTTGGTTTTTGCCTTAGATCAGCTATGCTACATAACAGAATATTTGAGATTGGATAATGTATAAAAAATGGAAATCTCTTTTCTCAATTGTTCTGGGGCTGGAAAGTCCAAGATTAAAGTGCCGGAATTTTTCGAGGACCTTCTTTCTGTGCCCTCACATGGCAGCAAAAGGACAGGCTAGCTGAAATCTACATGAAATCTCTTTAGGTCTTAATCTCATTTATGAGGGAGGAGCCTTCATGGTTTAATCACCTCTTAAGAGCCTTGGTTTTTTAATGCTGATATTTTTGGGGGACACATTCAAACCATAAAAGTCTTTTAGGTTCCGTCGTTTTTTTGTGCACTTGTTTCTGTGTGTGTGTGTGTGGTGTGTGTGTGTGTGTGTGTGTGTGTGTGTCTTTCACTGCCTTCAGATTTTTTAAAAAATAACAAATAACTGGATAATTTTCTTTAATAAGAAACATCATTTTTTAGCCTTCCCTCTTCTATAAAATAAATCATGACATTCACCTACCAAAATGTTTGCATTTGTTTTGCTTTGTTTTGTTTTGCATTTCTTTCTGAGACATGCTCTCACTTTGTCAACTAGGCTGGAGTGCTGTGGTATATTAATGGCTTACTGCAGTCTCGAAATCCTAGGCTCAAGTGATTCTCCTGCCTCAGCCTCCTGAGTAGCTGGGACTCTATAGGTGTACACACCCAGCTAATTTTTGTGTAGAGACGAGCTCTCACTTTGTTGGCCTCTGGTCTTGAACTCCTGATCTCAAGCAATCCTCGTGCCTCAGACTACCAAAGTGCTGGGATTACAAGCATGAGTCACCATGCTTGGCTTCCACCAAAGTGTTTTTTAAGTAAAAGAGTTTTATTTTCAGTTTAGTTATTTTATTTATTTTAAGTTCATATTTGGGTTGACTGAAAAGGTTTAAAGAGTAATGCTAATCAAACTCAGAGTACAAAAAAAGAAATATGTGCAACCTCCTGCCTCAACTTGTCTCCTCTGGTGACAATTCTGTCCTCTTCTGACCTCCCTAACCTCATGACAAGGAAAGTAGAAAATATCTCCCCATAAGTAAACCTTGACTTTCTTCCTAAATGGAGATAGGCTGGATTAATCAACCTGTCACCACTAAACTTATTCTTGAAGCCATGATCTTGAAAATTCTGAAAGACTAACTTTTCTTTATATACATCTAGATTTCCAACTATATATCACCTATATTTATATCTACATCTGTCTCCATATCTACATCTATGTTTATATGAGAAGGAAAAAAAATCAAGCCGTATAGGTATTCAAATATAATATACAAAAGGAAATCTACAAATAAATGTTTTTGACATCAGGACTTTCCAATTCAATACAGGGTGAGACCAGAAATGTTTTCATATCAGGTACAACTGGGGTCTGATATTTGGGGAAATGGGGCCAACCACATGAGTAGGGAGCCAGTTCTGTTGTGAATTTTAAGCTCTAATTTTAAAGACCTCCCTGCCCTGAAATAGGTCCCACACTGATGTTTGAAACCCCTATTAGACATCTTAAGACCTAAAGATTTTGGTCTGCGCATTTCCCTATTAGACTGAAATTGCTTTACAGGATGTAACACCATAGGAAGCACCCGCTAACACCTGATCAGGGATTGCTTTCCAATCTAGAAGACAACTAATTAAATGAGATAGGTCCCATGGGAAACTATATTGAGGATGGGGTGCTTATAAGAAGGAGTACTGACTGAGAAGGCAGGATGCTGAAGAAAATGTGATCAAATTGAAATTTATCCAAGGGATATATGCATTGGAAATCAACACTGTGTTTGTTTTCACTTACTAAGTCATGATTCTTAGCCAGGGATGCATATCAGAATCATTTCCCGAGAGAAGCGATGCTAAAATCATGTTCTATGCTCTAAAAATGATGAGGGTCATAAGTATCTTGTGGATAGACTGGGTCTGTGTGTTTCTTAACATCTCTCAAGTTAATTCTGCTATATACACCACTGGCATAAAAAACAAGCAAGTTAACCACCTTGGGCTCAATTTCATTCAACAAACATTCATCGAAAACTTACTACAAGGAAGGTATGATGTCTGGGTAATGTAAATATAACAGATGAACTTGACATGCATCTTATTTTCAAGAAGATGATAATCTACCAGAAAAAATAACTCATGAGCATTAGAAATACAAGGCATAATCTTCTTGATATTATAAAATGGTACAAATAAAATGGAGAGAGGTAGATTATCTTTGAAGGGGACATTCAGGAAAAGCTTCCAGGAGCACACATTCAGGCCCCTTCCTAGATTTCCCTACCATCTCTTGGTCCCTCACAAAGAAGACCACTGGCAGTCTACTTTATGGACTCAGTCTTTGTGTCCCCAAGCTATTTTAGGCTTAAGACAATACGTTTTCTCAGCACAACATGAAGGGGAGTTAGAATCAGGTTTAACCTGTTTTTTAGACCTTGTCCTAGGATTGACTACCCAAGCATTTGATCCCAGGATCTTGGGTCTCTACTATAGCTCTCACACTTACCTCCACACCAATGTGGTTATTTAGATGGTTTACAGAGGGCAATTTGCTTGGTTCTGAAAGAATGCATACAATATTATCCTCATCCTTGAGGAACAGATGAACTACTGAAAATGGGATCTTGGTTTTAGGGACTGAGGCCATCCTGTCCTCTTGCTTCTGTCTCTTTATTTTAGGAATGAGCTGCTGTAGATTCATCTCTGCCCGGTCCAAGTTCTCCTGAAGTACTACTGTTTTCTTTACTTACATTCTCTAAGAATTGGCCTCTTGTTCCCAAATTCCACAGGCTGAGTTATGTCCTGTTTTGCATTACCTGTAATGACCTCCATGTACCTTATACATAAATATCTCCTCAACACAAGGAATGAAAGGTAGGTGAATGGATTGAACAAGGACACTAGGAATAGGTAGAGAATCTGGGAGCAGCATTTTAGTTTGCTATACAGCCAAAATTCTAGAAGGATGTCATTTTAAAGCAATAAATTTATCTCTATATAAAAACTAGCCGACAGGGGAAGAAAAGCATCCTCTCTTAATATCTTCCACTCCTAAGGGTTCCCTAAATCTCTTATCATACCACAATTGCATCTGTTCAGCCATCTAGCAAATATTCCATATTTGCAAGCATTTTGCAAGCAACTACCAGTGTTTAATCTTGGGATAATGCCTTCTTTATGTGCTAACCCCACGAGTATTTCAGACAGCCTAAACGTGAATTACTCCTTATAAAAAAGGAAATTTGGCTGCTTTGAATCATGTCTGTCTATAACTGAAATCATGACAACATTGAAACTCAAAGTTGTGCCTGTGCAATCAACGCCGGTAAGCATAACTTTGGCCACAAGGCTATTAAGAGGGAAAGTGTGTTAAAGATTTATCAGAAACTAGCATCATTAATGAAAAATAACTTTGAAAATTATTTCATATTTTACCAAAGAGTAAGAATGATTATTCTGATGTACATAAAAAGTAAAAGAAAATAAGCAGTATAGAGTGGCTTAGACAGAAGTTTAAATATCTTAATTTAACTATCTACCATCTAGTTTTGGTATCCCAATTTCATTATTGGTAAGAGGAAAAAATGATGCACATTTTACTGTACATCCCTGAGGTATTGTTAATACTCCCTTTTATTTGTTTATTAGTTTACTATCTGAAAAGTATTTTTACGAACATTATCTCTACTGAGATTCAGAATAAAGTTTTAAAGTGAGTGGGAAATATTTCGTTTTTGGAGACCACTTTTAATTTTAGAGGTGCTTGCTCCCAAGTGCAGGTGGTCAATGGCAGGACCACTGACTCAAATACTGGTGTTATAATTTCCAGTTCACTCCTCACATCATTAAGGGTCCTTTTACTTGTAATCATCAGAAATCCTGACTCAAACTGACTTGAAACAAAAAAAATTTATCACTTCATACACTTGAAAAGAGTATGAATAGATCTGGCTTTCGTTGCAGCTAAGGCTCAAACCAGCTCACTGAGATGCATGTCTCCGGGCCCTTTCCTCTGGGTGTGGGTTTAATTGTCAAGCTCTCCATTCATGTCGCAAATTAGCGGTAGCAATTCGGCCTCCTCAACTTGCACTAAGCATTCCAAAAACAGTGAAAGTTTTTCTTTTTAGGAAGCCCTGGCAAATGTTTCCTCTGTACTCCTTGTTCTGAAAGTACTACTTGCCCTACTCTCAACCAATCGTTGTTACTTGTGAGATGGATATTCCAACAGGCTTAGGACAATACAGTAGTTGGGAAAAATTCTACCCAAACATAAGAATTAGAAGGATGATTTCTCACAGGAAGCATGGGAAACTGCTTCCAGAAGGAGGAATAATTGATGTTGAGAAGCAAAACCCAACAATGAGAACTACAGCACTCTTCTCTCACCCAAGCCCTCACTCCTGGGGGCGGGGGATGCACACTATTACCTCATGGGGTGAAATTATGTGTGTACATATGGACATAAGTTTTATAAGTGAAAAACTCTGAGAAAACATTGATAATAGTCCTGCCTTTTTACATGTGGGGTTATGTTAATTCCCCCCAAGCTCTTCTGAACTATACAGATAGCTGGGGTCTTTGACTCTAACTTGGCAGGCAACTTGCTTGCCTCTGAACAGGCAGGCAACTTGCTTTAACTCTAACTTGGCGGATACTTCCTCTAAACAGAGTCGATTGCAAATCTGTTTCATTATACCAATAAGGTGAGGAAATATTTGCAATACTTTTAACTGACAGAGTGTGTGAGGGCTGGGAGAAGATTATACTGCTTCCTGAAATTTAAAAGCTCCTAATCTCACATAATTAAGTTAGGATTCTTTCTTTTCTTTCTTCCTACCTATTTCTCTTTTTACTTTTTTTAACCTTTCTTTCAATTCGAAGGTTTTTTTTAAGTGCTAGGTTCTATATTAAGAGCTAAGAAAACAAAGATGTGTAAATCAAATTATCGCATTTAAGGGAAGACAGACAAGTACATAAATAATTATAACTTAGTATGATAAATGCTACCAAAAAAATAAATATTTAGTGCCATATAGACAGCATATTTACTAGCTTCAGTCATCCCTAACCAAAGAAGCTTTCCCAACTCTGAGTTAGTGACCTCCTGTGTTCCCAAACAGCCCTGTTCATACTTCCATCTATCTCAGCATTTTAATTGTCTCTTTAATTCTATGCAAACCACAGCCACTGCTTGCAACAGAACCAATTAGATAGAATGTTTTGTTTGTTGTCATAAAGGGTGTACTTTCTCCTACAATTTCTCATAGCGATGAAGGATTGCTTGTAACCAATCATACTGTGTCTTAGGAAGATGAAACCTTTGGGGAGCACCAAAATAGTAGTCAGTAGTCTAGTGTCCATGCAAGAAATTTATGCTTACTAGCATGTGTAATCAATGAGCAAATATCCCTGAGACACCACCCCCCATATCCTCTTCCTCTACCCTTATAGACAGTATCAAAAATCCACTTCCAATACCTGAGCTATCTGGCTGGAAAATCAAACATCAAATCTAAAATTAAAGAAGAACTTTGGCAATTTCCCATCGCCTTTTTTCCTTTGCTTTTACATTTTGACGCATAATAGGAAGGAGTTAGACAAGATAGTCTCTAAAGTCCTATTGAAATCCAATCATTCCAAAACAGGCTTTAGAAAGATTTGAAGGTAGTGATTTAGGAAGGAGTGAATATTGATTATGATTCTAAATTGCACTGCTATGTTTGCACTCAAGTGCACTGTAAATCAAATTCACTGAAAAATCACTAAAGAAGACATACGTTTTCCTGTTTTAGCCAATATTTGATACACAGTTCTTTTCTGAAGAAATACTTTTAGGAAAGTAATACACCTATACACAAGTCTGATAATGAAAGAATGGCTATGTCTTAATTAAATGGAAAAGACATTGCTTAGAGAAATGTATTTCTACATGCTAATACAAATTCATTTTTATTGTATATAGGCTGCACTCTATATCAGCTTAACGTATTTTTTTCATTCTTTAAAGTGAAAGAACATTAATTTCTCAAATTCATTCTTTTTCAGTTTTGTAACCATCAAGATTTCTCACTGAATTTGAGATTCATTTATGTGACTGCTTAAGTTGAAGGTGAACTAGTTATTTCCCAAACATCATGTTCTTTTCACTCTCAATGGGAACTTTTGTATATACTGTTCTTTCTGTGTGGAACATTTCATTGATCCGCCTAACTGCCTGTTTAATTCCCTTCTACATATAACTCCATCTTAACTATCACTTTTTCCAGGAATCTCCTTTCAAATTTCTTTTACAGGCTACGTGTTAATAACCTTTCCTATCACCTTGCTTTTCTCTCAACATTTGCACTGTGATTGCCTATTTATTTGTGTGCATTGTACTGGGATTCGTTCCTCGAGAGCAAACACAGTTTTTGTATCACAGACCTTAGCATAGTACTTGGTACACAACAGGCATTCACTACATATTTGTTACATGCATAGAAAAATTAAAACAAATTAACATAATTGATTACATGCTAGTCAACTAACCAACTTCAAAAATGATTGATTTTTTTTTTATTACTAGCGTATGACTGAAATCCTCTCTAGGAATTCTACATAAGTGGCCAATGTTTCCCTTAATTTGTAGTTTAGAATGTGATGTGAGTATATACAATTATTGTTTCATAGTCCATGTCACATCTCTTTTTTCTTTAAAATAAACTATGATTTGCACTTTTTCGTTTGTTTGGTGATTTCACTTTTCGGCTTGCTTTATTGTTAATTTTGTCCTCTAAATCTTGTGGGTTTTCAAATCACAACACAAAATTAATGACAGCAGCTAATAATTATTCACTACCATGAGGTGATTTTGTAGGCTCAGGAGAGGCCTACAAATGAACAAGACTGCTATGCTTTTTGGCCTTTAGCAAAAAATGTTATGTGATCACTTGTTGATGATTCAGTTTAACTAGAACTTTTTTCTGAAGTAAATATAAAACTCCTGGAATGTACTAAAACATTTATTTATAAGAGTTGTTATTTAATGCTTTGGGTTTGTTCATAAACATATTCTACCTATTACAAATGTTTATAAGTACCAAGCAATTAAAATAGATAAAAATCCGTTCTCAAAAAATAAAAATCAGCTGGTTCTGACCCTCTCTGATAATAAACTACTGTTGTCAAAATGTATCTCTTACTGTGAATGTTCATGAGCGGGATCTTACTAAAATAATAATACCACTTAGGGCAAAACTATACTTCAGAACTGGACATCCTATGTTTAGTAAAAAGGCCTTCTGTCTAAAGAAAATTAGTCAAAGAAAAAAAATGAGATATAAAGAAGTTGGTATGATAACTGAATAAACATGTTTTTAAAATAATAAGTTATAGCCGGGCTCGGTGGCTCAGCCTATAATCCCGCGCCTTTGGGAGGCTGAGGTGAGTGGATTTCCTGAGTCCATGGGTTCGAGACCCACCTGGGCAGCGAGACCTCATCTCTGCAATAAATCAAAAAATCAGCGGGCATGGTAGCACATGCTTGTAATTCCGGCTACTGGGAAGGCTGAGGCGGAGGGATTGCGGAGCCCAGCAGGTCTAGGCTGCGGTGGCCGGGAGCGGCCACTGCACTCCAGTCTGGGCGACAGAGCGAGACTCCAACTCAAAATAAATAAATAAATAAAATAAAAATAATAATAAGTTATATTAAAATGCTGTAATACTTTGTTTCTCTTTGGACCTAGTTATAAAAATTACTTGAAAAGACTTCTAAAATATGAGTTCATTAGCCATCATACTTTATTACTTAATAATTGAATAACAAACACACATGCTTATGGTAGCCATTCATTCATTCAACACTTTTTTTTTTTTTTTTTTTTAGTACCTCCTCGGTGTCAGACATGCTTCTGGGTGCTGGAGGTAGATCAGTGAGCAAAAGTGACAAAACTATAATCTGCCATATCTATTGGGTTGATGCATAAGTTTGTAGCTCCCCCCAACACACCCTGCCGCCCGTTTTAAATGGTCGTCCTCAAAGTCTGATGGTCTTTCTGAATGTGGAGAACGTGTCAGGTCAAAGTGGCCCTCTTTGAAATGACAAAAACATTTTCCTGCCATATTTCCCCAATAGCATTCCTCCCATACATGCAAAAATATTTCAAGCTGCCTCTGCTGCCTTTACTCTTTTGTTAAACTCAAACAGAAGAATACATCGGAGTGTCAGTATTTTCCCATTTGACACTCTGTCTTCTGTAGACCACAAATAGCACTAACTTTCTTCAAACCTGCAAAATGTAAGGTGTATTCACAAGTCCAACATTGTCACTCCAAACGACAAACGACAAACTATAAACAAACTACCAATATCACAGTGTTGCCATGCCAAAAACAAACTCTACAAACTTATGTATTAACCTAATTACTTCTCCCCTGAAGTGCTGAACTCATGATTCAGAGATTATTTCTTTGAGTATGGGTTTTTACAAAGAATTTATACATTAAAATAGTTTTTAAAAAGTGAGAAATTTATAATTTTTATTTTGAGAATACTGGATATAATATAAATATCATTAAAGTAGATTCTTATTAAATGCTCTGGTAGTGTTTTGTGAAATCAATTAGTGCATTACACACTAAATTATTACATTCTGATTATATTTAATATATGATACAGAGTTTTAGAGCTTTCAAGGAAGTATAGCAGTAACATTAAATATATTTTCTTATGCCCTTACAAATTAGAATAAATGTGTAAAAAAATACTTCAATGACTTACATTTAAGGTAGGTCTAAAAATATATTATAAAATCACTGCATGATAAATTTTCAAAATGTTAGCATTTGACAAAATATTAAATTTTTCTTTTACTTTAGAGAAGTATTTATATTAAATTTCATATGAAAATAGCCTGTTAATATGCTTTAATTCACTAAAAGGTGTCTAAGAACAGATGTTTCTTTTTTTTAATTTTGAGAAATTTTTTATAGATGTGGAGTACAGTTTAGCGTTAGGTATACAAATGGTCATTATGCAGGTACCCTTGTTGAAGAGGTGTGTCCCCCACCCTCTGCTCCCCTGGTAGTTTCCCACTACTGCTAATCCCTTTCTTTTTTCTTTTTCTTTTTTTTTTTTGAGTTGGAGTCTCACTCTGTCACCCAGACTGGAGTGCAGTAGCTGCTCCCGGCCACCGCAGCCTCGACCTGCTGGGCTCAGGCCGTCCTTCCGCCTCAGCCTTCCAAGTAGCTGGAACTACAGGCGCGCGCTAACACGCCCGGCTAATTTTGATTTATTGTAGAGATGAGGTCTCACCAAGTTGCCCAGGCGGGTCTCGAACCCTCCGGCTCAGGCAATCCACTCAGCTCAGCCTCCCAAAGGCGCGGGATTACAGGCTGAGCCACCGAGCCTGGCTTAATCCCTTTTTTATAGTGGTAAGATAATTGTTCAAGATCTGCTTATGAGTGAGAACATGTGGTACTCATTTCTGTGTTTCTGTGATAGAGCACTGAGTATTATAGATTCTAAGTCCACCCAAGTTGCCATAAAGTTCAAGGAACAGATGTTTCTAAAGCACTATATATAGAAATTGGTAATGTAAAAAGTCAACCATTAAAAAGTCACATGAAAGTACCTCAATCTTCTAAAAAACACTTTAACTCAACAGTATTTTTTACTTTGGACATGAGTGCATGAACTATTAGTCTGTTTTGTCGTGGTTGTTTAACTGTAAAATAAAATATTATTAAATAATTTTTTAATTTCCATTTGAGGGTGAAACTCCAAGCTGATTCTAAAATAATCTGCTTGAAATATTAGATATTTTTATTCAGAGTTTCTTTATAAGTCATTTCACGTGCATGTTGGGCAGCCAATCTTTTTAAAGTGAAAGGAGATCACCAAATAAGTAGTTCATACTCCAGAGAGAATCACCTTCAGAACCTATTCTGAAAATTGCATTTCTAGGATTTTCCCATTTTAATATTATTTCATTATTTTATTGGGATTAGAAATGCTAAGAATTCATAAGAATTTTTAAGTCAACAGCAAGAAGGATCACAAGAAAACAATCTTTCTTTCCGATTGTTTTTTTCCTACTCATGGTTTACTGGAGAAAGTCATCAACAACTTATATATATATATTAGGCCAAGCTAGTTTCCATTAGACATCCACTAAAACTTGGTTGATGACCTTTCCAACAATGCCCTTTGGATCATTCCTGTGTTTTAGATTACTTCCTAGAATAATCTAAATAACAAAATTTAAATAACAAAAACATGATGTTATATTTCTAGGAAAATCCACAAGTCTTACTCCAGTTTTATCTTAGACTGGATCTGAGGAAGAGTTATGGATTTCTTATTTAAAGTCTTGTATCACTTCTATGTTGGCAACTAGTGAAGGAATTGATACACATTGACACACTCTATTATCCCATAACACAACTAATCATATTCTAGAACTATGATAGTTATCATTGAAATGAGATTACTTAGCCCTTATGAAGTAAGCTCGACGTGCATTCCATCAACTGCAAATTGTTTAAGTTTACAAAATGTATATATGCTAGAGAGAATTTAATATATTTTTTAGCTTACTAACTAAGCTATCTCTGGACTTTGCTTACTGGAAAATCATCTAAACATTTTTGCAACTTTATTCATTCTCAGATTTGCTTATTTTTGACATAAGCTAGGTAATAATTTCTACCCACCTACATTCATGATTTCCTTTAAAACTGCTTCAAGACATTTCCAAAAAGTCTCCTGGTAAACTCTAAATTCATTTTGACTACCATTATTTTGTATGTCCACAGGAATTTATATCAAAGTCAGCAAAGAGGTTATTCTAGTTTTACTTTAATTATCTGTTTACTTAATCATGCCTGAACTTCTGCCTATATAATAAACTAATGAAGATCAAGAATTCTCTTTCAATCTTTTATTTATTCAAAATTGCATAAATACCAAGACAGAAAATTAGTGCTAAGTGAATATTTATTACAATTTTAGACTTTTTTAAAAAGATACTAAAGGAAGAACACAAGATGTATGAAACAAAGCTTTAAATATTGAGATCAACCCTAATCCTGTAACAGAATAATAGAAAAAAATAAAGTCAAAGGCTGTTGGGGTCTTGGATCTTGCAGGGCTAGACAGACATAAGAGGACTTTGTCTCTACTCTGCTGAATTCTATTAAAATGAATCAACTAATATAGATAGCAAACACGGATAGGAGAGATAGAGGAGTTGGAAAAGAGAGAAGTTTTGTCTAAAGGGATGTCACAGATGTAAATTCATGGTTCTCAGGCATCCTTGCATCTATGGACCAGTGGAGTGTATCTGCTGGGCCCAAAATATCTCCCTAACACTAGATGAATTACTTCTGCTCACATCTTAAAGTTAGTCTGGAAAAAGATTGCTATTCTTCCTGCCTTGGCTGTTTCTGGAACTCTACACACACAAAAATTGAATTTTTTTATCTGTCACACAATGAAGAGAGACCTACTTCTCTTTCTCTTGTCAAAGACAGACCTAGGAGACTTCGTATGCATGTCAGAAAGAAATTCTGCTCTGAAGACCCTTTACTTTCAGTCCCCAGAGAAAGAATCACTTCTGCTTACTGCCTGAGAAGTGATAACCTCCTAGTCTTCGTACTCAAGTCAAATATAAGCACTAAGTCAAGTGAGGGTTAGTCTAGTAGTGTGTGGAACAGTATGAGTAGACAAAGGAAACTTACTATTTAAGAAGCTCAGTGGTTTGAAGAATTATTATCAAATTGACAAATTCCAATTGTTGATTTACTGTGATGAAGATTTCATAGGAAAGAATTTTTGAGATTACAAAAAATCTAAATTTTAAATTCTCAAGAGAAATAAAGAAACTGCATTATTTGGAATGAATGACCTGGAAAGTATAGATTTGTAGATATATATCTGTACATATTGTACATATATATACGTGTGCATATTTATGCATAGATATGAAGGGAGACACCAAATAAATGGAATTTATTTATTTAGAATTGTGAATTTATTACATGCTTAAACTTCAATCACCTCTGAAGTACTCTCCATTTGATGCACCTACCAAAATGCTTTTTCCACTGCACAACAGTTTTTGCACTTCTCGATTTTGATGCCTTTTAGTGGTTCTGCCTTTTTTTGTTTCACTGCTTCCACATCAGCAAAATGTTTCCCTTTAAGGACGTTTTTTCATTCAGTGAAACAACAACAAAAAATGTCTCTTTGGATGTGATCAGGTGAATAGGGTTGGTGGGGTATGGGGATCATGTCATTTTTAGTCAAAAACTGTTGAATAGTCAGTGCAGTGTGGGCAGGTGAGTCGATATGATGGAAGAAAAAAAGAGTATAAGAAGAACAAAATAAACAAATGGTGAAATAAAATAAAATACCAATGGTAATAATTATTTACCAATATAGTTATAGATAAAATTGTGTCTTCACAAAATTTATATATTGGAGCTTAACTTCCAATGAGACTGTGATTGGAGATACGTCTTTTAGGAGGTAATTATGGCTAAATGAAGTTATAAGAGTAGAGTCTTACTTTGATAGTATTGGTGGCCTTGGAAGAAGAAAAGAGCTCTTTGTCATTTGAGGACATATTGAGAAAGTGGCTGTCAGCAAGACAGGGAATGAGCCCTCATAAGAAATTGAACCCTGCTGGAACCTGACCATGCTGGCACTATGATCTTCAACTTCAGCCTCCTTTTGTTTTTAAGACACCCAGCCTATGGTGTTCTATTATGGCAACCCATGCCAAGACAAACACTGAACAAAACTGCTAGAATAATTTAAAAAATGATAAAAACTTAAGGAACCAAAAAAATTACTCTTCCTACTATTTGAGTAATGGGATTTCCAGAAAGAGAGAAAGAACTAAATGGAGAATATAATCATATTAATTAGATGACTAGTCCCTGGAAATAGTTTAATGACACAGGATGATATTTGAAGGAAATAGATGTGAACTTTCATTAGGGAAGACCTTAGAAACTAAGATGTACTTTGCACCCAATTGTGGCTATTTCTGTGTTGGAGTTTCTTAGTTTAGACTCTATCTAAATTTTCAGTATTTTTCCTTGACCACAAATAATGTGGACTTGTGAAGTTCTTCAAACTGCTTCTGTGAGGTAGTAACAGTAGCAATGTTATACATAGTATTCCGGATAACTTTAAAAAATAATATATGACAAGATCTGTTTGACTGGTATATATTTGTCCATTTCAATCTTTTGAAGAGCTCATGCAGACATTCAACTGAGAACAATGATATGTTTATATATCAAAGACGTGTAAATTTGGGATCAAGTTAGAAAAGTGTAAATTATTACTAACAATATCATTGAATATTAAATATGATTCAATACTATTAGATCTTTGAACTAGGTGCTCCATTCCCTTAAAAAAATGTAGTTTTTCACCATTATGGCATATGCTCTTGGGTTATTTTGAAAGGCAGAGACTGAAGTAAGATTTTGGTTGTTCCATTTACTAAGAATTCTCTGCTAAAATTCTCTGCTTCCAATGCTCAAAATCTTCTCCATTATGTGCATAGAAAAAGTTGAGGGCTTCTGCCCTAGACTGGAGTCCAGTCTGTCTCTCTCTCTCTCTCTTTCTCTCTTTCTTCCTCAAAAAAAAGAAAAAGTTGAAGTCTCCTTATGCCTGTTTGGCTCTGAACATACAGATCAAAATCTCTTTCACTATCTCTTTTCCTTCATTGTGTTCCTTCCCAGTCACAGGACTCCTTTGTTGTTTCTAAACCATGGCAGTTGTGCTCCTGCCTCAGATCTTTGAACTTGCTATTTCCCCAGCCTGGGTTGTTCTTCCCCTGAGTCATACATATGATTTTGAAGAAAGTCACCTTGTTGAATATCTTCACTATCCATCCTATTTCAGTTTAAACCAACCCTCACATATAAAATCCTCCCATATAATTTACCATTTTCCAATATAAAATGTCATTTACTTTGTGTGGCCCACAGACTCTCTTAAGGTAACCCTGGAATCCCTAGCTCCTGAAGTTCATTTATTTATCATGTTTATTGTGTACATGATAGATTACAACTTTTATAAGGACATACTTTTTTTGCTTTTTTTAGTCTACTTTGGTTACTGATATATACTTAATATATAGTATAAAGCTGGCATACAGTAGACACAATAAATATTTGTTGCATAAATAAATACATAAATAAGTTATTGTTATCTACACTGTCTGTGGGTTTGTTTATTTATTGGCTTTGTGCTATTGCCTATGCTGTGATTACAAACACTTGAACCTAAAGTTAATTCTAAGACTCATGTGTCTGGCTTAGAGAATTAATGGTTAAGAAGCATTAATACCCAGTCAACAGATAGTTTCATATTTTGGCATGTCTTATACAACCATACTTTGATATTCACGGGAGATTGGTTCCAAGATCTCTCATAGATAACAAAATCCATGGATACTCACACACCTGACTTAAAATGGCATTTGCAAATAGCCTATACACATCCTTCCATATACTTCAAATCATGTCTAGATGACTTATAATACCTAAAGCAATGAAAATGCAATGTGAATAGTTGTTATACTGTAGTTTTGAAAATAACAAGGAAAAAAATCTGTACATGTTCAATACAAATGCAAATTGTTTTTCAAATGTTTTCCATCCATAGGTGATTGAAATTACAGCTGCAGAAACAACAGATACAGAGGGCTGACTGCATTATATTTGAGGTTATTACCAATTTATGAATCTCCATTTTCTCCTAGTGCCCAGTATAGGCATTTCAGAACAAAGTTGAGTAGCCTTCAAAATAAAAAAGTACAAGTTTTTGCAAGAAAATTTTAAGAAAGAAAAATCAAGATGAATCGCACTTGCCCAGGTACTTTCCTTCCATATGCTTCCATAAATACAAATAAATGATTAAGCAATCACGAAAAGGATATGGTTAATAAATACTTAATGCCACAGTTTGTACTGTAACCCCTACCCCAATGATGACAGTTTCAGAAAATGAAGAATCTAGGTGCAGCTTAACTGGGTACATACACTCGAGGTTTGTCAAAAGGCTTCAGTGAAAGTGTTGGCTAGTGTTTCAGTCATTAGAATCAGCTCAAGGATTAGCTGTGAAAGGATTATTTGCATCTTCAGTTTCTTGCCATGTGGACCTCACCATAGGGCAGCTCATAACAGAGCAAATGGATTATCTCAGAACAGACCAGCGAGAGAACTAGACAAAGCCAGCAAGACAGAAGCATGTCTCCTTTTGTAACCACCTGGGAAGTGACGTCCTATCACTTTTGCCAGATTATTTTTATTAGAAGTGAGGCAGTGGGTCCAGCCCACACTCAAGAGGATGGGGATACTTGATTACCAAAAGGATTGGATTTAAGGACAACTTTAAAGGCGGCCTGCCACACATATAAAACAAATAAGTATCATTGGGCATTAAAATTTTTAGCTATGGAGAAAGAAGATACAGATGTTAAGAGTAAGTAAAAATCCTGTAGTCTTGAAATTGAATTGGAAGTGTGACTTCAGGGGTGTGTGTGTGTGTGTGTGTGTGTGTGTGTGTGTGTGTGTGTGTGTAATATATTTCTATTTATGTCCACTGAGAGATCCTAAAACTAATGAACACTTCAAACATCTAGATTGAATTATCTGCTATATGTGTGTTTTTTTTGTTTTCTTTTTCCTTACAAAAGGAAATAATTTTCTTTGAAAAACTAGTGGATTTCAGGCCTGGGCAGTAAATGTAAAAAATTCACTTGGAAAAAGTTCTTATATCAGAAAGTAAGGCCACTAAATGTATTAAAGAAATTTAGAAAGCAATTTGAAGAGGCTTTCACTGATCAAAAATAAGAACAAATGAGCATAAGTAGAACTAGAAGCTACAGGCCAGGCATAATGGTTCACGCCTGTAATCTCTGTACTTTGGGAGCCCAAATGACAGAATTGCTTGAGGCTAGGACAAGACCAGCCAAGGCAACATTTGTGAGATCTTGTCTCTACACAAAATTTGAAAAAGCAGGACATGATGACACATTTCTGTAGTTCTGGCTGCTTGGGAGGCTGAGGTAGGACGGCCCACTTGAGTCCAGGAGTTTGTGGCTGTAGTGAGCTGTGATTGTGCCACTACACTCCACTATGTGACAGAGTGAGCCCTGTTTCAACAGGTAAATAATAATAGCAGCTACAGTGGATTCAAAGATATAAATTACATTTAAAATTATGAGTTCATAATTTTTTAAAAATAAAAACTTCATCTATCTCCTCTAAGAGAAACTTGAGAACTAACTAGTCATTTTAAAAACTGATCAATAAAGGAAAAGAATCAAACATATCCTGCTTTTCTGAATGGAACTTACGATAATCCAGGGATTCTCCACAGGAGACATTTTTGCCTTACAGATGTCATTAGCAATGTCTGAAGACAATTTTAGTTGTCACAACTTGGGGAAGGATGCTAGTAGGAAGAAGTGATGCACATAACTAAATATACTACAATGTACCGAACTCTTCATAACCAAGAATTATCCAGTCCAAAATTGCCAATAATACCAGGATTGAGAATTCCTGGGTTACTGGAATACAGTCATATATCATATAATCAGATTTTGGACAGTGTTCTTATAAGATTATAATACTGTATTTTTACAGTGCCTTTTCTATATTTAGATATGTTTAGATACACAAATACTTACCATTGTGCTACAACTGCCTACAGTTTAGTAAAGTAACATGCTTTACGGGTCTGTAGCCCAGGAGACATAGGCAATACCGTATAGCCTATGTACATAGTAGGCTATACCATCTAGCTTCATATAAGTGCACTCTGTTGTGGTCACACAAGAACAAAATTGTCTGAGACACATTTACCAAAAGAGATCCCTCTTGTTAAGCAACACGGTTGCAGAGATGAAGCTTTTACTTGTAGAAACATTCCATTTAATAAAGTAGAAATTCCATCTTTTTTGCAATCTCTAACAAAAGGTAGATTGTGACATTGATCATTACAACCGTTAATTCCACATAAATGTGAAAGAACACAACACCATACAAATCATATTCTTGTCAATAAATTACATGTATGTCGGATGGAGGAATATAATGAATGGCACCAGCAAGAGACAATTTGCTAAGTCCATTTTTTGAGAAATTTTACTGGGTAAATGCCAGTCTCTTCAAGAAGTAAATTGCAAAGAAGCAATAAGAGGGAGGTGGGACACATCAACCAACTGCAGTAGATAGAATGGATTTGGTTTCTAATTGATATAAAATGAACAGACAACCATTTTTGAAACCCATAGAGAAACTAGAAAATAGATATACAATTCAACTACGATGTTAATAAATTTATTTAGATTCTTCCAGGTGTGATAATGATGTGTTTAAAAGCATTCGTAGCTTTTGAAGATACAGACTAAAATTGTTACAGAAAAGTGATATATCTTAGCGGTTGCTTCAAAATAATCTAAAATGAAACAAGAAGAGAATGTCGGAATACAGATAAAATAACTTGGTGCTATGAATTCATCATGGCATTCTATTTTTGCATATTTTTTAAATTTGGCATAATAAATTTTAAAAGTTTACAAGTTCCTATTTAATAGTCATATTAGGAAAGAAAAAATATTACAAGATAGCAGCAAAATATTTCATAACATATATCAACTTGACACAGACATTATATTTTCTTTAATATAGTATTTATTATCATACTATGCATATCATACTATGTATAATTTTAAATATTAATTTTTAAACTTTATATTTATATCGAAATACTTTTTTTAGCATTACTCATTTTCACATATCTTTTATTGTTAAATAATTATCCATTAAGCAGGCATCACTTGTTTAATTTACTTTTCATCCCCTACTTACAGTTTAATTTTTTTCTACCTTTCAGCATTATAAATAGTACTGAAATAAACACCTTTTGCATATAATATAATTCTTATTCAAATTCATTTATTTTAGGGCATACAGGTATCATATCAATCCACCTTTTTGGAATAGTTCCCAGAATTTAAATAACTGAATATAAGTCTCATCATTCTAAAGATTATTGAGACATAAAGACAAATCACTCTCTACAGAGATTAAGAATTTGGCTATGACAAAAAAAATTGAACATCATATAACAGTTTTCTAAACAAGGAGTGTTTTGTTTGTCTCACATAATAAAATGTTAAGGTCTAGTAAAGTGGCATCATGGTATAATCAGTTACAAATCCCTCTATCCTCTTCTGCCATCTCTAGTGCTACCTACCCTAGGGTCACCCCCAATTGCTGAAGCACCATACCTAGGGAGCCAACTGGAATAGAGTGGAAAAGACAAGATTTTACTTCAAAACAATATCATTGTGTGTGTAGATAGACAAGTGATTCCTAGATTTTTGCCTTCTCATCGGTCAGAATTTTGTTGTAAGGTCATGTTTGGCTAGGAGTTATGTAGGAAAATACGATGTTTCATTTTCTAATCTCCCTAAAGGAGTTAAGGTTGGTGGGAATAAACGCTGAGCAAGACAATTCACAATCCACAATCCGCGGTTCAAGAATCTCAAAGTGCTAAACGACAACCACGCTTTAATACAATTATTCATATTCTACTCAATAATTACATATAAAATGCTATATTGTTTTTAAGTTGCATTTAGTGGGCTGTCAATTAAATTACATTTGTTTTGTATCTTCATTAATTTTATCGTTTCTTTTCTAAATTACCTATTCTTGTGTTTTTTCATGACCTAAATAGGTATTGTGTACTTTTAAATCAATTACATAGACAGTTTTGTGGATAGCAGATGCTAGTGCGCTTATGAGGATTGAGGGCACAGAATCTGAAGTTCGATTGCTTGGTTTTGTGAGCTCTTAGCCATTATGCACACTTGGCACACTGCTGGACACAATTAAAGCATTCCATACATTTTAGGTCATTGCTTTTGTTGTTGTTTTTGAAATAAGAAGCCATCACTGGAAAGGTGAATTTGAGAGAAAAAAGTCTTTGAAATAATGTTTTCCACCCATCCTCTACAGAAAGTGCTTTAAATCTGGAAAATCTGTTCTGCTTCTTGGAATTCACAGATTTTCCATAGTATGTCTCATTTACAGTGAGTTGAAACAGGCACGTCATTTTGGAAATGATCAGATAAACTCTTTAGCTCTGAAGTGTGAATAATATATATGAAGCAATTCACTTTTTTCCTATGGAGTATTTTAATTTTAATCAAATTCTTAATTCCTTATTCTGATGGAATGCAGATTTTACAATGTCAAGTCTCTGTTAGAAAAATTTTGAGGAGTAAACTATTTTAAAAAAAAAAAAAAAAAAAAATTCCAGAAGGTATCAAGTATCCTTTTAGGGATGATTGTACAAATTGCCATTCCTGTTGATATAAATTTCTTGAGGTTATTCAACTGAAATTGCATAAAAATAACCAAGTATGTTGAACATTTGCCTTAATTTTGAAGAAATTTCAGCCTTAATCACACATACACTCCTGGTGAAAGTTGTACTATATTTGGCTTTAGACCCAGGGATGCCTATGGATGCCAGAGACAAGAGATAATGAGTCCATTATTAGTGTTAGTTGTTTTTATTAAAATATCTCAAAGTTCCAGGAGGTGAACTAATATATTCTTTCTATTTTAGATGCTTGATATTTTAAGTGGAATATGAAACATCTTTGAATCATTGTGGCAGATTCTTGAGGATGATTAAGCATGGTGTCTATTAAAAAACTATTCCAATTACAAAAAGACCCGTGCTAAATAAAACAGCTTTCAAACAGTAAGAAATTTAGTATTTAATAATATTCAAAGATTTTCATGTATATTCCTAGGTCGCTTTTTAAAAAATTTTATTTATTCAAAGTAAACCAGCATCTAAAAAGTAAGGACCAAGTTAGAGACCTTCCAGTTTCGTAGATAAATTTCTTGTAGGAGATTTCTGTATTTGTTCTCTACATTTTCTTACCTTTTATACAATTCTAAGCTTAGTCATTCATTTGGGGAAATAAGATGGAGAAGAACACTGTATTTTTAATACTTTAGATTTTGTAACCAAGGCTCATCGAAGTAGATTAAATCCTTTGCTTATTGATGTATATCAATCAACGTTACTAGTATTTAGAATCTCACATGTCACATAACATTTAAAGAAGTGGATAGGGCAAGCGTAAATTTGCCAACTTTTCCATTTACCAACTATGAACATTGAAAATGCTTACATTCTTTGCTCAAAACCATATCAGCAGCAAAGGAAGGCTATATTAACACATTCGTACAAAATCAAGAAGACATAAAGATAGACCTTACAATTAAATAAATTAAACTTTTTGTTAAACTGTGATGAATGTCCTTATCTTCATTATTTCACCTTGGCTTGGCAAAATTGGCATCAGGAGACTGGCACTGTTCCATAATTTGGCATTTGGGAATCACATTTAATGTGAGAAGGACTCTTAGCTAGAGTAAAAGATTGCCTGTTGCCATTCTTAGTAATAACTTTAAGGAACGATCCATGTGTTTCAGATATAGGTTCCAAATAATTTTATTGTTGATTGAATAAATGTTTGAAACAGAATAAAAGTTGAAGTCTGCCTGTGTATTGTCAGTTTAAAACAACGATAGGGCCATCCATTAATGAAAGAATCAGAATAGTAAACGACAAACATAACTAGTGCATGCTCGTAAGCAAAGTTTTATTACTGAGACTGTTAAAAAAAGCAAATAAAGTTTAATTGCCTTGTGATTAAGTAGGGTCCTTTTAATCTCTTAGAATTCATCATATGCCTCATATGGTATACTTTTAGGCACATAGTGTGCTGCTCAACAAATACATATTGATTACAAGGAATGAGGAGTAGACACAATTGGAAGAAAAGGAACAGAGTAAAATTAATTCTCTACTGGTTGCAAAAGTTGAACAATGTCATTCCCCAGGCTTGACAGTAATTTTATTTAAAGATTTTTATAAATAACCTAAAAGTGGGAGTACACAGTAAATTATCCAAGCGTTTCTAAGCAAAGGAATGCTGAGTCAGTGGGTGTAAAGTGCAGGAAGAACTCATGAAGCTGTGTGGGATAAGACAAATGGCAAACGAGCTCCAGTGTGGGTAAGTGTAAAATAAGGCATTTACAGAACAATTCCAGACATGGAATAATGGATTATACGGTATCATTTATGATCCAGGAACATAATCTAAGAATTACAATATGCTCTTTCATTCAAAAACCAATCTCACTACTAAATATATATTCAAAGAAAATGAAGTCAGTATGGTGAAGAAACATCTGCACTCTCATGTTTATTATTCACAATAGCCAAGACAAGGAACCAATCTAAATGTCCATCAGCAAATAAATGGATAAAGAAAATGTGGTATATGTACACAATGGAATAATTAAAATCAGTCTTAAAATTAAAAAAGAAGAGATCCTGTAATTTGTGACAACATAGATGAACGTGGAGAATACAGTGTTAAGTAGAAAAAGCCATGATTAGAAACACAAATACCACATGATGCAACTAATATGTGGAATCGGAAAAAGTTGAATTCATAGAAGTAGAGAGTAAAATGGTGGTTACCAGCGGCTGAGGTGGAAAGTTGGGTTTGAGGAGATACTGGTCAAAGGATTCAGTTAGATAAGAAGAAAAGTTCAAGAAATCTATTGTGAAACATAGTGACTATGCTTAATAACACTACATTGTATTTTTGAAAATGCATGAATGTTAAGTGTTCTCACCACAAAAGTAACTGAGAAAAGGCATATGTTAATTATCTAGATTTAATCATCTTATCACGTATGTACACTTCAAAACATCATCTTGTACACAATAAATACATACAATTTTATCTTATTTTCTTTAAAGAATGGTCTTATGCACCATATAATAATTTTAAAACTTATTTCAACAGGAATGGTAACCGTTTATACTTTTAAAGTTGGTATCTGTCTTGGCCCATGGACAACTACAATAACACATTTTAGACTGGGTGTGGTTATTAATTTTAGGTCTCAACTTGAATAGATTAAGAGACACCTAGATAGTTGTAAAGCATTGTTTTTGGGTGTGTCTGGGAAGATGTGTCCAGAGGAGATTGGCATGTGAGTTGGTAGAATGAATGAGAAAAATCTGCTCTCAATGTGGGCAGGCACCATCCAATTGTCTGTGGGCGCATTTAGAACAAAAAAGCAGAAGAAAGAAAAGTTTAATCTCTATTTTCTGGAGCTGAGACACCTTTGTCCTCTCACCCCTGATCATCAGAATGCCAGGTTTTCTATACTTTGGACACTTGAAATTGTACCCATATGTCCCTCCTTTCCCCTTCCACGTCAGACTGGGAGTTACATTATTGGTTTCCCTGGTTGTCCAGCTTGCAGAGAGCCATCTTGAGACTTCTCAGTATCCATACCTAATAAGATAATTTCTGTAATATACCTCTGTCTGGCTGGCTGGCTATCTACCTATCTATCCTTTTAATTATTTCTTTCTATAGACTTCTAATACAGAAATAAATATGTAAACAATAGAAATGTATTGTTTGCAATTCTGTAGCTGGAAAGTATAAGATCAAGGTACCAGAAGATAGTATCTGGTAAGGGATCATTCTCTGCTTTAATGATAGTGACTTTATATGTCCTCACATGGTAGAAAGGGTGAACAAGTTCCCTAAGACTTCTGTTACAACAGGACTAATTTCATTCATGAGAGCTCCATGTTCATGATCTAATCGCATCCCCAAAGGCCCAATTTCTTAATACTATCACATTTGGGATTAGGTTTCAAAATAAAATTTAGGGAAACACAAACATATAGACCCTGCCCTCCTGCCTTGCCCTCCCCTCAACTTATCACAAGCAAAATACATTCATTGAAATCCCAATAGCTCTAAAAGTCTTAACTCATCCCAGAACCAACTCAACAGTCTAGAGCCCAGAGTCTCATCCTGAATATCTCAGTCAGATATGGATGACACTCAAGGTATGATTAATTCTGAGTTCAATTGCTTTCCAGGTGGAAACCTGTAAAATCAAACAATTTATGTGCTTCCAATACAATGATGGGGCAGGCATAGGATAGATATTTTCATTACAAAATAGCAAAACAGAAATGAAGGAAGAAAGGAATAACTGGTCCCAAGTAAGTACAGAATACAACAGGGCAAACAACATTAAATCTTAAAGCTTAAGAATAATCTTTGACTCAGTGTCCTTTCTTCAGGACACACTGGGGTGAGGCAGAGTCCACAAAGCACCAGACACCCTTGCCCCTACAGCTTTCCTGGGTGCAATCCTCGCAGCTACTCTCACTGATTGAAGTCAGGTGTCTGTGATTCTTGTGGGCTCTCCCATCTCTTAACACTGTTACATTGTGAACTAGATTTCAACATATAAATTTAGGCAGCGCAAACATTCAGACCATAAAATTAGCTTAGATTAAAAAAAAATCATGAAAGATGCATTTTGGCAAATTTTATATCACACATACTTTAAAAATATAACTTTTATTAAACTTTAGAAGGGCAGATTTATCTCATACAATTTAGAGAATTTTCTGCATTGGCAAAAACCAGTCTTCCTTGTCAAATCATTCACTCAAATTAAAATTCATTTGCACAAAAAAGAAAGACTTTATTTGTTAAAAATGAAAATTAACATATGGTTTATGGTCTGTGACAACCTTTTTACTACTGAGTTTTAATTATTACATAGTTAAACAGATAAAGACAGAGAAATTAAGAGAGATATAGATACAGGTATATATATGTATATATATATTTAGAGAGAAAGAGATAAAGAGATATACACACACACACACTCGTGTATTTGTGTGTGGATACAGACACTCACACACCTCTGAAACACATATTCATCCCAAGAAAGTGTTGGTAAGAAGTACTGAAGGAGACAGAATCCCGTAAATGAAATAATATCGGGCCTAGTCTTTTGTGACTGGTTTCTTTCACTTAACACAATGTTTCAAAGGTTGTGGCATGTTTCAGTATTTTCAGTACTTCCTTCCTTCATATGCCTAACTAAAATTTTGTTGTAGGCATATACTACATAGCCAATAGATTGCTGGGTTGTTTTCACTTTTTTTGGCTATTGTGAATCATGTTGCTGTAAACATTTATTTTATGTAGGACTATGTTTTTATTTCCCCTGAGTATATATCAAGGAATGAAATGAAATTGTTCAGTCTTCTACTAAGTCTATGTCTTACAGTTAGAGTAACCAAAGCAGCCCCACCATTTAATATTTCCAGTATATGAGGGTTCTCTACATCATTGTTAACATTTGTTGTTATCTGTTGTATTGATTATAGTGATTCTAGAAGGCATGCTTACCAGCAATTTACATTTTTTAATTTAAAAAATAGTTCCCAAATTTTCAAAGATAAATCATTCTAATATGAAAGAAATGTTAGAAAGAGAAGTGGTATCTCGTTGTTGTTTTTGCACGATATTATTTTGTTGACATGAAATGTTCAGAATAGACAATTCTGTAGAGACAAAGAAGGTTAGTTGTTACCTAGACCTGTAGAGGTTGAAGAAAAATGGGAAGTGACTGGTCATGGATATGAAATTTGTTGTGAGGGCAATGAAAATGCTCTAAAATGAATTGTGATGATAATCGCACAACTATAACTTGACCAAAATAAAATATTGAGTTGTACATTTTAAATTAGTGAATTCTATGGTATGTAAATTACATCTTAATAAAGCAATCCTGAAAAAAAAAAGAGACAGAATCCTATTTCATTCTAACTCTAGAGAAGGAATATGTAAGCAGTATAAAATAAACTTTCCCTTTCAATTCTTCTTACTAACACTTTATTTGCTTTGTTCTTGGGACCATACTTTATAAACAAAACATTTTCCAATTGCCTCTTTTATTCTCTGGAGCTTTTGATATCTCTTGCCTGTGGAAAGATGGTATCTGAGTGAGAGTTTTGTGTTTCCTCTGTAAAATGGGAGAAGGGCAATTACAAAAGAGAAGGCAGAAAAAGAAAATCTGCAGTCCATATACAGTTCTCAGGTAGGTGAATTTTAGGAAATGGTACTCTATTTTGCTATCTTGTAATGAAAATATCTATCCTATGTATTGGAAGCACATAAATTGTTTGATTTTACAGGTTTCCACTGGAAAGCAATTGACCTCAGAATTAATCATACCTTGAGTGTCATCCATATCTGACTGAGACATTCAGGATGAAACTCTGGGCTTTAGACATTTGAGTTGGTTCTGGGATGAGTTAAGACTTTTAGAGCTATTGGGATTGCAATGAGTGTATTTTGCATGTGATAAGTTGAGGGGAGGGCAAGGCAGGAGGGCAGGGTCTATATGTTTGTGTTTCCCTAAATTTTATTTTGAAACCTAATCCCAAATGTGATAGTATTAAGAAATTGGGGGCCCTTTGGGGATGCGATTAGATCATGAACATGGAGCTCTCATGAATGGAATTAGTCCTGTTGTAACAGAAGTCTTAGGGAACTTGTTCACCCTTTCTACCATGTGAGGACATATAAAGTCACTATCATTAAAGCAGAGAATGATCCCTTAACAGACACTATCTTCTGGTACCTTGATCTGGAAATTATATTTCTTAAATCAATCCATGTGTAAGTAACCCCTGAGCCTTTTTTCTCTACCAATAGGAAAAACATTCAATCCTTTGAAGGCTGCTTCCCTGCAGAAGGACATAAGCAGAACTCCCCATTCATTTATTTTTTTTATTGGGAATAGGAAATAATACATGATCAGAAAGTTATGAGTGCAGTATGAAGAAGATGGGGTGCGTTTGAAGGCTATAATACTATATTTTGAGAAAAGAAGGACTGGGAGAGATCAAACAGAATCAACAGTGCCACTGTAAAATCAAAACAGGTTGCTGAACTCAGAGGAAGCTTACCTTCCATCTCAACCTTGCATCAAAGTTAACAAATCTAAGAATGCCTAGATTTCTAAAAATCAAACACCATACCTATAAACTATGCTTACTATGAAGTGGAGTATGTAGTAAAGGGAGATGATATATCTACTATGTCATACTTTGTTATGTTATGCAGTTTTAATTATTCATTAATTCAATATGACATTCAGTCATATTGCCATCAATTAAGGGAAACCATAACAGACATTAGTAAACAACAAAAAGGAGTATTTCTTGACTTTTGAGTTTTCAAATGCCAGAGTCCCAACACAAACTACAGAAGTGAAGTGCATTCCCAAGCCACTAGGATACTACAGAATGAATAGTTTAACCTCCCTCACTACCCATCTTTGAGCTGAGAAATGGGGAGCATCAGAAAGAAGAGTAAAAAAAAATTAAGATAATTTGGAAACAGGCCTCTGAGAAATGGCTTTTTACGTCGCATTTTCACCCCATCTGAGCTTCATGCATAGGGGAACAGTAGACTCTCTAGATAAGTTTTGGGATTCTAGAGCAGAGGATATCTGGACCTGGTTTTATGGTCCTGCAAGAACAACAAGGTTCTAGAGTTCCCTGTATGTAAATATGTTGCTGCAGCAATAAGTTAGACATAATTTTTCACTCTGTCTAGATGTGACATTGCCCTATGGAGTTTCCAACAGAGATAAAGTGGCATAAGATAATAGCCAACAGATCCTTATGAGAGCTGTAGAGACTGATATCAGGGTTATATTATATAGGGTGTCAAAGAAGCAGGATGATCTGTAGACCCTTCATCAAAATCCACATTTAAAAAAAGAATGTCTTCCAAATGGCAGGGCAATAGAGCTCTCGCTGAATGGAAACCAGGAAAGGAGCTGCAAAAAATATCAAAATGAGCCAGTGTTGACCAAGAACCCAGCCACATTTTATAGGCTTTGAGGTGAGTCAGAAACTTACACCCAGCTTTGGAAACAAAGGGAGAACATATAATCCTTAATCAATTAAGAAATTAATGAATTGAGTTTATTAACAAATGGTTCATTTTGTTTTACTACCAGTCTAAAAAGGACTTGTGGCACAAATTAAAATTAGGGTTATGCAAAAAGTTTACATGTTTTACCCACGACAATTGATATATCTTCATAACCATTAATCCATAACATTAAATGATAGCTGTGATTTATTGAGCACTTACTTTCCAGACTTGTTATTCAGAATTTTGCGTGCTTATTTTATCCTCAAAAAAGTCTCATAATTTAGAAATTGTTATACTATGTTCTTGTACATAGCCAAATGTTCCCTGGGGACAAGAGTGCCCCTACTTGAGAACCACTGGATTATACTGAACACAGAGGAAGTGGCCACTCAGATGACCTTTTTCTTTACCAGCTGTTGTGATTCTAGTCTTGAAATAACTTTTGATCTCATAAACGATGTTAAAAACGCAAATTCAAGTAATCAGAAGAGTTGAAGACATCTCCACATTTGTATTATGAGACATGCTTTCAAGTTGTATTACTCAGCTATTCCTTAATCAAATTGCTTTGTTGTTCAGCTAAAAATTCTTACAGGTAAATTGCTTTATTTGTGTATTTCTTTCATTTCTTAAATAAAGATCAAATATCCACTTTATATAATATAATTATGATAAAATTGAACAATAAGCACAAAACGTTTTTAACTACAGAGGTAGAAGACTAAAACCTAGACCATGTTGCACAGGGGATAAAAAATCAAGGAGCAATGGTAATATCAGAGAGATATTTGATTGATGTCTTAATCACTCACTCAGTTTTAATTAATTTATTCCCTCTACATGAGCATCCATCCCTATATAGTTTTGATTCCCCATTTATGTAAAAATATATATGTGAATAGGAGAAACATTGATAATTTCCAAAACAGTAGTGTTGTAAGAAAGTATATCTAAAACAGTACTTATTGTATTGTCTTGTCTCTGAAAATATGCTGTATATTTTTATAGAGTACTGCAAAAAAGAATGCCCAGAGCAAGAACTAAATAATTACTAGACTATATGCCACTGAATAAAGCCAAGCATGTTGCAAATGGTGAGGTTACAGTGCAGATCATGACATATATCCTGAAAGTTTGGTGACATGAATCTAATAATGGCTAGAATCCTAAAAATCAAAAAAAAAATCAGAAATTATCTGTCTTTGAAGAGCAAGACTAAGACTGTTGGATAATTGTACAAATCTAATTATATTGATTTTGTATATATATGCAATTTGTTTATATTATATATTTAATATATTTTATATAATTATGTAATACCAAAAATACTGTTAAAACTAGAAGTCGCAGATTAATGTTAGGAGACCGTACATTTAAGACCAGTAGAAGAGGGATTCATTTATTGTAGAATCTATTACTGCCAGAAATAACATGCATTTATATGAACAAACAAAAGATTCTAGAAAGCTTTAGATGATTTAACTGGGCAATAAGATATGATATATAATATTTAGATAATAAAATGTAGTAAAACAGAGAAAAATAAAATTAAGATGTTATACCATCAATCTTACCAATACTTTATTTTCTTTTATTGCTCCTATAATGATAAATAATATTCAATTGCTTCTGTATGTAGCAGATTAATCTATGTAGGTGATGTTCTATTTATATAGACAAATATTTTTGTCAACTCTTTCTCTCCTCTTAAAATAACAAAGAATAAGGAGATGGACAATGTAACCTACAATCTATCTTGAATATGTCTACAACAGAGAGTATTTTTTTCATTAGCTGAGTATCAACACAATATATGTCAACTTAAGTATTAAGACAAATTAGACAAATAACCTGTCTATAATAACTCATGTGTATGGTTTGTAGAATGAGAAAGAAAATTATGATTATTTGTTTGAATAGTGATCTGATTAGAAAGAAGCCAGGGTATAATTCATTTGTTAAGAGTAGCCCTTGTAATTAAGATGACCTTTCAATAATATTGGCCTGTTACATTTCTAGTTGGCTAAATATGATGATTTTTGTGAATTGTTTATTAAGCAAGATGTTTAGTAAATCAGAAATATCAATGGTATTTTTAAATATGAAAGACTGAGCTTATTAAATATACCATTTTAAGCAGGAAAGCACGAAAAAATTTAAATATGCTTTGCATTTTACAACAGCTTCATATTATACAGAGGCTCGACCCTCTAATGAACTCTTTTTGTTGACTCATGTAAGAAAACAAGGTAATTGTATTATCTCAACCTCACCGACTTTTTTTTTTTTTATAATCGATATTTTTTATTTTGATATTGTGGGGTACAGTCAAGGGTTAGGTATACAAATATGCTTCATTCCGGCCCCCTTGTTGATAATTGGTGTCTCCTCATCTCCAGACAGATGTTTACTACCTTTAGTCCCATCTCCCCACCATAGTTTCCCAACACTGTCAGTCATTTTCTTATAGTTGTGCATTGGATGATCAAGGTCCACTATATGAGTGAGAATATGTGGTACTCAGATCTTTGTTTCTGTGAGAGGTCACTCAGTATTATAGACTCTAGCTCCATCCAAGTTGCTGCAAAATTCATGATTTTTGTTCTTTTTTATGGCTGCATAGTATTCCATCGTGTATATGTACCACATTTTTTTAATCCAGTCCTCTTTTGATGGACAGCATGGTTGGTTCCAGGTTCTTGATATTGTTAACAATGCTGCAATAAACATTCACGTGCAGGTATCTTTTTTATAGAGTGATTTGAGTTCTTCAGGGTATATTCCCAGTAGGCGGATTGCAGGGTCATATGGGAGGTTGATGTTTAGAGCTTTTAGGAATCGCCACACTGTTTTCCACAGAGGTTGCACTAGTTTACACTCCCACCAACACCTCACTGACTTTTTAAAGCCATGGTGTTAGAGCTATTAATACCCTATATTTGAAGTGAAATATATTTTAAAAATGACCAACTTGCTTTGAGGAAATTGGGCATAACCTTTTTATAAAAAAGAATGAAAGCTCATTGAATTGGGCAAAAAAGTATACTTCTTAGTAGAAACATTTAACTCACTAGATAAATGTAAAAATTAACATTACATTTACAAAAGTTATCAAAGTGATTAAAAAACAGGCACATTTTTAAAATTAATTAAATTGATATAGAATATAAGATCAGAATATTTAATAAAGATCTATTTTAGATGTTTTTGCTTCTTCGAGTTGTTTAATATCATCTCAATCTCTTCTTGAATATTTTTTTCTCTCCTGAAAATAATAAAAATAATACGTTTTTATGGAGCATTTATAATATACCATTTTTTCTTTGTTTTGTCCACATGGAAGGGGAGGGGACATGGGTAAGGATGATTATAAATGATTAGCAGTATACACTATATCTTTTCTATATGTTTAGCAAGATTATTTCAAAGTTGTTATGGAGATTAATAATCTTGTAACTGGTATTGGGATTATTGTATAAATGGCATCTTGCACTATTTTTTAATTAAAGAAAGTCTTATTACCAAATTGAATTGAATATATTCTTACTTATTTACAAAATAAATGAAACACATATACAACCCATAAAATGACCAAAATTTATATATTTCAGTAGACTGGTAAATCAAGTAATGATATTGAATAATAATGTAAAAAAATATAAATTTTTATAATATAGAAATTAATTCAGTAGTAACATGGATTTAAAATTCAACTTTGACACTTTAACAATAGCTTATTTTGAGGGAAGGGTAGAAATAACATTGACATCATGTCTCAAATAGGTTGAAATCTAAAAGCTGCGTTCTTTTTTTTTTTAAGTCAGAGTCTCACTCTGTCATCCTGTCTGGAGTGCAGAGGCACACTCATGGCCACTGCAGCCTCGACCTGCTGGGCTCAGGCGATTATTCCACCTCAGCCTTTCAAGTCGCTGCAACTACAAGAGTGCGCCACCACTCCTGGCTAATTTTTTAATTTATTGTAGAGACGAGGTCTCGCCACATTGCCCAGGCTAGTCTCGAACTCTTGAACTCAGGCAATCCTCTCACCTCCGCCTCCCAAAGTGCTGGGATTACATCTGTGCGCCATCGCGCCTGGCTCTCATTCTTAATAATACTTAGAAAAATATGAATTAAGGAAATTTTTCAGAAAAAGAGCTAATTATTAGCATAGGTATATGCAAATACATATCCAACTGTGATGCTTTTAAATAGAAAACATCGCTTCATTTTGGGAAGCATGGCACATTTTACCAAAAGAAAGCTCATTTATAGTACAGATTAAATTTTAAAACTTTCTGAAAGGAATAAAATATATAGGCCCTGCCTATGTGGGCATACTGCAATAGAACTAGTATTTAACAACAGAAGTAACCAAGATATTCTGCCAATTAGGAGTTAGAGAATATTATTGCAAGTTAATACAAAGAATACCTCAAAACCACACTTAGAGGTTCTTTGAAAAATAAGTAGCTAAGGAAGAGCAGAATGAACCTACTGATCTTCAGATTTATGCTGAAGTGATGTGAAACTGAAGTTACTCTTTTAAGCCTAAGATTCTCTACCTGTAAAAAGAGACTAAAACCAGAAGCAAAGTCAGAATGTTGTAAAAATTAAATGAGAAAATTTCTCACTTAAAGCTCTAGCAGTGCTATTTTAAATATGACAATTTAGCATTATAAACTCTCATATTTTTTTCTTTTTCCCTTTCTTTTTCTTGTTCATCATTTTCTCCTCCTCCATCATATTTTTACATTATAGAATAAAGCCAAATATGACCAAATAAAGTTTAATATGTACATTTCATAGTTTTAAGATTTTTTCTGTTTTCTAACAAGAAAAACTTAAAATATTTAGTTAAGAAGCTTAGAAAAACATAACCACCTTTGAAGAAGACATTGTTTTAAAAACCTATTCAGTGAGAAAACATATTCTAAGGATTCCTATTTTCTGAAAATTAATCTTTAAATGTAATGCAATAACAGTCAGAATCAAAACAGGATTCTGTTTGAAAGTTAACAGTGTTAGTATGCTAAGAAACATGGACTTTCTTGGAACAGCAAAAAAATAAAGTGAACAGTAATAAGTGACACTACTCTATACTATCCAAAAGCCAGTCCTATACTATTTTACACACATAATTTCATTTACTACTCAGAAAAAAACTATGTGGAAGGCAATATCATCATAGTGATTTATGTTCTATCAATAATAAAATATTATTCTGTAGTACAGTAATTAAAGTAATACAGTAGCGCCAAAGAAAAGATGGGTGAAGTTGAATATTCTACAAATAGGCCAAATAAGATACTAAAAATCATGTATAAGAATAACATAACATGGAAGTGAAGTCTACTGGGGATAAAAACCAGAAATAAATTTATCTTCTAGTGTTTCTAGACAATTAAATGTTTGCTTTGAAAATATTCTTATTTTGGACACTGATCTGTCAGAATGTTCATACCAAATCAGTGAAATCCCAGCAACTTCTGTCTTAAAGTTTCCAAATCAGTACAAATTCGGTAACTGTGAATTAATGAACTTGTAAGTGATTCTTTAAAAGGCAGTGCACATCCAATTAATGTTTAACAGCTACGGTGCTTTATATTATACATTATTTTAAAAACACCTAACTATGCTCATAAAGAAATTTTCTTTAGATAAGTAGGTCCTAGTAAATTCAAATGTTCTAGAAAAATTTGCATACATTTACTTTTTCAGCCACATAGATTTGATTATGTGGAAATGAATGTAATCTTTAAATGAAACTATTTTGATTGGAAATTTCATAAATACATTTTAACATACTCTCCAGAATTCAATGACAAAATTTTGTTATTGTGCAATTTCACATTTTGGAGTTATTCACACTTTTTTATTCTTATAAGGATTATTCTCACAATGAACTAAATCTATTGAAATAGTCTGCCTAACAAATTTGACTTTGTTAATAAATTAGCGTACTTTTATAAATTTGTGGAATGTCTGTTTAATGCGTACACATCCCTATTGCACCTTGAATTGAAGATGATCTGGTGTAATTTCCTTAAACTAAATCTTTAGAATTAAAAAGCTGCATCTTTATTAACAATCCATTAGAATAAATGCTTAGGAGAACAAAGAGTTGTTCTGTAAAGACAAAAATATTAAGTATTTCTCATGATGTATGTCCAATGCCTAGAATAATAGTCAATGCCATGTTGCTGCTCAAAAAATACTTCTCAACAAATGAACGATGCACAATGGTTAATATTTATTGAGTACTTACTATTTACAGGCATTGCATTCATTTAATGCTTATTATCGCCTAATAAATTCATATGTTTGTTGTTTCATGTTTATAGATGTGGGCTTGCATGTCAACTCTTTTACTAGCTATTTTATTCTGAGCAAGTCAATAAATTTCTCTTTCTCTCCAAGCATTTCCTCTCATCAGTAAAATGGAGATAATAAGCTTATCTGACCTGAGTTGAGAAAAATAATTAAAGAAATATGCATTTTAAATATTTATCACAATTATAGGCACATGGTTGATATATAGAATCACTAAATATCTTATTTCAATGAAACTTAAAAGCACATTTTTTCACATCTTATATTTGTTTTTAACCTAAAGGAAAGTCAGACAATTTTCCTCGCTTGAATAAGTATAAGCTAGTTATTTCTGCTGGTTTATCTGTACAGCTGTGACTTCACATTTTCTTTAGTCAAAAACCCACTTAAGGACCATTTGAGGTAGGTACATGAGTACTGATTATCGTCTAGAAATCCTCTATTGAATTTTCTGCTAAAAACAATAGAGTATCAACAAGAGAGCTTGCAGAATAGAAGTCACCAGCTTGGGAAATCAAAACAAGACGGTACATGCAGACAAGTAAACAAAACATAGAA
This sequence comes from Cephalopachus bancanus, assembly GCA_027257055.1. NCBI lineage: Eukaryota > Metazoa > Chordata > Mammalia > Primates > Tarsiidae > Cephalopachus > Cephalopachus bancanus. The sequence goes on along the minus strand of JAPVLO010000210.1, from coordinate 8,591,591 downwards.
AGCAGTGGAATATTCTCTTCAGAAATCCCACAATGCTCTCAACGTTCTAGAGAAGAGAAGTATATAATGTGCAACAAATAGTTATGGAGAATTCCGGGATGAAATCTGTTACTCAAGAATAAGGTGCTAAATGTGAAAAGATTTTAGAAATACCTAGACCAATTTATTTGACCTGTTTTCCTTTGGTCAACGTGCATGTCGTTGTATAAATGTGTATAGAAACATTATTTTATTAGTGAAATATACAGAATCCTAAATCACAAATAAATATTTTCCCTCTGAGGAGTAAATGAAACAATGAGTCTTAAAATGGATTACATTTCAGATTTTCTAAAACAAAGTAGTTCATGTATTTGGAGGGAAGCAAGAAGAAATTTTATAAAACAAAATGAGAAACTGCTCTTTTTTCCAGCGACAAGAATTTATGATTGATATTACCTACCAACTAGTATGGTGATTACATTATCACTTTCCACATGACTTTCCTCAAAGCTGCATGTGTGTCAAGCCCTTCTCCTGCCAATTTTGGCTGAAGGTATGACAAAGTGTGAGTATGTGTTAAACTTATTTAAAACCCCTCACATCAAATATACATGATCAATATAGCAAATATATTTGTTGATACTATTTCTGTTCCAGGCCCTATGAGAATCTGGGAATTCAGTGGTGAGCAACAAAAGTCACTCTCCTTGCTCACGGCTTGCTGCTAAAATGATGTACAGAGATCACCATATTTTGAGATCTATATTAGCTGGAAGATAGTCACGAAATAGTGGCACTTGGGTGGAGGTCTGATTGAGCCAAAGGGGTTTAAGTTCACAAAGAGATAATTTATTTTATTACTACTATTATTATTATTAGCAGAAATAGCAACATGCTCAAAATCCTTGTGTCATAAGAGGTTGTGGTTGATAAAAGGGTCTCCAAGAATGGCAGTGTAGCTCAAGTAAAAAGAGAACATGGAACATTGTGTAAGGGGGGCTGGAAAACTAGGTTGGAGCCAATATAGTCAGGATTTGTAGGCTATGCTGTTTGTCTTTTATTCTAAGAAAGCTTTCAAAAGGGGAAAGTAAAAATGAACTGATTAAACTTGAGCATATAAAAGATCAGATGGAGATTCGTCTATTAGATGTTTTCATACTAGCTGTTCAAGCAAAATGCAATGGTGCCATGGAGGATATAACACCTATATGGTTATTATTTTATTATTTTAGATACTTTGAAAATACAGATGGGTGGGTAGGTAGTCACAGTTTTACTAAAATAGATATTTTAAGTTAAGTTTTTGTCCCAATAGCAACATATACTTGAGCTTTAATAAGTTTTACTTCCTTAATCAATGTCTGATACTCAATAAACACTAGCTATTTATTACTATTATAATTACGGTCACTAGTTAAATGAGTTACTGGGATGATAAAACATAGCATGTGGAACATTCTGAGGTCCCTGGAAGAAAAACATGTAATATAATGTAAACATTTTTCAGTGCCACAGCACAGTTTCATAGTACTTTATATAAAATACAATGGTTTTCTGAAGACAGACATTTGATTTGAAATTGTAGATTTATTAATTTCTAAATTAAATGATTTCACAAAACTGATTCATAGCCATAGTAATATCAGGCAACCACACAGCAGCAACAACTAGACTCTTACTTAGATTTAATCCTAATAAAAATAAAAAGAGTAATATACAGCTGGAAAGGAAGCTTGAAGAAAGACACAAGCATAGGGAAGACTGATCACACTTTCATCACCCCATATGAGCTTTAAACAAAGTAATTAAATTAAGGGCAGAGATGCCTGTGAAGGTCATTTAAGCGGGTAAATCATAGCTTAATGTATACCTCTACAAGAAGGCTGGGATAGCAAAATTTGTGGACTCCTAAGAAGACGATAATTAAAAATTAAAGTTATTTATTTTTACTATAGCACTCAATCACTCTAACAACATTGATGTCAGAGCTAGGTGCTCATGGATACATGAACATATTGTCCACCTATAAGAGGTGTAGATCATGTTCGTACACACAGAAGAAGTCACATACTACACATTTTCCAGATTATTCACTCAATGAAAGTAACCTTTATATTTACAGCTACAATTCATATTTTGTGAAGTTAAACTTCTCTTTGTAATGATATAGTCATTACTTTTAAGACTTCGGACGTTTCCTACATGTTATTTTTATGAAAGAACAATGTGGAAAGACACACTACACGCTGATAAAACTGATTATGTCCAGGATGGGCGGAGCAAATGCTAGGAGACATGGTGGAGGCATGTAGTGTGGTTCCCTTGCATACATATATTCTTGTGTTTATTATTTCACTTCACATTATAATCATATATTGCTTTTGTAATATGAAAAACATCAACTTAAAAAGAAAAATGTAAAAATATTTTAATATTGCTCTCAGTCAAACATGATAATTGCTGGACTCATGAGCATTTATTAAATTCGCAGGTTATTGAACAAGAAAAGGAAATGGAAGGAAGGAATGTCTACTGTAAGAATTGTTGGAGAAAGCTTCAACAATTTCTTCCAATCCCCACCTGTCTATTGGCTGGAAGATATCAGAAAGCTAATCAGTTTCAAACATCCTCATGTCATGTTCCTCCATTACCCTATTGTAAGTGAGCTTTAAGTACATTAAAATGCAGCCCATATGCATCTGCTCTCTTTTTCTCCTCTCTCTCTCTCTCACACACACACACACACACACACACACACACACACACACACACACACACAAACACACTTGGGCCCACAGACACCTTGATGATCAGAAAAACAGGACAAATTCTTAACTGATTTATGCTTAGAAACATTATCCAGACATTTTAGACACTATATATATATTTTTTTGGTTTGGAATCTCAAACATCTTCTGTTGACAATTGTGTATGATTAAGGACACGGGTGCTAGCAACTTAGTGCCGAAGTTCAAGTGCTGTCTTAGTTACTTGTTATCTACATGGCCTGGAGAAACGATTCAATCTCTTTTTGCCTTGGTTTCTTTTTTCATAAAACAGAGCAATGGGTATAGTTACCTCCCACGTCTACTGTAAGAATTATGTAAATGGACGTATATACTACATTTAGAAGAATGTTTGGTATCTAGCATGGATCAGTTTTCATCATTTTCTCAGTCTCTGGGAAACCATTTCCTTCTCAGTCCTGAAAGCTGGCATGACTCTCTTCTACCATACATATATCAAATGTTCAGCATGTTTTTTTACTCTTTTTTCTTTCCTTTTTCCAGTCTTTTTTATTTCTTCATCTTTTTCACCGTGTCTTCTGTTTAATCTTCAAATAATGTCTGAATCTCTATGCAACACGAGTTTGAAAGTGTCACAGAGCAGAATGTACTGATTTCCCAAGCATCGATGAAGCACATTTGCAAGTCAGTTTAACACACTCAGGATCTCAATGTGCATTTTCGCAGTCCCAGACAAAATACCATTTGGCACAGTTATGATGATGATTGTGGGGTCCTTTAATTTCAAGATCTATAAAATGGTTTCATAAGTAAGTCATTTTCCACTTCCCATTTCCTAGCTCTAACACTGCAAACTGTGTGAATTGGGTATTTAACCTCTCAATTTTCTCATCTGTAAACCAGCGATAAAAATAGTATCCATCCCATGGGTGTTGTGAGAATTAAATGAAATGAAACCTGCAAAAATATTCAAAACAGTGTCTGGCACATGGTAAACAGTCGGTGAAGGTTAGGTCTGATGTTATTAGTATTATCATGAATTTATTTTGCAAAATGATATGTAATCATAAAGCAAACGAATATGAGATATATTCTGAGTTCTTCTGGGACACGGTTGAGAACTGATATACTATATAATTTTAGAACTTCCAAAATTCAAAAATGTTAGAATGTTCAAAACATTATATAATGTTAGAACTTTCAAAACATCATCATCATTATAATCTGTGTATAGGCAGCAAAGGCCAATTTTCTAATCAAGTGTTTTACTAAACATGTAATAGCTCATTTATTTTTTTCATTAAAATAAATATAATGGGTTTTTTTTCTACATCATGTTTTCCCAGTCTTGGCACTACTGACATTTTGGGTGATATAATTTTCTGTAGGGAATTTTCCTATGTATAGTAGGTTGATAATGGCATCTCTAATTTCTTCTCACTAGATACTAGCTACACGTGTATCCCTCTTCATAATTGCCAAATCTTCCCTGGAGGCCAAAATTACTCCTGGTAGAGAACCACTGCTTTACACTGACATGAACAATGACAGTATTAGTTGAATATGTTCAATAAAAAAGATACAACTTGTACAGAATATTGAGAATAAAAAAGTAAGATTAGTCTTATGACTGACTTAGGACCATTAACAATTTGCAATAATTAGTCCTTTGTGGGGCACAATTTGATCTAGTTCCAACATAAACTCATACCTTTTTTGCCTCATTAAGCTTGAATATCAACCTCACTGTTTTTCTCTTTCATTTTATTGATATAAACAAGAGTCAGAGTTTGGACTTTAGCCATAACAAAACAACACTTTAAACATGGATAGTATACAATCGTGATGTGTTGGTTATATGCTCTTCCCAACAAATGCAATTTTTCTTCTTCAAGAATACTCTGGCTGCTTCTGTAACCCCTATTTGGTGAAATCTGCCACTCCTCTCTGCCTATATAGAAAAGTTATGTAAATACAACTTAGGCTTTGAGAAATCACACAGGCGCACAAAATTATGAACATATGTTTGAGAATGAACTTGAAATTCCATTGACCAATTCAATAAGTGTTTGTCATTTGACAGTTTCCAAACTATAAATTAAAACTAGAAGAAAATTTAAGTGGAGGGGCTACATCACCTAGTGCTGCAAAATAAATTTTTGAACATGTCACCAGTGGCAAAAATCACAGAGAATGGTAACCTCGTTATATATACAATGTGCATGAATGTATGTGTCTGCACGGGGATATTTATGAAAAAAGATTCACATTTTCATCCATTTCTCCAATGCTTCAATAATTCCAAAAATAGTCTGTTCTACTATAGCACTTGTTTTAAAAATGCAAATTTGTTCCAAAGCTATATATCTATGTGTGTGTGTGTGTGTGTGTGTGTGTGTGTGTGTGTGTGTGTGTGTATCTCTTCTCTATATGATACAAGCAAGTAGATCTATAAGGACATAGGTATATTTACATATGTAAAGATATAAATATATTTGCTTATGTGCGATTGTGCTCAGAACACTAGATGCATGCAGAAAACTACACCTCCTAACTAGAACTCAGTAGAAAACAATGACACTTCAAACATCTCTTGATTATCTTCATTCATCGTGTATTATAAGTCATACATCTTATGTCCAGTTTCAGCAATCCTTCTTTATAATGACTCACAAGCTTGAACCATTTTAATGTCCACTTCCACTAGCAAGGATATTTGCCATCTCTGTATTCCTTAACCATTCAACATGTATCAGACTGCACCATATTTTTATCAGTTTTTTATGCTTGTTAGTTTTGTAATATGTCATTGACAAAGTTTTTGAGTGTTATGCCCTTAACTTCACTTCCCCACAAGATCTGTGGATTTTATTGCACAGTATTACAGAGCACAGTGGTTTTTTGAAACACATATGTCATATTATAGTGGACCCTGGCTGTAGTTTAATGTTGTTGACAAACATTCCTCACGTTGTTGAACTTAGTTCACTGTTTCCACACATAAAGGTTTTAGCAACAAATGTTGAATAGGGGAATTTTAGTATTGTATTAGTGCAGTTTATTTATTAAACATTTCCCTTTTTATAAAAGAAGCAGAGAAGTCATTGTTTATTTAGAGAGCAGATTAGATGCGTGAACCATATGGGAAAACAGGAGAAAGATGCAAAACAGAGAAAGTGAATTATGAAAATGTTCCTTTTTCTTAATCATTCTTTAATTAATTTCTTATGCACACTCGAGGGGCTGTAAAGTAGGACGTGTGCCATAATACACAGAAGGTGGCATTAACTTCTTTGTCACTGTTGGTGAGATGGTGTATTTGAATAAGTTGCTGTGATGTGGATAGCTTAGCAAATTCTGACCTCCTGTCTAGCGCTGTCATCCAACTGCAGATTCCATGAGATGCCTGGCAAGGCCTTTGCATAACTGGCTCCTAGTAGAGGTCAGCCCTTTACATAAGTGATGAAATTAGTGCTCATAATCGATATAGCATCTTCCCTAGCCTCATCTTAAATTATTCTTTTGCCTACAACAACAATAACTAAAACCTTAGGAGAAAATAATTTTCAGTTTTGTATCTGCAACATACTGATTACATTGTTTAAAAAAATCAAACCAGACATAGTGGCTTATGCCTGTAATCCCAAAGAGTCCAAGACCAACCTAAGCAGCGTAGTGAGACTTTGTCTCTACAAGACGTCAGAAAATTAGCTGGGTGTGGTGACATGTGCCTATAGTCCCAGCTACTTGGGAGGCTGAAATGGGAGGATCACCTGAGCCCAGGAGTTCAAGGCTGCAGTGAACTGTGATCATGCCACTGCATTCCAGCCTGGGTGACAGAGCAAAGCCTCCCTTTAAAAAATCAAAATATTTTTTCATGTATCTTTATTAATCTCTGCAGCCTGAATTTTAAAATTCTCATTATCTGGTTTGTTCTATTAGGAATGTAACTGGGAAGTCCATATGCATAATTCTTATTTCATGGCTTCTTCCTTTAGGTCCTCTCTTTTTTTTTCCATAAAAAAGAGAGTAAAATTTTTTTGTGTTTAGATAGATAATAGATAATAATGATGATAGATAGATAGATAGAACTCAAAATAAAACTGACCAACTTTGTATGTTATTACTAATTTCATTACCTTTATATGAACAATAAAAAGGGCTTGGAATCAATGATATCTCAGTTGTGAGGGGTAAATATCTTCTATTCTCTTCCAGTGCTGGTTCCACTTCAGTTTTCTTCCCTCTTGTGTCACAAAAGGTGAGAAAAAGTACAGTATTTGTTAATTTGATTATTTAGAAGGAGGTGTATACTCGCCAACGCTTAAGTACTGCTGTAACCCTTCACAGGTACTAAGTCATTACATTCTCACTAAAGTATGATCTTTGTTTTACAGAGTGGCAAAGTGACTTACAAAAGAGACCCCACTCGATCCCATTTGCTATACTGCCTTTCTGGGCTATATAAATGTGGGGTAATGCTAAGTTTCTTAAGGGTAATTAATCTATTTTAAAATTATAGTTGAGGACTTTGATTTCTTTGGGACACTATGAAAGACAGAGGAAAAAGAAAGTTCTTACCTGAATTTTAATATATCTTAGGGTTATTAGATATTGTAGGACTTCCTATTGTTCAACTGCAATGTACATATCATTGTTACTTGAATCATGTTCTCATATAGAATTCATTGTGTAATCTTTAGAGAGTCAGCTTGGACAGTTGTGATTATGCATGATTTGAGATGAAAAATACAATCACAGTGAATTTCTTACATGGATTTAGGGGCACAGGTCTGGTTTCCTTAGAGGGTTCTGTAGATTGTAAAGAAACTTTGTTAATATTTGAATAATATTATTTAAATAAAAGAAAGCCAGTTTTCCCTATAGTTTCTATTTTCCTCTTTATAGAGGGAAAATAGAAACTTCATTTATTTTTCATGTAGCCTTGAATACTAAGTTTAAAGGGTAAAGAGAAAATAAAAATTAGAGGAAGAAGAGAAAGCAGAAAATATAGAAGATACAGGATTAGGGAACTTTTCTGGTTTTGTGCATGTTACCACTTAACCTCTTTGTGTATTCTTCCTTAAGAGAGAAGATAGATGTTCACCAGAGTTACAAATATTAAACATTAATTGAGTCATGATTTCTCCTAGGTGCCTTAAAATACAAGAATCTGTGCCTGTTCTCTCTTTATATTCCCTCTTCCTGAATTCTCCCACTCCCTACTTCCAACATGGGATTCTCTAAACTTTCTTTCCTTATCTCCCTAGATCTATGTGGCTGGGCAGACATAGATAATAACTTGATTTAGCCTCTCCAAAACACCAATTTATACCCTCAAGAAATGATCTCTTCTTTCTCTTCCAGTCTCATGTTGGTGAGAGAATAACTTGAGACATGGCCATCTCTGAATCACCACCAATACAACTGACCACAGTGACACTAAACTTTAGAAAAGGAGAATTAAATATACCTACAGGTTATAACTCTCCTGTTCCAGCTCAAACTTGTCAAGAACTCTTAACTTTAACTACAGCTTGTCACAGGCTTCCCTGACTCCCGTTTTATTTCCTGTTTTGTATGTGACTTCTTTAGAAACCCCAAGGGAAAGAGAAAAGACAGATCATTTCTACATGCCTGGTCATAATCTGCTTTAACATTAAGACACATCCTTAATGATTAACAAGAGTTTCGTTCTTATGTCAAATGTTTCATTTTATTTTTATCATGATTAACTATCTTGGATTTCTGTCATAAGATTACACCACAGTTATAAAAATTATTTGATTTACTTCTTGGCAGAATGGGAGTATATGGAGGAAAGAGTGAGAGGGAACTGAAATGTTTCAACTGATATTCACAAATAGCTTCATTTTACTTCAATTTTCTTAAAAAAATTCTAAGGAAGTAAACTTGATACGGTGGCACTAAGAAGGAATTGACACGGGTCACACACCTGGGAATGGTCTAGTAATAATTCAAAACAGTCAAAATGAGGCCTTGCACTAAACTAATCACACACAATACTTTCTTAGCACTTAATAACTTAAAAATCAATTGAAGAAGCCTCAGTCAAAGAAGCCCTCTAACTGGTTAGATATATTTATTAGTGCTTGGCATGAAATCTCTTCTTTACGAAGCAGTCAACATTAGTTTTGCAATTGCAGTCATCTTCTCCAGAACATCCCTCTACTATATTGAGTTCTGAAGCTGTTAAGTTTTAAATCCAATATGTAGGCCTAAAAGGCTATTTTTTAAGAAAATAGATGTAGAAAACCTATGATGCAGACTAAATCAAACACAGAAGTAACCTGAAATGCATGTCTAAATAGACTGAAGCAGACATATTCATTTAACAAGTATTCATTTGGGGCAGTGGTTCTTTAATTTCAGTGGCTATAAAAATTACTTGAGGTGTTTGTTTCAAATCTAAAGAATTCAGTTGCCCAATTCCACAGATTTTTTTGTTAAGTAAGTTTATCATTTGGCTTGTTAATTTCTTGAAAAAATCAACAAAGATATGATTCTTTTAAAAAAAGATTTAAGAAATAGTTTCTAACTCAATATTGGAGAGGTGTCAAGAGAATATACAGTTTTTGCAATTGAGTCTTTCACAGATGGAAAGAAGATGGTTAGGTAGTTGGACTCATAAACAAATATGTCAATAATCCATGTAACTGAAGAAGAATGCCCTCAATGCTCAAGGACCAGAAAGGAGAATGACTTAACTCTGCAGCAGAGGTCACACAGGAGTAGTAGAAATCCCATAAAAATTAACTTGGAAAAGACAGAGACAAGAGTGGTACAAACAGAGAAAACAAGAGGAAATACATATATCAAAAACCCAGAGATTCTCTCAAGATTGGGAGCTACAAATAGTTTCAAGCTCCGGAGAGAAGTTGTATGTGGAAGAAGGAGATAGCAGAAGAGGGGAAATCAGGAGTGCCCATGATAAATGTCTCTGTCCCTCTGTGTCATGATGACCTAAGATTTATCTTAGATCCAATGAATATTAATTTCAAAAATATTTTAAAATATTGTGTCAGGGGAATACTGCTACACATTATTGGGATGGGTAGAAAATGTATACAAGAAAAATTTATAGCTATCTATGGCTATAACAGAACCAAGCAATAATAAAGGCAAGACCAAAAACAGTGACAATGCAATGTTTTGGGGTAAAAAGATAAATAGAATTAGAAGGTACTCTGAAGATATAACTGGTAATATGTGATGGATATGTAGGTGTGTGGAAGTGTGGGTTTTTTAGGTGACTTCCAGCTTGGAAAGGAATACATACCTCAGGTTGAAAGGAACCACAGAGATGCACTGTGGATATCTCAATATTTAAGTAAGCTCTTACAAATAATTCAAGGCACTTTAAAATAATGTAACCAGGATCTACAAGTTCTCAAAATCAAGTAGCTGATGGTGAATTTGATTGTAAATACTTAGAGATAATTAGATGAAATATAGCTGGATACTTAAATACAAAAGCATAAGTTCTTACCCAGGTGTGGTGACTCACTCCTATAATCCCAGCACTTGGGGAGATGGAGGCGAGAGGATTGCCTGAGTCCAGGGGTTCAAGACCACCCCGGACAACTTGGCAAGACCTCATCTCTACAATAAATTTTAAAAAATTAACTGGACAAATTCTCTACAATAAATTTAAAAGCATTAGCTGGATGTGATTGTGCATGTCTGTGGTCCCAGCTACTTAGAATGCTGAGGTGGAAGGATTACCTAGCCCAGCAGGTCAAGGCTGTGGTAGCAGTGAGTATGCCACTGCCCTCCACCCTGGGTGACAGAAGGAGACTCTGAATCAATAAAACAAAAAACAAAAACAAACAAACAAATGAGCAAAAGCATAAGTTCTTAAAATATGCAACCTAATTAAACATTAACAGTCATGCTAAGTCTTTATGTATGATTTTGAAAAATTGTTCAATATATTTTTATATATATCTTTTAAATTGATTAAAACTAGTAGTAGTAGTTTAAATATATATTTATTTCTAGTTTTCAATTGCTTTGTAAACAGCAAAAAGCAGTAATAAATGAATAAAAACACAAAAATGCTGCTCATGTCAACCCAAACAACTTAAACTGAAGTGGATGTATCATTAAAATTACTTTGTTAGTAGATCTTTGTGTTTTAAAAGAAAGAAAGAAAGAAAATAATGTAATCAGCCAAATCAAACATTTCTCTTGAGCATACATGGCCTATATTTTGTAGTATACAACCTCTGATTTTGTTGGAGGAAAATCACACTTTGAAGGATGAAGCATATTGTTCAAAATTATGTAACTAATTAGTGCCAGTATGTTCACTATTAGGTTATTGGTTGAAGTTGAACAAAATGAGTGAAGACACATAAATAGCATTTGTCAGTGAATATGACCCAACTGATTCAATGGGACTGCAGGAAGTTTTTCAAAGAAAGAGGGCCACAATTATATATTGTATATATTATCCACTAGGTCAATATCAAATTTCTCGTAACTGTCACTCTAAGTCTTTTCTGAAGCTAATGGTCCTAGCCTAAGCAGAAAACCATATGAAGAATGTGAAGAATAGTCCCAGGGTTGATGGTTATGGACATGCTGATAAAACATTCTTGAAGCCAGATTTAGATCACATTACCTCAAGTATCCTAAGACGTTAAAAAAAATGAATACTTTGTTCCCAGAAAAAAAAATTCCCTTAATAAATAAGACAATTTTCCACCTTGTAAAAAAAAAAAAAAGACCTATGAGTAGCTACCCAAATATTAATGTAATAATTATGGCTTTAGTTAATAATATAGTGCTCATAAAAGTACATTTTACCTGAATTGACCTATCCTACTTATAATTTAAAAGAAAAAATGACATTAGTAAAAACCGTTATGGGTGATAGAGACAGAAAAGTCAGAAATAAGCAATGCTGCTGATAGCTGATTGATTCCTATGTAGCATGCTAAAGAAATGAATATCCTCTGTAATCTCGCGCCTTTGGGAGGCTGAGGTGAGTGGATTGCCTGAGCCCGCGGGTTCGAGACCCGCCTGGGCAGCGAGACCTCATCTCTACAATAAATCAAAAAATCAGCCGGGCATGGTAGCGCATGCCTGTCATTCCGGCTACTTGGAAGGCTGAGGCGGAAGGATCGCCGGAGCCCAGCAGGTCGAGGCTGTGGTGGCCGGGAGCGGCCACTGCACTCCAGTCTGGGTGACAGAGTGAGACTCCAACTCAAAAAAAAAAAAAAAAAAAAAAAGAAATGAATATTTTGATAGATGGGAAGTGAGGGTAAATAATAAATGAATGATATTGTATTTTCTTTAGAGGTAGGAAAAGGTGGTAAAAGAAAGATGGCCATTGAAAGGGGATAGTTATTCAAAGGTTCAAATTCCTTCGCAACTGCTCAGTGTAAAATTAGCGCTGTTTGCATTCATGGCTCTCCAAAGCAGTCAGCTAGAATTAAAGGTTGTTAGGATTGTGGATTTTGGCACAAAGTAAAAAGTCATAGATGTGTCAACTTTCTTTGTCTTTTTCTTCCTTAAATATAACTAGATAATGCAACCAGTAGTTTATTACAAACTTTTTGCTGCATACAAGTAGTCATCAAACGAAAACTACCCAACTTAAAAAAATTAAACATTTCTAAAACCTTATCATCTCCCATGTACCACTTTTTATTACATCTTATCTTTACTTCCTAAGGCAACACTACATTCAATTGCATACTCTTTCTTTCCTTATATTACTTTATAGTTTGATCATTATGGATATAAATGAATCAATAACATATTATTAGGTTTCCTGGTTTTAAATCTGACATAAATTGAGTCATGCCCTATATTTTCTGTTGCTTGCTCCTCTCATCTAATATTATGTTTTTGAGAAGTTTTTATGTGGATGTATTTGGCTATAAGGTGTTTATTTTTATTGCTGTATAGTATTCTATTTTATAAAAGAAAAGCTACTTTCCACTCTCCAATTGATGGATTTTATGCCATTTCCAGTTTGGGGTATTGTGAATGATGCTACTGTAAATATTTGTATAAGCATGGGGAAGAGTCTTTTGGAGGAATAGTTCAAGAAGTAGAAATACTGAGTTGTACAGTGATGCCTGCTGCAATATTTTACCTTTTAAAGTGGATGCTCTTTGCCAAAAATCAAAACAGTATATTGTTTCTGAGAGTACCTAATAAAGTTAAAAATGTTTTTAAAAAAATGTTTAGTATTTTTTCTTTCACATTTGACTATATCAAGAGACAATTATCTCACATGATATCTATGGGAAGTAGTAGTTTTAAACCATTTTAATATATTTGTAACTGATGGGCATGTTTAAAATTTGATGATCCTGACTACAGATAAATTAGAAATATTTTTACAGTTTCTTTTGTGTATGTGAATTGCATCATGATTACTAACATAAATGATAGCAGTGAATTGAGTCTAATATCATAAATTATTCCTTAAGTTTATATATTTATTTCCTGTCATTGGTTATACATTTTAGGTTAACAAGAAGTCTAAAATCTTAAGGAATCTGATTATTTCAACCAACATGAATAAATGTTTAAGATAAGTTTTAGTCTTTTATCTGATTAAGAAATTTTAAAATTATGTGAATCCAGAAAATTTTGTAGCGCAGGTTCATTGGCATAGGCTTTAGAATGACAGGACTTTGTTCAAAAACTGGCTGTTCCACTTCTTAATCAGTCTTTTTGTATCAGTTATCTCAAGTTTCAGATAATTATAATGACATGACAATTGTGGAAAAGTGTTACATTCGATAATGTATAGGAGTTTGATATTTGTCATGTCTGTTTCCTGTTTATTTACCTTTTCAGGATTTTTGAACCAGCTTCTTCTGTTTGAGGGAATCTCCCATCTCATGAGGCAAAACATTCCTGAAACAACAGAAGATTAAGGTGCCAGACTCTATTACTAGAGTAAAATTGTGTGACCTAGACTCTGCCAATTTGATGTACCCTCCACAGGCCTTGAATGGGAATCTTGTGATAGCAGGTACTGTACAGAATCCAAAGGGGAAAGAAATAGCCACGGACACAACTACATCTTGTTTCCAAAAGCAGCAGTCCTATGGTCCAGTGTGTGGTGCTGGTGGTGTTAGCAATGCCAATGACAGCTTCTGGTGCCCAGTGTGACCACAGTGTTGCTTCACTGGATCAATTTGTGCCAACAGGCATAAATTTGGATGCTGCTGCTGGCAATGTCACCTCAAAATCTCTCTCTCCAACGTTACTGTTAACAATTCCACTCCTGCTTAAAACAGCTAGAGGCAGTTTCTCTTGCTTTTGACAATAAACTTTGATCAGTATGCTAAATATTTAGACAGTACCAAATCTATAGGAATCATTCATGTAACTCCAAGTCAGGTGCACTTGACTTATTTCGCGTTATATCCCCCTGGTATCTAGCTCAAGTTAGCATATAGCAGGCACTTAACTATTTATTGAATAAACGCCTGAATTAATTATCAGATAAAAACTGAGAAATAACTATCAGATAAAAACTTAGTCATGAAAAATTTCACTCATTGAAATATTGTTTAAAACATTTTTTATTGTGATATTTTTATGACACCTGACACTACTTTGATAGCTTTATATCTGCTTTAGGGACATGTTATTTAATAGTTTAGAAGCGATATAATATTAAACTCACACATACACACATCTCATCAGGTACAAAGTTACAGGATACATAGTAAAAATTAGCATGAGTTATTGCCATTATCCAAGAAATACACTTCCCAAAGTCTGTCAGTCTCGAATCTAAATCTAAATTTCAATTTGGGGCAATAATAAAGGGAGAGAACAGCTTATACAGCCTTTGTTTTTGTTTTTAACTAAATATATCGATAATAAAGCTGAATAAAAAGATAGACAACTATATTTATTCTTCATCTAAGTGCCTATAGTCTACACTGTCACTGGATTGAACTCCTAGAAAATGAAAAACATGAAACATATTTATATAAGCAAAAAATCAAAATTTAATAGGAGTCCTCATATACTCTTTTTTGTCTCTTTTTTGTCTGTAGATTTCAGATTGAAACACTACCTAAGAATTTGATTCCTGTCCTTTCAATTGAAACTATATCTGGTCGCATACTAATGGCTCACTGTTTTAGTCTCCCGAGTTCAATTTTTGCTGTAAACATTCCAGCTGAAGCACTTATCACCTTATATCCAGACAATTATAATAGTCTAACTTCTATTCCCAGTTTCAGGTTTCTGACAGTCCAATCTATTCTATAAATTACGTAGATTAAATTTTTAAATGCATTTAGCATTCAAGGATCTCCGCAATCTAGCTAAACATAACTTTCCAACTCATTTTCTATAAGTTCTATATGGAAGTTTTGTAATGATCAAAATAGTTCTTATATTGCCTCATAAACATTTCCCTCGAAGAGACTATTTACATTTGCAAATTTTGTTCTGCAGCCCCAGTCCAACCCAGTTTATCTTTAAAAACTTATCTGAAGACTAATTTTTTTCTGAAGTTGCCTCTGGTCACTCCAATCCTAGTCTCTGTAATAAAGTTCTTGAGCTTTTGAATGTATACTATGTACTTCGTTGTAAAATAAAATTCACTTCCCTCTCACAGGAGATATAAACGTTGCATGCAACATTTTTAAAACTTCCCACATCAGTCTTTCATTTATACTTTCATAATATTAACTATGCTTTGTTTTTGCTTTCTCTTGTTTTCTTACCTCCATTTTCTGTTATACTGACCCAATTTTTGCAATATGTATATTTTCCAGAGCAATTTGTTTTCAGGTTCACCTAGTTAGCATCTACTTCTCTCTCAGACTTCAACTCAAAGTATTTTTAATGCCCTACACAACAGATCCCCTCTCCATTATCTCCTCCCAAAGCACCTCACATATTTTTTGAAGTCTTTATTATAGTTTTTTCTTGTGTGTGTGTGTGTGTGTGTGTGTGTGTGTTGTGTGTGTGTGTGTGTGTGCTGTCAGATGTCACTCTATTACCCAGACTGAAGTACAGTGGCATGATCATGGCTCACTGCAGCTTCAAACTCCTGGGCTCAATCAAACACCCAACCTCAGCCTCCCAAGAATATTGGACTACAGGCATGGACTACCATACCTTGTTCGTTGTTTTGTTTTTGTCTTTTTTGTAAGGAAGACATCTTGATATGTTGCCCAGGGTGGTCTCAAATTCCTGGGCTCAAGCAATTCTCCTGTTTCAGTCTCCAAAAATTCTGGGGTTATAGACATTAGCTACCTCACTCAACCCCCATTAAAGTTTGTAATTGAATATTTGTTTGATTATGACCGGAAACTGCAATTTGTCATTGGTCCATTAATCTGCAAAACCCATTAAAGCAGAAACTCATGAGATAATATATAGAAATCTTAATTTTATAAATGTAGTTTTCTTTATCCTTTGATGGAGATTCATATTTTATTTCTTAAAAGACAAGCAAGAACATACACATCCTAGTCAGGGATTGATGAGAAGCTTTTTTTATTGTTTTACCTAGTCATTCAGAGTTGTCATGGTCACTCCTAATTCTACATAACAAGGATGTCCATAATTTTTTTAACCTCATTTCTTAAAGCATTCAAGTTAGTTTTCTTAGAATAAACACCTCTCAATATTTATCTCATATTTAATTAAATTGCACTATACAAGCACGATATAGAATCAGATTTAGAAATGAACTCATCAAACTCTGGTTTTGCATGCAATTCCACTGGCTGTAGCAGAAATTCTTGGTGTATGCTGTAAAGCAATTAACTACTATGTACATTATCCAGTAAATGTCACAAGGATAAAATTTTTTTTTAAATGTGTTGTTCGGTTTTTGTTTTTATCTTGTTACTCGTTTAAATTGAGAAAGTGTAGGAGAGCCAGATTATTTATTGAGTAAATTTAGATGCATATTTGTTCCACCCATATATGGATGGTAATAATGTAACCCATAATAATGTATCATTAGCATGTAGGTTAATATTGAACACATAGATGATGTTCCATAAATATTTGTTGAATGAATGACAAGGTTTTTTTCTGCTCTTTTTTAACCTGAAAGTCCAAGTCTTTCTTTAAATGAATGACCTGAGATTTTATGCAATCCAGAATATAGAGAACATCATGACTATAGTATTATGTTTTCTGAAATTTGTGTGTGATTTTTAACATTAATTTTTAAAACTACCTTAATGTCTATTTCAAAACAAAATATGATGGGCTAGAACTCAAGGCCAGTGATCAGTAAATTTTCTTATATATTTGAACGCTTTCTTCCACGTTAATCTGCTTGACCCATTTGAAATCTGACTGGCCCTAAGTGACAGGGTTTTCATTCAATCTTCTTTAAAAGAGGTTTGTATCCCCTATACTACACACTTCCAGCCTAAGGAAGACTTTCACTTGTTTCATTTTTATACTTCATTTTTGCAAAAATTCCCGAACCTGCCTTCCCTTCTTCCCTCCTGCATCCCTGCATTCCTCACCATTGTTTTGGAGCTACTGGTGGTTCTCTCATACTTATTTACTACCTGTCTATGCATGATGTCCTCATACCTCATCTATCCAGTACAATACCTTTCAGTTCCAGAATGTCTTATACCCCTATTGTCTTCTTCAATACCTCATATTAGCTTTTAGATGCATAGCCATATCCTAATTTTTATTGGAAGTTTCTCTTCCAATAAAATCTCTGTTTGGAACAACCCACTCTCCAATGCCACTCTCCACCATTCCAGGATATTAACTCTTATGGCCTCTCTCCAATACTCTTTTGCCTGTAATCCACTGGTTTTCACCTGTTTTTCCATATCCATTAACCCCTTATAGCCCCACTTTCCTTGATAAACATTCTAGTATACACTTGTAGATGTGCTTAAATTTTTTCATTTTCTCCCTCCTTAACTCTTGCATCAAAATCTATAAACTAGTTATACTCAAGCAACTGAACATTGCTACAGAAAATCAGAAGTCCCTACTGACTGAATTTAATTTACACTTATAATTCTAAATTTCAGGTTGGCACTTAGTTAATCCAGAACATTCTACTGAAGTCTGCTGTTTATTATTATTATGCCATCCTGAATCTTCTCTGAAATCTTCAATATTTTTTTCACCAAATCATGAATGCAACCGCTAATGTTTCCTGATATTTCACAAAAGATTATTTTATTTTTATCTTATCAAATGTCTACTGACTCATTTCTGCAAATAGTTTGCATTCTTAAAATAAGTAGGTTAACTGTCCATACTATAACTACAGTCTACCTGTTCCTTTGAAACGTAGACTCTATTCCTTTTCACGCTTCTATTGATTTCACTCCTAATATTATTCTCTTTCCCACATGCTCAGTCTCTCTTTAGATTGGCTTATTCCATCTACTCACATGTTTTAGTGTAGTTTATCTTAAATAAAAATCTTCCTTGACTTTATGTCCTACAGCTGCTGACAGCCTGCTTTTCAGCTGTCTTTTAATAACACCTTCACCCCTTCACCCTTACAAGGTCACCAACAACCTCCACTTGCTGGATCTATGGCCGATATCCTGATTTTATCTTATTCTTCCACCGTTAACATGTATCATAGTCATTAAGCCTCCTACTGAAATACTTCTCTAATTTTATGTAACACCATCCATTTTTTTCTCATCTCACAACCTTACACTTTTTTATTAGTCTTCATTCTCTGAAGAACTTTTTTTGAAAATTTCTGTAGCATTTGTCAAGACTTCTTTGCCTCTCTTCCCTTGATGATTTATTTTTGCTCAGTGGTTTTTAAAAACATGATGTATAGACTAATTAATTTAAAAACTATATCCCCAATACTAATCATTCTCCAGAATTTTAATGATACCTTAAACTTAACAAAGCCATGCCAGGACATTTTATTTCCCCCCTCAGCCCAAATCTATTTCTCATAATTTCCATGTCTCAGTAAATGGGAGGGACTAGGCTAAAAGTCCCTCACTACCTCCATCTCGTAACACACATATCCAAAAACTCTTCAAGATCTGTTATGTATCTGCACACAATCCAATTCTATCCACAACTCTAATCCAATTACTTTCATTTCTCAACTGGGCTATAGTCACAGATCCCACATCAAGCTTCCTGCCTTAATTCATTTTCCAAACAGAACCCAGAATAATATTTTCTGCCATTGAAATTACATCATATATCTCTCCTACTTAAAAATACTCCAACATCTTCCCATTACTATTCACAAAAAAGTAATAATTCTTATCTACACTATAAGACTTACTGTTATCTTCCTGCTGTCCACTTTATAATTCCCTAATTTCAACTTATGCCTTTCTCCTCTCCTGTCTGTTAAGTGAAGCCACACAATTTGTTTTGGTTCCTCTGTTATGACTACTTCATTTTTGAATTAATGCCTTAACGTTTTTGAGTCCTCTGTTTAGGACAATCTTCCCAAATATCATCACCTGGCACCATCTCCTTGTCATCATATCTCAGCCTCAGGAAGATCCCTTTTAAGACATGCCTTCCTGGATCACCCTGCAATCCCGCCACAGTTTTATGTTAGAGTTCACTCTCGCTCCAGTGCAGACAACGGATTTAGAGAAAGTAAGTCAGGCTACAAGCCAAGAGTCCAACTGAATGACAGTTGAAATCACCCAGGTGAGATAAATGCCAAATCCCTTATAGGTAGCATTGGTTTGAATCCTTAGTTTAACTCTCTTTAAAAAACAAAAAACAAAAAACTTAGTCTTTGCACATGCTCATTATTTGTCCACTCCTATAGTATATCGAGAGTCCATAATCATTTTCCACGTTTGGGATTTGAGGTGGAATCTACTGGATTAAATGTTGATCTCTGTTCAAATATTTCAGGACCAGGCAAAAGAATAAAGGACAAGTTTTAGAGCTGCTCTATTTTCACTTGCCAGCATGGAGTAACAAGGGAGCTATAGCCAGAAAGAGCAGAGACATAGTGCTTCACCTTTCTGCCAAGTCGTTTCTTTTTGTATTTCTCAGAGCAGCAGGCATTAGCTGGGTCAGTGGCACTCTTTAGAGTTGGCACCACTCCCTTCATTTGGAGCCAGTTGCAGCACTGCCCTGCTTTATTTAAAAAACCATGCTTGCCAATGTAACCTGGGAAGCAGCACCACGGAAGGGTTGTCCCATAGAATTGACTCCAGTGTTTGGTATAAATCTGGGGGAATAATGAGATCAATTTGCACATCCCATCATCAACTGCCCGGAAGCTACCCTTGGCTTCTGCGTGTGCTAGTGCAAAGGAAAGCATGTTAAATTCCACAGCTCAGCCCCCTGGGCCTTATATCCAGGTGGGTTTTTCCTTCTTTATAGAGTCTCACTGGATGGTTCTTTTATCAGCTTTTATCAGCTTCATCGCTACAATTAATTTGTAGAAATTTGTCAATATTGCCCATACACGAGTGACATCCTATACTTCAATACTGTTACAAAATTTTTCACTTTTATTGCATTACTGCTGCCATGTCAGTGGAAATTCAAAAATAAGGCAGAAAGTTTAAATATGTGAGCTCTGATCGTCTTCTTACTTACACATGGAACTGATGGGCGAAAATTGCAGTGTCAGACCTGGGGGTTCATGACATCATGTCCTTTGTTTTTTTTTCCTGCTTCTGATACCAGATTGTCTTCTATGTGTATTTTTTTAAAGTTTATAATACTGTATGGAAATTCTTACTTGAAAAAAATATCACAATCTGTTATTTACATTTATTCAAAAAGTTCAGAGATTCAATTTTTGTTCAAGATAATAAGTGACAATAACATTTTTAAAAACCTCCACTCCATAAAATGCCTGAAATGATTATTATTTTTCTCCTCAAAAATTTGACTTTATCTACATCTCATTCCTGGGAGATATGTGCCAGGTTTTTACTTAACCTCTGCTACTGTGCTATTAAGCTGTGAATTACTTCAAGGACAGCAAAAGTGAAGAATGCTTTTGACCTTTGTGAACGGCACAAATAAAGTGATTATTTCAGGTGCACCTAAAACTCAACATATTAAAATTAGGATTATTTTCTATGTTTAAGTTAACAGATATACACACATGTATACAGCAACTAAGAGTGTGCGTTCTCCCATGAACTTACTTTAAAAGTCCTTCTCAATAAAATACAAATTCAGATTTTTTTTTAAGTTAGGAATTGATCTTTGATTATCACCCTGCACAGTACCCACTATAGAGTAGTACCATAAAGTATCAGATCTTTGCAAAAAAATCATGTAATGGAATTCATGACACATATAAACAGCTCTTATTAAACATATTTAATGTCAAAATCAGGCAAAGCCCCTGTGAAATACATTTCAGTAAAACAGAAGCTTCTTATTTTTAGTGTATAAATAGGCTATGGCTTAAAAAAAAATCCTTGTCCCCTCCAACAAAACAAACACATAAACAAACAAAATAACCTCACCATCTCAATGGGGTTTTTGAATAATCATTTATGCTGATGAAATTTTGAAAGCTCATGAGCTAATCTTGCCTTTTAGCAATGAGTGTCTGTCTGGCATTATGCTTAGGCACATTCTTGTTCTTATTACAATGACCGTTTCATCAAGTCCCAATCTATCCTAAGATCATGATGAAAAATGATAATCTTCAAATTATTACATTTTTCTTTCCACTTGAGTGAACTAATTGAAAGCATTTCATGTCTGCATTCACCACAGATACCCAGAGGAATACAAGGAAATACATGGGCAACTGACTGAATATCTGAATATCTAGGTAGCTGCTGATCAATACACATTTTGTAGACATTTAATACACTTAATACACTGACTCCTTGCCTATCCCCACATATTCAAGGAAGCTAGGCTGCTGTCTGTAATAGAGACAAGTTTAACAAGTTTAACTTTTATTTTTAAACTTATTATTAACTGCATAATTAAATGTGCAGTGGAAACTATATGACTCCTGGACGAAGACAAAGCTGAGTTTGCACCTTGTTAGCTAAATAACTTTGGTTAAGTTACTTAACTGTTTTATGCTTTCTGTTATCCTATATAGAGAAGTTGTTATAGCTACTAGTCTGAAGATGATGATAAATCTGTTTTGCATGTCTATTTGACCCAAGGAGTTTCCCAAGGTGGTTTATTTCTTGAAGTCATTTTAGTAAGTCCTGACAACCATAAAAAAATGAATTTAAAATTATTCGTATGCTTATTTGACCAAACTAATTATTTGCATGTAATAAGTTAATTGATCATGAAAGAATTTTCTTTTAAATGATGCAACGCCTGTCCTACATATATGCTGGTTGGAAAATTAAAAAAAAAATAAGTATTTGATTTGCTAGAGAATGCCTTTTGCATTTCTTAGAGCAACTGAGTCTCTGTATCTAAGTTATAAAACAAAAGGTAAGGACCACTATAAATGCCCTCATGAAAAGTTTCCTTTGACCTCACCCTATAGGGGCCATAACTTTCAATAAAGCAGTTGAATTTAGTCATCTAGTATGACACTGGGAATTCCAACCCATGTCCTTTTGCCTCAAGCCTGACAATTTTTAAAAATAATTGTTTCCTGTCATTTGAAATGGAATACAGACTACATTTTAAAGAACTTGAAAATTACAAAAAAGTAATTGAGAAAAATTATTTAGCCTATAGGCAATCATTTTTAATGAACTCTTTGAAGTGCTTTAATATTCTTTTTTTAAACATCAGTGTATTCTCACATATATATATTTATATATATAAATGTATATTTATATTTATTTATATTTATATATATTTATATTTATAAATGTGTATTAGTGTTCTATATGCTAATTTTAAAATCTTTTTCTCTGACTCAAATACATACTTATTTTATAAAACATGGAAATATATGAGAACAGATTATAAATCACCCAGAGATTTCCACTGCTACCATAGGTAGCCAGCTGGAGTTTTTCTTGGTAGTTTGTGCCAAATGGAAAAGGAGGGAGGGAATGGGTCAACAGCTCCCAAACACGTCCTAGCGGTCTCAGGGTCTATGGCCCTTCCTGATCCCTAACGCTCAGTGGGCCTCCGTGGCCGGCTCCCAACATATAGGTTTTATTTTCTGGTTTTTGTACATGTCCTCAAATGCAGAGAAATTTATTCAAACTCAGTACTTGCCAGCAGCCCCAGTATTTTAATTTGCCTAGCTCTGATCCTCTGAGTACTGGTTAAATATCTTCTCAGATTTGTAGCTAATGCACACATCCTCCCTCCATGGCAGGCATTAAGAAATTCAGTGGCCACATGGATTGAAATGTCAAAACATCCATTCCCTACCTATAATTAACTTTATGCAATAAAAATAATTGTACAAAACTATAAAATAATCATAAGGAATATAATATGTTGAGGAGGACAATTTTATGATTTTTTTTTAATAACCAACATCAAACTTAAAAAAATGTATGCATACTATTATTTTGATGGGGACTTAGGTAACTTCACAGTTAATTCAATTCATTCTACAGATTTGGGAACATTACAGCTTTTTTACTGAGCATGCCCTGTTCTGGCTGATTTTGGTCTCTTGCCCTGGGAGTACTGAATAATATTGAACAACCAATAGCATGATTTTTCAATCAATTGTCTCGAATGACTGACTAAACTGCTATCCCTTTCTCTGATTACTGGTTTTGTTTCTCTGCTTGCTTTTAGCAAAACATGTTGCTTTGTTAGTAAGTCTATAACCCTTGAGCATTTCAATAAAATGGTATTTTGAATTCACTCCTCTCTGAAAACAAAGAGCAACTGAGTCTTATCTCTTTTTTTCTCGTAGTTGTCTACTCATTTAACCTAGAAATTCAGTTGACACATTCCTCGGAAAGACTGACCTTAAATGTGCCATATACCATGTTCCTACAATATTCCATTCAAAACTCTTACCATACTGGTTGTCTTTTTCACTGTATTATGAAAGTCACAATGTGAGTTCCAAAGCGTTTACCATTGTATTCCCAGTATATAGCAAAATAGCTGGCAGAAAGAAGTCATTATGGAAATAAAACTAAAGTTTCCAAAGAATTATTACGTTGCAAAAGAAAGGCAATTAGTCCAGACATTTGGAAAGTCTTCCTTCACATAGAAATTATTGTGGTTTAGCATTTCTCCAATGTAGAAATTTGAACAAGTTCAATGAAAACCAGTAACAAGGCTTATTGAGAGCTCAGTATCACTTCAAAATTCCCAGTCCAGCCCTAATTTCACTCCTGGCCATCACCAATCAGTTAATAAGCCATTTGTCTTGGAATAAGGAAACCTTACACGGAAATGTTCTAGCATATGGAAATTCACGACTGGCTCATCAGGAAAAAAAAATAAAAAAATAAAAACAGGTGGCAGGAAGATCTACCAACAGCTCTCTTTTTGATATTCATGCTGTTACTGGATTCACAGATGATGAAATGCTCCCAAGCAAAGGCTTTTAAATGGAAACAAAGCAGGTCTTGCATCTGCCCTAATTAGCAATCAGCATAAGGAAAAATAAAATCACAATTTGCCTACCTGTGCAGAAATCAGTGCACATATGGCTCTTAAGATTTTGAATCCAGGACAACGCTGCTTTAAGGGAAGCATTCTAGAAGGACTCATGCATGTGGGTGTGCATGTGAGTGTGTGTGTGTGTATGGCTTGGGGAAAGAGGGTAACCTGAATTAACAGAGGAGGATCTAGGCAAAGACTATGAAAGTCTCAGACAATAAATGATTAAGGAACCAGAGACAATTATTTTGATTATTAATGTCAGATTAATTATTATTTGATTATATGATTCTAGTAAATACAATCATGGCTTGCCTCATGACCAGGATACAGTCTGAGAAATCCATTGTTAGGCAATTTTGTCATTCTGTGATCTTCATAGAGTGTACCTACATAAACCTAGATGATATAGCATGATACGGTCTATTACACATGTAGGCTTTAGGCTACAAATGTGTACAGTAGGTTACTGTACTGATTGTAGCACAATGGTGAGTATTTGTGTTTCGTACATATCTAAACATAAAAAGGGTACAGTGAAAATATAGTATTACAATCTTTTTTTTTTTTTTTTATGAGAAAGCAGAATTTATTGACAGAACAGAAAAACTCCCACAGTGGGAGGGGACCAGAAGGGGTTGCCCAGTCTTTCAAGACCATAGTTGTATAGGGGGCCCATCACTGACTGAAGCATTGTTATGTAGCACATGAGTATAAATAACAAAACCCAATTGTCTTTTTATGTCTAGGTATGTTCATGAATAACCTATACACTGAAAATATCAAATATTATGCATTAATACAGATATTTTCTTTAATTAATAAATCAAAATCTCTTACATGTTCATAATTACTGAATTCAAAATAGCTTGCAGATACCCGAGTTGCAACACAACACTACAGAAAATGTTTATGGCTTCTAAGTGCATTTTTATGACTGTAATTATCCTCCAGAAAAACCCACTAAAGAATAGCAACCATATTTTGTATAAATAATAGGTTATTATATATTTAACAGCTCTAAAAGTGATTCTAAGATTGTGTTTTTTTTCATCCACAGACTTCGTTACATTCCTCCTAGTTCATCCCCTTTTAAACAAGTCAAATAATGAATATGAAAAGTGAATGGACATATTTTATCATTGTTGCCTACAGCACCATCTCTAGTGATATATTTTATAATGTTAGCATACCTGGTGCTTATACACTTCCTCTGTTCACCATGTGGCTGGTTGCTGTATACAGTATACAATGATTAGAAATATTACCATTGCACCATTATGCAATAGTTCCTTCTGCAATTACCAGTATATACTGGATGGTTAATAATTTTTGAATACATTGATGAATTGATGAATATAGAGTTACACAATAAGTATTGTACAGGTAAATGAGTAATATTTCTTAAAGAAGATCAGATTAGAACTGAGCTTGATGGGCTAGCAGGATCATCAAATAGTCAAGATGGATTATAATTTGTAAGTACAGACAAGGAAAATCATCTGAATGCAGGCTGATATTGACTCTAACGAGAGAGGAAAGTGTATGGTCTGGTAAAGTCATCACAGGGGTAAGAGCAGTGAAGTTTCAGCAAAACTATCTGTGCCACAGTAACAAAACCCTGGGATGCAAGCTTAGGTTAACTGAAATCACTTTCCATAGATTTTTCAATAATAAAACTCATATTTCATTTAAGACTTCGCAGTCTGATAGAAAGATAAAGTAAACCACATATACAATTTAAAATTTTTTACTAGTTACCTTAAAAATGCAAAACATAATAAACATAATTTATTTCTCTATATATTACTTAGCTCAATATATCCAGCATGTTATTATTTCAGCACATCATTACTATAAAAATTATTAATGAGCTATTTTCTTTTTGTCATATTAAGTTTTCAAAACCCAGTATGTTTTTTTCTGCATGCTCAGCCCATCTCAATTTGGGCTACACATGTCAAGGGCTTCAGATTCACATGTATTGAACAAGCAGCTCTTAGATATGAACTGGTCTTAGGTATTTTGTTCTTCAGAATCCTCATTGGTGAGGTCTGATATCATGTTGGATAACTAATGTTCATTATCCATTTCTTGAGATGACTGCTTCTCAAAAGATGGTCAATGAACCTCCTGCATCATAATCATCTCAGATACTTATTGAAATAATCCTCTACCAAGGTTGAGTAAATCAAAACCTCTGGGCAATAAAAATCAGCACTGTTTAACAAGCTAATCAGTTGTTTTTT
The DNA here is from genome assembly GCA_027257055.1 of Cephalopachus bancanus. Classification (NCBI taxonomy): domain Eukaryota; kingdom Metazoa; phylum Chordata; class Mammalia; order Primates; family Tarsiidae; genus Cephalopachus; species Cephalopachus bancanus. The sequence goes on along the minus strand of JAPVLO010000210.1, from coordinate 8,565,106 downwards.
AAGTAAACTGATGATTGAAAATAGGGCAGGCGAGACCTCATCTCTACAATAAATCAAACAATCAGCTGGGGCGTGGTAGCGCATGCCTGTAATTCCGCTACTTGGAAGGCTGAGGCGGAAGGATCGCCGGAGCCCAGCAGGTCGAGGCTGCGGTGGCCGGGAGCTGCCACTGCACTCCAGTCTGGGCGACAGAGTGAGACTCCAACTCAAAAAAATAAATAAATAAAATAGCTCTTTTAAGATATTCTCTCCCAATACACAAATAGTTTAAAGAGAGGTACTGAAAGTACTAATATTTTAGGGTCAAATTAATTCTAATTCTTTGCCGTGATAGGATGCATGTTGAACAAAAAAAATATGGATTACATCATTTTCATAGCTTTAGAAACTCAAATCTTTAACTTGTCATTGCAGTTCCCACTGGAATATTGTCTTTTGATTGTCTTTCTGCCTCCAGTAGCATGCAATCTCCACAAGCTTTGGGACTGATGTCTGGTATTCGTATAATTTATAGCATATTTCTATCAAAAGAGTGCTTAGCAAAATCGTAGGTATCCAACAAATATTTAACTTATAAATGAATGAATTTTTTTGTTTCGACAGTTCCTTAACGATGTGAACTAAAAGTTCATTTATCCATAAACTGAACATCATATATATCTCAAAAGATTGTGTGATATGAAATTTGATTATACATACAGCAGGGGTCCCCAACCCCTGGGCCAAAGACTGCCAGGCCCCATATCAAGAGGTGAGTGTCAAGCAAGCAAGCAAAGCTTCATCTCTATTTACACCCACTCCCTGTCACTCGCACTGCCACCTGAGAGCATCATTCTGTCAGATTGGTGGTGGCATTAGATTCTCGTAGGAGCATTAACCCTATTGTGAGCCGCACATGTGAGGGATCTAGGTTGTGTGCTCCCTTGGAGAATCTAACGCCTGATGAACTGAAGTGGATCTCAGGCGATGATGCTACCTACTGCAGGAGAACAGCTATAAATACAGATTAACATTATCAGTGAGGTTTGACTGCACATCCCCCCGACCACTTTCACCCTCTCCCCCATCTGCAGAATATTGTCTTTCACAAAACCAGTCCCCGATGCCAAAATGTTGGGAACCACTGATGCACAGGGTTTTCATTTGACACATTTCCCCATTGCTCTCCATCTTTCCTATGAGGAAAAAGAGTGAACTCATAACATCACAGTTGTGAATAATGTGTTCTCTTCCCTCTCCCAAGGACACCTGAATTTTAGAGCAAGTATCAAAAGAGATCTTTTTTAATCCATAAGCGGTTACTCTAACAGTTGTTATTCTGCCTTGTGAAAATGGTGGGGGAAAGGGGACAAGGAAAACTCCCTATAATTTTATTGTGCAGAAATGCACCTAAGATTCCCCTGCCTCCTTAAACTTATTCGACCTAATAATTATAAATGAAACACACATTTATTTTTCTGCCAAAGGTTTTACTTACCTTTGGTCCCAGAGCATTTTCTTTCAGAACACAATGGTTCCAAAGTCACAGTTTCTGTTTGGATTTATTGTTTTAAGCAATGTTTCTCTGGTTTTCATGGATATTGTGTTTCTGGGCCCTATACTGATTAGACCCGTATTACAGAACAATACATACAGGGAGCTGGCACCTAAGGTAATGATAAAAACAGCAGGTTTCTCAAATGCAATATGGACTGTTTTTCATTTGCACTTCTATTTTGTTTAGTGATTATAATCCATTCATAGAACATAATACTTGTCTAACTCTGGCCCTAAGCAACCGTGACTCTTTTTATGTAAAGAGAAAATCTTTGTTTTAGAGAAAAACAACAAGACTTTAACTATGGGATACATTTCTTAGAAACAAAAGAATTAAATTCAGATCAGTTCTCCACAGTTTCAATTTGGAAAAAAGCTTATCAGAAAGGGGCATATGGGGACAGCAAAGGCTTGTGCATTTAATTGAGTAGAAGTAAAAAGAACTCTGCTTCTGCAGAATTCTGATTTTTAAAAGACCCCAAATTAATTACTTCAGGGGAGTCTGAATGAAATTGCTCTTGGTTACCACTGAGCAAGAAAAATAAAATAATGGAACTATCTGGCAGCTAAGTGTGAGTATTTCAATTTTATCACCACAAAGGTGAGGTTAATGGTCTGGGAGAGATGCCTTAATGCAAGGAAGTGGAGGGTGCTGATGTGATTCATCAGAGTCACTTGATAAACAATTCCATTCATCCACTAGTTCATTTTAAAGACACATTTTCACTTTATATTATTATTGACATTGAAATGACAATGTCATGCTTCTTATACACTCTTTTTCTTTGTCAAAAATCAGCAAAATTAGATATGTATATTGACAACACAACAATGTTTCAATGCTTTGTTTTTGGAAGCATACAATAAAATACGTGGTGTCTACAATAAAATATTTGGTGTTATGTGAAACCTTCCCAACAATAGCAACTTTTGCATTTTGTTTGCTAATTCATTCGTGTTATTAAAATTAAACCTTCAAATTTTACTTGCTAACATTTTTATGTAAAACAGGCTGCTCTTTTTGTTGTTGTTGTTATTTTGCTTATTGTGGTAAGAGACGGAGAGAGTCGAGGGTATGTGATTGAGAGATGGCTTTTTCTTTGATGGCGATGACTCCTGGTTTTTTTCACCAGGCCTGGGATCAGCATACTGGTTCTTTATTTACTCACGTATTTTCGGTTTGGAATGACCACCCTGATGGGTGACAGCAAAACTTAGCTTCTCCATGGACAGTTCCAACCATGATATCTCTATTGTGTAACATTCAGAAAGAATAGAAGTCATGCAGTTGCTACTCTGGGTGCTTACTGAACAATAACTATTAGGAATGACTAAAACCACCTAGTTATTTTTCATATCACTTTAATGAGTCTGGATGCTTGGATGAAATTCTACTTCAGATGGCCCAGTGGTACACATGTTCATTTACACATTTATGAGAGCATATGCAGGCTTGTACACTCGCATTCTTAACCATCAGTATAATGAGGTGTTGGGAGCTGGCCGTGGAGGTCCACCTGAGCGTTAGGGATCCAGGCAGGCTGTGGACCCTGAGACCACTAGGATGAGTTCAGGAGCTGAATGGCCCATTCCCTTTTCCCTTCTTTGCTGTTGGGACGTCTCAGTAGCAGGGACTTTGATGATCTAAGCCTGAAACTTCGAGAGTACGACAGGCATGGCTAACTCTAGGGATTCATTGTTCCCGTTTCTCACAGACTGTGGTTTTGGCCTTTCAATCAATTACGGTTCAAACTCGGGTCACATTCGGGAGCCTTATATATGATACAAGCTTCTTTATAAGATTTAAAAGTATATTTGTAGAATTAGTACACACATATGGAGAATTGTCTTCAGCTTTAGATGGTATAGATGATTATCTAGAGTTACCAGAAATGGCCCAGCAGGAACTTTGGACTGGGCCACATTCCTAAGGGTCCAGCATGTAACTTGGACTGGGCTGCATTCTTTTAAACTGGTTTTTAGCTACAATTAGTGTAGGTTTCACTTATTATAGAAATTGAATTTATTTTATTCATAGAGAGTATCATAGAATAGATTATGCTACATCAGTGAATTATGTTAGTTCAAGCATGATCAAATATGATATTTTGAGGTTTAATAGGAATACAGCTAACTTTAGAAATTTCATTGTTCCCATTTTTTACTAATAGCAGTTTTGGCTTTAGTACAATTTACAGTTTGTATTTGGGTTTTATTTTATAAGCTTTATTGCTGATGATTCAGTTTATATATTAGAATTAGGAATTAGAAACTTTTATAAAAGTTAAAATAGATATATAGGATTTTAGAACAGTCATTTTGTTAAGAAATTGTAATCAATTGTTCCTAGAAACAGCCCAGCGTGATCTTTTGACTGGACCATATTCTTTAGGAATGGTTTGGGCTATAATTAAGTTTCTATAGTGTAGGTAGAATTAGCTTAAAATAGAAAGGAATTAGGATTTAAGTTAGTCATTAGGTGTTGTGTATGCATAAGTTTTAAAAGTTATCGATTATTAGAATATTATGATGTTAGAATCGTAGTATTGCTTTTGAGGAATATTAACTAAGTGTGAGGAACAGTGAGATAATTTGGGATGGTCCTTCCTCATACTTGAGGAAACGCCTGGTGGGTGGGGGACGCCCCTCATCCACCTGGCTTTGTGTTCATGTAAAAGTTTTGTGATTTAATTGAGATAATCCTTCCTCATGCTTGAGGAAATACCTGGTGGGTGGGGAACGCCCCTCACCCACCTGGCTTTGTGTTCAGTCTTGTGACTTAACCTGTGAAAATTTGGGATAAAAAGCCTACAGTTTGTCCCATTAAATGGCTTCTGCACTAGACAGAGTCCAGTCTCTTTCTTTCTCCCCACCCCCCATCTCTTTCTTTCTTTTCATTTCTCCCTGACGCTGCCACACCTCCCAGGGACCCCCTAAATCTCTCTGCAGGGGCTGGCCCCCCACAGTGAGGGAACATATTCTAAGAAAAATGCATGTAAAAAAAATGAGGCCCACGCACAGTAATTTGATTATTAGCCTGAGATTAGCATGAGGTTCGGTATATAAATAATGTAACAGTGGCATTAGACACAACTTAAAATGACATTAGATTCTAAACATGATACATTTTTAAGAAAAAAATGATGAAGTGATCTTAAGCTTGGATAGTGGGGAAAATGGCAAGATCTTTAGAAAAGAAACATATTTTGTGTGTTATAAAATCAATGGCTAACACCTCTTAAAAAACATTTGTTAAATATCAGAGATTATTTATTGATCTTTTTTGCCCCACAACTGTTTACTTTTGAGGTACAATCACAAGTATTTCTATAGCTCTGTATGTCAGGAAAGGGGTGAAAAAGGTCATGACATAGGAATTTCTCCTTATTTTTGTATTTTTAATCTATTTTTTTCTTTCTGAATTTCTATACTATTGTAAGTATCAATCATGGACTTTGCTGCAGTGTGTGTGGTATATTATTTGTTTTATACCACTTCCTCACTTCTCAAAAGAACAAAATCATAAAATAACAGGGAATCACTTCTTCATCAGAACCATATTAATCACCTATATGTTGAACCGCCACTGATCATTTTATATTCTTCTATTTGTGTCACCATGTCACAAAAATTTAATTTTCACTATGGTCACAGTGCTATGTTATGCTCTTGAGAAGCATATGAACTAAGTATCCTTATTTACTGAGAATTTGAAGACCCATCATACACACTTCTTGCCCATGAGAAGCGCACAGTTGGGCATCATTGTGCTACAATGTGCTATTAAATCGAAGTATGCATAGAGTGGTTTTGAAATATTTTTTGTTTTTAAATGATTGAAAATCTTCACAAATATTAAAATAACTGGGCACCAAGTCCTCCATGTGCTGTGAGTCTAATGGAGAAGGCAGACGTGTCAAGAGGAAATTGCATGCAGCACATTGAAAGCCAGCACCGTCCTAGGTGCCAAGTGCTCCGAGGCCATCCCAGGTGCTCTTACCCAGCCTTGGGGATGCACATTTGACTGGAGATGTCTGGAGGGTATCACACCCTACCCGGGCTCTCCTCCTGGTGCCAGTGCCCTGCCCAAACTCTCAGGATGTGCAGTCTGTTCTTGTACAGACCACACCCCTAAGTTCCAGTGCTTCCTTTTCCTTTCTTTCATCTGATGGCACAAGAGCTTGACTCTCAGTCGCCAGAAACACAACAGAAAATATCTGCTAAATGGGTCCACCATGACATTCTGATGCCTTAGAAGTACTTCACAGGCTTCCTGTTCATGCCACATTTGTGTAGAAACTGAAAATGAATGCACCTCTTCATATACGGGTGTGGCTGGGCCATAACCCATAGGTACAGGTGGTGTCTCAGTTAAGGAGTACAGAAACTGTCCTTTAGCGTACAACTTCATCTCATTTGTTTAAAGGAAGGTCAGAGAGAAGAAGGAGGGGAATACAAGAGGGAAGAGGTTAGCTTGATGTCTGCCTGAGCATTAACATTAGGGAAAAGTAGTTAGACTGCAGTCGTGATCTCTAAAAGCTACAGAGTATGCCTGGGCAGAGGAAGCAGCCAGGGTTTGCCTCTGAAAGCAGGGGCCATGGGCAACTGCAGCCCACACAGAAGCGTCTTTATCTCACAGAAGGCCACTAATAAACTATTAAAACAGAAGCCTATTTGATGGAGAAAGAGAGAATGTGTATAGAGCGGGGAAAAAAAAACCCTCCAAAGAATTCAAACTGAAATTTAGTAATAGAGAGCTAATGTACTGCAAAAATAAGCTTGCTGCTAACAGTAAAGACACTGCCAAGAAATAGTTGGGAATTAGTGCCAGGTTAACACATAAATCAAAATTTTGCAATTATGCAAATGAGAGAGCCAAAGACTTTATTTCATTTCCATCTGATTCTAGAATAAAGGGCCTAATTTTGATGAATATATACAAAGATTTTAAGAAAGCAAGATGATGCATTGCGGCAAACTAAAGATGTAATCTCTCTCTGAAAAGGGAAGATGATTAAAAATTTTTATATCTGTATAGCATATATATTTAAAACATATATATGAATACATATACTGCTATAATTATATTTAGTATTATAATTTATACATATTCAAGGGCAACCTTCTTTTTCTATAGCACTTTATATTCCTTATGACATTTTTACACAACTCTTGAGGGTAGATAAGTCAGATATGATTATCTCCTTTTTTAAGTGATGATTAGTTTAATATCATGGTTGATTAAAACAAAGGTTTCTTATTTATGAAAGTGCAGTTAATCACAGTGAATTTATATTCCTGAAAAGGTAATATTATAAACTGCTTTGAAAGGCATGGTTGAGTCAGAGAGGGTAAGTGAAAGTCACTTAGGATTTGTATTAGTTCTATGAGGATTGCTATCTTAGGGCTGGTACAGAAAAGCAGAGGCATATATTAGGGCTGCAGGCAAAATCATTTAAAGAATGCGTAATACTAGGCAAGTAAGTGGTGCATATCATTCATGATGACATATCATACAACAAGGTAGAATATTTCATTCAAAGTAGTCCAACTTTTCCCTTAAGAACTGAGAATTAAGAGCCATATATCCTGGTTGTTGGCATATGGACAAGCAGATGGATGGACGTAAGAATTTTGGAAGGCACACCAAGTTGATGCCAAATATGTTGAAAATTACATAAAACAGAGACCAAATAACACAAAGCAAGAGTTTGAAAGCATAAAATCCTTTTGAAAAGAAAGACATAAGAGTGTATTTTTAGAACAACTAAATACTAATCCACAAAAAGGCATTTGGTTTGCTACCCAAGGGAGCTACACTGAGTAGAAAGGTGAATTAGTTGAGGAAGCATTAGATAGATCCAAGAGCTGCTGCATCAGGTACAATAAAAATGTTTAGGGTCCAGTCACAACCTTTGGTTGTTGACATCTCGTAAAAACGCACCTCAACCCCAGAGGACAAATTCAGATCAGAATTATGTTTGTCATAAGATTTGCTTTTGCAGCTACAGAACACAAAATTATTCTCTGCAGTCTTTAAAATAAAACCTAATATTTCTTAACTAAAAAACTTTTCTTTCCATTTAGATTATATAGCTAAGAATAGGATGGAAGCATGCCAATGATTGTAAAAAAATATATAGAAAATTTTGTGGGACTCAAAATTTTGTGGAAAATTTTGTGGGACTCAAAATACCAGGTATAAATACTTATTAAGACCACACGTCATCTAGTAATTTAATATGCAGGACTACTCTTAGGAACTCTTCTGTTCTCTCTCGATGCTTCTTGCTTGGTGATTCTTTTTGGTCTTTTGGCTTTACATATTCTCCATTTGCTGCTGACTCTTGATATCTATATATTTATATCTCTATCTAGTCTAGACCTTTTCTCTGAACTCCCAATGCATTAACTGCTCTGGATTTGACATTTCTTCTTGCATTTCGAATATACATCTAAAACTTATGTATTTTTAGATGCATATTCCTTTGCATTGATATAAAGGAATACCTCAGACTGGGTAATTTATAAAGAAAAGAGGTTTATTTGGGCTCACAGTTTGCAGGCTGTTACAAGAAACAGTGTTGGCCTCTGCTTCTAGTGAGAACTTAGGAAGCTTAAAATCATGGTGGAAAACAAAGGGAGAGCATGTAATAAGAGAGGGAATAAGAGAGAGGGAAAGAGATTCCAGACCCTTTTAAACAATCAGTTTTCATGCGAACTAAAAGAGTGAGAACTCACTAATATCAGAAGGACTAATGGGAACAAAGCCACTCATGTGGGATTTGCCTTCATGATCCAAACACCCCCCTCTAGACCCCACATTTGGGGATCACATGTCAACATGAGATTAGAAATCTCTCCCATCCTCATTCAAAGCAAATTCATCTTCTTGCTGAGAGAGTAATCATGGAGTTACCACAGATTCCTGTGTTCCTATACCTTACACACCATCAAAAATTGTATCAACTCTGTTTTCCAAATAAATTAAAAACTGGCCACTCCCCTGACCAGCCCAGTCCAAATCATTAGTTTTTTCTCAGCCAAATTATTGCAATCAACTCTGAATTATAATAGCCTCCTAAATGGACACTTCCATCCTTAGCACCCTCCCATCCAATATCTGCAAAAGTCGAAAGATCCACTCATTATGTCAGTCAACTTCTCTTGCCCTCCTTTGGCTGTTTGGACATTGCCATCCCTAATGCCTCACATGGCATGCCCTTTTGCGAACTCTCCAGTCCCATCTGTCATTTTCCCAACCTCACTTCGCGTCAGCCTTCTGGCCTCCTTGCAGATGCTCAAACAAGCCCATTATAATACTGTCTCCGATCATTTGCCCTTGCTGTACTCTGCCCGGAAGTCATCTCTGATAGATATCCACTTGGCATCTTCCCTTTCTTGAGGTGTTTGCTCAAATGCCAGCTTATCATAGATGTTTGTGCTGACTACTTTAGGTATACAACACTCTCACCATCACCAGCAGTCACATCCTCTAACTCCTTTACCCAGATTTATTTTTCTCAATGAGTCTTTTTGCCACCAGGTATGTTTAATAGACACACACACATATATAGTCTATGTCAATTATTTGTTAATTCTGTATTTGTGAATTTGCCTGCTCACTAAAATGTATCTCTAATCCCCAATATAATTCTTTTATGGTCATTCATAAGCCTGTATAGATCTGTGAAAAATTTGCACCACCCGGGGAGCACCAGCTGAGAGTCTAGCAAGGGACTCTTGTCTTCTTATTCTGGCTCTCATATTGTAAGCAAGTATCCTCTTAGTAGTTTATTTTGTGCCACTTTGTTTTTTTGCATTTTTGTGTGCTTTTGTTGGTGATTTCAGTGTTTGAAATAGTGAAACAAAAACATATATTAAATAAGGTCTTTAAGCAGAAATAGCCTTAAACAAAGTTTTATATTGATGGAAGAAATGTTATGACCAGAGGCTCACAAGAACCTACAATGTATTTTCCACTAGGACCAAAGAAATAGGATGTGTAATTCAGCGTTCATGATGACTTATGGAAGATAACTATCATGAATAAAACTCAACTGTGTTTGTTTAATTTTTTTATTGTTATAGTTCTCTGGAGCTAAAATGTAAGGGATTCAGTAAGAGCAGGCCCTTGTCTATTTTTCTCACTAATTCACCTCCAATGATTAAATCTGAGCCTGGAAAGTAGCAATAATGCATTCTTACTTGAATTAATATTCCCAATAGTTCAATGTTGCATTTTACTTAAAAAGTAAATGTATAACCAGATCAATCAACACTTGCTCAAGGTCACACAAAAGTAATTGCCAATGCCAAGATGTAAATCAAGCCAGTGAGCTTGGTTCCTTATGGATCTCAGCAATGCTCTAGATGAATTTGATAGATAACTATGCAACTGGTAAACAAAATAAAGGAAGGACTACATAAAAGAATTAAACAAGTCAATGTGGGGTATATCTCATTCTAAACTGAGTTTATCATCTTTTGATCAAAAAAAGGCCATATCACTTGTTATTAAACTAATTGTGATATAAAGATGTATTATTATTTCTAAATTAAAATGCTAAATAAGTACATGCAAAATTAAACCTGAAAGCAAGGCTAAAATAGATTGCAGATCAAAGTACTGGAGTCTGAAAATATGAAATGTACTCCTAGACTACTTTATTCTGTATTTTAGAGGACATTGTTACATACATATAAGCATATCTTCCCTACCCACTTTTCTGGATTGGGAATCAAGGAGGTTAATGAATACAAAATCAGTTTGTAAACTGCTAAAAGTTATAGTATATGATTATGAGAGTGAATAACTATCATGCAATATTACTCATTCCTTCCATATTTGAAGCAAATGCTTATCAAGAAAATCATAAGGAAGCAGTTTTAGGATAAATAAGCTCATTGTTATAATAAGAAACCATGTGAAATCAAAGATATACACACAAATTAACATCACTCAGACACAAAAGTTTTGCTTTTCCTTCAGGCTAATGGGATTGATTTTATGCACAGTGCTCACCTGATAGCTCTGTTAGCCTTTTTTTTTTTTTCCTAGAAATGAGTGGGACTGGTGCACAAGTAAAATTAAATCAGAAAAGGACCATTGACCCGGTTGCAGCTTGACAACTGTGACACAGAACACCTTCCACTCACAGACATTGAGCTTTGGTTTTTGTCTCATGAGGCCTTCTGAGCTGTCACTTTGACTTAATTGTTTCTTTGGGGAGTAAGAACTGATGGTTGACCATGATTTGTGTTGATTTTCAATAAAGTTACTGCCAGGGTATTTAAGCTGAAACATCTGCCTGACAGCTTCATTGGCACCAGTGTATGTGACACTAATAAAGAAATGAAAAGCGATTTCCTTCTATTGTGCATTTTCTCTGGCAGGTGAAATTCTGCAGTAGTCAAGCCGAGACTGTTTATATGTCATTCCTACAAATAACTATTTACTTAATTAATCCTGGCAATTTAGAAAGTGTTCTCCGTAACTTTGCTTGCTTTTGTGGATATGAGCTTTGTTCTTATTTTAATATAATCCCTTTTTGGTTATTTCACTAAAATGAATATATGAAAATTTTTTGTCATTTCTGTGTCAGGGAGAGAAGAAAAGAATCAACAATGAGATCCAAAGTGTTTATGTAATTTTTTTTTTATTTTTTAGGAGAAAAGAATCAAAAAAATTATTTAAAAATTAATGTGTGGAGGAATAACTAACGCAAACAAAAGAAATGAAAGAGAGAAGAAGAGAGAGAAACAGAGTACAAAAGAGGGCAGTAGTGGCTGACAGAAAAACAAAAGAAATGTAGCAGATTTTGAGTTATTTATCTAGGGCTGCAACTATTTATATAAATCAGATTTTTAAAAATTATCATACTAATTTTTTGCTTAGACTACATATGATTTTTTGAATGAGTCAAACTGCCAATTCTAAGTTTACTTATTTTACATAAAATAGTTACAGAAGCCCGTTTCAATGGAAACTTCTCAATAAAAGTGGCTACAGCAATGTCAAGACTAAGACTGGAATACAATCAATATGATTTGGTTTAGACCCAAAAAATCACCATCAAATCAAGATGATAGAATGGTCAAAATTCAAATAAATGTTACAGAAATTCTGGAACCAAAGTGTTAAAAGAAAATTATAAGCCTCTCATAATCCTTGAGTTTTCTTCTTTTTACTTTGTAATGAACCCATATTTGAACCCTTTAAATCCAGTATGCTTTCACTGAAGATCAAAATGAGTTTTTCACCTGGATGTAGCCGTGACTATCTTTGATTCAATTATGCTGTGTGTGAGGTCAGTGATTTTTTAATATTACACTCCTTACAAAATAATAAAGGTGCAGTATGATGAAACGTTCAAATAAGCAACTCACCACCTTTGCAATATGAATATATTTAATGTTTTTACAACTTAGTTGTTGACTGCCAGACAGCATCATAATACAATATCATAAAATTTCACTCATTCGGATGCTATCCACAAGTCCAAACTTTGCTTTGTGAAGCAAATATAAAGTAGGGGGGAGGAAGAATCAATATATTATAGACAACTGATTTTCTTTTTCTTTTTGAAAATCAGGCATGGATATCAAGAAAAATTTGTCACCAAGATAGAAAATGTATGTTGAGGGAAGACATTTTTCCTCCATAGTGTGTAAAAGATAGGACAATTGTTCTTTCCTTAATATACCAACTATGTTGTTCAGAAAAGGCAACTCCAGTTCATGCTTAAAGAAGAACAGGTAGAATTGGTTTCACAGCTTAATTTATTTATAAGTAATCAATTTATCTTAAATTTTGAGGCATATTCTTCCCTTTGGGGGGAAATAAAAGAAAGTTAAAAGCTTGTCAAGATAGCCTTTATTTTTTTTAGTAGCTACTGTATATTGCTAGATATCTCAAGTTACTATTGTAAACAAGTAATGGCTCGATTACTTTTAACAAATATATCATCTATTTTAAATGGACACATACTACATTATTTAAGGATATACAGTAGTTTCATTTTTTTCCTCTTTGTAGAATTCTTTCTATAGATAAGGCAAAATGAGTATATACTTTTTGGTGAATTACTCATAAACTTTTTAGATTAAATAGTCCACATGTTTTATAGTGTCTTGTATCTATAAATTGTCTCCTAGGAAGGATGACATGTTCTATCATGGACGTTTCAAAAGTTTTACTATCCAATGTTCTTACTAATCTAGAGTTTGTAATATTTACTAATCTGGGAAAAAAAATGGAAAGTAATCAGTTTTTAGTGTATTGAGTATGCAATCTGCATGCCTTCCATTTATGTGTGAATTTAGACATGTCTTAATATATTGCCAATTTGTTTTTCTTTTTCCCCTCAGGTTGCTTGTTCACATTCTGTGCCCTTTTTAAAGTAGTATATGACATTTTATCACTGGTTAATTGTCTACAGGTATACTTATTTTATAAAATGATTTTTTTCCGTCATAATATTGTGTGTATTATCTCTTTTCTTATAACTTTAAGGTTTTATTATATAAAGAAAAAATTAAATTATATAGTTCCCTATTGATCAATACTGACCTTTTTTTTTATTTTTTTTTTTTGCCTGAGTCAGTGTTTCACTCAGTCTCCCCGGCTGGAGTGCTGTTGCACAATCTTGAACTGCTGGGCTCAGGGGGCCCTTCAGCCTCAGCCTCCCAGTAGCTGGAATGACAGGCGCAGACACCACGCCCAGCTAATTTTTTAAAATTTACTGTAGAGAGGAGGTCTGCCAAGTTGTACAGGCTCTCAAACCCTTGCCTCAGGCAATCTTCTTGCCTCTGCTTCCCAAAGTGCTGGAATTACAGGCGTGAGCCTCCACACTTGACCAATACAGATCTTTTCTAACACAGACACATTGGGAAATTTAATAAAGGCAGTGGAGTCGAACCACCTGAGCTCACTAAGAGACCCTGAATTGCAAAAGAGGACTCTCCTTAATAGTTATCTCTTCGCTGCTACGCTCTAATACTCTTCTTCCAATCATGCTTGTGCAAACATCAATTTTTATATTTCCTAGTTGTAAATGAACTTATTTCCACATGTTCATTTGTTCATTACCGATAGATGATGTGGATAAACTACCTCTTTTTTTCTAAAATACTTAATTATGGCGCTGATATTCCATTTCTCACTGAGAAGAAACTTGTGTCTATGTGTGAGACCTATGTTTTTAATTTTTCTACATTTTTTAGGAGGGAGGGAGCAAAATTTGAATATGTCTTTCTCAGTCCTTGATGAATCAAACTTGTAGAAACATAAATAAAATGATAAAAACTGAAGAGTACTATTGACAGGTTTGACTTTAGAGCCATTTAATAAAATATGTACGATAAAAAAGTGTACTTTTCTTATGTGTTCACAAAACATTTACAAACATACTGATATTATAAGTAAGAGCAAATACAAAAACTTTAAACCTATGAATATGTAGGTCAAATTATCTGACCACCATGCAACAAAAGTCATAAATTAATTTTAGTTGCAAAAAAATCTTAGAAATGTAAAAATAAGTATTCTTTAATAATTCTTACATGAAAAAGGAAGTTCAAAAACTTCATTTAGAAAATTCTTAGACTATAAAGAAGAGAGTAGAAACAAAAATTGTAGTTAAAGTTATATTCAGAGTTAAATTTTGTTTCAGAATGTCTTTATTATACTATACAATGCAGTCTCTAAACATGTTCTAATGAAATATTTTATGACATGAAGCAATTGTCATGCTAAAGCCCAATATAAACATTACTTACAGTAATAGTTCAATTTTTACAAATTAATAGTTTAAATAAACAATTTACTGCAGTATATTTTACCAGAAAATAAGTGAATAATGGTTTTCTCTAAGGAGTGAAGTTACAGATGTTTCTCTTTCTTCTTCCTCACAAGTACGTTAATAATGTATCTTCTAAAAATGATACTTTAAAAAGTAACAATTATAATACTATAAGAAAGGGATTGACAGTAGTGGGAAACTGTCAGGGAAGCAGGGGTGAGATTGGCAGTTGAGGGAAACTGCTAGGGGAGGGAGGGGCACACCTCATCAACAAGGGCACCTGCATAATCAATGTTTGTATACCTAACCTTGAATTTTATCCCACATCTTTATAATTTTAAAAAAGTAACCAGAGTAAATGCAGCAATATGTGAAATAAAGAATTTTTAAGGGATGTATGTATGTAGTTTTTATGCCATAAATGTGAAAAAGGATGACAAATGTTAACCTCTGTAATAATAGTCTTTTCAATGCCCTTCTCCAATGACAAGAAAAAGGATGATGAGGGTAATAGCAAGAGGACAAGAGAGAGAGGAAGACAGAGAGTAGAACGCTTGTTGCAACCATCAGCATCATGTACAATTAGAAAATCAACAGCCATCATAGACAGTTAAAGGAGCAAGACCTCATCTCTACAATAAATCAAAAATCAGTCAGATGTGGTAGTGAGCGCTTGTAGTTCTGTCTACTTGGAAGACTGAGGCAGATGGATCGCTGGACCCCAGTGGCTCAACACTGGGGTCGCCATGAACATGCCACTGCACTCCAGCCTGGATGACGGAGTGAGACTCCAACAAAAGAAAGAAGAAGGAAGGAAGGAAGGAAGGAAGGAAGGAAGGAAGGAAGGAAGGAAGGAAGGAAGCATCTGAAAAATTCTGAGTAATATAATAGATGGACTGTTTTATGGGAAAAACAATAAATTTATGAATAAGAAATACATTTATATTGACTAAAGGAAATTCTACAGTGAGATATGCCAAGGTAATGTCCCTATTCTATAGAGTCCAACTTTCTGTCAAATTCTGCCAAAAGTACAAATGAACAAATCATGTTTCCTTTATCTTCTTTTTTAAAAAGACAAGTTATTTTTACCTACATATCTACAAGTGCCATAAAATATTAAAACTGTATTTAGTGTTTTGTATCCTTTCAACAAACACATGAGGCAGGTATTGTTAACTTCATCTTTTGAATAAGAGAATTAGGCTCAAAGATATTTAATATCTTCTTCAAGATTACATGTATTCTAAATTGCAATATAAATTAAAATACAGTTAACAGACTTAAAAGTCACTGCTACCCCTGTTATTATTTACCTCCTCTTCAATATTATCATTCCACTGTATCTCCTTTTCTATGCAACATAGTATCCAAGTTGATCAAGATTTATATCGAGGTAATGGGAACACACCATCTCAAACTCATGAAAGATATCATTTTTGTTGTTAGCACAAAATATGATTTAAGATAAATATATTATTTTTAAATTAAAAAATTATCTCTATATCGGTGTAAATATTACTTATCATTTAAGACAGTTCAAATTTCATAATTTTCAAAATAAAATGCCATCGTAAATATACATTTCTTACTCTTCAGTCTCTTCTTCAAATTATTTGAGTTTTCATAGATTATTTAGGACGTTTTTTGTATCTAAACACACAGTGTCCTAGATCAGCAGTTAATATTTTAACTATTTCATTCTTTATTCTGAATTCTTTACGGAGGGAAGCGTTGCTTTTGCAAACACTGAACAATTTGCACACTTTCTTCAAATGCCCAAATTGATTGAGAAGTATTCTTCTTTGCACACATACACTGGTGTATACACACTAACACCTTCCTGGAAAACAATATGGGTTTCCCAGATATTCAATTAGGTAAAACAAAGTTCTATTTGTTTGTGTCATTTCAGAGGTACTTATTTCTGTAGACTTGTAAGTGGTCCCTGGTGTGAAAATGGTGTCTGTTATAATCGACACAGATGAGTTTATAGTCACTATCGTTTTTCAAAAAGAAAAAAAAGTGCTAGTCTTGATTCATTCTCTATGGTGAAGGGGTTTTTATATAATTTAGTATTTTTATCTAAAGATTTTTCTGTTTAGCTTCTTTGCTGACCTTTTCATTAATGTTAACATCTGATTTTTATATTAAACTAAATGTGAAAGTCTCTTAATGGGCTCTGTAACACCCATTATAAAATTGTATAGAATGTCTGGTACTCCAGAAATATATATTTTTCTGTTAATAAAGTACATCTAACAACAACAACAAAAAGATCAAATAGGCAATCCACTTTGTAAAAACTCTGGAGGTTTCAAAAGGTAAGTCCTCAGGGTTTACTGGACATTGTGCACCTTTGCAGGATGCTAATCTCTCCAGACTCCTAAACAAAGATAACTAACAGACCGGTGACTTTTATTGGAAAAGCAATGTGACCTGTGGGAAATACACAGTATGTTACTGCTCTGTAAGTCATTCTGAGTCACAGTGAGTCTCCAGGTTATGGGAAGAATCCTGCCAATTTCTCTGTCTCTCTGTCTCTCTCTCTCTCTCATATCTATGGCTCATCAGACCCCTCCAGGATGATTGCACACTTTATCCACTTTATCTTTTCA
Organism: Cephalopachus bancanus; assembly: GCA_027257055.1. Taxonomy (NCBI): domain Eukaryota; kingdom Metazoa; phylum Chordata; class Mammalia; order Primates; family Tarsiidae; genus Cephalopachus; species Cephalopachus bancanus. The sequence continues at coordinate 8,548,149 of JAPVLO010000210.1, read as the reverse complement.
CAAAGGTTATAAACCACCTGATATTTGAGTAACACAAAAATAGAAAAATGCTAAATACCTAGGGAAAAAAAACAAATATATTTCAATAAGACTTATGCACGGCATTCGTTTTTCCCATCCAGGATTTTATTTCACCCTTACCCCCAGCCTAATTTGGCATATGGTAGTGATATCACCACCATCCAGCTGTGGTAGTTGAACTTCACAGAGCAAGAGTGCTCAGACAGCTCAGGCAACATTGGGGTTTGATGAAAGGTAGATATTGGGTCTGACTCAGTCATGCTCCTTCCATTAAACTACATTGCCTCCGATGATCAGCCTCAGCAAATTCTATCTAATCAGTGAAGTTAACATTTGTGGATTTTGCCTTAAAAAGAAGATTATCAAGTAAAAGGAACCACAAAAGAGAATACAGGCGGAGCCCTTGCAAAATATCTCTAACGCTATTGCCTAGCAGCCGATTATTTTCAGCCAATTCAATAGGCATTCACTCTTCCTTAGAGATGCTTTGTGCTAATTCTTACCCTGTTTTCCCAACAGAGTAGTTTATTTCTCCTATTTTGATATGTAAGAAATGCAGAGAGAAAAGGGAACGGTGCATGGAAAATCAGCAACTGCATCACCCAGGGATAATGCAGAGCTGTATGCTGGACACTTGCTCATCTCACCGTTGTGCAGGCAAGCAGGCGCAAGAAAATCAATTAATGCATCATTTCAGTTCCTAGATAGATTCCTTTCTGCCTACTCCGTACTGCCACTATTAATGAAGTAGACACATTAAGCCCTACCAGCAGCAGGAGGTAAAAAAGAAAGTGCAGGCATAAAAGCTTACAATTTACAAAAAGAATAACCCATGTGAGTTGTTCAGCATCACTTTTCAACACTGTGACACTCAAAACAAACTTGCTCTGTGTGACTCTTTTAGAGGTGTATATGTCTGTGGGCGGGGGGGGGGGAGAAAATGGGGTTGAGGGGAGAGAGAAAGAGAAAGAGAGAGAGAGAGAAACAGAGACACAGAGAGATTGCAATAGCTCTTGTGCAGGTTTTTCTTTCTTTTTTCACAGTTGGACCTTCGAATCACCCAACATATCCCAAACTGCCATATGTCACAGTCTTGAATGGATGTAAGATTTTTCAGATATGACCTATATGCCAATGCAGTATTTGTCATTCCTCTGCCCACTCTCTACTAGAGACTCCCAACTCTTTCACTAGGAGTATTCACTCATTCCTGCTTGAGGGCACCTAACACAAAAGTCACATGAATGCTAATGAATCTTATGGAGCATATTTGCTGTACCAAACCCTGTCCTAAACAGTTATATATGTTAGCTCATAGAATTCTTGCTATAACTATGATGCAAGGATTCTTGTTACCTCCATTTTACAGAGGGGAAAACTGAGGCTCAGAGTTGTCAATAACTCTCCTAGAATCATAGACCCAGGATATGTCAGAACCGAGATTTAAATGCAGCAAGCTGGCTCTAAAACCTACTTTCTTAGTGGTATTTACTATTGGGTTTTAGTAAAAATAATCCTAGTTGCCCCTCCTTACTGCACATAGCAGGAAGAGACTAGGATAAGTGGACTCTGCCTTTGACTAGAAACTCAGATATAAAGTCTTCATAAAATTAAACTCATCCAAAAAGAGTGGTTCTCTGGTTTTTGGAGCATGCTCATTCTATGGAGTCTAGATGAAGCCAGGAAAAAATGTCAAGGGCAGAGATTCCAGTGTCCTAGGTCTTCTCATGTACTAGGAACCACTGTTTCTCCTCTCATGAACTTTGTTTCTTAATTTGAGATTGTGAGAGTCTTTTGGAATGTGTATATTTGTTCCAGACATTCCTTGTTAGTTTCTGTCTATGAATATATAGAGGAGAAAGTCCCTTTTCCAAAAGTGTGATTATCTAAAGGCAACAGCTTTAGGTTAAATTATTTCACATTACTACAGACTAACATAAGAAGAGGATGGAAGTTTATTTATTTCTTTTTTTTTTTTAACCTTGAGTTATTTTTGGGACCTGATACTACGTATGAAATACACCAGTTCTTTCAGCAGGCATGCTTTAAAATTCCGTTGCAATTTTTATGACCTAAAATTAGTGTACAACTCTGATTTCTAACCAGCTATATGAAGATAATAAAAAATGTTTTAAAATTTCAAATCAAATTTTATATGTTCCAGGTCAATGGATGGCTAAATTGTCCTGAGCCAGAATTAGTGATTTTTTTTTAAAGAAGATAATGGATGGAGGAAGCATGTTGTGAAAGACCATAGATAATTCTCACTAATTTTAAAGTTGCTGGTGCTTTTTTCCAATATGATTTCACCAAACTTTATTCCAACTGTGAGAGAACAAGAGAAACCTTTATTCTTAATGATTTTCTACAAGGCATTGGCTTGTAAATTGAATGCACTACATGAGATTTTTGAGACTTCGGGAAATAAATAAAAAGGCAGAGAAAGAAAAGAATGAAATATAAATAACCATAAAAACAATACATTTTAACACAACATCCCTAGAAATATTTTTTTAAAACACACACACATTAGAACTTTGTTTAACTTCCTATTCTACTTGAATTCATTAGAAAATAAAACTTGAAACAAATTCAAGAGAGGTCTTGATTCAGAGAGACAGGGAACAATAACATGATAATTTAAATGACGTTTAAACTCATCACATAATATAAAGACTGCTACGTTTTCAGACATAAGAGGGAGTGCAAAGCATATTTTCTTTATCAGTAATTTTAATAGAAATTACTAAGATAATTATCATCAAAAGGAAATTTTCAGAAATTTATTAACTCATTTATTTAGAATGTATTTTATTTAATAGGCAAACTAGCTAGTATTCACTGGAAAATAATAAAACTTGCTTGCTTCTTCCACAAACAAGTTTTTAAATCTAATCTATAATTTCAATTTATTGGGTTAAATGTCATGAGATTCTAAGTTACAGTGAATATATATTCTCTAAAAATATATACGATAAGAAAGTTATTTTCCTCAGATAAAATGCAGAGGACTGTCTAGGAGTTTGTAATGTATGTTTTTGGATGATAGTCAAATTAGAACATAAGTTGACAAAGTCAAGGAAAGAAGACTTTAAGTTAAGTTTCCCCTCTGTTGGGAAGCTCCAGGCAGCTAGAGAACAAAAATGATCTTGAGTGTGATGAAATCTGAATAAATGCGGATTTTAAAATGTTTAGAGATTGTTGCAAATAAATAAAAAGCTTTACCTACCTATTCACTTTTACTAAATCAATTTTGGTTAGCAAAGCAAACTGATCATCTAAGTAAAGGTGGGATGGTAGTTATCTTTAATAATAATATATTTAATTTATCGATTGCCCATTATATAGTAGATATTCTATCTATCTCCTTATATAGAAATGCTATCTCAATACTTCGAAATAGGGATTTGTTTTGTTTTCACATCATTGGTAACTCAGTCATAGAACACTTGTCTAAGGTTATAAGTCATATGTGGTGTTGTGTTACCATTAGACCACAGCCCTAGTGAAGTTCAACTTGACTGCATTTATTTGAGTGGTTTGAGGTTCAACTAAAGGTTATCGAGACACACTGGTCAAGAAACAAGTGGTGCCATTCATAGGCAGACAGTGTGTGTATGCTTCAAACAGCAAGTCAGAGTTTTTGGCCACTGGATAGCCAAACACTGGAACTAGTAGCAGGTTATTTATTAGATAGTTAATTTGACTTGCTTTTATAACCTAATGTTAAAGTTTTTTTATATATTCATTATGTTTTTTTGTTTTTGCTTTTGTTTTCCCTGGAACATTTTCTCTGTCCCTAGAACCTTTTATTATAAATTATAATGTGTTGGATTATGGAATTACTCGCATACATTTGCAAGATTAGTTATCTGTATTTGAAAAGATAACCATAACTTTGACCAGATTTGAGACTGCAGAGGGGCACTTATGAATTTAAGATTAATCCATAGAATGGAAACTTTCCTTTTCCCCCCTAATTTTAGAGTTCATGCTTCAAAGATTTTCTTATCAAGGTCAAGGGCTCTGCCCAGAGCCAGGACATTAGTAATTATAGTAAAATTTGCTTAAACTTATAATTATTAGTATACTAAATAAAAACACATTTTAGACATCCGAAAAAGTTATTTTGACACTGAGATACTGAGAAATATTATTTAAATATGATTTGTATTTGATTGAACACAAATGTTTAAAAGCTTTTAAAAATTAAGGTTTTCAGGTGGTTTTTTTTTGTACTGATAAACTCACATTGCTTTTACTGTTTTTAACAGCTAGTAAAGAACAACCTTGCAATCACTGAATTTAATTACTGTAACCTGAGTGTACCCAAGCGCAAACAGAAGTTAATAGCCTGTTTACCAATAAGTAGTGTAAAGTCATATCTGGTTGCTGGATCCAATGCGTCATGAATCAAATTTCAAATAGAATTATTACAAGTTCCACAACTGGCTTCTTTTCAATAGGTGATCTGCAATATTTAATAAGTTCTTCAAACTGTGTTTATATTTAAAACTTATCTTTGACAAACTTCCATTTGTAAGATAATCTACTGGACACCTTGATAAAAAAGATAAATACAATATAGATGTACTTTATGGAGCTCATTCAAACGTGAAGAATAGTATATAAATAAAGTACTTTTTAGGTGGACTGTATAATTTAAATAAGGTATCAAAGAGAAAAAGCAAACCTTGAGAAAACAGGAGAGGATACCACGAAATCACTTGGGAAAATTAAATATAAAATTTGAATTGGATCGTAAATGATGTTGATTTACCAAGTAGATAAAATAGGGCACAGTATAACCTACATGGAGAGGAAACTATAAACAAAGAAAGGCTATCAAAAAATGATATTTTTGTATAATGTGGACCAATGGGCTCCTAGTGCAAAATAAATATATAAAAAGATGTGAATGGCAATTGCCAGGATTTTAATCTGGAGAACAGGTTTTAAACAAGATCATAAAGAGGATAGGAGTTTGGGTATTATTAGGAAAAGAAAGGGTGCCAAGGAGGTTTTCAAATCAGGATATGACATAAATTTGTTCTTGAAGAAGACAGCCTGGAAGCACTACCCAAAAACATGAGTACTGTCAGCTTCCTCCACATACCTCCTCAAAGGAAGGTAGTCATTCAATATAATAAATGTAAAAGTTCTGTCATGTCTTTCACGGACATGCTTAACAAATACGAAGTGAGTATTCTACATCTCTGTTTCTTCTACAATTAAGATATAAAGACTACTTTAATTAGCTATTGCTTCATATGGCTGAGAATATCTATTTCCTTCCAACTCAATAAATCATTTTTGTAAAAAAAGAAATAGAAATGGGACAACTGATCTAATGAAAGTTAACAATATGTTAACTAATGGATTTCAAAAACAAATTTAAATATGAAATATGCTATGCTTTCTCCCCCTACTCAGAAAAAGGGGGAGGGAGTACTGTCTTTCTACCTTACATATTTGCCTATCTTTAAAAAAATAAATTTTTTCCTGATTAATTCTTTTAAGTATAGTTTTCTGTAAGAAAATATAATGCACTGATTTTGCAACCACATTAAGAAAAGAGAATAATTATGGATTATGAATTGCAAGAATGGCTTCAGCACAATGGCATATTTCTTACTAAAAAGAAAAGGGCTATATTATTAACCAAGTTAAAAATTTAATTTAAAAAATCTCACACACAGGACATAGCAGTTGCATTTAAACAGATAATGAATGCACAGATTATAAGAAATGTAATAAATATTTAAAAGAGTATAAGAAAAATTACTCCAAGTGACTCTATCTTACAGGAATGGTATAATTAAACCCCAGCCTGTGTATACCTTTTTAAATCAATGCACTGAAATGAAGAAAGAAGTTAATGCACAAATAAATATGACATTTATTAGTTTACAAAAATGATATTGCCCATTTCTAACTCTTCTGATAAAGATCTAAAAATGACACATCTATATTAGAAATGTATTCATCTCATTTTAATGGAAGAATGTCAGAGACAACATAGCAAGCAGAAAGAATGTAAAATTTAGTAATTGAACATTTCTACTTGTACACATAATTCAAAGCACATCAAAAAATCTTGTTTTACTTTCACATCTATACCAGTAACTAGCAAAAATTTTTAAATTTGTTGAAACTTTAATGAAATTTTAAAGTAACATATTTACATGCCAATCAGGCAATATAACAAGCTCTTCTTTGGTACGAAGTAAAATAAATATAAGTTCATTTCAAACTCTATGATCTAATCAATTGCAGAGTTTAATAAATCTGATTTACATCCACTTTTCTTACCCACTCGCTTAAAATCTTTGCCATATTTGAACCTGGTACTATAATGGGTCTCACATGAGGCTCGGTATGAGCCAGACACTTTAATAATCCATATCAGCTTGTGATCCAATAAAATGTCATAAACTATTACCGAAAGCCTATTTTATCTAACAGGTATATGTATTAGAAATAAGTTCAATGACAATCAAATGGTCTCTCTATATATCTTGATTTTTCAGTACCACTCTATGACGTTTACTTCTGATATCTTCAAATTGCCTCTTGTCCAGAAGACTATAATCTGTCTGAACATGTGAAAATATTACCCTTTGGTAGCAGATAACACACGAGTTATATCCACAGGTAGTCCTTCAGGTTTTCATTTACACAGAACTACGAATTTACCTACCATTCATTGGTCTTCCTTGGAAGTCTGCTTTTACTGTGATCTGTAGAACTGACTACTAATATTCAAAATATTTGAACAACCACTTTTAATATAGACCCTGACTTATGATTTCACAAATCAACAGGACAAATAACCAGGAATTGCTTGTTCACAAAAATAAACTATTTAATTTTTAATAATTACAGTAAAGAAAACATAGACAACCTTTTAAATGAAATGTATCTTTCAAAATTTTCTTTATTTCAAAAACATAGACCAGGAGTTCCTAAGAAATAATTATTTTGTGAGCCTTAAAACATGTCTAGATCATTTAGGATCCAAAGAAATCAGTAATGTTCTTTTACAAGATACAAGAATTATAGTTGGAAAGACCACTATGACACAACCTATATTCCTAGATTTTAAAATGCTAACTACCTTGATGTACTCCTCACATCTTTTATCTGCTTTGGTATTCTCTGTATGATATTTAAGAAATAAAGTGTGATAGGAGACATAAATTTGTCCGATGAAGACGTTCAGCCTCTTGACAGAGAACATACTCTCAATCCTGCATCTTAGATGTGTTCACATTTTGCAAAATGTGATTGGAATTATTCATTGCCATATAAAGATGTTATATGATAAAATATGTCATATATATTATAGTAGATGTGCTCAATCAATCTATTTTAAAATTGAGTAGGTCAGACCAGAGAACCAATAAGAGTTGACCATAGTATGTGTAGATATAAAAATCATCTCCATGGACTTTTTTGTAAGTGTAAAATGGCATATGGCTAGCAGATTTTGTTACATGTTCTCCCAACTCAGCATCAAAACACATACAGATAAAAATGATAAAAATAAAAACAGGATTGAAAACCAAAACAGAGAGATAATCTTTTTTTTTTTACAGATATTGAATGACTCTCTTGAATTATTGGACAATGAAGCAAGATGGAGACAGAACTTCATAGGACATCAACCTATGGAACAAATATGACTTGTGTCATGAAATAAGGGTCCCTGAAAATAGCTAGACAAACATTTAATCCCTCTATTACTCTCCACCATTGTTCTCAGATGTACAGGAACTGCCCCCAAAAGAAAAGTGACCAGCAATTCCTTTCACTTATTATTCTCAAACACACTCTATATGTGTAACACTAAATATCAGAAGTAAACAGTATGTGTTTTAAAATAGCTTTGACTCAGCCTTGCTAACATATAAATATGAAAGAAACAGAGAGATGCATCTATAAGTAGAAATATCCAGAAATTCTATCATATATGCCCTTATTATTCTTTTAAAAATTACTTGAAGACTGAGTTTATCTGCCAAGACATGAAGCGAAATAAAAAAGCTGAGAGATGAAAAAAAAAATTGTGTTATAAAAAAAAAGATTGGGAACACTGACAATACATTAGATATTTGAGAAAAGTCTTCGTAAGTTTGAAATCAAACTAAAGCTAAATATAAAAAAAGAGGGAGGGTGGAAGAAATACAATGACTTTACAGAGACTTAAATTCTTTCTTTGTGAGAAGAATAACAGTACAATCTGGAAGATGGAGTCCACAAAAGAAAATTCTTAGCAGATGGTGACTTTTTGTTGTTGTTGTTATTGTTGTTGCCATTACAAGAATGTGCGTAGCAGTTTATGATGGAAATTGTTCTTTTCTCTTCCTATCTTGTCCTAAGATATAATACCAGGCTGTCTGGATAAGGGACAGTGGTACCTCCTTGGCTACCTGCTAAAAGTTTGAACTGAGTCCATAGCATCTTAAATCAACTTTTAGGTTTGTTGCAACCTCACTGCTGGACATAATGGTCCTGTCCCCCTGTGTCTTTGCAACCACCGTATCTGAGGATTTTTTCTTTGTTTCAGGAAGAATAAAATGTGAGTCCAATAAGGAAATATTACAAAACAAAGAAAAGAAACAAAAAACCAAATTTAAAGATGTTGAAAAGGACCTATGCAGTAGTTCACAGAATGGTTCATTATCTTTTATGTGATAAGGTAAAACTAATTTGATATTTATCAAAGACAAAATATCAAAACCAGAAAACAAGCTGGTATAAAAAAGAAATGATATGAGAAAAGAGAAGAGGGGATCAGAAAGAGAGAGAGAAATAGAGAAGATAAAGGAGGGATATAAGAAATAATTGTTAAAATAATTTTAAAGAGACTGACTCTATGTTAAAGGTATTGGAGTTTGTTGAAAAGTAAAGTAACAGCTAAGAAAATTTTTTAAATGATTGTCCAAATGAGGAAGGAATAACAACAAAAAAGGGTAAGAAATATTGAAAGACTACAGAGTAGATAAAAAGGAAAGCAAATGAAAGCCAAATATTGGGAAATATATAGATACAACAGTGAAAGAGATAAAGGAAGTAACACAGAAAAAAAAGTCAAATGAAAATTTAAAATGTCCCTGAGATGGAAAACTCAATATATAGATTAAACTGACTAACCACATTTCAAACAATATCATTCCAAAGTCTGATGAATCCTGGCTAAAAGTAAGAATAATAAAAACAAAATTCCACATCATTCAGCAGAATAAGAAACTTTAAAATGCAATGATGTAATGATAAATGGGCCCTCTAGAGAGAAGTCTAACAGAAAAAAATAATATTGCTGATCACTCCACAAAATCCTAAGGAAAATATAAAAATGAAAAGTATTAGTAAAAGCATATTAAAATTACATAATCACATAAACACAAAATTATATATAAAATAAGGAAATATATTTTTATCTATAATAAGTAAAACATTTTTGAAGAAAAAAGAAAAAGTAACAGAATGCAAAATTCCTTGCCTCAGGTAGTGGGAATAAAATTATTTATTTTTTTGTTCACTCATTTAGTCAGAAGATTCAGACATTTAAAATTTTTCTTCAAAAAATAAAGTAATTTTGAAGAAGATAAAGCAAGAAATACCCTTCTGAAATAGTAATAAAGATGAGATAAAGACTAAACACAAAATATATTTTGATATACAAAAATGTACAACAAAGAAAAACATCTAAAATTAGAATGCATGCAATCATGTTATAAAATATATCACCTATATATAAGAATAATTTTGAGGGTTGCTTAAGATAAAATTTAATTGAATTCTATATGAATCTATTTTATGAGACATCCCTTAATTCAAGGGTCTGCAAACCCCAGGCCACAGACCATTCATTACCAGTTCATGGCCTACAGCAGGAGGTGAGTGGCCAGTAAGCAAATGGAGCTACAAGTGTATGTATAGCCACTCCCCACCACTGGCATTATTGCCTGAGCTCCACATTCTATCAAATCAGTAGTGGTGTTAGATTCTCAAGGAGCACAAACCCTACTATGAACTGCACAGGCAAGGGATCTAGGTTGCCTGCATCTTATGAGAATCCAATGTCTGATGATCTGAAGTAGAGCTTAGGCGGTGATGCTAGTGCTGGCAAGTGGCTGCAAATATGGATTAACATTACAGTGAGGTTTGACCACACAGAGATCATAATAAACCAATTGCTTATAGACTCATATCAATACCCCATCAGTGAGTGGCAAGTGAGCTGATGTACTTCAATTGTACAGCTGCATCAGGCAGCAGGTTTTAAGTCAGAATCCAACACTTATTTTAGTCTGTAGGTATAGGAACAGGCATATAGATCAATGGAATAGAATTGAGATTCCAGAAGCAAAACCTCAATTTCTCAACCAACTCATCTTCAACAAAGCCTCCACCACCTACTCTCCACTGGGGAGAGGAGAACCTATTCAGCAAATGGTGCTGGGAAAACTGGCTGACCACATGCAGAAGATTGAAACAGGACCCTGTGAGGAGAGTGAAATTATATAAGGATTGGGTCAAGGCACTCGCTCCGTCCCTATTTCGACCTGAGTTACATAACATGTTGTAGTTAACCCTTCTCCCCTCCTAGGCGCCCGGCCAGCACCTGGACAGGGGACTGAGGAAGACCATTTGTCTTATGAAGATATGGGAGTCAGACTCAGTCCAGCTCAGGATCTCTGGCCAAGATCCGGGGTTGTGAACTGATAACAACTTTTATGTTATACAACACATGTTATGAAACCAGTGGGCGTAGTGCCACCTTTGTCTAAGATTGTTAGAAAAAGGGAGAAGATCAGGGGGCTAGTGAGCAAGAGTCTCGAGTGAGCTCCATGCCCTTATGCTGGAAGGATCATTGCCCGTGATGTGGTGTGGACTGCGTCCCACAACCCGGTGCTGTTTGCCCGTGATGTGGTTTGGGGAAGTTTCTCAAATTCCGGTGCTGTTTGGTTGATGCCCATGATGCTGTTTGGGAAGTTCCTCAAATTCCGGTGCTGCTTGCCCGTGATGCGGTGTGGACTGCGTCCCACAACCCGGTGCTGATAGATGGACGACAAAGGGTAAAATCCCTGTTTGCTTAATATGCTTTTACTTGCCTATTGCTTATGATTTGATTTACTGTTGTCTCTTCCCGTCTCTCCCCTTTTAATAAATCTTTCACTTTTATACTTTCCTGGTGTGAGTGTACGTTTTGTTCAGCGGATCGACGCAGTTAAACTAAAGTCCGTGCACGGCATCATTAATTAGTTTTTCTTAATGGGACAGACCCCTATCTATCCCCATGCACAAAGGTTAACTCCAAATAGATCATAGACCTAAATGTAAAACCTCAAACAATAAAAACCTTAGAAAATGAAGGACATACCCTCATGGAAATTGGAACTGGCATCCAATTCCTGAACAAAACCCAAAATCCACAGGTCATAAGAGAGAAGATAGACAAGTGGGACCTCATTAAACTGATGAGCTTCTGCAAAGACAAAGAAACCATCAAGAGAGCAGGGAGACAGCCTACAGACTGGGAAAAAGTATTTGCCAACACCAGGTCTGACAAAGGCTTAACATCTTGGATCTACAAGGAACTTAAACATGCTGAAAAGAAAAAAAAAAAACAACCTCATTATAAAATGGGCAAAAGATATGAACAGACACTTCACAAAGGAAGACATCCGAGCAGCCAACAGACACATGAAGAAATGTTCAACCTCACTAATCATCAGGGAGATGCAAATCAAAACCACACTGAGATACCACCTAACTCCAGTCAGAATGGCAATTATCAACAACTCAAAAAATAACAGCTGCTGGAGAGGGTGTGGCGAAAAGGGAACACTGCTATACTGTTGGTGGGAATGTCAACTAGTGCAACCTCTGTGGAAAGCAGTGTGGCGATTTCTAAAAGCTCTAAATATCAGCCTCCCATATGATCTCGTAATCCCCCTACTGGGAATATATCCTGAAGAACTCAAATCACTTCATAAAAAAGATACCTGCACACGTATGTTTATCACAGCATTGTTCACAATAGCGGGAACCTGGAGGCAGCCATGCTGCCCATCGAAAGAGGACTTGATTGAAAAAATGTGGTACATATACATGATGGAATACTACGCAGCCATAAAAAAGAACAAAATCATGAATTTCGCAGCAAACTGGATGGAACTAGAGTCTATAATACTGAGTGACCTCTCACAGAGACAAAGATCCGAGTATCACATGTTCTCACTCATATAATGGACCTTGAACATCCCATGTAATAAAATGACTGACAGTAGTGGGAAACTATGGTTGGGGGAGGGAGATGGGATTAACGGTAGCCAACATCTGTCTGAGGACGGGGAAACACCTCTCATCAGCAGGGTGCCTGAATGAAACATATTTGTATACCTAACCCTTAACTGTATCCCACACTATCATAATAAAAAATATTGATTAAAAAAAATCAAACAGAAAAATTAATAATAAGAAATCAAGAGACAAAGTGGTATAGCCAATAAATATATTTTAGACCCATTTTGAAACTAATAAGTATATGCAAACTTCTGAGAAGTAAAAAGAGAAGACATATATTTGTATATATGTGTGTGTATACATATATGTGTATATATAGTGTGTGTAGATATATATATGTGTGGGTATGTATGTATGTATATGTGACATGAATGTTGAAGGCATTAAGACCACAGAAAAAGATGATTTATACAACTACAGACGATCCTTTTATTTTACTTTAAAACTTAAAGTTTTTATTTATTACACTCTGTGAAGTTGAAGATGTCTTAAAAATTTATGAATTTATAAAATGTAGACATTTCAATACTATTTCATGAAGAGGCAGAACATATTTTTAAAAATTCATGACCATAAAATTAGTTAGAATGAGTTAAGAAAGATATATATCTTTCCCCAAGTTACAGACCCAAGTAATTCTGAGGATAACATTAATAAGTATCCATTTTTAAATATGTTAAACTATAGCAGAACACAGAAATTATGGAAAGCTTTACAATTCATATGAAAAACTTGTTTAATTCTGGTAATAAAACGGGAATGCAAAAAGTGCTAGCTTTCTTTATGGATCTGGTACAAAATATTTAATATTTTATAGTCGATTCACTTCAGTCATATATTACCATGTTCTATGAAATAGAAATTTCTAGAAGTAAAGCAATGATGGCTGAAAATTAGGAAATCTCATAAATAAAGTCCATTTTATTAATGAGTTAATAGAAATCTCCATAGATATGGCATAGCTATGCATAAACTGTAGTATGTATTTCTTAAAATCTTATCAGAAACTGGGAGAAGAGTTCTCTTTTTTTTAATATAGCAAAGGATTTACAGGTAAAATTAAATATTGTTCTCGTGTATAATAATGAAGTGCAGAAGACCTGCCAAGTTTTTGCTTAGGTTGGAAATCTAAAAGAGAAAAATGAACTAAATTTTAAAAATGAAGAGCCAGGGGATCATTAACAACCTCATTCTCCCCTCCCTCCAGGCAATTCACTCCTAGTTCTCTGTTTATCAAGTTATTTTTTACCTTGCTTATTATCGTCTGTGGTTCTCCTCCACAGTGGTGGATGATGGGTAATTATTTGTGCCAGTTACCCCTCGATCTGTGGTTCCCCAACAATTACCTCTCCTAGGCATTTCAGAGACTGAAATCTGTGGACCATCAGCAAGGCCCTCTGGTAAACGATCAGCAGTGGATTAAAATGAGGCTGCCTCTCCCATTCTTGCTCCTAAAACTCTCAGATCTTGCCGTACAAAAAAATCCTCAGTTCTATGCACTGCTTTTTTCTATTTTTCTTTTTATTCTGCATAATACAGCCAGAGGTTCTCCTTCAAGACTCAGCTTGCATTTCCTAACAACTTTCTGGAGGTCTAAGTGACATACAATCGTCTGCACAATTTAATAGGTTCTGGGAAGCATATGAATTGATGCAGCCATCAACGCCATCAAAACTGAGCTTGTATTCACCATCGTCAGAAGTTTCTTTGTGTCCTTTTTAGTCCTCCCACCACCAGTCTCCTTCATCTCCAGGAAACAACTAATTTCCTCCCTGTCCCTATAGATTAGTTTGCTATTTCTAAAATTTTATACAAAAATGTGTGAACTCAAGCAGAATGTGCTCTTTTTTATTTGGTTTCTTCCACTCAACATAAATATATAGTAATTCATTTATGTTGTAATATCAATAGTCTGTTCTTTTTATTGCTCTTTTTATTGTTCTTTTTATTGTTCTTTCTATCCCAATATATGAATACTCCACAATCTGATTACTCACTAATCTGTTGATGGATGTTTGGATTGTTTCCAGTTGTTACATATTACAAATAAAGCCACTATAACTCTATCATGCAAAAGTCTCTGCATGGGCATATGCTTTCATATCTTTTGGCTAAATACCTACAAGTTGAATGGCTGGGTCACATGACTAGATTCATGTTTGACGTTTTAAGAAACTGCCAGATGGTTTTTCAAATACATTTTACAGTTTTTAATTCCTACCAACAATGTATGAAAGGTCTATTTTTTCCACATCTTTGCCAAGAATTAGTATGATCTGTCAGTTTTACTTTAGCTATTTCATTCATTCTGTAGCTTATATTTTCACTCCCTTCACAGTGCCTTTTACAGATAAATTTTAATTTTAATTAAGTTCAGTTTATCGCCTTGTTCTTTTATGGATCAAACGTCTGTGATCATATGCAAAAAAATCATTGCCTAACGCAAGGTCACAAATATTTTCTCCTTTTTTTTTTCTTCTAGATGTTTTATAGCTTTTGGTTTCACATCTAGGTCTATGATACATGAAATCAAATTAGTATGAAGTATAAGGTAGGGTTATTTTTGTTTGTTTGTTGGCATATTGGTATCAATTATAATTTCTCAAAAAAATTAAGCTTCCTCCCCTGAACTGCCTTTGCACCTTTGTCAATGATCAGTTGTCCAGATATGTGTGGGTTTATTTTGAGACTGTTTCATTGGTCTATTTGTCTATCTTAATGTCAATTTCACATTGTTTTGCATACCAAAGGTTCATAAGTCTTGAAATAAGGTAGTGTTGCCTCTCCAGGTTGGTTCTTTCTTTATAAATTTGATTTGGTTATTACAGGTCATTTGCAACTCAGTATGAATTTTAGTATTTTAAAATGTGTCACTTTCCCCCATGCTGACTCTATAGATCAATCTGGGGAAAACTGACATCTTAACAATACTAAGTCTTCCAGTCCAGCTCACCTATTATTTATGTCTTCTTTCATTTATCTCAGAAATGTTTTGTAGTTTTTAGAATATGAGGTTTGGATATTTTTGTCAAATTTATCCCTAAATAAGTTATAATTTTATATTACAAATAGCATAGTTTTTTACTTCAATTGTTGTCAGTATAGAAACATCATTGATTTTCTGTGTAAATACCTTGTACTCTATAAACTTGCTAAACTCATATTTTAGTAGCATTTTTGTAGATTCCATTACATTTTCTACCTAAGTGGCTTACCATAGATGATTTTACTTTTTTCCTCCAATTTGCATGTCTTTTTTTTTTCTTAACTTATTTCACTAGAACTTCTGAATAGAGTGGTGAAAGCAGACATTTTTGACTTGTTTCTGATCTTAGAGTGAAAGAATTCATTTACTTCCTTGTATATATGTCAGCAATCATTTTTTTTTTACAGATGTTCTTTGTCATGTTGAAGAAGTTCCCTACTATTCCTGTTCTGCTGAATTTCAATTAGAAATGTATGTCAAATTTTGTCAAATGCTTTATCTGCATGTACTGAGATGATAAGTTCATTATACAATAAATTATATTGATTGATTTTTGGATCCTATACCAATCTTGTATTTCTGGGATAAATTTTGCTTGATCATGAATACGTATTTTTAAGCGTGATTTGCTAGAACACGCATAGAATTTTACACATTTGTTTATAGAGTATATTTACCAGTAGTCTTCTTTCCTATACTCCAATTGCCTGCTTTTGCATCAGTGAAGTGGTGGCCTTTTTGAACATTTTGGAATGTGTTTCTTCCTCTTCAACTTCCTTTTCAATCCTCTTAAATTATGTGGACTTTGTATTATTTCTTTCTAAAATGTTTGGTAGAATTTACCAGTGATCCCACCAACACCTAGATTTTTATATGTGGGTAGGTTTATAGGTACATACTTGATTTTTGAAATACATATAAGGATCTTCAGGTTATCTACTTCGAGTAAACCTTAATAGTTTGGGTCTTTCAAGAAATTTTCAAATTACATCTAAGTTGTCAGATTAATTTGCAAAAAGATAAATTAATTCATCTTAATATTCATTTACTAAGCTTTTAATATGTATATATAATCTGTGGTGACCTTACCTCCATCCTTCCTGATATTGATAATTTGTGTATTTGCTCATTTTTGTGCAGATCAGTCTAACTAGAATTTTATCAATTTTATTGCTTTTCTCAAATGATCAGCTTATAGTTTCATTAATTTTCTTTATTGCTTTTCTGCTTTTTATTTTATTAATTTCAACAGTGATTTTTTCATTATGTTGTTTTGCTTATTTTGGATTTACTCTTCTTTTTCTGGCTTATTAAAGTAGAAGCTGAACTCATTGATTGGAAATCTTTTTTTCCCTAATATAGGCATATGCTCCTATACATTTGCTTTAAGTATTGGTTGTGGTTCTGATATTTTTTGGGATCCTGCATTCAACATCTTTTTCCACATCTCCCTCATGTCACACTTTTCTATAGCTTCAAGGATTCAGGGAGATAAATGTCTTAAGTTCAAATATACATCTACATTCACGGATACACTATACTGTATGCATATAGGTATGCATATATATACAAATATAATACATACATGCATACATATATATGCCTATATGTATATATGTACATTTGATAAAATTACATATATAAAATCTTATTTGTCATATATAATAGCATATTCCAGAACACATATTCTATTCTAGGAACAATTAGATGATAACAGTAATAGTGAAATAGAAAATCAGTGATATCTGGAGTAGGGCATTACAAGCAGAATAACAATATCACAATATTAGCTATCATATTTTAGGAGCACTCACTATGCACCAGAGACATAATGTTCTTTACTTCATGAGGACATGATGTCTTCACATCACCCTATAAAGTACAGAGAGAATCCTTTTTTTGTAGATAAGCAAACAGGTTGACATAAGCTACATAGTCTGTCTGTGATGCCAGAGCTAAGCCTGGCAGGGCTAGCATTTGAGCCCAGGTCATTTAGGCTTCAAAGTGTTTCTAAAGAGAGAAGGAAAAAATATGATTTTTCTTTTTAATTTCAGCCTCTCCATGTCAGTCTATGGTATTTGTTCAGATTTGTTCAGATTTCATTACCTGTGAGCCCGAAACTCAATTGGAAGAAATCTTTCATCAAGAGTTTAACCATATCTTTCCCATATAATAGAGGGAAGTTCTACCATCCGTGAAAATTGCTTCCTCCAATAGAGCATGTCATCTAAAAAACTGTCGTCTTAAAGAGTGCAGAAAATTGCAGAAGTATCTCTGCCAGACTCCAAATTTTTTTCCTGAGGCTTGTTCCCTTCTGCACATTTTCATCTGATGTGTTCAAAACCATTTATTTGCTTCTGAGTTTTCCCCTTGACTCTTCTTTTGCCAGATTTCCAATGCTGAACTGAGTACAAAAACTCTCTTATTAGGGTCACTCCTCTTTCCACACATGTAACAGGCAAACAAGTAAAGTCATAGTCCTAAATTCGCAGATGCCCAACTGGATATTAAATATTCTTAGGTGTGGTTGTTGCTGTGTGCATTCACCAAATCTGATTACTCAAGTCACCCTGTGGGATAATGTATTTTTTCAACCATATACTTCTCCCAACATTGCCTTGCCTCACTGACAATTCTCTTGGCCTAAGTACCGCTATGGTAGCAAGAAAAGCATTCATTTACTTTTCTCAGTCTCTCCTGGAATAGGACTGTTATTGTTTTTCTGTAGTAAACTGTCAGTCCGTCAACCTCAATAAGTGAAGCATATCATCCACATCATCAAAAAATTCCTGATATCACTTTGTTAAATGCACACAGAAATTCTCTCAATTTGGAAGTGAGCCTGGGTTTACTTTAGAGATACCTTGGTTCCTATATATGACATCCAACTCCTACATTTTAGAATTGTCAGTGAACCTTCTTTGACTAAAAAAAATGCATTCTTAGTCTTTCCAAGACCAGATTCTATATTAGAGATTTTCAACCATGAAAATGATTTTGTTTTTGCTTCCTTGAGGGGTTATTTGGCAATATCTGGAGACATTTTTGGTTGTCACAGTTGGAAGGTGGGGATTGATACTGGTGACTGTGGAAAAAGGCCACACACATTTCCTACCATGCTTAGGACAGAGATTATCTAACCCAAAATGTCATTAGTGTGGAAATTGGGAAAACCTTTGCTACATGATTTCCTACCTCAGAGGTTTTGTTTTGTTTGTATAAATATATGTCAGTGGGATGTAGAGCTACCTCAGCATTTATAAGTACCTGAGGAAACATTTTCCTGATCCCAGTTCTCTAAACACTTACCTGAGCCTGCCCAGCTATGTCAGATGTTAATCTTGTCTCTGGAATGCAAAGAGAAAAAGGCATGGCCGGAATAAAGAATTCAAAATAAGCTTCATTAGATGCCTAGTTCCATGATAATTTTTCTCCTAACTCTATCTTTGCTAAACTGGAATGAACAACATGTGAATCACAGACTACTTTCAACCCTTCAAAGCCCAGAGCCAGTCTCTCTAGATGGTCACAGAAGAACTTTCAAAGAAACCTATTTCTATTTATCCAGAATAGTGTTAAAATTTGGAATGCCTTCATAGAAATTATGCAAGTGGTAGGTTTCCATAGGCACCACTGGTTAATAATCCTCAATTTATGCATGCTGTTTCACGTACCATCTATGCTACTTACCTCTCCTGCCCTGGAAGCTTTATGAGTCTGCTTAGGCTTGATTCAGTGTAACCCATGGTCACATTTAAACAGAGCACTTTCTTAAAAATGTGCTTATTTTGGTTTTCTTGTTCTTGCCACTTCAGAGATTATAGGAGCTAGAGGAAGCTCAATAAAAGATACCAAAGAAGAAAACAATATCTCTTTTCGTAGCTTAGAGCAGTTTTCTAAGTCTACCTCCCCTAGGTAGGAACATTCACAATTGGGTATAGCTGCCTGGCCACTTTAATGCATACTTTTTCTGCAGAAGAGTCTTGCTACCAGTTGTTAACACTTGTTCATCGCTTTGAATGCTCTATGTTCTTGGTCTGAAGAATCCAAAGTAATGTTTTTCCTCCTCAGAATCACAGTGGAGGTGAGTGAGGAGAAAGTAGTTGAGCATTCTTAGAGCTTCATAATTGATCAATACCATTTCAGAAGTTTGATCAATAAAATAATAAAGAATATGAATTTTAACAGCATGGGTGGGCAGGAAAGAATGAATAAAATAAAGTATGTGTTATTTATTAAACTTTAAAAACTTGAAATGCAATTTGAATTAGTATTTGGGATATTATTATTTCTGGTTGTAATGGTCACAATAAAGGATACAACCATGCAACCAAAAAATCTGCATTACAAAACATCAAAAAAGTAAAAATTTTAAAAAAGAAAAATGTATTCTATTCATAGTAAGAACAAAAATCATAAAATAATTTGTGATTATTTAAAAAGATTTTTTATCCTATATTGTAGTATTCTACTATACCTTGATTCATAAATGAAAATCATAGTTTTATCATACCTCAAGGTGAAAGATTTAGAATTTAAAAGATATTCATTTGCTCCAGACTTTTTTTAAAAAATAACACAATTCCAATAAATGTATCAAAGACATTTTATTAGGGTATGGACATAACCTAAAGTTCATTTCAATATCTTCAAACACCTCACTTGTCTACCACTAGAGAACCATTTTAATAAATTAAAAACAAAGAGGTAGAGATCTTTATTCACTGTAACTGGAAAATGTCCAAATATATTATGTAAAACAAACAAATCCAAAAGCATACAAACAGAATTTAGATCAGTATAGCTTGTATAATATTATTTGAGAAGAAAACTGTATTCATTTATATATGCACAGAATATATTCAGAATAATACAGAACAAAGAGTTAACAATGATTTATTTCTAGAATATATTTCTGGAGAAGGTAAAAAGCAACAGAAAACAAGATAGTGGAAAAGAATCACTTTTATCTATGTAATCATATATAATTATATATCTGTATAATTTTATGATTAAATATACCTGGATGGAAAAATAGCCAGAAATGTTTCTAAACAAGAATAATGAAACATAACTTAACCTATTAGATTAATTTAGTAGTATGTCAAAAGCACCAGCAAATAAATATTTTAATAAAAGAGCATGTGTTTTCATATATATTTGTATATATGGAAACATATATATGAATACATAATCCATACACGTAACACATAAATATATATGCATTAAAATGTTAACACATGTATTTATAAAGAAGTACTTAATGCTTTATAAGTTAATAAATATAAAGTGTTATAGCTTTAATTAAATGACATGAATTTAGAAAACTAGGTACATTGTTTGACAATAAAAAGGTAGTCAGTTGAATTAATGATTTGCATGCAAATAAAAAGCATGAAACTATCAGAAGAAAATAAAAAAGAATAATTATCTACTATTTTCCAGAGAGAAGATTTGTGCCACAAAATAAAGGCAGAAACAATAAAATAAAACAGAATTATTTATGTAAACGTGAAATTAATTTTCTAATTATACAATCAAAATCCCTTCTAAACTAATTAAAAGCCAAATAGCAAGCTCTGAGAAAAACAATTTGGGATGTTTATAAAAGCTAAAATATTAACAAATGACATTATAACCTATTACCGGTTAATAAAATTATAAACAGGCAAAGAAAACAAACATGAAAGACAAAAATTAAAAAATACAAAGGTCAAACAAATGTAAGAAATTGCATGTGTCATTAGCCAAAGTCGTGCGTATTAAAAGAACAATATAATTTGATCTTAATTAGGACAGATCACTGAAATAAAATTTCTTTAATGTTGAGATGAGAAAATAAATTGAAATATCACTATAAATTGTTAATCATTAAGCATATTGGGAATAACATAAGTGCAAAATTATCATCTTAAATTTTTTATCCCTAAAATTTTGATGCAGTCAATAAAACTGTAACCCAAGTACAATAAAGCGATATTATCTACTAACTAAAATTACGTGCAGAAGAATGCTTACTGATGCGTAAATGTGATCACAGTATATAATAAGTAAAAGTGGAAGATTATAAACTATTTGCTTACATAACTATTCTTGTATAATAATAATGCATATACACATGCTAGAAAAATGTTATAAAATTTTTTTGGTTTTTTGTGGTTTTACTTTTATGTGTCTTCTCATCTTGAACATGATTGTATAATAAGATGCTATATTAATGATAAAAGGCTGTGAGAAAAAAATGCATATTAAAAAATAGACCATACTCAAATCTATACCCTAAAGCTAATCTATAGTTTTGAACTTTAAATAATGAAATGCATTTACCAATTTTTCAGATAAAACTTTATAAAGAAACTTTTCAAAGAAATCAAATTATCTTTAAAAGGCAGAATTTTTAAAAGTAAAATTTGCAAATGCAGTTATTTATTTTTTCAGTAAGTATCTATTAAGCTTCTATGAAATACATGAGAAGAAGTGAGGCCTTGGAGTCATAATGTCCAACACAAACAGACATATATTACCTTCTCTTGGATAAATTAGATTCAAGTAGGATAACCAGATATTAATTAAACTATATGAAAAAGAAGGGGTAATCTCAACTTGGGTAATGTCAAACAGGATATTAAATGGTGGTAAGCAAGAGTAAAACAGGGTGGTTTAACCATACAAGGATTTCTGTAATGGCTTTCTGAGGCTGCAGTGAATGAGAATTAACTAGATCAAGGTGAATGACAATCTAGGGCTGGGCTTATACTAAGATGTCCAAGGAGGAAGCACAACAAATAAGAGGGACCAAAAAAAAAAAAAAAAAAAAGGACAGTTCAGCTGGCACGGTGGTGAGTGGTGAGTGCCTGTAGTTCCAGCTACTTGGAAGGCTGAGGCGGAAGGATCACCTGAGCCCAGCAGGTCAAGCTGCAGTAGCCAGGAGCATGTCACTGCCCTCCAGCCAGCATGACAGAGTGAGACTCCAACTCAAAAAAAAAAAAAAAAAAAAAACGAAGAAGAGGACAGTACAGAGAGTATGGGGCATCCTTGGATGCAGATTGATGAGCAAGGAGGGTGTAATGTGAGAATCTGTGAAGGCAGGTCCAGGTTATTCAGGATTTTTTCAGGTTATGTTAAGGGTTTTAGCTCTAATTCTGTGAACAATAGAACTCTACTGTAGTGCTTCAAATGAATAAAGAATGAGGGTAACATGATCATCTTTTGTTCTGAAAGATGTATTCTGTCTGCTGTATAGAAAATAAATCCAAAGGAACAGGATTAAGCAGGACGAAAGATGGTGCTAGCTTAGATATTGAGATATATAGATATAGAGATATTGGATGAATTTGAGTGATATCTAGGAGGTAAAATCAATAGAACTTCATGGCAGATTGCTTATAGAGTGTGAAGGTAAAGCTGTTGCAAACAATAATTTCTAAGATTCTGACTTGCCAAAAATGGATAGCTTCATTCATAAGACAAGAAACATGGGAAGAAAAAGATGTAAAAGAAAGATTATGGTTTACTTCTGGAAATGGGTTTAAGGTATCTCAAACACTTAAATTCAGTTGTCAAATAAAAAAAATGAGTACACACGTGGGAAGTGCAGGAGAGGTCCAACAACAGAGAAATAGCTTGTTTATCTATAGTAAATAAATAGCAATATATTATGTATATGTAAATAAGATGAGAGAGAGAGTGTGTGAAAGAATGAATATAGTGGAATAGGAGAGGCAAGGGTGCAGTCATAAATCATTTCTGGTAGAGGAATTTGAGCTTACAAAAATATGAAAAAGTAGCATGTTGAAATGAAGAAGAAATGATCCCACATATTGACACTCAGGGAGGGAAATATTTGAAGGCGAAAGAAAAGGCAAGTGTTAAATGTTATTGAACTATAAAAGTAAAGCAAAGAATAAAAAAGTTATCAGATTTAGTGGTGATACTCTCTGTCCCTGACAAGAGCAAGAGCTATTTTGATGGCTTGAAATGCTCTCACGTACATTGTAGCATTTAGTCATTGATGGGGAGAAGTAGACTGGTGTCAAATATTTTGAAAATATTTTCCATGAAAGAGAAGAATAAGACAGGGCAGTGACACAAGAGAATTTCAGGCTAGAAGAAATTTCTGTTTTGTTTTAGGGTTTTTTTGAGTAGTTAGTATACTCAAATATGTTTGAAAGCCTGTGCAGATGATATAGATTAGGGTCAGCAAACTCTAAGACATGAGCTAAATACAGCTTGCTACCTATTTTTGTAAATAAGGTTTTATGGGACACAGGTGTATTCATCTTTTACATATTTTCTATGGCTGTGTTTGTGCTGCAGTGACAAAATTGTTGTGACAGAGACCATATGGACCATAAAGTCTAAAATATTTACTATCTGGTTCTTTACAGAAATAGTTTGTTGACTCCTGATCCAGATCAAAGAAATAATCTGACTATATAAGGAAATGAAAGTTAACTGATAAGGTAAAATTACTTAATGTGAGAGAGGGTTGGTGGAGATCTAGGCAGTGTTACACCCTGAGAAGTAGAAAATTGATATAATCCCCTTTAGTTTGAAGATAATTTCCCAAAAGTTCTTTTTAAATAGTAAATCTGAAGATCTTTAGCAATTACACACATGAATAAATTAACAAACCAACACATAAAAAGTAAGACTAAAGAAATTGTACATCTGTAAGGATTTTACAATCTTAAGGGAAAAAAAATACCTCTAATGATCTAACAATTTTATTCTGGTTTATAAGAATACGGATTCAAGGAGCTCAAATGTCTCATTTAAAGTTTCTACCATGGTGGTCCACTATGAATAGTGATTGAATGAATAAATATATGACTGGCACATATATCTAAGAGTAATTCTTACATACAACAAATCATTATGCATGCTACATTTTCAAAAAAAAATGTGTGTTTTTCTAGGAACTATAATTTAACATTCTGATTCAATGACAAAAAAGGCAAAGATTTACAATGTTTTCTCCGTGTTATATCCAAGAAGGCACTCTACAAGACAATTTTCAGTGAATGTTTTATGCATTTCAAGGAAAAAAATAATTTCCATACTATTTTAACCATTTCAAAACCAGAAAAAGAGAAATTATTAACTGTACCTCCCCTACCAGGCAAGGTGGAAAATAAAGGGAGGCCCAAACTTTACCCGTATGATGACCACTTGTATACCTAATCCTGAATGTCACCCCACATCTTTAAAATGGAAAAAAAAAGAGAGAGAGTAAGGCCCCTTACTAATTACAAGATGATCTAAAATTATAAGCCAAATAAAAATAAACTCGATGACAGCTGATCTGAAAATAATGTGATACAAACAAAATTTATTCTAGGAATGCAAGCATTTACTATTAGGTAATAAAAATATATAATTTCTAAAATTAAAAACCCAAGTGTGGGAGGAATAATGCCTCAAAAAATGCTAAAATTCCATTCAGCAAAACGTAGTGTTCATTCTGATAAATATGTATTTTATAAATGAGACTATATTTATGATAATTGTGATAAGTAAGCTTTTTCTAAAAGGAAGTGTTTCATCTACTAGTGTAAAATTTAAGTCTGGCGTTACCATGTACTAGTATAGGTATATTTTCATTTAATAAACATAAACGAAAAGATAAACAAATGTACAGTAAATAGTTCTATCAAAGTTAGGAACAAAAATAGTTGCTCCAAGTTACCATAATTGTTTAATATTATTCTGGAAAATTCTGTCAATAGAATATAGAATTATAAATAAATACCAAATATTACTATTAGAGAAAGGAAAATATACATTGAGTTTTACAAGATCATTTTGAACTAGAAATTGCAAAAGAATTAGCCTATTAAAATTAACGAATATAATCAAACTATTGATGTACACACACACATATATATATTTTTGTTCCTAACTTTGATAGACCTACCTATTGTATTATAATATCTGTAGCAAAATTTCAAACTTAAGCAAATCAACTCATCCTTATTGGGGACACAAAAAAGGGGTGATATAAATAGAGCTCTATGGAAATATTTTTCACACTGTTTCCTTTTGACAACTGTAGAGATTTCAATTATTTTCAAATTGATTCATAGATTCACATAATCCTAGTCAAAATACCATATGTGTATGCTCAGGGAATAGAGAGCAGGTTGCAAAATTTTATTTCAAATAAAAATAGCAAAAAGAAAAAAGATAATTTTTAAGAACTAGATGTGGAATTCAGTGGCTGAAGCAAAGGCACTTATTTATAAAACTTAAAATATATTATAAAACTATAGTGGTTTTTGAAACTATGGTTGCAACATAAGAATAGAGTGAATCCATGGGCAGAGTATCAAAAACACAAGAATGACCTGGATGTATGAAAATTTCACATTAATATTTAGTAAAGTATGCTGGAAAAATATAATTTTTTAGTGGAAAAACATGTTAGTTCTCTATTGTACATGATATGCTAAAGTATATTTTAGATAGATTTAAGTATTAAATATAAAAATAAAACTATAGAGGAAATGATCAAAGCATAGTGAATGTTTACCATGCATAGGATGAGAAAGCCCTTTTCAGAATAAAAGCAATGTAAGCAAACATTATTTTAAAAACTGCCATTATTGTTGATCTCATTGTTCCTATGCCATATTTCAAGATAAAAAAATCCAGTAATACAAAATGTGAAGAAAAGGATTCTACTACACTAAAGCAAAAGATGGAAAGTTTAAATGCTATAAAAATAACATGTCAACTTGTTGAAAAAAGAAATAATAAATAATGTTGGTGTATATATGGGAAAATGAACACTTTTGTACAATGTATGCGGTCATCTAAAAAACTATTTTTAAAAGGTATGTATTTTTGTGAGGGAAATGTGGCAATATAAGCAAAAAAGATTAAATTTTTCATTCTTTCCGGTCATGTATTTTCTCTTCGGGAGTGTATATCTACATGAGGAAGTAATTAAAAAAACAAATTCTTGACGGTAAAATGAAGTCCCACAAATGTCCCAGCAAAACAAGGAGGCTGAAGTAAAATATGACATATCTTTGGGACATACATTCAAACACGCATATTTTTAAAAAGTGTTCCTATTGTTACAAAAATTGAATGTTAAAGTAACAGTATGCAAATGTAAAAATACAGTTTCTAATATCAAATTAATTTTGTATAAAAGCCACACCCACATACCTGTGCACATGGTAGAAGCAATGTACCAGAATTGTTAAAGTATTATCTCTGCATCATAGAATTTTTTGGCAACATTTTAAATTTTTTTAATAAACAACTTCAAAGTATTTCCTACAGAAGTATTTGTTTATTTTAGAACTAGAAAATAATGAAGAATAAAATGCATCAGGCTGATACATACAATTCTACTTGACCATATTTCAGCATAATCTGCATCTAACTATTTAGTATAAGTAGAATAGAAAAGATCTGAAACATCATAGAGTAGTATATTTCCTTATGTAATTAATCATTTGTTTTAATACATTTTCAGTAAAAAAATACAGTGAGAAAGAGAATGAATGCTATCTTTGTTCTAGACCAATGATCCCTGTTAATCTTCATATTTTGTTGGAGAATCATATATACATTCTCAAGGAATATGTTATGCCAAAATTGAAGAAGAAATGGGAACATTGATTTCAAGTCATCTTTTATCTTCCAGTAATTTGAAGAAAAGACACCTCCAGTTGACAGAGAACCAAAATGATTATGATTTGCAAAAGATTAATAACATATTTACATTTTAATTTCTTTTATTTCTCAAGATTCAAGATTGATATCTAAACAGCATTTACCAAACGTTAAAAAAGAAAAGAAAGAAATTCTAGTTAGAGTATTATAGACCATCTCTCAAGAGGAAGTGGGAAAAGTGGTTGAAAAAAGCTGCTTTTCTCTATCGTTCAGAAGTTATAGTGGTAATATCTACTAACAAATTGGAATCCCTAAATGTAATGAAAAAATAGTACAATCCCAGGGTGCCACAAGCCTCGTATTAGCACTTAATCACTAAAGACAAGGTGAGCCTTATTATCATAATGATAGCAAAGACAAAGAAGTAATCAGAATAGTCCAATTTACAAAAGAACTGATGCTGACTAGATGATCATGGTGCCCTTAGAAAAAAGCATGGGCAGTCTGAATTCTTACTTGAGCTGCCTAAGGGGAAGGGTTCTAGGTCAAGTGAACAGAAATCTACCTTGAACGACCTGCAGAGAGTCACAGTCCCACAATAAATTCCCAGACTTGAGTCACTTTACAGACCCAGAATCCATTGAATGAAAGACCGGCCATATCCCATTGAGGAAAGACCCTGCCACAATACCAATAATTTATAAATTTTAATGTTATAATGTTAATCTTTCTCCCAGTCTTCCCCAGAGTAATCTACAGCTATTTATCAATATGCATAGGTGAATGTGAAGCAATCAGATGTATGGGAATCACTGTACACTAACTCTGAACTGACACTAATTCTTGGACATCCAAAACATCACTGTGATCCTCCAGTCAGTGTAAGGACTTAAGGAGGTCAGGCGAGGAATAAAATTGTAAGTTCAGGTCCACCTCACAGTGAGTCCAGAGCATCCAACTGGTGGTTTCTTCCCCAGTTCCACAATACATAATTGGAACAGACATACTCAGCAACTGTCAGAATCCTTACACTGGAGTAGTTCTGCTGTTCCAATTACTTGTTTTCTCAAGCAAAGATAACATTATCAGTTTGTCTTTTTGTTCTGTATGGAGTGTGTTTTTTGTTAAAGACTAGTATGAGTCATACCCTCTCTTGTTTCATAGCACACAATAGTATTATAGGAAATATTCCACTGGAAGACTTAAAAAATGCATTTAACCTTAATATATATTACAGTATGAGGACAGAAATAAGAATGATGCAATATGTATTTCTGCAAAAAATAACAGATTATACTTAACCAATATACTTATACACGTTAAAGCACTAAATTACACACATATATACATATACATACACACTATCTATATATATATCTATATATATATATGCTAGAGAAATATTAGTTAGTCTTGAAATCATTTAATTTCTTAAGGATTATTTTACATATTGTTGAAGATGCTCATTTGTAAGGCATAAATACTTGGGGAATTAAAACTGCTTCCACTTGTTAAGAAAATGAACTGAAGTATAATACTTGATGACAATGGGAATTTATAAGTCGTTTCTGTAACACTTTCTTCTAGAGTTAGTGCCAATAAAATAATAATAAATGCTCCTTTCTTTGAAAGGTGAATACAGTATTCAGCCAAGGGAGTACTTTAAAAATCCTGGGGTATTATTAAATATTACCAGGTCTAATATCCAAACTAAATTACAGCTCAGACAAGGGACTGAAAGGTCAGGTTTATTATTCACTTTAGTAAAAATGTAACCACAACACTTGTTTCTACATCAGGGAGTATTATAACCATCATTATAACTAATAATAACAATGAAAATAACACAGCTACATTGTATTTTGCATTTTTCAGTAGACAGTAGGACTTATGGTTCATAATCATTTATATTTACACTGAAACTTTTTATGGAAGAGTTCAGAGTGGTTTTCAAGTAGTACCTCATTAATCATTTCAACAAATTACTTGGAAAGATATTATCCTAGTTCAATAGATTTTTTTAAGTGTATCACAGAAAGGTCAGATATATATTTACTTGTCCAATATTAAAGAAGTAAAGTGAGTCAGTTTCAAACTTGAGACCTCTTTTTCACCTCTTGATCTAACCACTGGACCAAGGCAATATTGGTCCATGCTGTGGTTTGACCATCAACCTAAAGAACTTCAAGGCTGACCTCTCTGCTATTACTTTTACAGATCTATAAACACAGAAGAAAATATCAATTTTTCATCTATGATGATCATATGAAGAAATACTCAGACATAATTATTTTATATTTCCATTGTTTTTTTAAGTCTAATAAGAAACAACTGACAATAGTTGGCGTCAATTTAAAAATGTAAATATCAAAGTAATAAAGAGTGAAATGCATCCTGATCCAATGTATGAAGAAACAAACAAGCAATATTTTTAAATGTGTCATTTGAACAAAAATATATTGAATATGAGTCAAAGGAAACAATAAATCAACTTTTAACAATTCTTAATAACTCAAATATATAAATCTTCAAGAACAAATGAAGGAAGATACGTTCAGTAAATGTGACTTGAGGGAGCAGGAAAGAAATGAAAAGAAGGACGGAATTTATACTGAAAGACAGTTTCTGTTTGTCTTAATAAAATCAGTGCCATATCAATGCTTTATTTTATGACATTTGGTTTTAAAGCAAGGCAGCTAAACAACTGTTATTTCTTTAAGGTGAAAATATACAGTAAATATGCGTTAAGTAGCATTGCCTTTTCACAATAAAATGTCTTTAGACATCTTTCCTTTTGCTATTTCATTTGCTATTCCAAAATTAGTGTCCATATAGTTTTGATTTTACTTTAAAAGTTCCACCCAAACAGAATTAATCCATAACTCTATATATTCTTATTCTGAAGTATACATTTCACTTATTTAGATCCTAAAAAAAAAAAAGATTTCTCTTAAATAACTCACCTATATTCATCTTAACTTGTCTGTTTTGGAACATCTAAAATATTAAAAATTAATACATTTTTAGTTTTAAAATCAATGAGATTTGAAGATTCAAATCATGAAAATATTGAGTAAAAATTAAAATTATAACTTTGTTGTCAGAAGTTTTGAGGTTAGAGTTACTTTCCCTTTACCTTATAATTTTCTTTTATAAATCTGCAATTAAAAACTGTTCACTGCACCTTAATGTCTTTCATTAAGAGAATTTGTGTTTAAAAAAAAAAAAAAAGGATGACACTTCTTCCTGATTTAATAATTACATTTTCTCACCTGACTCTGAAATCCGAGAATTTAGTAAACAAATTGATCAAAAAATGAGGTAAAGAAGAGAACACACTTTCTAAGACATGGTGATAAGGACATCTCAAAATTTAGTAAAGAATCATAGTAAACTGAGGCAATGACAGAGGAATTTATTTTTAGGTCTTTAAATTTCTTTTTGAGTATCTCCCACAAATATTTACTTTTGAAACAATCACAATGAACAAGTTAGTACAAAACTGTGTCTATTCAAAAGTAAAATGCATTATTCTACTGTCTGTGTTCAATATACATTTCAGTATTTTTGAAATAATATATAGTATACATGGGTGTTTGTATATGACTGTTTTAATAATATCTCAAAGTTACTTTCATATTTATAATTAAGGATATCATTTATATAGCCTTAAAATATTAGCCTATTTTCTTTCCATGTACAAACAATAATGCTAAATACCATAACTTTATTTAGCTATGTATTTGCTTTTTTATTCTTTTGATATCCAGGTATCAGTTTATATTCAGCGTTTCCTTTTAGTCATGTGTTTTCAGAATTTTCCGACAAAATATTTCTGAATTGTTTATTGTCTCACCATTTTAAAAAGGTTTTATTGATGTGTATTACCTCCGCTGTCATTTTGTTGTCAAAATCTATGTTTATAAATATTACAATGTATACATTTGGTTGGAAGTCAAAGTTTATAAACTTTTAAATAAAGTCTTTTAATTTATTTACTTACTTATTTACTTATTTATTCATTTATTTATTTTAATATTTCAGAGACAGAATCTCACAATGTTGCCCATGCTGAAAAGCCATGGCTATTCACAGGTGCAATTAGAGAGCACAACATTCTTGAACTCATGGGCTCAAGTGATCCTCCCACTTCAGTCTCCCCTAAGCAACTGGGGCTGTAGGCATGCCATGTCAGCCAGCTTTACTTTTAAAGGGCTAATTTCCTATAGTTATGTTTGTTTAGACTTTAATTTTTCTCTGCAGTAAAAGTATTTTTTTAAAACTCTTTAGCAGGATTTTAAATACATAACCTTTGTACATTACTAGCAATTTCAAGCAGGTGTTTATTAAAAAGCCAATTGTTTTGATACCTTAGGAGATACTGTGCTTTTTCACATCCTTTCTTAACTTATAGTTACCATTTTAATAGTTTATGGAGTGCATGAGAAAAATAGTTCCACAATTTCTTTTTCTTTTTAAGAATATTGAGATTTTTATTAAGCTGACTTCATGAATGATGGTTCTTCTGATACTATAAAAAGCAATTTTAAATTTTAAAGCATATTCAACATCACTGCGAGATTTTCACTGACCAAAAGACATACCAATTTTTCACAGCTCCCAGTTGTCTAGTGATACACAGGTTGCCACTATTTTACATTGATTTAGTGAATCATGAAACTCTAGAGACATGAAAATTCAGATGAGTCACCAAGTCCCCAACGATAATACTACTGAGCAACTTCTAAAGCATAAAACAATGCAAAATGCTTAAGAAGAACTAGAGATGATTAGATTTTACTGAATATAGAAAAAGTCTCAAGAAGAAAGAGTCTGGTATAATGTGATCATTAC
Source organism: Cephalopachus bancanus (assembly GCA_027257055.1). NCBI lineage: Eukaryota > Metazoa > Chordata > Mammalia > Primates > Tarsiidae > Cephalopachus > Cephalopachus bancanus. The sequence continues at coordinate 8,516,345 of JAPVLO010000210.1, read as the reverse complement.
TGTGTGTTTCCAAAGCTACACATTCCTAAGCCTGCATTCAGACTGCTAAGCTTGCAGTCTTAAAGAGCAACCAATTATTAAAAGCTTGTCCATGAGACGTTAATACCAGTCAATTCTAGGGAAAAAAATTGGACCATTTAATGTCAGTTTAAAATCTTTCCTAAATTAGCCATGTCAGACTTTTTGGCAGCTGTCACTCTACTATCATTTGAAAATTCTAATGAAAATTCTATTCACAAATAGATTTTAATCAGATCAATTCAGGCAATCAATGTTTTAAAAAGAAGTCATAGTTTTAAGTGTTCTCAAGATAACCAGTTATTTTGTAGAATGCAAGAGACATATATGTGTGTGGGAGTATGCACGCATGTGCTTATCCGTGTGTGTGTGTGTGTGTGTGTGTGTGTGTGTGTGTGTGTTACACCTTTTCCCCTCAAGTATAAAGAAATCTTATGGCTGTTTACCTGAACATCAGATTTCTAATAACCCAAGAAGCTCTTTCTTTTTATTACGAATGAGTATCAATAGCTCAATTTTGTCTTCATATCTCATCTTGCTTTTTCAGTCCTGAGAATGACCATAGAAATTTTACAGTTTATATTAATCCGAAGATTTGTGTTGGGAAATATTGTGCCAATTAAATACATTCATTTAAGCCATGGGTCACAGGGAAATGAAGTGATTAGCTCAATGTCACATCAAAAAATGACAAAATAATATAAATACAGACTTGATTATATTAAATTTTGTGTTTTAAAGAGAATTTTAGACTATGTAGATGTGAGATACTTATAATTTTTAGAGATGTTAAAACATTTACCATAAGAATTATGTTCTTGACTAAGAGATCCTGGTACTAGTAACCCCAATTTTTTTTGACTAATATTTCAGATGATCAAAATGAACATATATTCTGATAGAACAATATTTATATTCTCTCTCTTTCTCTCTCTCTATGTACACGCCCATACAGATAATGCATATATACACAAACATATATGTATATATATATAACTCATACAAAGTATGCATACAAATATTCTATTTGAATATAAAAATATGGTTTCAATTATAACATTTTACCACGACATGGTAGTAGTCACCCACCTAAATAAAGTTTGTTTTTTTTATAATTTTTTATTGGTAAAGTGTTAACTAAACTCAATGACACAGGATCTGCTTCACTTAGAATCCTCTTTAAGCATGTATTATGCTTTATAGTCCTTTAAAATTCATTCATTACACTGCAAAATGTCAATTTCTAAAGTGTCAAAAGAAGTTAATAGTCCACCTTATATCCCTAATTTAAACTTGACCTAATACATTCAATAAATGTAAATTACTATGAGAAATGGTCTATACCACCCGCTGCATTACAGTGAAAGAAATACCATAACCCCACACTGACAACTAACATATTTTGTTATTCTACTTGATTTTGAGGACTGTAACAAAAATATTTGGAAAATATATACTTACATTGTCACCTTTACTGCCATTTTCATAATGGCAGCACTGTTAGCATCATGGGATCATTAAACTTCATATTTCAATTATTTAACTTTAAAACACTTTGGATGAAGAATCTCTTTAGAGATTTCATTCATTTTATGTTTTCATCAATTTCATTTTTTAATGTAAAAGACAAACTAGAAATATTCTCTTTTGCCCTGTATTCACATTGGCTAGCATATAAAGATTCCTTTCTATTTTCAGTTGAGAAAACAAATCCTAGAAGAATTAGGTATTCAAAATGTTGTTCTTTACAAACTCAAAGAAAAAAACTTTGGTATACAGGATAAAGTAGCGTCATAATCCTTGTAATATTTTAATGAGATAACATTGTGAAAAGTTTACCAAACTATTTTCAAAAGTAAATAGTTACAATTTTCTCTATTTGTAATAACACGTTACCAAGCTTCAAGCAAAGTTGTATCCTTTTGGTTTTAACTTCTCTTTCTTAAGTACTTATTAAAGACAGAAAAGTTATATGGTTCAGTTCAACCTAACACACGGAGCAACTCCAAGTATAATGATTGAGATGTATGTATCTCTTATACTTGTGCCATACATCATATTAATTATTCATAACTATCTATTCTATTTCTCTTTTATAGATATGAGTGATTTTTACTGCCTAAGTTATTAAAATATTATCTCACAATTTATTAGTATGGTATTTGCACATGGGCTTTTCAGAATTAAAACTTGCAAAGTATAGAGCCAAAATTGTTTCATTTAAAAATTGCATGCTATATTTGTGTGGTGGTTCCCAGATCTCAATCTAGGAAGTAATCTTAACATATGTATTTTTCCTCAAAAATGAAACAGACATCATGAATATTTTAACTATATTTAGGTTATGGTAACTGAATATAAAGTTAAGTGGAAAGTGGAAATTTTAATTTACTGCTATTTGTATTTGTTCAAGGCACTATCTTAGAAAAATTAGCATTGGGTGCTAAGTTTTCTAGTTAAACATTTATGGCTTTATTGGGTCAAGTTTGTTGCATTTAATTTATAAAAAATCTACTTCACAAAATTATAAATGTGTTAATGGTTTTCCATTTGATATGTGAGATGTGTGCAAACAGCACCAGGCTAAAATTCAGTATATCTCTACGTCCTAAAACACTGTATACTTTGACAAATTGTCCTCTCTTGGTTTCATTTAGTAGAGAAGTTCTCTCCAAAAAAAACATTATTTCTCAACAGGAGAAATTTCATTCTGATGACAAAAAGGAGGAAAACTTAAGTTTTCCCTAATAGCAATTTATAAGAATTTGGTTTTCCTCATTTTTTATATCCACCTATAAATACACCAAACACCCTGTCAAAAAGAGGGGTGACTGCCGCAATGTTTGTTTTTCAAGACAAGTTAATATTCATTTAAGTATAGCTTTATTGCACCTCTCCTTCTTCCAAGTGAACATAATGATCTTAAGTGTACAGTCTATCACTTTCCACATTTTAGGGCAGGGAGAGTTTGATCTGCTTTAAGAGTGTTGTCATTTTTACCCAACATCATTTCAATCTTTAACAGAACTCCTTCATTTTGAAAGCCTTAACAAAACACTTGTTTCCAACAATGCTAGTGCAAGTTCATGACTTTAAAGTATATCACATAATTTCATAGTCTTAATAACATATACACTACCAAAATGTGTTTTACACACACATTTTTATCGAATAAAACATCTTTTAATGTTGTCTCTCTCGTGGCAATGCCTAGAATTTGTTAAGGAATAATCTATGGAATTTAAGATTTATGGAAAAGTTTTCGAACTCTTGTTCTCAAATTCTATTTCTTTAAGAATCTTCCTTTTTGGTTATTCATAAAAATAGAAATCAACATTCTTCTTCAAAAGTGAAGAGAAACTGAATTAACAGACCCAGATTTTTATTTGCTTTTTATGTTATTAACCTTTAAAAGGGTCACAAAATACAGGAAGAACACAGGATAAAATAGGAGGAACCTGTATTACTAATATTCAAGTATATTCTATAAATGTGGGCCTACAATAAAAACATCAAGCTTTGTAAGACTTTTATGAAAAATCGTTTATTCTCTTTAATTTTTAAGGGCAATTGCTTATACAGTTTTCTTTTAGAGATTTGTTATCTGAGATTACTTTTGTTTTCAATGTTACACAAAAAAGGAGAAAATAAACTTTGTGAAGAACAGTTCAATAATCTAAATTGTATTGAGTTGGAGACTATTTCAAATTCAGTGCTTTGTCTGAAGACATTTTCATTAGCATCTGCATTTAGGACTATGGCAAAATTGGAGTATATACTATCAAAAAGCAAATTATATTTTCCAACTGTTATAACTAGCAATAGAAAGGGCAACATCTTTAAGTACTCATTAAAACTCTCTTTTGAAAAAGTAATCATCTAAGATCAGATACTGAAACAGCATATTACCAGAACATAACCTCTCTTTACTAGTTTACTCCAGCAACAAGTCCTTGGTAGTCACAGTCTCTGTACATCATAATCCACTTTACCAAGAAAAGAACAATTTACATCCAGCATTACTTATTAACAGGTTGGAAATTTGTGACTATTTTTCCACTCATTAACATGTTCCTACAAGTGATCTTTAAAATTAAATAATCAGAAGCTGGGTTCAAACTTATTCTTATTAAAATAAAAATAATATCACATGAAATATATGCCTTCCTTTGAGGCTGTTACAAAAGAAGCAAATACCCGGAACTCAAACTTCTCTTTTTTCATTTATAAATATTTGCATTACTTAATTTCTATATAAGTCTAACAAGAATACATATCATTTCTTTTGGAGATGACAGCAATACTGACAAACAGTCCTTGTTATGACTGTCATTTTGGTACTACTAAATCATCTACAGCATTGTGACCTGATTTTAGTTACCAGAGACAAAGTCAAAGCATTAAACTGAAGTTTCATTCTGATTAAACACAGTCAGCACTTTAAAACCTTTTCCAAGTGATCTATGCCCCACTAATTAAAAAGAAAGGGAATAGGGAGAGGAAGGAGAGAGGGAAGGAAGGAAAGAAAAGGAATAAAAAAAGGAAAGAAGGAAAAGAAAGAAGCCTTAAAAACCTGGTATAACTACACAGTAGGCCTCTGACATTCTAGATGCTGGTATAGTTAGCTAAATGGCAAGTAATGTGGGTATGAGAGCCCTGTTGCCTGCTTTAATTAAAACTAAAAATTTACAACAAAATCAATCCTTGGGAAAATTGCTCTTTGGTTTAAATCTTTGTTACCTCTTGGAATTTTGGTAATCTCACTTTATTTTTAAATTAAGCTGGCCCCTTCTTCTGTGTACTCCATTACAAAAGTCAAACACTAAGAACCAGACATAAATTTCAGAATGAAAAGAGTTTTGTTTGTAAGTGTGTTTTGAAGTCCAACCCCTGTATACAAACTGTTAAAAAGCAGATGTTTTAACATAGTACTTTATTCCAACTTATCCTTGAATGAACTTCCTTCAAGTTTCAACCATTAAAAAAAAAAAGCAGTCAATTTCCTGGCGGTTGTAATTTAATTAAGTAACCTTTCACACCGAGCAAAACCCAAAAGCAAAGGGTCATTAATCTTTCTAGTGATTAGAGACACCTCTACAGCTTCAAACATTTACCTCTCCTTCCCCGCAGTAGAAATGCTTTTAGGAGGATCATGGTTCATACCTCACATTCCCTGGAGCCAGAGATGGTATATGTGCAGGGCCCAGATCCGTTAACCGATATATCCAGGGTCTCAGAGTTTGTAGGCTTGTAGTCTACATAATACTCCTGTAGAGGGGAATTCATTTGTCTTTCAGACTCTCTGGCCTTTTTCCGCCGCCTCTTCATGAGAGAGTGTTGCTGGAATTGTTTCATGCTGGCTGGGTAGCGTTTCCAAGACACATAGATCACCAAGAGGATCATGGCCACGGAGAGAAACAGAGCCACACTCCCTGCAATAATTTTGTGAAATGAAACATGCTCATACTCTTGCTCTGTGCCAGGAATCTGAAACCCTGGGGAAGGGCTTGGTGTTTCAAAAGCGGGTTGGGTAGAATCAGGTTTAAAGATGGTAGGCTTAGGGATGATGAAAGGCTTCTGGGGAGTTTGGGGAACCAGGTGTGACCTTTCTGTGTTGACCACCTGGACATCAGAGCAGATATTATATGTTTCCACTGCATCACTAACCTTTTCACCCTGGATGTGCTTAGGTCCTGCACATATCATGGTGCTTTCCTTATTTCCCTTGAAATTTTTAAGCCAATAATATAAAGGACAGATGCTTCGACTGCATTCCCACATATTTCCGGACAAGGTGATGGATATTAATGATATCCATGCATTGACAGTTTCCTGTGAGATGTTGGTGAGCTTGTTGGAATCCAAGTTCAATTTTTGTAAGTTAGGGAGGCATTTAAATGTGCCCGGCTCAATTCCTTGGATGTCATTTCCTGATAAATCCAAGTTGTGCAAGGAACTCCAAGTCCATGTCAAACCTTGGCTGATGGAGCGGATCCTGTTCCACTGTAAGTAAATCGAGCGGAGGTTGAAGAGGCGTGGAAAATGCGCAAAGTTGATCTTGGAAAACTGGTTGTGCTCCAAGTGGAGCTCCTTTAACTTTAAGAGGCCAGCAAACGCATTTCGGGATAAGCTTCGAAGACGATTGTAACCCAAATCCAGAAAGTCAAGATTCCGACAGTCTTGAAAAACTCTTATGGGCACAGTCTTGAGTGAGTTAGATCTCAAGTGCAAAATGATGAGTTTCCGAAGGCCTTTAAATTGTTCCGATTGCAATGTCTGAAGCTTATTGTAGGAGAGGTCCAGATTGCGGAGATTGGGGACGGGGTGAAATGTTTTATTGTGCAGATAAGTAATTTTGTTGGAGCTCAGAATTAATTCTTTCAGTCTACGGATCCCTTGAAATGCATCTTCATCCACTGAGCTAATATAATTATGGTCAAGATAAAGCCATATAAGCTGGTTAAGGCCAGCAAACTGATTGGATTTGAGCTTCTGAATGCTGTTGAACCTTAATGATAAGCCTTGTGACCCTCCAGAAATGTTCTCGGGGATATCTGTGAAAGCGTGAGACTCACAGTACACAATTTTGCCATCACATCTGCAGTTCTTTGGGCAAGCTCTCTGAGCCCCCGTGAGCATAACAAGCAGCAGAGTAGGAAGTAGCACCAGCACCACACTCATGCCTTTCAGCTGCGTAATTAAATGGAAACCTACGATATTAAAAAGAAGACAGATGCACATTGTGAAGCTATTAACATAAATCACCAGCAGCTTACCAATATCGGGGCATTTCCTCTAGTGCAGGAATGGGACACTTGATTTAAGGACAATGCATTTAACGTGTAAGGCAGTATTTTCTTCAGAGTTGCATGTTTGCTGTTTAGGTTGCATCCTTTCTTCCTTGATCTTGAGATCACCACAGTGCCATAGAACTAAGGGAAAAAAATGCCTTTTCGAGTTTCAGGAGTTTCTATATACCTCGACACCGAAAGGGGCAGAGCCCTTCTCGTCCCAGAACGCCGACATTTTAATAACAGTGATATTTGGCTAGTCACTGTGTTGAACAACGGTACCTATAGGAAGTGCACTGTATCTTCCAAGAAGGGCAAAAATGTGACTTAGTAAACCCAACACTTGTACATCTTTCCTAATTGAGCAAACAGACTGTGATTTGGCAAAAGAGCTTCAGTGAGCTGTCAAGGTAACCTAAGTTTGTCCTGCCTAAAATTGTATACTTATTGCATAATGGGATGGCAACATATGAGCTCTGAAAAAATAGCACTGAGACTAGTATAGGCAGCCAGTGAAGCAAGGGATGAAGACTAATAAGAGTGTGAGGTGCTCTCAAATCGTTAATAAGCATAGATCCCTGTCAAGTGACACAGGGGCTACGACATCTAACTACTCACAACAGAGAACACACCAAAGTTGAGACTGTCAAATTCTTATGATCTATTTCCATAAACATGCAAAACAACCTTGCATAGTATTAGCTTGCTATTTTAAATAGAGTTGCTTTTGCAAATTTGAAGGCAGACAAGGAAAGAAACAGCAGACTACTATCCTCTCCACCATCCCGACCTGCTCAAATATTTCGCTGCCTTTTTTTTCCCCCACCTCCATTAACTTCTGAAAGCCTGCAAAGTGCAATCTATTGGCACTTATGCTGCATTTCCAAGTCATTGCATGTTAAGGGACTTCTTTCCCCTGTTAACAGTAGACTTATTATTTCTTAATGATTAAAAAAAAAAACAACCCTGTGATGCCGTTTCTTTTTTTTTCTGAAAATTTCATCTTTTCAACCAAAAGGCAATCAACCAAACCCCTAATCTAAAAATCGTCCTTCTTCTCAAACAGTTAAGTTTTTTTTTTTTTAAATTTAAAATCCGATCTTGCTTTCTGTCCTCTTGCCAGCCACAGACTCATTGAAATACATTCCAGCTCTCCCAGACAGGAGAAAGGGGGGGGGAAGCCAGTCACACTTGAAAAAATAAGACTGGCAAATGACTGCTGGAAATTTGGAAGCTGTGTTCAGGATCCAGCTTCAAAGATAAAACAAGCCCTTGTGCAACCTCTGATAAAGTAAGGACCCCACCCCTCCACACACTCAGTAAAGTGTTAATAGTCATCCTGACAGCAACCAGAAATACAAGCATAGCTAATATTACCAAGAAATAGAAGCAAACACAATATTTATCTCATGCTCAATTCCCAAGCTGTGGATATGCAGACGGCAGAGACAGTCTTAAAGCTATTTCTCCAGAGTCTGTTTAAGTTCGTGTTATACATTTATGGATTAAAAAAAAACACTGCAAAAAGGAAAATGATCTAAAAATATAATAGCAACTATAGTGAGTCAACTGGCAAACTCAAAGGCTGCTGCTTTTTGCCTGTTACCCCGTCTTTTATCAGCTAATGCCACAACTGAGGATAGGAAGCCAAGGGGATCAGCTTCGCTAAGAAGAAAACAACAAAAGTTCACTTACCCATCCTTTGTCATCCAAAAACGTTTCCCCCCTCTCTCAGCTTTCTTCTTACTTGGTGTCTCGTGCTGAAACCACCACCACCTTCATGACACAGTGCGGCTGTCATTCACACCATTCTGATCCCGCATGTGAGCTAGTAGCCCCATACAAACTTCCCCGGAGAGGACAGGCAAAAAATATATATACATATATATTTTTAAAAAATCAGCACGGGGTGGGATGGGGGGTAGGAAAAAGGAAGCCGTGGGGGTGGGGGGGTGGGGAGGGGGAGGGCCTCTAGGCTCTGAGGACCATTGTGTAATTCACCAGAGACCCATCAGCAGTAATTGGCAATCTGTGCAAAAGAGCTACAGCCCATCTCGGAGGTAAGCAACTTCTCTGTAAAAAGAGAGGAAAAAAAGGAAATCTTCAGAATACCTGGCATTCCTTATTGTGCTGGCTTTTGCCATTCCCAGATAAAGCAATTCATCCTCTGGATTTTCAGTTCTTGAAGCAAGTAGGCCTCCTGTGCTGTATGAGACCCCAGTTTAAAAGCTATGCAGGCTAGGTTTATCCATTTAGCTGGTCAGGTTTAAAGTGTTTTGTAGCTGTGCTGAGAGGCAGCCCTTGTCTAATTCAGAAGGCTTTCCAGAGACTGATGATGCTCAGAGCTTGTTGGTGCTAATGCTTGAGTTTGTGATACACTGAGTGCCCTCCGCTGGAGAAAACAGATTGCACATTAAAGACGGGAACAAGTGAGCCTGTCAGTGGTGTGCAGCTTTTCCTCGCTCAGAAAGGGAAATTAAAGGCACAGAATCACTTTTTTCCCCCTCTCCAATAATAAAAATTAAGAAAGGCTTATGCTAAGGAGTTCCTTTTGATGATACCAAATATTAAGTAAAATGCTGCTTCTCTAAATGTTATGCAATTGGTAGTTTTTAAAAGTTGCCTGACCTGATTTTTGGTTTTTGTTTTTTGGGTTTTTTTTTGCTGCACATATCACAGGGATATATTATCTTTTTTAAATAATGGAAATGTCTGAAATTTGAGTGTTACTTATTGTTGCCGTTGGTGTTGGTTTGTTTTATTTATTTACGTTTTTAAAGCTAACCACATAAAAAAGCAATCATGCTCTAAGGGAGTAATATAATTTGACAAATTGTTAAGATAGTTACATTTAAAAGGTCCAATCTTTAAATTCTCAACCTTGGAAAATAAAATACCTCCTGCAATTTTGTGCATTTTATTGAACAGTGTGGAACATTACTTTCCAAAAGTTTACATTTTTAGTCTTAAATTAGCTATCATCTATACTCTCTTACCATATGTAAAGGCAACTAAGAGATGAGAATTGCAGCTTGACATTCTTAGTGCAGTCACTTTCCTTAAACTCATTTACATTTAGAATGCAAATTATTTATTATGCAAATCACTTATTGTAATGCGCAATTCTAGAGAAACAAAAGCACTTGAGTTACTTATCACCATGGTATTTTCCTAAAATTTGCAGAATGGCCTCAGAATTCAGAATAATAAAATTTTTAAAACCCTGATATATGTAATTTTAAAAATCTACACACCCTTAAATTTATACTGAAGATTGAAAACATATATGGAGAGCATTACCTCCATTTTGCTCCTAATTTTTACTAGTTTATTTCATAATCCTCTGGCAAATTTTTTTTTTTTTTTAATAATCCAGGAGCATGAACCAACGTAATGCAGAGATAGACTCCTAGGTCAGATTGCTAACATGATTTAGCAGATGTGAGAAGTTTAAATGAATTTTACATAAGCATTTAGATTTGCTGTGGATCACTGCAAATAGATATTTTTAGAACTACTCCTTGGTTTTAGATTATTTGCCAAAATATTAATAATTAAGGGGCTTATTATATGAATAACACATATAATTTTACTTCGATTTATGAGTAGGCAGTCATGTGCAATTGTCTAATTACTGAGATTTCTTGAGGAAAAGAAAAGGAAAAAATGTCCCCCAAATATATCCCTTTCCCATTAACTGATAACTGACTTTCTATTTTAGAAATGTGTGCCTTTGGCTTAAGGCTTAATACCTATTAAAATGCAAATGCACACCAAAAAAGGCAGTATTACTGTGGTTGCTGAAAGGAAATATATCAATATCAATGATACACATGCAATGTGTTCATAGTGGTGGGTTTACATAGAAACACAAACCCCACTACGATATTTAATAATAAAGAATGAGTTAAGGAAGAATTGCTATATTCATAAAATAAAACACATATTGCCTTTAAAATTCAAAAAGGTTTTTATTTGCTTACAGGGAATTCGACCACCATGTATAAAAGTAAGGAGGTGAAAAGATATAAGATAGAGTCAATATACCCAATGAGCAGCCATTTTAACATTGCTTAACTTTGTTGTGTTTCTCTAGCAGCTCACTTTAATCTGCCTTCTAATCCCTAGCCAATTTCAGAAACAGTTTCTTAGAAGTAGCTATTGATAATTGTTTTACAAGCCCCTCCCCAGCTTATTTTATACTAATTAGCTTTCCTATTTTAAGTATTTGCCTCCACCCATAAGATCCAAGTTAACCTAATCAGCCCTACGTGACCTTCATGATACAGACCAACCCCATAAACATGGCAATAGTCATGTTACTGGCCTACCCATCTGCCTGCCGTCCATCATCTGGCATTAGTACCTGTGTCTACCTGCCCCTGTGATGACATGGAGCAGACCACCGCCCAATCATCTTAATGACCTTCCCCCATCAAAGGGGAAGTTTAAAAGGATTCAACTCCCAGCAGTCAGGGACCATTGGTTTGTTAAACTCAAGTGCCTCTTTGAGCTATGGTCACCATGTGTCCTGGCTTTGGCCCCTTCCCCTACCTTGGGAAGGTGACTCTCCTCTTTCTTCTCTCTCTAATTTACTTTCTAAGTAAACTATATTTTCTGATCTAAATCCTGCGCATTCCTTTGCATCTTTTGTGCAGCACCAGATCACACTCTAGACACCCCCTCCCCAGTTCCCCACCCTCCTCCCCAGGTCTGACCTAACATTTGGAGGCCCCTACTGGGAGATTTTTAACTTAACACTTTGGAGACCCCAGTGTGATTCTGGTACCTGACAAGACAGTTGGGAGCAGACAACTCAAGTACTGGAGGACAATGAAAGGGAGTCTATTTTTGTACCTATTTTTATTTGCATGAGAGCAAAATAAAATTTTTGAAAAGACAGACCGAGAGCTGAAAGTCATTTTTTCATCTCATTCCTAAACCTTAATACAATGATGAGAAAGTAGAAGCTATGCTTTTGGAGAAATGCACACTTTAGGTAAAATTAACTTTACCGTCTTTGTCTTTTCAGAAACAGACTTCCAGGTAACAGAGATACCTCATAGTGGCAATCAAGGTTGCCTAGAGTAAAGGGAATTTACAAGGCCTAAGACATCATGCATTGAACAAGGATTGTAAGTCATGAAACTTGCAATTACAAAAGTTATGACCTCTCAGCGGGGAGCAGGTGGGGCTGGGGATTCAGTCTTCCAGTAGAATGGGCCCTATCTACAGGGAAGTCAAGGATCCCCGAAGTTACCCACTGGGATCGCCTAGGAGATAAAGGCAAATGCACCCTCCATTAGCTCTAAGGAATGTCATTCAGGAAGGTGCAGGAGCATTAGAATCCTTGTCATACCCTTCTCTAGGTGCTATGATAATGTGCATGGACATGAGTGGGTCTCTGTCTTACAGGTTCTCCAGGACATCTACAGGTAAGGAAGTCATGGCAGTCACGTCTACCTGACTGCAACATCTCCAAGGGAAAGGATTTTAGCCAGGGCTTGGGGGTTGGGGGTTACACTGCCACACTCACCTAGAGTGTGGGCTCTCTCCCTGTCTATGGGGGGTGAACTTTTCTTAAATAAATCTTATCTTCTCTCACCTCTCTGTGTGTAGCAATTCTTTGCATTTACTCGGATCTCTGGGTTGCCAGCGCGGCACCTCCGGCTTGCCGGCTCCACTGGTGCTGCGTCCCTCCCTGTACCCCTCTCTCTCCATCCATCTCACCCTCACCCTATCCGTGCCCTAACAATTTTCAATGCAGATCTTCCTGGATGATGGATTTTTAGATGTATTTGATTTCATCTTTTTTGATGAAATTTGTCTGTCTTCCTATTTTAGATACAATGATATGTCATGTGTGACATCTATCTATCCACATGTGTATGTTTGTGTGTGGATACATTTTCCTCTGCTTGAATCCAAGACAGAATAGCTTTTGATAGTAAATTAGAAAAAAATTCAGGATATTGTCTACCTTTATAATGTAATAACTAGCTAAAATGCAAGTTTTGTTTAAGGTATCAAGAACTAACAGATGCTGCGTTCCAAAGTAGGTACAATATTATATGCAGAATGTTAAAGGATATAGTCAAAAATCAGTTACAGATCTCTTGAATGGTGGGGTGAAGAGAGTTCAGATTGGCACAGGATTTTGCATGGAAGATTTGTTTGGAAAATTCTGCTTTGATATTAACACACACACACACACACACACACACACACACACACACACACACACACACACAGGAATTATCTTTTGGAGGGTGGGCCCCCTGTGCTATAGGTTGTAATACGGGGCTTCCCCCAATAGGTAAGTGTTTTAGGAATCCATGGGTATCAGTGTACCAGCTAGTGTTGTTATGAGAGGTTGCTTTTGGCTTTTCAGTGAGTTTTTTTGGAAGATTCTTTCCCTTTTTTTTGAGTTGGAGTCTCACTCTGTTGCCCAGGCTGGAGTGCAGTGGCATGCTCCCAGCCACCGAAGTCTCAACCTGCTGGGCTTGGGCGATCCTTCCGCCTCAGCCTTCCAAGTAGCCAGAACTACAGGCACTAGCTACCTCTCCCGGCTATGGGAGATTCTTTCAATGCATTTGCCCATTTTATGATGAGTGATTTACCAGTGCATCTCCCCACACCATGCTGAGTGTTCAGCAGTTTTTGACCAAAAATGGCCATGCCCCACCCTCCCTATTTATATGATCTTCTCCAAGTGACTTTTTGTTTGCTTTGCTGGATGAAAATAGTCCTCAAAGGGAAACATTTTGCTGATGTGGAAGAGGTGAAACAAAAAACAGCAGAAGCACCAAAAATCAAAATTGAGGCATTCAAAAACTGCTTTGAGCAGTGGAAAAAGCACCTTGATAGGTGTATTGCATGAAACAGAGTGTACATTTAAAGTGACTGGAGTTTAAACATGTAAGAAGTAATACACAATGTTTATAAATAAAGTCAGCATGTTGTGTCTCCCCTCTTCACACACACACACACACACACACACACACACACACACACACACACCCTTCGCATCTAGGAAAGTGGTGCATTTGTCAGCTCCTCTGCTTAATTATAAAGAAAGGGACTGAAGTACTTGATATGTGTTTCCAAGAGTGAGCCCAGTATGATGGGGTGATACCTGATTCCCATTGAGTTATCTAGAAGATAAACAATGGATTTTCCAAAGCAAAGGAGAATTAGTGTTAAGTTGAAATTAGATTTCCTGACCAGAGTCTGTTGGGTAAAAATATGAACATGTGTTTTCCATGGAAGAGAGGAGGTCTATGTAAGAGAGAGTCAACTTGAAACCGTTTTCAATTCTCGTGAGACAACCCCAACCGAAAGTCTATGTGAGTGCATCACCAAAACAAACGGAAAAATAAAAAAGAAACAGAAACCAATTAAATGTGGACAAGCACCAGACAAATGCAGGAAAGAAAGTGTCTTCTTTGTCCTTTTTTTTTTGCTAATGGAGTTATTAGGGATCTATCAATGCATTCAAGGAAAAGGAAAATATCTGTCGATAGCTCTTATACTCAGAGATCACAGATTCTTTTTATAATAGTACCTGTAAACCAAGAAGTTTCTCAGGAAGGTCAGAAGCAGCAGTTAGTAAGTGTAGGAGGAAGAAAACAAGAATGAGAGAACTTGTCTGTTCTTTTTTCTTAGGGAACAGATAGCCTATCTGTACCTGGTCCTACTGGGAGACTGGGGGAATATGCTTATGCTTTATAAAAGTATGTGGTATTAAAGTATGTGGTGGACCAAATACTTTAATTTACCTATTTGAAATTTCATGGACTAAGATGATAAGATTTTTTTTTTACCCAAAGAGCATTCAGCGATCTCACCTTAGTAACTTGAAATTGATCATAGTAGGAGTATTTACAACACTGAAATCAGCAAAGGTAAAAATTAAGGTGTGATTTATTATTTTTTTGTGTACCGAAACTTAAGAGTGTGATGGAGAAAATATGAATAACACAAATTAATCGTAAAGTGTACAGGGCTTGAAGCACAAAATGAGAAATATTCTGATTTTTGAAAACTATCTTCTGATTGAATGAAGATGTCACCCACGTCATTGAGAAACAAGTGAAATTTCAACATATGTCTGTGTTGTTTCACTTTTGTCTTACTTCTTAATGTAAAAAAAATCACACAATACTTGGAGAGAGAGTTGCTAAACATTTATCAGCACATCACTATACATAGGTTCTACATATTTATTGCTGAAGGTGAATTAATTTTAACAGTGAATGCTAGTGATAGCCTGGATTTGAGAAATTTATTGCTTTCCTAGCCCAGGCACAACAGAGTAGAAAGGGAAAATAAAAGGAAATCAAATTAAACACTGCATGCAAGCAACATGAGACTCTTTTCAACTCTGCCACTTCCCTTCTTCCTTATAAAACAATCTTGCAATATCCAGGTAATTGGAACATACCTGTATTACTCATTTAAAGTTATAATAACATTTTGGTAACACCATATGTGATTTTTCTGCTGTGTACACTAACAGTATGCACCTAACATCATATCAAATTTTAGATGCTCAATAAAATGTTTTAAAATGATAAATGCATCAATTAATTAATCAAGTAATGTGGCAATCATCAGTCTGTCAATATATCAAGTAATTAATCAATTGCTATTATCACAACATTGCCTTCTATACTTTCAGTACTTTTATTTCTAAAATACTGTTTTCCTCAATTACATGATTGAATATCTGTGTCAGTTAAAATGACCACTTGTATATCTAATCCTGAATTGTACCCCGCACCGTTAAAATAAAATGTAATAAAAAGAAATTTAAAGTTGCAAGCAACAGAAATTTCAACTCCAACTGAAGGAAAGTAAAATGAACAGCTATTTTAGCTTATGTAAATAAAAATTGCATAATTTAGTCTGACATAGCTTGATCCAGGGATTAAATGTGTCTCTGATCTCCAGTTTCCTTTGATCTATTTTTCAGACTTAATATTCAATGTAATTTTTCCATTCTGATTCTGGTTTCAAGATCACTCCAACCATGTACATTAAAATTCAAGAAACAATAAAAGCCATATTGCCTGCAGTAGTAGAGCGGGACATTTTTTTTTTCTCTAAGTTTCTATGTTCACAGGAATGAGACTCCCTGGGTGGTTCAATTATAGGTCATAGATTCTATACCAGGAGTGGTGTAGAGAACCACTTATTTTAAAAAAAAACACATATGGACTAAAACTGGGAGAGAAAAAATGTGGGTATTCCTTACAAAATATTAAGTCATCATAAAAAGTGACTGCCTTACCAGGGCACACTTTGCATTAGGTGAGGACCAATTTAACTAATTCTTACATGTGAACCTTGAGCAGAATTGAGGTGTATTGCCCTGATCCAAGGTGGTTAAGAAGAGGGTCTCTTTCCCCTTTCTCTGGCTATTCCAGGGCTATAAAGTCCAATTGAATTCTTAAATTTCAGGGAAGCATTTATTTTAGCAGTACAAATGGGATGTGGGGTAAGGATGGATGTTGGAAGCAAAAAAAACTATATATACCATACAAATAAAAACACAACCAAACCAAACATACTCACAAATAAAAGTAGCAAGAGCAAAACCGAACAAAATGATAGGACAGAACACAACCACCTCCTCATACCTTTCATTTGCTGTTGCTCTACCCTGTCATCAGGTCTACGTGGTACTCATGTTTACTTTTTCCTCAATATTTAAATTTCTCCCTATTTTGATATAACAAATATTTCTAAACCTCCTAACTTGACTCTTTAAATAGTAAAAGAACATAATTAATTTGTTTCACCTGCTCTCTCAACACATGCACGTGCGCGCACACGCACACGCGCACACACACACACACACACACACACACACACACACACACACTCACACATTCACCTCAAAACTCTCACCATACATGTACATGCTTAAAAATAATGTACTCCACAAGACATATTTTAATTATGTATATAATTCAGTTTCAGCATGAAGAAGAACCTCAAGTCATCTTTTTCAAAATAAATGCTATTTTCTCCCTTTTCAATTTATCAAAGTTTAGCTACATACCATTTTTGATAGTAGTGATAATTGGCTACTTGTTAGCATTTTTAAAAATAAAATGTTATTATATGTGTTCACCTGCATTTAGAAATCTTGATGTACTAGCACCTAACCTTTAATTCCAAAGTGTATATTAAGATTTTGTTTATTTTAATTTATTCACAGAAAAAAAATATTGAAATACAGACACATAAAAATGGACTCTGTCTAATCTTCTTAGCCAATGAAGAGTTGTTTATCATGTTTTACTAGTTTATCATGTAAAAAAGTAAATTAATCATCTATACTAAGATGTCAATGAGAAGATAATGATTATTGTGTAACATGTGATAAATATTCAATGTGGGCTATGTAGGTGGAAATTGGACATTAAATCAATACAAACAAAAAATAAATATATAATTACAGATTGTTATAAACAGTAGTAAATTATAAAAGAGAATGCTATTAAACAATACTGAGAGATAATTTACATCAGAACATTGAGAAAGAGATATTCGAAAATAGTTTAATAATCATTCATGTAAACTGCTCTCAAAAACTGATAAAATGAATAAATTACCTAAGTTTGTGCAACCTACTGGATGAATAGGAGTGAAGTTGAAAAAAATGAAGGAGAAAGAAAAAGGATACAGTAGAGAAAACAAGAAGAGAATAATTCTAAGAGAGGTGACTCACTGGCTTGACTAAAAAAAATACAAGAGAAAAAATAAACAGATAACAGAAGTAGACTCATAGATGATTCAATATTGGAGTTCTCAGACACAGATTTCAAAATATCCATTGACTATGCTGCAAAAAGATAAATCACAAGATAGGGGATTTCAGGAAAGTAGACTCTGTAAGCAAGTATTAAATCAAAATTTTAAACCTATGAGCACAATAATTGTAACTAGTAACTTTATAGATAGATTGAAATAAAACAACAGAATGTGAATTTCAGCTTAGTGAATTTCATGCATATGTAGGTATATGTATACTTACATATATGTATATATGTGTATATATTTTCTAATTATCACCCACAAAAATGAATACTTTTTACCAAACCAAAAGTACTTTGTGTAAAGCAATACTTAACTCTGAATTGATTATACCTGACTTAACTTGGTTCAATAATAAGCTGTTAGTATATTTAATTGACTTTTTGTGTATGTAATATAAACAACACTGAAAGAAATATGCAGATATACAAATTAAAGTTAAGCTTAATAGCTTTCTCAATATTTCACAAACAATATTGGAGCTGTACATATAATTCAATGTATGGGAAATGACATTATGTTGTTTACAAAACATGAGTAACATCAATCTGAAATTTCATAACCAAGAGGTTACCCTTGGCTTACTGTCATCCAGACTTGTTGTTTCTATAAAAGGTTATATAAGAAATCACAAAAAGGACTGAGAAATTTTTATTTATAAAAATGCACAACTTTGGTTCAGTGAAAATTTTAAAAAGAAAATGACAGCAATAGATTAAAACATTGTTTTCATGTGAAATTTAAAAATGCTTTCAAATGGGCAACTTCAGGCTCAGTATAGATTGTGAGTAAGCTATCAGAAATTCAAAAAGTATGACCAGACAAAAATATAAAATCCAGATGTGGCATATATGAAAATAATCAATATTCCTACTAAGAACAAAAATCAAAGTTAAATCGTATACTGACTCTATTATCATATTATAAGTTAGTAAATTAAATTATATTACACATACCTTTATGCTTTTGTCAAGCCTTTATTTCTAGTGGAAATATAAATTAGTATAATTATTTTTTCACAAACCTAGTAATATGTATTGAGATCCAGAGATAGCAATTTCTGTTTTTTGGTTTTTAACCTAATATTCCCATTCTTTAATATTTTAAAATAGAATGCAGTATTCAAACATATGCATTGTAGTATTATTAGAAGAGAAGAAACAAAATAAAATAATCTTTCTTAAAATATAGAATATTTAGCCGGGCTCGGTGGCTCAGCCTGTAATCCCGCACCTTTGGGAGGCTGAGGTGAGTGGATTGCCTGAGCCCATGGGTTCGAGACCCGCCTGGGCAGCGAGACCTCATCTCTACAATAAATCAAAAAATCAGCCGGGGTGGTAGCGCATGCCTGTAATTCCGGCTACTTGGAAGGCTGAGGCGGAAGGATCGTTGGAGCCCAGCAGGTCGAGGCTGGGGTGGCCGGGAGCGGCCACTGCACTCTAGTCTGGGCGACAGAGTGAGACTCCAACTCAAAAAAAAAAAAGAATATTTTACTAAAATATAATGTCAATCAATAAAATATTTGCACCTAATAAAATATAAAAATAGTTTTTCTGACATGTAAAAATTGAAAAGCAAAATCATACTCATTTTAATTTTTTAAATTATGTTAAAATTTATATTCTTATAAAAATAGGAGTATAAATGACACAGAAAATAATTATTGACTTGATGAATTTATAACTTTTCTTATTACTTTTCTCTGCCAACAATTTTTCTGCAACACATGAATCAGAAAAATGGAAAATGGTTCCCAGAAGAGTGTTGCTTTCACCCTAAATTGTCACAAATTAATTTCAGGTATCATTGTAAATTCATTTCTGATTTTTTTATGGAAACATCTGGAATAGTGTGGAAATTATTTTAAAATAAATGTATTTCCTGATTACATACACATATTTGATTAGTTCATTAGAAGAAGGTGATTGGCTAAAGCAGGTGTTTTGCATTATAACCTTGTTTTTGTGTATGAATCATGCTGATAAGTCTCATTATACTACAACTCATTTATCTTCTATAAGGAAGGGATGGTAACACAAATATACATAGTAGAGTTAAGTTGAGGGATAATTAAATAATGATAGTTAAATAAAGACCTAGGAAAAGGCTTAGTGCTGTTATAATATTGCCAGTAAAATTCGTGTTTGTACAGCTAGTTAAAAAATACATTCAATAAGCTACTACTAAAGTTTATATTTTAGTACTTGTCATCATATCACTATTTTTTATTAATTTTGACCTTCTATAATGTGTGGCTTATAATATCTTTCATAAAAAAAATTCATAGTTATTCCCTAGGTAGCTATATGATAGTGTTTGTGCATGTTCCTCTGTGAAGTAATAGATAGATATACGGAACCGGTTTTTTTTGAAAGCAGGATTTATTGAGAGGACAGAAAAGCTCCCACAGTAGAAGGGGACCTGAGGGGTTGCCCCAGAACAATTTTGACTGAAATAGCCCAGTCAGGAATTCTTCATCTGCTAACCCATGAAGCCTTAAATGATACCACCGATCAATATTTCTCTTTCTGCCACTGGTACATTTTTTCAAAGGAAAGCAAATCAGTATATTAGACAAAAAATAAATAGGGAAGTAAAAATGAAATAAGTTTGCATTCTAGTTCATCATGAGTAGCTATTTCTCCATCTGACAAACATTTATTGGGCATGCACTGTTATTAGGGATCAAAACAAGTACCTCTGTCCTTGTGTACCTGGATATTAAGAAAAAAAAGGTAAGCTAACCATTCCTAAGTCAACCTCCTTATCTACAACATAGGGATGATAGGATAAATGTAGATTATTTTCATGTTTCTTTTGACTACTGAATGTATGTAAATATGCATATTGATATTCAATATATTTGTATCTATTTAATGCATGTTCAATTTTTCCCAGATAGATATAATAATATTCAACGGAGCCTTTCTGTATATACAGGGTATGCAAAAAAAAAAAAAAAAAAGATACATGTATTAAGTACGATGGCATTAATTAAATGAATGCTAGCATCACCCTGCGACAGACAGGACCATCAAAGAACATAGCAGAAGCACAGTTGAGCAAATGCCATACTACTCATTGCTACTGTAATTCAATTCAACTTCAAAGATAGATGACAACTTTTAAAAATGTATATACCTTTTTTGGCACCCCTTGAAGTTTGTGTTTTTTACTACCAACTTTTCACTTAAAAGAGAAAACAGGCTTTCTATGTTTTTCAATGACCGCCTTTGCTGGTACATTACCAGGCCTACTCCAGTCCTTTAATTATACGTGTCCTGTTGCATTGGTACTATCACCTAGTGTTATGTACTATGTTCCAGGCTCAATCACCAACTAGCAAAATTACATTAGGAATATCATAGTTTCACTGATTTTCTTTTTTGTTTCAACTCTAAATGAGTGCTTTAGATGCTTTAGATGCTCACAATCTGATTTATTGCATAATAACTGAATTGCACCAACAAATAGTATGTTATATATTTGTAAATACATATACACATATAGTATATATTTCAAGAAAATTCAAGGGAATATTTGACTATCCTGCTTTCTGCTTTCTTGCCTTGATAAACTGACAAAATTGGATCTTTTGTGGTCTATTCCACCAGTCACTAAAAATCTCTTGTATAATATAACATAATTTTAAAAACTTAAAATTGTTTTTAGTGGTTTAGATAAAAATATATCAAATGTCCATCTGCCTGAAGTGTTTTACAAGTGTATTCTTTATTTCACAAATTTGTCTTTTATTTGTAAACAAAGGAATTCTTTCCATTGGAAAAAATAATAATTAAAAAAAGACTTAAATGTATCCCAAATGCAAACCCTCCTTATTTGTAACTATATAGAGCACAATTGGAAAAAAAAAAGAAAAAACCAACAGCTTAAATACTGATTTCATATGAATAGTTTATAGCAACTTCGTAGTTAGTGTTGCATTGCATTTACCCAGGGGAGTACGACATATAAGCTTATGCTACAAGGTCCCCAAATGACCTTGAGTCACTTTCAATGAAAGCAGACAGCACAAAGTTAAAAGTGGCAATGGCAAATGTACAAAATAAAGAAACTTCAACAGCAAAGAGTAGATTTTATTCCTTTCTTCAAGAGCATAAATTATAAGGTCACCTTATTACTTATCACAGCAATCCCTATACCTTTTGGGCTTAACAAATAACACATAATTAAAATGCAAATTAGAACTATCTAGATATTACTATGAAGCACATATCTTACCAGAAAGAACTTCTCTATTAGAAAAACTGATTTCTCATTTAAATGTGTATATGTGCACACACAAGCATACTAACATATTTGATTGTCTTAGGCTACTTTTGGCTTGCCATAGATTATTGTCCATGAAAATATAGTGTTTTTGAAAAGATTTTTTTTCAATAAAAATATTCACATCTAACTTTTCTATTTTT
Organism: Cephalopachus bancanus; assembly: GCA_027257055.1. Taxonomy (NCBI): domain Eukaryota; kingdom Metazoa; phylum Chordata; class Mammalia; order Primates; family Tarsiidae; genus Cephalopachus; species Cephalopachus bancanus. The sequence continues at coordinate 8,494,279 of JAPVLO010000210.1, read as the reverse complement.
CTATCATTGGCAATTGCTATAATAAAAATACTCCAGAGAAACTTTAATATCACTAGAAATTAACAGGGATAATTGAAAGGGTCTTCCACAGTGCGGTGTGATTCCAGAATTCTAGTACTGTCTGTATATCTGCTATGACTTTGGCCTACTTTAAAACATCAGGGTCTCTGTTTTCACATCAATATATGGCCCAATCTTTACAAATGTAACATATTTAGTAAAGGTAATGGCAAAAATAAATACGTATTAACAGGAGATTAGAGCATATGGACCTAGAAACTTCCGTAAGAGATCATGACTTTTATAGCAAATTTAGAGGAGGGCCTCTAGCTCAGGAAGTAATGTTCTCCAATTAGAAGGGAAGCAAAGCAGACTGCCCACTCTGAGTAGGCAAGTACCTCACTTCAGCAATTAAGGACATGAAAGCTTGTTTCAGAAGACAAGTGGGCTGGGACCTATGTGCTCCCTACCTCAACACAGAGGCTGAAACCCCAAAGATGCCTTGTTGGATCCACTCTGATGGTGACTCCAGGACTTAGCTAAAGGGCAGCTGGCAGAGGAAGGGTACAGAAGAGGCCCTCATCATCTGCTTGTGATAGGTTATGTAAGCAGAATTGATAGCAGTCACCATAATAAAAACAACTAATATGTATCTAATTCTCATTCTATGCTAGTCACTGCACTAAACTATTTTTTTCAAACACATGTGATATGCCCTTTTACTATTTTTATTTTACAGATGAAGAAACTGAGGCTACAGTTTTTATTTTTTAATTTTATTTGATTGATTGATTGATTGAGTTGAAGTCTCACTCCATTGCCCAGGCTAGAGTGCAGTGGCATGCACATTCATGGCCACCCCAGCGTCCACCCACTGGACTCTGGCAATCCTTTTGCTTCACACTTCCAAGTAGCCTGTCATGCCCGGCTAATTTTTGAATTTTTTCTGTAGAGACAAGGTCTCGCCAAGTTGCCCGGGCTGGTCTCGAACCCATGGGCTAAGGCAATCCACTTGCCTTAGTCTCCCAAAATACTGGGATTGCAGGTTAAGCCACCGAGCTTGGCCCAGGCAACAATTTTTAAACAAATTTGTCAAGGTTATATAGTGAAAACATAATGAAGCCAGTATTAGAATCCAGACAGCCGTATTCCAAAGTTCATACCTTTATTCTCTAGGATGTCCCATCAAAGACTGTCCCAGAGCAGTTGTTCCTGAGAGTGTGTCGGACACAGAGCAGTAATGGAGGTAGATTCAGTCCTGCCCAAGTTGACTTTTACACTAAAGTTGTGTGGACAATCCCTAACCTGAAGAGCTTAGGCAATAAAACTACCCTAAGCCAAGTGTGAGAGCTGTAACCACTGGGCATCTTCCCTCTGACACTGAGTTTACATGGGCTGAGACCAGTCTGATCTCCTGAGGGGGCCATTCGAGAATGCAAAACTGTTTCCAAGAAAAACTGGCTTTATTTCCACAAACAGGGAAGGATGCTGTCCTTCACACAAAAATCGTGTGTGTGTGTATGTGTGTGTGTGTGTGTGTGTGTGTGTGTGTGTGTGTGTGTGTGCAATTGACCCCCCCCCCCAAAAATTTAGAAGACTTAGGAGAAAGTTTTTATTCACAAGCTTTATAATTTTTTATCCAACTGCAAATTTTTGCAAATGTAATTCATTGATTACAAAATGAACTAGAAAAGGCAAGAATATGCTACTACATGCTCAAATATTTACTGAATGCCTACTATTTACTTAGAATGGTATTAGAAATGAGAATATCAATAAATATGATATGTGTCCAATTTTCAAGGAATTCTGTCTTTCTAAATGAAATATGTGATCTATTTTAAAATATAAATCGAGTATATTTAAAAATCTGCAATACACGACAAAGAAGTGTGATAGACTGAGCATTGAATGTGTAGAATATGAATGTGGTGAATTACTCATGTGGCTTTCTGCAACTTTTGACAGAACAAATTTGTAAGACTGAAAGCCATTTGTCTGTCAACAGAAATGTCAGCAATATCCCCATAATGCAAGCCTTCTTAAGCTGACTAACAATTCAGTTCTTGCTTATACGATTCTTTTAGGTCAAGTTTTCACTAAATTAAACAAGATATCGAGGATATGCCTGAGTTTTGATTTGTTAAGTGTATATTCAACGTGACATTTTAATTTGTCATGAGAAGATTTTTCTCATGGAGTTGTTTTTTAAATCAATAGAGATGCTTAATTCTAGGACTACTTAATTTTTTCATGATACATAGTGAGGAATATTGTATAATTCTACAAAAAGGTAGATATCATTTAATAAACCCAAATCGACTTCCAGGAAGATAGTGGCAGAGCCAGTCTGACTATGTGAGTCCCACTGTGAGTGAATGAGTGAGTGTGTGGAAAATTTTGCATATGTATCTGTGAGTAAGCAGGTGTTTGAGTGGCTAACTGAGTGGAGACTCAGGAGCAAGTGGCCAGGATTCTTCTGATGAAGTGTCTGGTGCCACAGCTGGTCTTCTTGGACCCTAACACTTCCTGGAGTACAGAAACTGAGTGTCATTTTTTTTAAAATCAGCAAAGCTCTTCCCAGGAAGAAGCTGTTGGGAGTGACTGCCAGCTCTCGGCTCTGTCTCACCACTGCAGTGCCTGGCCAGACTCTGGCAGCAAGGGCTCCAGAGGGAGCACAGTGAGGGAGCCCAGAGGTTGAGCCCCACTGGAGAAGATGAAAGTGGTACCTTGCCACCATCTTGAAAACTGGATGGGAGTTGGGGGTGGTGGCTCAGCCTGTAATCCCAGCACTTTGGGAGGCCAAGGAAAGTGAATTGCCTGAGTCCAGGGATTTGAGGTCAGCCTGAGCAGCTCGTCTCTACAATAAATCACAAAAACTAGCTGGGTGTGGTGTGTGTCTGAAGTTCCAGCTACTTAGAAGGCTGAGGCAGAAGGATCACCTGAGCCAAGGAGGTTGAGGCTGCTGTGGTTATGAGCATGCCACTGCACTGCAGGAGCAACAAGAGTGAGATTACAACTTTAAAAAAAATAAAAATAAAAAATAAGGAAAAGAAAACTGGGGAAGGAAGTGCTCCAGCTTACTCATCACAGCGCAACAGACTCAATATCTGTGACCAGTAGATTAACTACTCAGGGGATGATCATGACTCAGAGGAATATCCTAAAAGCACAAACTCCTCCAGAAAGACAGGAGAATGCTGAGTCTCAGGTGCCCTACACTCTTCCCTGATTCAGCTTCAGGACAAAGGGTGTGACTAGAAAAGGATGAGGAAGACTTCAGAAGAGATCAGTAGTGAATCTGGGGTTGACCTAATCCCCACCTCTCCAGCAATTCTCTGAATGTCAGACCCGCAAGACTAGGGCATAACTGAGAAGGACAAGCCCATATGGAGCGTGGAAGTCAGCCACAATAGAGGACTGTACTACAGGATAAGCCTGGCTAGGCTGCCTCCTCCCATACACATCAGTACCTGGGGAAGAGAAAATTCCATACTTCCCCACCAGAGGGGATTACCCTGACCCCATGAGACTGGGAGGGGACTGAAGCCCTATTCACCCCCACAGCCTCTTCCTCCTTCCCAGCTGGACACTGGAAGATTGTGAATAAGGCTGCAGCTGCGCAAGAGACAGCAGAGGGGCTTACCTGTGAGCAGTTGAGAGGAACAATTACAGAATCTGCCACAAGAGGGAAGGTTATTTTTTCTTTTGTTTTTTCCTTCTTTTGTTGTTTTTGTCTATTAAAAATTTTTTTTTCTTTTCCTTTGAGCATGAATGTGTATGTCAGGGTTCTATCTGCATTCCCTCAGGGTTTTTCTTTCTTTCTTTCTTTCTTTCTTTCTTTCTTTCTTTCTTTCTTTCTTCTTTTTTTCTTTCTTTCTTCTTTCATTTTTTTTTTTGTTTTCTGTTTATGTGTATACATGAATGATTGAGTGTTCATCTTTCAGTTTTTTTTCTTGGTTGGCTTTTTGTATCTTTGTTCTTCTTTTTTTACAGTTTAATGTATGAGTGAGGGTTCAATTTGAATTTCTCTTTTTTCTCTTCTCTTTTTTTTTTCTTCTCCTTTCATTTTGTTTTGTGTGTCTGTGCATGTGTGTGTGTATGTGTGTGTGTGTGTGTGTATGTGTGTATGTATTTGATTTTCCTTATTTTTTTTTGTTTGTTGGTTTGTTTTTACCAATTTGTTTTGATTTGTGTGTGTGTGTGTGTGTGTGTGTGTGTGTGTGTTTAATTGTTTTTTGCTTTGGTTTCTGCTTTTGTCTGTGTTTTTAATTTTTTTTATTTTTGTTTTTGTTCATCTTGTTTTATTCTACTTTTCTCTGTTCTCCTCATTGCTCTTACTGTATCTTGGACTGAGGGGATACATACATGTACCCATTGCATCATCATATAGAGTGGTGGTGGGTAGTGGGTCTCAGAGAAGACATAACACAATCATTAAACATTGTGATTTGCAAATAGTTTCTGAATCTCCTAATCCTCCACTTTATTTGACTCGCAAAACTATAAGAGACAGCAAAACTTCCCACCCATAGCCCTGTTTCAAAATAGAACAAATTCAAAGCCCTGACCAGGAAAGAATAGAGGGCTGAACAAACATCAGTAGTGAAAGCCTCTCCCACTGCCACCACTGACACTGAGTAATGGAACTAAAGAGAAAAGATAGAGATTAGTCACAAATGTGGAAAAATCAATGGAAGAACACAGGTAATTCCCAGTGCAACAAAGAGAAAGCACCTGAAATTTCAGACCTCAGAACCCAAGCAATAGAAGTCACCAAAAACTGGCCCCAGAATACAACAGGGATTAGGGAATGGATGGAAAGAGTGAATAAGACTCAGGAAAGACATGATGCAACACTTAAAGAACTTGAGAGATTTTGACCATAAAAAATTTCATCCAGGAAATTAATAACAAGATGACAAATGTGGAAAGCAGAATCAATCAAGCAGAAGAAAGAATCTCAGATCTGTAAAAAACACAGAAAGAAAACTCAGAAAGAAAGAGCAAAGCCTCCAAGAGATGTGTGATTATATCAAGAGGCTGAGCCTATGCCTGATTGGTGTCTCATTTTAAAGGGAAATGGAAGACACCTTGGAGCAAGTATTCCAAGAGGTTATCCAAGAAAACTTTTCCCATCTCACCAGAGATGTGACCATCCAAACAAAAGAGATACAGAGAACCCCCACAAGACATCAAATGTGAAGACCAACCCCTAGACACATAGTAATTCACCTAAACAAGGTAGGTACAAAAGAAAGCTCCTAAAGGCAGCAACAGAGAATGGTCAGACTACCTACCAGGAAAGACCAAACACAGAATAGCAGCAGACCTAATGTCAGAAACACTACAAGCTAGAAGAGACAGGGGTCCAATATTCAAAGTCGCCAAAGATAAACAATTTCAACCATGAATTTCCTACCCAACTAAGCTCAGCTTCATCAGTGATGAAGAATTAAAATCCTGCCCAGATATCCAATCTCTAAGAGATTATGCAGCTTCCAGAACAGTTCTATGGGAGAAGGTATTAAGTCCAGAAGCAAGAATAAAACAATGACCATGCAATTCCCAAGAGAACAGGAGAACACAGAGTCAACAGAGAATACATCACAACTGCAAACTTGAAAACACACATATACGTCAACCCAAAAGTTAAAAGAAAACAAAGAAAAAACTTTATAAGAACCTCGCGATGAAGATTAAAAAATCATACTTATAATTACCCTGAATGTGAATGTAAATGCACCACTGCAAAGACACAGAATGGCAAACTGGATGAAAAAACCATGACCCAATCATTTGCTGGACCCAGGAATCTCATCTCACCACAAGCAACACATACAGACTCAAAGTTAGAGGATGGAAAATGAATCTGCAGTGAATAGATCACAAAAGAAGGCAGGAGATGTGATCTTAATATCAGACAAAATAACTTTAAGCTATCAAAAATTTAAAAAGATACTAAAGGACATTACATAATGATTAAAGTTTCAATCCATAATAAGAAATTTCTATTCTAAACATATATGCAGCCAACACCGGAACACCAGTGTTTATAAAGCAACTACTAAGTAAACTAAAAAAAAATTGACTCTAACACTATTATAGCCAGGGACATAAATACCCCAATAACAACACATCAAGGCAAAAAAACAACAAAGAGATCCAAAACTTCAACTTGACACTTGACCAAATGAACGTAATAGATACCTACAGAACACTCCACCCAACAGCCACAATATACATTCTACTCATCACCACATGGAAGGTACTCCAAGATCAATCATATCCTCAGCCATAAAACCAGCATAAACAAATTCCATAAGATCAAAACACTGCCATGCACCTTCTCAAACCACAGTGGAATAGAAATGAATATCAACACCAACAAAATTCCTCCCAAACCCACAAAGACATGCATACTAAACAGCATGATGCTGAATGACTATTGAATCAACACAGAAATCAAACCAGAAATTAAAGATTCTTGGAAACAAATGAAAGTGAAGAAACATCCTACAAAATACTCTGGGATGCCATGAAAACAGTTTGAAGAGGGGAAATTATATCTCTACAAACACACATCAAGAAAATGGAAAGATCACAAGTTAATAGCTGAACAAATCATCTATGGGAGCTGGAAAGACATGACCACCAAAACCCTAAGTTAGCAGAAGAATCCAGATTACCAAAGTGAAAACCCAAACATGGGACATAGAAGCTAAAAATATCATAGAAAGCATCAACAAAACAAAAGCTGGTTCTTTAAAAGAATAAAAAAAGATTGATGGACCTCTAGCCAGAATGACCAAGAAAAAGAGACAAAAAACCCAAATAAACACAATGAGAAATGCAAAAGATCAAGTCACAACTGTCCCTGAAGAAATACAAGATTATCAGAGATTGCTATGCACATCTGTATGGAAACAAACTTGATAACTTAAATAAAATGGAGAACTTTCTATATCACACAAACTCCCAAGACTGAAACAAGAAGACATTGAGACACTAAATAGACTAAAAACAACCTAGGAAATTGACTCTGTCATAAGAAAACTAGCTTAAAAAAAAACAAAACAAAAAAACCCTGGACCAGATGACTTTCCAGTGGAATTCAACAAAACATACATGGGGAAGCTGATACCAAACCTATTGAAAGTATTGCAGACAATTGAGAAAGATGGAACTCCCCCAATTTGTTTAATAATCACTCTGATACCCAAACCAGGTAAGGATCCAACAAAAAAAGAGAACTATAAGCCAATATCCCTAATGAACATAGACGCAAAATTTCTCAACAAGATTCCAGTAAATCGGATCCAAGAACACTTCTCAAAAATTATCCACCCTGACCAAGTAGACTTTATCCCCACAATGTAAGGCTGGTTCAACATTCGAATGTCGATAAGTGTAATTAAGTACATCAACAGATATAAAAGCAAAAACCACACGATTATATCATTAGATGCAGAAAAAGCTTTTGATAAAATACAGCATCCCTTCTTAATTAAAAAACAAAACAAAACAAAACCTCTAACACCTAGGCATAAAAGGAACATACCTCAAAATAGTAACTACCATCTACAATAAACCCACAGTCAACATATTGCTAAATGGAAAGAAACTGGAAGCTTTTCCCCTGAAAACTGGAAGAAGACCAGGCTGCCCACTCTCACCTCTCCTGTTCAACATTGTGTTGGAAGTTCTACCTAGAACAATTAGACAAGAAAAGGAGGTCAAAAGTACCCAAATAGAAAAAGAAGAAGTTAAGTTATCCCTTTCTGCTGACAATATCATCCTATACCTCAAAAATCCAAGAGAATCTGTCAAAAACTTCCTTGCACTGATAAAGGACTTTGGCAAAGTCTCAGGGTACAAAATAAATGTGCAAAAGACAGTTGCATTACTTTACACCAACAACAAGCAGGCAAAGAACCAAATAAAAAGCACAATCCCATTTACAATAGCCACCACAAAAATGAAATACCTTTGCATTTTCCTAACCAGAAAAGTGAAACACCTCTACAATGAAAACTACAAAACACTGCTCAAAGAAACCAAAGATGACATAAAAATGGAAAAATATTCCATGCCCATAGATAGGAAGAGTCCACATTGTTAAGATGTCCAGCCAGCCAAAGGTAATCTACAGATTCAACACAATACCCGTTAAATTACCAACATCATTCTTCTCAGACCTGGAAATGATAATACAGAAATTCATATGGAAACATAAATATCCAAATAGCGAAAACAATCCTCAGCAAAATAAACAAAGCAAGAAGGATCACACCGCCAGACTTTAAACTTTACTATAAGGCTACAATAATCAAAATAACCTGATATTGGTACAAGAACAGCTATGTGGATCAATGGAACAGGATAGAGATTCCAGAAGCAAAACCTCAATTTCTCAACCAACTCATCTTTGACAAAGCCTCCATAAACAACCACTAGGGAGAGGAGAACTTATTCACTAAATGCTGCTGGGAAAACTGACTGACCACATGCAGAAAATTGAAACAGGGCCCCTACCTATCACCATACACAAAAATCAACTCGAAATGGACCAAAGACCTAAACATGAAATCTCAAACCATACGAATCTTAGAAAACACAAGAAACACCCTTACAGAAATCATAGTAGGCAACCAATTCCTGATTAGAATCCCAGATGTTCATGCCCTAAGAGATAAGATAGACAAATGAGACCTCATTAAACTGGAAAGCTTCTGCAAAGCAAAAGAAAGAGGAAAAACAGCTTATAGAATGAGTAAAAAATTTTGCAAACTGTATATCTTACAAAGGCCCACCATCCAGGACCTACAAGGAACTCAAACATGCTGAAAGGAAAAAAAAAAAAAAAAGCCCCATTAAAAAGTGAGCAAAATGGCCAGGCTCAGTGGCTCAGCCTGTAATCCCACGCTTTGGGAGGCCAAGGTGAGTGAATTGCCTGAGTCTGCGGGTTCGAGACCCACCTGGGCAACTTAGCGAGACCTCATCTCTACAATAAATAAATTTAAAAAATTAGCTGGGCATGGTAGCGCGTGCCTGTAGTTCCAGCTACTTGGAAGACTGAGGCGGAAGGATCGCTGTAGCCCAGCTGGTAGAGGCTGCGGTGGCCGGGAGCGGTCACTGCACTCCAATCTGGGTGACTGAGTGAGACTCAACTCAAAAAAAAAAAAAAAAAAGTGGGCAAAGGTCATGAATAGACACTTCTTTAAAGAAAATATATGGACAACCAACAGACACATGAAAAAGTGCTCAGTCTCACTAATCATCAGAGAAATGCAAATCAAAACCACATTAGGAAAGCACCTAACCCCAGTAAGAATGGCCATCATTACAAAAACAAACAACAACAGATGCTGGTGAGGATGAAAAAGAAACGCTTCTACACTGCTGGTGGGAATGCAAACTGGTGCAGCCTCTTTGGAAGACTGTGTGGCAATTTCTGAAAGAACTAGAAATTGACCTTCCATATGATCCGGCAATCTCCCTACTGGGAAGATACCCGGAGGAACTCAGATCATTCTACCAAAAAGATACCTGCACATGCAAGTTTATTGCAGCACTATGCACAATAGCAACAATATGGAACCAACCATGCTGCCCATCAAAACTAGACTGCATTTTTTAAAATGTGATACAAATACACGATGAAATATTTTGTAGCCATAAAAAAGGACAACACTATGAACTTCACAGCAACTTGGATGGTTTTGGAGTCTATAATACTCAGGGGGGTATCACAGAAACAAAGAGCTGTGTACCACATATTCTCACTCATAAGTGGACCCTGAACATTTACCAGGGATTGTCAGTAACAGGATACTGCCAGGATTTGGGGGGTGGTACCTAATATCAAAAAGGTACCTGATCTCAAACCAGGCAAAGTGGGGACTAAAGGGAGGTCCAAACTTTACCTATACAATGTCCATTTGTATACTTAATCCTGAATTGTACCCCACATCTTTAAAAGAAAATATTTAAAAAATTTTTTAAAAAACCGTTTCACTTGGACCACTGTAAAAAAAAAGTAAATTAAAAAAAATAATAAATCACCTAACTAATTCATTGAGTGTTATTTTCAGACACCCATATTTATGAAAGGATTGCTGAATTAAGCAATATTCGGTATATTAATACTGAACCTGATTTTAGTGAATGTAACCAATATGTAAAACCCATGGATAAGTTTCAGGGAAAAAAAGGGGGTTCTTGAGTAAAAAAGAAGCAATATGTCATATATTTCCATCACATAACAAAATTGCATTTTATCAGTATTCTACTTTTGACTCAGTGACACCCGCACACATAAAGCATTATATCTACTTGTTATGAATTAAGAAACTGTTCCTTGGAGAAAAGGTTGGAACTAATGAAGCTCGTTTTATTATTGATTTGAGAACTGTGGTTGATTGACTTGATAACTTAATAGGTAACTTGACTAAATGCAACACTGAAACGAAATACTCTCTTGAAATAGCCTTCACCAATGATGTTAAAGCAGATGGAGTTGCTTTCAAAGAAAATGCTGCGTTTTCAGTGGTTAGGACTATATTTTTTATCTGGAAACTGACAGTTTAGTGCAAAGTTTCTCCACATGCCACTATTGGCATTTTGGATCACATATTTCTTTTTGTGAAGGTTGTTCTGTGCATTATAGGGTAGTTAGCAGCCGCCCTGTGTTATTTAGTGATGAGGGAAATTCATAGATAACAAATAAATGACAGGATCTTAATGCAAGGATGTTTCTGGAAAGGTCTTGAGACATAGGAAACAGCATTCAGTATAAACTAGAGTGAAGAATTAAGTCTGTTATGTTTTATTGCGTTAAAATTATTAGGGACCAAAAGTGATTAATAATATACATATTTTCAAAGTAAAACAGCTTCAAGACAAAAAGAATTTACTTAACTATATAAATTAAGATCATCTGAGTTTCAAAATTAAGAATTTATATTTGGCAACACTGCTGCTACTGACAGTTTTTTTGGTCCTAAAATATTGAACCCCAAAATTTATCTTCTAAAATATTCAAAATGGGAGATTAATATAATTTTGTTTCTGAAAATAATTGACATTTCAGAATAAGTTATTTCTCACATCTTCTTACCAATGGTGACATTCTCCGATTACCAGTCATTTTAAACTAAAAGCTAATTGAGGAAGAGCATATTTTAAATAACAAATATTTGGCTCTCTAAAAAAAGTAAATCATATTATTTAAAAGATGGTAGGCACTAACTTCATTGTTAGACTAATCTACCTAATCATTTCTTGAAACTCAGAAAATGCAACAATTATGACAAAGAGATTAGAAATGTAGTTTTATTAATACAACTTTTAATTAAACATTATCTTTAAATAAACATAACATTAAAGAAGACTTGCAATTGCCAGAACGAGCTCCATCCTTTTCTTATACATAGAAATTATCATTTATATTAAGGATCTGGTTAGACTTAGTTAATTGTGTCTAGAGTGTCTTAAAAATAATTCAAACTTGGGAATTCTTAATAAATTTAAACTCTATAATTTGTGTCAACCTCAGAACAATTCAACAGACTCAGAAATCACTTGTCCTTATTTCTAATGCTATTAAGGAGAAAAAAACTATGAGACATGCTATATTCAGTTATTATGTTAATATATATTCATTTATGCTTTAGAATAGAAAATGTAACATCTGTCATTTCTGGAAACCATGATGTGTCAATTCTTAAATCAAGATAAGATTTACTAAACATGCCTGCAATGTACTACAGACTGTTGGGAGCCAGCCATGGAGGTCCACTGAGCATTAGGGATCAGGAAGGGCTGTTGACCCTGAGACCACTAGGATGCATTCGGGAGCTATTTGACCCCATTTCCTCCCCCTTTCTACTCAGCACTAACCAGATTAAGCTCCTGTGAGCTCAAAACATAAAAACCCTGAGACTGGGATGAACACAAGCCAGCTTTAGAAGCTCATTGCTCCCATTCTTCCACAAACTGCAGTTTTGGCTTTCGCACAACTTATAATTTAAACTCGTGTCACATCTAAGAGTCTTAGTATTGGTCATAGGCTTCTGGGTCATGATCTTAGGATTTATTGAAGGTGTAAATTATAGAATATAGTTTTAGAAGACAGCCATTTTGTTGAAAGAATGTGGTTGGGTTAGTTGCAGGTAGCCCACTGTGAAATTTGGACTGGGCCATATCCCAAACATTCTGGGATGGGCCACTTTCATTTGTAAAGTAAATACTTAAGCTTCTATAGAATTGTTTAACTTGGCATAAATCAATCAGCTTAGGATGAAAAAGGTTTATAGAATATATCAGTCACGGATTAGGTTATCCTTTGTTATGGGATTTTAAGGTTATCATATGAAAAGGGTTTAAAGGCAATCATTGGTTAAGTTTTCATGGATTAAGGTTTCTGGTGGGTGGGGGACGCCCCTCCCACATCTGACTTTGTGTATAAAAGACCCGTTGTAATTCCCAATAACACACGTCGCTTCTGTACTAGACTGGAGTCCTGTCTCTTTCTTTCTCTCTCTCTCTTTCTCTCTTCTTCCCCCCAATCACCAATGCCATCTCCACCTTTGGGGTACCCTGAACCCGGCTGGAGCTGGTACCCGGCAACAGACCCTCTTACAAGCTTTATGTTATACTGTTCTTCCTCAGTAATACCATAGGTTTCTATAAACAAAACTGCTTTGAAGGATAGTAGACTGCTACAACCACATCAAGACATTCAAGGGCTTTCACAAAGTATCCACACACCACCAGTGAGTTTTCTGTCTGTGGGGCACTGACAAATGCCTTATGGCATCATTCATCCCCTATGAAAAGCTAACCCTAAGTAAGGCTGCCCATGTAGAGATTAAAGTTGACACTAACAAGTGGGAAAATAATAAATATATCACGTGGACTAGATTTTTATAGAAAAATGTTGCTTGCTAAAACTTTCATTTTATTTTCAGGGGCTTTTAAGTCCTTGAAAGTGCTATTCTAGGTTTTTCCATAAAAGCAAAAGCCAGTTTAAGGCCAGTTATCTCTCACAAAATGGAAAACGTGTGTGTGTGTGTGTGTAGCTAGTGTTCCTTTTGAGCCAGTATCAGGCACTTTGTTGAAAAAATACTGCTACTATTATAGTTCCAATATACATATATATATGGAAGTATTTTTTCACCAATATTAGATTTAGACTCACTTCTTTTGAAAGTTTTTCTTTGTTTTGGGAAGAGCTGTGACCAGGTAGTTAACTACGGGATATCTGATCCAGAACCCAGAGGAAAAGGAAGAACATCTTGGTTTGACACTGGCAGAAAAAAATATAATCAGAAAGAAGCTGAGAGAGGCAAAGTCCAACCTGTATTATATCATTGACGTTTGTAAGCATTGTTTCAGACTGAGTATCTGATTGCTTAGAGATAGACTACACGTTGTGTTTTCCTGTAGATTGTTCTGAGAGTTCCAGGCACAAGGCCATCAACATCCCAACAGAATCAACATCTGTTACAGATACTGACATAGAAAGGAAAAGACTATAGGGAGTAGTGTGTGGTGGGAATTGTAGAGTGGACAACTGACAGTGCTGGAAGTGACAGTGGCTGAACTGTCATGGTCTTTGACAATGGAAACTCCATGGAGTAAGGATAGCATGGAGGCCACACCATGGCCAGGGCTGGCTGCAATTTTCTCTCTCTCTTTTTCTTTTCTCTTTCTATCTTTCTATTTCTCTTTCTATTTTTCACAAGATTTCTATACATTTTAATTAATGTAAAGATTAGTTTCTGAGATCACCGTTCAAAATTAGAGCGAGGTTGTGCCTGGAGTGGGTGAGAGATGACCAAGGTAAAGTTCCTAGTTTGAGGAACTCCATATTGTGGAACTCCATAGATTCTATGTTGGTGAAACATATAACAATTCCCTAAACTTTTAAGATAATACTTGGAGAGGAGAACTTGGCTTAAAAGAAGAAGGAGAAGGAGAAGGAGAAGGAGAAGGAGAAGGAGAAGGAGAAGGAGAAGGAGAAGGAGAAGGAGAAGGAGAAGAAGAAGAAGAAGGAGAAGAAGAAGAAGAAGAAGAAGAAGAAGAAGAAAAGAATAAGAAAAATGGAGAGTGAAGGAGAAAATTCTGAAGGGCACAACACTTAGAGATTATGAAAAGATTATAAATATGAGTGAAATAGTAAATTTTGTCATGTACTACCAGGATTCCACATGCAGAAGTAACATAAAGAGGACTAGAAATTGAAAAAACTATATATCTTTTATATTACTCTCTTTGAGAAATAACACTACAAATGTCTTCAGTGAAATTTAAAATCATTTTATGATTAAACACATACAAATATACATACCTATATAATTTACAAATCTGCTTAAATATTTTTAAATAACATAGTAACTAAAAATATATTTATATTCATGTCAACAGATATTTTCGTGCAATGTTTCTTTAACAAAATATACCAACTTCTGTTTAAATAATTGTGTCTTTAAACTTTTAAGTTTTTTTAAAGAAAGACTTCCATTTTTCAACAGATTTAACCTTATTTATTATTTGTTTTATTTATTTATCAGAAGTTTAGAGAAATGTTTAACAAATATGTCTAAGCTTTCAAAAAAAATGTCCTTATGCCTCTGCATTAAATCTGAAGTTAGTCAGTAACATTTAATAGCTTTTTTTTTTTTTTTTTGAGTTAGAGTCTCACTCTGTCACCTAGACTGGAGTGCAGTGACTGCTCCTGGCCACCGCAGCCTCAACCTGCTGGGCTCCGGTGATCCTTCCGCCTCAGCTTTCCAAGTAGCTGGAACTACAGGCGTGTGCTACCACGCCTGGCTGATTTTTGATTTATTGTAGGGATGAGGTCTCGTCAAGTTGCCCAGGCGGGTCTGAAACCCGTGGGCTCAGGCATTCCACTCACCTCAGCCTCCCAAAGTGAGGGATTACAGGCTGAGCCACCGAACCTGGCTGCTTTTTGATTTTTTAATGATAGCAATTCTTACCGGTATTAGGTGGTATCTGTTTGTAGTTTCAATTTGCATTTCTCTGAGGATGAGAATTAGTGAAGCTGAGATTTTTTTCATGTTTGCTGGTTGCCTGAATGTCTTCCTTTGAGAAAATGTCTGTTCTCTCCACTTTTTAATGCAGTTATTTGTTTTTCTCCTGTCAATTTGTTTGATATCTTGTAGATCCTGGATGTTAGGCCTTTGTTGAATGCATAGTAGGCAAATATTTTTTCCCCATTCTGTGGGTTGTCTCTTTACTTCTTGATGGTTTCTTTTGATGTGCAAAAATATTTTAGTTTGATATATTCCCACCTGTCAATTTTAGATTTTGCTTCATTTGCTTTTGAGGACTTGGCCATGAATTCGTTGTGTACTCCTAGGTCCAGGAGGGTGTTCCTTAAGTTTTCTTCTAAGATTCTTACAGTTTAAGGTTTTACATTTGAGTCCATTTAGAGTTAATTTTTGTATACGATGAAAGGTAGGGATCTAATTTTATTCTTCTGCATGTGGTTATTCAGTTTACCAGTTGGAAAAGATTTCAGTGTTTGATAGTTAATATCCAGTGATAATATGAATTTAGAAAAAAATGATCTTTTACATTCCAATAGTGTGATTATGGGAGGGTATCTAGAAAAAAAATGTATAAATTAGCATTTTCTTTGATCCAGCAACTTTATTTCTAGGCACTTATTCCAAGTAACTGATCAAGTGCAACAAAGTTACATAGAGTCTACGGTTCTTGTAGTTCAATTCGTAGTTTTTAGGAAATCGTGCCAAAATTGTCCTATTGAAATTATGCCAAATAGGCATTTAGACCAATAAAATAAAGCAGATATTTCAGAAATTAAAGCAAAAAATATATAGCCAAATGATTTTTCAGGATGGCTGTCAAGGCCACTTTATGGGACAAAGACAGTCTTCAACTGATGGTGTCATAAAACTGGATATCTACATGCAAAAGTATGAAGTTGGACTCTTATACTAAATATGAAAATTAATTCAAAATGGATCCAAAGCCTGAAGATGAAACTGAAAACTATAAGATTCTTAGAAAGAAACATAAGGCAAATCTTTATAACATTGGACTTGGCAAAGATTTATTGAATAGTTTTCAAAAGCACAGACACCAACAAAATTTAATAAAAGTAAATAAGTTGGACTATATTAAAATCTAAAACTTCTATACATCAAAGTACAATCAGCAGAGTGAAAAGACAGCCTATAGATTTTTAGAAGAAAGTATTTTAAAGTTACACATTGGCTAAGGGGTTAATATTAAAAATATATAAGAAACACATAAAACTGAACAACAAAAACAAGAACAAATCCATTTTAAAAATAGGCAAAGGATTTGAATAGACATCTCTCCAAAGATGACGTACAAATAAATGGTCAACAGGTACAGGAAAAGAAACTCAACACCACTAATTATAGCAAAAATACAAATCAAAATAACAATGAGATATTATTTTATACCAAGGAAGGAAGGAAGGAAGGAAGAGAGAGAGAGAGAAAGTGTCAGAAAGGATGTGGGAAAAGCAGACACGTATTTACTGCTGATGGGGATGCAGAATGATGCAGCTATTGTAGAAAACAATATGACTATTTAAAAACATTAAAAATAGAGTTACCACATACTTAGCAATTCAACTCTGGGTACATACTCAAAGGAATTGAAATTAGAGTCTCAATAAGATATTTGTACCAGTATGCACGTAGCAGCATTATTTACAATAGTCAAAAAATAGAAGCAACCCAAATATTTATTAATGGATACATGAATAAACAAAAATGTGGTAGTATATAAATATAATAAAATATCATTTATCATTAAAAAGAAAGACAGTGTGTATAAGAGTATCCATTGCTTTTATTTGTAGTGTAGGTTTTTTCTCCAGAAAAATAATGTGCACAATAAACAGTTCCTTTTATATGCAAAAAAGAAAGACGTTCTTACACAATGCTGTAATATAGATGAACTTGGGAGATAATAAGCTAAATTAAATAAACCAATCACTAAAAGACAAATACTGTATATTTCATTTATATAAGTTATCTAGTGTGGTAACATTCACAGAAATGGAGAGTGGAATGGTGGGCTTCCAGGGGCTGGGACAAGTGGTCAGAGAGGAATTGTTTAACATGTATAGAACTTTAATTTGTAAGAAGAAAAAGTTCTAAAGACTGGTTGCATAACAATTTGGATATATTTAACATTATTGAACTGTACACTAAAAAATAGTTAAGATGATTTCTATTACATGTATATTACCATAATTACAAATTTAAAATGGAAATGATGTCATTCAATAGAAGATTGACAAAATAGTGTATAATTCATGTACAGGATGGCACTGCTTAGATTTTACTGCTGGTTGTACTTTGGTAGTTATTGACAGAAATATTCTTGTAATATATATTAATTTTTAAAAGCAGATATTAAATAATACAGAATTACCTCAGTCCTATAAATTTTGGGGCATATGAGGTCTGACAATGAAGTTGTAAAACTCATCCTAGAAAAAGTGCTACATTCCTCATTGCTGAATACATCTATAATTACCTTCAAAGGACCCCCCTTGGAAAGCTATGCACACACACTGGCACTTAGTCCACCTGTCAAAGCAGTTTTGGAACACTTTATCTGGAATGGCCATCAGAGCTGTCATTGTAATACCCTTGATGTACTGAATTTCATCAAATGTCTTCCCTTCAATATTTCTTATATCTTCGGGTAAAGAAAAAAGTCACTGGGGGCCAGATCAGGTGAGTAGGGATGGTGATCCAATACAGTTATTTGTAATGTGCTGCCAATGTAAGGACTGGAAGCAAGTTTGTGATCTTAATTGTCAGGCCTCAACAAATAACGATGACAGCTCTGATGGCCATTCCTGGAAAAGAGCTCCAACATTGCTTTGACGGAGGGACTAGGCGTTGGCATTAGCCCATAGTTTTCCAAAGGGAGTACTTCTAATGTGACCATAGTGATAGTCAGCAATAAGTTAT
Organism: Cephalopachus bancanus; assembly: GCA_027257055.1. Lineage (NCBI taxonomy): Eukaryota > Metazoa > Chordata > Mammalia > Primates > Tarsiidae > Cephalopachus > Cephalopachus bancanus. The sequence continues at coordinate 8,476,268 of JAPVLO010000210.1, read as the reverse complement.
GTAGTGCTTTTTCTAGGATGGTTTGCAAACCTAATTGTTGACCCTTATATATCTAAAAGTAGAAGTTTGCAGAAATGTACACTAAAATGTTTGTAATGTCATCTTCCAGTTATATATTTGAGTAAAATGAAATCAAAATTTTAAAATGTTTTGTTTTATTTCCAGTGTTCCCTTGTAATAATTAAAGTGGTTATCTTCAATTTTTGACTATTGGCGGACCTCTTTCCTCCGTAAGAAGTTTATTCTATGCGTAAATCGGTTACTTGTATATGACCTTTATGCTTCTTTTCTTGCATATGCTTTGTATGTTCCTCTTTTATCTTTTATTTATAGAAAGATTATCTTGATATTTTTCTGCTTAACTATTTTAGTTTACTGAAGGATCATTTATACTATTTTGTGTTTCTATTTGCATTTATTTTGTTTTGGAAACCAGTAGAATATACTGAATTCTACACTGCTTTGTCCTTTACTAACTGTTGCAATTTGCCAATTTGTCTCATCTTGCTATCCAAACTGAAATGAAATGAGCTCTAATGTCATTAATTCTATGAGAATTAAATGAGATCAATGTGTGCTTAGTTCAGTCAAGAATTACTAATATCTACAATAGCAATAGCAACAATATTTACTTTATACGCAAAGAGCTTCTTTAATAATTTTTAACATTCTTTTTACACACACACACACACACACACACACTCACACTCACACTCACACACACACAATATTTTATTTTATTTTATTTTAAAGATGTGGTGTACAATTCAAGGTTAGGTATACAAATGTTCATTATGTAGGTACCCTTGTTGATGAGGTGTGCCCCTCCCTCCCCTGGCAGTTTCCCTCAACTGCCAATCCCATCTCCTCCCCTGGCAGTTTCCCACTACTGCCAATTCCTTTCTTACAGTATTATGATAATAGTTCAAGGTCCCCTTATGAGTGAGAACATATGGTACTCTCTTCTTTGTTTCTGTGATAGATCACTGAGTATGATCAACTCTAAATCCATCCAAGTTGCTGCGAAGTCCATATGTTTGTCCTTTATGGCTGCATAATATTCAATTGTTTATATGTACCACATTGTTTTTTTTATCCAGTACACCTTCGATGGGCAGCATGGTTGGTTCCATGTTTTCGCTATTGTGAATAGAACTGCAACAAACAGGCGTGTGCTGGTATCTTTTTGGAAGAATAACTTGAGTTCCTCTGGGTACATTCCCACTAGGGGGATTGCTGGGTCATATGGAAGGTCAATTTCTAGTTCTTTAAAAATCACCACACTGTCTTTCAAAGAGGTTACACTAGTTTGTATTCCCACCAGCAGTGTAGAAGCTTTCCCTATTCTCTGCATCTTCGCCAGCATCTATTGTTGTTTGTTTTAGTAATGATGGTCATTCTTACTGGGGTTAGGTGGTATCTCAATGCGGTTTTGTTTTGCATTTCTCTGATGATTAGTGAGACTGAGCACTTTTTCATATGTCTGTTGACTGCAGGTATATCTTATTTTGAGAAGTGTCTATTTGTGTCTTTTGCCCACTTTTTAATGGAGTTGTTTGTTTGTTTTTCCATTTGGCACGTTTGAGTTCCTTATAGATCCTAGATGTTAGGCCTTTGTCAGATATACAGTTGGCAAATATTTTTTCCTATTCCACATGCAATATTTTAAACCAACAAACCTGGTCTGAGTTTTAACTCAGAAAGATTTCACTGATACTTGAATAGGAGTGGGAGTGGTGAGAAGGGGAGATTGAAAGATGAAGAAGAGAGAATATGAATCTAAAATCATTGCATCTCCTATCTATGACATCTCATCAATTCTATTATCCACTTACTATGTACCATCCATCCAGCTATTGGATGGATTTAATCCTACTGTAACCTATTTATAGTTGAGAAAGCTGAGATGAAGTGGTACATTGCACAAAAAAGATTGGGTTTCAAAGTTTAGATCTATACTTCTCTAATTCCAAATATAATTTATCATAAAATAAATATATATAGTCAAACAATTTCTTACCAAAAATGCATATGTGATTTGAGATTATTCTAGCACTTTTCAGAGCTTATCAAAAATTTTGTTATTAGAAGAGCAAACTGTACATTTGAAGTTGTGCCAATGATACCCTGGAAGATGGTAAAGAATATTTAAAATTTATATCATTTTGGTTTTCCACAGCAATAGTTTATATTTCTGATAAATTGTTAGGTAGAAAATGTTTACTCGAGAAATTATTTTTTTCTTTTCTCTTTATTTTAAAGATGTGAGGTATATGTCTTTATTAATGTATGAATTGCAAAAAAAATGGTTTTACCTTTATTTTTTTAAAAGGATGGTTATCAACAAGACACAGAATCTTTATTAAATTAAATACCTTCTAAAATACCATTTTGTAAAAGAAATTCATTCATATAAAATTAATGTCTTGACTAATAATTAATAGACAATAAAAATATTTTTAAACCTTCAAACACTGCTGAAAATAACAAAGGAAAGACCTGCTTACCTATTAAGTCAAATATGTGTTCTGCTCTGTATATCAGGTTCTCAAACTTGAAAATGCATCAGAATCATCTGAAGAGCTTGTTAAAACACCGATTGCCTGACTTCATCTCCCAAGTTTCTGATTTAGTAGGTCTGAGGTGGAATCTAAGAATGCGCATCTCTTACACTTCTCGGATGATGCTAACACTGCTGGTCCAGTATTCACATTTTGGGAATCACCAACATACAGGGATGCCAAAAAAATGTATACATATGTTAAATATGATGTTTCCTCAAAAGGTGGCATTAATTAAATGAATGCTAATTTCACCCTGCAACAAACAGGACAATCAAAGATCATGGCAGGAGCATGGTGGAGCGAACATCATACTACACATTGCCACGGAAATTTAATTCAACTTCAAAAAGTATTACAAGCCGGGCTCGGTGGCTCAGCCTGTAATCCCGCCTTGGGAGGCTGAGGTGAGTGGATTACCTGAGCCCACGGGTTCGAGACCCGCCTGGGCAACTTGGCGAGACCTCATCTCTACAATAAATCAAAAATTAGCGGGCAGGGTAGCGCGTGCCTGTAGTCCCAGCTACTCGGAAGGCTGAGGCGGAAGGATCGCTGGAGCCCAGCAGGTCGAGGCTGCAGTGGCTGGAGCAGCCACTGCACTCCAGTCTGAGCGACAGAGTAAGACTCCAACAGAAAGAAAGAAAGGAAGGAAGGAAGGAAGGAAGGAAGGAAGGAAGGAAGGAAGGAAGGAAGGAAGGAAGGAAGGAAGGAAAGTATTACATAGATAACATCTCTTAGAATGTGCATACATTTTTGGGGGACCCTCCTGTATGAAGTCTGACCATTAGGTTCATGAACCATCCTTGAAAAAGTGCTACATACCTCATTGTTGAATATCACTATGGTCACTTTCAAAGTACTCCACTTGGAAAGAAAGCTGTGCAACCACGCCAGTGCCTATTTCACCTGACAACACAATTTTGGAGCTCTTTTTCTGGAATGCACAACAGAGCTGTTATCATTATTTGTTGAGGTCTGACAATTAAGTTTTGAGTAAACTTATGCTTGACAAGTTTGTGAACTTGCCACTGTGTGCTTATTTTGGCAGCACTGTACAAGTAACACCCTCTTTACTCACCTGATCTTGATGTGGTCCCCAATATTATTTTTACCCAAAGAAAAAGGAAATATTGAAAGGAAGACATTGGATGATATTCAGGATATCAAGGGTTTTACGACAACAGCTCTGATGGCCATTCCAAGAAAGAGTTCCAGAATTGCTTTAATGAATGTGCTAGGTGCTGGCAGCAGTGCATAGCTTCCCAATGGGAGTGCTTTGAAGGTGACCATAGTGATATACAGCAATGAGATAAGTAATACTTTTTCCAGGATGAGTTTGCAAACTTAATCGTCAGACCTTGTATATTGATTCCACAATGTATACTCTCTCCATTTTTCCTTTCAGAAAGAAAAGACCTAATTTCATTCAAACTCTGCTGATCCAAAACCTCTGTGGCAGCCTCTTGGGTATCCGACACATAAAACCCTGCCAGCCCTGAAATGTGACCACTTCTGTGATGAAATGGGTAATCACAAATTGTTGCAAGTTATTATTTTTTAAAGAAAGAATTGCAGGTTTTTCTTCTAAGTTATAACAATTTGGTGGTTGGGAATTAAATACAGGGTTCCTTTGAATAGATGAATTTCTAAGTATTCATATAGACATATTTTATATCAAAACATTAAATCCCAGATGGACATAAAAGTAAAAATAAACATCCAAAGTATGAAATAACTGACTTAAAGTAAAAATACTATAGAAATTATCAGGCTTGGAGGTGCAAGACAAAAAGGAAATTGCAGTCAAACTGACTACATAGATGAAAAGTAAGTTATTTACAGCATAAATATAATTTAAAAGAAAAGTGAATCTGGAAAAAAAAGGTAATTCTAATAGTTCCCTTGCAAATACACTATGAAAAAAACTTGAAACTATTGATATTTCAGTAGGTATGCTAGCAATGGATATGAAGAGAAAATTCTCATAGCAAATACAATTAAGAGTCCTGAAAACAATGTTTTAAATGTAATTTTTGTAGTAAAAACAAACGCAAATTAAAACAAAAATGGGACAGTTATGCATTTAAAAATTAGTGAAATATGATAAATGCTAATGAATGTGTGGAATATGTTCTGGTGGGTTATATAAATTAGAAGAACAAGCTGGGCTCGGTGGCTCAGTCTGTAATCCCGCACCTTTGGGAGGCTGAGGTGAGTGGATTGCCTGAGCCCGCGGGTTCAAGGCCCGCCTGGGCAGCGAGACCTCATCTCTACAATAAATCAAAAAATTAGCCAGGCATGGTAGCATGCGCTTGTAGTTCCAGCTACTTGGAAGGCTGAGGCGGAAGGACCGCCGGAGCCCAGCAAGTGGATGCTGCGGTGGCCGGGAGCGGTCACTGCACTCCAGTCTGGGCGACAGAGTGAGACTCCAACTCAAATAAACAAATAAATAAATAAATAAATAAATAAATAAATAAATAATAAAATAAGTTAGAAGAACAAAGTGTAAATGAATTTCATAAAATTTATTAATAGCCATACATACGTTTTCATCCTTTGACTAACTAGGTTTCTTGTGAAAACGAATTCCAAGAATAAAAATTGGAAAAAGTTGAAGGTGTTCATTTCATTACCATTTTTAAATTTTTTTTTACATTTATTTTACAGTTGTGGGGTACATGTGAGGATTTACTACATAATTAAATTGTGTGAAGGTGAGATTTGGGCTTCTAGTGAGTCCTCTCTCCTCAATTGGTAGACATGGTACCTAATGGGTGATTATTCCCCTTCCCTACCCCTTCACTTATCAGTGCTCACTGTCTGTTGTTCACGCTTTGTGCCCATATGCCCAACGTTGAGCACCCATTTATGAGTAAAACAAGTAGTATTCAGTTTTTTGTTTCTGTGGTAGTTCACTTAGGATGATGGTCTCTATTTGCATCCATGTTGCTGCAAAGAACACGATTTTGTTGTTCTCTATGACTGCATAGTATTCCATTGTGTATATGTACCACAATTTTATTTTCAAAGTCACTTTCATTGGGCATCTTAATTGGGTCCGTGATTTTGCTATTGTGAATAGTGCTTCAATAAACATACATGTGCAGGTGTCTTTTTGGTAGAGCAATTTATGTTCCTATGGTATATTCCCAGGAGTGTAATTGCTGGATTATAAGGAAGTTCAATTTGTAACTCTTTGAGAAGCTACCACACTGCTCTCCACAAAGGTTGAATTAGCTTACATTCCCACCAACTGAATAGAAGTGTCCCCTTTTCTCTGTAGCCTTGCCTACATCTGTTGCTTGGTGACTTTTTAATGAGAGCTTTCCTGATTTGTGTGAGGTGGTATCTCATTATAGTTTGGATTTGCATTTCTCTGATGATAAGGGAAGCTGAGCATTTTTTCATGTTTATTGGCTACTTGGATGTCTTCCTTTGAGAAGTGTCTGTTCATGTCCTTTGCCCACTTTTTTATTTATTAAATTTTAGTATATTATAGAAATGTAGGAACAATTAAGGATAAACTACACAAGTAGGCCGCAAGCAGGTGAAGTTTGGGCATCCAACTTGTCTTCACTCCCCAGGTACTGGACCACGTACCCTTTGTGTTATTACATGCTCCCTTTTCCTCCCTCCTTCCCCTGACAGTGTCCAGTGACTGCCTTGTGCTAATGTGATTCATGTTCAAGTCTCACTTATGAGTGAGAACATGTGGTGTTCAGTTCTTTGCTTCTGTGTTAGGTCACTAAGCATGGTGGTCTCCAGCTTCATCCAATTTTCTGTGAAATCTATCATATTGCTCTTCTTTGTGGTTATGTAATACTCCATTGTGTATATGTACCACATTTTCTTTAACCAGTCCACTTTTGATGGGCAGCAGGGTTGGTTCCATGTTTTTGCTAATTTGAATAAGGCAGCAATAAACATGCGTGTGTAGGTGTCTTTTGTAGTATAATTTATGTTCCTCCGGGTATCTTCCAAAGAGAAAGATTTATGGACTGTGTATAAGGCCAATTTTTAGTTTGCTTAGGATTTGCCACATGACTTTCCATAGATATTGAACTAGATTGCACTCCCACCAACAGTAAAGAGGGGTTCCCTTTTCTCCACACCCGTGCAGCATCTGTTATTTTTTGACTTATTAATGATGACCATCTTTACTGGAGTTAGGTGGCATTTCATTATAGTTTTGATTTGCATTTCTCTGATAGTGAGGCTGAACATATTTCGTGTATCTATTGGCAGCTTGTATATTTTCTTTTGAAAATGTTCTATTCATGTCCTTTGCCCACTTATTAGTGGGATATTGTTTTTCCTTTCACTTCATTTGAGTTTTTTGTAGATCCTGGATGTTAGGCCTTTGCCAGATGTATAACTTGCAAATATTTTTCCCATTCCGTGGGTTATCTCTCTGCTCTCTTGAAGATTTCTTTTGTTATGTAAAAGCTTTTCAGTTTGATGACGTCCCACTGGGCTATCTTAGCTTTTACAGTATTAGCTTTTGGGGATTTGGTCAAGAATTAATTGCCTACTCTGGCGTGCATAAGGGTGTTTCCTACATTTTCTTCTAGGATTCCTGTAGTTTGAAGTTTTACATTTAGGTTTTTGATTTATTTAGAGTTGAATTTTGCAAAGGGTGGTGGGAAGGTGTCCAGTTTCCTTCTACTGCATGTGGTTAGCCAGTTTTCCCAGCACCATTTGCTAAATATGGTCTCCTTTCCCCAGTAGTTGTGATTGATGACTTTGTCAAAGATGTGTTGGCTGAGAGACTGAGTTTTTGCTTCTGGAATCTCCATCCTGTTCCATTGGTTTATGTGCCTATTCTTGTACCAATACCAGGTGTTTTTGGTTCCTGTAACCTTGTAGTAAAGTTTAAACTCTGGAAATGTGATACCTCCCACTTTGTTCCTTTTGCTGAGAGTTGTTTTGGTTATTCGTGGGGTTTTTTTTGTTTGTTTCCATTTGAATTTCTGTATTGTCATTTTCAAGTCTGAGAGAAATGATGTTGGTAATTGGTTGAGTATTGCATTGAATCTGTAGATATGTTGGTAATTGGATAAATATTGCATTGACTCTGTAGATGCCTTGGGTAAAATGGACATCTTGACAATATCGATTCTTCTGATCCATGAGCATGGCATAGTTTTCCATTTGTATGTGTCAACCTTGATTTCCTTGAGCAGCGTTTTGTAGTCCTCGTTGTAAAAATCTTTCACTTCTCTGGTTAGATGAATGACAAGGTATTTTATTTTATTTTCTCACTTTTTAATGGGGTTATTTGTTTTTTGTTTTTGTTCTGTTTTTTGTTTTTCCTTTCAATTCATTTGAGTTCCATATAGATCCTGGATGTTAGGTCTTTGTCGGTTATATAGTTTGAAATGTTTTCCCCACAATCTGTGGGTTTGTTCTTTATTCCCTGAATGGTTCCTTTTCCTGGGCAAAAGCAATTTTTTTTTTCTTTTTTTTTGAGTTGGAGTCTCACTCTGTTGCCCAGACTGGAGTGCCGTGTCACACTCCCGGCCACCGCAGCCTCAACCTGCTGGGCTCCAGAGATCCTTCTACCTCAGCCTTCCAAGTAGCTGGAACTAAAGCTGCACACTACCACGCCCGGCTAGTTTTTGATTTATTGTAGAAACAAGGTCTCACCAAGTTACACAGGCTAGTCTCGAACCCACAGGCTCAGGCAATCCACTTGCCTCAGCCTCCCAAAGTGTTGGGATTATAGGCTGAGCCACTGAACCCTACTGGGCAAAAACAATTTATCTGTTAAGGTTTCACCTGTCAATTTTAGATTTTGCTGCATTTGTTTTTGAGGACCTGGCCATGAATTCATATCCTAGGCTGATGTCCAAGAGGGTGTTCCCTAAATTATCTTGTAAGTTTCTTATAGCTTGAGGTTTCACATTTAAGTCCTTAATTTATTTTGAGTTGATTTTTATATATGGAATTAGGTAGGGATCCAGTTTCATTCTTCTGCATGTGGTTAGCCAGTTTACCCAGTACCATTTGTACCATATGGTTTCCTTTCTCCAATGTTTGTTTTTGCTGGCTTTATCTAAGATGAGTTTGTTGAGGGTCTTGACTTTTTAATGATAATTGGTTTTATTTATACATTTTCTGTCTCATTCCATCGGTGTATGTGTCTACTTTTGTACCAGAACCATACTGTCGTGGTTGCTGCAGCCTTGTAGTAAAGTTTAAAGTCTGGGAGTGTGACAATACCTATTTACAGCTGGAACTAATCATCTAACTATTGTCCCATATGTGTTTAGGTTAAATAAATTGTCTCAATCAATATCGTAATTCATTATATAACATTTAACTTGCATTGAATGACACTCTGTAGCAACAAGGGAAATAATTTTATTTTTTAAAAATTGCAAGCCAGATGCATGTATACACACACACACACACACACACACACACACACACACACACACATATTCAGTATGTAGAAATAAATATACAGTATTGTACCTTTAGTAGTTGAAAGAAAGGAGAGTCACTTAAGGGAAATAAGAATTATTGATATTTTTATTGCTTTAACTTACTATTATTTAATTTGTGTATAAATATTTTGCTACTACCCAAAAGGTGCATACATCTCTTGTTTATTAGAAGAATGATAAGTTTCTGGTCTTTTCTTTTCCAAAATAGGGCTTTTGCTGGACATCAGGGCTAGGCAGCCTACTTTTTGTATAACACGTAAGCTGAGAAAGGTTTTCAAAATTTTGAATAATTTCTCTCACTCTTATCTCTGATTACAATAGGATGCATCACTTTGCTTATACTAGTTATTTTTAAGTACTCAATTAACATTTGTTATTTGTGAAGTAATAAAACAAAAAATTTTAAGAGAGGATCAGCCAACATAACGAATGTTTTTATTTACCTATTTTGGTATCCTTGTACGATAGACACTTCATATTTTCACTGCTTGAAAAACTTAAAGTCTCCTTTTATTTCTTTTTTAAAAATAATTTTTATTATAAAGATGTGGGGCACAATTCAGGGTTAGGTATACAAACATTGATCATGCAGGTACCCCTGTTGATGAAGTATGCCCCTCCCTCCCCTAGCAGTTTCCCTCAACTTCCGATCCCACCCCCCTTCCCTTTATAGATTTACAATTGTTCAAGGTCCTCTTATGAGCGAGAACATATGGAACTCTTTCTTTGATAAATCACTGAGTATGATCGAATCCAAATCCATCCAGGTTGCTGCAAAGTCCATATATTTGTCCTTCTTTATGGCTGCATAATATTCCATTGTGTATATGTACCACATTTTGTGTGTGTGTGTGAATAAAGTTTTATTGGAATATAACCACACCCATTTGTGTATCTTTTTACTGTGACTGCTTTTTTATTCTGCTCCTGCAGAGTGGGGTAGTTGAGACAAAGGCAGGCAATCCCACAAAGACTAACATACTTGTTATTGGCTGTTTTGTTTTATAAGCTGGAGTCTCACTCTGTCACCCAGGCTGGAGTTTAGTGGCATGCTCTTGACCATTGCAGCCTCGACCTGCTGGGTTCAGGTGATCCTTCCATCTTAACATTTTTTTTTAATCAATATTTTTTATTATGATTTTGTGGGGTACAGTTAAGGGTTAGGTGTACAATTATGTTTCATTCAGGTACCCTGTTGATAAGAGGTGTTTTCCCATCCCCAGACAGATATTTGCTCCTGTTAATCTCATCCCCCTGCCCCCCCAATAGTTTCCCAGTACCGTCAGTCATTTTCTTATAGTATTACATTGGATGTTCAAGGTCCATTATATGAGTGAGAACATGTGATACTAAGATCTTTGTTCCTGTGAGAGGTCACTCAGTATTATAGACTCTAGTTCCATCCAGGTTGCTGCGAAATTGATGATTTTGTTCTTTTTTATGGCTGTGTAGTATTCCATCATGTATATGTACCACATTTTTTTAATCCAGTCCTCTTTTGATGGGCAGCATGGTTGTTTCCAGGTTCTTGCTATTGTGAACAACACTGCGATAAACATACGTGTGCAGGTATCTTTTTTATAGAGTGATTTGAGTTCTTCAGGGTATATTCCCAGCAGTGGGAATGCGGGGTCATATGGAAGGTCGATTTTTAGAGCTTTTAGGAATCGCCACACTGTTTTCCACAGAGGTTGCACTAGTTTACACTCCCACCAACAGTGTAGAAGTATTCCCTTTTCACCACACTCTCTCCAGCATCTGTATTTTTTGAGTTGTGGATAATTGTCATTCTGACTGGAGCTAGGTGGTATCTCAGTGTGGTACTGATTTGCATCTCCCTGATGATTAGTGAGGTTGAGCATTTCTTCATGTGTTTGTTGGTTGCTCGGATGTCTTCTTTTGTGACGTGTCTGTTCATATCTTTTGCCCATTTTATAATGGGGTGGTTTGTTTTCTTCTTTTCTGTACGTTTCAGTTCCTTGTAGATACTGGATGTTAAGCCTTTGTCAGACCTAGAGTTGGCAAATACTTTTTTCCAGTCTGTAGGCTGTCTCCCTGCTCTCTTGATGGTTTCTTTGGCTTTTCAGAAGCTTATCAGTTTAATAAGGTCCCCTTGTCTATCTTCTCTCTTATGACCTGTGGGTTTCAGGTTTTGTTCAGGAATTGGATGCCAGTTCCGATTTCCATGAGGGTATGTCCTTCCTTTTCTAAGGTTCTTATGGTTTGGGGTTTTATATTTAGGTCTCTGATCCATTTGGAATTAACCTTTGTGCATGGGGATAGATAGGGGTCCTGTTTCAATCTTCTGCATGTGGTCAGCCAGTTTTCCCAGCACCATTTACTGAATAGTTTCTCCTCTCCCCAGTGGTAGGTGGTGAGGGCTCCATCGAAGATGAGTTGGTTGAGAAATTGAGGTTTTGCTTCTGGAATCTCAATTCTATTCCATTGATCTATATGCCTGTTCCTATACCAATACCAAGCTGTTTTGATGATTGTAGCTTTATAGTAAAGTTTGAAATCTGGTATTGTGATACCACTTGCTTTGTTTTTTTTTGCTGAGGATTGTTCTGGCTATTCTTGGACGTTTGTGTTTCCATATGATTTACTGTGTTGTTTTTTCTAGGTCTCAGAAGAATGTTGTTGGTAATTTAATGGGTGTTGCATTGAATTCGTAGATTGCCTTAGGTAGGATGGACATCTTCACAATGTTGATTCTTCCAAGCCATGAGCATGGGATATTTTTCCACTTGTTCGTGTCATCTTTGATTTCTTTGAGCAGTGTTTTGTAGTTTTCCTTGTAAAGTTGTTTCACGTCTCTGGTTAGGAAGATGCCAAGGGGTTTCATTTTTTTGTGGCTATTGTGAATGGAATTGTGTTTTTTATTTGGGTTTCTGTTTGTTTATTATTGGTGTAGAGAAATGCGATTATCTTTTGTACATTTATTTTGTATCCTGAGACTTTGCCAAAGGCCTTTATCAATGTAAGGAGGCTTTTGACAGATTCTCCTGGGTTTTCAAGGTACACAATCATATCATCTGAAAAGAGAGATAACTTGACTTCCTCTTTTCCTATTTGAATACCTCTGACTGCCTTCTCTTCTCTGATTGCTCTAGCCAGGACTTCCAATCCTATGTTGAACAGGAGGGGACAGAGTGGCATCCTTGTCTAGTTCCAGTTTTCAGGGGAATTGGTTCCAATTTTTGTCCATTTAGGAGTATGCTGGCTGTGGGTTTCTCATAGATAGTTTTTACTATTTTGAGGTATGTTCCCCGTATGCCTAGGTGTTCAAGGGCTTTTATCAAGAAGGGGTACTGGATTTTATCAAAAACTTTTTCTGCATCTAATGATATGATCATGTGGCTTTTGTTTTGACATCTGTTGATGTATTTAATTACATTTATGGTTTCACGAATGTTGAACCAGCCTTGTATCCCAGGAATGAAGCCTACTTGGTCATGGTAGATGATTTTGGGGATGTATTGCTGAGTCCGGTTTGCTAGGATCTTATTGAGAATTTTAGCATCTATGTTCATCAAAGATATTGGCCTATAGTTCTCTTTCTTTGTTGGATCTTTACCTGGCTTGGGGATCAATGTGATGTTGGCTTCGTAAAATGATTTGGGCAGAGTTCCATCTTTTTCAATCGCCTGGAATACCTGCAGTAGGATTGGTATCAGCTCCCCCTTAAATGTCTTATAGAATTCTGCTGGAAAGCCATCTGGACCAGGGCTTTTTTTTGTAGGAAGTTTTCTTATTATGTAGTCGATTTCCTTAATTGCTATTGGTCTATTTAGGGTCTCCATTTCTTCTTGTTCCAACCTAGGTAGGTTGTGTGATGTCAGAAACTCCTCCATTTCCTTAAGGTTTTCAAGCTTGTTTCCATACAAGTGTACGTAGTAGTCTCTCATGATCTTTTGTATTTCTTCAGGGACAGATGTAACTTCATCTTTTGTGTTTCTGATTGTGCTTATTTTGTTTTTTTCTTGTTTTTTTCTTGTTCAGTCTAGCTAGGGGACCATCGATCTTGTTTATCCTTTCGAAGAACCAGCTTTTTGTTTCATTGATTTTTTGTATTATCTTTTTGTCTTCTATGTCCTGGATTTGGGCTTTTATTTTGGTGATCTGGATTCTTTTGCTGAAATTAGGGTTTTTGTGGTCTTGCTTGCCCAGCTTCTTGAGGTGGCTTGTTAGGTTGTGAATTTCTGTTCCTTCCATTTTCTTCATGTGTATTTGTAGGGATATAAATTCCCCTCTTACTATAGCCTTCAGGGCATACCAGAGATTTTGGTAAGATGTTTCTTCATTTTCATTTGTTTCCAGGTATTTTTGATCTCTGTTTTGATTTCATCATTGACCCAGAAGTTGTTTAGCATCATGCTGTTTAGTGTCCATGTCTTTGTGGGTTTTGGGGGGACTTTGTTGGTGTCAATGTTTATTTTTATTCTACTGTGGTCTGAGAAGGTGCATAGTAGAATTTCTGTCCTTTTAAATTTGCTTATGCTTGATTTATGGCCGAGTATGTGGTCGATCTTAGAATAGGTTCCATGTGGTGATGAGTTGAATGTGTATTCTGTGGTCTTTGGATGGAATATTCTGTAGGTGTCAATTAAGTCCATTTGGTCCAAAGTCACATTGAGGTTCTGGATCTCCTTGCTGATTTTTTTGTCCTGATGATCTGTCTAGGGTTGTGAGTGGGGTATTAAAGTCCCCAGTTATGATAGTGTTAGAGTCAATATCTTTCTTTAGTTTTCCAAGAAGTTGCTTTATGAAAGTTGACGCACCTATGTTGGGTGCATATATGTTTAGGATAGATATTTCTTGTTGATGGATTGAGCCTTTTATCATTATGTAGTGGCCTTCTGTATCTTTTTTGATTTTTAATAGCTTGAAGGGTATTTTGTCTGAAATTAAGATCGCTACTCCTCCTTTGTTTTGTTTTCCGTTCACCTGAAAGTTTGTTACCCATCCTCTTACTTTGAGTCTGTGGGTGTCCTTTCTAGTGAGGTGAGTCTCTTGAAGGCAATAGATTGTTGCCTGATATTTTATCCATTTTGCCATTCTATGTCTTTTCAGTGGTGCATTTAGTCCATTCACATTTAGGCTAATAATTGAAATGCAAGAGTTGATCCCTGTCATAAAGTTCTTACAGAGTTGTTCCTGTTTGTTTGTTGTCTTTCTTTGGGTTTTGGAGTTGGCTCATGTGTGTTTTTAATCTTTTGCCTGTACTCTTTTGAAGAATGCTGTTGTTCTTTTTTCTTTTTCTTCTGTGTTCAGTACTTTCTTAAGTGTTTCTTGTAGAGATGGTCTGGTGGCAGTGTAAATTCTTAGGGATTGGATATCTGGAAAAGATTTCAATTCTCCCTCACTAATGAAGCTAATTTGACTGAGTAGGTTATTCTTGATTGAAATTGTTTCTCTTTTAGAACTTTGAAGATAGGGCTCCAGGCACTCCTGGCCTGATGGGTTTCTGTGGATAAATCTGCTGCTATTCTAATTGGTTTTCCCTGGTAGGTATTCTGGCCTTTTTCTCTTGCTGCCTTTAGGATTTTTCCTTTTATAGCTACTTTGTTTAGGCAAATTATTATGTGTCTGGGAGTTGATCTTCTCATTTGTTGTCTTGCAGGGGTTCTCTGAATCTCTTGCGTTTGAATTTTTTCATCCTTGATGAGATGAGGGAAGTTTTCTTGAATGATTTCATGAAATATTTCTTCCAGTGTGGCTTCTGTTTCTCTCTCTGCCTCAGGAAGCCCAATTACTCTTAGGTTTGGTCTCTTGAAGTGATCATTCATCTCTTGCAGGTTTTGTTCTGTCGTTTTGAGCTTCTTTTCTATGCTTTTGACAGTTTGGGTTAGTTCTGTGTTTTGATCTTCGAGCTCTGAGATTCTTTCTTCTGCTTGGCTGATTCTGCTTTCCATGCTCATTAGTCTGTTGTGCATTTCCATCACAGTATTCTTTACTGCTGTCATTTCTGACATCAGCTCCTTCCTATTTTCCTCTTGTCTCTCCTCAATTTTTTTAATTCTCTCCATTAATGTCTTGATGTCTGGGTTTGTTGCATGTACCCAGTCATTCTGGGGTCTCTTCATTGTCTGTGTTCTAGAATCTGTTTTCTCAGTGTCTGATTTCTCAGGGGTCTGTGTAAGACCTATATTCTTCTTTTGGTTTTTCTTCATTTGTGTGGTTTTTCCCCCTCCCTACTTTTTCCTTCCCTCCACGTCACCATCTTCTTTAATTCTGTTATTCAGGGGTAAAGGGATTGCTTTTACTTCTGTTTGTTCAATCTCCTATTCTTTATGTATGCCCTCTTACTTTGTTCAATTCTGAAGTTGCACTGTAGGTTGGAGGTGGTCATTTTGCAGTTTTGAGATTTACTTAAGGGGGGAGCTGTGATTCAAAATCTGTCTGCAGGTCCTGGTATTCGCTGACAGGTGTGTAGATAATGTGGAACCCACTTCCCACTGCCCTGGAATCTGTCCATGTAGTGGGGCTGTAGGTTTACTCCCTGAAATAAAATGTGGTTTGTAGAGGGGAGAGAATGGAACAGATAGTGGGTTGAAGAGGGGAGTGGAGAGATAGAGGATTAAGGGGGGGAAACAAACGAGTGTGCCAACAAATAAAGAGAGAGGCCTATACTGAAACAGGCAAAAATAATAGACCACAGCTACAGACGAACCAACTCTCATACAAAAAATAAAAAATAAAAATAACACATACAGTGATGCTAACATACAAGGTAACCAACCACCTTATTAGTGTGCTGTTCCTCTATACAAAGATATGGTTACAGAGAGAAGAAAAGGAAAAAAGAAAAAGGGGAACAATACAGTAGGAATAGAATTAAGTCATTAAACTAATAGAATCAATGAAGCACACTCTGAGACATTTTGTTTAAGTTCAATTTCCTTTCAGGTCTGATTTCTAGTTTTGTTTTCAAGCTGGTAAATTAATTTGCAGTTTGTGTCAGTTGCCCCTGGTCTGCTGTGAAGGACAGTTCAGATTACCTTCTGTTCAGCTCTCTGGTCTATGTCTTCATCAAGCTTGTTTCGCCCGTTTCAGAGTTGTTACCTTGAATCGCCAGCAGGTGGTGCTATCTCAGTTGCTCGTCCCAGAGGGGTGGGGTCGGACAGTAACAAGATGGCTGCCTGCCTCAGGGCAGTCAGCAGGAAACTTATGGCGGGCAGGACGTCTTGGGCACAGGAGAGGTGGCAGCGATCCCAGCAGATCTTCCCTGAAGGGGTTGAAGTGGATTGCCTCTGGCCCGGGTGGTGCGATGTGCTATGGTTGTCACGGAGGCCACGGCAGCGGCGGCGACGGTGGTGGCTGCGGTGGGGGGGGTGAGGTGGCTGTGGCAGCGGCGGCAGCACCATTTGCACTACTGTGACTGTCCAGTCCGTTGTGATTCCCCAGCGGTGGCAAAGTCCGACCTCCATATGAAGGGCAGGCTGCGATGTTGGGGTTCGCAGCCCCCTGGGGCGAGAGTCAGAGACCCACCGCCAATCTCCTTTGCAGAGGGCTTTACAGATCAAGTTGCCCTGTCGCCATCTTGCCGCTTCTCCCTCCCACATTTTTTTAAACCAGTCCAGCTTCGATGGGCAACATGGTTGGTTCCATGTTTTTGCTATTTGTGATCCTTTTACTTTTTTACCTTTTGAGGCATAATTGAAATATAAAATGCTGTGCTTTATTTTCCTATTACATTAATAAGTTTTTAAACTGCAAAGACAATATACTATGCTTTTGAAAGCAAGATGATTAAAGTGATCTTGCTTCTACCACAGCTGCTCTGGGTATGTGAACAAATAGAGAGGGGTTGCCCATCCAGGGATACCCGCCTGGGCTCTGTCATGGTTCATTGCATTGAAACAAATCTGCCCACATTCAGATCTACAAGTAGCTGAAATTCTGGGAAAATTCTGACTTGAGTCCATCCAGATGCTGAGGGGTGGGATTGCTGAGAAATTTGTTTTTACTAAACTATACAATACTGCATGAAAGTGCACCTACAGCAAAAGTAGTTGATTATTGCCATTATTTAACACATGTGAACAAAAACAAACATGCAATTCAAAATGTTATTTTTGTATGGAAATTGCCTTCCTTTTTTTAAAGTATTACACGCAGGGTAGTACATTTTAAAAGTATAGGAATCATATCAATTTTTTAAAACTTATCTCTTTCTTGTACTTTGACCCCTTTTGCCTTTTGCCAAAGAATAAGCACAATTCTGTTTATAATTTTTTCCCTTTTGGTAGTGACACACTCATGGCCACCCCAGCATCGACCCCCTGGGCTCCGGCGATCCTTCTTCCTCAGCTTTCCAAGTAGCCAGAACTACAGGCACGCGTTACCATGCCTGGCTAATTTTTAAAAACTTATTGTATAGATGATGTCTCCCCAAGTTGCTGGGCTGGTCACGAACCCACGGACTCAGGCAATCCTCTCGCCTTGGCCTCCCAAAGTGCTGGAATTACAAGCTGAGCCACCGAGCCCTGCCTCGTTTCAGGTTTTTAATCAAATCCATAAGTGGATCTGTACAAACAAGTATTAACTCCATGTTTAAGCACAAATATACTCCATCAAATTCCTTATTCTTGCCTTATGCTGTGAAATAAATCATATTCCTTTAGACAAAGTTGGAAATATCAGTGATTTCTATGATTTATTAATTGATCATGTTTTAAAAAAAATTATTTTTACAAATAATTAGTGTAATTTTGAATAATCAAATATTTATGTACCTGTTCTTTCAAAAATGTATCAGCATAAGATTCATTATTCACTCAAGATACACACATTGACAATGCCATGAGCCAAACACTGAGTCAGAATTCACACTAGGAAGGTTAAAATAACTCAGATATGAGCAAGCAAATGTGAGAAATTGTTTACTTCTTCATATGGATGAAAGAATCTGCTAGTTCAGAATTTGGAGTTGACAAAGGCTCTATTGTAGACTTGAGTGGTTCATTTTCCATATCTTTCAAACTAATAAAATTAAAAGGAAATTATTAGATTTATTGTATTTCCCTTAGTCCATTTAGAGATCCAGAGAATAAAATAATTTAAAGATGAATCTCACACAGCTTATCAGATATTAATCATAGAAACTTGTTTAGGGGACAAAAAAAAAACCAAAAACTAAAATGTATGGAGTATAGGTTTTTGAGCAATTTGATCTTTCAATAGTACAAACATTTCTTAGAAAATCAGATTCAAATTTGCTTTGATCCAAGTTATAAATTGTCATCTAAGTTATGAATTATTCCCCAAACATATAATTTTTATTTGTTTTAAAGTGTATTAAAATTTAGAGAGGCAGAAGGAGATAACTTTTTAGTGAGTCTACATTGGTGTTTGTTTCTTTAGTTTTAGATGAGAGACATAGAAAACATTTTTGGAGTGGTGCATTTTATAAAGCCAAATACTTGAAAATAAAATGTTAAACTCTGTGATAGCAATCTAGTCACAGCATAAACAAAAGTACAATAATAATGACAAGTTGGAAAAGTATTTGCAAAATATATTAAAGTGAAAGGGTTAATTTATTCAAGATAATCTATGAGTCATAATTAGGTTAAAGGCATCACAGAGAAAAAATAAACACCTTAATGGTAAGAAAAATAACATAAATGGTAACACACACACTCACTTAAATAGCAAATGCAAAAAGAGTGTTCCCCCTGATAAATAATAAAACAGATGAAAAATAAATTAAAAAGCGTGAACTTCTATTGCCTCCACTACAAGTCCAATTCATCAACAATTTTCATAGTTTACTTTCAAGATAAATTGAGAATCTGCTCCCATGATTACCCTCGTCTAAGCCACTGTTATAACTCATTGCCCTATTGAAAGAAACCCCTGATAAGCTACTCTTGTTCTTCTCCAATCTATCCTACACTGAACAGCCAAGATGATGTTTTAAAACTATACATAAACCATGTAATCCCTGTAGCTAAAGCTCTCCTCGGGGCTTCTTGAGAAGACAGCACAAGGTATTCTCTTGGCAGATGCAGGTTGGTGTCTCAGCAGAATGCTCATACGTTTCAACCTCGTAGGTGTTTTGAAGTGGCTAGTGAGTTGAGATATTTGCCTTTTCTCGAATGGACATTACAGGGTTGCATAAGAATGTGGTGTGTTGCTGAAGGTGCAGATCAACACAAAATAAGTCGGAAATAGCATTTTCCTTTGTGTCAACACTGAATATACATTCAGGCATAGCCAGTAAGATTCAAATCTGGTTCTCTCAAACTCCAGAACAGGCATCCCAGTTTACTGCCCTTTCTTGCCTTCATTTATAACTTCTGTTTTCTAGTTTAATGGAATCAAGCCTCATGGCACCTTCTTTTGACTTGGCTTTCCTAAAATATGGCTGACCTGGAGCTGGTCTTAGCCCAGCACTCTAATCACGGCTGTTAAAGTCTGGGAATCACATCATTTAGTCCATTGAGATTAAAGCAGTCAGAAGCCTGCCCAGATCTTAAGGAAAGTACCCAAGGAAAGAAGTGTGTCAATAATTGGGGACTTATGATTTAACCTCCCCCCCAGCATTCTCCTTCACTTTTTTTTGTACTAATATGCTTATACTCCCTCCACTTTATATTCTTTTGTTCATTGTTGTGAAATGTAAAATTGAGGAAGAATCAGCTACCAAGTGAGTCCCGAGAGCGGGGTTCATTTGGTAACCTCATTTGCCCAACTCCATTTACAAAAAGAAATAAAAATGGACACAGATTTTGAAAACAGATCTGACATTATGGTGATTAGAGTTTTGTTGATGATAACAGTAAATTTAAAGTTTTACTTAG
Organism: Cephalopachus bancanus; assembly: GCA_027257055.1. NCBI lineage: Eukaryota > Metazoa > Chordata > Mammalia > Primates > Tarsiidae > Cephalopachus > Cephalopachus bancanus. Next base: position 8,456,450 of record JAPVLO010000210.1, on the reverse strand, counting down.
TAAAGTTCTTGAAACATTTCTAATTTGTTTGAAATTTATAAAGTATGTAAAGTCATTACAGAGTCAAAGATGACAGGCAGACCTTGCAAAGAAAAGTCAAGACAAGTATTTGTAAAAATTTAAAAACCACATGAAAGTTAAATTTTGTCACATGTTTTCTTTGGGATTACCTGAATTGGTAATAAAAATGAATATGTGTTAAATATGTGTGTTATGTAATTATTGCTTTGATGTCAAGTACTTTTACTAAAAGTTACCACAAAGACAGGAATTCAGTAGAGAAAATATGAGGACATACCAGAGGCTTTTATATGTAAGAAGAAATGGTACCCAGCAACTAATTTTTTAAACATAAGATATATGTGTGTCTGTTAAAATACAGTTTTATCTCAAGTGCTCAATAAAATTATGGATCTAGGTCTTCCCTTTGATGAAATAGTTTTGATATGCATGGTATACAACATAATTGCTATATTTTTTGTTTGAATATTTATAACTCAATATAGTTAATAATTAAAATCATGCTAAAATGCTTTATTATTATAATAGTATCATAAGACATATATGTTTCAGGAGTACCATTTTACCCATTCGATTTTTATAAGGTAAGCTTTTTAGAAATATTAGTTCAGAGAGTATTCTGGGTAACTGATTAACTGTTTGAGACTTTCCTAAATATATCATTCTGAAAACTATGATTTTTTTGTAGTATTAATACTCTGCTGATAGCACACAAATGTCCTTTAAAAATGGATGAAATTTTTATACTCAAGAGTCCAATTAGTGCTTCTTAGTGAATTTTTATTTTAGCATCTGTTTTGGGATTGAAGAACATTTTCCCTTAAAGAATCATATTTGTAAAATATTAGTGATGCAAATGTCTCTTAGCCTCAAGTGGAAATTTTAAAAATGATCATGCAATATTATTAAACATTATAATATTGTCATATCCTTTTTCTCTCAGAGGAGATCTTTTAGTTTTTATGTTTTTAATCCATTAAATCTCTCTATATTTCACAATTTGCCCCATTATTTCAGTCATAAACAAAGACAAATAATATATTGTGCTCATTGCAGTGTTATATTTAGAAAACAATATACATATCATACACTCATAGTATCAGGTAAAATGCTAAGCTTTGCCACAGATTCCACGTTCCTTTTGGTGATGGGGAAAAGGTGGAAATCAAGAAGGGAATGCAAAATTTCTATGTAATGTTTCTTTATCAAAAATTGTTTGGCTACTGTTAGCCATTTATTTTTTAATAAATACTTTGGAATAACTTCAAACGACAGAAAAATAGACACATTTTTATAAAAATTACCTTAAAGATAATAACTAAGTGTGCTTTAGTTTCCAGAAAATAACGTGATGCAATTTGATGTAATTCAGTGGGTTGAAGAACCTCATTCTCTCAATTTTTTATAGAAATTAGCAAAGAAATGCAAGAATGAGAAAGCATTATTTCATGTTAAAGACCAAAGTGAAATACGCTTTACATCTCACAAGCTTTTAGAATACTAGTACCAAATTGATAAAATGTCTGACTAATCTGCTTGCCTGTATGAGAATGACAATCTCATTCTTATTTCTAGTGATGAGAGATATGAAAATGAAACCCTTGACATTTGGTAGTTGAAGTAGCAATGATTGGAGCAACACTTATGAAACACAACACTCAATGGAGGACAGATATTGATCTTTGGCAATTGACGCTCCTTTGACAAATATGGACTGCAGAATGATTTTGCATTCTTTAACAATGATAAAGAGAAAAATCAACAAATAAGCAGCAAATTAAAAGCAAATTGTATCAAAAGTACAGAAAACAGTCTTATAAACTTTTTAGGTTAAAAAAGATATGATTAGAAAATACTTTAAAATTTGTATCTTCAACATTGTTTTAAAAGTTATCAAAATAATACAAATTTAAAGTATTTATATGTAGTGTAAAATGAATATGTATAAAATGAATATACTAATTGATATTACTATCACCTGAGAAAATATTTTAAAATATAAAAACAATATAGAATATCCCACCATATCAACTAAAACAGAGAAAATAATAAAGATAAAATGTGAAAAAAAATGAGCATACAGGAAAGGTAAATACAGTTTTATGTTAATTACATTTGAAAATGTATTTATTTCATTTTAAAAGTTTATGTTTAAGATTGATTTCTACATGGAAGAGATGTAAATAATTTTTTGAAAAATATAAAGTTTACTAGCAGTTAAACTAAAATAGTTTTTTCTAATTTTGTGCTAAATTTTGAAGAAAAGGAAAAAATAGACAAAGTTTATCAACCCTAAGTAAGAAAATATAAAACCGTGAAAAGTTGTTAAGTCTTAAGAGGTCTATATAACTCATGATTCCATTTACACAGTATCCTGGAACAGGAACTATTTTAAAGATTGTAAACAAAACAGTGTTTATCAAGGATTTGGTTAAGGGAAAATGTTAAATAAGTAAGTCACAAGGAATACTTAGGGTCATAAAACTTTTCTGTATAATACTGTAATGGCTTGGCACATTATGCTTTTGATAAAACACAGAGAATTTTATGTCCGAGTAAGCCTTATTATATGCATTAAAAAAATTATGATGTAATAGGACCCCAAGATGGAATGCCGACTGTGATAATAAAATTTCACTCTATTACAAATGTAGGAAATAGCGTCACTGAAAGAGGTGGGGGAAGATGTGCTAACCTTAACTTTGGAAATGGGAACTATAATAATAAAGGCAAAAAATAAAGCTACACAGAAGCACTGTACTATAATAAAGCTTTTTTTGTTTCCATGGGGATATAGGTTAACAGATTTGAAACCATTATACATGGATATTGGATTCTGAAAACTAAGTAAATAGATAGCAGATGGTGGGAACCAGGTTTCTCTCTGTTGGAGCTTACAGACAAACAAGCACAGAAGGCTAAAATGATACATGTGGTAAAAGATGAGTGTTGGATGCATCAGCATGAATTCACATTTAGCTTAATATTGATAGAGAGGGCTATGCTTATAGAAATATATTCAGTAAGTATTTAACATCTTCAATGGGTTTTTGGAAACTGTAAATTTAAGCAAAATGATGTATACTGATACCAATTTTACCATAGACAATTGATATGAATAAGGGTTAAGTTTCTAACCATATTTCTTGTCACAAAACACCACCAAACTTCTAAGCAAAGATCAAAACACTTCTAATATTGAACACTGGAATAAATGTGAGCTATACATACATCTTTAAAAGATTACTGAAAACAAATAGGATAATTATTTGCCCAATTATTCCACTTCAGGATTATGAGTGGTCCGAAACCATCAAGGAAACTCAAGGCATCAGGTGGGAACCAGCCCTGGACAAAAAAAAAAAAAAAAAAATCCCACTGCAGGGTGCACTAACACACACACCTACATTTATTTAGATTGGGATGCTGTAGATGTACCCATCTACTTCATGTACACATCTTCAGGGTACTGGAGGAAATCAGAAGATAAGGAAAAACCCTCTCACACTAAGGAGACCTTAAAAACTCCACAGAGACAGTGACTTCAGCCAGGAATCATTGACATTATTCGAGGACCTGTTGCATAGACAAAGGTTAGAATACATATGTCTGTTTCCATGCTCTGTCACCTAAGAAGACACAGAATAGTGAAACCCTAAGAAAAACAAGAAACCTATCACCCATAGCTTGATTTCTGATACTATTGTCAAAAAAATAAAATAAAAATAAATTAAAAAAGAAAAATAGAACCAAGGTCCTAGGAAAAATAGCTTACTTTTAGAGTTGTGATAGAAAATATACAGGTGAACCTTGAACATCTTTTTCTGCTAGAAATTAAGGAAGTCCTTAAAATAACAGCAGTGCTAACAGCTACAACAACAATATAGTGATGAGCGTATATAAAAATAGCACAGGAATCACTGAAAGTGCTTCTAACAGGCAAACCTGGAACAATCTGAGCAACAGAATAAATAACTGAGTTACAATCCGAAGTACAAGTAAATATCCATGTATTCACACTGATTTAAGTCAATAAGTAAATTAGTGGTAAAAAAGACAATTCTTATGCAGAACAACCTCAGAAAACATATGTAGATAGCCCACTCTCAAAAGTGGAGAAGGGGCCACTACTTTTAAAGAAGAAGCTGTACATAATTACTTTCTTTTATTTTTACTTTGTTTTATTGCTTCAGAGACAAGGTCTCACTCTGTCATCCAGGCTGGAGTGCAGTAGGGCAATTTTAGCTCACTGTAATATCAAACTCCTGTGCTCAATGATATTTCCACCTCAGACCCTTGTACCAGGGATAGAGCTGTGCACCACCCATTCCAGCTAATTCAAATTTGTTGTTTGTTTGTTTTTTTTTAGAGACTGGGATTTCACTATGCTGTGAAGGCTGCTTTTGAACCCTTAGCCTGAGGTGATCTTCCTACAGAATCCTTCTAAGTAGCTGGGATTACAGTTGCGATATACCTGGCCTGTTTTTTTTTTTTTTAAGTATAATATGGAAAGGGAGAAGAATAAGGGACAAAATTATGAATTTCGCAGCAACTTGGACGGACTTAGAGGCTATAATACTGTGTGATCTATCACAGAAACAAAGAACTGAGTGTCACGTGTTCTCACTCATGATTGAACCATGAACAACTATCATAATACTATAAGAAGGGAATTGACAGTAGTGGGAAACTTCCGGGGGAGGGAAGTAGTGGGAAACTGTGGGGATGGGGGTGGTGGGAACACCTTATCAACAAGGGTACCTGCACAATGAACATTTGTATACCTAACGCTGAATTGTACCCCGCACATTAAAAAAAAAAAAGAGACAGAGAATAAATTTACGACAAAGACACACTTCTTTTATCACACTTTGCAGATCCTACATATATATACTGGGTCTCATTCTGTCACCCAGGCTGGAATGCCATGGTGCAATCATAACTCAGTGCAAGTTATTGTGTTTTTTACAAAGTGAGGTTTGTGACAACCCTGCATTGAGCAAGTCTATTTTCATCATTTTTCCAACAACGTGTTCACTTCATGTCTCTGTGTCACATTTTGCTAGTTCTTGCAATATTTTTAACTTTTTCATTATTATTATACCCCATATGGTGATCTGTGGTCAGTGATATTTAAGGTTACTATTGCAATTGTTTTGGGGTGCCACAAACCACACCCACGTAAGACTGTGAGCCTAACCGATAAATATGTTCTGATTGCTTTACAGACCAACCATTCCCATCTCTCTCTCTAAGCTCAGGCCTTTCTCTTCCTGGAGACACAATAATATTGAAATTAAGCCAACAATGCCCTCTAAGTATTCAAGGAAAAGAAAGATTTCCAGGTATCTTACTTTAAATCAAAAACTAGAAATGATTAAACTTAGGAAGGTATGTGGAACTCCTAGATAGTTGAAAAGATAGATCCCTTGCATCAAGCAGTTAGCCAAATTATGAATGTGCGCATGCACACACACACACACACACACACCACACACACACACATACACACACAATTATTGAAGGAAATTAAAAGTGTCACTCTAACAAACAAATTATAAGAAAGTGAAAGAGCCTTATTGCCGATATGTAGAAAGTTCTAACAGTCTGAATTAAAGAGCAAACCAGCCACAGCATTCCCTTAAAACGAAGCCTTATCCAGAGTAAGGTACTACATATCTTCAATTCTATGAAGGCTAAGAGCCATGAGGAAACTGTAGGAAAAAAGTTTGAAACTAGCCAAAGTTGGTTCATGATGTTTAAGGAAACAAACCAAGTCCATGACTTAAAGGTAAAAGATGAAGCAACATGTGCTGATTCAGAAGCTTAGGAAATTATCCAGAAGATCTAGCTACAATCATTCATGAAGGTGGTTATGCTAAGGATGTTTTCAATGCAAATAAATTAGCCCAATATTCAAACAAAAGGCTGTTTAGAACTTTTCTAGCTAGAGAGAAGAAGTTAATATCTGACTTCAAATGTTTAAAAGACAGGCTGACTCCTTGTTAGGGGATAATGTAGCTGGTAACTTTAAGTTGAAGCCAGTGCTTATTTGCCATTCCCCAAATCCTAGAACCTGAATTATGCTAAATCTGCTCTGCGTGTGCTCTATAAATGGAAAAACAAAGCCTGGATGATAGCCTATCTATTTACAGTATGGTTTACTGAATATTTTAAGCCCACTGTTGAGATCTACTGCTCATAAGAAAAAACTCCTTTCAAAACATTATTTCTTAATGACCATGTTCCTAATCACCCAAGAGCTCTAATGGAGAGTACAAGGAGATTTATGTTGTTTTCATGCCTGTTAACATAACAACTACTCTGTAGACTGTTGTTCTAGGAGCAATTTTCCTCTCCACGGAAATCTTTAGTAAAAGATGAAAGATTTATATGATCTGAAGAGAAACCAGAGTATAGGAGCAATTTTCACTTTCGTGTCTTGTTATTTATGAAATACATTTTGACCACCATGAGGAAGGCAGAGGTCAAGAAGAGCTGAACCTCCCAGCCCCCGATAAAGCTTTTGTAGAAAAAAAAGAATACATTTTATAAGGCTTTACCTGCCATAATGACTCCCCTGATGGATCTGGCAAAGGAAATTGAATGTCTTCTGGAAAGGATTCACAATTCTAGGTTCTAGAGAGAAATTTACTGCAATTTTGAAATAAATTCTACTGTGGGTAAAATGCTGTCAAATAACATGGCATGTTACAGAAAAGTCTTGCATGAAAAGGTCCATCACTGTGCAAACTTCATTGTTGTTTCAAGAAATTGTCACAGCCGCCCCAACTTTCAGCAACCACCACCCTGCTCAGTCAGGAGTCGTTAATATTGAGGCAACACTCACCACCAGCAGAAAGATTATGATTTGCTGATGGCTCAGATGACTGTTCTTTGATAATAATTTTAAATACGGACATTGTCTCTTTAAAGATGATATTTCATACTTAACAGACTACTGTATAGTATAAATGTAGCTTGTCTATGCTCTGGGACACACAAAGATTTTTGTGACTCACTTTATTGCAATAGTTACTTTATTACAGAGGACTTGAACTGAACTCACAATATCTCACAAACACTATCTACAGCCAGCTATCCAGGTTAGTATTAAGAGTGATTAATCATATTGATAGTATGTACCCTTGATATTATGTAATGAGAATAGCACTTTGCCTCTCTTGGCCTCTTCCTCAGAACACACAATACCAGTCTAATAATGACAAAATCATTAGAAAAATCTAACTTAAGTGCCATTCTAAAATATCTGGCCATTACTTCCCAAACTGTCAAAACCATCAAAAATAAGAAAAGTCTAGAGAACATACAGCTAAAATGATCTTAGAGAGACATAATTACCAGACGTAATGTGTCCAAGATCCAGTAACAGCAAAAGAACATTGCATAAAAATTAAGGAATCCTAATACTGTATGTACTTAGTTAATAATAGAATAATAACATTGGTTAATTAATAGTAAAAGTACTATATCAAAGTAAAACATCATTAATAGGAGAAATGAGGTGTGCAATCTCTTTACATTTTTGTAAATGTTGATAGATGTTTGTAAAATGTTGAAATGTCTTTACAACATTTTTGTAAATCTAAAAGTTTTTTTAGAAGAAACTTTATTTAAAAAAACCTTAGCCATGTGTGCTCATTCCACATGGAATTGATTATTATGTATATAAAAACAGTTTTGACATTTAATAGAAAGAATGGGCCTAATCCCGAATTGTTCACATCTTTAAAATTTTAAAAAAGAGCAAATAGCATAATCAAACAAAACATTTGTGACTATCTAAGTGAACTGTCAAAATGAAAACACAGAGTTACAAAGATTTATTCATCTTAAGCTAAAAGGCAAGAACGCAAAAAGATTTTTTAAATAATTATAAAAGATTAGGAAAACAGCTGCAATGTGTAAACAAAAATATAGCCTGTGCCCAATAGTGTTATTGTAATAAAGAGGACTAAGCGGCTTCAATAGTGTTATCTTCATAACTGGGAAATAATGTTTCTCAACACTGTCACAAAGAAAACATTCAAAATTCCACATGCTCATCATATCAAGAAGTTCAGAATACTTCCCAAATGTTTCCTCCAGATGATTTTTCCCACCTTGCTTGTTAACTCATAAAGAGTTCACTCTTTATGGACTCGTAAGATGCTTTTTTTTGAAGTTGGAAAATACCACAAAGATTTATAAAGATGATTGTTACTGAATGAAACTTTTCTACTCCTTTTTCTACTACGTCTGAGTACTGGGGATTCTTCCTGGAGCCTGGTTATTCACAGAAGGCTTTCTGTGCCATGGCTGGCTCTGTTGTTTCCCTTTATTTGCTGCCCTATTTCTCACCCCTGCCCTAGTCACCTTCACTTCAAAGCCACTGACGAGAAGGTTTATAAACATTCCATAAACATGTCATAGAAAACATACAACAAAATACTGAGTGCTGGATTTAAATGGCTAGTGTTTTTACGATAATGATAAGTACCATGAAAATGGAAAGTAAAAAATAATAAAATAAAACAAACATGAGCACATATAAAAATATACATACATAGGCCTTATCCATTAATAAGAAAATTACAAAACTCCTATAAAAAGTATGCAAAATGTGAATATGACAAAGAAGGATAAATGTTAATAAACAGATGAAAACATTTTCAGTTTTACTCATAATCAAAATTTTTTTCCTGTGAATTTACTAATGATTAGAAAATGGCCAAATAAGAACAAAGTTTAAATGAAATGAATGCTGTCAAATATAACTAGATGGGTGAATATGGTTGTAATCATTCAGGAGAAATGTATGCTGAGGAAGTAATCCTGAATAAGTGCAAACAGTTGGTACGATGCATTGCCAGAGTTTTATGATTAGAATTCAGATTCACTATAAATTGTAAAAATAGTTAAATAACGCAGAGATTTATACAATAGAATACTACATAAGAATTAAATTTCATAGATAATATGTAATGATATAGAAGGCTATTCATAATATTTGTACAAATATTCACCATCATATGTTACAAGCAGTATAGGCATGATATTCCTTTAAAATATGCATATGAGTATAAAATTACTAGAAGAATATTCAACAAAAAAGATAACGATTTTTGTCTTCTCTAAGTTGTAGAATGCTTTGTGATTATTATCAACTTTATTTTACATGTACTGACGGTTTTTAGGAAATGAATAGATATTAATGCATGGTGTAAAAGCTGTTATGCTTCATTAATTATAAATTTTATGAAATAAAAAATAAACTTAATTTTTTCAAAATTTGCCTTTAAAATATAATAGCACAAAATTAATTACTTGTGTGAATAAATATTTATTTAATAATAGTTAAGCATTTTCACACTGAGAGTCCAACTTTGCAACTTTACTGATGTAATATAAAATCATTTATTTAATTATGAAGTTTGGCAGTGGTAAAAGAGACTAATTTCAGACTTTCATGTGACCTTTCACAAACCATGGAACACAATGCTTATTGCATGTTGACAAAATTTTAATGATGTTCTGACAGATAGCATCCTATTACTCATGTTTAAAACTTCTGTACATGAGTTTTTCCAAAGCATTAGGCTCTAACTACTGATCTTCCATGTCTTTCTTTACCTTATCACCATGTAAAAACATAGAAATAAGCCGGGCTCGGTGGCTCAGTCTGTAATCCCGCGCCTTTGGGAGGCTGAGGTGAGTGGATTGCCTGAGTCCGTGGGTTCGAGACCCGCCTGGGCAGCGAGACCTCATCTCTACAACAAATCAAAAAATCAGCCGGGCGTGGTAGCATGCGCCTGTAATTCCGGCTACTTGGAAGGCTGAGGCGGAAGGATCGCCGGAGCCCAGCAGGTCGAGGCTGCGGTGGCCGGGAGCGGCCACTGCACTCCAGTCTGGGCGACAGAGTGAGACTCCAACTCAAAAAAACAAAACAAAACGAAAACAAAAACATAGAAATAGCAAATGATATCAAATGTGCTTTTCAGTCTATTTTTCTCCCCATTATATATTATACAGCTATGAAGTGCTATACTTAATTTTGTCTATGCTTTCTATAGTAGTAGAATGAATGTGAGACATAATCATGATCTATAGACTAGTACATACAGATCCACTTACCAATACATTCTTAACACAAAATTATTTTTTTAGTTTCCTAACATTGTTCACGAACACCAGTCTAATCATTTTCTGTTGTTGCCGTTGTTATTTAGTACTAACTTGCCCTAACCTTAAAGAAAAGTAATATTTATCTATTGACCAAGATACATTTACATCAGATATTTATTCCCATTCTCTGGGCTGCTCTCTTGATGGTTTCTTTTGCCTTGTAGAAGTTTTTCAGTTTAATGAGGTCCCGCTTGCCTATCTGATCTCTTATGGCATGGACATCTGGAGTTTTGATCAGGAATTTATTGTCTACTCCAATTTCCATAATGGTGTGTCCTGCGTTTTCTAAGATTCTTACGGTCTGAGGATTTATGTTTAAATTTTTGATCCATTTAGAGATGATTTTTGTGTATGGTAATAGGTAGGAGTCCTGTTTTCAGTTTTCTACCTGTGGTCAGCCAGTTTTCCCAGCACCATTTACAGAAGGTTCTCCTCTCCCCACTGATAGTTGGTGTAGGCTTTGTCAAAGATGAGTTGGTTGAGACATTGAGATTTTGCTCCCAGAATCTCTATCCTGTTCCATTGGTCTATATGCCTGTTCTTGTACCTATACCAGGCTATTTTGATTATTGTAGTCTTATAGTAAAGTTTAAAGACTGGAAGTGTGATACTCCTGCTTTGTTTCTTTGCTGAAGATTGTTTTGGCTATTTGTGGCCGTTTGTGTGTCCATATGAATTTCTGTATTATCTTTTTCGGTCTGATAAGAATGGTATAATTTAATGGGTATTGCACCAAATCTTTGCCTTTCATAGAGCAGACATCTTAACAATGTCTATTCTTCCTATCCACTAGCATGAAATATTTTTCCGTTTGTTTGTGTCTTCTTGGATTTTTGAGCAGTGTTTTGCAGTTTTTGTTGTAAAGGTCTTTCACTTCTCTAGTTAGAAAGATGTCAAGATATTTCATTTTTTTTGCTAGCTATTGTGAATGGGTATGTGCTTTTTATTTGTTTCTCTTCCTGTTTGTTATTGCTGTATATGAATGTGACTGTCTTTTGTACATTTATTTTGTACCCCGAGACTTTGCCAAAGTCCTTTATCAGTGAAAGCAGGTTTTTGACAGATTCTCTTGGATTTTTGAGGTATAGGACCATATTGTCAACAAAGAGGGATAACTTAGCTTCCTCTTTCTCTATTTGTACATCCATAATTTCCTTCTCTTGTCTAATTCCTCTAGCTAGAACTTCCAACACAACATTGAACAGGACATCTTGTTCTGGTTTTCATGGGAAATGCATCCAGTTTCTGTCTGTTTAACGATATGCTGGCTGGAGTTTATCATAGATGGTGCATACTTTTTTGAGGTATGTTTCTTCAAGGGTTTTTATCAAAAAACGATGCTGGATTTTATCAAAAACTTTTTCTGCAACTAATAAAATAATCACATTTCTTGTTTTTATATCTGTTAATGTACTTAATAAAATTTATTGTCATGAGGATGTTGAACCAGCCCTGCATCCCAGGGATGAAACTTAGCTGGTCATGGTGGATAATTTTTGAGATGTGTTGTTGGATTCGAAACTATTTTCCAACTGCATATCTGACAAAGGTCTAACATTCAGGATCTACAAGGAACTCAAATTTGCCAAAAGGAAAAAAAAAAAAACAACAGCCACATTAACAAGTGGGCAAAAGATATGAATAGATACTACTCAAAAGAAGATATATAAGCAACACATGAAAAAATACTCAGCCTCACTAATTATCAGAGATATGCAAATCAAATCCACACTGAGATACTACCTAACCCTAATAATCAAACAAAAAAAATTAATTAATCAAGAAAAACCGACAGATGCTAGTGAGGATGCAGAGAAAAGAGAATGCTTCTACAATACTGGTGGGAATGCAAACTAGTTCAAACTCTATGGAAAACAATGTGATGATTTCCAAAAGAGCTAGAAATTGACCTTTTATAAGACCCAGCAATCTCTCTAGTGTGAATGTATCTGGAGGAACTCAAATTATTCTACAAAAAAGATACCTGCACACAGATGTTTTTTGCAACACCATTCAAGATAGCAAAAACATGGAACCAATCTTGCTGCCAATCAAAACTGAACTGGATTTAAAAGAAGTGGTACACATACAAAATGGAATATTATGTATTATGCAGCCATAAAGAAGGACAAACATGGATTTCACAGCAACTTGGATGGGTTTAGAGTCTGTAATTCTCAGTGATCTATCACAGAAACAAAGAACTGAGTACCACATGTTCTCACTCATAAGTGAACCCTGAACATTTACTGTAATGCTATAAGAAAGATAGTGGCAGTAGCAGGATACTGCCAGGGGAGGAGGAGGGAGACACATCAATAAGGGTACCTGATCTCAAACCAGGCGAACTGGGGACCAGAGGGAGGCCCAAACTTTACCTCTACAATAACCACTTATATATCTAGTCCTGAATTGGACTCCACATCTTTATAATAAAAATAAATGAATACACAAATAAAATTGGTTATTTAATAAAATGATCATTAATAATTTATTAGCAGATAGCTTCATCGAAGTTGCTTGTATGTAATTTTCATCTTCATGATCTTTCACAGGTCCAACAAAATTAATCTTTTAAATCACATTAGTTGCTTTTAAAAGCAATATCAATCATTAAAAACAATAGTTCAAACTTGTTGAATGCTTACAATTCGCTGTGCATGGTTTATAGGGCTTAAAATTAACCAATGTTCACAGTATCTCAAGATAGAGGCAAGTTAAGTTGGGCTTCTCAGAGGCAGAGCCTGGGAAAAAGGCTTGTGAGTATGTGACTTTCTGAAGCCGTGCTCTCCAAGCAACTGGTAAGAACAAGAGAATGGTAGGATAAGGAAGAGAAACGAGGCGTGCTCATACAAAAATGTGGGTTCAGGAGAAATCTAACCAAACTTTATCTCAATGGTAACTCTGGAGAGTAAATTGCTCCAAAGATTTTATCCTGCTTTAGATTAAAGAAGCAGGGCTTTTGTTTCTGTCCAGTAATGACTGAAGCCCCAAGAGAGGGAGTTTTAAAGTGAGAAGAGGACAGCAAGTCAGGTACAATGTCCAAGCATCTTAGTTCTAGGTAGCCTCAGTTTCCCAAGGACATTACTTAGTAGAATGTTCGATGAACAACTAGAGAAAGTACCCAAGAACCAAGGTCACCGGGAGATTGGCGCATCCACAAAACTAATAAGCGCTCTGAAAGACCTGGTCAGGGAATCACTAGCATCTGATATAATAAGTCTATAAATTCCCTCATTTGAGAACTCAGGGACACTGAGGTCCAGAAATATTATGTGACTTGATTAAGGTCATGCAAGTAGGAAAAGTGCAGAGTTAGAAGGTAACTTTTGTCAGTCTTACTGTGGAACCAGAAGTCTTACCTTGACATGTGAAAATGACTCGGGTTTTCAAATTAGCAACATATTTGTAGCGATTTTGAGAAGTATATTCTGGCAATATGCATATGCATTCATGTACTTCCCAGGGTATTAAAAGAAACCAAAAGTACTACAGATGAGTAGAAAACTCATAAAAACTTTTCTTATTAGGGAACTCGGGACATTATTTCAAAAAAAAATCAACTACTTTTTGAAACTTGGATTTCTAGCATAATTGTTTTTTTAAAAAAAGTTTGATTTACTTTCTCAGGAGATGTTTTATATTCTTGTTTTATTATTTTAGAAATATCACAATTAATCCATATAGATTTGATTTTCTCCATTCCCAAACTAAGAGTTTTCCCAGCAAATTTGTTTAAGAAGGAATCCAAAATCAATATGTAATTAAGGCACTCACATGCAAAATTTAAAGTAGGAAATATGCAATGAGAAATAAGTACTTTAAGTGATATGTGGTTCTGTCAATGGCAAATAAGACATGACATGCCACAGACCCAAATGTTATACTGACTACAATAATAAACACTCATGAATATAGCGTAATGAGCACACAATTATGAGTTTTAATAAGGATATGCTGCAGCTAAAGTTAGAAATAGTTTAGGGGGTAATGGACCTACATAATTTAAAGATAGGCAGTAAACTGCAGGCAGTAAAATTCAATTACAGTGACTGTAAGATTCATTCAAACATGCTACTATGAAGCATACAATTTCCAGCATCATTTTGCCAATAATGCTTCCTACAGTCATGGCTGGTCACACTTTTATTCTTATCATTTAATTTAAAATCATAAAAGAATAGATAAATGGTTAGCATGGAATTTTTTTAACGTAACAGTTTATTATGATAAATTGTATTTTCAGAAAGCATATGTGGACTTTACAAAAACAATCACATAGTTTAACAAAAAAGGCATGAAAAGTTATTAACCAGGATTCTGAATCTAATACAAAATGAGAAGAAGAACATACATCAGTGAGAGAAGTAACATTTATAATAGCTGGACATATGAAGATAGACAATGCTAGTTAGCATGTCATTCTGAGAATGACAGGTTTTTTGGTCAGGACTATTCATTTTCAAGATTGTCAGACAAATTCAGGAGGGAGAGAAAAATTACATCACCAAAGAATAGGTAGAAACTTAGAGGATATTTTATTTCAATACTTCAATCAGTATATCTATATTATGTTTCTTAGGAATCTTTGCTTGCTAGATGGTAGATTTATACTCCAGCATTAAAAAATGCTAAAGAGCATATCTTTCACAAAGAGAGTAATTGTGTTGAATAGCACTTCTTCTGCAAGAAAAATAAAATTGTCCACAATATGTATGTGCAAACTGAATGGAAAATTTTGATCTGAATGAAATGTTCATGCCCTCAACTGACAGATTATTAGATACTAAGAAAAGAATATATGGTATTACATTTGGTAATTTTTTTTTTTTTTTTGAGTTGGAGTCTCACTCAGTCGCCCAGACTGGAGTGCAGTGGCCACTCCCGGTCACCGCAGCCTCGACCTGCTGGGCTCCGGCGATCCTTCCGCCTCAGCCTTCCGAGTAGCCGGAATTACAGGCATGCGCTACCATGCCCAGCTGATTTTTTGATTTATTGTAGAGATGAGGTCTCGCTGCCCTGGCGGGTCTCGAACCCGCGGGCTCAGGCAATCCACTCCCCTAGCCTCCCAAAGGCGTGGGATTACAGGCTGAGCCACCGAGCCCGGCTTACATTTGGTAAATTTATAGGCCATAAAAAGAAAGCATACATTAGGGCTCTGGTTATATGATAACATCATAATCTACTGAAAAGTTACATATTAAGTTGCACTACTTTATTTTGCCAGCAAACACCATCCAAGTTAGTGCAAATGTTTTATACTGTGTATAATTGTCTGCACACTCTTTTAAGCAATTGATCATTATATAGACAATACAACAAAACAATCTTATATTTTTCTTCGTTGTAACTTTCACCTCCAATCACTTAAATGATAAAGTCATATAAATAATATCTCTGTTAGAATCATCTTCTTCTTTGTAGCTGTGACTTTTTTCATAGAGAATTGTAAGGAAGCCAAAGTATGACTTTCAAAGTCTTAGAAAATGTACTGAACCACTATCTTTATACATGACTATAAATAAAAATTTTACTAGCATTTTCTAGATAATGAAGTTGAAAGTAAACAGAAAAACAGGTAAGAAAACTTTTCCTTCGGACATTCTGCCTCTTTTGAATCCTGCTTAGTTATTTTCTTATCTTTTGAATTTTTTTAAAAATATGCATTTTTTTTAGTTTTGATAGACGTTAATTTTTTTTAGGGCAGTTTTATTTTTACAGAAAAATCATGCAGAAAGTACCAAAAAGTTCCCATATATCCCCTCTAAGTCACATCTCAACATACAATTTTCCTTATTATTAGCATTTTGCTTTAGTGTGGTAATGTACATTTTTTACAACTGATGAACTAATGTTGATACACTGTTATTATCTAAAGTCCATAGTTCTCATTAGGATCCACTATTTCTGTTGTACAATTCTACATTTTAACAAATGCATAATGTCCTAAATCTACTATTCTGGTATAGTAGAAAGTAATTTAATCACCTGAAAGTACCTTGTGCTTTCCATATTCATTCCTCTCTTTGTCTCCTCAAATAACTAGCAACTACTGATATTTTAACTGTCTCTAGAGTTTCTTCTTTTTCAGAATATCATATAGTTAAAATTTTTATAGTAGTAACCTTTTGAGATAGCCTTCTTTAACTTAACATTCGCCTTTTGGGTTATTCCATGTCTTTTAGTGGCTTGATTGGTCATTTATTTTTGTCATTGCATAATAGTCTATTGTATGGATGTCACACATTTGTTTATCCATTTGCCTACTGAAAGACAGCTTATTTGCTTACTTCCAAGTTTTAGCAATTATGAATAAAGCTGCCATAAATATTTCTGTGTAGGTTTCATGTACATATATATATTTTTATTAATCAATTTTTTTTATTGTGATATTGTGGGGTACAGTTAAGGGTTAGGTATACAAATATGCTTCATTCAGGCCCCCTTGTTGATAACAGGTGTCTCCCCATCCCCAGACAGATGTTTACTACAATTAGTCCTATCCCCCTCCCATAGTTTCCCACCACTGTCAGTCATTTTCTTATGGTAGTGCGTTGGATGTTCAAGGTCCACTATATGAGTGAGAATATGTGATACTCAGATCTTTGTTTCTGTGAGAGGTCACTCAGTATTATAGACTCTAGCTCCATCCAGGTTGCTGCAAAATTCATGATTTTGTTCTTTTTTATGGCTGCATAGTATTCCATCATATATATGTACCACATTTTTTTAATCCAGTCCTCTTTTAATGGGCAGCGTGGTTGGTTCCATGTTCTTGCTATTGTGAACAATGCTGCGATAAACATTCGTGTGCAGGTATCTTTTTTATAGAGTGATTTGTGTTCTTCAGGGTATATTTCCAGTAGGCAGATTGCAGGGTCATATGGGAGGTTGATGTTTAGAGCTTTTAGGAATCACCACACTACTTTCCACAGAGGTTGCACTAGTTTACACTCCCACCAACAGTGTAGGAGTGTTCCCTTTTCACCACACCCTCTCCAACAACTATTAGTTTCTGAGTTATCAATAATTGCCATTCTGACTGGAGTTAGGTGGTATATTTAAGTTTTCAACTTCTCTGCTAAATATCTAGGAATGTGACAGCTAGGTGGATGGTAAATTTATATTTAGCTTTATAAGAAATTGCCAGACTCTCTTCTAAGTGAATAAAACATTTTGCATTCCCAACAATAATGAGTAAGATTTTCTATTGTTTCATATCCTTATTAATACTTAATACTTGGTGTGGCCAATATTTTAGATTTCAACCATCCTAATAGTAGGGTAGGGGTCGGCCATTGTTATAGTAATTTGCAATATCCTAATGACACATGAAGTTGAGTATTTTCCACATGCTTATTTGATATCTGTATGTCTTTTTTGGTAAGATGTCTGTGAGATCCTCTGCATAATTTCTTACTTGGATTGTTTGTGTTCTGATTATTGGGTTTTGAGAGTGTATTTCCTTTTTTTAAATTATTATTTTAAAGATGTGGGGTACAATTCAGGGGTAGGTATACAAATGTTCATTATGCAGGTTTAAAATGTATTTCTGATAATCTCTTACCAGAAATGTGTTTTGAGAATAACTTCTACCAGTCTGTAGAAATTTTCATTCTCTCAACAGTCTTTCACAGAGTAGAAGTTTGAATTTTAATAAAGTTCAACTTATAGTTTTTTTTTCTTTCATAGAGTCTACTTTTGGTGTTGTATCTACAAACCCATTGCCAAAACCAGATCAGCTGGATTTTCTCCTGTTATCTCTTAGAATATTGTAGTTTTTTATTTTCACTTTTGGATCTCTTTTATTCTAATTTTTGATTTTGGAAGGTGTAAGAGTTAGATTCTTTTTTGTTTTTTGGGGTTTTTTTGGGGGGGTTGCATGTGGAGGTTTAGTTGTCCCAGCATTGTCTGTTGAAAGACTATCGTTTTAAAAAAAAAAATTTTTTTTAGAGATTGGGGTACAATTCAAGGTTAGGTGTACAAATCTTCATTATATAGATACTGTTGTTGATGATGTGTGCCCTCTCCCAGCAGTTTCCCACTACTATCAATTCCTTTTTTTTAGCATTATGAGTTGTTCAAGTTCTGCTTGTGAGTGAGAACATGTAATAATTGGTTCTTCGTTTCTATGAGCGATCACTCAGTACTATAGTCTCTAACTCTGTCCCAGGTGCTGTGAAGTTCATAATTTTGTCCTTCTTTATGGCTGTGTAACATTCCATCATGCATATGTTCCACTTTTTTCAAATCCAGTCGTCTTTCAATGGGCAGCACAGTTGATTCCATATTTTTGCTGTTGTAAACAATGCTGAAATAAATATGCATGTGCAGGTATCTTTTTCATAGAGTGATTTGAGTTTCTCCAGGTATATTCCCAGCAGAGGGATTGCGGGGTCATATGGGAGGTCGATTTTTAGATCTTTTAGAAATCACCAAACTGTTTTCCACAGAGGTTGTACTAGCTTACACTCCCACCAACAGTATAGAAGTGTTCCCTTTTTGCCACATCCTCTCCAGTATCTGTTGTTTTCTGAGTTATTGATGATGGCAATCCTAACTGGAGTTAGGTGGTATATCAGTGTGATTTTAATTTTCATTTATTTGATGACTAGTGAAGCTGAGCATTTTTTCATGTATCTTTTGACTGCTTGTAGTCTTCTTTTGTGAAGTGTCTACTCATATCTTTTGCCCACTTTGTAATGATACTGCTTTTTGTTTTTCTTTTTGGCATGTTTGAATTCCTTGTAGATTCTAGATCCCCCAGATGCAGGACTGATTCAACATCCACAAGACCATAAACATAATTAAATATGTCAACAAATGTAAAAACAAAAACTTTATACCATTAGATGTAGAAAAAAACTTTTGATAAAATCCAGCACCCCTTTTTGATGAAAACCCTCAAACATCCAGGCATAGATGGAACATACCTCAAAATAGTAAGAGCCGTCTATGAGAAACCCACAGCCAACATACTGTTAAACTGACAGAAATTGGAACCATTTCCCCCTGAAAACGGGAACAAGACAAGGATGCCCACTTTCACCCCTCCTGTTTTAACATAGTTTTGGAAATCTTAGCTAGAGAATCAGACAAGAGAAGATCAGGGGAATCCAAATAGAAAAAGAGGAAGTCAAGTTATCCTTCTCTGCAGGTGACATGATTCTATAACTCAAAAACTCAGGAGAATCTGTCAAAAATCTTTTTGCACTGATAAAGGACTTTGGCAATATCTTAGGGTATAAAATAAATGTGCAAAAGGCAGTCACATTCCTATATACCAACAATAAACAAACAGAAACGCAAATAAAAAGCACAATCCCATTCACAACAGTCAAATAAAAATGAAATGCCTTGACATCTTCCTAAAAAGAGATGTGAAAAACCTTTACAATGAAAACTACAAAACACTACTCAAAGAAACTAAAGATGACACAAACAAATTTAAAAATATTCTGTTGGGGACTGACTGCAAAGGTCTGCCTTCTGACATGGTCAAGGAGACTGTTGACCGTCCGGGAAAGCAGCAGTTCTGCTTCTTCTGCTTTGCTTAGTCATGCTGCCGGTGGAAATCTAGGGGTTGAGAAACCACAACTTGCTAACCAACCACAGAAAATAGACTCTGGGGGAATGCAGGAAATTTTATCAATTCACCCTGCAGTTATAGCACAGAGAGGAAAGGTAATTGCCCATCCTGAAGTGACGAGGCCAGAAATTTTCATCAAATTACTAGATAAATCTTATACCCCCTTAAGAGGAACCCTCAACATTATGTTAAGAAACTGGGGCTGCAGATGGAGGCCTGCTAATTGTAGATTGTTGTGCAGTTTGTACTGGCAGAACCCCCAAGAAATGTCATTGTTCTGGAAATTGGTTTCTTTATAGCTACACAAATAAAAGTTTAGTTCCTTGTTGTAGAAAATATTTGTTTAAGTGTACTTGGCCATAGTTAAATATATAACAGGTTAACTTTTGCTCTTACGTGATTTTTAGGAAAAGATTTAATATTAGTTTTAATACATAGATTATGCTTAATTTTGAAAGGTCATGGGTATTCAAGTATAGGGTAATGGTGTTTTTGTGTTATGAGTGTGTTTTGCTTTAAAGGAATTATCGTATAAGTTTTTTGTTTCATAGCTTTAAGGAAAATGATTGTATCTAATTGTTAAAGTATGAGAAGAGTACGTGAAAGGTTTCACATGACTGTCCACCTAACCATAAAAATATGAGAAAAACACTCGGAAAGTTGCACATAACCATCATTAATGTTTTAAGAAACTTGTTTTGGAAAATTTGAGTAATGTCAAGAAATGATTTCTCATGTATGTCACCCAAAAGGCTATGTAACAAAAAGGTATATAAATCACAGACTTGCTAGCAGTAAACGAGCAGTCCTGCATAAACACCAGGTCTGTGTCCAACTCTTCACTCACCGACGCTGCCCTTCCTTCAAGCAACCCTGAACCTGCTGGAGCTGGACTGCAGCAATATTCTATCTTATGTAATGAAAAATATCAACACTGTTAAGATGTCCATTCTACCCAACACAATCTACAGATTTAATGCAGTACCCATTAAATTACCAGCAGCACTATTCTCAGACCTGGAAATGACAATAAAGGAATTCATATGGAAACATAAATGACCACGAATAGCCAAAACAATCCTCAGCAAAAGAAACAAAGTGGGAGGTATCACACTCCCAGACTTTAAACTTTATTATAAAGCTACAATAATCAAAACAGTCTGGTATTGGTACAGAAACAGGCATATAGACCAATGGAACAGGATAGAGATTCCAGAAACAAAACCTTAATTTTTTATCTAACTCATCTTTAACAAAGCCTCCACCATCAACCACTGGGAGGGGAGAGTCTATTCAGTAAATGGTGCTGGAAAAACTAGCTGACCACATGCAGAAAATTAAAAGAAGATCCCTACCTGTCACTATATACAAAAGTCAACTCTAAATGGATCAAAAACCTAAAACCAGTCAAGTGGTACCTCATCGAACTGACAAGCTTCTGCAAAGCCAAAGAAACCATCAAGAGAGCAGGGAGACGCATAAACTGGGAAAAAATATTTGCCAACTGTATATCTGAAAATTCCATTTCTTCTCCATTGAATTGCCACTTCTCCTTTTTCAAAGACCAGTCGGATATGTTTGTTGGGCATTTTTTCACATACTTATTTACCATCTGAATAGGTCTGTTTCCAGGCTTTGTATTCTGTTCCTTGGATAGATCTACTTGCCTTTCTTTTGTAAATATCATACTGTCTTTATTACTGTAGCCTTATAATCAGTTTTAAAGTCTAGTTATATCAGCCCTCAAACTCTGTTCTTCTTCAGTATTATGCTAGTTATTATGGATTTTCTGCCTTTCCAAAGAAGACTTAAAATCATCTTGTCAATGTCACAAAGTAACTCGCTAAAATTTTTATTGAGAATATTAATTGTATAGATCAATTTGGTAAGAACTGACATCTTAACACATTGAATATAGAATATCTCTCAATTTATTAATAAAAACTTCCTTGGCTTATTTCACCAGTGTTGTGTAGTTTTTCTCAAATAAGACTTTTACATATTTTGTTCAATTTATATCTATTTTATTTTCTTTGGTGTTAACATAACTAGTGCTGTATTTTTTGTTTCATTTTATTGCTGTTATATACAAAATGAACGTATTTTTGTATGTTAGTATTTCATCTTATATACCCTTTCTATAATAACTTGGTTTTTTGTGTCTTGTGTGCATAATATTTTTGTTGTTGTTGTTCAATTATTTGAAATTTTTTACAATCATGCTTTAGGCAGATTTTCCTACAATCATGTCAAATTTCTCACCATTAAGTAAGATTGTAGATATAGTGTGTTTTTTGTAATTTTTATATAGAAAGTTGAGGAATTTCCCCTATTCCTTTTTTGTTTAGAGGTTTGTTGGTTTTTAAATTGTGAATGTGTATTGGATTTTGTCAAATGTTTTTCCACAACTGATGATATAATCATATCATTTTTATTTTTAGCTTGTTGACATAGTAGATTATATTGTTTTTCAAATGTTAAGTCAGCCCTGGATACTGGGACAAACTCTACTTTCTTACAGTGTATAATCTTTTTTTAATATTGTAGATTTGATTTGCTAAAGTTTTGTTGAGAAATGCTGCATTTATTTTCTTGAGATATGTGATTTTACTTTTTAAAAATGTATTTATCTGGTTTTGGCATTGGAATATTTTCTGGAGAATATCTGGTATCTTTTTTTATTAATTGGTATAATTCACATAGTGCCTTGTGTTTTGAAAGTTCACTAAACATTGATTCAATTTCTTTAATAGATTAAAGAATAGGTAAATCCAGAGAATCAACTCTATGTGTGTGAATATTTGTAGAATGTGTCTTTGAAGAAATTAGTCCACTTAATCTAAGTTGCAAACTTTGGAGCATAGACTTGCTCATAATATTTCTATATCAGACTGAATGCAGTGGTTCATGCTTATAATCCCCAGCACTAAGGGAGGTTGAGACAGGAGGATTGCTTGAGGCCAAGAGTTTGAGTTCCATCTGGGCAACATAAGTAAGATCTCATCTCTATAAAAATAAATAAATAAAAATAAAAATAAGCTGGATGTGGTGGAATGCTCCTGTAGTTTCAGCTACTCGGGATGATGAGGTGGGAGGTTTATTTGAGTTCATTAATTCTAGGCTACAGTAAGTTATGATCCTGCCACAACACTCCAGTCTGAGAACAGAACAAGGCTCTGTCTAAATAAAGAAATACTATATTATCCATTGAATGACTATAGAATCAGCAGTACCAGCTTTTCTTCCATTTCTAACATTATAACTTGGATTTTTCTCTCTTTAGTCCTTAGTTAGCCTGGCTAGAGTTTAAGAATTTTAAAAAATCTTTTCAAATAAGCAGCTTTTGGTTTCACTGATTTTTTTTTCTATTGGGTTCAATTTTATACATTTCTGCTATGAGTTTTACTGTTTCTTTTTTCTGCTTACTGTGAATTCAATTTTTTTTTCCTAGCTTCCTGAGGAAGAAGTTTATATTATTGATTTTGGGGCTTTCTTTTTTTGTTGTTATATATTCATTCAATGTTATATTTCTTCTAATTACAGTTTTCTTTGCATTCCACAAATTTTGATGTTATAGTATATTTTTTTTTAATTTTTAAAAATTTTCTCCAGATTTCTTCTTCCACCCACGTGTTATTCAGAAGTGTGTTGTGTAGTCACCAAAATATTCTGGGACTTTTTTGGCTATCTATTATTGACTCTTAGTTTACATGCATTGTGGTCTGAGACCATAGTTTGTATGATTTCTATTCCTTTAAATTTGTTAAAAAGTGTGTTATGGCCCATACTCTCATCTATCTTAGTGACTATTCCATTTAAGCTTTAGAATAATGTATATTTTGCTGTTCTTGTTGTAGAAGTGTTGCATATATACAAATTAAGCCCAGTTTAGTGATGGTATCATTCAGTTCAACTATATCCTTGCTGATTTTTTGTCTGCTATATCTGCCAATTACTGATACAGGTATATAAAAGATTCCAGTTATAGCGGTTGATTCATCTACTTCTCCTTGCAATTTTATTAGTTATTGCTTACATATTTAACATTTTGTCTTTAAGTGCATACACAATATTTTCAGAAAATTTTTCTATTTATCATTGTGTAATGTCATACTGTATTGCTGATAATTTTTATTGTTGGTGTTGTTTTGACGTTTACTTTGAAATTATTATTGCTGTTCAGCTATCTTTTGACTCATACAAGAATGGCGTATCTTTCTCCATCCCCTTACTTTTATTCCACCTGTACCTTTATTTACAAAGTGAGTTTCTTATAGATAATACCAACTTGGTGTCCTATAGTTCAATGCAATTCTGACATGAACTACCCAAAGTTTGCATTAGACTCTACAGACTTTTTTTTTTTTTTTTTTGAGTTGGAGTCTCACTCGATCGCCCAGACTGGAGTGCAGTGGCCGCTGCTCCCGGCCACTGCAGCCTCCACCTGCTGGGCTCTGGCGATCCTTCCGCCTCAGCCTTCCGAGTAGCCGGAATTACAGGTGTGCGCTACCACACCCGGCTAATTTTTGATTTATTGTAGAGATGAGGTCTCCCTGCCCAGGCGGGTCTCGAACCCGTGGGCTCAGGCAATCCACTCACCTCAGCCTCCCAAAGGCACGGGATTACAGGCTTGAGCCATCAAGACCGGCTAGACTCTCCAGATTTAAAGCTCTATCCCACAAGACTGCTTTGACTTCAGACACCAGTTCCAAATATTGGATCTCAGAGTTACCACACTTTTCTCTGCCTTGACTACAAATGAAGCATTTCCACAACCTCTGTCCCCCACACACATGGTTTGATAATTTGTTAGAACGGCTCACAGAACTCAAGAAAACAGCTTACTTTCTATTGCCAATTTATTTTAAAAGATACAACACAGTAATAGCCAGATGGAAGACACGCAAAAGGCAAGGCATGAATGAAAAAACAGAGATTCCCCAGAGCGTCACCTCCTGACACCTTGGTGTGTTTACCAACCCAGAGCTCTCTTAACACTTTTTAGTGGTTTTAATTGAGCCTTCATTATGTAAGTATAATAGATTCATTCATTGGCTATTGGTAGTAAGCTCAATTTTCCAACTCCAGAGGGTAGGAGGTGAGTCTAACAGTTTCAATTCTCTAATCATGCCTTGGTCTTTCTGGGAACCAGTCTCCATCCTTAATCTATTCAGAGACCTCAGCCACCAGTTGTCTCATTAGCATACAGAAGACACTGGTATCACACTGGATATTTCTTTCTTTTTTTTAATTTTAACATTTATTATGCATCGGATTACATATACATAAGCCATGTAACATGTAATTGAACAAAAAATTTATTATTCAAAATATTAAGATACCGAGATACACTATTTTTAAAATGACATAAAGTGAAATCATATGCATATAGGTATATTCATAAGTACAGTAGTCCCCCCTACCCACAGTTTTACATTCTCTGGTTTCAGTTACTCACAGTCAACCATGGTCTGAAAATAGGTGCATACAATAAAATAAGGTATTTTGAGAGAAAGAGAAACAGAGAGAGAAAAGCCAACCATATTCACATAACTTTTATTACAGTATATTGCTATAATGGTTCTATTTTGTCAGTTGTTGCTATTAACCTCTTACTGTGTCTAATTTATAAACCATAATTTACCATAGGTATGTATGCATACGAAAAACAGTGTATAAAGGGTTTGGTGCTACCCAAGGTTTCAGGCATTCACTGGGAGTCTTGGAATACAATCCCTCCTAAAGATAAGGGAAGACTACTGTCTGCACAACCAAAACTGCACAACAGTGAGAAACATTAACAGGGAAAATTCAACTTATAAGAGAAGACATTCTTCTGAATTTCCAGGTTTCATCGAGCATCAAACACCACCAATCTTTTAGTCCTTTTCTTGTATATTATTCTGTATCCACATTCTTTGCATCTGATTGGAACCCTGGATTTTATTTCATTTTCTGTTGACGTTCTCCACAGATATATATCATTGGCTGTCGCTTGGGGAGTTGAACATCCTCCTGGGTGTCCTCTGTTAGTCCCTATGCAGAATCCAGAAAACTTCTTACTCTGTACTTCCAAGCAGAACCCACTTATCCCACACTGAATATTTCTAGAATTTTAGTATCTGTGTGCTAGGATCCAGAAATAAAGACCAAATATCTATTTCCTATTGTACCACAATAACATATAGTTAGGTTTTATTTTTTTATTCACTTTTAGAGTATCTGTCTATTAACTTAGACCATTGACATCAATGTGACTTTTTTTTGCATTTTTAATTATATTTTTTGTTTTAAAGATGTGGGGTACAAATCACGGTTAGGTACAGAAGTGGTCATCATGTGGGTACTCTTAATGGTGCTATGTGTTCCTCCTCCCCTGGCAGTGTCCCGCTACTGCCAATCCCTTTCTTATAGTATTATAATAATGTTCATGACCTGCTCATGACTGAGTACATGTAATATTCAGATCTTTGTTTCTGTGGTACATCTCTGAGTATTATAGACTGTAATTTCATCCAAGTTACTGAGAAGTTCATAATTTTGTTTTTCTTTATGGCTGCATAATATTCCATCGTGTCAATGTATCACATTTTGTTTATCCAGTCCACTTTTGATGGGCAGCACGGTTGGTTCCATGTTGTTGCTATTGTGAGTAATGCTGCAATAAACAAGTGTATGTAGGTATGTTTTATTGAGTGATCTGAGTTCCTTTGAGTATATTCCCAGAAGAGGGATTACTGGGTCACATGGAAGGTCGATTTCTAGATGTTATAGAAATCGCCACACCATTTTCTATAGAGGTTTTACTACTTTACATTCCCACCAACAGTGTAGAAGTATTCCCTTTTCCCAGCATCCTCTCCAGTATCTGTTGTTTTTTGAGTTATTGATGATGGCCATCCTGACTGGGGTTAGGTGGTATCTCAGTGTGGTTTTAATTTGCATTTCTTTGAGAATTCATGAGGCTAAGCATTTTTTCATGTATGTCATTAATATTGAAAAACTCTTAACCATTATTACTTTATTTTTTATTTCAATAGCTTCAGGGTACCAGTGGGGTTCGGTTACATGGATGCATTATAAAATGGTGAAGAATTCTGGGTTTTAAGCGTAATAATCACCCTTAATAGTGCACATTGTACTCTGTACTCAACTTTTTATCCCTTCCCAACTTTTCTCCCTCTCCCTTCTAAGTCTTCAATGTGCATTATACCATTCTCTATGACTTTGCAGACCCTTAGCTTAGCTCCCAATGGAACATGTGGTATTTGGTCTTCCATCCCTTCATTACTTCACTTAAGATAGTGATCACCAATTCCATCAAGCTGTTGCAGAAGACATTATTTCATTCTTTTTTATGGTTGAATAGTATTACATGGCATATCTCTATGTATATATAAATATACCTATATTGATATATCTATATCTATATAGATATCTAGATATGCAGGGGGTGCCAAAAAATGTCTATGCATTTTAAGATATGTTATGTATATATTACTTTTTGAAGATGAATTAAATTACGGTAGCAATGTATAGTATGAAGTTCACTCAATCATGTTTCCACTATTGCCTTTGACTGTCCTGCCTGTCACATGGTGACACTAGTATTCATTTGATTCATGTATATTTTGAGTGAGCATCATACTTAAAATGTATATATAGGGCAACCCCCTTGGGTCCGTTACCACTGTGGGAAATTTTCTGTACTCTCAACAAATCCTGCTTTCAAAAAAAATAAGTAATAATGTGTGGCTCAGCCTGTAATCCCAGCACTTTGGGAGGACGAGGTGAGTGGATTGCCTGAGCCAGTGGGTTCAAGACCGTTGGGGCAACTGGGTGAGACCTCATCTATACAATAAATTTTTAAAAATTAGCCGGGTATGGTAGCATGCCTGTAGTTCCAGCTTCTTGGAAAGCAGAGGCAGAAGGATGCTTGGAGCCCAGCAGATCAACGCTGTTAGTGTGCCACTGCACTCCAGCCTGGGCAACAGAGTGAGACTCCAACACACATAAAAAAAGTATATTTTTGGCACCCCTTATATAGCATTTTTATTAAGCACTGATCAATTGATGAGCATTTAGGTTGATTTCACATCTTTGCAATTGTGAATTGTGCTGTTACAAACATGTGAGTATAAGTATTTTTTTTAAATATAACATCTTTTTTTCCTCTGGTATTTAATTTTATACACACACACATTATACTTTTCATAATTGTTCTACAGTTCTTATATACACTGTTCCATTGTTTCCTCTTTTTTGTTTCTTTGCTTTTCAGTTTGGAAAGTGTACATTGACATATTTTCAAATCATTGATTCTTTCTTCAGTCGTGTCCAACCTGAAAATGAGCCCATCAAAGGTATTCTTTTTGTTATGGTGTTGTTTATGACTGTATTTTCATTAGATTCTCACTTAAAATTTCTACCTCTTTCTTATATTATTGATTTGATCTTGTATGTTGCACAATTTTCCCTTAAAACCCTTAGCATAGTAATTATAATTATTTTAAATTTCTGATCCGATAATACCAACAGTTCTTTCGTTCTGAGTCTAGTTCCAGTGTTTGATTTGTCTTTCAGACTCTTTTAAAACTTTTAGCATGCTTTGTGACTTTTTGGTTGAAAACTGGCTATGATATATTGAATAAAGGGAATAAAGAAAAATTGACCTTAGTGTTAGGTTTTATGTGTTTCTGGCTAGGAGTTAGGCTTTGTTTACCAGTTGCTGTGGCTATGGGCATCGAAGGCTAAAATTTTTCCCAGTGTTTTCGTTCTTGTAGCTGCTGTTGTATTTAGGTTCTCACAAAGACTCCTTATTAAGTAGAGTCTGAGACTTGCAATTCTTTTCAGTTGTAATCCCTTAAAATGTAAAAACCCTGCTGATCTGGTGGCAAGGAAACCTATTTCTGTGATTTAAGTTTTAGTCATTTAGTAGACCTGTACCCTTGGACTGTAATCTGCATGAGAACTTCTTAGTTGACATCCACTCCTGCTGTCTTAGGTAAGGCATTAAAGGCTAGAGGGGACTAGAGTTGGGTGTTTCTTTTCCACTACGTTGGTTAGGCTATGGTTTAAAAAAATGCAGACATTTGATTCTGAGAACAAAATGCTCTGGGTATATTTCAAAATAGTGCATTTCCCTTTTCCCTGCAGAAAGAAGAATACAAAGATTTTACTTGTTTGTTTGTTTTCAGTCTTAACCCTGAGAACCTGCTTCTGGAAAACCTGCTTCAGAAAAGTCTGTGGGCTTCTTTGAAGCCAAACCCCAGGTAGTTTTGTCTTACAAGCTGGTCTCTCTGTTCAATGTCCATCAATTAGCAAATTGCACATTAAGTATTCCTAACAGATTCCAACTGTGTCTTCTGCTCCCAGGCAGCACTGATTCTCTGCATCCACTTGTTTCTCTGAATTTCAGGATGATAGTTTTTCCTGTGACCTCAATCCTCTGATAAATTTAAGATGTAATGTTTGTTTTCAGTTTGTTCGTATTTTATGTTGTAGTGAGTATGAGCATAATCGCTTTCAAGCTCTTCACATGTTAAACAAGAAACCAAAATGGTTCTTGGATGTTTTCAAAGCCTTTGATTTTACTTTCTCATCACTAAAAGGAAGACAGCACATTACTAAGGAAAGTATTTAAAACTAATAATAATAATAATATTAGAAATTCTGTTGAATCTTCCAGTATTCTTTATATGTAAACAAAAATTTTTACTGTGCTGTATTTTTAAAAAATACCGTAGTGTGCTATTCCTCTATGCAAAGATGGGGTCTACAGAGAAAAAAAATACTGTAAAACTGCTTCTATTATTCTAAAATCATACATTTTAGAGTTAAAGTTTAGCCAAATATGGAATCACCAAACAAACTAAAAGCCATCATCGTGCAAAATATGCCTTTTTCTCTTTTCCACAATTAAATTAGAATTTCTTTTTAGCTGGCACTATTTTCTTCAAGAAAGTTAATACAAGAATAAGTCAACATCACATTAAAAAGATTTTATTTTCTGACTATAAAGACTCATCTAAAATTTACCATATAAACCAATTCTATTACTTTCCCCTCATAGCTTTATTACTAATTTTTATGTATTTTAATTTATGCATCTTAGGTTAACCAGCAATTATCACACTGGATATTAAGTGTTGGATGCCTACAAAAAAATGAATAATACACAATCTTCATTCAGAATCTTTAGTTGAAACAGGAACATAAATAACTGTAAGAAAAATGGGTAATAAATACCTAACAATAATAGCTAATATTTATTAAATCTTTACTAGGCATTCTAAGTGTTTCACTTGTGATATCTCATATACTATTCTTTTGTAAAGATATTTTATTTTAAAGATGTGGGGTACAATTCAGGGTTAGGTATGCAAATGTTCATTATGCAGGTACCCTTGCTGTTGAAGTGTGACCCCTGCACCCCCACTACTGCCAATTCTTTTCTTATAGTATTACGATAATTGATCAAGGTCTGCTTATGAGTGAGAACATGCAATACTCAGTTTTTTTGTTTCTGTAATTGATCACTCAGTATTATAGACAATAGCTCAAAATACTGTTCTATAATTATCTGAGAAACACAGGATTTTAGCACATATAGAATAGGTAATTTGCATATATTTAAATAGCCAATAATTGAATGAGGTAAAATTTAAAACCTGACTGTCTGACTTCAGGATCTACACATTTTTGTTGTGTATTTAAAATATTATAGGTAGTTTATGTGTGGGTATATACAAACACATATATACAATGGACAAATATATATTACATTTTATGTAACTTTATATATTAAGCAATCTATACATGTATAAGTTATATATATATATATATATGCAGAAATAGTGCACGACTTATGATTTAACTTACAATTTTTTTTTTTTTTTTGACAGTGTGAAAGATATATGCACTGAATAGAAAGCTGGGCTTGGTGGCTTGGCCTGTAATTCCAGCACTTTGGGAGGCTGAGGTGAGTGGATTGCCTGAGGCCACATGTTCAAGGCCAGCCCAACCAACTTGGCCAGACCTGTCTCTACAATAAATAAAAAATTAGCCGAGTGTCTTAGCGCACGCCTGTAGTTCCCACTACTTGGAAGGCTGAGGCGAAAGGATCGCCAGAGCTCAGCAGGTTGATGCTGAGGTTGCTCTGTGTTTGCTACTACACTCCAGCCTGGGCAATGCAGAGAGACTCCAACTCAAAAAAGAAAAAAAAGAAGAGAAAAAAGAAAGCAATACTATGCTCCATCACGATGGTGGGCAGTGGCAGTGAGCACCAACTTTCAATCAGGAACACATTCACAAGGGTAAACAACTGATATGCCATAGTGTACTGTGTTGTCAGGTGATTTTGCTGGACTATAGGCTAATATAAGTGTTCTGAGCCCATTTAAGTTAGGCTAGACTAAGGCATGGTATTTGATAGATCAAGTGTATTAATTGCATTTTTGACTAGGATATTAAGTTGAAGAAATCCTGTATATATTAAATATTAATTCTGTATATATGGAGACCCCCCCAAAGCTGGAATTTATTTATAAAAAATTGTGTATTGGACAACCCTTTCAGGTTCTCTCCCACTGTGGAAACTTTTCTGTCCTCTCAATAAATCCTGCTTTCTCCAAAAAAAAAAAAAGTGTATTTATTTGTACATGCTTAAACTTAAGTCACTTTCAAAGTACTCCCCACTGATGCAATACATCCATTGAGATGCTTTTTTGACTGCTCAAAACAATTTTCAGACTCACTCATCAGTTTTGATGCTTTTTAATACTTCTGCTGTTTTTTGTTTCACCTCTTCACATTGGAAAATGTTTCCCTTTGAGGATTTTTCATCGGGGAAACAAACAAACAAAAAGTCTCTGGGGATAAGATCAAGTGAATAGGGAGATTGGGGAATGAGGATCAAGTTATTTTCTATCAAAAACTGCTGAACACTTAGCATGATGTGGGCAGAAGAAGCACTCTTAAATCACCCATTATGAAATGGTAAACGTATTGAAAGAATCTCCAGAAAAATTTACTAAAACTGAACACAGCCTCTCACAACAACTCTCCCTGGTATTCTGATGCTGATGAATTCCTAGAAAGCATACCCAGTGGGGGAAGCATGTACTAGAAAGGATCAACTCTTCCAAAGAAAATTCTGGGTTTGTTTTTTTTTGTCTACCCTCATAAACACACACACACACACACACACACACACACACACACACACACATCTATAGGGACACACAGAACACGTATACATAAGTATCATAGATTGATGTATATATTTCA
Organism: Cephalopachus bancanus; assembly: GCA_027257055.1. NCBI lineage: Eukaryota > Metazoa > Chordata > Mammalia > Primates > Tarsiidae > Cephalopachus > Cephalopachus bancanus. The sequence continues at coordinate 8,424,367 of JAPVLO010000210.1, read as the reverse complement.
CAAACACACATGCACACACATATATGCATATATATATAATTTGGAGATAAATATGGTTTCTAAAAGTAGGTAGAGAGAAAAAGAGTGCTTCTAAGAAAGGAACTATTAATAGAACATAGAAAGATAAAGTCATAAAGTGGTAAACAGTGATTATGATAGTACAAATGCCCTGCAGTCCAGTAGTTATGACTGCGGCTAAACTGTGTGACTTTTGAGTACTGGAAATGTATTTTTACTTGTATTAAATTCAAATAATTAATTTATATTGAAAATAAAATTGCTAAACATAGACAGTGGCTACCCTACTGAACAACCCGGTTCTAGAGATTGCTTTATAGTTCAATGTGACTGGGAAAATAGTGTCTCTGACAAAAATGAAGAGGTTGCAAAAATAACTTATGACAAAAATATAAATATAAATGTAGGTCTAGTACTGTAACACTGAAAAGAAGTGTTACATTTTAAAAATAAAATGCAAAAATAAAATGAGATGAGGGTCCAGCTTTCTTTTTTTTGCATCTATTTGCTCCGGCAACTTATTTTTTTTCCAAGTATAAATATTTCTTTTTTAAATTTTTTCTTTTATCTTATTAAAGAGACTTTTCTTTCCACATTGAATGAACTTGGCAGCCTTATCAAAAATCTGTTAACTGTGGATGTATGGATTTATTTCTTGAGTCTCAGTACTATTTCATTTGATATTATTTTTGCTAAATAAATTATCGGTTTGATTCCTGTGAGGCCATCCTAAGTTTCAGAGTTGTTTGTCTAAAGAAGTGGTCAGCTTGTAATTTATATTCTTCTGTGGGAAATACTTGTGAAGAAGAATTCTTAAAACAGTGTTTGTATAGAATTTAGATATGTAGAAAGTCAAATGCCTAAATCAAAATATGAAGAAGGCATGTAGAAATGATGGTGGTGTTGGGTTGGGTTACAACTTATTGAATTTCCTCAGATATATTGAAATTTTGATAACTTGGAAAAAATATTTAGGTTGGAGACAAAAAGCAAAGCTAGTAGCTATTCCTTAGATCAGTTACAGCCACTTAAGCTTAGCCCTTAGATAGCTGTAATAAAGGCTGAATTATTGTTTTCTAAAGCAATTCTGTGACATGGGACAAAAATTATTCCATTTTGGTAGAACAGGGAAGCACATTGGATTAAGAACAACATTCTTTTTATTTTTTGAAATTAAGCAAACAAGGGATACTATACCACAATTTTGTAGCATAGTAATAATGGGAGGTTGTAGCCATACTTGGCAGAATTGTTCTCATTGAGGGCTCTGGATAGAATCCCAGAGTTGAGAGAACACATTCCTCAATTTCATAAGTAATTTCATGGGGCCATGAATAGCTTAGAGTCTTAAAAAGGTAAGATAAAAAAAAAAAACATTAAAAAAACTACTCAACATTATTTGTTATTAGGGAAATGCAAATAGAAACCAAAGTGAGATACCACTTTACACCCACTAGAATGGCTTATGATAATTTTTTAAAATCCAAAATAAAACAAACAGAAAATTACAAGTGTCTGTAAGCATATGAAGAAATTGGAACACTTCTGCTTAGTTGGTGGGAATACACAATAATGCAATCATCATGAAAAACAGTTTGGCAATTTCTCAAAGAGCTAAACAGAATTGCCACATGACCCAAAACTTGACTCTTAGAAATCTGTTTTACCCAAAGATTTGAGAACTATGGTTCAAACAGATACTTGTATACCGAGGTTCACTAAAGCATTATCAATAGCCTCCATCAACACACGAATGGATGAATAAAAAGTGATATTTATCTACAATCAAATTTGAATCAACCATTAGAAGAAATTAATTCCTGATATATGCTACAACATGAATGTGCCATGAAAGCCTTACACTAAGTCAAATAGGCCAGACAAAAAGGTATAAATATTGCATGATTCCACTTATATAAAATATTTAGAATAGGCAAATTCATAGAGATAAAAAGTAGATTAGAAGCTACTGGGGCTGGGGTTAGAAGGGAGTCGAGAATAATTGTTTAACTGTCACAGAGTTCCTGTGATGAAAAAGTTTTGGAAATCAGTATTATTGATTATTACACAACATGAATACAGTAATTCCACTGAACTATGCACTTTAAGTGGTTTAAATGTGAATTTTTATCATATAAATAGACAAGTTTGCACAATAAAAAATACACTGTCTATCTAACCATACATTGAAAAGCACAATTGTTTATCCTTAAAAAATTTACTCTGTTTATGTATACATATATATGTGTAGACATATATGAATATACTTAGGATCAAAAATTACTCAGTATTTTTATGCATATTTAAATTTAATTTTTCATGTAGAAGATGGATGTAATAAAATTCTTTTAGGGATATAGTTTTATGGAATTTTACACATTCATCAAGTTTTATAAACAAAGTCACAATCAAAACAAAACTTCATGATCCATAAGAGTTTATTTTTGTCCCATTCTTATTCATTTTCCCCTGACCCCAAGGTCTTCGGAAACACTGACACATTATCTATATAGCTTTGATTTTTCCAGAGTGTCATATAAGTAGAATTACATAGTATGTAAGCATCACAGTCTAGCTTCTTTTACTTAACACAATAAATTTAAAATCAATATCGCTAAGTATTATTCTGTTATATGAATTATGCCATAGGTTATTTATCCATTCATCATCCATATCATTAACTCATTAACTTTGAAATTGTTTTCAAATGTTGTTAATCATAAATAAAGCTGTTATAAACATTTGTGAGCAGGATTTTGTGTAGACATATGTTGTCATTCCTCTTGATTAAATTCCTAGAAGTGTGATTGCTGGGTTATAATTATGTATAATTTTATGAGACATTGACAATATGTTTTCCAAAATGGCTGTGCTATTTTTGCATTCTCTTGGGAGTACATTAGAGTGCAGTGCCAGGTTTGCTTATCCATGTCAACACTTTGTATTGTCAGTTCCTCCCCCACCCTTATTTTAGCCATTCTATTATGTGTGTAACAATATCTACATTTAGTTTTAATGTCTTTCCTTAATGACACTGTTGTGCCTCTGTTCAGGTGTTTATCTGTCAATAGTACATCTACTTTAGTTAACAGTTGTACAGATCATTCACCAATATTAGTATTATTTTCTTATATTGAAATGTGAGAGTTCTTTATATAATTTGACTTCCAATACTTTATTAAATAAGTGTTTGGGGTATATTTTCTCTCAGTTTTTGGCTTCTTTCATTTTCAAAGTAATGTCTTTTGAGGAACAAAAGTTTTTAATTTTGATGAGAATTCACATATTATTTTTTCTTTTGTGATTCATTACTTTTTAAATCCTGTCTAAGAAAGCCTTATTTATGGTTACAAAGATTTTTAAGCTGTTTTAATTTAGAAACTTCATGATTTTTCCATTATTCCTCAATTCTGGATATAATACAGACTATGAATTAAGGTTGTATTATTGGACATGAATGCCCAATTGTTTGAGTAAAAGCAACTATCCTTTTTTATTGTGTTGCCTTGATTATTTAATAAGAAATCAAATGTATGGATCTATTTATGGGCTCTCTAGTTGGTTACATTGCACTATGTATACATTCTTTTGCTAACACTATGTTGTCTTAATTACTGTAGCTTTATCATAAATTTTGAAAGCAAGAGTATGATTTGTCCAAATTTGATCTTTTCTTTCCATAAATGTTCCATTTTTTCACATAAATTTTTTATGAAAACCGTTGAACCAACCTTGAATTCCTAGTATAAGCCCCAATGATCATAAGAAATCATTCTTTTTATATACTGCTAAGTATAACACATTAAAATATGAGGATTTTGGATCTATGTTCATGAGAAATTTTGGTTCATGGCTTTGTTTTACTTGTAGTGTCTGATGTACTTAGTATCAAATTAATATTGGAAAATACTTTTTCTCTTCCTTTTCTGAAAAATATTACATAAAATTGGTATTTTTGTAATGCGTGGTATAATTCTCTAGTGAAGTTATCTACATTTTCAGTTATCACTGTTGGAAGTTTTTAAATAAGAATTCAATTTTTTGATACATGCAAATCTATTCAGCTTATCAATTTCTTCTTGGTTAAGTTTCAGTTGTTTATGTTTTTTAAAAAAGTGTTCACTTTAAAATAAGTTCCTATATTTAAGGATATACAGTTGTTCTTAGTATTCCTTATCATCATTTTATTACTAGTAATATTTTTAATAATGTGACCTTTTTCAGTCCAAATATGTGTGTCTTTTCTATTCTTTCTGTATCAATAGACATAAAATATTAATTTTATAAACTTTTATTGAAATAAAATTATTTTTCATTGAGTTTTACCATTGATTTTTTTTTCAAAAATAAACCACATATGAACTATTCAATAGCAATAAAAGTTTTATTACCCATAATAATGTACATCAGAAAATTATATCTGATAATATAAGGAGGGACCTAAAAAAACCTGGAATTTATTTATAAAAAATTATGTATTTATTCTTACATGTTTAAACTTCCATCACCTTCAAAGGACTCTCCATTTGATGCAATATACTTATCAGGATGCTTTTTTCAATGTTCACAATAGTTTTTGAACTTGTTGATGTTTTTTAGTGCTTCTGCCATTTTTTTTTTGTTTTGTTTTACCATTTCTGCATTGTCAAAACGTTTCCCTTTGAGGACTTTTTTCACCCTAGGAAACAACATCAAAAAAATTACTCAGGGAGAGATCAGGTCAATAAGGCCGTTGGGGAAGGAGGTTTATGATATTTTGGATCAAAAGCTGCTGAACACTCAGCATGGTGTATGCAGGTTTGTTTTCACAGTGGAAGAATCAGTAACCTGCTTGTCACAACTTGGAATGTTTCTTTCACAAATTGTGATGCAACCCTCTCAAAATTTCACTCTAGTTGACTGTTTGATCCAGAGGAAAAAATTCTTAGTGTACTACAAGGGGACCACCCTTCAGAAGATAATTTCATTTGGGGGGACCCCCTTTCATATACTTTAATTTTTTTTTTTTACTTTTTGCAAACTGCAGTTATTTAAACTTGTTAAATAATACTTAAATAGAGATTAAAATAACACAAAAATCTGCTTAAATTTATAGACACATTTCTTACTATTTTTAAAGAAACATTATTAGACCTTAAATCATTGGCTCAATATTTAAAGCAATGTTTTTCCATAATATTACAAATATTTGTGGTTAATTGGTAGAAAAGCAATATTACTTCTATAAATTCAATCAACATAAAAATCTTTATTACATTTAATACATGAAATTTAGGTTATTTTTAAATTTTCTAATTTAAAGGTGAAAGGCAGCTGAATGCAGTGGCTCATGCCTATAATCCCAGCACTTTGTAAGGCTGAGGTGGAAGAATTCCTTGAACCCAAGAGTTTGAGACCAGCTTAGGTAACAAAGTTTTTTAAAAAGAGTCAAAACAGCTAAATAGCATTCTTTATAATACTTATAAGCATTCTTTATATACTTATGTAATCCTAATGATTTATTAATTGCATATTTTTTCTACTCTTGTTAAACCTTTTTGGTAAGTTATTTATTTATAACTTTGTTCGTATTTTGAATTGTGAATTAAACTTTTAAGACATTGTTTGCTAACAATTGAAAAAGCTATGAACAGACACTTCTCAAAAGAAGATGTAAGAGCAGCCAACAGATACATTAAAAAAAATGCTCAGCCTCATTGGTCATCAGAGAAATGCAAATTAAAACCACACTGAGATACCACCAAACTCCAGTCAGGATGGCCATCATCAACTCAAAAAACAACAGATGCTGGAGAGGATGAGGCAAAAAGGGAACACTTCTACACTGTTGGTGGGAGTGTAAACTAGTACAGCCTCTGTGGAAACAGTGTGGTGATTCCTAAAAATTCTGAAAATTGACCTCCCATATGATCCCACAATCCCCCTACTGGGAATATACCTGGAGAAACTCAAGTCACTCTATGAAAAAGAAAGAGGACTGGATTTTTAAGAATGTGATACATATACATGATGGAATATTATGCAGCCATACAGAAGGAAAAATTATGAACTTTGCAGCAACTTGGATAGACTTAGAGATTGTAATACGACTCAGTGATCTATCACAGAAACAAGAACTGTGTACCACATGTTCTCACTCATAAGTGAACCTGAACATTTATCATAATACTATAAGAAAGGGATTGGCAGTAGTGGAAAACTGCCAGGGGAAGGTGGGGCACACCTCATCAACAAGGGTATCTGCATAATGAACATTTATATACCTAACCCTGAATTGTACCCCACATATTAAAATAAAATTTTTTTAAAAAAGAAAATAACTGCTATTTAATCTCTACTGTATTGTGTGTATATTTTATATTTATACTTGTTTTTAATATGTTTATAATTTTTTTATACAAAATGCATTTGATTTGGTAGTTTCTATCTTTATGCTTTGTCTAAAGCCTTGCATTAACTCAAATGTTTGGCAAGCAAATAAACTTTATTTTTCTAATTGCTTATATCTATTTATTTCATACTTTAAATCATCAAGATAGTATTATAGTGTTTTACATCAGTAAGAAATTACTCATTTAAAAAATAATTAACTAAGTGTTCTTACAACATATGCTGGATAATTCTTCTGTTCACCATCAGAGCAATTTTTTTTTTTTTTTGAGTTGGAGTCTCACTGTCACCCAGAACTGGAGTGCAGTGACCTCTCCCGGCCACCGCAGCCTCGCTCTGCTGGGCTCCAGCGATCCTTCTGCCTCAGTCTTCCGAGTAGCTGGAACTACAGGTGCGCACTACCACGCCTGGCTAATTTTTTGATTTATTGTAGAGTTGAGGTCTCGCCAAGTTGCCCAGGTGGGTCTCGAACCCGCGGGCACAGGCAATCCACTCACCTCAGCCTCCCAAGGTGTGGGATTACAGGCTGAGCCACCGAGCCTAGCCAGAGCAAAATTTAAACTTTAGTCTGTGTTAAATATTTATATGTATAGAAAAAAGATGCTATGTGCTTTCTAGCCTTTTCCATTAACATGTATATAAGTTTTCATTTAAAAAAAGCTTAAAACATCTTAATAAAAACACCCCTAAAGAGAAAATTCAATTTTAATATTGCCTTCATTAAATAACCTGTTTATTCCTGCTCATATGGTATTTACAATCATTGTATCATGTAGGAAAACTGAAAACTCTATGAGTTATTTAAAGTAACAGTAGATTAAAAATAAGTAGGCAAATCTGATGCTTTGAAACATTAGTTTCTATTTTTAATCTTACCTATTTTGCTACATTTTTTATGTAATTTCTATATCTTATCTATAGCATACAAATCTGATGTCTTCATTGTTTTCTTTAGAGTTAGTTCAATTTTTAGAAATATTCAATAATGATTATTATAACCACAACCATGTATCTGTGTACTGACATTACTAGTATTGATAGCTCTATTTTATACATACACATTAAACTATTGATTTAAAGTACATATCTATATGTGTGTATTCACTCATATACATACACTATGCGTGCACATACCCTAAATATTGCAAATAGCTGTAAATTAAATTCTTTTCATTCTAACTTGAACAGTATATATAATATGTATACACACACACGTATAAATACAAACCTATTCTCTGTTTTATTCGTAATGTATAACCATAAATACAAATATATGTATATATAATATATAATTACATATACTTATATGTATATACAATATTTATTTACATATAAATATAAGTATGCATTTAATATATCATTTGTATATATATAGAGAAAAAGTTTTTGTTTTATGCATTGAAATAATCATCTATTCCCCCATTTAGTCTGTCAACATAACTAAATATAGTGACTATAATATATTTTCATTTTAATATTGACTGTGTTCAACTGGGCTAATGTTTTTATTAGAGTTTTTTCTATGTAAAAAATTGACTTTTTACTATTATTTTTTCTTCTGATTAATTGATCTATTACTTATCCTAGTTTTCTAAATAGAGTAGCAATCTTCCAACTTTTCATCTGTCTTGGAAGATCACAAATTAATTTGTTACCTTACAATTGATAGTTCTTTCTCAGAAAACCTTATTATTTCAATCTGTTTTGGTAGTAAGTTGTGAACCATCTTTTTAAAACGTAATAAGAATTACTACTAGCCGGGCTCGGTGGCTCAGCCTGTAATCCCGCAGCGAGACCTCATCTCTACAATAAATCAAAAAATCAGCCGGGCGTGGTAGTGTATGCCTGTAATTACAGCTACTCGGAAGGCTGAGGCGGAAGGATCACCAGAGCCCAGCAGGTGGAGGCTGCGGTGGCCGGGAGCGGCCACTGCACTCCAGTCTGGACGACAGAGTGAGACTCCAACTCAAAAAATAATAATAATAATAAATAAAGAATTACTACTTTAAAAATCTTGCCATTTCCAATTTTTATTAGCTTAAAAAATTTAAGTTATTAAATTAATTAGCAGTGCTCTCAATTATTTTTTTAAATAATTATTATTTAGTTATCTGTTATTTTTTTCCTTTAAGATTCCTCATATAATGCATTTCTCCTTTGTGTCAGTGCCCTCTGCAATCTATTTTTGGTCACTAAACATATTCTATTACTTTTTATTTGCATCATTAACTTTGAAAACTTTAATTAACAGTAATCATAATCCAGTTTCTGTATCATTCATTGCAAATACACACAAATGGAAATAACACATATTATATTTGCATCATGTAATTGGAGAATATTTTTATTCTCTATTTCTCAGTTGATATCCTCTCTGGGTAATTAGGGGATACTAACTTCAAATTTAGCTGCTCCTTGTGATTTTATTAATTACTTCTGTGAATCTGGGCAATCAATAAGTATTATCCTTTATTCCTCCAAGTTTAAAATAAAAGCAGTGATCTAAGACTTGCTAAAATCTCTTTTGATTCTGTAAGTTTAAACTACAGTCTCTTCTGAGGGAAGAACACTACGCTACAATGCAAAAAATACTTGGACATAAGCCAACATTTTCTGTAGTGCCTGTATAATTCTAAGTTTGATTTCTGAGAAGGTAAAACCTGCAGAATGATATTTTTAGGAGTAGGATCAGATAATTCAGTTATATTCACATAACTTAAGCATAAATTAGTTTATCTTCTTATTCCTGTCATACTCATAAAGAGAAAACCCATATTAAATGAACCAATAATGCTAAAAATTATTTAAGTGAAAAATTAATTCTGATAGCATAAACATTTTTTTCTTCTTTTATTATTTTTGGAAGCAACTTGTTTAAAAATAAAGAATGGCATGACATCATGAAGACCTCCATGGCCCTAATTCTCAGATAATTTGGTTAACATTATTTTTAAAAACTAAAGTCTCTAGAAATGGTTCTAAAATCACAGAGTACATGAAGTATATAATCAGAAAAATATACTCAAATTCATTAAGAACCATGAAATTTTGTAGTATTGAATTCTTCCTACTCTCTCAAACTCTAGATGGAAGCTCCACTCGAAACTTGTTCAGCCAATAGCACAGGATGTCTGTGGCCCCAGATCCTAATTAGAGGACTACTTTCCAAAAGAAGTAGGATGACAGCATATCTCAACCTCCCCTTACCTGCCTGTTGCTAAGGCTAGGTTTCAAGAGAGTGTAGCCAAGATGTAGGGTCTCCCTGCTTCTGCCCATCCACAACCTATGAGATAGAAACTCTACCATTTGTGTGCTACAGAGAATACTGGGGCCCTGATCACTCATGCTTCAGCTCCTAATCAATGGCTCTAGGAGAGGCAAGGACATATGAGCCCACTTCTTCACTTTGCCAAATTCTCAAAGCATGTGTGTCACTTAGATAGAAGTATGCCATTAGTCCATGCCAGGCAACAACGGTGAGGCTCATAGTTTTTAAATGATAGAAGATATTGGCTGTAAAACATATAGCTCCTAATCTCTTTCCCAAAGGAATTGACTTCATTTCCAATAAAATGTGGAGAAGTTCAAGCCTAAGGGCACTTTCAGAAAGAGTGGAGGTTGTGATAAAAGAGAATTGGGTGGAGATTGGTGAATTCATTGGAAATACTGTAGGTAAGCTGGTTTTCCCTAGAGTGTCAAGGAAAGTGACAGCTGTGAAAAACCTGATTGTGGCTTGAGTAAATCTCAAAAACTGACCTCAAGGACTTCCATTCAAAGGACACAAATTCCATTAGTCTAGCCTATAAAGCAATTTATATTCAAGTATTGCTGAAAACAATTCATGGAGCTTAAATGTGGGTTGTGTTCATGGAAAAAGACAGTCAAAGAGAAATTTGCCAAATCACTGTCATGCCAAGATGAGTATCTTAAGGAACAACATCAGAGCTTTAGCACTGTGTCCTGAAGGGGAAATAGATTCCACTAGAATTATTCAACTAGTCAACTAAGCAAATAACCAAGTAAATATCAATAACAAGCCCTTGGAAGTAGGGCTATATACTGTAAAAGTGCTATAATATAGCTAACATCTAAAATAAACACTTAAAAAATAAAAAAAATAAAATGACAAAACATACAAAGAAACAGAAAGTTGACCTTTATACTAGAAACAAAACAGGCAATAGAAATTTTCTATGAGAGAAACCAGATGTTAGATTCAATTAAAACAAAACAAAACAAAACAAAAACAAACCTTTCAAAATAGCTAGTTAAATTATGTTTACTAAAAGATCTAAAAATCGACCTTCCATATGACCCAACAGTCTTCCTACTGGGAATATACCTGGAAGAACTCAAATCACCTTATGAAAAAGATACCTGCACATGTATGTTTATCGCAGCATTGTTCACAATAGCAAGAACATGGAACTAACCGTGCTGCCCATCAAAAGAGAATTGGATTTAAAAAATGTGGTACATATACACGATGGACAGAATCATGAACTTCACACCAACCTAGATGTACTTAGAGTCTATAATACTGAGTGATGTATCATGAAAACAAAGAACTGAGTATCACATGCTCTCACTTATAAGCAGACCTTGAACAATTATCATTATACTTTAAGAGGGATTGGCAGTAGAGGGAAACTGCCCAAGTAGTGGTGGGAGGGGTGGGATTGACAGTAGTGGGAATCTGCCAGGGGATGGGGGGGTCATACCTTATCAACAAGGGTACCTACAAAATGAACATTTGAACATTTGTATACCTAACCCTGAATTGTACTCCGCATCTTCAAAATTTTTAAAAAATTTATAAAGAAAAAAATTATATTTGGAAGAGCTAAGACAAACCATGATTAAAGATTTGATGTGTGTGAAGAGGTGTGATGACATTGTTACATCAAATAGAAAGTATCACTAAGGAGACTGAAATTATTTTTAAAAAGAAACAAATGGAAATTCTAGTAAAAATTTACTAGAGAGGCATAATGGTAGAAACAAATGGAAATTCTAGTAAAAATTTACTAGAGAGGCATAATGGAAGATTTGAACTGGCAAAATAAAAAACGTATGGACCTGGAGATAGGTTGATAGAGAGTATGCAATCCTGAGACTAGAGTGGAATAGAACAAATAAAAATGAGCAGAGCATCATAAAACTGTGGACACTGTTAAACACACTTACTACTTACATATTCGTAATAGGAATACCAGACGAAGAAAAGAAGAGGGGGAAGTTAAAAAAGAAGTTATTCAAAGGTAGTTGAAAATTTCCAAAATTGAAAAAAAATAATCTATGCTTTGAGTAAGTTCAACAAACTCCAAGTAGAATAAATGCAAAATGATTCACAAGCTGAAACATCACAGGAAACATGTTAGAACCAAATTTAAAAAAAAAAAATCTTGAGAGCAAAGATTTTTTAAAAAGACTAATCATTTACAAGAGAATTATAATAAAGTTAAAAGCTGACCTAGCAAAAACAATGGAGGTTAGAAGGCAGTGAAATAATGTATTCACAGTGCTCAAAACAAACAAAAAAATTTTGACTATAAATAATCCTATGTCCAACAAAATTATCTTTCAGAAACAGAGGTTTAAACAAACGCAGAAAAACAAATACTAAGTGAACATATTGCTAGCAGACCCCACCTTATGATACATAGTCAAGAAAATTCTTTGTACTGAAAGCAAGTGACCAAGACAGTAATTCAAACCACATGAAAACAAAGCAAAACAAAATGAAAACTCTTGTAATGGTAATTATATAATTATGAGTGACAGTATGAATGAATATTGTTAATCTTTTTTCTCTTAATTGATTTAAAAAGTAATTCTGTAAGTCGCTATGCACATAATTGCATATATGTGCCTATAATGTGTAGAAATATATGTTTGCTATTTAGTATGAAGAAATAGATGGGAGCAAAGCTGCATTTTGAAAAGTAAATAACTATTAAGTGTAATATGAATCCACATGAAAAAACAAATAGGATTAAAATTAATAAATAAGATTAATATTACAAAAACTATGAGCATATGCTTCATTTTTTAGCTATAATAAAGACTTAAATTTATATAAATCAGTAATCATAAGATGTATTTTTGCATTTGTAACATTTATAATTGTAATGTGTACGACAGTAGCACAACAGAAAGGGGTTAAAGGGAATAAGCTTTATAGCAGCAAAATTTCCAAGTACCCCTGGTATTAAATTAGTGTAAATCTGAAGCTGATTTTGGTAAGTTTTGATGTATATAGCAAGTCCTAGAACAAAGATTAGGAAAATAATTTTAAATACAACAAAACATTACTAAAGAAGTTAAAATGCTACAGTAGAAAAATATCATAAAGCAGAACATAATAAAGGAGAAGACAAGCAAACAAACAAAGACTCTGAGGCACATAGAAAACAAAAAGTAAAATCACAGTCTTAGCTACAACTCTATCTATAATAATACTGTAAAAGAATTAAATAATATGATCAAAAGTCAGAGAATTTCAACCCAGATTTTAAGGAAGGGGGCTTAAAAAGACATCTACAATGTCAAAAATTAGGCTAAGCATAAACTTAGCCTTTGCGCAGTTAAACATGTACTCAGCCTTTGTACAGTTAAAAAGTTCCCATCCTGGAAACTGGCAACAGCACTTGCTGGCTAGGTTAAACTGTTTACAGCTCTTTTTTTGCTTCTGGTAACCCTGCTAGCATTGCTTGAAAGGTACCTAGGCCTCCAGGATGTTGCAGTTTGGCCCACTTGAAAAGTCCCAATGTGGTTTTCCCCCATTAAAAAAAGCCCCCATAGCTAATGGGCGACTCTTGCTGTGGGACTGTTATGTACAGCAGGCAAGTGGCCACCGGCCGGCTCTTGGCTAATAAAAACCTTTCATTTTTATAACTTGTACTTTTGGTGTTGGTGTCTGTAAATTAAGCTCTCGGTCCTTATTTCATTTGGGTGCTCACCCGGAGATCTGAGAGCTTAAGCCCCAGCCCAGTCACCAGCTGACCTTGTGGGTCTGCATACCCACGAACCTCAGTGTTCGTTGGGTCTGGTGAGTCTGTGGACTCACAAATGGCTGATTGTCATCTCTGTCAGACTCACAAAGTCCCCATAGCCCTCTGAGAAGTGAGTCAAGTTCCTGTTTTGTTTGTGTGCACTTCTGGTTGGATCTGCAGGAAAGCTGGACGCAGTGCTAATTCCTGGGTCCAAGGTCCCAGTGAGATGTCACTGGGCCCTCCGGGATTGCCCTTGGGCAGTTAGGTCTGTCTGTTCAGTTTGTGTTATTGTCTTTATTTGTTCAGTGTTAGTCACTGTTGTGTCTGTCATTGCTATCGGCATTATGGGGCAGCAGTACTCTAAGCCTGAAACCCCTCTACAACTGGTTTTATGCCACTTCAAGGATTTCCAAGGAGTGGCACAGCAGTCAGGTTATCACGTAAACCAAGGAAACCTAACCACCTTTTGTTCCCTCGAATGACCCACATTTCCTAATTGCGGCTGGCTGCCAGAGGGGACCTTCAACCCTGCCATAGTGGGGAAAGTCCAAGAGTTCATCTATTGATGCCACCCAGACCAGATCCTATATATCACTGCTTGGAGCTGAAAAGAGAGCTAATTCTTCTCATGTTTTAGCCCAACAGGAAACTCCAAAAGCCAAATCTCCAGTCCTCCAGAGCCCATCAGAGGACGATGAAATTCCCCCGCCCTATTCTACATCTGAGCAGGAGCAGAGGGCCCACAAGGTTCTCAGTCCATCACTCACCAGGAGTGGGTCCTCATATCAGCCCCTTTATCCCCCTCTTCCCCATGCATCTCTCAAGGGTCCAACCACCCCTGATAAACCGACTATCCCCGACTCATCTTCAGGGACCTCAGAACCACAAACTCCCACAGTCCTCCCCCTGAGACAGGCCCCGGGACTAGACATGGGAGGTTTGGGAGGTCAGCCCTTTATGGTTTATATCCCTTTCTCTACTACTGATCTTTACAATTGGAAACAACAAAATCCGGCATTCTCTGAAAAAACTCAGAGCCTCATAGGCCTTTTAAAAATGATTTTCTTCACCCACCAGCCCACTTGGGATGACTGCCAACAGCTCCTTCAAGTCCTTTTTACTGCGGAGGAAAGAGAACAAATCCATCAGGAGGCAAGGAAATTGGTCCTGGGACCAGATGGCAGACCTGCAGAGCAGGACCGTATGGACCATGTCTTCCCCTCTGAGAGGCCTAATGGGAACCCAAACACTGATCATGGTAGGGAGTGTCTCACCACCTCTATCACCGGACTCTAATCGGGGGTGTCCGGGCTGCTGCCAGGCAGCCCACAAATTTGTCTAAGGTAAGTGAGGTAACTCAGGGCCCACGGTAATCTCCCATGGCTTTTCTGGAATGCCTTATGTAGGTCTAGCGGATGTATACTCCCATAGACCCAGAGGCTCCAGAAAATTGGAGGGCTTCAGTTATAACCTTTGTCTCACAATCGGCCGCTGATATAAGAAAGAAATTGCAGAAAATTGAAAGATTTGAAGGAAAAAGTTTATCAGAATTAACTGAGGTAGTCCAGAAGGTTTATAATAGCAGGGACTCGTTTGAAGACCAACAAACAAAAAAGATTGCCAAAGTAGTAGCAGCAGCCTTACAGGAAGTTAAGCCCAAGCAGCCAACAGAGAAAAGAGGAACCGGCACCAGGTGAAAAACTCCACTAGCAAAAAATCAATGCACCTACTGTAAAAAAAAAAAAAAAATGGGCATTGGGTAAAAGACTGCCCAGACAGGCCACCCTGACCACAGGAGTGCCCTCCAGAGGGGTGCCAACCAAAATCTACTCCTGTGCTTCAATTACAAACTGACAGATGGAGCCAGGGTTCTGTCAATTCCCCCCCAGAGCCCAGGGTGAAACTTATGGTGGGGGGAAGCCCTGTCCACTTCTTAGTGGACACTGGAGCTGAGTATTCAGTCCTTCAAAGGTACAACTGCCTGTTTCAGAATAAGCATTCCTTGGTCCAGGGAGCAACCAGGACTCAATTATGCTGCTGGACCACTGAAAGAACAATAAATTTGGGAAAAGAGAAAGTAACTCATTCATTCCTAGTAATGCCAGACTGCCTGTACCCGCTCCTGGGATGTGACTTCTTATACAAGCTTAAGGCCAACATAGGTTTTGAGGAAACCATGGCAGCAGTAAGCCTAAACCCACCTGGGGCATCAAAAATTCTTGTTACTGTTCCCCTAAGTGAGGAATATGTGTTAACAGAAGGTGGGGCCCCCTTGACTCTTCAAACGCCATACTGCTGGCCCAGCTGCAGATTGAGTTTCCCCAAGTCTGGGCCGAATTAAACTCCCCTGGGCTGGCATCCCATCAACCTCCGGTCGTTGTACATCTTCAAAAGTCAGGTAACGCCCATTAGGGTAAAACAGTACCCTATATCCCCAGAGACCTGAAAAGGCATAGCAATCCACATTCAGCGTCTCCGGGAAGCTAAAATCTTAGTGCCATGCCACTCATTCTGGAACACCCCGCTTCTTCTTGTCAAAAAGGCAGGCACAGGAGACTACCACCCTGTCCAGGACTTCAGGGAGGTCAACAGGTGAGTGGAGGGATATCTATCCCACAGTCCCCAACCTGTAAACCCCCCTCAGCAGGTTAACTCCAGAGATGCAGGTATACACTGTCCTGGACCTTAAGGATGCCTTCTTCAGTATTCCATTGGCTGAGCAGAGCCAATGCTTGTTTGCTTTTTGAATGGACAGATCCTGAAAAAGGGGAAAATGGCCAGTTAACCTGGACACAACTCCCACAAGGATTTAAAAACCCTTCCACACTGTTCAATGAAGCTCTCCACCAAGACCTCCAAGCTTTCCGGCAACAGCACCCTGAGGTGACTCTGCTACAGTATGTAGATAATCTGTTAATCACAGCCACATCAGAAGGTGAGTGTCTGTATGCCACCAGACACCTCCTTAAAGAACTTCAGACTCTGGGGTATAGGGTGTCAGCAAAAAAGTCTCAGCTCTGTGTTACTGTAGCCACATACCTTGGCTATAACCTTGAGGGAGGTAAAAGATCCCTGACTGCCCAGTGCATTTGGGCTATAGCAGGCATCCTGGCCCCAGGAAGCAAAAGGCAGGTCTGGGAATTCTTGGGAGCTGTAGGATACTGCCGACTATGGATCCCTAAGTTTGCTGAACAAAACCCCTCTACAAAATAACCAAGGGACCAGAGGCTAATTTTAAATGGACACCAGAAGGGGACAAAGCTTTCCAAACCCTTTAAAATGCCCTGGTCTCAGCTCTGGCCCTGGCCTTGCCAGATATTGAAAAACCTTTCCACCTTTATGTGGATGAAAGATGAGGCATCACCCTGGGGGTCCTAACCCAAAAGCTTGGCCCATGGAACAGGCCAGTTGCCTACCTGTCAAAAAAACTGGACCCGATAGCCTCGGGCTGGTCGTTCTGCCTGCAGGTTTTAGCAACCATTGCCATGTTAGTAAAGGACTCACACAAACTAACATTGGGGCAGAATCTGACTGTCACAACCACATATGCAGTCGAGTCTTTACTCCAAGGGATCCCTGACAAATGGATGTCAAATGCCCGGATAACTCATTATCAAGCGCTGCTTTTAGACCAACCCCGCATCCAGTTCCAGCATACCCCAGCTTGAACCCCCCCGACTTTACTACCGGAAGAAAGTCCCATGGGGCTGCCGCATTGTTGTTATGAAACAACTGAGTTCCAGAAGGTGCGCTGGAACCTAACTGATGTCCCGAGAACAAACCCTAACCTAACGCTTTTCT
This sequence comes from Cephalopachus bancanus, assembly GCA_027257055.1. Classification (NCBI taxonomy): domain Eukaryota; kingdom Metazoa; phylum Chordata; class Mammalia; order Primates; family Tarsiidae; genus Cephalopachus; species Cephalopachus bancanus. The sequence goes on along the minus strand of JAPVLO010000210.1, from coordinate 8,407,163 downwards.
CAGATGGCAGCAGTTTCATCCAGAATGGAGTAAGGTATGCAGGGGCAGCAGTGGTCACTCTACAGGGAACTATTTGGGCTGAGCCTCTACCACAGGGAACATCGGCCCAAAAAGCAGAACTGATTGCCCTAACCAAGGCCCTAAAAGCAGGTGAAGGAAAAGATGTCAACATCTACACTGACAGCAGGTATGCATTTGTAACTGAACATATTCATGGGACAATTTACAGGGAGTGGGGATTGCTCACTGCAGGGGGAAAACTATAAAAAAACAAAACAGAGGTCTTAGACCTCCTGGCAGCAGTATGGGCCCCCGAACAGGTCGCCATCATCCATTGCCCGGGCCACCAAAAAGGAAACTCAAAAGAGGCAATAGGAAATAGAAAAGCAGATCAAGCAGCCAGAGAAGCTGCTTACCACAGAAACACCTGCCTGCTGGTGCAGCCTCCTCCGGTTCTATGTGAGCCACCAAAATATACAGAAGAGGACCTCCTGGCTGCACAAAAATTACAGACAACCTCAAACCCAGATGAATGGCTTCAACTTCAGTATGGCAGAACCTTCCTCCCTCGAGTCCTGGGATAACAAATCCTAAGGCAGCTCCATGAGGTACTCATTTGGGAAGGACAAAACTAACTGAACTTATGAGAAAAGAATTATATCTCCCTCATCTGGACCAGCTCGCCCAGGAGCTCATTCAAGGCTGCGTGTCATGCCAGCAGACTAATAATGCTAAGGTCAGTGTATTCACTCAAGGGGTCCAAGATAGTGTACTAACCCCTGGGAGACATTGGGAAATGGACTTTACAAAAGTCAAACCTGGGCAATATGGATATAAATACCTATTGGTCTTGGTAGACACCTTCTCGGGATGGGTCGAGACATTTCCTACAAAAACTGAAACTGCTTCCGTAACAGTAAAGAAACTCTTAAAGACATCATACCAAGATATGGTCTACCTATCTCAATAAGCTCAGATATTAGCCCAGCATTTATTTCTAAACTTACTGAAAGTATTGCAAAAACCTTGGGGATAAATTGGAACTTACATTGTGCTTATCATCTCCAGAGCTCAGTACAGGTAGAAAGAATGAAGCGGACGCTTAAAAAGACCTTAACCAAATTAACCCTGGAGACCGGTGAAGGTTGGGTAACACTCCTTCCCTATGCCATCTTAAGGGTCAGGTGTACCCCCTACATCAAGGGTCTAACCCCTTTGAAATTCTGTTTGGACAGCCCCTGCCGTTACTTCCAAAAATTGGAGTGGAAACAACACTAGAACTGTCTAACCATAATTTGCTTCAGTCACTGCAGGCTCTTCAAAGAGTTCAGCAAGCTGTCACTGAGACTGTGCAGGCAGCCTTCCGGAAACCGATTCCAGAACATCCACACCCGTTCCAGCCCAGTGACCAGATCTGGATAAAACAGCACAAAGCTGAGGCTTTCACCCCAAAGTGGCAAGGGTCCCACATAGTGATCCCTACTACTCCTATGACCGTCAAAGTCAGCAGTGTCTGTCCCTGGATTTATCATTCACAAGTAAAAGCAGCCACCACCATGCCCCGGAAACATGGAAAGTTGTCAAACCAGCTACTGGAGAAGATCCTCTAAAGATAAGACTTTTGTGGGCCCCAGTATCTTAATCATATTCCTTGCATACCTTCCCCAGCTTGAGGTCTATTGGCGTAGGCCGTGTAATCCCTATACTCCAGGGAACTATTCCTGGGAACTGACAAATACCATCACTGGGACTGTAATTGCCTCCTACAGAGGAAGCGGGCAGCCTGTCTTTAATTTTGACCTTTGTAAATTATGGCCAGCTCTAACCCTCAGGGGCACACACACTGACAAATGTGGCACCCTAGCTTATGAAAACGAACTTAAATCTGTTGGTTTTTATGCTTGCCCAGCATTGGGACCAGACCGTTGCCACAAAGCAGGACAATACCACTGGATTGCATGAGGGTGCAAAACTATTGCTCCTTGGAAAAACAGAGACCCCTACATAAGCTTACATAGGAAAAAGCCTGCTTCCCAATGTAGCCAAATACAAACATGCAACCCACTTAAACTCACTATAATACTTTGGGATGCCCTCAGCATCTGCCAGGTATAGGAAACGGATAAAACACGGTAGATCAGAATGTATGCTGAAGGACCCGATCCTGGCATGCTGTTTTCTATTCAAAGGCGAGCCATCCCCCACACCCTAAATCCTATGGGCCCCAACAGCAAATTGATCCTCCAAAAACCTGAACCTTCTGAACACCCTCAACTCAACCACCCCAGGTGTCTGGTTCTACCTATCCTACAATTTCAGGGGCCGGTCCTACTCCCCTACCCACCACATTAGCACCCGAAATGAAAATCATTTCCTCCCTATGCTCTCCACTGCTTACTGGTTTGCAAATGCCGCTTGTCCTGAAGTAACTAGAGACTGCTGGCTATGCCTAGACCCTCGACCCCCTTATTATGTAGGAATTGCAGTGAACTCCTCAATAGGCAACACTGAAAAGCATGTATACATTCTTAACCTCACTACAGCTCAGTCCTTAGGACTATGTCCCTGGGGACAGAACTTGGCCCTTACTCTCGGAGATCTTCAGGGACGTGGATCTTGCCTTTATTCTCCCTCTCATAATATAAGTAAATCTCCCCACCAAATGTCATGTGATACTGCCTTTGTAATAAGTATCCCCAATCCAAAAACCTCTAAAGACCTCCACATGGCTGTTGTACCCCCCACCACCTGGTTTGCTTGTACACAAGGTATGACACCCTGTATTGCTTTAGAATACTTCAGGGACACCACAGAAATCTGTATCTTAGCATATACTAGCCCAGGTATATATCTATGAAGGAACGGAGGGATGAGAACACCTTGAACTCTCAGGCCTCGGGCAATTCAAGTGTGTTCCCATATTAGTGCCCCTCCTCATTAGCCTAGGAATTGCAGGGTCCACAGCAATAAGTACAGCTTCTCTGGTTGTTGGGGACCAAAACCTCAAAGAGCTAAGTAAACATGTTGATAAGAACCTAGGACTCCTGGAGTCGAGCATATCCCACCTAGAACAGCATGTCAATTCCTTAGCTGAGGTTGTGCTCCAAAACAGGAGGGGACTTGATCTCCTCTTCATGAAGCAGGGAGGGCTATGCATGGCCCTGGGAGAAACATGCTGTTTCTATGCAAACCAATCTGGGGTCATCCGAGACACTCTCGCCCTGGTAAGAGATAATCTAAAACAAAGAGAGCTGCAAAGACAAGCCTTGGGAAATTGGTATCAATCCCTCTTCTCTTGGTCCCCCTGGCTCACAACCCTGATCTCGGCAGTGGTGGGAACTCTCCTCCTGCTCCTAATAGGTTATAACAGTAGGGCCTTGCTTAATTAAAAGGCTCCTTGGTTATGTTAAAAATAGTGTGTCATCAGTAAAATTAATGATCTTCAGAACTCAATATAATCCACTATATTAAGAGTCAGTGATTTGACTCTAGGAACAACTGAAAGGGGGGAATGTGGAAGGGGCTTAAAAAGACATCTACAATGTCAAAAATTAGGCTAAGCATAAACTCAGCCTTTGCACAGTTAAACATTTACTCAGCCTTTGCACAGTTAAAAAGTTCCCTTCTTGGAAACTGCCACAGCACCTGCTGGCTAGGTTAAACTGCTTAACAGCTTTTTTTTCCCCACTTCTGTGAACCCTGCTAGCATTGCTTGAAAGGTACCTAGGCCTCCAGGATGTTGCAGTTTGGCCCACTTGAAAAGTCCCAATGTGGTTTTCCCCCATTAAAAAAAGCCCCTATAACTAATGGGTGCCTCTTGCTGTGGGACCATTATGTCCAGCAGGCAAGTGGCCACCAGCCAGCCCTTGGCTAATAAAAACCTCTCCTTTTTATAACTTGTACTTTGGTGTTGGTGTCTGTGAATTAAGTGCTCGGTCCCTATTTCACCATATTTTTAAAAAGCATGAGATTATATACTGTCTATATGTTCAGATTTAAAGTTCCAATACACTGAAAATAAAAGGATGGGGAAATAGATTAACACACAAGCAGCAACCACAGAAAAGTCAGCATGGCAATACTATTATCAGGTAAAACCTAATGTAAGAAGAAGGAAAACAAAATAACAAAGAAAAAATCAATGAAAAGAAGAATAAAATAATAAAGAAAATCACTAAACTCAAGTGTTGATTGAAAGATCAACAAATGAAACAAACTTTTATCTAGATTAACAAATTTTAAAAAAGGAAAAAACACTGAAATTACTAGAATTTTAATGAAAAAAGGAATAAACACATTCCATGTACAGAAATTAAAAAGTATTATAAAGGAATACAATAAACAAGTATATTTCAACAAATTAGAAAATTTCAATAAATTATTTTTCAGAAATGTTTAGACATAACTGCCAAACCAATAGAAGAAGTTGACAATCTGAATAGACTTGTAATAAATCAATCATCAAAAAGTTGCCTAGTCACATTAGTGCTAGAGTGGGTTCTAGTCACTGATCACTGCTAAGGGAGGGAGGAGGATGGTGACAATGACAATACAATGGATACCGCATCCAATTCCAGGAGGAGTGAGGGCCACCTAGAAGCCCAAACTTCACCTGTATGCAGCCTAGTTGTAAAACCTCACTTGTACCCCACAACTCTATAATAAATTGATACATTATTAAAAACAAAACAAAACAAAACAAAAAACTGCCCATGAAGAAAAGCCCTGGCTCAGATGACTTCACCACTGATTTTTAAAGGAAGAATTAATATCCATTATTTCCAAACTCTTCCACAAAATAGAAAATAAAGGAATAAACCCCAACTCATCTTAAGACACCCAAGACAGACAAAGCTTCATGAGTTAAGAAACCTACACTAATATTCATTATGAATATTGGTGCAAAAATACCCAACATAAACTAGAAAGCCAAATTCAGCTATGTATAGAAAGGATTACACACTATGACTAAATGGGTTTTACCCTAGAAAAGCAAAGTTGATTTAACATCCAAAAATAATTTAATGTAATATGGCCATGTTACTAGAACAACAACAAAAAAAAACACATGATCATCTCAATAAATGCAGAAAAATAATTTTATAAGATACACTCAAGAGACTAAGAAAAGAAGGGAATTTCCTAACTTGAATAATAGGATATATAAAAAACCTACAGCTAACATCATGCTTAATGGTGAAAGGCTAGATGTTTTCCCTCTAAGATCAGTAGTAAGATGAAGATGTTTGTTCTTCACACTTCTAGTTGATATTGAACAGCAGGTTCTAATCAGGGCAGTTAGTTGAGAAAAAGAAATAAAAGGCATTCGAAGTGAAAAGACAGAAGCAGAAGAAAAAAAAAAAAAAACAAGACAAAACAAAACAAAACAAAAACCTGTATTTGTAGATAGACTCCAACTCAAAAAAAAAGAAAAAATCCTCAGGAATTCACTAAAACCAACTAAATAAGCAAAACTATCAAAATAATAAGGGAGTTCAGGAAAGTTGCAGAGTACAAGTTAGTGTCTGAGTTTTAAGACTGCTATAACAAAATGCCCCAAACTGGAGGCCTACCCCAGTAACCACCCCTACCCACCACACCTGCTTCTAAACAGAAATTTATTTTCCACAGTCTGGAGGCTCAGAAGTCCAAGATTAAAGCACTGGCAGATTTGGTTCTTGGTGAAGGCAAAACTTCTGGCAGTAGATGGTACCTTCTTCCTCACAGGGTGCAAGGGGGGTGGAGTCTTTCTTGGGCCTCTTTTGCAAAGCATTAATCACATTCATGAGGATTCTGCCCCATGACCTAATAATCTTCTAAAGGTCCTGTCTCCTATACTCTGGTTTCCTTTCAGATTGTATAAATCTTTCACCCTTAAATGACCGGCCTTCTAATACCTTGGGAACATAAGCATTCAGACCATAGCAATCAGTACATGAAAACCAAGTCTATTCTATTCAGTAGAAATGACCAAACCAAAATAAAATTAAGAAAACGACTGCACCAAAACGATAGTACCAAAAGAAAAATAGTACCGAAAAGAAAAAAATCCTTAAAAATAAATTTAATAAAAGAAGTGCGAAACCTATACTCTGAAACACACAAAATACTGGCAAAAGAAATTAAAGAAGAAACTTCCAGCAAGATGGCAATGGGGCAACCTGGTCTGTGAAACCCTCTGCAAAGGAGAACTGCAGTGGGTCTCTGGCTCTTGCCCTGGGGGCTGCAGACCCCAACATCGCAGCCTGCTCTTCATACGGAGCTTGGCTGTTGCCACTGCTGGGGCATCACAGCGGACTGGACAGTCACTGCAGGGCAGATGCTGCCACCACCGCCGCCGCCACCACTGCCGCCAGCACATCGCACCACCTGGGCCGGAGATGATCCATGACTTCAGTCCTTGAAGCCCCTTCAGGGAAGATCTGCTGGGATCGCTACCACCTCTCCTGCAACTGAGATGTCCTGCCTGCCGTCAGTCTCCTGCCTATGCCCTGAGGCAGGCATCCATCTCCAGTCTCTGCTGGTTCCTGTCCGGCCCCACCTCCTCTGGGGCGAGCAGCTGAGATAGCACCACCTGCTGGCGATTCAAGGTAACAACACCGAAATGGGAGAAACAAGCTTGAGAAAAACATAGGCCAGAGTGGTGATCTGAACTGTCCTTCACAGCAGACCAGGGGCAACTGACTCCAGCTGCAAACAAATTTACCAGCTTGAAAAGAAGGGTAGAAATCAGAACTGAAAGGACATTGGACTTAAATGAAAAGTCTCAGAGTGTGCTTCATTGATTCTGTTAGTTTAATGACTTAATTCTATTCCTACTGTATTGTTCCTTTTTTTTTCCTCTTCCTTTTCTTCTCTCTGTAAACCATATCTTTGTATAGAGGAACAGCACACCAATAAGGTGGTTGGTTAGCTTTTTTGCCAGCATCACTATATGTTTTGTTTTTTTTTGTATGGGAGTTGGTTCGTCTATAGCTATGGTCTATTGTTTTTATCTATTTCAGTATAGGTCTCTCTCTCCATTTGTTGGCACATGTTTGTTTCTCCCTTACTCCTTTATCTCTCCACACCCCTCTTCAACCCACTGTCTGCTCCATTCTCTTCCCTCTGTTAACCACATTTTATTTCAGGGAGTAAACCTACAGACTCACTGCAGAGACAGATTCCAAGGCAGTGGGAAGTGGGTTCCACATTATCTACACACCTGTCAGCGAATACCAGGACCTGCAGATAGATTTTGAATCACAGTTCCCTCCTTAAGTAAATCTCAAAACTGCAAAAAGGACCACCCCCAACCTACAGTGCAACTCCATAATTGAAAAAAGTAAGAGGGCATACATAAAGAATAGGAGATTGAACAAACAGAAGTAAAAGCAATCCCTTTACCCCTGAATAATAGAATTAAAGAAGATGGTGACGTGGAGGGAAGGAAAAAGTAGGGAGGGGAAAAAAAACGCACAAATGAAGAAAAACCAAAAGAAAAATATAGGTCTCACACAGACCCCTGGGAGATCAGACACTGAGAAAACAGATTCTGGAACACAAACAATGAAGAGGCCACAGAATGACTGGTCACATGCAACAAACCCAGACATCAAGACATTAATGGAGAGAATTTAAAAAATTGAAGAGAGACAAGAGGAAAATAGGAAGGAGTTAATGTCAGAAATAACAGCAATAAAGAATACTGTGATGGAAATGAATAACAGACTAATAAGCATGGAAAGTAGAATTAGCCAAGCAGAAGAAAGAATGTCAGAGCTCGAACCCAAAACACAGAACTAACCCAAAAGCATAGAAAAGAGTTCAAAAAGACAGAACAAAACCTGCAAGAGATGAATGATCACTTCAAGAGACCAAACCTAAGAGTAACTGGGCTTCCTAGGGCAGAGAGAGAAACAGAAGCCACACTGGAAGAAATATTTCATGAAATCATTCAAGAAAACTTCCCTCATCTCATCAAGGATGAAAAAATTAAAACACAAGAGATTCAGAGAACCTCTGCAAGACAACAAATGAGAAGACCAACTCCAAGACACATAATAATTCACCTAAACAAAGTAGCTATAAAAGAAAAAATTCTAAAGACAGCAAGAGAAAAAGTCCAGACTACCTACCAGGGAAGACCAATTAGAATAGCAGCAGATTTATCCACAGAAACCCTTCAGGCGAGGAGAGCCTGGAGCCCTATATTCAAAGTTCTAAAAGATAAACAATTTCAACCAAAAATAACCTATGCAGCCAAACTAAGCTTCATTAGTGAGGGAGGATTGAAATCTTTTCCAGATATCCAATCCCTAAGAACCTACGCTGCCACCAGACCACCTCTACAAGAAACATTTAAGAAAGTACTGAACACAGAAGAAAAGGAAAAAAAAGAACAACATTATTCACAAGAGTACAGGCAAAAGATTAAAAACACACATGAGCCAACTCCAAAACCCAAAGAAAGACAACAAACAAACAGGAACAACTTTGTAAGAACTTTATAACAGGGATCAACTCTTGCATTTCAATTATTAGCCTAAATGTGAATGGACTAAATGCACCACTGAAAAGACATAGAATGGCAAAATGGATAAAATATCATCAGGCAACAATCTATTGCCTTCAAGAGACTCACCTCACTAGAAGGCACACCCACAGACTCAAAGTAAGAGGATGGGAAAGAAACTTTCAGGCGAATGGAATACAAAAGAAAGGAGGAGTAGCGATCTTAATTTCAGACAAAATACCCTTCAAGCTATTAAAAATCAAAAAAGGGGCCAGGCTCGGTGGCTCAGCCTGTAATCCCGTGCCTTTGGGAGTCTGAGGTGAGCGGATTGCCTGAGCCCACGGGTTCGAGACCCGCCTGGGCAGCGAGACCTCATCTCTACAATAAATCAAAAAAACCAGCCGGGCATGGTAGCGCATGCCTGTAATTCCGGCTACTCGGAAGGTTGAGGCAGAAGGATCACCGGAGTCCAGCAGGTCGAGGCTGCGGTGGCCAGAAGCGGCCACTGCACTCCAGTCTGGGTGACAGAGTGAGACTCCAAATCAAAAAAAAAAAATCAAAAAAGGTAGAGAAGGCCACTACATAAAGATAAAAGGATCACCATCAACAAGAAATATCTATCCTAAACATATATGCACCCAACATAGGTGCACCAACTTTCATAAAGCAACTTCTTGGAAAACTAAAGAAAGATATTGACTCTAACACTATCATAATTCGGGACTTTAATACCCCACTCACAACCCTAGACAAATCATCAGGACAAAAAATCAGCAAGGAGATCTGGAGCCTCAATGTGACTTTGGACCAAATGGACTTAATTGATACCTACAGAACACTCCATCCAAAGACCACAGAATACACATTCTACTCATCATCACATGGAACCTATTCTAAGATCGACCACATACTCGGCTATAAATTAAGCATAAGCAAATTTAAAAGGACAGAAAATTTACCATGCACCTTCTCAGACCACAGTGGAATGAAAATAAACATTGACACCAACAAAGTCCCCCAAAAACCCACAAAGACATGGACATTAAACAGCATGGTGCTAAACAACTCCTGCGTCAATGATGAAATCAAAACAGAGATCAAAAGATATCTGGAAACAAATGAAAATGAAGAAACATCTTACCAAAATCTCTGGGATGCCTTGAAAGCTGTAGTAAGAGGGGAATTTATATCCCTACAAACACTCATGAAGAAAATGGAAGGAACAGAAATTCACAACCTAACAAGCCACCTCAAGAAGCTGGAAAAACAAGACCACAAAAACCCTAATTTCAGCAGAAGAATCCAGATCACCAAAATAAAAGCCCAAATCCAGGACATAGAAGACAAAAAGATAATACAAAAAATCAATGAAACAAAAAGCTGGTTCTTCGAAAGGATAAACAAGATCGATGGTCCCCTAGCTAGACTGACCAAGAAAAAACTAGAAAAAAACAAATAAGCACAATCAGAAACACAAAAGATGAAGTCACATCTGACCCTGAAGAAATGCAAAAGATCATTAGAGACTACTACGTACACTTGTATGGAAACAAACTTGAAAACCTTAAGGAAATGGAGGACTTTCTGACATCACACAACCTACCTAGATTGGAACAAGAAGAAATTGAGACCCTAAATAGACCAAAAACAATCAAGGAAATCAACTACACAATAAGAAAACTTCTTACAAAAAAAAAAAACCCTGGTCCAGATGGCTTTCCAGCAGAATTCTACAAGACATTTAAGGAGGAGCTGATACCAATCCTACTGAAGGTATTCCAGGTGATTGAAAAAGATGGAACTCTCCCCAAATCATTTTACGAAGCCAACATCATTGGTACCCAAGCCAGGTAAAATCCAACAAAGAAAGAGAACTACAGGCCAATATCTTTGATGAACATAGATGCTAAAATTCTCAACAAGATCCTAGCAAACCGAATTTAGCAATACATCTCAAAAACCATCCATCATGACCAAGTAGGCTTCATTTCTGGGATGCGAGCCTGGTTCAACATTCGTAAAACCATAAATGTAATTAAATACATCAACAGATGTCAAAACTAAAAGCATATGATTATATCATTTGATGCAGAAAAAGCTTTTGATAAAATCCAGTACCCCTTCTTGATAAAAACCCTTGAACATCTAGGCATATGGGGAACATACCTCAAAATAGTAAAAGCCATCTACAAGAAACCCACAGCCAGCATACTTCCAAATGGACAAAAATTGGAACCATTTCCCTTGAAAACTGGAACAAGACAAGGATGCCCACTCTCACCCCTCCTGTTCAACATAGTATTGGATGTCCCGGCTCCAGTAATCAGAGAAGAGGAGGCAATCAGGGGTATCCAAATTGGAAAAGAGGAAGTCGTTATCTCTCTTTGCAGATGATATGATTGTGTACCTTGAACACCCAAGAGAATCTGTCAAAAACCTCCTTACACTGATAAAGGCCTTTGGCAAAGTTTCAGGATACAAAATAAATGTACAAAAGACAATTGCATTTCTCTACACCAATAATAAACAAACAGAAACCCAAATAAAAAACACAATTCCATTCACAATAGCCACAAAAAAAAAAAAATGAAATACCTTGGCATATTCCTAACCAGAGATGTGAAAGACCTTTACAAGGAAAACTACAAAACACTGCTCAAAGAAATCAAAGATGACACAAACAAGTGGAAAAATATCCCATGCTCATGGATCGGAAGAATCAACATTGTGAAGATGTCCATCTTACCTAAGGCAATCTACAAATTCAATACAATACCCATCAAATTACCAGCAACATTCTTTTCAGACCTAGAAAAGACAACACAGGAATTCATATGGAAACACAAATGTCCAAGAATAGCCAGAACAATCCTCAGCAAAAAAAAGAAGCAGGTGGTATCACATTACCAGACTTCAAACTTTACTATAAAGCTACAATCATCAAAACAGCTTGGTATTGGTATAGGCATAGGCATATAGATCAATGGAATAGAATTGAGAGTCCAGAAGCAAAACCTCAATTTCTCAACCAACTCATCTTTGACAAGGCCTCCACCACCAACCACTGGGGAGAGGAGAACCTACTCAGTAAATGGTGCTGGGAAAACTGGCTGACCACATGCAGAAGATTTAAACAGGACCCCTATCTATCCCCATGCACAAAGGTTAACTCCAAATGGATCAGAGACCTAAATGTAAAACCTCAAACCATAAGAACCTTAGAAAAGGAAGGAAATACCCTCATGGAAATCGGAACTGGCATCCAATTCCTGAACAAAACCCGAAACCCACAGGTCACAAGAGAGAAGATAGACAAGTGGGACCTTATTAAACTGAGAAGCTTCTGCAAGGCCAAAAAAACCATCAAGAGAACAGGGAGACAGCCTACAGACTGGGAAAAAGTATTTGCCAACACCAGGTCTGACAAAGGCTTAATATTCTGGATCTACAAGGAACTAAAACGTGCTGAAAAGAAAAAAACAAACAACCCCATTATAAAATGGGCAAAAGATATGAACAGACACTTCACAAAAGAGGACATCCAAGCAGTCAACAAACACATGAAGAAATATTCAACCTCACTAATCATCAGGGAGATGCAAATCAAAGCCACACTGAGATACCACCTAACCCCAGTCAGAATGGCAATTATCAACAACTCAAAAAGTAACAGTTGCTGGAGAGGGTGTTGCGAAAAGGGAACACTTCTACACTGTTGGTGGGAGTGTAAACTAGTGCAACCTCTATGGAAAACAGTGTGGCGATTCCTAAAAGCTCTAAAAATCGACCTTCCATATGACCCCGCAATCCCCCTACTGGGAATATACCCTGAAGAACTCAAATCTCTCTATAAAAAAGATACCTGCACATGTATGTTTATTGCAGCATTGTTCACAATAGCAAGAACCTGGAAACAACCATGCTGCCCATCAAAAGAGGACTGGATTAAAAAAATGTGGTACATATACACGATGGAATACTACACAGCCATAAAAAAGAACAAAATCATGAATTTCGCAGCAACCTGGATGGAACTAGAGTCTATAATACTGAGTGACCTCTCACAGGAACAAAGATCTGAATATCACGTGTTCTCACTCATATAATGGCCCTTGAACATCCAATGTAATACTATAAAAAAATGACTGACGGTACTGGGAAACTATGGGGGGGAGGGAGATGGGATTAACAGTAGCAAATATCTGTCTGGGGATGGGGAAACACCTCTTATCAACAGGGTGCCTGAATGAAACATAATTGTACACCTAACCCTTAAGTGTACCCCACAAAACCATAATAAAAAATATTGATTATAAAAAAAAAGAAATTAAGAAGTTTTAAGTAACTGGAAAATGATCCCATCTTGATGGATTAGAAAACTTAATATTATTAAGACGGCAACACCTTTCAAATCAATTTATACATTCAAAACAATCCTTATCAAAATCTCAGGTGGTTTATGTGTAGTAATTGAAATGCTGGTTCTAATGTTGATAAGGAGTTGCAAGTGACTTAATACAGGTAACACAGTCTTGAGTAAGAAAAACACACTAGATAGGCTCACAGCTCCAGAACTGAAAATTTATCGCAACACTATGGTGATCAAGACAGTATGGTAGTGGCATAAGCATACACATATAGATCAATAGAAAAAAATGGGGATCAGATATATAACAAAATGTCTATAGCTGACCAATTTCCAACAAGAGTGCCAAGTCATTCAACAGGAAAAAAAAGTCTTGAAATGATGGTCTAGTCAGATAGACAGTCACATGGAAAAGAATGCATTGTTATCCTTATGTCTCACCACATAGAAAAAAATTAACTCAAAACTGATCAATGACATAAGAGTTAAATGATAAAACTCTTAACAAAAAATATAGGGGAAAATCTTTATAACCTTGGGTTCGACAACAGATTCTTTAATATGATTCCAAAAGCACAAACGAAAAAAGAAAAATAGATAAATTGGACTTCATCAAAATTAAAGACACCTGTGCTTTAAAGGACACTATAAAGTGAAAATACAATCCTCAAAATGGGTGAAAACATTTCAGATCATAAAGTTAATAAGCTAGTCAGAAGACAGTCACAGAAGGCCACATATAATGTGATTCCATTTATATGAAATGCCCAGAAGAAGCATTTCTGGCCACAAGACAGAAAGATGATTAGTTGCATAGTGCTTGGGAAGGATGGGAGGGTAATGGATGATAGCTCATGGGTTTAGAGTTTCTTTTTGAAGTTGATGAAAGTGTTCCAAAACTAGCTGTGGTAACAGTGGCAAATATATGTAAATATGAGTAGTAAAGTCCATTGCAATCCATATTTTAAATAGATGAATTATAATGTAGGTGAATTATATCTTAATAATGCTGTTTAAAAATGAATAGATCTTCTTTATCCAGTCCAGCTTCGATGGGCAACATGTTTTTTGCTATTGTGAATAAAGTTGCAACAAACATACGTGTGCAGTTATCTTCAGCAACTTGGATGGATTTGGAATCGATCATACTCGGTGATCTATCACAGAAAGAAAGAACAGAGTATCATATATTCTCATTCATAAGTGGACCTTGAGCAATTATAATTCTATAAGAAACGTTTGGCAGTAATGGGAAACTGTCAGGGGATGGGGGATGGGATTGGCAGTTGAGGAAAACTGCTAGGGGAGGGAGGGGCATACCTCATCAACAAGGATACCTGCATGATCAATGTTTGTATACTTAACCCTGAATTGTACCCCAAATCTTTATAATAATAAATAAATAAAAATTTTAAAAAGATTAACCAAAAATAGTAGATCAAGAAAAACTAACTTAATACATGTTTACAATTTAAAAATTTATGTTTGTCTACAAATTTGATAAGAGCACTAGAAAGAAACAAAATAAATTATAGTTCGGTTAGTAAATTAAACCATGGTAGGGATTACCATTAGCCTTATTAAAGGAAAAAGATTAACAGGAGACAGCAAAAGATTAAAGGGAGACAGCAAAACTCCACACTAAGTAAGATAAGAACACACCAGAAAAAATTATCAATGTTCTAAGTGGAATTATTGTGCAGAATTATACTGTGTAGTGAAAAAAGATATTTAGAGTTAGAAGAGGTTAATTATGTTAGAAATTTCCACTCTTAAAGCCAAGGTGTAACCCCTCAACCGCCGGCAGTTTCCCCCCCACTGCCAATCCTGCCCTCCCCCCTCCTCTGGCAGTTTCATATACCTAACCCTGAATTGTACCCCACATCTTCAAAATAAAAAATTAAAACAAAAAATAATAAAATTTAATAAAGCCAAGGTGATGTTCAAGCTGCTTTTCTAAATCACAATTCTTATTCTGCAAAAAGTGTTGGCAAAATGTAAATTATAGAAATGTAAAAGATATGTTAAATGTAAGGCATAGAGTTGGATTCTAATGGTAAGTTCAGTAAGCTCTTATGCTGTAAGATTACTAACTCCATGGGCTTTTCTATATCTCAACACAGGGTTGCTTCATTTTAAAAATATTTGATAGGCATGCCAATAACAGTCTGCAGAGCCAAATTTCACACAAGCTTCTTTTATTTCTTTTCTTTCTTAGTGGGGGAAGCATGTGATTGGGTGGTATTAACTTGTGACATTCCTGAATTTCAAACAGAATATCTTCAGTAAACTTAAACTTTATTATTATTTTTCGATTTGCACTGACTAATCGTCACCCTTATTTGACCTTTTTACCCTCTTATTTTTTTATGTACTACACTTTTTATTGCGCAGAAATTATGCCTTATTTCTGTTACTTTCAAAGTTGTGAGTAGTAATTAAACATGCAAATTAAACATCAAGAAAAAATCATTAATAATAAGAAGGACAAAATAACCATTTATAGCAAGTGGAACCACATGGTAATTAATTTGGACATGTATGCACTATAGTGGAATCCCTTAGTGATACTATTGTGAGAAGCCATTGCTGAGCTAGGCTAATTCTAATGGTTGTATTTTATAATATTATAATTAAAATATTTGAATGAATATCATATTTTTCTATTAATTTTTCTCTAGGACACAAGAGTAGTTCATAATATAATAGTTATTCTTTATAACATCTTAAAAACCAATTTCATTTTCAAAGTCATATCATATATTAAAACTTGAAAATGTATTTTGATTTCTTTTGAAAACTAAATGATAGTAGAATGATTTCCCCAACTTCCACATACTTAGAAAAAGATTGACCAAAGGTCATGCATTATTTACAGTACATGTGAGTAGACTTGCTATCACTTGGCTTTCCAAGTCTTGTGATTGAGATTCAGAAAACTTTAATTTAATAAGGCTACATAAGTTGCATAAGTAAAGTAAAAAAAAAGCTTTGCCTTTGATCTAACTCTGAGATTTTTAAAAAGCTTAAAATAATAGAAGGCTTCAAGTTATTTCCTTTATAGTTCTTTTGAGTGACATATAGACTTTACCGCATTATTTTTATATGTATGTTAGTTGGTTTGCTAAATTATATTTAAATTTTCATGTGCATATTAATTCCATAAGAAGCATTCTAAATTATTATCTTAAAACTTCTCCATGACATGAAAATGTGGATATTCAAGTAATTTCATTCAATCTTCTTCCCTTGGCAAACATGCTTTTCTAAAGCTTAGAAGAAGAACATGTCAGGCCCCGGCTACTAAGTAGCATCAAGAATTTCAAAGAAAAAAAAAATCATGATCATAAGCTTAATCTCAGAAAGCTTTAGGTGTTGAGACAGTTATTTAGCTTCCATCATTAAATAGTGTATTGGCACAATCTACCTCAATTGCTTCCTCTCTCAGAAAATATTAATTGGCCATTATTGTTGCATGTGCTAACTGGCTTTCCATTTTACACATCACCTCTCAGATGATTCCATTAAGTGCACATACAGTGGCACAGCCTTCAACTAAAATCCAGATGGAAGACAATGCCTTCATTTATGAATAAATGAAAAACTACACCCATTCACAGTTCAAAAATATAAAAGTTTGTCAATATTCACAAAATCAATTTATGCTCACAATAGTTTATGGCATAGACTGATGTACAGAAGAAGAAATCCACATAGTATAAACTTGTGTAACATGACAAGGTGGGTGGATTTTAAAGGTGATGGGAAGAAGTCTGAGGTTTATTTTTTTCAGTTTTATTAACGTATAATTGACAGATAAAAGTTGTATGTATATTTAAGGTATACAACTTGATATTTCAATGTATGGGTACATTGTAAAATGATCACCATGCATGGGCTAATTAACATTTCTATTATCTCACATAGTTAAGTCTTTTTGTTTATGTTATAAAAGAACACTTAAGCTCTACCAGCTGAGCAGATTTTAAGCATACAATACAGTATTGCTAACTACAGTCTTTGTGTTGCATAGTGAACCTCCAGAATTCATTTATCTCGCATTACTGAAACTTTGCATCGTTTTACCATTTCTCTATTACCACCAGTCCATCCTTCTACCCTCTGTTTCTATGATTCAGCTTTTTAGATTCCAAATATAAATGGTATCGTGCAATATTTGCCTTTCTATGTCTGCTTTATTTCACCTAGCATAATGTCCTTCAGGTTGATTCAAGTTGTTTCAAATGGGCTGGATTTTCTTCTTTTTTAAGGTTAAACTATATTCCTGTGTATGTGCGTGTGTGTGTGTGTGTGTGTGTGTGTGTGTGTGTGTGTGTGTGTGCAATTGTCTTTATCCATTCATCAGTAGAAAAACAATTAGGTTGTTTCCACTATCTTGGCTATTGTGAATAATACTGAAATAAAAACCAGAGTTAAAATAGTTCATCAAGATATTTATTTCCTTTCCCTTGGATATATACTCAAAATTGGGATTACTGGATCACATGGTAGTTGCATTTTAAATTTTTTGAGGAACTTCCATACTGTTTTCTATAATGGCTATACCCATTGACATTCCCACTAAGAGTGTACAAGGATTTCCTTTCTTCTATATCCTTGCTGTTTATCTTTTTTGTCCTTTTGATAATAGCCATTCTAACAGGCATGAAGTGATATTTTATTATGGTTTTGATTTTCATCTCCCTAATGATTCGTTTTATGAACACCTTTTCATATACCTGTTGGCCATGTGTATATCTTCTCTTGAAAAATTTCTATTTTGAATATGTTCATTTTTAATCTGGTTATTTTTGTTGAGTTGAAATTTCTTAATCATTTTGTATGTTAACCCCTTATCATATATATGCTTTGCAAATATTTTTTCTTATTTTGTAGGTTGACTTTTACTCAAACATTCCCTTTGCTGTGCAGAAGTGTTTCGATCTGATGCAATCTCAGTTGATCTATTTTTAATTTTATTGCCTGTGTTTTTGGTGTAATGAATGAAAAATTATTGCCAAAATCAGTATCAAGAAGCATTTACCTAATGCTTTCTTGTAGGAGTATTATAGTTTTAGATCTTACATCTAAGTATTTAATCCACTTTGAGTTAATTTTTGTATGTGGTATAATATAAGGGTTCAATTTCATTTTCTTAAAAGGGAATATACAGTTTTCCTAATACCATGTATTGAAGACACTATCTTTTCCCTGTTGTGTGTTCATGGCACTCTTGTTGAAGTTCATTTGATTCTGTGTGTATTTATGGGCTCCATATTCTTTTCCATCAGTCTTTATGTTTGTTTTCATGTCAGTATCATTTTGTTTTAACTTATGAGATATTTTGAATTCAGGAAATGTATGCTTCTGTTTTTATTTTTGCTCAAGATTGCTTTAACTCATTGCAATCTTTATAGTGCTGTATAAATTTTAAGATTCCTTTTTACTTCTGCAAAGAATGCCATTAGTATTTGGACAAGCATTGTATTGAATCTATAGATTACTTTGGACTATAGGGATATTTTATCAGTATTAATTCTTCCAATCTTTCAACACAGAATTATTTTCCATTTTGTGTGTCTTCCTTAATTCCCCTCATCAGTGTTTTATAGGTTTTAGTGTACAAATATTTCATCTATTTGGTTAAGTGTATTCCTAATAATTCTATTATTTTTGTGGCTAAATTTTATAATTGATTGTTTTCACAATTTACTTTCAGATCTTTCATTGTTCATGCATAGAAATTGTACGCTATCAACTTTGTATGTTGATTTTGTATCCTGCAACTTTATTGCATTTGTTTATTTAAAAGACTAGAAAGAGACAATGAAGAGCAATCATACACTAACAACTTGGAAACTTAGAAGTGGATAAATATCTGGAATTATAAAAGCTACCAAAATTGAATTAAAAATAAAACAAACAAACCAGAAAGCCTGAACAGAGCAATAATAAATAAGAAGATTAAACAAGTAATTTTTTTAAAAAACCTTTATAGCCTGGTGTGGTGGAGTGCATCTGTAGTTGCACCTATTTGGAAGGTTGAAGTGGAAGGATCACCTGAGCCCAGCAGGTTGAGGCTGTGGTGGTTGTGAATGCCCCGCTGCACTCCAGCCTGGGTAACAAGAGTGAGACTCCAACTCAAAAAAAACCCAAAAAACCTTTCAACCTTTCAACAACAAGAAAAGCACATAACCAGATGGCTTCATGAGTAAATTCTACCAAACATTCAAAGAAAAATTAGTATCAATTCTTCTTAAAGTCTTAAAAAATAGAAGGGACAACCGGGATCGGTGGTTCAGCCTGTAATCCCGCGCTTTGGGAGGCCGAGCTGAGTAGATCGCCTGAGCCCGAGGGTTCGAGACCCACCCGGGCAACTTGGTGAGACCTCATCTCTACAATAAATCAAAAAATTAGCCGGGCTACTTGGAAGGCTGAGGCAGAAGGATCGTCAGAGCCCAGCAGGTCGAGGCTGCAGTGGCTGGGCTATAGAGTGAGACTCCAACTCAAAAATAAATAAATAAATAAATAATAGAAGGGAACATTTCTAATCTCATTTTTGGAAACCAATATCACCTTGATACCAAAGTCAGACATACTCACTAAAAGAAGAAACAATGATTGGCCAATACCCTAATAAACATAGATGAAAATTTCAATAAATACTAGCAAACACAATTAATTAGCACGTTAAAAGGATTATGCACCATGACCAACTGAGATTTATCCCTAAGATGAAAGGATTGTTCAATATATGCAAATCAGTCAAAGTAGACACCACATTAACAGAATCTAACACAAACATGACATGATGTTCTCAAGAGAAGAAAAAAAAAAAAAAATTCAACAAAATTCAGCATCTTTGGTAGTAAAAATTCTCAACAAAACAAATATGAAAGGTAGTTACCTCAACAAAATAAAGGCCATATGTAAAAATCACACAGCTAACCTCCACAATCATTGGGGAAAAACTGAAGATTTTTTTTCTAAGATCCAGTACAAAGCAAGGATGCCTAGTCTTGTGGCTTCTACTCAACAAATTACTGGAAGCTCCAGATAGAGCAAGTAGACAAGTCAGAAGAAATTAAAAGCATCAAGATTTGGAAGAAGTACACACATCTCTCCTTGCAGATAACATGATCATATATGCTGAAAAGTGTAAAGATTAAACAATACCAACAAAAAGTCTTAGAACTATTTTCAAGTTGAAAGTAGACGAGTGACATGGTATGGTGTAGATTTAAATAATAGCATGACAGTGAGAAAAATAAGAGAGAAAAGATGTAGAATTATCGCCATTGTAGTGCTCTAGATGAATGCTAGCAGTATCTTAGAATAGAGACTGAGGAAATGCAGACAGGTAGAGCGAATCTAGCTTTCTATTTGGAGACTGAACCTCCAGGACTTGAAAATGGATTCATATGACAGCTAAGATAATATATCTTAATGCTACAGCTTAAGAAATTGGGAGACTTTCACTTTATTGATTGAAGACTATGAATCAAATTTATATTGAAAAATCATTTCATTTTGAACACAGTTTTAGTTAATTAAATCTATTGTACCTAACACAGTAGCTACTGACAATATATAGAGATTTTCTCAAAATGTGAATGGAGAAAAAAATTAAGACTGTAAGTACAAAATACAAAATAGATTTTGAAAATTTAGTGTAAAAATAAAAGAAGATAACATATCAAATATTTCATTAATAATTTTATATTTAATTACAAATTGACAGAATAATACTCTGAATTAAATAAAATATCAAAACAATTACTAGAATATTTAAAATTACACTTGTAGTTCACATTATATTTCTATGAAACAGAACTAGATTAGACCAGAAGTCAGAAACTATATGCTCTGTGAACCAAAAATGATTTTTACTTTTTTAAAGAGCGTTGGAAAATTGAAGAAGAATATGTGAAGAAATCATAAATAGTCTGCAAAGCCTAAAGTACTTACTATTTGCCCTTTACAGAAAAAGTTTGTCAAGTGGAGAAAAAGACAGTCAAGTGGAGATATGAAATATTCAATTAGTAATAATAGCTCAGATTTTTTTTTTTTTTTTTTTTTGAGTTGGAGTCTCACTCTGTCGCCCAGACTGGAGTGCAGTGGCCGCTCCCGGCCGCCGCAGCCTCGACCTGCTGGGCTCCGGTGATCCATCTGCCTCAGCCTTCCAAGTAACCAGAATTACAAGGCATGCGCTACCATGCCCGGCTGATTTTTTGATCTATTGTAGAGATGAGGTCTCGCTGCCCAGGCAGGTCTCGAACCCGCGGGCTCAGGCAATCTACTCACCTCAGCTTCCCAAAGGTGCGGGATTACAGGCTGAGCCACCGAGCCTGGCTAGCTCAGATTTTTTAAAAAAAGATATCTCAGCTACACATCAA
Organism: Cephalopachus bancanus; assembly: GCA_027257055.1. Classification (NCBI taxonomy): domain Eukaryota; kingdom Metazoa; phylum Chordata; class Mammalia; order Primates; family Tarsiidae; genus Cephalopachus; species Cephalopachus bancanus. The sequence goes on along the minus strand of JAPVLO010000210.1, from coordinate 8,385,907 downwards.
TGTGGGCGTCAATGAGCATATAGATGACATTTAAAGTTTGGCATGGAATAAAATCATTGAAAAAGAGAGTTTAAATAAATATTTAGATATTAGCCTCGCTAATGATATTTGATGCCAAATTCAACAAGGTACAATCTTGGGCAACATCATTTCTCGAAATCTACAATGTATAAGATTATTGATGTCATATGAATTAGTGGCTAAAAATTTAGTTGAATTAGTGTTTGTATTTTATTTAATTTACTAATAACCTTTCTGATTTTTTAGTGTGCATTTGATCCCCTCTTGCTGACCTCATAACATTTATTTTCTATTTTACCTTATTGAAAAAAGATGCAGAACACAGAATTGGTTATGTTATATATGTGCACTCTCATGCCAAATTTATTGCTTCTTTTGTTTTGTAGTGTTTTTTAAACTTTCAGAATATGGGAAAGATATAATTCACAGCAAAGTAAGAAACACAGGTGTAAGTCTTCAACAAAAATTTTCAAACTATTTGAAATTCAGAAAATAATTTCAAGGAGGGAGAATATTTGCATGCGGTGTGTTTATCAAAATATATATCCATGCTCATAGAGCTGAATATCTGGAAAATTCTAGGAGCTGAGCCACACGTGTGCAAATTGAATCCTCGGAAATAATTCTCAAGAAATCAGCACTGTCTCACAAAGACAGAGCTGTAAGTCAGGACAAATGAACTGGAGGAAAATCCAATAATTACTTGTAGATCAAAGCACAATTTTTAAAATATTCTTTGTTTAAAATATTCAGTACATTTACTCAAAAAGAAGAAAAATTCCATCTTCCTAATGCTATTTGGCTATGGCACACATTTACATGTCACACTGCCTCCTGCCTGGGATCTGTTTTTTCACCATTATCTTTCTTTAATCCCTCTTGTACACCTCCGTCAAGTTAAAATTCTTAGACTATCGCTTTCAAATTTTGCTGTCTCAATCACAAAAGCTTAAAAAAAACGCCTATGGTTATACATGTTTCAACAACCAACATCTTCCACAATCTGACATTCATCTTCCTTTATGTACCAATATACAAAGAAAGAGGGTGGTACTTTAATTTTCATTTAACTTTTGTTGATTTTTCTCTTCATACTTCCTTCTTTTAAGGCATAAGCCAGGATATAAGTGACCAGAAATGGGGAAGGACAGGTTACAGATCATGAAGCCAAAACTATCCCAGACGCAATCTAGGATTGAAAGAAGAACCAAATTCAAGTAGAGTATACAACCAAGACATACATATGAAGAGGTAAATCTCAGAATTGAAAACCAACCCTAGTAAGAGGGTCTAGAAAAAAATACAATGGAATGGAGCTTGAGGTGGAATTTCCTTAGCCATCAGAACAGGAGGTACATTGTATAGGCTTCTTCCAGGTAGATTCTATGTGGACAAATTTTTAAAGTGAGAAGGAGACTTAAGCCTTTAGTAGTAGTGATAAGAGAAAACAAATAATAGAAAATAAAGAGAGAAAGACAAAATGAGAGAGACAGAGAAAAAGAGAAGGAGGGAGAGAGAGAAGGAGGGAAAGGGGGAGAGAGAAATAGATTGGAGACAGAGAAAGAAAAAGGAAAAATATAGAATTTTTAAAAATTACTGTAGGGATTTTTATAGCCCTCTTGCCCAGACTATTACTGAACTCAGAGGTGTTTGTCATGCAGATTCCAGGCTTGGATATTTTAGTACACTTTTTGAATGCTCAGTTCTTCAGAATTGTAAGAACATTAAAGCTAGACGAAAGATAATTTTTCATCATCTTCTTAGATGTCAAATTCCTTTGAGCAATTTACAACATTCAAAAAGTATATTGACAGATCAGCAAAAACGAAAGGGCATTTTCATCACCTTGAGAAATAGCAATCAAAGGAAATGTGCCGACCAATTAAAGTATGATCAATGCCTCTATTTCCTTTCTTTTCTGTCATAAACTGTGGCTAAAAAAGACTTAAATTATTATTTTTTCAAAGCCTGCCTCATCTTGATAATGTCATAGCAAGGTGTTCATACAAAAAGTTATTTGAATCACAAGAGTTTAAATATACCAAGTGGCGAATTACATTGATACAATTTTATGAAGACAATATTAATCACGTTTGAAATATATGGAAATCTGTCTAGTAGTTTGGTTTAATTTGAAACAAAAAATATTGACTTTGGTCAGCTCAAATTTCTTTCTTGGTTTTGTGGAAGTATATATGAAAACAAAATTAAGGTGAATTACTAGCTTTAGAAACCATGGTCTTTGTTTTCTTAGTAAAGCCACTTATAATAAAGCACATTTTCCCCCCACAGTCTATCCATTGCCTTATCTCAGGAGAAAATTTGTGTTTTTCAGTCTGCTTAGTAATTTGATCTAGAAAAGTAGTGAGCACATTTTCTGTATCTGCTACACAGCATGCATTTAACTTGGAATTTTGATATGTGTGCTGGGTAGCCTGGAAAGACAGATATAGTTTGGCACATGCTCAACTGTCAAAATATTAGGAGCCTGGACACATCTGGAACTTTTACAGTTCTAGGGCTATTGATTATAACCTGTCAAAACCTCAGTGAGAAGTAAAAGTTCCAAATGAAACTCCCAAGGGCAAATGTCTTAAAGTGTCAGCTTGTGTGTTTGCTTGCTTCTTGCATCTCTCCCGGGAGGCATCTGCTATTCTCTTTTCGGTTTATAGTACTAACAAAATCCTTCTTACGCCTTATATGTGCCAACCCCTCCCTAGCTATTGCCATGCTTTGCTCACAGGAGAGAACCTCTGGGTGACATAGTAACCTGGCATACTTAGAGGACTAGTTAGAGGAGCTCAAAGACAGGAGGATTTTTGTAAGAATTCATAGGAAATACAACGGTGGCTGCAGCCAGGTAATGAAGGAGTTGATGATGGGTAAGGAGTCTGATTTCTTTAACCCCGGCTTCAATTTTATTTACAGTGAAGCAAAAATCAAGGGCATCAAAGGAGAATGAAAATGGAAGAGGCACTGGGCTTGAAGAATCAAGAAAGGGGCAAGAAACAGTCTGTGAAAGAGAGAGAATGAAAGTGTGAGTGGACCAGGACGCTCACTGTGGCTGCCTGGAAACGTTAAGGGTGAACACGTGACTCGTGATCATAAACTTAATTTGGGTTTAATCATTGTGTTTGCACATTGTGTTTTTTGATTGTTTGTTTTTGTTTTTGTTTTTAAATAGAGGGCGGGTGAGTAAAATAAAACAGACTTGATTTAGAATTATTCCCACATTTTATTTTTTTATCATGGAGCCACAGTTTGTTTTTTCTAGCATGAATAATCTATTCCGTTTGTTAAAGAAATATATTTATAATATTAATAGTCAGGTAACTCATGTGCTTTTATAATTGAAGTAGTAATTATATTATTTGGAAGGTATTTTCACTATAAAGTTAGTACGTTTTAAAATAAAATCAGAAATTCATATAAAATTTATTATATATGTAACTATATTAACTGTTACAGCTTTGTGGTCTTAATCAGTGAGCTTTTGATATGAATATATTCACGAATATGCTTAAAGACAAAAAAAAACTGTCTATATTGCTGTAGAGAAAGATTTGTCTATATATAGGAAATCTATAATAGATATATTGTTAGAATGATAAGCACATTCTTGGAATGATGCCAAGTACTTTATTCTCTGTAGCTGACTAGAACTCAGCTACAAGGAAGCTGCCGTTTCCTGGGTACAAAGTGGCAGGATGAATGGGCAGCCGAGGATGCAGAGGTGAGAGAGAGAGAAAGAGAGAGAGAGAGAGAGAGAGAGAGAGAGAGAGAGAGAGAGAGAAGGAGGGAGGGAAGGAGAGAGAGAGAAACACACAGGGAGAGGAGCTAAGACAAAAGCAAAGACAGATTACCCAACCAAAGCCTCACAAATGCAAAGTCCATCCCATCTTAAAGACCGTATAACAAAGATACTAAATATATAACAGTCTAAACATATTGCTGAAAGGAATAAGATAGACTAAGAATAATACAGAGTATATTAATAGAGTTTAAACTAAAATAGAGATGACCTTTATTTTCATTGTGGTTGGTCTTATTGTTCTATATCAATATGTAAAGAAACTAGAAAAAAATATATAATCAGATCAAAATGTGAAATAAATATCTGATGCAATAAAATAGATATTAGTATTCTTTTAATTTTTTATTTTAAAGATGTAGGGCACAATTCGGGATTAGGTACATAAATGGTCATTGCACAGGTAAAGTTTGGGCCTCCCTTTGATCCCCACTTCACCTGGTTTGAGATCAGGTACCTAGTGATGCTATGTTCTCTCTGCCCCCAGCAGTTTCCAGCTACTACTACCAATCCCTTTCTTAGATATAGTATTATGATAAATGTTCAGGTTTGCTTATGCAGGAGCATATGTGGTACTCAGTTCTTTGTTTCTGTGATAGATCACTGAGTATTATAGACTCTAAATCCATCCAAGTTGCTGCGAAGTCTGTAATTTTATCCTTCTTTATGGCTGTGTAATATTACATTGTGTATACATACCACATTTTTTAACCAGTCTACTTTTGATGGGCAGCACAGTCGGTTCCGTTTTTTCTGTTGTGAATAATGCTTCAGTAAACATGTGTGTTCAGGTATCTTTTTCATAGAATGATTTGAGTTCCTAAGGGTATATTCCCAGAAGAGGGATTCCTGGGTCATACGGAAGATCGATTTTTATATCTTTTAGGTTTTCCACAGCGGTTGTATTAGCTTACACTCCCACCAACAGTGTAGAAGTGTTCCTTTCCCCCATATCCTCTCCAGCATCTGTTGTTTTCTGAGTTATGATGATTTTTATGGACAAGTGATATAGAAGCATTTCTTTATCATAATATCTATTAAAAACAGTCAGCATGTACCCTAAAGGTAAAATACTATAAATTGTGCTTTTATTAAAAATAATAACTATGTCACCCCTAATATTATTCTAGAATGTCTAGTTCATGCAACAAGAAACAAAAATAGCATTAATATTTAAAACAACAGATCAAAGACCCTGCAAAGATATTCGGATGGGATATACAGAGATATATAGATATACTACATCTGTATCAGAAAGTCATAACAACTTGACAATTTTAGTAAAACAATACTGTTTATTTTTATTTTTTCAATGCTTCTAGCCTGCCTACATTAAAGTTCCTCGTATTAAGACAATCTTCTATTCCATGTACGAGATTCTGCTCATCTTATATAATTGATATTCATAAATATTGGTTAATTATCTTTGCTAGTACTTAATATTTTTACATATTGATTTGTGATATGTATTGCTATTCATTATCTTTTTAATAATCTTTTGTACTAAGTATAATTTAGGTTCAAAATATGCATTAGTTTTTGTTATATTATTATTCAGTAGTTTGTATGTTTGTGGAATAATCTGTTTTTCTGAAAATTTGCATGTGGCCAGTTGTGGTTGCTTAGGTCTTTAATCCCAGTACTTAAGGGTGCTGAGGCGAAAGGACAACTTGAGCTCAGTAGTTTGTGATCAGCTGAGATCATCCCAGGCACATAGCAAGACCTCATTGCTACAAAAAAATCAAAAAATTATCTGGGTCCGGTGGCATGTGTCTACAGTCCCTACTATTCAGCAGGGTGAGACAGAAGGATCACCTGAGCCCAGGAACTCGAAGCTGCAGTGAGACATAATCATGCCACTGTACTCCAGCCTGGGCGCTGCACTCCGCCTGGATGACAAAGTGAGACTCCGACTCAAGAAAAAGGAAAAAAAAAACAGATTGCATGAAATAAATGGAATCATTAATTGCGAAGTTTTTTCATTGTTTGATCACTTTTTTCGTAACTGATTTTGACATTTTTGATCCTTATTTACTTTTTATTGTATTTTATACCATTTTAAAACTTTGTATTCAATAAAGTTATTGCACATGCACAGCAGAGATTTTGAAAAATATACAGAAGCAACGCAAAGTTTTAAAAAAAATCACTGAAACTGCACAAACAGCAAATAAGCCCTTGGAACATTTGAGTGTATAGAAAATGTCTCATCATTCTCCATTTGCACACCATCTTTTTGTCTTGGTAGTTTATTTTTCTTCCTTTCCATTTATTTACCTTTTTCCCCTAGTGACTTTCTGAACCACTTTTATAGAGTTGATCTTACTCTGCACCTAGGAAGCCTATCAATTATATCAAAGCTTTCTTCTGGAAATTGAAGTGGAGTTTATACAATTTAAAGTCTTCTTGATACTGATCTTTCTCTCCTTCCTTTCTGATTTCTCTGGTAAATTAATATCCCACCATCTAATTTCTGTATTTAAACAAGATAAAAATAAACGTGGGCCAAAGACTGCCCAAAGAGGTGTGTGACTTACGTTTTCACTTGTTTCTGCTCATATGAGTGAGAATACTGTCATAATTACAAGATATTTTATATACATAAGAGCAAAATAAATTTTTAAAATCAGTTACTTGTTCTGGCAGAACTAAAGGATCAAATTACTGCTTTGTTAGCAACTTGCTTTTATTAACTATTATGGAATTAATAACATTTTGTATTTGGGAAAATGATGTACATTAAGTAGATTCCCTGCATGTTTTAATCTAGATGATTACCTTTCAAAGACATGCTTTCTCAAGAGGTTGATAAAGGGGTTTTGGCAGAGACTAGGCATTGGGAGCATGGGGAGAGAGGGAGAAAGTTTTCATACTACCATCGTATCCCTACCTGCACTCACAAACTTATCTATTTATCACTGGCTACAAAGAGATGGAGTTGCAGCTGTGGTCCCAGTACGAATTCTCTAGCCTCTAGAGAGAGACTGACTTTTTATTATTTTATCTAGCATAAGTAGACTAAACTTCCACATAGCCAAACCTTTGTCACTACAGAACTTCACTAGGCTTATCAATGTTGCCTGGTTACATATTCTAGTGGGTACTACAGTCTCCTGTGTGCATTTTTTCCCTCAGATACCTGAAAAAAAGAGGGTAACTGGAGAAGAATTTAGTCCAAGCTATACTTTTATTTCTATGTAAATTCTACTTTTCACGTGACTAGCATAGCCAAAAATTTGGGTGTACCTTCAGTTGAAGATATGTGTACAAAGACAATGACCAAGCATCACTTGTAATGTGAAAACAGAGGAAGGATCTCCATCAAATAACCAATTTTATCCAACTTGTAAAATGTCGCAGAGAAACGCTGTTGTGGCTACTCAACTGAGATGATTTTTTTCACTTGCTTTTAAAAGAATAAGGATGAGGGGAAATACTTTTGATTCTTCTGCAATACAGGCATATGACTAATGAAGTTAGCATGTCTTCATTCCCAGGCTCAGAAAGTTTAGGCATTTTACTTAGGGTTATCATAGACATAGAAATAAATAATGCCACAAATGATCCCACTTTTTTCATACTTTGTCCTCAAGAGTGCTAGATAATACCTTAAAATTTATATTGATTATGCATTGCAATACATAGTGGTATATTAAATCTTTATTACATACACAAAAATCATAATATTGTGGATAAGATTAGTTGAATACATATCTAATTAAAATTAATTTTACCTGCTTATTTTAATTTCTAACATGGTCATTATAAAATTTAAATTGCAGATATGTCTTAAATTTGTGACTTACATTATATTTTTAGTAGACAGCATTGTCCTGAATGTGTAGATGACAGAGTTGATAGATATGGATTTAAGTAGATATATACATACAGATAAATGCAATACACATGTATATACATTTGCACGGAACACAAAAATCTGCAAAGACTTGCCTCCCCCAGAAATGACTATCTCTGAGTGATGGAATTTTTTTCTTAATAGTTTTAAAAATATTGCTAAAAATCTTGCAGAGATGTAAGGCGATACTTACTTTGCTTTTTTTTTCTTTGACAACTTCTCCCTAGAAAAAATAACCATATTAATTTCTCCTTCAAAAACTATCATCTTCTTCATTTTTCCATGTCTTATTTTAGCATTGTCTGACTCAGACTTCAATGGAGTTAACTTTATCCTCATTCTAAGCTTGAATTAATTTGTGAAACTTGTTACCTTCCTCAGGTGCCCTGAATTCTATTCCAGACCTTGATGCATAACAAGAAATTATACTCTTTGATATCAACTTTGGTGTTCTCTTTTACAGATTCTTAATTTGTGAAGCAAACCTTCCTGAATCTGGAAGAGACAGAATCCTATCTTGTAAACAAGAGTTACATCTTAAAATATACAAAAATTTACTTTAAAAATTTTAAATAAAAGTATATATATCACTATTTTATAGAAAGCATTTCTAGTACCTGGTTGAAACATTTCCTCTCCAACAATTAAAGGTATATAATAGATGGATACCCTTTTTTTCATAATACCTGATCTCTCTTTCAGACAAATAGTTTGCTTATTACCTTATAAATATTCTTTCTGTATCACAGAGGTCTTAGCTTAAGGAAGGCAACTTATTTAAGCAATATTAAGATATTGACTTTGGAATCAGACAGGGAATGAAAAATGAAGTTATGCATATTTAATCTACTCAGCAAGGATTTGGGGCTACCCCTGAGAATAAGAAAATTAATAACTCCCCACCCTCCTTCCCAAGGATATTTATGAGGACAAAATTATATCAAACATATGGGAACACATTTAGAAAGTGTAACAGGATATAAAATTTAGGGCATTTTATAATTTTTTTATGATTGATAATTATATTATTCAAACTTTAGAAGAAACATTCATTTGACTTTTGTGAGTTTAACATTTCCTTCCAGCCCTAAAGTCCAACTCTTTTTTTTCTTCAAATAAAAAAAAATCGATCTCACATCAATAATAGAATATGTATTTTCTTATTTTTTTTAACCTTTTCAGAATTCTGCTTTATCTCACGCAGTGTTTAGCTTTAACCACTTTTTCTAAACTATCTCTGTCAAGGGGGACTCATATATGTCATTCCTTTCAGCAAAATAAATAATGTAGAAAACACAGTTTTCAGAGGTACAGGAAAAAAAGAGAGAAAAAATATTTTATTTTTTCCAAAATGGCCAATATGTATAGTCATTAGGTTACAGTGTGACTTGGTATCTGGAGGGCTTTGTTCAAGGACCAAAATCCATGAATGCTCAAGTCTCTCATACAAAATGGCGTAGTAGTTCCATGTAACCTACACATGTTCTCCTGTATAGTTTAAATCATCTTTAAATTACCTAACTAGGCTGGGAGCGGTGGCTCAAGCCTGTAATCCCAGCACTTTAGGAGGCCAAGGCGAGAAGATTGCCTGAGTCCATGGGTTTGAGACCAGCCTGGGCAACTTGGTGAGATCTCGTCTCTATGATAAATCAAAAAATTAGCCAGGCATGGTGGCACATGCCTGTGGTTCCACCATTGGAAGGCTGAGACGGAAGGATCGCCTGAGTCCAGCAGGTCCGGGCTGTGGTGGCCGTGAGCGGCACGCTGCACTCCAGCCTGGGTGACAGAGTGAGACTCCGACTCAAATAAATAAATAAATAAATAAATTACCTATACTACCTAATGTCAAGTAAATGAAAGAGTTCAGGAATATCTAGTATTTTCTTTACTCAATCCAGCCTGTTATATTAGCTAAAGAGTGGTTCAGCTTGTTTATTTGTATAAGAACAATGGGCTAGATTAGCTGCTGTACTGATAAACAGAGTTAGGGTAAATATTCCTAGTGCAAGATATCTTTTGTTTAGGTACTTAGTTACTTGCTAATTTGTTTAATTTCTGCCATTCTGCTCCTCTCTTGCTTTACTCTCTTCTACTACTTAAACACAAACACACACACACACACACACACACACACACACACACACCTGCCCCCTGAGAGCAGGGACTTAATTACTTTGTTTGTGGCTATGTTTCAATACCTAAAAATTTGTCTAGTACATAGGGAAGAGTCAAGACATATTTGTTGTATTCATGCGGGCATGGATCTTCATTTATACGAGCTAAAAAAATTCTCTGTGAAAAATGACCTAATTAATTAGGACGCCATTATAATTTTTATATTCAAAGCACATCTGTAAACCAGCAGTATCCACATCATTTGGCAGGTTACTAAAAATGCATAATCTTAGGTCCTGCCTCAGATCTTAGAAAATACAAATTTTCATGCTATCAAGTCCCCCAAGTGTCTTTATTGCCTAGGACAGTTTGAGATGCCCAGTCTATTTTGTTAAGTAATTTTACAAGTTACCATATCCTCACCTATACCTTAATTAACCAAGGCACATTCTTTCACTAACTCTCATTCCATCATGATACAAAAACTTTCCCGCTATCAAACTCCACATAACTTTGCCCAATCAATTGAAGTTGACATATGGAAGGTTATAGATTTGGGGGTGTTTATTTCATAAAATTAGTGTCTTCCTTTTTATCCATTAAATCTGAGGAATTAGTAAAACTGCAACAGTTGGAAAATTTAGATGCAATTATCAATTAATGAAGAAGTACTTATGGAATGCTAAATAAATGATTAGCTCCGAAGTATGTTTTCAAGAAGATAACAATTTAACTCCATAAGTGATCTCCTGAGTTTACAATTTTGTACATAAGCCAAACGAGGAAAAAAGACACAGAAATGTGAGAATTAGAAACTAAATGAATAATTCTGTAATATTGATCAGTAGGTGTGAAGACTAATATCTGAAGGTCCTAATATATCTCGCCTCATAGGAACCATCTAATATAAATACACAGAGGAATTTAGAAGAAAATAATTTAGATCTTTATAATTTTAAAGATCTAAAACTGGTGTTCGAAGAGAGTTAAATGCTTGAACAACTTGTGACTCATCTCTTCACATAGGTCAATGAAAGTGTTTAAATACATAGAAGTGTAAGAATCACTGGCATGATCCAAATAACAGAGACAACATCTCTACTGACTGCTGCTCATTATCCTTTTGATAGCGTGAGCCACTTCATATACTTTCAACATTTTTACTTTTCTTTAGTTAACTTGATTTAGCTTCTGTTCTTCACAGAGAAATTCATCTGATTAACAAAAAGGGGGGGGTGTAAGCAAAAAAAATTCAAGTGAAATACAGGATAAGTTGTCATTTAATATTAGAAAGAAATAGGATAAAATACAGCAAGATTTGCGTATACTTTTCCTATGGGATAGCATTATATAGTATGTATTGAGGAACCAGTCATGCAAATAATCATTGGCATGGTCATTGAGAATGATTCCTGGGATTAATGCGTCAATATGGAGATAGGCCAGTTTAAAGATGAATAATGCCAATTGTGATAAAAACAACTTTTTTGCTCCCCTTTTATCCATTTTGCTTTTATTCCTCTATATAGAGAACCACAAAATGTTTCTGAGTACTTGGTCACTAACCCAAAACTACGTATACCTGCTCACCCACAGCTAAGTATGGCCATGTGCCTGAGGTCCAGTCAAAGGGATAAAAGTCAATGCATTTGTGAAATTATTGGGTCATGTCGTTAACACATAGAGGCATGTTCTTCACTTTCTCTTTCAACCTTTCCCTGGCTAGAAAATAGACTTGTTGAAAGGTGCTAAAGCAACAATGTTAGGCCAAAATACAGAATTTAAAAACTTAGGATGTCAGAACCACACTGAGAAATGTTCATAGCATCCCTGGGCTACTTATATTTGGACTGCATTGGGAGAGAACATTAGAATTCTAACTTGCTCAGTTATTGCTTTTTTGGTCTTTGTTAGGACACTTGATCATTATTTCTCCTATTACACCAAAGGAGATCACTGCTCATAGCAATATTAGAAGAGAAAGAATGATAAGCACAAACTTTAATTCTTCCCTCAAGGCATAAAATAAAATGCAAAGACTTTAAGCAGAAAAAAAATCTTAGTATTTAAACCCATATAGAAAAATTTACTAACTATTAAGTCCAACAACTGATTTACCAGAATAGAGAACAACAGTTGCATACACATTCTTATAAGTTGTGTGTGTGGGGTGGATGCATGTGTGTGTGTGTGTGTGTGTGTGTGTGTGTGTGTGTGTGTGTGTGTGTGTGAAAAACTTAGGATGTAAACAGAGAGAGATCAAGATCTTAACAGTAAGAACCAGATTCCTGAGTACTCAGAGATCCTGAATAATTTGAACCCTCAAAACTTATGATAGACCCTTAGATTCCACTGCATACAAAAGCTTTCAAGGACAAAAAAAAATGATAAAAATGGAGACAAAATATCCTCCTTCACCTAAGGAAATTTTACTGAAGAAAAAAAAAATCAACAAACAAACAAAAAACTAAGAAGATAATACTTTCCTTCATATACTCCCTTATTTTTTTAAATTAAAAATAGTATAATTGGTTGTCACTGGGAATCTAGTCATCACTTCCCCAATCTGGTAGAACCCCTGGACCCTCTTCAGTATACCGATCTTCAGCACCCAGCTCAGCAAGTGGAGGAAATTACTCACCTGATCCAAAAGAACATGATGAAGGTGAAGGGGCAGGTAAGCAAGATGGCTATGCTGCTCTTGATGCCCTAGTCAAGGACTTCTTTAATGAGCTTTCCATAAGAACAATACAATCAATAATCTCTTTCTAGACATCACCAGCTCCTATCAGATCCTGAAGATAGGATGGAGAAAGAGCCTTTTCACACCATCACAAACAAACTCCTCTCCAGTGTTACCAAAGTCAAGCAAAATTGAGAACTCCACAAAATTCTAGACAATTTTGACTGCTTTTAGATTAACCGGCAGACGAGTCCCTCTTCGGTGTTTTTTGTTGGTAGTGGGCAAGATGCTGCATGGGCAAAGCTATAGTAGATGAAATTGAGTAAAAGCTTCAGACCTGTCAACCCCCGAGGGTTGGATAGAATAGAAGAGTTTGGGATTAACTAAAGGGGTAGCCAGAGAGCCTCATCAACTAGGAAACAGTAACTATTTCTACGCACCGACATTTGACTTCTGAAACCTCAGGCAACATTTTTTGTCATACCTGAGTCCTTCCATACTTCCCACTGGCAGCCAAACACCCAGCAGTTTCTCAAATAAAATCTGAAGTTGTCTTATCAAGTGATGAATCCAGTGAAGAAAAGCTTTCCACAAGACGACAGAAGACGAAACACAAAAAAGCAACCAGCATCCATTTGTACAGGTCTTAGGAGATTGTCTTGCCTATTTCCGCCCTGCCGTGCATGGTTTCTTGTGGGATGACCTTGAATTCCACTACTCTTGTAAAATATGTTTATCTGTTTCTTAAACACACACACACACACACACACACACACACACACTCACACACACACATTAATGATATTTACAATGCAAGACGTTTCTCTTAATCTGCCCCAGCTGAACTGAGTTGAGTTTATTTCACTTTGGGATGTATTTTCTTATTTTCTAATAAACAATTGTTTTATATATTTTAAAAAATGGCCTGAACTTAATAAATGTTAGTGATAAAATGCAACAAAAACTATTACAACCCAAAGTTATTCAAATAACTTAAGGAAAACTTTTATATTGTAAAATGTTTATAAAATATTTGTGAGAATGGGAAGAGAATGGGCATGACAAAGATGAGATTGAGTTCTTTTTCTTTTTTTTATTATAAAGATATAGGGTACAATTCAGTGTTAAGTATACAAATGTTGATTAAGCATGCAGTTCAATTTGTTGAGATGAGTGCGCCTCAGCATAGAAGCTACGCTCAACCGGGCTCGGTGGCTCAGCCTGTAATCCCGCACTTTGGGAGGCTGACGTGAGTGGATTGCCTGGGCCTGTGGGTTTGAGACCCACCTGGGCAAGTTGAAGAGCCCTCATCTCTACAATAAATCAAAAAATTAGCCGAGCGTGGTAGCACGCGCCTGTAGTTCCAGCTACTTGGAAGGCTGAGGTAGAAGGATCACCTGAGCCCAGCAGGTCGAGGTTGCGGTGGCCGGGAGCGTGCCACTGCCTTCCAGTCTGGGTGACAGAGTGAGACTCCAACTCAAAAAAAAAAAAAAAGCTGCACTCAACATTGTATCGCAGACTGTGGTTTTCTGTGGTGTATTGCCTTCTCTTATATGACATAGGATCACAAAAATTCCTCTACTGAAAACAAAGCAAACATCAAAAACAGATATGCTATTACTTGGAAAATAAGACCATTCATACTTGTATCACTAATCTTGAGTACATTTTTAGAGGTCACGTAATATGGAAAGTTCTCCCTTATGTTCAGTTCATCTATCCAACTGTGTCCCTAATGAATCTGGTTTAGATGCATAATAGGCTTTGTAAACTTAACAAGTTCAAATCATAATTCTTGATTTCTGTATCCTTCCCCTGAACTACATATTGTTTCTTCCTCAGGTTACCCTATTTCTGTAATTACTACTAATATTCATTAAGTTACCAATGCACAATACCATGGCATTGTCATTTTTTTTTACTTGCTCTTCTCTTATAATCTACATTCAAACTTTCACCAAATTGACTATATCTTTAAAATATATTCAGTCTTATCACACATCATAATTTCTATTTTGACCTCTATAGCCCAAGCCTTCTTGCCTAGAAGGTCATAAAGCCTTCTAATCGATGTGCCATTCATCAGTGTGTCTCTTTGGGTAAATGAATTAATTTCTCTATGTGCCAATCTTCTCTTTTGTAAAATGAGGCCAACAATAATATCTATCACTTTTAAGTATTGCGAAAATTAAATAATTCTCATGTAGCTTATAAGTGTACGTACCACATAGTAAACACTAAGCAAATGTCAGCTTTTGTTTTACTTTACATAGAAACCAGAAAAATTCTTTAAAACTGTAAGCCAGATAAACTTTCCAGTGGACTTCTATCACATAATCAGATTATGCCTCAGCCTACAGACAAAATGAACTCTCTGTGGCTGACACACTCAAGTCAAAATAGAACCAGGAGGTCACAGCAGAATGAGAGGATAGTCACACACTCCATGTTCTCAGAAAGGAAACTTGCAAGCTTTCAAAACTGTCTCTTCTACAATCAAGCTAAACCACTTCCTATTATTGATGCTGGAATAGATTACAGCTAGAAATTCTCCAACTGATCATCTAGAGCCACCTCATAAAGAGATTTGTGGTTTTAGACTTAAAAGTCATCCAATCAAGACTCTGTTCCTTGCTCTCCTGATCCTCCTTCCTTGCCTTGCGTTTTTGTTGTTGTTGTTTTTTTGTTTTTGCCTTTGTAACTTCTAATTCTCCAACCCCTTCCTACAAAGCACTTTCACTTCGCACTGAAAACCATATCTCCTTAATCTGCAGATTGCTTTCAGAAAGTAAAATTCTCTCAGAAAGCCAAATACTACATGTTCTTACTTATAAGTGGGAGCTAAATAATTTGTACACATAGATAGAGGGTGGGAATTAATAGACATTGGAGACTCAGAAGGGTGGGAGGATGGGAGTAGGTAGGAAATAAGAAATGACTTAATGGGTACAATGTATGCTATTCAGCTACACTAAAAGCCCAGACATCACCACTATGCAGTATATCTGTGAGTCGGAATTGCATTTATACTCCTTAAATGTTTACAATTTTTTAAAAAAATCTCCTTTTTGCCTTCACAGATCTCATGAACTTTGATTAATAACATAAAATAAATTATAAAATTATAAATTGCTGATTTTAAAAAGAACTAAATGTAGTTTCTAGAATTAAAATACACAATGACCAAAGAAAAACATTGCTCACAACTTTTGCAAAGATGCTCAGTCTCATCATTCATCGAGGAATTGCACTAGAGAGAAGTATCTTGGGATTGCTGGGTAGTGCCAAAAAGGAATCTGAGAAGAAAAATTGAAGGTGAAACCAATCACATGTGTAATTTGCAATTTCTCATTGCAAAATTTCACTACTTAAAGTACAAAACAAAAAATATAGATTGTCATATTTCCCAAGTAAAAAGGAGAAAATGGAGGGGGGGAAAACAGATTATTTGCAAGGAGTTCTTTAAATAATGACCATGTAGATTGATTGGAAAAGAAAGAAATCAAAGCAAACTAAGTACTTCAGGTGACATTGGAGTGTTTACTAGATCCTGCATTTTTTGTAAACTGTCTCTGGTATAACTATTTGTTACTTGATAAATCTATGCAAAGAAGTAAACATTATAAATGTCTTTCCTAACTCCAAGTAATCTACCTTGTTTTTAATATTTGATCACTGATGTTATTTTCAGCAGTTAATTATAAAAGTCTTGGTGTGTTGTTTATTCTTCATTCGTCCCTGCTCTCCAAACCTCTTTGACTGCTCTGTGACCTCTTATAGACTATAAGTCAGCTCTCTTACTCTGGAATTTCTAGATGAAATTGGTCAAAAGAAGATAGTTATCAGGAGAATGGAGAGTAATAGGAAAGGTCCAGGTGTTAATTTCTTCTGCATCTTCTTTGATTCTGTGGGTTACATTGCAGAGACGCTTGTTTCACTGTGCCATCTCTCAACTGTTGAAAATACTGTTTTTGATTATTTGCCTTTTTTTGACAATAATAATTCATGTCTTCTTTCCTATTTTTCTTGATCAGCTTCACAAGAGATTTATCATTTTATAGATCTTTTCAAAGGAATTTTGGGATTCAACTGTATTCTCTTTTTTGTTGTTTTAAAATTTGACTTATTTCTGCTTGTAACATTATTCATTTATTTCTTCTTTTGCTTGATAATTTAATTTTCTTTTTTTTAGATGAAAGTTTAGAGCATTGGGTTTGAGACTTTATTATTTGCTAATAAAAGCATCTGGTGCTATTGGTTTCTCTCTAAGATCTAAGATCATATATAACCCACACATATTTTACATATTGTTTGTTTTAATTCAAATTAAAATATTTTAAAATTTCTCTGTGATTTTCTATTTGAATAATGGTAGTTAAAGATGATCTTGTTTTACTTCTAAATACCTGGCAATTATCTTTTGTTGATTTTTAGTTTAATTTCCTTTGGAACTTTAATTCTAAATATCTGGGAATTATTTGTTGCTTTTTAGCTTAGTTCCCTTTCTTTTTAGTTCCAGAAACATGCTTTCATTATTTATTATTTCAATTGTTTTTAATTTGTTCATATTGTTCTACGGTCCAGAATATTGTTTATCTAGGTGAAGATTCCATGTGTACTTGAAAAGTATAAGTATTCAGTGTTTTTTAATGAAAACGTTATATAAACATGGTCGTGTTAGTTGATAATTTTATATAATTACTAGTTTTAGCTCCATGTGTCTTATTTATCATTTAAAGTGAATTGCTAAAGTCATCAAATACAACTTGAATTTTTTTTTTTTTTTTTTTTTTTTTGAGTTGAAGTCTCACTCTGTTGCCCAGACTGGAGTGCAGTGGCCGCTCCCGGCCACCGCAGCCTCGACCTGCTGGGCTCCGGCGATCCTTCCGCCTCAGCCTTCCAAGTAGCTGGAACTACAGGCGTGTGCTACCACGCCCGGCTAATAATTTTTTGATTTATTGTAGAGATGAGGTCTTGTCAAGTTGCCCAGGCGGGTCTCAAACCCGCGGGCTCAGGCAATCCACTCTCCTCAGCCTCCCAAAGGACTACAGGCTGAGCCACCGAGCCCGGCTGAAAATTTTGTTTCTATTGGTTTTTCCTTTATGTACTTTGAAACTCTGATAAGTTGACCCGTTTATGTAATTTTTTCTTCCCTGATTTTTTTTCCTGAAATCTACTTTATCTAATAGTAATATGTAACAATATAAGTACTTTAGCTCTCTTTTATTTAATGATATATTTTACAAATCTTTTACTTCTAATTTATTCATGTTGTCTTTCTATTTAAAGTGTTTTGCTGTTGAATTGATTTTTATTCTTATTCTATCACCTCTATTGTCGTGTTATAATTATATAATTATATATAATGTAATTATATATCATGCATACAATGACAAGGTTCACTGAGACTTGTATGTAAGTTATGCAAAAGTAGAGTTAAAGATGACTTTACTATTTTTGACCTAAGTTGCAAAAATAAAAAAGTTGTCTTTTACTAAAATGAGGAAGAATTAAAGACACACATGTTTTGGAGTTGAAGTTTAGCAAATAAAAATTTAGTTTCAGATAAATTAACTTTAAGATGTCAGTATTCTGAGTAGTGTTGCTGCATAGACAGTCTAATATATTAATCTATCTTTAATAAAACAGATTATTTAAAAATTGCATTATGGCTCATTAAGTGCATTTTGTTCTTGTGGAAACTGTGTATTTAATCTCTATACATTCCACATTTATTTAATACCTACTATATACAAGTTATACCAGTAAATATGATAAGATTCTTATTATCTGGGAGATCACATTGCAGTGGGGAAAAAAAAATAGAAATGCAAGGGGGTGCTAAAATAAAAACACTCCAATAATATATTTTATAATTTCTCATTAGATGCCATTAAAATCTGTGTCTTCTGATTTCAGCTATAATTTTTATCAAGTATAAGTTAAAGTGTTTAAAGCTTATAATAATTTATTGCCATAAAATAAATAAAACATTTTTAATGGTAAAGTATTTAAACTGGAGGATTAAAAGTTAAAAAAACTAATAGAGACTGAAATCATCATTTTATTGATTTTAAAAAAGCACATAGTGATTTGAGAATGGGTGGTTGAATTGAAAAGAAATACGTCTTAGAAGTGACATTAAAAAATAAGTGACCAGGCGGAGCTCAGTGGCTCAGCCTGTAATCCCAGTACTTTGGGAGGTTGAGGCGAGTGGATTTTCTGAGCCCACGGGTTCAAGACCAGCCCAGCAACTTGGTGAGACTTCATCTCTACAATAAATAAAAAAAATTAGCTGGGCGTGGTAGCACACATCTGTAGTTTTAGCCACTTGGAAGGCTGAGGTGGAAGGATCGCCAGAGCCCAGCAGGTTGACACTGGGGTGGCCGTGAGTGTGCCACTGCACTCCAGCCTGGAGTGTGCCACTGCACTCCAGCGATGGAGACGCCAACTCAAAAAAAAAAAAAGTGGTCATACTCTATAATTCAGTATATTGGAATCAAAAACACATACATATACGCATTCAGGAAGAGATTTAGACATTTAGGCATAGATTATAATTTGAACACACCAGTGGGAGATAATGACTCATAGTTTAAAAGACAATAAATTAGGAAGAGTAAAGGTGGTATCAATAGATGATGCATGCACACACACACATACATACACACACGTATATACATATATTGTATTTACATATAATGAAATATGTTTTGCTACACATATATATTTATGAGTATATATGTATGTGACTATATCTGTATATTAAGATAAGTATAATTAATAAGTTATATATATATATATGTTCAGGAGGAGTTAGAGTAGTTTTTGAGATAATCAAGCAGAAATCTTTTTTTTGTCAAGGTATAATGGATAAGATAGAAAACAGATAAAAGACACAATTTTATAATTTCTATGATTTTCTAAGGAAAAACTTGCCAAAGTTTTATTTTCTGTTGTGTATCCACATTGATTGAAATAACACTCATAAAATGTGCAGGGAAATATTTGAACTAAATCTACCTTAGGGGAAGAAAAGAAACTCTTCTCAAGTCAGAAAAATATAGAAATTGCTATCACAGAATGACAATAATAAGTGACATTTTTTGTTGAAAGTTTAATATATGCCAGAAATTCTTCAAAGAACTTTATATATAGTAACTCATTTACTCTGCACACAAAAACTTGTAAAACTTGTGCTTATGTGATTTTTGATTGTTTATTTGAGGTAACTGAAACCATAGATATTAAGCATATTGTTACACACTCATAATTGGTAGATCCTGAATTCAAATTCAAGTATGATAGTTCTTTAACACTTTGTATAGTTGTCCCTCAGTATCTGTGGAGAGTTGATTTCAGGACATCTTGTGGGTATCAAAACTCATGGATGCTCAAGTCCTTTGTATAAAATGATAAGAGTAGTTGCATATAATTTAGACATATTCTTCCGTATAGATCAAATCGTCTCTAGATTACTTATAATACCTAATATAATACAAATGCTATGTAAATAGTTGTTATAATGTATTGGTCAGAGAATAATAACAAGAAAAAAACAGTCTGTACATGTTCAATACAGATGCAACCTTCCTTATTTGTCTTCTAGTGTTTTCAGTTCACGGTTAAATTCATGGATGCAGAACCCACAGTACTGAGTGTCAGTTATACTCATAGTTGCCACTTGAATCTTCCTAATGATAGTATAAGAATTTTGGATTCTTGTATCTGAAAAAACAGAATTGTGTATGTCTTAGTTAGTTTTCTGCTGGTATAACAAATTTCTGAGACTGGACAATTCATAAAGAATAGAGGTTAACTCTTGCAACTCTGAAGGCTAGAAAGTCTAATATCAATGGGAATCTAATGAAAGCCTTCTTGTTGCATCATTCCATTGTAGAAGATGGAAGAAAGAAAGAGCACACTAAAGAGCAGAAGAGGACCAAATTTGCTCTTCTAACAAGCCCACTCTTGAGATAATGTCATTAATCTCTTTTTGCAGATAGAACCCTCATGACTTATCACGAGTTAAAGGTCCCACTTTGGGGGGAATCACAATGCAATCCCTAGACATATGAAATTACCTCTAGTCTCTCCTTGGCATCCCCACTCCTTGTCTTTCCTACCATTAAGGATGAAATTTAACTTTTGAACCAAAAGCTTCTGCTCTAATCTCAAGTATTGGTGGCTTTATTTCTAGTAACTGAGTTGCCTCAGCACCAAAATGAGATGATATTCAGAAGCCATCCCCCCCCACAGTCTTACTTTCTTGACACTCTCTCTCTTAGCATGTAAGACTGAAATAAAGATCTTGAACTAGAATGTGTGATGTGAATGTAAAAAAATAAATAAGTAAATAAAGGTCCCACTTCTCTTCCTGGCCGCTACACTTTGGGGACACATTCAAACCACAGCAGTATGAAAACTAAGTAAGAAAACTTCTTTCTTTATCTTAGGGAAGTAATGGTGGAATCTAGGACATTTCTTTAATTCTTGCAAGTTAGACTGAATACCCTCTAGTCTCCATTAAATTATACACTAAATATTGTGATTGAAGTAATTATTTAACTTGGCTGTTATGTGAGATTTTTGTGTTTTGGTTTCTAAGAGGAGAAGATTTACCAGTACTTTCTTAGGCACCATCCTATTCTTAATGCTTTCAAGAAAGGCGGCTTGAGTTGGTACTCTAAAAAAAATATATATATATATGTGGATACAGATTCCAATTTTCTATTTCTAAGTTACACGACTTAGGAAACTGTATCCTTTGAGACATTAAAGGTCATTTTTAAACATGGCTGGTTGAATGTATTTGGAAAAACTCTATGCTAGATGAGGTTAAACAAGTTATTCTTAATTTTTAATAATTCTTACTCTCAATTTTTAATCCAAATGACAAAGGGGAACAAACTATGAAATCTTTCACAAATTTGATACCTAGCTATATTTCTTGACATAGCTATAGAATTCCTTTTTAAGATTTTCCTTCCTTTAAAAATGTTTATGATGTAACTGGAGTAGTTGCAATAACTTTACTCCACAGAAATAACATGTTAGTAAAATTGTCAGTGAAATAATGCTAGTAATTAATAAATCAGTGCTGTTAAATGGAATAACTTAAGTTCCTCCATATGCAGCTTAATGATAGTACCCATCAGCACTTGAAACTAAAAGAATAAGTAGACTCAATTTACAAATTAGCATTTCTTTTTGAACAATACGTGATTTTTTAATAAAAAATAAATTTATTTAGCTATAGGGTTTTGCAGAGAATGTTAAAGGTGATATTTGACATAAATAAAGAAAAATCAAATACATTGTGTATAAGACATTCATTTGAAAAAAACAAAAGACAAATTCTTACTTAGATCATGATAAAGACTGTATTTTAGACAGCTTCAGGAGATATTTTCTAGTACCAAAGAAAATATTTTTGTGAACAAATTTAGTCTTGTCTACAAGAAGGCCATATTAAATAAAGAAGTAAACACAGAAGCCAGAGTCACAATAATAGGAAATACCATAAATACTAAGTAGTTAATCTCTACCAGACACTATATTCTTTTTTATCTGAATTATCTAGCCAATTTTCATAATACCCTAGAGAAGTTACTATTACTTTTCCCTATTGCATATTAACTAAATGAGTCCAGAGAGGTTGTTGCCTATATTTTAGTTGCCCAATATTACAGTCTCTAAGTGGAAGAGTCGGGTTAAAACTAATTTAGTTTGGCTTCAGAAACACAGAAAAATTTCAGAAGCCTAATATTTTTAAAGTGTAATAGTTTTCTAACGAACATCTTGCATATTGTTCCGTGATATCAAAGATGTAAGGGAGAGATTATTCTCATACAATGTCATGGCTACTATTATTTGATATCTACTTTTTAAGGACAATTTGGCACTAGAGTTTACATAAAAACATGCTTACCCCTTAACTCACTCTTCACACTTTTAGGTATATATATTTTAGTAATTCTTAAATTTTTTTCTCTTTTTTTACCCGAGAAAGAAACATGACTATGACTTTTGGAGATCATTAGGTTTTTCTAGCTGAGCTTATTAGGCTTTGGAAAACAAAATTAAACAAATATGAAGCAAGATCTGGAATAAAATGTAGGTATTGTCTAGTCGACCCTTTTATTTCATAGGTACCAAAATTAAGAGGCAGAAGGATTAAACATTTACTTATAAACGTATAAAGCTAATCAGTGTTAAGATAGAGATATAATAGTCTGTTTCCTTTTCCAGTAATGAAGCTTTCTATCGAACATTTTATCATTTGTGTTATTCCATAGATGCTTTTGTATGATTCTCCAGATTTTTAGTTATTCTTAAAAAATAAAAATGCAATATACACCACAGTTTTAGGAATCTTTGGTTCTTTTAAAATTTCAGCTTCTCAAAATATATATATGCCAAGTTATTCTATTGCAATGAGCAGGAAGAAATAAAGACTTTGCCATAGGCAGCTAAACAGATTATATTCAAAATTATTGTTTTAGAGGTATTTTTAGAAACATATTAAATAAATATCCTTTGTAACCTTGTCAGTGCATATTAAGCCTAAAAATAAACTGTCATAGTGTAGCAACTGCACAATCCACAAAAGAAAGAATGCTTTTTGATATTTTTGAAAATTACTCTAATAATTATTATTGTTAAAATGTTCAAATAATACTCGTGTATGCATTCCAAAGTTGAAATACCCCCAAAAGCTCCTCAATCAGGACCATGACACACCTCAGAAAAAAACTATTCTTTTAGTTATCTCTCTACCAACTTTTAAGTTTTGACTTTATGAAAAATGGAATTATGGTTTGGAAATCTTTCCCTGTATGAAAAACAGATTTATCATCTTTTTCCTCAAGTACAGCAGAATATTCCTGAAAATTCTTGCTATTGTGGATGGTACTTTTTTTCAAAATTTCTCTATTGTATAAAATGTTGAAATGAACACGTCACTTTTTTCTCTATTGTATAAAATGTTGAAATGTTGAACACGTCACTTTTTTCTGGTGCCAGTATTTCTGAGAAATTAAAAAAATAGAATTGGTGAGTCAAATGATATGCATTTATTTATTGATATGCAAGCCATCTCAAAGAGCTGTTCCAGCTTAAACTTCTAACAATTGTGTATGGAATGAGCATTTCCCCATAACCTTGCCAATTATCATTTTTTAAAAATCTTAATAGTATTTCATGGGTGTTTTAATTTGAATTTCAGACAGCATTTGAGACACTGAACACTTTCAATATACTTACTTAGTTTGAATCACTTGAATTACTTTTTGTGTTAGCTGACTCATGTCCACAGATAAGAAGAGTTCATAACCTTTGTTCTTTTTTTATGCTATGGAGCTGATCCCTTTGTTATTGCTTTGAAGTAAATATTTATATAATTATATTCTAAATTACTGTTTGTAATATATGTTGCAAATAAATTCTTTTAATTCTCTTTTCTTGCTTTTCAGATGTCTTTGTTATCTTTGCCACCTATAAACTTGATTTAATTTTTAGGTAATCTAACACTTCAATCCTTTTCTTTATAAATTCTTGATGGCCTATCTTATTTGCTCATCAAGACCAAAAATATTATTTAAATATCTTTGTCTATGACTATATGCTATATTTATATATTTATTTATAGATATGTAATACTGTGTGTGTGTGTAGTTGTGTGTGATTGTGTTCTTTGTGTGTAAATGTGAATTAGCTGTTTCATTCACCTGTAACTTATTTTTTGTGTATAAAATATCTATATGGTTGTATTACCTAGAAGACCCCAAAGACTCCTCTATGAAGCTTCTAAATCTGATAAATGACTTCAGTAATGTCTCAGGATACCAAATCAATGTACAAACATCTAGTTTTCCTATACACCAACAAGCTGAGAACCAAATCAAGAGCTCAGCCGCATGGGTGCGCACACACACCCGCACGCACAAATATCTAGGAATACATCAAACTAAGGAGGTAAAAGATCTCTACAAGGAAAACTGCAAAACACTGATGAAAAAAATTGCAGACAGCACAAACAAATGGAAGAACATCCCATGTTCCTGAATTGGAAGAATCAATATTGTTAAAGTGACAACACTGCCCAAAGTAATCTGCACATTTAATGCAATCCTGATCAAAATACCAACTTCATTTTTCACAGAACTAGAAAAAAAATCTTAAAGTTTATATAAAATCAAAAAGGAGCTCTAATGGTGAAAGCAACTCTAAGCAAACAGTACAATTGTGGAGGCATCATACAGCCTGACTTCAAATTATACTATACAGCTATAGTAACTAAAACAACATATACTTGTATAGGAATAGATAGGTAGACCAATGAAACAGAATAAAGAACAAAAAAATAAAACCACATTTATACAACCAACCTTTCTTCAGCAAAGCCAACAAAAATAAACAATGTGGAGAGGACACCTCATTCAATAAGGGAAAACTGTGCTAGCCATATGCAGAAAAATAAAACTAGTTTCTTATCTTTTACCATCTACAAAAACTAATTCGAGATGTATTAATGACTTAAAGTAGGAACTGAGACTATAAAATCCTAGCAAAAAACCTACAGAACACTCTTTAGGACATTGGCCTAGGCAAAGCATTTATGAAAAAGGCCCTAAAAACAATTACAACAAAAAGAAAAACAGACAAATGGTACTGAATTGAAATAAAGAGATTCTGCACAGCAAAAGCAGTAATCAATAGAGAACACAAAAACTACTTAATGGGAGAAAATATTTGTAAATGACACCTCAGACAAGGACTGATATCCAGAATCTACAAGGAACTCAAACAACTCAGTACAAAAACAAACAAATAAATAAAAATAACCCAACAAAAAGCGGGCAAAGGACATGAAGACACACTTATCAAGAAAAGACACATAAGTGGTCAAAAAAACATGAAAAAATGCTCAATATCACTAATCATCAGAGAAATGCAAATGAAAACTACAATGAGATATCACCTCACACCAGTCAGAATGGTCTTTATTAGAAAGTCAAAGAACAAAAGATATTGGTATGGTTGTGGAGAAAAGGGAACGTTTGTTCACTGTTGGTGGGACTGCAAACTAGTTCAAGTGCTATGGAAATCAGTATGGAGATTGCTCAAAGAAATAAAAAATTGAGTTACCATTAGACCCAGAAATCCTACAACTAGAAATCTACCCAAAGGAAAAGAAATCAATATATGAAAAAGATACCTATACGCATATGTTCATTGCAGCATTATTTACAACCACAAAATCATGGAACGAATCTAAGTGCCTACCAACAATAGATTTGATAAAGAAAAGGTGAGATATATCATATATACACCATGGAACACTATACAGCCATGATAAAGAATTAAATCATGTCTTTTGCAGCAACACGGATGGATCTGGGGATCATTATCTTAAGTGAACTGACTCAGACACAGAAAACCAAACACCGCATGTTCTCACTTATGTGCGGGACACCAATAAGGGGAGAGATGGACTGTTCAGAAATTACCTGTTGGGTACAATGTTCACTATCTGTGCAATGGATCAACTGAGACCCAATCCCACCACTACACAATAGGTACATGTGACAAACATGCATGTGCACCCCTTGGATCTAAAATTAAAACTGAAAAAAAAATATATGTATATATATATATGTATATATATATATAAATTAAATTAAAATATGTATAACATCTTTATTTTTTTCCAAATTGACAGTAATGGTTTCAATATTCTTTAAAATAGCCCATAATATTCACCCATAATATATATCAAGCTTCATATATACATAGATTTTCTAGTCAGCCTACTTCTTGACTTATTTTATGATGTGATTGTATGCAGAACACTGAAATAAAAGATCCCACCTAAAAATACTGCATGAGTTTTTTAGTCTAATTCCTGATGTTTAGAGTTTGAGGTTTAGCATACAGGCTGAATTATCACTACGTGTTCTTTCACCAAAATTGCAGATTCCTTGGCAGTATATTTTCTGTTAAAATTTAGAAAAATCCAGTTGTTTTGTTTAATGTAAGTTTCATGGAAAAGTAAGCACAACCAAAAATGTCTGATCATAATTTTTGTCTGAATTCTCTTTTTTAAAAAGATACCTGTTCTTGACCACTCTCCTTCTCTCTTCTTGAGCCCATCTGACACTGTAACCTTGGATGAGAAGGTAAAATAAAACGTCAACAAAATCATAGAACGGGCAAATAAATAACTTGATCTTTGACTCTTTGCTTGACTATCATAACCAAGAAACTTCCTTGTAGATTCTTTCAGACGGTTCTGAGGGAAAAATCGTATCTCTTCTTCAGTTTTTTTTTTTAATCAATTGACTTTTTCAAATCTGTGAAGAGCCACACTAGTTGACTCCTAATCAATTAAATAATAGCCCACATGCAGAGAGAGCTGCGGCTTGTAGAACTGTTTTTCCATTTTTCTACAATTGGTTAATTATTCTCTGATGCCCTTTCTTTTCTACTAAAAGCAGTAGAGGTAGATACCATATCCAAACATTCTGGTTGGTTAAATAACTTCAGGAGCCATGACTCAAGATCATTTAGTCGGACTTCCAAGTAATAACAGATGAAGATCGTACGTACTACAAGTTTAGCCAAAGCATAATTAGAGTCATACTTTTCAGCATGCAATAACCTTTCTGTCATTGTCACATTTAACTTAATTTTAATTGTTTTGTAGATGCTTTCAAAATTGATAGTTTATGAAATAAATCTGTAAAAACACTCCATTATCATTTTATTAGAAGAGTATGGCAAACAAATATATTATCTAAGACTGCTAAATACATAAGAAAATAATTATATCATTTAGAAAGATAAAACCTCACATCTTTACTGAATTTTCAAAAATTACATAGTTTTAGACTGCAAAGTCCTTTGAAATGATTTCCTCTTAAGCCATTACTTTAAAAATGATAAGTTTGAGACTTTAAGATACTAACCAGAAAGTATTAAATCACATAGTGATCATGAAGTAATTAGATCAAGTGTTTGTATCCTTAAAGAAGTTTGAGTTTTTACATAATATATTCTGCTTGACACTATACAATTGATTTTATATGTGTCAGTAAGTTGAATTCTGAGAATTAATATTTTCTGTTCAGTCCAGTGATAGGAACAAAACACAAAAATGAACCCAAGATACTCAAATAATATGTAAAAAATATACAGTGTTATTTTTAATAAAACAAACTATCCTCATACCAAGAACTCAAGTTTTTGAAGAGGATTTTTTGTGTGTCAGAATAGAAAATACTGATTCTTGGTTGACCAGTGTTGTTCATCAACCTTGTCCAAATTCACTGCTGACACATAAGAACCATTTCATGTTCAATCAATTTTAAAAGAGATTAAATACCATAGAGAAAAATAAAAATTATACTGCTTACAAAGGAAAAAAAAAGTGCAATTGTAATTGGGAAATATTTTGAAGTTGCTTATCAAAGAGAAAATTAGCCACAGAATGTTGCTCTCTACATTATAAAAGAAAGTCTTTGGTATCACACATCTAACCTTTTCTTCCTTTTCAATCCACACTGGGTTACACCCTGTCACAATCTTCTTTTGAAATATTTAATAAGGATACTTATAACAGGAAAAAAGTCTTAGTTACTATCTCTCAGATGAGAGATTTCTATTATTTTAAGACAGATAGTTTTAGGTCAAAATATATAATATAGCTTGTTTTAATTTCATCCCTATAAATAGTACCATTCCAACGTTTCACATAATTATTCATGAGCAAAATTTGTTTCCCTGTAGAGTGAGCTACCATAGAGGTATACAACAAAAAAGAGAAAAAAAAAAACACTTACCTTCTATCCTGAGACCTTTTACTGATTAAGAACAAAAATACCTCCTCTCTATGAAAAAAATCACAATTATAATATTTTCTTAAAATCAGTTATATTTGGCTTATTTTGGCCTAAATAACTTAAAATCAGTGAAAAAGCAAAAAAAATGAATTCTGTGGATATTTTCTTAGTATAACTAATTAAAAATTGAGCACAAATCATAATAGAAACATTATTTCATGCTTTAAGAAGCATAAATGTAAATGGGTAGTTTAAAAGTTTGTTAGTAAATATTACAATAAGAAACCCCCTACCATGAACTTTGTACTCACTGAATGCATTTCCAATAAGTAGAGGAATGAACTGAACACTAAAATATTTGACTGTTTTTTTTTTTTTTTAGCTCAGTGATTTTCAGGCATTAAAGAATTGCAGTTGAAATTGTCATATTTAGATCTGGTTGTGTTTGGCTCAGGAAATATTCATAGCTTTATAGAAATCTAGTGCACTTCTTCAAACACCACCAGCTCAGGGTTCACATGCCAATCAACTGAAGTCAGAGGGAATTTGTAAAGGACCCTCTAAGCCGGGCTGGTAGCTGCAAACACATCACTAAAAAGAGCATTAGGAACAGTTCTGTTTACAGCAATTAACTGGACCCAAAGCCCTGTCAGCAGTTCTGGCAGTGTGGTCCTTCTTTGTGTCTGTTCCTCAA
The DNA here is from genome assembly GCA_027257055.1 of Cephalopachus bancanus. Lineage (NCBI taxonomy): Eukaryota > Metazoa > Chordata > Mammalia > Primates > Tarsiidae > Cephalopachus > Cephalopachus bancanus. The sequence continues at coordinate 8,356,885 of JAPVLO010000210.1, read as the reverse complement.
TATTCAAAACTTGTTCAAATAGTGTGAAAAATTGAATACATCCCTCTGCTGCAACTGATACATATGATAAACTCAGAAGCCAAAGCTACAATGATGTATATTAATGCATCCAGCAGCTATTACCAAATGGAAGGTGTGGCAGAAAGCAGTGGCTTTGTGGAAATGTGCTAACAGACTTATTTTTTCCAGCCTGAAACATAAGTTTTAATAAAAATTATTTAATCGGTAACTCACTAGCCATTCCTCTGATAACTTTTATCAATCTGAATTCATTCTCTTTAGTAATACAGAGGACACTGGCTCTCAGTTGTAATGTTAAGTAGCCATATGATTGAGCCTTATTTTATACATTGTAAGAGTAAGTGATCATGAAAGGGAACAGAGAAGACATTAGTTATGTGTGCCATTATTTAATAATTTGCAGAGCTTTCCAGTGCTACTTTTGGGTAGTGTGAATTAATGAGTTTTTTCTTTTTAATTTTTTATTTTAAATATGTGGGGTAAAATTCAGGGTTAGTTATACAAATGTTCATTATGCAGGTATCTTTGTTGATGAGGTATGCAATCCCCCTCCCCCCCAGCAGTTTCCCACTATTGCCAATCCCTCTCCAACCCCTCCCCTAGCAGTTTCCTACTACTCTGGTAAATGTTCAGGTCCACTTATGAGTGATAACATGTGGTACTCAGTTCTTTGTTTCTGTGATAGATCACTGAGCATTATAGCCTCTAAGTCCATCCAAGTTGCTGCAAAGTTCATAGTTTTTTCCTTCTTTATGGCTGCATAATATTCCATCATGTATATGTATCACTTTTTTTTAAACAGCCTTCTTTCAATGGGCAGCATGGTTGGTTCCTGTTTCTACTATTGTGAATAATGCTGCGATAAACATGACACTCTTTTTCATAGAGTGATTTGAATTCCTCTGGGTATATTCCCAGTAGGGGGATTGTGGGGTTGTATGGGAGGTCGATTTTTAGATCTTTTAGGAAGTACCACACTGTTTTCACAGAGGCTGTACCAATAGTGTAGAAGTGTTCTCTTTTTGCCTCATCCTCTCCAGCATCTGTTATTTTTTGTGTTATTAATGATGGCCATCCTGGCTGGAGTTAGGTGGCATCTCATTGTGGTTTTAATTTGCATTTCCTTTCCTTTCCTTCCTTCCTACCTTCCTTCCTTCCTTCCTTCCTTCCTTCCTTCCTTCCTTCCTTCCTCTCTCTTTCTTTTTTCCTTCCTTCCTTCCTTCTTTCTTTTTTTTTTTTTTAAGTTGGAGTCTCACTCTTTTTTTTGCCCGGACTGGAGCGCAGTGGCACACTCATGGCCACTGCAGCCTCAGCGTGCTGGGCTTAGGCGATCCTTCCGCCTCAGCCTTCCAAGTAGCTGGAACTGCAGATGCACACCATCAGCCCGGTTAGTTTTTGTGACTTATTTTAGAGACAAGGTCTCGCCAAGTTGCCCAGGCTGGTTTAAACCCCTGGGGTCAGGCAATCCTCTCGCCTTGGCCTCCCAAAGTGCTGGGTCACTGGCCTAATTTGCATTTCTTTGATGACTAGTGAAGCTGAGCATTTTTTATGTATTTGTTGGCTACCCATATGTCTTCTTTTGAGAAGTGTCTATTTATATCTTTTGCCCACTTTGTAATGGGGATTTTTTTTTTCTTTTTGGCACGTGTGAGTTCCTTGCAGATCCTGGATGTTAGACCTTTGTCAGATATACAGTTGGCAAATATTTTTCCCAGTTTGTGGGCTGTCTCCCTGCTCTCTCAATGGTTTCTTTGACTTTGCAGAAGCTTGTCAGTTTGATGAGGCTGACCACATGCAGACCATATGCAGAAGATTAAAACAAGACCACGACCTATCACCATACACAAAAATCAACTCTAAATGGATCAAAGACCTAAATGTAAAACCTCAAACTATAAGAACCTTAAAATATTCAGGAAATTATGGAAATTGGAACTGGCAACCAGTTCCTGATGAAAGCCCCAAGTGCCCGTGCCATAAGAGATAAGATAGACAAGTGGGACCTCATCAAACTGACAACTTCTGCAAAGCCAAAGATGTTTTTCAATTAAAATAAAAAAATCTTCAAGTTTATCCTCTTTGCATGAGTTTCTTTTCCTGCCTGCAGAGTACAACCACCACTTTTCACCTCAAACAGCTGCAGCACGGACCCCAAACTATTCTCTTCCATTACTGTATTTTTATTTAAATAGTTCATCAACTTTGCATTGGACACAATATAAAGAAAATTATTTGAATTATTTATAAAATCACAAGAAAATTAAAAGCTGGATTAGATTTTCAAAGAAGATATCATAAAACAGCACTTTACATTGACAGATACAATGACTTTCCTTCCTTTTTATTTTATTTTATGCTATTTTATTTTATTTTAGACTGGGGAATATACATGCATGTTAGGCACATGGAAATATTGTATAGTGATGGGGATTGAATTCTTGAGATAAATTTCAACGTGCCAAAATATGAAATCAATATTACTAGATTTTGTTTGCCAAGATTTTTTTTTACATTGTGTAGTTTTTTTTTTAATATATTTTATTTTAAAGATGTGGGGTACAGTTCAGGATTAAGTATACAAGTGGACATAGGACAGGTAAAGTTTGGCCTCCCTTTGGTCCTCACTTTGCCTGGTTTGAGATCAGATACCCTTATTGATGCTATGTGTCCTCCCTCCCTCCCCTGGCAGTGTCCCGCTACTACCAATCCCTTTCTTATAGTATTATGGTAAATGTTCAGGGTCCACTTATGAATGAGAACATGTGGTACTCAGTTCTTTGTTTCTGTGACAGATCACAGAGTATGATTGACTCTAAATCCACCCAACTTGCTGCTAAGTCCATATGTTTGTCCTTCTTTGTGACTGTGTAATATTCCATTGGGTATATGTACCACATTTTTTAAAATCCAGTTAAGTTTCAATGGGCAGCATGGTTGATTCCATGTTTTTGCTATTGTGAATAGTGTTCCAATAAACGTGTGTGTGCAGGTATCTGTTTTGTAGAATGCTTTGAGTTCCTCTGGGTGTATTACCAGTAGGGGGCTTGCTGGGTCATATGAAATGTTAATTTCTAGTTCTTTTAGAAATAGTCACACTATTTTCCATAGAGGTCGAACTAGTTTGCATTCCCACCAGCAGTGTAAAAGCGTTCCTTTTTCTCTGCATCCTCGCCTTCATCTGTTGTTTTTTTGTTTATTAATGATGGCCATTCTTTCTGGGGTTACATGGTATCGCAATGTGGGTTTGATGTGCATTTCTCTGATGATTAGTGAGTTGAGCACTTTTTGCTGTGTCTGTTGGCTGCCCATATATCTTCTTTTGAGAAGTGTCTCTTCATGTTGTTTGCCCTCATGTCTTTTGCCCCAATCTCTTCCCACTCTACTGGAATATAAAATACATTCTTGTTAATTATATTCACCCTACTCTTCTATTGAACATTGGAACTTATTTTATCTATAAACGTTATCTATCAATTATGTTTATACCCATTAGCCAGCCCTCTTCCTTTGTCTTCACCATCACACACAGCCTTCCCAACCTCTGGTAGCTATTAATCTCTACCTCCATGAGATTAACTTTTTTAGCATTCACTTATGAATGAGAACATGTGGTATTTGTCTTTCTGTACATAGCTTATTTCACTTTACATGATGACCTATGGTTCCATCTATGTAGCTACAAATTATAGGAATTCACTCTTTTTTATGACTGAAGTAGTATTAAATTCTGTATATATACTACAATATTTTCTTTATTCATTCATGCATTTATGGACACGTGGATAGATCACATATCTTTGCTTTTGTAAATAGTGCTGCAATAAACATGGGGGTACAGATATTTCTTTGAAATGCGAATTTCCTTTTTCTTGGTTAAAGACTCAGTAGTGGGAGTGCTAGATAATATGATAGCTCTATTTTTCTTTTTTTTTTTTGAGAAATCCCTATTCTGTTTTTCATAGTGACTGTACTAATTTACATTGCCACCAACAGTATAAAAGAGTTCCCTTTTCTTCACAACCTCGCCAGAATCTGTTGCTTTTTGTCTTTTTGGTAAGAGTCATTTGAAATGGGGTAGGATAATATTTCATTGTAGTTTTGATTTCATTTCTCTAATTATTAGTGATGTGGAAGCATTTTTAATATACATTTTGGTTATTTGCATGCCTCCTTTTGAGAAATGTCTATTTATGTCCTTTGCACATTTTTAAAAAGAATTATTAGGTTTTCATTTTTTGGGTTTTTTTGATGTGGAGGTTTTTTTTTCACATTCTGGATATTAGGTTTTTTGTAGAATGAATAGTTTGGAAATATTTTTTTTTCTCATTCAACAGGTTGTCTCTTCACTCTGTTGATTGTTTTCCTGTGCAGAAGTTCTTTTTTTTAAGTTTACTATAGTCCTATTAATCTATCTTTGTTGTCTGTGCTTTTGAAGTTTTAGCTATAATACTTTTACTAGGCCAATATCCCAGAATATTTCCTCAATTTTTTATTGTAATAGATTTATAATTTTGGATCTTTCCTTTTTGAGTTGATTTCTTTAAATGGTGAGAGATAGGGCTGTAGTTTCATTCTTCCATATGTGTTTATTCAGTTTTCTCAGAATCATTTATTGAAGATGTCCATTATTCAACAAATATTCTTGATGCCTTTATTGAAAATCAGTTGACTGTAAATATGTGAATTTATTTCTGAGTTCTCTAATCTGTTCCATTGGTATATATATATCTGTTTTTATACCAATAGCATGTTGTTTGACTGAAAATAGCCTTGTAATATATTTTGAAGTCAGGTAGTGTGATGCTTTATTACTTTGGCTCAAGATTGCTCTGGCTATTTGGGCTCTATTTTGGTTCCACATAAATCATATAATTTTTTTTCTATTTCTGTGAAAATGACACTAGTATTTTTATAGGGATTGCATTGAAACCATAGATCGCTTTGGGTAGTGTGATCATCTTAACAACATTATTTATTTTAATCTATGAGCATGAGAGATCTTTCAGTTGGCTTGTGTTCTATTTAATATAATTCTTTCATCTGTGTTTTGTAGTTTGTCTTCTCTAAATCTAAAGTTAAAATTTGATCCCTGTTGATGAAAGTGGGGACTTGTGGGAAGTGTTAGGGTCATGGAGATGGATTCTTCATGATTGGCTTGGTACTATTCTCGTTGCAGTAAGAGACTTCTCACTCTTAGTTCCTATGATCTGACCTTTAAAAAAGAGTCTCAGCCGGGCTCGGTGGCTCGCCTGTAATCCCGTGCCTTTGGGAGGCTGAGTTGAGTGGATTGCCTGAGCCCGCGGGTTCGAGACCCGCCTGGGCAGCGAGACCTCATCTCTACAATAAATTAAAAAATCAGCTAGGCATGGTAGTGCATGCCTGTAATTCCGGCTACCTGGAAGGTTGAGGCGGAAGGATCGCCGGAGCCCAGCAGGTCGAGGCTGCGGTGGCCAGGAGCGGCCACTGCACTCCAGTCTGGGCGACAGAGTGAGACTCCAACTCAAAAAAAAAACAACAAAAAAGGGTCTCATACTTTCCTTCTGTTTCTTTTTCTTTCTCTCTCACCATGTGATACCCTTCTTTTCTTCAGTGAAAACTTCCTGAAGATCTCATCAGAAGCAGATGCCAGGAATATGCTTTTCATATATCCTGCAGAGCTGTAGACCAAAAAACTGTTTAAATTTATAAATTACCTAGTCTCAGGTATTCCTGCTTAACAATGCAAGCAAACTAAGAAAATCTCCTTGTTTAAATTTATTTATAGGTATTTTTTAATAACTATTAGAAATGCCCGCTTGATTATATTTTTAAAGCCAAAAGACATATATCTCTAGTTCTTTCTCAGCTTGTTCACAGCCCTGACTGCATATGTGTATAGGTTTCCAAGTTTTCAGGGTTATGTCAGAGCTTTGCAAAGCCCCTTATGGACTGCTAATTCTTCTTATGGCTTTGTTTAGTTTTGAGTTTTGTTATTGTTTGTTTGTTTGATCAGCCTCTTGTTTGTTCTGCAGTGTTAAACAACTGCTGTTGATTGTGTCTGACAAATGCCCCAGAGAAAAAGTTGCTCCCCTAGAGTAAGCTCTGAGACAAGACAAATAAAGGAAAGCCTAATAGAGAGGTTTCCCAGAAAACTGCCAAGAAGCTCAAATACTGACAATTCTGTAGGGATGGGAATTTTAGGTAACTGAAATCTGTTGCATTTTTTTCCAGGGGCTACTAGCCTGTAGGCTTTTATAGCTTTAGTTGTTATACTGTTGGTTTTTTAAATTGCCATGGAGTTAAGGAAAAAAAGATTAGTAATAAAACAAGATAAAACTTCGCAAAGCTTTCTGTTCTTGCCAAGATTCAGTTTTTTTTTTTTAAGTTCTCTTCATATTTTCATAAGTTTCTGGTTAATTTCCTACATTCTTAAAAAGCCCAACAATTTTTGTCAGTGTTTTGATTGCTTTGGTAGAAGGATGGATTTTCAGAGATCATTACTTCATCATTCTGTAAGTGGCTGTCATATATTCTTTTATGGAATTGGGAAGTGTGGTAGGTATTTCTGGGCTTTTTATAGGATTGCCAGTGGTATCGCTTGCTACTTGAGCTTTTTTAGCTCGGTGAGTAAAATGTGGTTTTTGATACTCTAATTAAATATCAGTCTTAGGCATGTACTTCTCCCTGAGTGTCAGTGGGTATGGACTTTGCTGTTTGCCTTCCCTGCTTCCATCTACAGTTTTGGATCCAGTACTTACTCCGTCTCTGTTTCTCCTTTCCTGTTCAATAATTTCAACTTCAAAAAGTAGTCGCCGATACCCTTGAAGCAAGTCCTTGAGTGCATTTATTTTCATGCATTAATTAAGCGCATTTGCACCTGCTCCCATTCCTTTTAAAATTTTATGTATTGCAAATGTTTTGTGTATTTCTTTAAAAATGGGGAAAGAGATAAATAAAAAGCAGTACTTATAGCATTTCACATCACAGATTAGAGTTTTTTTCCATAGGAAATATAGAAAAGAAGGATTCTGACAGAGGTCTTTATCCTCTGCACAGTTGCTATTTCCCTGCCCTCCTTGTGCTTCATATCGAATACTGCTTAGGGATTTTCTACTAGTTTCTGTGAGTGCACAGCGGGGTTGGTAGAGAAACAGCCTTCGAGAAAATGCCGAAAATGGAGAACATTCAATTTCCTCAGCCCCAAACATTTTCATACTGTTTTGACAACCCATACTTGGCCTCCATCAAATTATCAACTTTTCTATTGGAGCTCTTCTTACTAGAGTTTCAGTTGTATTGACTTCAAATGTGTGCATGATTTGCAACTTTCCTTTTTCCACTTAAAAATGTATATAATGGCCGTGCGCGGTGGCTTAGACCTATAATCCCAGCACTTTGGGAGGCCAAGGCGAGAGGATTGCCTTAGGCCGCAGGTTCCAGACCAGCCTGGGTAACAGGGTAAGACCTGTCTCTGCAATAAATCAAAAAATTATCTGGGCGTGATAGTGTAAGCCTGTAATTCTGGCTGCTTGGAAAGCTGAGGAAGAAGGATCTCCCAAACCCAGCAGGTTGTGGCTGCGGTAGCCAGGAACATGCCACTGAACTCCAGCCTGGACAACAGAGTGAGACTCCAACTCAAAAAAAAAAAGTATATATCAATATATAAAGGTATTTATTTCTTTTTTTTTTTCTTTTTTTTTGAGTTGGAGTCTCACTCTGTCGCCCAGACTGGAGTGCAGTGGCCGCTTCCGGCCACCGCAGCCTCTACCTGCTGGGCTCCGGCGATCCTTCCACCTCAGCCTTCCGAGTGGCCGGAATTACAGGCATGCACTATCACGCCCGGCTGATTTTTTTTTTTTTTGATTTATTGTAGAGATGAGGTCTCGCTGCCCAGGCGGGTCTCGAACCCGCGGGCTCAGGCAATCCACTCACCTCAGCCTCCCAAAGGCGCGGGATTACAGGCTGAGCCACCAAGCCCGGCTTATTTCATTTTTTTAACTTAGTATTAACTAACATACCCAGTTTATTTTACTCAATCCCTAAGTGATGATTAACTTGACTGTCTGTGGTCTTTTACAAACAGAGATGCAATTCATAATTTACTTACAATTATAATTTACATATATATGTATATATATATATATATATATATATATATATATATATGCACAAATATTTTCCAGTGTAAGCTTTAGATAGACTCTAGAAGGGAATATATTTTGTTATATATATTTGACTTTGGAAAGGAATGATTATTTGCATCAGAAAAACTAAAATCAATCACAAAAAATGCATTTCCTAAAATGTAAATCCTAATTGAAATATGTGAATCTAACTGTATGTCAAGAATACTGCAAACACACACACACACACACACACACACACATCTATATCTATATTTACAGTTATCTATCATCTGTCATCAGTCTACCTGTCATCATACATATACATAAATGTTCATCGACTACTTCTTTAACAATGAAACATTTCATTTGGTGAACAGCCACAAATATAAACTAGATGAGTTATGAAAGAGCACTTCATTCTTTATGTTATTAAAAAATTTTATTAAACTTTAGTAGATAAAATTCTCTGGTACTCAGAGTCAAATTTTGTGAAAGACAAAAATAATTTCAAAAACAGAGAGCCAGGAATTTATCCAAATGCAGGCGATGATAATGTGAAAGTTTTAAAATAGGTGGTAAATATTAGACTATGCAGTAAGTGTTGTTGCCTCAACTGTCTAACCATTTGCAAAAGTGGTTGCTGCACACCTTTCAAAATGGATAAAATGTGTAAATGGGAAATAAACATTGAGAACTAATTGGTTAGTATTATCGTTATGGGTATTTTGAAGTTATATTTTTATGTTCTAAATTTTAAGTGAAAGCTTAAGTACTCTCAAAATGATTTTTAGAAATCTAACAGTAATAAACTTCATAAATATAAAATAGAAATAATTGAAAAGCTTGGTAATGATTCTGTTGGAGCTGTACTTTAGAAAGATGAGGTTGTCTCTACAGAGGAATGTAGATTAAATTTAGAGGTAATTAATATAGAAGCATTTTAGATACTATAAAACCTTACATAAATGTTAGTTATTAGTTGTATTCATGTATTAATGGTTTAGGTACGAAAAGCACAGAAGTAGCCAGTTTAGTTCAGAGGAATAGTAAAGGAGCTTAATACAAGTCAAGTATGAGATAAAGAGGCTTGTATGGCACTGTAAAATACCAGGGAGATTTATTATATTGGGGCAGGCTGGATAAAAGTCATCAAAATTGACTTTGAGTGATCCATCCAGTATTATATTCATAACCCCATGTTGCCTCTATACATGCCACATTCCCACACTCACTTCCAGGGTGACCAACGTCTTTTGTACCTGTATTGTACCTGGATATGCAGATGACTTAGGCAAGAACAATAAATTATCTGATAGACCTTGAAGTTTGGGCTGTTAATTCCAATTCACAGAGACTCATAATAATAATATAATAATAATAATTGCTAGGATTACTTCTATTATGTAGATTCTTTCTCATTTCTTTCTGAAAACAACTTTGCAATCTAAAGCAATATTTTTCCATTGTATAGATAATGGAGATGAAATGTATAGAAATTACTTAGATTATTTGAGGTAGCACAGCTATTATGTGACGGGGTCAGGCAGGCTGGCTCTAGAATGAGGCTCTTTATGACTGGGCTATACTTCTAGAGGAGACTAACATACTTGATACACTGGAAATGCATTTTTTCTAATGGCTCTCAAACAGGAAGAACCAACACCTAGTATCTTCTAAATTCCAATTTTCTTAAACTTAACTACTCCTGTTTTTGCTTATTTTCTGCTCCTTCATAATTGAACTTTGCATTGCATATTCTTTAAATTTGAATGCTGACATTTGACATATTTCCTAAACATCTAAGTCAATAAATGTTTTCTCTCTCTTTCTCTCTTCCCCCACCTTTTTTTTTTCTGTCTCAGCATTCAGAAGGATGATGAAGGAAAACCTGATTGGAACATCCTTATAATAGCATAATCAAGATTAGCTGGGACAAGTCTATTATGATCCAAAATTAACAACTAAAATATCTAATGCAATATCTACCAGTGTTCTGGTAGAGACTACCTCAGCTCAAACCAATACCCAGTATTAAAAAATCCATATTCTTATCTCCCAATTAGATAGCATGACTTAGAACAAAAGCCAACAGTCTACTGGCCTTACTGGCTCGAAATGTTGTATATGTGATATTCATTCACCTACAATAAACATGTTCTACTCCTGGGAAAGATGGAAAGATGATTGGATCAGGGTGTAGAAATACTAGTTTTATAAAATATGTTAATAAATAAGTGAACAGAAATGTACAGGACAAGACATTTTAGCAATCTGATAGCTAGGTCTATTTTAATGGTAATATTATTCAATTTAAAATAGATTGGCAAGAAGATAGAAAGAATCATGAAAAGCCAGTTAGATAATGTATGCAATACAAATTTTTACAACTACTAAAACACTGCCTAAGTTTTTAAAAGCCTATTCATGTATCATATATTTTCTCTTGAAGCTGCTACTATTGATTTTAAGTTTATACCTTTTAAAAATAAATTTAAAATCAATAATAGAATAGGAAAACCATTTTTTAATTATTATTATTTTTTTTATTTATTTATTTTTTTGAGTTGGAGTCTCACTCTGTCGCCCAGACTGGAGTGCAGTGGCCACTCCCGGCCACCGCAGCCTCGCCTGCTGGGCTCCAGCGATCCTTCCACCTCAGTCTTCCGAGTAACTGGAATTACAGGCATGTGCTACCACACCCGGCTGATTTTTTGATTTATTGTAGAGATGAGGTCTTGCTGCCCGGGTGGGTCCCGAACCCACGTGCTCAGGCAATCCACTCACCTCAGCCTCCCAAAGGTGCGGGATTACAGGCTGAGCCACCAAGCCCGGCTCCATTTTATTGTTAATATATTTACAATTATCTTTAAAAATGAACATTGTAAATTATCTTATAAACCATTTGCTGGGGGGCATGCAAATCTCTATGAATTTTAAGAAGATACAGAATGCTTTCACAATGTAGGGAAAAGAGGTTCTAAACCAAAACACAGACGAGTATCAAGGCTAAAAATATTACATTTGGGAAATAAAAATCAAAACAAAGTTATCGGCATTTTAAATTCAAAATACACTTTTAATAGATTTATAATATATACATAAAATTAATTTGAACATATTGAGGGTTAAACACTTCATCATGAGATGAAGTTTCTAATGTGCATGTGAGGAACATGCCAATGTAATCACTTAAGGAAAAATTTATAATTTGAACACTGGAAGTTTTGGAATGATAATAGTAACAATAATAATATTTGAGTTTCGTAATCAAAACCAAGCCCCCAGATTTAAATATAGATGCACACATTTTGCAAGAATGTTAATGCTCTTCTGTGAAAAGATGTCTTTATTTGACATCTTTAAAATTACCTTTAGTTTCCTTTAGGAAACTGTAACAAAATCATTTCACAAAGATGTTAACTAAGATGATGTTCAAATGAAGGAACTCTGTTAAAGCCATGATTTATCTTTTCTGCAAACAAACATAATTTTTTCCCATTGTCAAAAAGGGTGAAAATAAATATTACTAATTGCTGAAGTTTATAAGAAGAGTGAATGACTTGCTTTTCTGCAAGTCAGCACCTGCTGTAACACTCTTCTTATAATTAGTTTATGCCTATCAGGTTGAGAAGAGGAGCCTGCATTCTTACTGACAGTGAAAAATCTGGTTAATTAGCTAATTTTTTAATTGCAAGATTAACATCTTACCTGACTAAAATAACTCATCTCAAAATAATAATAATTTACTTAAAGACAAAATATTATTCCTTAAAAAAGGCTCACAGGAACAAATGATATATGATATTTTGTTTCTATTTGCACTTGCCTTCATTTTTAAAGTGACTCTTAAGGAAGCCTTGTTTCCAAGGAATCCATACACACACCACACACACACACACACACACACACACACACACACAAAGAGTTTGGGGACAAGAAATATCATTGTTTTTTGGGGGAAAACCTGCACATTTTGACAATCATGTCTCTAGTTTTCTCAATGAATGATTTTCATAAGTCTTTCTCTTTTATGCATGAATTTTTTTCTTACTCATGGCCAGCAACAATTATGCCAACATATAACTTTAAAATACACTGTAAAATGTACTTGCAAAAGGGATCACTTCATGTGGCATCCATCTAGAGACGTGTAGGCCTTTGATTCGTTATTTCCAGTCCCACGTCTCCTTCACCACTTCTAGAAGTTCATTGCAGAACTTGTCCAGCTTCATCAGTAAGCATTTTTCTAATACACAGACTTCTCTGCTGAATCATCATCTCAATCTTAGACCAAATCACCACCATCTTTTGCCTAGATTACTACAATTATTCTCTAGTTTTTCCAACTTCATATACTTTCTTCCACCCCTCCTGCAATGTCTCCCTTACATTACAGCCAAAGTAATCTTTTTGAAATAGAAATCTGTTGTCATTCCTCTTTTTCCAATTGGTATCCTTAAAGACTCAACTACCACAACAATTACAGTCGTTAAAAGATCAATTCCTTTTCATTAGCCATTTTGCTGTGAAACAAAGCCTTGAAAACACATGCTGGATTGAAAGAAGTAACTTATATGAATATATTAATGTTATAAGAAAATCTGAGGATATTGGGCTACATCTAGGTCAGATGGACTCATTTTGATAGCAGCTTAAAAAATGGAAAGCAATTATTCAAAAATGACCTTAAATAATGTTTCTTCTAGTTGGGCTCGGTGGCTCAGCCTGTAATCCCACGCTTTGGGAGGCTGAGGTGAGTGGACTGACTGAGCTCGAGGGTTCGAGACCCGCCCGGGTAACTTGGCGAGACCTCATCTCTACAATAAATCAAAAAATCAGCCGGGCATGGTAGCGCATGCCTGTAATTCCGGCTACTCGGAAGGCTGAGGCGGAAGGATCGCTGGAGCCCAGCAGGTGGAGGCTGCGGTGGCCGGGAGTGGCCACTGCACTCCAGTCTGGGCAACAGAGTGAGACTCCAACTCAAAAATAAAAAATAATAATAATGTTTCTTCTTAGGATCACATCTTGGCTGTTGCACAGCAATTGCACCACTTTTCCATAAATAAATTGCCAACACCATCACTTCCACCAAAGTCACCATTATTCCTTCTAGCATATTGCAACTGTCCCTCAAATATATAATTTCCTTGTGTCCCACCAGTTGCTGCATCCATCTCTAAGTTCCAAATCACTGGGTGTTTTTCACTCCTCTTTTAATTACCTCACAATAGTAATCCAATATTCTGTAACTTACAAAGTTGTAATTTTAACCATGCCCTACAATGCCCTACAATAAAATAATAGAAAATTTAAAAAGGACAAACATGTATGGTGTATGTATATAAAATACATATAATGTATATTACGAATGCACAATGCATATAATATGTATAATAGGCATTATTAATATAGATTACTTTATGTTTAGGATATATGCATATACATTGGAGTACATGTGTCTCTCTATATACATTTATGTACACATGAATATGCATGATAAAACATTATAGAAGTAGATCTTTCAGCCCTTGTTTTTGCAAGTGATCATAAGTCCATTACTGGCTTTATGACTCCCTTCCTCTCTGCCCGTTTTAGGTTTTCTTCTCATTCAAGAAAATGTTTTAATTGATATTCTTTATCTAATCCTTAGTGACACCGTTTTTACTTTTGAATTCCAATAACTTCTGCTATTCGATATGGTAATTCTAGGAAGTACCTTAGGAGTGCCCTAGGTCTCATCCATATTCCTCTCAGTTCTCTTTGGAAGGGAGTGATCCCTTTTTATGAGGGAGTAAGAATAAAATACCCCAGGTGTTGCAGGAATCCCTTTGGTTGCACATTCTGTTCCTGGCATGAAGATAATGAAGTAACCAGGGACAGCCTCAGCTTCCAGTTTAATGGAAGTGATGTGGGGTTTCTAGTGGAATCAGAGTTCACCAACTTTTTGTTTGTTTGTTTCAGTTATATTAACATTATTTTAGTTGATCTCCCTTTATTTTGCTGTGTTTTTTGTATCCTATTTGTTCTCTAATAAAAATAAATGTTCCAAAAATAATTGGCAGTAGTGGGAAACTGTCAGAGAAAGGGGCACACTTCATCAACAAGGGTACCTGCATAATGAACATTTGTATACCTAACCCTGAATTGCACTCCACATCTTTAAAATAAAAAATTTGTAATAAGAAAATAATAATAATAGTAATACATAACATGGATTTAGCACTTTATATATACCAGATATTTTCCTAAGCATCAAACGTTAATTCATTTTAGCCTCCAAATAATTCTATGAGATAGTTGTTGTTATTACTCTAATTTTTATAATGAGCAAATTGAGGTATGCAGAGGTTGTTACTTGCCATAAATTAACAAATCCCACTGCTACTGCTGAGTCTGGAATCCAAGCAGGCAGGTTCAGAGGCCAAGACTCCTAATGCCATGCTTTGAGTTTAATCATAAAAATACCTCTGATGTGGGCTTTTCAATGGTGACCTATCTCCTTCTAAATAACGGCCAAATACCTTAACATGACTTACAGAGATGCTTCTTCAGTTATATATTTTGATATCCTTCACTTACTGCACTTACAGACCTACTGAATTATTTTTATTTTCATGAAAGTTTTAAGAATCTTGGTGGATTCTGAGTCTTTGCATAGCAGCTTCTGTCTTCCTAGGTCTAATTTCTTTACGCCTTTGTTCAGTGGCTTGCTTTTTTGAAAAGGTCATCAGCCTCAGATCTATGAGGTAAAGTATGGGTTGCTAAAGCATCAGACACATTTACTATAGTATTACCCACCAAGCTCTACTGTAATTGCATATTTGTCTCTCCATACTCTGCAAGGTTTGTGAATGTAGATATTACATATGCTACATTTTCTTCCCAAAGTTTAGGAGACATCTTGGCATGTAGTGTATAATCAGCATATATTAATTAAATAGTTCAATGAACAAATAAATAATTAAATGAATATATACATTGAATACCACCGGTTATAGCTGATTTAAAGTTGCAGAAAGAATTTATCAAATTTATTTGCTATCAAATTCACAATCGAAGGTTGGAAGAAAGAAATAGCTGTTAAATATCTTCACATTTTCCAGAGTTCTCTCAGTTTTGTAGAAATATGTTGATATTCTTTTCTTCCTTCCTTCCTTCCTTCCTTCCTTCCTTCCTTCCTTCCTTCCTTCCTTCCTTCCTTCTTTCTTTCTTTCTTTCTTTTTATTTGAGTTGCAGTCTCAGTCTGTAGCCCAGGTTGGAGTGCAGTGGCGTGTTCACGGCCACCACAGCCTCGACCTGTTGGACTCAGGCAATCTTCCCTCCTCAGTCTTCCAAATAGCTGTGACTACACGCATGCACCACCATGCCCAGCTAATATTTTTTATTTATTGCAGAGACGCAGTCTCATCAAGTTGCCCAGGCTGGTCTTGAGCCTGTGGGCTCAGGCAATCCTCTCACCTCAGCCTCCCATAGTGCTGAGATTATAGGCATAAGCCACCAAGCCCAGCCAAAGTATGTTAATTTTCAAAAAGCAAAAGAGTTATTAGTGAAGCCTTATTTAATTCATTACTGAAGGAAAACAATAATGATTTCCATTGTATTTTTGCAGAGATATATAATAAAATCTATGAATGTGATTTAATTATTTGCAGCTGTAAATATCCCAGAAGCTATGAAATATGGTGTTCATTTAATGAAAAATGCTAGTTTTAAATCTTACTAACTTGTGTTTGATATTTTGTTTTATGAGTCTTGTATGCATATAAAACTGTACTAGGTATCACAATGGATAGAAAAAAAATGAATCACAAGCTGTAATTTTTTTTTGTCTTTGTCTAGGAAGCTATGATAAAAAGAAAAAATATAGGAAAAACATAGAGAGAGAGTAGAATTGAATTGTAGCACATAAGAATGATAGAAGAAAAATGCAGGTTAATTTCCAAAAACTGAACCAAAGAAGTATAGTAACTTGGGAAGCTTTCACAGGGAGATGAATTTTGGTGGAGTTGGGAAGTGAAAAGCATGTGTGTAGGTAGTGAGGAAGCAATAAGATGAACTAATTATATAGATTGTGTAGTTTATCAAGGCTTCTCAATATTCGGTAGAACAGGGAATTTTTCTTTTCAACTTTAAATTTTTTATTTTAAAATTGTGGGGTACAATTCAGGATTAGGTACACAAATATTCATTGTGCAGGTCCCCTTGTTGATGAGGTGTGCCCCCCCTTCCCCAGGCAGTTTCCCACTACTGCCCATCCTACCTCCCACTGCCCCACGACCCCACTGTTTCCTGCTACTGTCAATACTTTTCTTATAATATTGTGGTAGTTGTTCAAGGTCCACTTATGCATGAGAACATGTGATACTCAATTCTTTGTTTCTGTGAAAGATCACTCAGTTTTATAAACCCTAAATCCATCCAGATTGCTGCGAGGTTCATGATTTTGTTCTTCTTTATGGCTATGTAATATTCCATTGTGAATATGTACCACATTTTTTTTTTAATCCAGTCCTCTTTTGATGGGCAGCACGGTTAGTTCTATGTTTTTGCTATTGGGAACAATGCTGTGATGAACATATGTGTGCAGTTATCTTTTTTATAGAGTGATTTGAGTTCTTCCAGGTATATTCCCAGTAGGGGAATTGCGGGGTCATATGGAAGGTCAATTTTTAGAACTTTTAGGAGTCGCCGCACTGTTTTCCACAGAGGCTGTATTAGTTTACACTCCCACCAATGGGGCAGAAGTGTTTGCTTTTCACCACATCTTCTCCAGAATCTGTTGTTTTTTGAGTTATTGAGGCTTTCCATCCTGACAGGAGTTAGGTGGTATCTGAGTGTAATTTTTTTGATGACTAGTGAGGCTGAACATTTCTTCATGTATCTATTGACTGTTCGTATTTCTTCTTTTGAGAATTTCCTATTCATATCTTTTGCCCACTTTGTAATGGGGCTGTCTGTTTTTTTTCCTTTCAGCACGTTTGATTTCCTTGTAGATCCTAAATGTTAGGCCTTTGTCAGACATGGATTTGGCAAATATTTTTTCCCAGTCTGTGGGCTGTCTCCCTGCTCTCTTGATGGTTTCTTTGGATTTGCAGAAGCTTGTCAATTTGATGAGATCCCACTTGTCTATCTTATCTCTTATGGCATGGGCACTTGGGGTTTTGATCAGGAATTAGTTGCCAGTTCCAATTTCCATAAGGGTGTCTCCTGCATTTTCTAAGGTTCTTATAGTTTGAGGCTTTACATTTAGGTCTCTGATCCATTTAGAGCTGGTTTTTGTGCTTGGGGATAGGTAGGGGTCCTTTTTCAGTCTTCTACTTGTGGTCAGCCAGTTTTCTCAGCACCATTTACTGAATAGGTTCTCCTCTCGCCAGTGGTTGGTGGTGGAGGCTTTGTCAAAGTTGAGTTGGTTGAGAAATTGAGGTTTTGCTTCTGGAATTGCAATCCTATTCCATTGGTCTATATGCCTGTTCTTGTACCAATACCAGGCTGTTTTGATTATTATAGTTTTATAATAAAGTTTAAAGTCTGGGAGTGTGATACCTCCTGCTTTGTTTTTGTTTTATTTTGTTTGCTGACAATTATTTTGGCAATTCGTGGTCATTTGTGTTTCCATATGAATTCCTGTATTGTTGTTTCTAGTTCTGAGAAGAATGTTGCTGATAATTTGATGGTATTGCATTAAATCTGTAGATTGCCTTAGGTAGAATGGTCATCTTAACATTATTGATTCTTCCAATCCATGAGCATGGGATATTTTTCCACTTGTTTGTGTCATCTTTGATTTCTTTGAGCAGTGTTTTGTAGTTTTCATGAACGGGGAGTATTTTTAGACCAGAAACAAATTCAAGTACACATGAGATAGAATGAACAGAAAAAACAGTTTGTCTTGTGTGATGATGGAGTCATGTATTGCTAATTAAAAACCTTCCAATTTTCTCACCACAAAGATCCCTGAGTCATCCTTCAATGAACTGAACAAATCAGATGATTCCATCTTATGTCATATTTGTCATTCTTGACCAGAAATAGCCAGTAGGATAATTGAAAAAATTGGCTAAAATAAAGTATTTACTAATAGAGCATATGTGTTTTTGTTGGTTTTAAAACCTTCTTATAATACATAAGCAGAGAAAATTCTTGATGATAAAATTCTTCTAAGTCTTTGTGATGCCATTACATCACATGGGATAATAGAGTGTCATGTCCAGAAACAAGGAAGTTTCACAGGACAGTATTTAACCTGTATCAACTTTCATTTGCATTAATTAACCCAGTTGTCATTTCTAATTCAGGAAAATTCAGAGCAGCTGTGGACTAGAATCCCAAATTTAACTGCATTGTTCATTTTCTGGTAAACTTTAGCCTCTTTCTTTTCACTGGTAAAATGCAAGAGTAATAAATTGTCTAGAGATGTTTAGTGAGAGAGATCCATTTTTATATCCTTTGCAAACATTGGCCAGCTAACTCTTTTCATCCCCTCTCTTTCTCAGATTCTACCTCTCAGAAAATGTTTAACTTAAATGGTACAATGAAGTGAGTTGAGACATCTGCTTAAGAGAAACTATTGTCTTTCCCCCTTTAGTGAATAACACATTTCTTAAAACTCTTTCTTTAATAGGTGTCTTTTAAGTTATGTACAACTGTAGAATTAAAAGTAACAAGTATTTTTGATCATTTGTTCTATTACTGCAGACTTTTCAAGGCAAATCTTTGGCATTTTTAGAAAAACATATTTTCTATATTTTATCATCATTATTCTTGATATTTTCTAGAAAGAATTATTCTTAATTAGATTCTGTCAGCTTTAATATGGGTTTCAAAAATCACTTGATTAGAATCAAAATCAGTGGAATAAATAAAATGCAAAACAGTTTATATTATCCTGTAGTAACTAATCACAGTCTTGCTGGTTATTCTCAATATTATAACAAGCAAAAACAAATACTTAAGTCAGCTGGTTTTCGTTTTCTACCAGAAGATTCCCACTGCTGGATTCCTACTGCAAAATACAAATTAATAATACTTTAAGCACACAGTGAATTTTCATTCAAGATGGAGGATTAAACTCATACCTCAACTTCCAATGACTGCGTTTAATTTTTCTTTGTAAGAGAAGAGGAAGAAAAGTAATTCATATAACAAGAAGAAGTGGTAGTGACACATACTGAGCAGGAGTTCTCAGCACATTTCTGAGACAGAGAAAGCAGATTAAAAATTGTTCAAACTAAAATTGATTAGGGACTGAAGTTGAGGTGGAAATCCCTCTATAATCCAGGAGAAACAAACAAAAGTATAAAGTTTAGTGAGAGGCGGAAAACAGGTTGAGATGGATGGGACAACTCAACACTATCAAAATAAACATTTGCATGTTCATATTGTTAAAAATAGATCTCTCTTTATCATCCCAAGTTTAATCACCTTTGAAGTTTGGCAATACGAGAATGATGCAAGACTAGCAATGAACAAAGAGCAGAGTGCCATATGTTCTCACTCAGAAGCTGGTCTTGAACAATTATAATACTATAGGAAATGAATTGGCAGTTGAGGGAAATTGCTAGGGGAGGGAGGGGCACACCTCATCAACAAGGGTACCTGCAACATTTGTATACCTAACCCTGAATTATACCCCACATCTTTATAATAAATAAATAAAAAGAATCCCCCCCCAAAAGAAAACATTAATTGAACAGAATACTAGTGGCTAATTTACACTGGTCATGACTAAGGCCACAATTATGAAAAGGGATTGATATTGTCTCAGAAATGACCAGACAAATCATTAGAACAGAGTATGAAGCAAGAATCAGTTTTCAGTATGAAAGCTACAGTGTGTGCTAAAGATAGTCCATTTCATTGGTACACGTAATCACAACATTCTCAATGCATATGAATTCATTTATGTATACTTACACCTTTCTTAATTTATGTAGCTGCTCTGACTTCATTTTGTTGACTCAATCTGCCTGTCTGTAAAAGGGAGTTTGTTAAATATGCCCACTGAGATTATTTACTTTTCTTTCACATCTAATAGTGTTGACATCATGTTTTAATGTTATCATTTAGGGTGCATAAAAAATTTGTTGTTAATTTTGTTGAACTGTAATATGAATATTGATAAAATCATTTCAATTTAGTATTATTATATGCAATTTGGTTTTTTATTTTAATATTGCAGATTCTGATTTTATTGATATTAAATGTGCCTAAACTATCTTTGCTTGCAGTTTTTATTAAAATTCCCTTTGCCATTTTTCTTTCTTCTGTTTGTATGTTTTATGGGAGGAAAGCTCATTCATTTAAGCATTGTAGTTTTTCTACTTTTGGAATCTTTAACAGTTGCTTTAAACTTTTCAACTGAATTCTCTGCAATTGTTTAGAACTAATTATAGGTGTTGGTACTTACTTTTCTTACATTTCTTATATTCACGTCTTCTCTTTTCTTAGATTTATATAATTTTTTTGGAGTGGATATAAAGGATATAAATTTTATGAGTCCTCACTTGTCAAAAAACATATTTACTTTGCCTAATATTTGGTCAAAAATTTGATCAGCTATGAAATACTAAGTTAAAATATCTATTCTTAGAATTTGAAGGTAGTGATTCACTGTTTTCTGTATGGTATATTTCAGGAAAATGATTTGAAAACAGCCATGACTCTATTCCTATGCAAATATGGTCCTCTATTTCCCCAAATTATAAGACACTTAGCACTTCATATTTTTCTTTTGCATTTAACAATTATTTCATACATATTCAAGTATTATAAATGTTAATAATTATAAAAAATACTTTGATCTCTTTCCATATTTTTTATGTTTGGCATATTTTCTTTAATTATGTTTTGTATTGGTGCAAGTGTGTTGCCTAATATCTCTCCATTTGAATTTCCTCATAAATAATAAATGCACCTTAAAATCATTGGATCAATTGTTGACCTCTCAGGTTTTCTCTCATAATTTTTATCTTTCATTATTTTTACCATCTATTCACTGAGAGAGCTCCTCAAGTTTTCCATTTGATTAATATAGTAACTCACTCTGTAGTAGTTAAATGTCAATCCTTGTCTATTTACTTTCAAAGAACAGTTTCAAAGAGAATTCTCCTCTCTCTGCCTCTTTTTTTTCTTTCTCTCTGTTCCTCCATGCCTCCCCCTTCTTGTTTGAAATATATAGATTTCTGTAATATACAGATTTCTGTAAGGCTAATACTTTAAATCTGATGATTTTCTTTAAAAAATATATTCTCTTATTATTTTAAACTTCATGATGGTCCTTATTCAATTTGCAGTCTGTCATACTGTTGACTTTGTTGGCTTTTTGAATTATAAAATAAAATACCCCATACAAAAAATGCACACAACAAATTATACAGCTCAATAAGTTATCAAAGCATGAATATTTATGTATCCACTATGTGGGTCAGGAAAGAGATTATATCCAGCATCCCAAATGTCTCTCCTTCATTTTATTTTATAATTCATTTCATTCTGTTTAATCAAAAGTAATTACTATCCTTACATTTTGTCAATTCAGATAACTAGCTAGTTAGCTAGTTAGCTAGATGGATAAAGGTTATCTGATTATACTTCCCCTTATATCCAAAACCCATTTAAATTTGTTCTTTGAAGTTAATATAGATGGAATTGTTCTATGTATGCTACCTTTTGTTCAATATTATGTTTCTAAGATACATTCATGTTAGTGCATATTGTGTCATTTATTTTATTTTATTGCTGGATAAGAATCCATTTTGCGTATATACTACAACATATTTATCCATCTATTTTTGATGGATATTTTAATTATTTTCAGTTTTTGATAGCAACAGTGATGATGTAGCATTTTTGCATATCTCTATAAAAATATTTACATTATTTAAGAAGCTGACAATCTGCAAGTGTTGCCATGATTTTCTCTCATCCAAAGGGTCAGTAAGAATATTTCCCAATGGCTTATACATGTTATTAAAAAAAAAAATTCTAGCAGCAAATAACAGACACTCTCACTACTATCCTGCCTGTTGTGCCCTTGAGAATGTATTTTCTCTTTAATAAATCTACCTTTGCAAAAAAAAATCTAGATTGAATCTGGAGTCATAAGTCACAAACAGTAAGAGCAGGAGACAGGTTTTTTTCTTTTTCCCCTCCCAGATTTCATAATTACAGGCTGCTCTGTGGGCTTTCCTCTCTCTCTACTTCTTCTGAAACTGAATTGGAAATTTGGGCTACTATGTTGAAAAAACTCACTGTGACTTGTATGCTGTGTGGAATTGCACTTTTATCAGCTGTTAACCTAATGATATTTCTTTCATATCAATAAATTTTGCAAATGTTCTGATTTGCCAGTAGCAACCTTCCAAGTGTTTTAATGTTGCTATAAATTTTGCCTCATATGTATATATTTATTCTTGTTTTAATAATCATTTACTGAGCAACAAAAGAGATAAATAGATTGACTGTCATATTCATTTTTAGCCAGAATTAAGAAATTTTTTAAAACTAGTGAAAAAACAATGGAAATCAAGCAACAGCAACAGCCAATATTAATAATCATAGCAATACGTAGATGTTTTCTTGAACTGTTGAATGATCTATATGTTCAGATCTAAAGAACTCACTAAGTTTTATGTAAAAAAATCAATAAAATTATATACTTACTTAAAAATATCCAGCGTGGGGTATATGGTTTAATCACTCTCAGCATCTGTTCAACCCTTCTCCTAGTGCCCACATGTATTGAAGAGGCAGAACACTAAAAAGTCCATTTTTTCAGACAGTCTTTCACCCAAGATCTCAGATATGGTCTTGAATATTAATAAGAAGACTTTGTTTCTTTTATTTATTTATTTATTTTTTGAGTTGGAGTCTCACTCTGTCGCCCATGACTGGAGCGCATTAGCCACTCCCGGCCACCTCAGCCTCGACCTGCAGGGCTTCGGCGATCCTTCCGCCTCAGCCTTCGGAGTAGCTGGAACTACAGGCACGCACTACCACGCCCAGCTGATTTTTGATTTATTGTAGAGATGAGGTCTCAGCAAGTTGCCCAGGCGGGTCTCGAAGCCACGGGCTCAGGCAATCCACTCACCTCAGCCTCCCAAAGGCGCGGGATTACAGGCTGAGCCATGTTTCTTCTGATTCTAGGGTTTCTCTTCTTCAGTATTGCTGATGAAACACTGAGTTTCCCTGAGTGTCAAAAGTATGTTACAAACATCCTCCCTAGACCGAGACGATAGTTCAATCACTTATTATAGTAGCAGATTCTTGATATCTGGATCATAGATAAAATGGTGTGTTCTGGAATTTGTGATTTCAGAGTTTGCTTTCTTATTTTCCATCCTTGTCATTGTAGCAAAGTAACAATGCCTCTCTTGGGCCAGATTAGTAATGTTAATTTGAACGTCATTCTGGATACTGAGTATTTCTCCAACTCTTCTACAGATGGTGTAAAAATCTAACCTTCCATTTTCAATTGCATTCTACTTTAAAACACTAAGTTTTGCAACTTAATATTGATTTTAACATTATTTTATGCAAGAAATGGTTGCAAGCAACAAACGCTTGAGGATAAAAGATTAAAATTAGTTGTCTTATCTGATATAGTCTGCAGGCAGTGAGAATTTGTTCCAATTATAAAAAAAAATTATTATAGAAAATTAGGAAGAAATGTAAAGAGGCAATGACAATGAGGAATATATAGATTGAGGAGTAAATGTGTTATGTTTATACTGTGAAGTTTAAATTAATAAAATGATAAGATAGTAGCTTGACTTCACATAATTTAGAAAATCAGAAAGTTTCCATTACTTCCTTAAAGGCATAGAGCTGAAGTTACCAAATTCAAAGTTAGAACCTGCAGATTATTGAGTTACTTTGTGAGTTTACAACATTTTCAAATCTCCCATGTAAAAGTGAGGTATTACTTGATAATGACTGAGAACAAACAAAAAAAAGGACAGAAAAGAAAAGGTAATGCTTACAGCATTTATATCATTTTAGGTACTTGAATCCTAAATTCCCAGAGCTCTTCTGTCTAGTAAAGTAGACAAAAGTTTTCCTCCACTGTCTAATGTATTATACTCATCTTTGTAATTTTTTTTTTTTTTAGCTTTAAATATTTTTTGTTTTAAAATTGTGGGGTACATTTCAGGGTTAGGTATACAAATATTCACTCACAGGTACCCTTGTTGATGAGGTGTGCCCCGGTTCCCCAGGCAGATTTCCACCACTGTCAATCCCACCTCCCCACCCCACCTTGCCTCCGCAGTTTCCCGCTACCGTCAATCCTTTTCTTATAGTATTACGGTGGTTCTTCAAGGTCCACTTATGAGTGAGAACATGTGATTCTCAGTTGTTTCTTATACTCATCTTTTAAAAGAGATAATGATATCTGAGAAGGGGATGGCTACTTCCTTGTATGTCCAGCCCCTATCACTTTTTCTTGCCAGCAGACCACTAAAAACAAATTAAATGTGATACCACCTTTCACAAGTCAAAATGGCCATTATTTTAAAAATAAAAACAAAAAATAGGTGTTGGAACAGATATAGTAGAAAGGGAATGTTCATACATTGTTATTAGAAGTGTCAATTAGTACAACCTCTATGGAACTCAATATAGAGTTCTCAAAGAACTAAAGTAGATCTACCATTTGATCTAGCAATCCCAACATTTAGTATATACACAGAAGAACGAGGTGGTCATACAAAAAAGACACCTGCACTTGTATGTTTATTGCGACAATTGACTATCACAAAGACACAGAACCAGCTTAAATTCCCATCAGCTGTTTAGTGGATAATGAAAATGTGATATATATATATATATGTGTGTACACACACACACACACACACACACACACACACACACACCCCATGGAATACCATCCAGCCATTAAAATAAATGAAATAATATATTTTGCAGCAATGTGAAATAAAACAGGAAGGAAAAAGCAAACACTGCGTTCTTACTTATAAGTAGAAGCTAAACTAAGGAACTAAAAAAACATATAGAATGGCATAATGGACACTGAATATTCAGAAGCAGGAGAGTGGGAAGAGGAACAGAGAAGAAAAATCATCTATAGGATACAATGTGCACACGTGGGGGTGAAGGGTACATTTGAAGCCCAGACTTCTTTGCCTCTATACAATTCACCCATGTAACCAAAGATTATTTGTATTCCCCAGAGATATTGAAAGTAAATGAATAAACGAAATTTGCACAAAAAGTAAAAATAAATCATCTATATACAGCTACTTTATTCAGGAAAAAAAAAAGATTTATTTCAAACTTACTGCTCATTGACAAAGTACCCAAGAGCTCTGATGGAAATGTTCAAAAATATAATGAAGGAACTTTCTGGTATAATGCTGTTGTTCTTAATTTTGATAGGGGTTTAGATAGTTTGTGTTTCTCTTCAAACTCATGTAATAGAACACCCAGATTTTTGTGCATTTTATTTTGTGTAAATTTTACTAAAATCAAAGCCACAAACCAACAGAGAACTCTAGTAACTGATGCATCTACTGAAGTGTTTAGGAGTGATTATGTATCAATATCTTCAGTTTACTTTGAATTATATTTTCAAAGTAAGTTGTACTGAGGGTGAGAGAAGATGGAAGGATAAATATGTGATACACAAATATTGCAAAATGTTAATGTGAAATTTAAGTAAAGGAACATATGTGTGTTCACTATAATTTTTTCAACTTTTCTGCATGTCTGAAAATATTTATATATGCAAAATAGGATTTAATGATATTTTAGAGTAGCTCTAAAGAAGCAAAATTTTGAGTCAGGTTAAACTTCTCCCGATGGTACATTTATTAGAGATACTGCATTATGTGCTCCAGCTCAACTGGCTAAAAATAATTTTGTATTCTTTCTCAATTGCAAAAGTACAACCTAGATGCAACAGTGGAAAACACTGAACGGAACTGAGATGCCAGAAATTCAGGCTAATGTTGAAGAAGGAGACCAAAACCTTAAAGGAAGTCAAATTTGATTTATCCTTTGGATTCATCAACACAATCTAAGGCAAGTTTCACAAAGAGGCATGGAGGACAATTTACTCATTAACTTTTACTGATGGAAAACTGTAATAATTATAATCTGTTAACAGTGGATTCAGTGGAATATTATATAACATAAATAGGTTTCCTCATTTTTTTCAGAGATGATGTGAGTCTAGATTTTTGAAGAAGACCCCAGGAACCAAACTAATTTAATTCAAGCAATCACTGGAGATTGTGAATTGATCATTGTGTTCCTAGAATAGGAATTATATGAAAAAAATTAAAATCTCATTTAATCTCTAAAATTATAAACAATAACAATTACAATAAAACAACAACTAGCCCTGGCAATGAAAGCCTAATCTGAATCAGAAGACATGCATTCAACACCTTTCCTTTCGTTCCAAACCCGGTTAAATTTACAATCCTACATAGTCTCAAATGAAAAAGATAGTTGATAGTAATGAGGAAAGCCACAGAAATAGCCCACAACTGTTTATTCTAAATATTCCTAGAATGCCTCAAAGAAAAGTGAGAATATTTACAAGGCAACTAGGCTATGGAGGAAAATAAAATTCATAGATCATTTGAAAATTATTAAACATTAGCTCTGTGTCAACTCTATTCTTGGAAGACTCAGAACATCTTTTTACCATCAGTTAAAGTAGAAGTTAAGGGAGTAGAAATAATATATAGGCTTTTATTTTAAGTTCATTTCACAGAGACTCCAGTGAGTCCATAACCAAGCTCTAGTTGCTTTCTTCAAAGTTAAATATTCAACCATCATACAAAGAACAAAAACAACACTTCCCACACAAAAATATTTTTTAAAGCTTTGATAAATGTGTTATGCTGCATGCTTTCTTACAGGGCATAATTGGATTCATTCAATAGCCCCCTGATTAAATCAAACCCAACATTCCTACTTTCTAAATAATTAGAGTCCTCCTTCTTTCTACATTATACATAAAAATTTCTGGCATTTTAACGCGATTTACTGTTGGCCAGCTGACCATGTGGAAGAATACCCACAATATCTTCTTGTCTTTTGTAGTAAAAGTAATTATGGAAGTCAATGCCAACTTGAGGACCAGAAACCAATTTTTTTTCTAATAGTTAACTCAAAATAATGCCACAGCCCATAGGAATTGCTGAGGTTAATAAAATTTTTCAAAATTTTATAAGATTGAAATGTGGGGGTTTCTATAACATCTCCATTTAATTAATTATCCTCTTTAGAAACTTCAAAAGACCTAAGTTTGCCAAATAATTATTATGGGATCATTGAAATTTTATGTACATGGTGATTTCAAGTACGTTTTTAATTTTTCTTTTAAAGATGTGGGGTACAATTCAGGATTAGGTATACAAATGTTCATTATGCAGGTATCCTTGTTGATGAGGTGTGCCCCTCCTCTCCTGGCAGTTTCCCACTACTGCAAATCCCACCCCACCCCCCTCCCCTCACCGGCAGTTTCCCACTACTGTCGATCCTCAAGTAACTTTTAGACCTACAACTAAATTACCAGTTTAGAGAAAACATTCTGAAAGTATATGGTGCCGAATTTATAATGTAGCACATTTATTAAATCAGAGATCATTAGAGGATACTATCACCAATAAAAATATGCCTCATATGCCATTACTCCCAGTGACTGGTATAAAATTTTATGTTTCCAATTCTCACACCTATGGACTCTATAGGACTGATGGTGCTGATCTTGAGAGAGTGAAATAGTAAAAAACTAAATACTTTCACTTAGCATTGAGAAGATGGCAAGGCTGTCTACATGCCTTTTCTCACTACATTTATGCAGTATAATAATGGATGTTCTAGATAGTTTAAAAAGACAAACAAAAACAATCAATAATACATTTTAAAGTAAAAAGTAAAACTATTTCCTCACAGATGATGTAGTCATCAATATATAAAGTTCTCAGAAATGTATCCCCTCAAATATGCTAAAATTAGTCAGGTCAGAGAGTTTGTAGGATTTAAGATCATTTGAAAAATATTGTTTGCGTTTCTACATGTTAATAAATAATTAAAAATTAAAATTGTATAGGGAGTGATGTCAGGAATGTGGAGGAAAAGGAAGACCCATACCTACCTTCAGCCCATGCAGACATCAATTTAACAACAATATTCCAACTAGTTCAATATGTAAGAAATTTGGAAACCAATTAGGAGGTTTCTGCATCCCAGCAAAGCACAAAACCAGTCACCTTAAACCTGGTAGGATAATTTTTAACACTCGTTTATCACAGTCCTACCCCACAAGTTCAGTGCGTAATAAATAAAGGAGACTCCCAACTCCTGATTTCTCTCTGGAGAGAGAAAAGGTTGGAATATGTATGTAAAGTTACAGATATTCTGTGGGCTGCTTAAAAGAACTAGTTTTGTCTCATGACTCACAGTGCTGATGGGAGGGGCTATTCTAGAAGTCTTGAGAATACCAGACAAGAATGACAGATAACAGAGAAAGCAAGAAATTACAAGCTCTTAAAAAACTGATAAATCTTTCTGACTGAAAATTTACATGCATAGGTACAGAGAAATGTAGCCAGAGAAAAGATTAGTGAAATCCTCAGAATATTCAACTGAACTGATTGGTGAATATTCTTTCTCTGCACAAAGCCAGCACATAAAGACTGGCTAAGGTAGATTTTTTTTCAAATGATCAGATCCCAATACAATGTTATAAGACACACACAAAAATAGAAAAACCTAGCCTGTTCAAGAGTTAAAATAAATCTCTAGAAGCTGACCCTAAAGAAATAGAGATATGTAAGTTATCTGACAAACAATTCAAAATAATCGTTATATAGATGTCCAATGAGCTCTGGAAATGATATAAGAACAAAATAAGAATACAAATAAAGAGAGGACAGCATTTATCAAGACCAAAATTTTACGGTTGATGAATACAATAAGCTGAATGTTAAAAATTGTTGAAGGCATTCAACCACAGATTTGATCAAACACAAGATAATCAATACACTCAACGAGAGGTCATAACATGAGGAGAAAAAGGAACACTTCTACACTGCTGGTGGGAATGCCAACTAGTGCAACTTCTTTGGAAGACAGTGTGGCAATTTCTTAAAGAACTAGAAATTGACTTTCCATATGTCCCAGCAATTCCCCTATCGGCAATATACTCAGAGGCACTCAAATAATTCTACAAAAATATACCTGCACACGTATGTTTGTTGCAGCTCTATTCATAATAGCAAAAACATATAACCAACCACGCTGCCCATCGAAGCTAGACTGGATGAAAAAAAAATGTGGTACATATACACAATGGAATATTATGCAGCCATAAAGAAGGACAAACATATGGACTTCGCAGCAACTTGGATGGATTAAGAGTCAATCATACTCAGTGATCTATCACAGAAACAAAGAACAGAGTACCATATATATATATATATAGTCTCACTCAGAAGCGAACCTTGAACAATTATTATAATACTATAAGAAAGAGAATGACAGTAGTGGGAAACTGCCAAGAGAGGGGAAAGTGGGATTGGCAGTTGAGGGAATATGCCAGGTGAGGGAGGGGCATACCTCATCAACAAGGGTACCTGCATAATCAATGTTTGTATACCTAACCCTGAATTGTCCCCACATCTTTAAAATAAAATCAAATAAAGAATAAAAAAAATTTGAAAAATTTTTAAAAAGAAATTATCCAATTAGAGGAACAGCAGCAACAAAAAGAATTTTAAAAGTTAAGAAAGTCTAAGGGATTTATGGGTCACCATCAAGGAAATTGATATACACTTTATGAGAGATTCAGAGGAGGAGAGAGAAAATGGGCAAAAAAAAAGAAATAATGGATAAAAACTACATAAAGCTGGAAAAGCAAATGAACATCCAGATTTACGATGGCAAATTAACCAAAATTAGAATGAATGCAAAGAGTTACACACAGAGATACAAAACCAAATTGTCAAAAGTCAGACAAAGAAGAAATTACTACCTCGTATAAGGGAGTCTATATAAAACTATCATCAGATTTCTCAGCAGTAACTTTCCAGGCCAGAAAGGAGTGAACTGGTCTTTTCAAAGTGCTGAGGGGAAAGCAAAATGAAACAGAACTGTCAGCCAAGAATATTGTATTCATTATTTATTACTCAAAGTAAAATAATAATAAAACTTTCGTAGATAAAAGTTGAGTTCATCATAATTAGATCTGACTTGCAATAATACTAAATAGAGAATTTCAAGTTGAAACAAAAGCATGCTAGAAAGTAGCACAAAATCATGTGACATATAAATCTAATAATGGTAAATTCATAAAAATAAAAAATATAAAAAATATAATAATAATACAATATTGGATTGCAAGTCATTTTCATATTGATAAATAAGTTATAAGTCAAAACTATAAAAATAACTATAGAAAATGTGTTCATGGAGAAAATATAAAGAGGTATAACTTGTGATATTAATAATGTAAAGTCTGGGAGCCAAAGAAATCAATGGGTACCATGTCATAACTATAAGATTTTTAAAGTAAGCTCACTGCTACCCACAAAAAAAAAAAACTACAAAATTTACACAAGGCAATTATAAAATAAAAGCATATTACTATGTATTTTCAAAGGAATACAAAGGAGGACAGCAAGACCAAAAAAAAAAAAAAGAGAGAGAGAGAGAGAGAGAGTACATAAGCTATAAGACAAACAAAACATTTAATAAAAGAGCAATAATAATATATTCCCTATGAGTAGTTAAAGACAATAGATTAAACTCTCCAACCAAAAGTCAGAATTGTGACTGTACTAAAAAAACAAGATTCAACTATAGGTTATTTACAAGAGACTGATTTTATTTTTAAAAGTACAGATAGTCTAACAATGAAATAATGGGAAAGGATATTCAATGCAAATGGAAACCAGAAGGGAGCAGGGATACCCATAGCAATATCTGACAAAATAGACATTAAACCAAAACCTATCACAAAAGACAAGAAGAACATTATATAGTGATAAAAGAATCGATTAACCAAGATGACGTAACAATTATAAATATACATACACCCAACATTGGAGTACATTAGAGAATAAAGCAAACATTGACAAAAGTAAAGAGAGAAATAGATGTTAGCACAATAAGAGTAGACTATTTCAATATCCCACTCTCAATAAAGAATTCATTTACCAGAAAGAAAATAAAAAAGTAACATTGGACTTGAAAAACACCATAGACCAAAGGAGCAAAAGAGATATATACAGAACATTCACTACAACAGCAATGAAAAGCACATTCTTCTAAATGCTCACACAATATTTTTTAGAGTAAATCATGTATTAGGTCATAAAACATGTCTTAGCAAGTTTAAGAAAATAGTAGTCATATCAAGTATCTTTTCTGGTAGATATGGAATGAAACTAAAGATCAATAGCAGAAGGAAGACTGGAAAATTCACAAATTTGTAGCAATTGACAACACATACTTGAACAAATAATTGGCAAAAAAAAAAAAAGTCAAATGGGAAATTAAAACAATTTATCTTAAGATAGACTATCATATAAACCCAACATGCCTTACCTTATGAGATGCAGCAAGATAGTACTAAGAGAGAAGCTTACAACATAAATGTCCACAGTTAAAAAGAAGAGAGATATCAAATAATTAACCTAACTTCACATCTGAAGAAAATATAAAAGCAAATTATGCCTGAAGTTAGCAGAAGAAAGAAAATAATAAAGGTTAAAATTTAAAAAATAAAGAAATGAAAAGCAATAGAAAACAATAAATGAAAATTAAATGGTTTTTTAAAAGATCAAATTGATAAAACTTTGACTTGACTAAAACAAAAATAAGAGAATACTCAAAGAAATGAAATCATACACAAAAGTGCAGACATTACAATTGATCCTGCAGAAATAAAAATGGTTATAAAAGATCACTATGAACAATTGCATGTCAACAAATTGAGTAATCTAGGAAAAAAATGAAATAAATTTCTAGAACCACACAATCTACCATTTATACTAACATTAAAACAAATGACATTTAAAAAAGAGATTTATCCAAATATATTTAAGATCTAGACTCTTAAATCTATACAATATTGTTGACAAATACTAAATAATGAAGGTAGTCCAAGATCCTGGATTCAAAGAATATTCATAGGATTCCAATTATCCTCAAAATAATCTATAGTCCTAAAGCAATCACAATCAAAATTTAAGAGATTTAAAAACCATTATAAAATTCTCATAAGCATGGTTTCAATAGGAAGTTTGTCATTGCGTGATGGGTTCAATACAAACCCAAACCTCACTGTTACACAATATATAATGTAACAAACCAGTACATGGACCCTTGAATCTAAAATAGATAAATAAATATATATAAATGTTTTCCAAAAATATTTTTATGAAAATTAAAATTATCTAAATAACTGAAGACTTTTTTGAAAAGACGAACAAAGTAGGAGATCTGACACTATCTGAAGCCAGGCACAAAGAGTAGCATAGTGAATTATTCAATTATAAAATTTCCAGAAAAGGCAAATATATTTATAAAACACAGACATGTGTTTGCCTGGTACTAGGGACAGAAGCAATTACTGCCTGCAACCAAGCATTAAAGGATTGTTTTAAGGTGAAGAAGGTATTCTAAGATTGGATGATGGTTATAATTACATCACAACAAATTCCTGAAAAACAATTAAGTTGTTTGTTTATAATGGGTGAATTTTATGGTACTTATATTATACTTTTATAAAGCCATTATAAAAATTATTTTTTATAAATCTGTTTCTTTAAAAAAACCCAATAAGCTACTTTTTTTCAATGTTTAATCAAATAAAAAAATGAAGCACATGTAGCTTGAGGATTTGGAAGAGATACATAAGGCTAATATCTTATTTTAAAATCAGACTCTAGCCAGACTCGGTGGCTCAGCCTGTAATCCCGCGCTTTGGGAGGCTGAGTTGAGTGGATTGCCTGAGCCCCTGGGTTCAAGATTCACCTGGGCAACTTGGCAAGACTTCATCTCTACAATAAATCACAAAAATTAGCTGGGCGTGGTAGCTGTAGTTTCAGCTACTTGGAAGGCTGAGGCTGAAGGATCGCTGGAGCCCAGCAGGTCAAGGCTGCGGTGGCCGAGAGTGGCCACTGCATTCCAGTCTGGGTGACAGAGTGAGACTCCAACTCAAAAAAATAAAATAAATAAAATAAAATAAATAAAATTAAATTAAATCAGACTCTACTTTTTTAAGTTGGAGAATCACCCAACAGTACAGTTTCCTAGGAAAATATAAAATTCTGACTTTATAAGTGAAAAACACTGAACCAGACCATAACTCTGGGAGAACTATATGTATGTGTTTGTATGAATATATTTATGTTTTATAAAATTCTACTTACCCAAATATTTTTCATTTAAATCTTTTAGCATTAGCTAATTTATGATACTAAATGTGTCTCAGACCATACAAAGTTTCTAATTCCATTTTAATTACATATTATTCTAAAATCTGATTGAGCACAAGAACAACAACCACAATATCAAAGAGAAAAAAAGAAAAAGAACTTGTTTAGAAATATTTGGTCAACATCGTTATAAACTGGTACACTGAATTAATTCTATGTTAAGAATCTATTAGTTCTTCTTAAGATGGATTTATTTCATAAACATTTCAACTTACAGAAATTCAAATGCAATACATCCTGTGAGTTCTACAGAGTAAAAAATTTAATGTGTGCCTTGATACTAATTTCAAAATTTAATAAAATGTATTTAAACATGTATATAGACATATGCATATACCACACAGGCATTGAGTTTACTTTATGGTGATGTATCCTTACTTATGTTTAAAATAAATTCTTGCAAGCATAAAGATGGTATACCATTTGTTTCTGGTTGTTCTAACAACTGCAACAAGACAACAAAACAAAAATAAGCTTTTCAACTATTATACAAAAGAACAAATAATTCTACTTATTGATGATAAGATTTTTCTTTTGAAGATAACTGAAATGATTGAACTAAAATGAATACCATTAATGTGACCTACAACAAAGTTGGTCTATGGCACAGGACTTTTAGGAGAGACAAAAATAGAAACCAAAATGTTATTATCTTGTAATACTTTTTTTTCTAAAGATGAGGGGTACAATTCAGGGTTAGGTATACAAACATTGATTATGCAAGTACTCTTGTTGATGAAGTGTGCCCCTCTCTCCCCTAACAGTTTTCCTCAACTGCCAATCCCATCTCCCTCCCCTGGCAGTTCCCCACTACTGCCAATCCCTTTCTTATAGTATTATGATAACTGTTCAAGGTCCACTTATGAGTAAGAACATGTGGTACTCTGTTCTTTGTTTCTGTGATAGAGTACTGAGTATGATCAACTCTAAATCCATCCAAGTTGCTGCGAAGTCCATACATTTGCCCTTCTTTATGGCTGCATAATATTCCAATGTGTATATGTACCACATTTCTTTTTATCCAGTCCAGCTTCAATGGGCAACATGGTTGGTTCCATATTTTTGCTATTGTGAATAGAGATGCAACAAACATACTTGTGCAGGTATCTTTCTTGAAGAAAGATTTGACTCCTTCCAGGTATATTCCCGACAGGGAATTTGCTGTGTCATATGGAAGGTCAATTTCTAGTTCTTTCAGAAATCGCCACGCTATTTTCCAGAAAGGTTATACAAGTTTGCATTCCCACCCGCAGTGTAGAAGCATTCCTTTTCCTCCACATTCTCACCAGAATCTGTTGTTTGTTTTATTAATGATGGCCATTCTTACTGGGGTTAGGTGGTATCTCAATGTGATTTTGAGTTTCATTTCTCTCATGATTAATGAGGCTGAGCACTTTTTCATGTGTCTGTTGGCTGCCCGTATATCTTCTTTTGAAAAGTGTCTATTCATGTCTTTAGCCCACTTTTTAATGGGGCTGTTTGTTTTTTTCCTTTCGGTGTGTTTGAGTTCCTTGTAGATCCCAGATGTTAGGCCTTTGTCAGATATACAGTAAGCAAATATTTTTTTTTCCATTCTGTGGACTGTCTCCCTGTTCTCTTGATGGTTTCTTTTGCTTTGCAGAAGCTTGTCAGTTTGATGAGATCCCACCTGTCTTATCTTATTTCTTATGGTACGGGCACTTAGGGTTCTGATCAGGAAATGGTTGCCTGTTCCAATTTCCATAAGGATGTCTCCTGCATTTTCTAAGATTCTTATAATTTGAGGTTTAACATTTAGGTCTTTGATCCATTTAGAGTTAATTTTTGTTTGTGGTAATATGTAGGAATCCTGTATCAATCTTTTGCATGTGATCAGTCAGTTTTCCCAGCACCATTTACTGAATAGGTTCTCTTCTCCCCAGTGGTTGTTGTTGGAGGTTTTGTCAAAGATGAGTTGGTTGAGGTATTGAGGCTTTGCTTCTGGGATCTCTATCCTGCTCCATTGCTCTATGTGCCGGTTCTTATACCAATACCAGGCTGTTTTGATTACTATAGACTTATAGTAAAGTTTGAAGTCTGGAAGTTTGATAACTCCTGCTTTGTTTCGTTTGCTAAGGATTGTTTTGGCTATTCGTAGTAACTTATGTTTCCATATGAATTTCTGTATTGTCATTTCCAGATCTGAGAAGAATGATTTTGGTAATTTAATGGATATTGCATTGAATCTGTATATTTCCTTTGGTAGGATGAACATTTTAACAATGTTGATTCTTCCTATTCATGAGCATGGGATATTTTTATAATTGTTTGTGTCTTCTTGGATTTCTTTGAACAGTTTTGTAGTTCTCATTGTAAAAGTCTTTCACTTCTCTGGTTAGAAGATGCTGAGGTATTTTATTTTTTTGTGTGTGGCTATTATGAATGGGATTGTGCTTTTTATTTGGTCTATGCCTGCTTGTTGTTGGTGTATAGAAATGCAACTGTCTTTTGCACATTTATTTTGTACCATGAGACTCTGCCAAAGTCCTTTATTTTTGACAGATTTTCTTGGATTTTCAAGGTATAGGATCATATCATCAGCAAAGAGGGATAACTTGACTTCCTCTTTTCCTATTTGGATACCCCTAATTTCTTTTTCTTGCCCAATTACAAGAGAAAACTCACTAATCTGTTGTTTTGGCCGGATTTATAATAAAATCCTAATGTATGTTCAGCTTGAATATTTATTTCCTTATTTTAGATTTGTGGGGTGCAAGCGAAAATTTGCTGCATAAGTAATTGCATGCAGGTGAAGTCTGGGCTTCTAACTGGTCCTCACTTCCCTGATAGTGGACCAGGTATCAAGTGTATCATCCTGTGTTCTTAATCCATTTTAAGTTGCTTTTGTATATGGTGATAGATAGGGGTTCAGTTTTATTCTTTGGCTTGAGGCTAGTCAGTTTTTCCAGAAATATTTTCTAAATATTTTCTTTCCCTAATGTTTGTTATTGCTGGCTTTGTTAAATATGAGTTGGATTGGGAACTGAGTTTTTATTTCCAAATTATCTGTCATGTTACATTGGTCTATGTGCCTGTTTTGATACCAATACCTGCTGTATTGCTTATTGTAGCCTTGCAATATAGTTTAAACTCTGGAAGAGTAAAACCTCCAGCTTTGTTTCCTTTGCTAAGGATTACATTGGATGCTTGCACTCTTTTTGGTTTCATATGAAATTCTGTATTGTCTTTTCTAGGTCTATGAAAAACAATGTTGGCAGTTTGATAGGGATTGCATTGAATCTGTAGATTTCCTTGGGTAGAATGAACATCTTGACATTACTGATTTTTTCAGTCCAGCAGCATGGTATGTTTTTCCATTTGTTTGTATCATCTTTGATTTCTTTGAGCAGTGTTTTGTAGTTCTCATTGTAAAGATCTTTCACTTCTCTGGCTAGGTGGAAGTCAAGGTATTTTAGTGTGTGTGTGTGTGTGTGTGTGTGTGTGTGTGTGTGTGTGTGTCCATGGTAAATGGGATTGTGTTTTTTATTTGTTCTCAGCCTTTTTGTTGTTGGTATATAGAAATGTAACTTTCTTTTGTGCATTGATTTTATATCATGAGACTTTACTAAAGTTGTAGATCAATGTGAAGATATTTTTGAAAGATTCTTAGGATTTTCTAGGTATAGAATCATATCATCTGCAAAGAGAAATAACTTAACTACCTCTTTTCCTTTTTGAATACTCCTGATTTGCTTCCTTCTTCTGCCTGATCACTTTCACTAGGACTTACAGAACTGTGTTGAATAGGAGGAGTGAGAGTGGGCAAACTTGTCTTGTTACAGTTTTATAGAAAATGTTTCCAGCTTCTGCCCATTAAGCATTCCCATCATGTTGGCTGCAGGTTTGTCATATGTGGGTTTTATTGTTTTGAGAGATGTTCCTTTGATGCCTAGATGTTCTGTGGTTTCTATCAATAAGGATTGCTGGATTTTATTGAATGTATAATGAGATAATAATATGGTTCTTGTTTTTACACCTGTTGACTTGTTGAATTAGGTTTATGATCTTGCAAATGTTGAACCAACCCTGCATTCCAGGAATGAAGCCCACCTTGTTATGGTGAATGATTCTTGTGATGAGTTGTTGAATACAATTTGCAAGAATCTTATTGAGAATTTTTGTATCTATATTCATCAGGGAAATTGGACTACGATTATCTTTTCTTGTTGGGTTTGGAGTATTGCCAGTTTGGAATATTCGGATGAAAATAACTTCATAAAATGAGATAGCGAGAATTCCTTCCTTCTCAATTGCCTGGAATACTTTCAATATGATTGTTCTACCTTGTATGTTTTGTAGAATTTAGCTGAGATGCCATCTGGTCCAGGAATTTTTGTTTGTTTGTTTGTTTTGTTTAGTTTTTTTGGGGAGGGGGCAGGGAGCTTTCTTATAACTGAGTTCATTTCCTAGATTTTTATTGTTCTGTTTAGGGCTTCAATTTCTTCTTGTTGTGCTGTGTGATGCCAGGAAATCCTTCATTTCCCCCTAGATTTTCTAGATTTTTGCATACAAATGTTTATAGTAATCTCTGATAATCTTTTGAATTTCTTCAAAGTTAGTTATGACATCACTTTTTTCATTTTTAAAACATTTCTGTGTTTACTCAGACTTTCCTTCTCTCTTTTTTACAGTCATTCTAGTCAGGGGTCTGTCTATCTTGTTTATACTTTCAAAGAACAAGCAATTTGTCTTATTGATCCTCTCTATTTCTATATTTTGTCTTCTATTGCATGTAGCTGTGACTTTGCGTTAGTAATCTGGATTTTTTTTTTACTAAAATTAGGATTTAATTATTCTTGTCCTTTCAGCTCCCTTAGGTGTGACATTAGGCTGTTTACTTGAACTTCCTCTGTTTTCTTGATATGAGCATGCAATGCTATGAACTTTGCATACAACACTGATTTCGTATTATCCCAGAGGTTTGTATATGTTGTCTTTGTTTTCATTTATTTCCAAAACTCTTTTTTTCTGTCTTGATTTCTGTGTTTATTCAATAATCATTCAGCATTACAATGATAAGTTTCCAAGTATTTGTGTTTTGGTGGGTTCTTATTGGTGGTGATAATTATTTTCATCCTGCTGGGATCTGAGAAGATGCTTATTATTATTTCAACCTTCTGGAATTTGTTCACACTTAATTCATGCCAGGGAATGTGATCAATCTTGGAATATGTTCCATGTGATGCTGAGTAGAATGTATACTCTGTGGTTGTTGGGTGGAATGGTATATTGATGTGTAGTAGGTCCAGTTGGTCTAGCGTTGAGTTAAGGTTCCAGACATGCTTGTTGGTTTTTTGCCTTGATGATCTATCTAGGGATGTTAGCAGGGTATTAAAGTTTTCAACTCTGATTATATGGGTGCTTATGTCCTTTCTTAGTTTACATAGCAATTGTTTTATAAATTCAGGTGCTCCTATGTTGTATGTACATAAATTTAAGAAGAATAATTCATGCTGGTGAGTTGAGCCTTTTATCATTATGTAGTATCCTTTTTAACTTTATTGTTTTGAAGTTTGTTTTGCTGACATAAAAATAGCTACCATTATTCTTTTTTGTTTTCCATTTTTCTGGAAGATCTTTTTCCCAGCCCCTTACTTCGAGCCTGTGGTGCCCTTTGCAGTGAGATAGGTTTCCTGGAGGCAACAGAATGCTGGATCATGTTTCTTTATCCAGTTTACTACTCTATGTCTTTTTAGTGGTGCATTCAGGTCATTCATGTTCAACTTAAATATTGATATGTGAGAGTTCATCTCTGTAATAAGGCTCTTAAGAGATTGGTGAGCTTCCTTTCTTTAAGATTTGTGGATGATCCCTATGCTCTGTTGCTCTGTGCTTGTGTGTGCTTTGTGATGGGTGGAAACTTTCTCTCATTTCTGTGCTCAAAACTTTCTTAAACATCTCCTGAAGTGCTAGTCTAGAGGTGGTGTATTCTCTTAGGGATTAGATGTCTGGAAAGGATTTTAATTCTCCATCACTAATGAAACTTAGCTTGGCAGGGCAGGAACTTCTTGGATGGAATTCCTTCTCATTGAGAATATTGAAGATGAGACTCCAGTCTCTTCTAGCTTTCTGCTGAGAAGTCTGTTGCAATTGTGATAGGTCTTCTCTGGTAGGTGGTCTGTCCCTTCCTTCTAGCTGCCTCTAGGATTTTTTAAATTTCATGCTTACCTTGTGAAGATAAATTACTCTGTGTCTTTGGAATGATCTTCTCATGTAATATCTTACAGGGGTTCTCTGAATCTCTTGTGTTTGTATAGTAGCTTTCCTAGCAAGATATAGGAAATTTTCTTGTTTGACATCATGGAAGACTCATTCCAGGGTGTCCTCAGTTTTCTAGGTTACCAATCAAAAATAGATTTGGTTTTTTCACATAGTTCCACAACCTCTTGTAGGATTTGCTTTTTTAAAATTTTTTTATTTTTTTATTTTTGAGATTTTTTCTTTGTTTTGGTCATACTGGATAACTGCAATATTTTTATCTTCAAGTTCTGAAATTCTTTCCTCTGTCGATCAATTCTGCTCCCCAAGTTTGTATGTTGAAATCCCAGGAGGAAATTCTTCATTTCCAGGATTTCAGAATTAACTTTTCATTGATTGACCATCTCAGTTTTTACTTCCTGCCTAGTTTGGATAATCTTTGCTGCCAACTTCTCGTGTTTTTGTTTTTTCAGTCATTTTAGTCATTCAATATCTGAATAATGTGTCTGTCTTCAAGAACAGGTTGTTCTGGGTAGCTTCTATTATTCCAGAACTGGGGAGTGGTTTTGCAGGTGAACCCTCTTTAAGGCTTTAAGGATTATCTGTGTTTTTTTCTGGCTCCTCCTTATCTGTTAATAGCAGCTCTTCCCTTTTTATTATTGGTAGTAGTAGTAGTTGTAGTAGCAGCTAGGATCAGTCTTGCTGCCCTATGGTCTTTTCTGCCATTCAAAAGAGTTCACACACACAAAACACACACACACAAACACACACACAAATGTGCACAAGAGCATTTACTACTGTTCTGCCACCCTTGCTGGGCAGTGCTCAAAACTCAAAGTGACTTTCTGTTGCATAGCTTTTCCCATGGTTTGGCTGGCCAGACTGCTTTCCAACAACATTGTGAGCTCTATATCAGGATGAGGTAGGGAGATGGGCCCCCTGGCAGCTAGAAACAATGCAGGAGTTTTATTGCTGTCCACAGTCCAGAAATCTTCCCACTGGAAAAGGGGACCTCCAGGAGCCTTTTTCAACTCCCCTTCCTCAGTCTGAGGCTGTGCTCGACACTTATACACAACAGGCTCCCTGTCATGGAGGGACCTGCTCTGTGGGCCCATGATGATGGCAGGAAAACCTTCCTGGTCTGGTCGGGGAAGCTAGCTGCCAGATGCTGGTGGTAGCCACTCACCTGTGTGACACAGGTGAGATTTTCTAGGCAAGAAACATGCTCTTGGGTGTTAACTGGCAGTAGATGTAAAGTTCACGGGTGGGTTCTCAGCTCCATACTAGAGCATTAGCCACTGTACCCTAAGCATATCTTCTCTCACATGTGACCAAAGACCTGTGTGGGTCATGTGGAAGGGTAACTAACCCAGACTGTGTCAGGAGAACTCACCCCCTCTCACATACAAGGCAGAGCCGCAGATCTTCTGTGAGCCTGGAGCCAGATGAGAATAGATCTCTACTGGCCCCATATGTTTCAAGAGTCCTTTGCTGGATGAAGGGTGCTTCTTCCATCTGAAGTCACTCAAGCTACCTATTACTCAAGCTTCCTGGGATTATCAGAGGCTGGATCCATCTGCTTTCTGCTCAGAGAGAGACATGCAGGTAAGCTGCTTTCTGGTGGCTATGCTGGAACCTCTTCCAAAATAAATATCATTAATCCAATATTACAGATGAGAAAACTGAGACCCCATGCTCTCCAGGGTCTGACTCTGATCACACAGTTCTGAGCCTCCTGTGGTCACTTTTACAAGCATAGTTTTGGCCTGCACTAAAGGGCACAGTGAGATTTGCCTCATGAAAGAACTGACCTGCTGTTACCATGGTGAGTGAAGATGCTGAGGACACCATTCATCAAGCCACCTTGATCAAATAATTCAAAAACATTTACAAATGCTCAAGTCGGGAAGATAAAAAAATGAGTTAGGCTTTGAATTACTTTGACACAAGTTTCTAATGATTCAGGAAAAAAGGTTAAATTTCCCTTACATTTACTGAAAACTGAACTTAGTTCAAAGTACATATAGCAATGTGATAAAAAAGCATTAAAAATATAGACTACAATATGTAAATATTTATAGAATTTTGTCTGAAGAACCACTTGGTTGTGATACTGAAGTTAGAGACAATTAAGAAACATCTTTGTATATGTAAAAATCGATATTCAAAAATAAGGAATACTTCCTGAAATACTTGAAATATATTTGACAGATAAAAGGTCAGTATTATTATTTCATAAAGAGCACTTGCAAGCCCATAAAAAATGAACTGATAAAAAAGGAAAAAAAAATCACAAAGTAATTTATTAAAAAAACTTAAAAGACTAATAAACATTTTAGGAAAGGATTAGACATCAGTGACTTACTAAAATTGTTTTAATGACAAAGTGTCATATTTTCCTGTTCAATAGTCAAAACTAAAAATATGTTACAATATCCAGCACAGACTATAAAGAATGGATATGGACACTCTCATGTGTATTTGAAAGGAATAAAAACTGGCAAAACTTCTGGATGACTACTTGACAACTTTTAAGAACAGCTGGAAAATGCATGTTTTGTTTAACTAAACTACTCTTTTTATTTTTTATTTATTTTTTAATTATTATTTTTTTTTGAGTTGGAGTCTCACTCTGTTGCCCAGACTGGAGTGCAGTGGCCGCTCCCGGCCACCGCAGCCTTGACCTGCTGGGCTCTGGCGATCCTTCCGCCTCAGCCTTCCAAGTAGCTGTAATTTGCAGGTTCATACTACCATGCCTGGCTGCTTTTTGATTTATTGTAGTGATGAGACCCACCTCGCTGCCCAGGTGGGTCTCGAACCCACAGGCTCAGGCAATCCACTCACCTCAGCCTCCCAAAGGCGCGGGATTACAGGCTGAGCCACTGAGTCTGGCTTAAACTACTCTTTTTAAAATAAATTGATTCTAAATAAATAATTAAAATATGACATTTAGTTACAGGAATATTCATGAAAGTTCTGTTTATAGGAGCAAACATTGGAGCCATAGAAGTTGCTAAGTCTGTATTAGTCATATTTCTAAGCTGGGCTGTGGAGATCTGGTTTCACTCAGTGTAGCACATGAAGTTGTACTCTCTTCACCAAATGCTCCCTGACTAGTATAGTGTAAATAAAGGGAAACTCTGAGAATCAGGTATGACAGCATGCACAAAGTCAGCCTAATACAGACTCCAGTGAATAGCAGTGCAGTGCACCCTTGAATAGCGTGTCCCAAGAAAGACCCACATTAACCACAAGTTTAACAAAGGCTGTCCGTGCTTATTCATAAATGAAAACTGCACAGCATTGATACTCCTTATTAGATGGAAATGCAATAAAGAAAAACATTTTAGAATTCTCCCCATTAACAAACAATACTCTCTTGCATGTAACTGTGGAGCACTTATTTTACTAGC
Organism: Cephalopachus bancanus; assembly: GCA_027257055.1. Classification (NCBI taxonomy): domain Eukaryota; kingdom Metazoa; phylum Chordata; class Mammalia; order Primates; family Tarsiidae; genus Cephalopachus; species Cephalopachus bancanus. Next base: position 8,313,655 of record JAPVLO010000210.1, on the reverse strand, counting down.
AATAGAGCTTAACAACTGCCTGGGCAACTTGGCGAGACCTCATCTCTACAATAAATCTCTAAATAAATACATCTCTACAATAAATAAATCTCTACAATAAATACAATAAATACATCTCTACAATAAATCAAAAATTAGCCGGGTGTGGTAGCGCGGGCATGTAGTTCCAGCTACTTGGAAGGCTGAGGCGGAAGGATCGCCGGAGCCCAGCGGGTCAAGGCTGCGGTGGCTGGGAGCGGCCACTGCACTCCAGTCTTGGCAACAGAGTGAGATTCCAACTCAAAAAAAAAAAAAAAAAGAGTCATAATTTCTCTGTAATGGAGAACTCTGAGGGCATTAAAATATGATATAATATATCTTGTTCGCTAATATGTATTTAAATGTAAAAATAGGTAGAAAATCACAATTATTTTCTCCCAACATGTGTGTGCTCACATGTACGTGTAAATAATATTTTGTATTAGTATGAAAACTCTGAATGAACAAAATCTTAACTGTGGCTTTATCTGATAGATGGCATTGGGTTTGTTTTCTTTTTTGTATTTGTTACAATGGATCTTGTATAATAGGAAGGAAAAAAGTAGCATCTGAAAACTAAAATATCTACAAAGCACAAGAAATATCGATTAAGGAAGTCTATATAAGTGAAATCCTGAGTCCTCCAAAGAATAACAGTAACAATATTCATTGATCTCAAAATTGAAAAAAAATTTCTCTCTTTCAATCAATTTCTTGCCCTGCATGCTTTTTTTTTTTTTTTTTTTTTGAGTTGGAGTCTCACTCAGTCGCCCAGCCTGGAGTGCGGTGGCCACTCCCGGCCACCGCAGCCTCGACCTGCTGGGCTCCGGCGATCCTTCCGCCTCAGCCTTCCAAGTAGCTGCAATTACAGGCATGCGCTACCACGCCCCGCTGATTTTTTTATTTATTGCAGAGACGAGGTCTGGCTGCCCAAGGCGGGTCTCGAACCTGCGGGCTCAGGCAATCCACTCACCTCAGTCTCCCAAAGGCACGGGATTACAGGCTGAGCCACCTTTGGTTACACACATTTTTAATTTAGGCCAGATTAACTGAGGTAAACATACACGCTCCTTGACCTGTCCCATTTGCATCCCACTACCTCTCTCTCTATGTGACTCAACGTTAATCTATCTCTTTTCTTTCTCTTTATTAACTAGGTAATTGATGATAGTTATTTGCCAGTCATTAAATTCATAACAATTACAAAAGAATTTTCAGAAGATACAAAATATCTAAAATTTCTCTCCTCTAGAGTTTCCAGTTGAATAAAAGAGTTTAGAGTTGTTATGTGGCCCTGACTATGTCCTCATTTCTGTTATGCAATTCAACTCAGCTTTGAATTCTTGCCCTTATTCCTGGGATAAAGGAATAACTTGAGAATCCGGACCTCTATGCCAATTCTTGTACGTTGTCTGAAAATTAAACTTGAAAAATATACTCTTATTTTAGACTTAATCTTAAATTCCTGGTCCATGGTGTCTGGAGTTTTTTCATGATGGCCACTGATATCTTGAATTTGTACCCTTCCCAGTATGTATCCTTCCCAATCTACCAGAAGGATGCACCCAGCATGTTGGGCAACAATAGCAAGTAATTAAAAGCAGAGGATACATTCTATTAAGACATGATATTTCCTATAAATTGATAATTTTGGAAATGCATTTTTACTTATTCAACACAGTGAATTCAGTCTTTACTATTTAGATTATCATCATTTGATTTGAAAGATTTGCTAAGAATCTAATGCTTTGTAAGTATTGAACAAGTGTTTTCAATACGTAAGAAGTTACATTAAGCCGGCTTCGGTGGCTCAGCCTGTAATCCCGAGCCTTGGGAGGCTGAGGTGAGTGGATTGCCTGAGCTCACGGGTTCGAGACCCGCCTGGGCGGCAAGACCTCATCTCTACAATAAATTAAAAAATCAGCCGGGCGTGGTAGCTCATGCCTATAGTTCCAGCTACTTGGAAGGCTGAGGCGGAAGGATCGCCGGAGCCCAGCAGGTCGAGGCTGCGGTGGCCGGGAGGGGCCACTGCACTCCAGTCTGGGTGACAGAGTGAGACTCCAACTCAAAAAAAAAAAAAAAAAGAAGTTACATTAGTCCTTAAATATCATTTTTATAGATACACAAATTCATTCTAAAACTATTTTTAACAGTTTGATTACTTGATAACAATAAGTAATTTTAATTGTTTTCATTTAGGAATTTTTAAAGTCAAATGAGAGTGAAAATGTCCTCACACTTATCTGGGGACAGGTAAAGTAGCAACCAGAAAGTTTGAAATATATTTGAAATGTTACATTTAAATCTGCAATAAGGATACTATTTTCTTTATGTACAACAGAATTTGTCATTTCTTATAAAATAATGTCTGTGACCTTCCACCACCTGCATAAAGATAAACCACTTTGGAGGATTTTCCCGACTTGAAGAAACTTAGTCAAATTTGATTGGCATTTGTTCATCATCCTCAATTAACAAATAAAGTTTAAAATAGATAAAGAACGTGAACTCAAAGTGTACTCTTATGAATTACTATTTTTTAGATCACCTATTTTTATGATTTTGCTTTATTAAAACATTGAATCACTTGAGATCTCTGTCTAATGACTAAAAATGTATTATTACAATTCACTTTAAATGAAAGTGCCACTCATAATCTTGACAATTAACCCAGCTAACCTGCTATATGAAAAAGTTAACTTCAGCCTTAACCTCATGCACTGAACTGCTTTTCACAATGTCAAACAGACATTTCATTTTGGGGAAAGTCATGTATTTGTTCCTTTTGTGATGAGAAATTATAATTAATTATACTACAGAAAGTTACTATATTTTAATTACAAAACATTTTAATGTGGAATACACAACACCTAGGATATAGAATGTACCAGTAAAATCATACCACAGATAATTATATCCTCCAATTGTAAAAGCTACAGCTGTTCCCGAATTCTAAATGAAAAAAACCATGGGATGGTTTATATAACTGTAGAATTTATTGTGTCTTGTGTCTTCTTCAAAGCTAAATTTCCATTTCTTTTCTTCTAGGATATCTTCATGCATACTTAGAAATGTTATATTATTGAAATGTTTATCCCTCCTCCATAAGCAAACGAATTCTTTTCTCTTCAAAATGCCCACCATGCCAATTTTATCATTTTATTATACTACACTTTTAAAATCTTGATTATTATGATTGCTTTAGGTCTTTACTATGAGAAAAGTCAATTTTATTATTGATAGTCCACATATTGAGAATTACAGTGCTTTGCATATGGTTAGTACTCAATCCACACTTGTAGAGAAGAGAATGAAAGATGAAGACTGGATAACCTTGTACTATCCTTATTGTAGTATTTATTCTTTGTAGTGTTAATAAAATGTTCACAAGTATTAAACTGGAGTACAGATTTTTTTAAAGATAGGTCACTAATAAAATGCGGCCTCTGCAGTCTCACAATGCCTAATTTTATCTCTAAACAATTATCATTATTCTTCCTTCTCATATAAAAAATCATGTCATGCCAATCTTTTTTGTCCCTATAATATTCAGTGGTAATGGCACAGGCAATAAATTTATTAAAATAAAAAATTATATTATTAAATGGTATATTATGCTAGTATAATCTGGAGGGCCATGGAGGACATATTAAGAGGCTTCGATAAAAATTACAATGTGTAGGACATTGTATAATACATGAAATAATAGAAATGGCTTTAAGATCTACCAAATATACTAAATGAATGCATAACCTTGTGAAAATGGAAAATTACATACGTATAAAATAAGGATAAATCTTGAATTACTCAACTTTTGTACAATGCACATGAAATTGTGAAAATTAATGACTTTTCAAATATAGTTCTAATTATATGATACTTCTACCCAAGTCAATGCTTGCTCTGTAGAAATAATTTGAAGATAAAACCATTTCTAAATGCTTAAATCTTGTATTGTTTTGTCAGTTGTGCTACTCACTAATACTCTTGCATTCTCTTCAACTCACAGAATTAATATTTAAATCTAAGGTATGTATCATTAGACATACCAATGATGCTAAATATTATGGTTCAGCCTGTCAGCCCAGCACTTTAGGAGGCCGAGGTGAGTGGATTGCCTGAACCCGCGGGTTCAACACCCACCTGGGCAACTTGACGAGACCTTGTCTCTACAATAAATCAAAAATTAGCCGGGCATGGTGGCGCGTGCCTGTAGTTCCAGTTACTTGGAAGGCTGAGGTGGAAGGATAACCGGAGGCCAGCAGGTCAAGGCTGTGGTGGCCAGGAGCGTGCCACTGCACTCCAGTCCGGGTGATAGAATGAGACTCCAACTAAAAAAATTAATTAATTAATTAATTAATGCAGAAACCAAACTTTAATATTCACTCTGTAGAAAAGTGACTTACTTATAAAAGTGTTATGTATAGGAAATAATTTATAAAAGTGTTATGTTTAGCAAAGTTTCTTTTATGAAAATTAAACTCAATTCATGAAAATTTAAACACAATTTCTGCAAATTTTATCTTGATTTATTTCATTTTTTTCTGTTATTATATATGTTATTGAAATTAGAACTGATTAACCCCTCCAAAAAAAGCACAGCTACTTTTTTCTCTGAAAGATCACATATCATTTCTTACAGAGAAATCTTGATTGATTTAGTTTTTGATTCACATTAAAATAAAAGGCTGAAATCAATTTATAATGATTTGACGTAATTGTATACTGTCTTTAGCAACTGTATTTTTAATGTTCAACACAAACAAGACATATAAACATTACAATTTTAACTGTATTTTGCAAAACATCTACAAATGATTCTAAACTAAATTGAGATTTTTAAAAAATAAACTTTTATAGAATCTATAATGAAATATTTTTTTCATTAGTCATCAAAAAAGACAATTAAAAAGAAAAAATAATTTATACTTTTATCAGACGTCACCACTTTTGATAGCTTGACTTGTATTCTTCCAGGCAGAACAATATATAAAAAACCACAAATAAATTACATCAACAAATATTTTCTATATTTTTACAATCAGTTACCTCCATATATTTATGTGTCCTATTCAATTTTCCTCGCTGCAATATTTGAAGACTCGTGTTGTTTAAAAGTTTTCCTATTGTAAACAACACTATGATGAACATTATTAAAGATGGCCTTAAGTTAACAAAGACTGAAATGAAATGTTCTCTGATGTAAAGTGTAAGAGATTCTATCAAGACCTAGTGGATTTAGTTCACCTCCCAAGAACCTGCTGAAAATTCTCTGTAAGCATAAATGGAATTCCGAAAATCTTATCTGCTAGATTATTTACATACCAGATCAAGCAATTCATGATTCGGGGGAGGGGGTGTATTTTTAAGATCTCAAAGTTATGGAATTCCAATATTGTCATTTGCTTGAAATTCTATTCAAAACATTTGACATTTTCTTCCTTAGATGCTATTCAAAGTAACTCAAGACTTGGCAAGATTCCTAATGGAATCTCAAGCTTCCTATGTGGGCTGATCAAACAAAGCATTCTTAGTACTAAACCTAATAGAACAAACTTGTTATTTTTTTGGTAGCATGGTTGAAAGAACTCCTGATATCTAGAATAGTTATAGTTAACTTTTCTACATTGGTTCTTGATTATCAAAGCCACTTATTTGCACCTAATAAAGTGACTTGGAGAATTAGGAAAAGCAAACATTTCTGAAATGTCAGAAATATAGATACTAATGAAATTGAATGAACACATTTTGATTAATAATATATGTCAGCTGCTTTCATCAATGAACTCATTTTATTTTTCCAAAGATATCTGAAATAGTCCCTATGAGTAGGAACAGAGAGATACCCAGTCAGCATTAGCTCTATAATACAAATAAAATCCGATCCTGAAAGACATGGATCTTTTTACATTTTCAAATAGTATAATAAACATAATAGAACAAATAAATATAGCTCTATAATAGGAATTTGATTAAATATGGATCTGCAGTATGACATTTAAAAGTATAGTTTCATATACAGCAAATGCACCCCATAAGTTTCTTACAA